>OZ002745.1:5000000-7500000 GCA_963924295.1 Dioctria rufipes | reverse complement strand
CTCACTAAAACTATTTGGTGGTGAATAAACAGCAACTAACACACAGTTACATCCATTTGAGCTAATTTCGACACAAACGAATTCAAAACTAGCACAGGGACTTGAATACAGAGCAAACATATTCATTCAACCACGTTTCAGAAACTAGAACATCATGAACTCCCCATCCCTCGAAAAGCTCTAGCATTATATCAATCTTATTTCGGATGCTACGCGCATTTAGATGGTATACATTGAGTCCTGTATGCTGAGCACCAAAGATATTGAAAAGCGATCTGACTCCATACAGCGGCGATTGGCTAACAAAAGGTGTCATAGATATTTTATGTTCCGCCTGAGACATCCGGCAAGCAAACAAGCCCGCGACCAGCCCGCCACGCAAATTAATGACATTTGAGATGATTTAAGAAAAGCAATGCACATGTACACCTCACACGATTTCCCGACAACTAGAAGGAAACTAAATAATTCAAGAGTTGAGTTTACGGAACTGGAACTGGTGGTAGAGCTTCCAATTGGCTGAGGTTGGTTATTATTCTACTCGCTGCATCATCCTTTTTTATATTTATATATTTCGCCTGACCGTCGCATACGAAGAACCGCACGAAGGATAGTATTATTAAGGGGCGTTAGGCTTTCATTAATATGGATAATTCCGTCGGGTATAAATTTGCAATTAATCTCATTTAATTTGAGTCCGCCGTACTTTCTAAGAAGCCCCATAAATAACCTTTTTTCATTGTGGCATAAGAACCTGACAATGAGTGGGTTGTTTACATTTCTACTATGTTGACCATTTGTGTTCTTGTTTCGGTTAGACTTCAGCCAAAAAGCATCCGCATAGGGAGATAAATAATGTCCGATGACGTCAGAGATATTTTTAATGACTGCAAGAGGCTCAAGCGTATTTACTTGTGGAATATTATTTACGAGTACAACGACGTCACTAAGACGATTGATATGCTTCGTGTCATCGATAGCTGCTTCATACGATTCGCATTTTTGCTGCACTTTACTCACAGTCTTACGTAGTGACTCCACTTTCAGGCGCAGGGCACAGACAGATTCATTTATTTTGTCAGCTAATGCTGCTTTTAATGACTGCATCTTTTCGTCGATTATAGCTGTAATGCTTATTATTATACGTTTCTCTAAACGCACCAACACATCATCATCGGTAGTAACATTAGCTGGAATGCATAGCGATGTTGGAGTGCGGACCTGATCACCAACACTCTGCTGACTATTTTGTACTTGTAGAGCTTTGCCCGAATTTTTGGTGTTGCGACCTGCCATTGTTAAAGCCAAAGTAATTAAAATTATTTGCAAATTATAGAAATTCGAAATTAACAAAAGGAATCGATTAGATGTTGCACTCTTCGATATTAGGTCACTTCACCGATAAAAATGTAAATTCAAAAGAAAGCACTGAATTAGATTATCCAGCAAATAAAAGAAAAATTGCGGGAGCAACACGAACCACGTTAGGCTGTCATTGATTCTTAGTTATGCCGATAATATTCTTGTTGCACTACTAGCTGTAAAATTACGGACAAAACAAAGGGGAAACCTTCTCCCCAAAAATTTTCAGAACAACTGGTTCGAGATCGAGCTTAACAATAAACTGCAGATTTCTGATCGAAAAACGGATTTCACTGCTCGCTTCAACTTATTACCAGCTAAAATTCGTAAAAGAAAATTTTTCTCTGCACACTTTTTGGCTGGGGGAAAGGAACCCCCGGCGGTAGGTGGTACCAAAACCACATGTTTCATTCCAAATTAATGGTCCCGCCGAGTACTATCGGGTAGTGTACATTTTCCCGTTTCAGAAATCTTTCTCTGGCCATTTTTGCCAGAGAAAACCCATTTTCATGCACTTGGGTCACTTACATCCCAGCTACTACATTTCGCATATATTTTTGCAGTTTTTTCTTCTATGACCATTAGTATTCTGTTATGGAAACTTTTGTCAATCACGAGAAGTAGAAAAGTCCACTTTTCACCCAAGAAATTCGCTCAAGCTATATCCGATCGCCAAAGCTTTCCCCCGCTTAATTGAAATAAACATTGTTAATAAAATATGTTCAGAGTATCATAATGTATCATTTAAGACATCTTTCATGTCTGGAGGGGTCAGACCTAAAGATTTATGAAAAGGGGTCATTCGCCTTTTAAATTATCAACATAGAATGATCGTTCAGATGTAGGTACATAATAAAGAAATTAAAATATATATATATATATTTAAACCATTGCACCGAAACCTTAAACCATTATGATTTTATTCTCACTTATAAAAATTTTTTTACCCGAAAACTATCATAGCATGGTCAGTTATCAACAATTTATAGAAAATTTTATATAACACTTGAATTAATATAAATTATCTTTACCAAGGTTTTGTACCATGGTTGAAAAGCAATTTACACAGTTTACTACAGCCATTCTTTATTTCTTTTCATAATTCTCTTTATTTTTTTTTTATATCCGTTTTCTTGTAATTCAAAAACGGAAGTTGGTAAATCATCTTTAAAATTTCGAAAACATAAATCAAATTTATTATGAATTTTTCACTTTTTATCAAAATGCTTCTAATCTCCTGTGAAATAGAAGAATGAATATGAATATTAACGCGGAAACTTTTCTTATCCTAGAGAGAGAGAAGATTTCCCAACACACCTGCTACCTACATATAAGCACAGTTTTGGAAAATAAAAAAAAGTTCAAGTCCTTTTCTACCCTCAAGGGAATAGCAATCATAATGAGGAGAGTATCTAGTAGCAAAAGAAGTCCGACTATAACTGTCATAAATCACAGACAAAAGGAACGTGAGATAAATGCGAATCACACTCATTTGACCTCAACTTCAGTATTTTAGCTTTTGCCCAGCAGGAAGTGTGTATGTGTGTATGTGTGCGATATGGGGTCTACTAAAAACCCAACCAACAAAAAAAAATAAATAAAAATAAAAAAAATGAAATAAAATTTTCTTCTACGGTTACAGGACTTTGAGTAGTGCTTATCCATTTTAAAGCTCAAAGGAATAAATAAATAGTTTTTCTCTCCCGGAAAGATGACTGCGGCGCTCTCTTGAATCTTTGAAAAAATTAACGTTGTTCTAGCAGCATGCAAAAACCACTTCAAAACTCTTCATATAATAAATATACGTTTGAAAAGCTCAGGATACTATTCCTTACTCCCTAACGTATACTCCGGTTCAGATGTGCACGTTATTATTATGTCGTCGTCGGTTGTCCTTTCACCTCGCCCTTTTGAGTTAGAAAGCTTCCTTAATTGTATATTTAGTGGGGCTTGTGCCTGGTGGATAAATAGCGTTTTTTGCTGTTCAACTCCCGAATGTGTTTAATTATGATTCCCATCGGGTTCTGCATATTAAACTTTACCCTCGTGTTGTAGTAGCTAGGTACCCCTCATGTATGGCATGGTATTTTGGGAGGGAATGATAGGCTCTGGATGTCTGCGCGTCTGTCAAAAATTTTCTGCTCTTTTAGCAGTCGTCAAAAACATTTTTGTAAGAGGGTTATCCGCACCAGGCGCGCAACGGGATAATGTCGGTTTAGTGGGTGACTGCCACGGATTTATTTATGACTTAATAAGCTGTCCCTTAACCCGAAATGTCTTTTCATACATATATTATGCATGTACATATGAATCTATGGAATATATGTAGGTATGTATGCATGCAGAAGAACGTTTTGCTTGTTATGATTTATGTAGGCAGGCCAGGCATTTAATCTTGAATTTTATCCCTTGTAGGTAGATGAGCTTGTTTTCTGACTAACAATCATTAACATTTAACCTTCTTAATTGGTGTGGAAAGGTTTGGTATTGTTTGCGGAATTGAAATCATGATTTTCATGGTAGTTAAGTATGTATGATGTAAAGCTGCATGTGCCTAGGCTTTGTTGCTAGATTAGCCTTTTTTTTCATGTTTCCAAAGCACCAGACAATTCCATTTGAAGGGTGGGTGGGAAATAAATCAGAGTCCGATATTTTTTAGTTGAGCAACAATAATAACGTCATGCCTTATTGGTGAATATCAATGTTTTTTGAAAAAAAAAAAGTCTAAATTCAGAAATTTTGACTTTGTTTGTTTACTTGTTGTTTGTGTTGTTAAGAGGAAGCGGAGGAACAATAGCAATGGATCTGTAGAAAGCGTGAAAGAATGTCTATATATTTGAAATCATTGTTCGACGTTATAAGGTAATTCATAAAATATCAACCAAAAAATAATTAATCCGTCTTATCTCGCAGCTTTATGTTCAAAAATGGATAGTGTTACCCTACACAAGTTTTGATTTTCTTTATTCTATTTGGACATTGACCTGAGTTGGAATTAGGCTAGAGAGTTGAGATTTTATATAGCTACGTTTTATTTAATAGTAATTAGAAACCGAAAGTGCGCACAGGGTTGTCATATGCAAAAATTTACATTTTTTTAATATACTAAGGAGCTGTTCGGAATGTAATAGCCTATGCGATTGAGTATAATCATTTTTTACTATCTGAAAAATCGTTTAATAAACTGAATTGAATATTTTTAGACAACGCGCTATACATTTGCATACAGATACCAGCATTAGTCTAAGAGGGTACGCCAAAATTGATCCTAGAGAAAAGATAATTTGTTTGCTAAGTTTGGTGTATTGTCGGTTCGCAGCGAGGTAACATCATCAAGAAGATGAACTTGAGTGAATGGGACGTGGGGTGGTTAATAGTTTGACAGATTCATGTACTTCTCCATCTGAAAAACTAAAACTTTTCATGCGGGAAGACAACCGAAATCATTTTTTTTTTTTTTAATTTTTAGCTGGAAATTTTTCCATCGAATTTTTATATGTATTTTTTTTTTTTTGTTGTATTATTAAGCCAGCGTGCAGGAATCATTCTACAACGGATTAGACTAGATATTTCATCAGATCATTGATCATGCATATAGCGATATGAAGGAGCGAAAGGCATCCAAAATTGCGACGGTGCTCGAGTGTTTCGATATGACAAGTTATTGCCAAATCGCCAATGAGCTTGAAGGCTCTTTTTTGGCCAATATCCAATGAAACTAAGGCTGTGCAACCAGCCCCGGCCCATATATGGGAGTTGTATTTCAGTCTAGATCTAATGTAGAACTTGTAGAGGAGCGCTAGATTTGACGGGCTGAAATATTTCTTACACCTTTTCAGAAATCCAAGACATTTCGATACTTTTTTGGCAACAGAGAAGATGTGATCTGTCCAGTTTAAGTTACTGGAAATATTAATGCCAAGAATGCTTAGTGACGGTGAATCAGAAATTAATGCCCCATCAAAAGAAACGGTTGTGGTTAAGTTATGATCTTGTTTTAATGAGATGAGACAGCTTTGGGTCTTAGATGCATTGAATTCGACGCGATTCGCTTTGCCCCAAGCGAGGATATTATTAAGATCGTTATTCAATGATCTAATCATGCAATCTAGTTTAACACATGCGGCATTCCCCTTGGAGTCCGCAAGAGTGTCAAACCAGATCATTAATGAAAATTAAAAATAGAGTTGGAGAGATAACAGAGCCTTGAGGCACATCGGCATTTATGGGATGAGGTTCAGATGTAACGCCATCTAATACAACAAGCATTTGGCGATTAGATAGGCAACTTTCAATCCATAATAGAAGAGGAAAGAGAGACCAAGTGCTTTAAGTTTGGCTAAAAGGGTTGGATACCAGACTCTATCAAAGGCCTTTGAAATATCTAGGACAACGATTTTGGACTCACCAAAATTTTGAAGACTACGGTTCCAATGTTCCGTAAGAAAGTTCAGCAAGTCTCCAGATGAGCGTCCAGCTCGGAAGCCATATTGGCGATCATTGATGAGATGATTAGTTTCTAGATACTTCATTAATTTTGAGTTAATGATAGATTCAAAAACCTCTGAAAGAATCGAAGTGATCGCAATTGGTCGATAATTTGAGGGATGACTAGCCTCTCCTTTCTTGGCAATAGGCTGAACGTGAGCTAGTTTCCAAGCAGTTGGGAATTTTCCTGTCGAATAACACAATTTGAATAGTTTGCGCAGAGGTTTAGCCAAGTATGAGGCACAGGGGCGAAAAACCATCAGGACCTGCGGCTTTGGAGACGTTCATCCCCTTAAGGACCCTGAACACATCTCTCGTACGGATGTGTATTGTCTCTTGTACATATTCACACGGATGATGCAACACAGGTGTTTGTGAAGTGGGTGGAAGACAAGAATTTTAAGGGAACCTAGCAGCTAAAGTATTAGGTTTATCCATTATCCAGGGAGTCAACAATCACTTCACCATTATTAAGTAGTGAAGGTATAGAGGAACTGGTGAAGTTGTTCCTGATGGTTTTGACCGGGGACCAGAAGCCTTTGCTACCTTTGCGGCTTGCCAAGATTCTTTGTCTAATATTCTGATAAAAAAAAACTTTTCTAATGGACTTGCAGGTTTTCCGAGCAGCTTTGTAGACTTGTTTCAGTTCCAGACATGGATGCAATTGATAGGCGCGAAAAGCAAACTCTTTCGCTTTTATAGGTTGGTTGTACTTATCGTTAAACCAGGAGCGATCTTGCTGTTTTTGAGATCTGCTGTAATAATACGGAATGTATTCACGCATGCCAAGATTTAGTATGTTGCTAAATTCTAATGTGCATTTATCAATATCCCTCGAAGCAAAACAGACCGACCAATCAATTTCTCTAAGATACTTATTGAGACTTTCCCAATCAGCATTCTTATAGTGCCAAAGAAGCCTACTTGTAGGTAGAGAAGTAGGGCGGCACAGGTTTGAGGTGGTAAATTGAGCCGTGATTAAAGAAGGATCTTAATTTCCGAGAGGGGAACCGCCTGAGATGTGTAATGCTTCCAAGAAATAGTAAATGTTTTAATTTATCATTACTGAGAATTGCTCAGGCACAATCTTCTGGAACTGAAAAAGGTTAAAGAAATGTGCCTAGGTGTAATAAACTCAGCCGTATGATAATAGTTTCATGGAATTGAGTCGGCGTGAAAGTAACCAGGAAAAACCCTCCTGGCGCCAATATGCTCTTAAAGCAATTTAAGAAATGCAGTTGCATTGTCTTCTCACGACTATGGGCCATAAACTCAGGGTCTCCTTTCGAATGCATTGCGAAGGACAATATAGCCAGGTATGAAATAATGTTTGTTGTATGAGATAGGGTATATTAGAATTGCCGGCAAGGTTAGGGACAGAAATGTGTGTTTGAATAAATGAAAGTTTGGGTAGGCATTCGAGAGAAGACAAGTAGTAGATAGCCACAGGGCATGGTCGTGAGTTGACGTTTTAGCGATAAACGCGGGTAATTTTTATAAAGTGTGAAACAATTTTCTACAGATGGAATATTTTTCAGGTTGAGATGTTAGAAACAAGTCGAGTAAATTAGCTTTATCTCCACCTGCATCAGGAATTCTCGTTGGTGCATCGACTAGTTGTTGAAAATAAAATGATTCAGAAGAGTTCAACGAAACGCCCCGCAGGACTTGTGGTAGAAGAATGTCTGAGCCACGATATATTATGAATATTAAAATCGCCTGCCAGGACGATTTCGGAAGAGGGGGAGACAGAAAGCAAATGATCAATATTGTTGGAGATATTTTCAAATACGGATACCGTGTTGTCATCAGACATATTTGAGCTGCGATACAGGAAACAGAAGTATATGATGTGCTTGTGAAGTTTGAACCTAATCCAGATATAGTTAAACTCTGGATTGGCAGGAGGAAAATCTTGTATAATAGGCATGTATGTCGACACTTTTGTTACATAATGTGAACGAAGCTTTAAGTAGCGAAAACACGTGTTCATAGCAATTAGACCTATGTATTAAATTCTGTGTGCATAATGGTTACTAACGATGTTTATAAGCCATAAACAAAAAGCATTTCACTTTTCTTTAGAAACTTACTTAAAAAATTTTCTGTGGAATTTGTATGGCCTTTTGGATGCCGCACTCAGGACAGCTTAGAGAAGCCGCGATATCTGGAAAATACGGTATACTACACCTTTATAGAAGAAGTAACAATAAAATAACAAAAACAATATCACGTACCTACCTAATATGCCAAAAATTATCACATATTGTTTTTTTCTTTTATACTGAAAATATTTTGTACAACAAAATTATATACACTAATATGTGATATGATCTGTACCTAGGTATCCTTTTTTGGTGTCCAATAGTAACTGACAATAAAAAATAATGTAACCTACATAATTTAGTCACTTTTAATTATTTCCTGGCGATTCAAATTGGACAATTTTCAAAATTGCCCCCCTCCCTCCCCAATTAGGATAATTGGCATAAATTCTCTACAGTGAAACACTAACTTGCTCGATCAAGTACAGTTACATAATTTCCCAATTTATAATAATATCAAGATTTTCACGTACATACTTAATGCGGGGATTCATTTAAACATAACTGCAACAAGGCTGAACACTTTTTTTTTACTATGAAAAGAAATATACTTTTTGACAGATTCAGCTTAAAATCATTTTACACTGAGCTCTTGTAATAGATAAGTCCGAGATCCTCATTCAATTTTAGAACTAGCATATTAGTAAAACCAGAAGGTGAATGAAAATAAGGTTGGACATCATTCGAATTATAGGTGTGTTAAATAACAGTTGACGAGTTAAGTATTTATAAATAAGTTAAACAATAAAGGCCCCAATATTGAGCTCTGGGTACACCCGCGTTAATCTGAGCTATATTACTTTTGAGAAAATATACGAGTATTGTCTTTCTAAAATTTACCAGACAGAAGTAGGGATGCAGCCGATAAATCGATACATAGATAATATCGATGTTTCTTAAGAAATATATATAAATAAATTTTATATCGATTTTCGTCTTCAGAAACATCGCCAACGTCGATATTTTATATTCGATACATTGATAAATGGTATGGCATTTAAATTATTGAACTGACAACTAATTATAGTGGAAGAGTAGTGTGAGGGTTTGGAAATTGTGGAATCACAGTAACACAGCGTATACATCACATGCTTTGATATCATGCCTGATCTTCATATGCGATACATGTGAAATATCGAAGCATACGTTGCGAATTGTTGTAAATAAAGCGGAGTGCGGGCACATTTCCAGCTTTTCAACTTTATAAGTAAGATTGAAATGGACAATAATTGTTCCCACTATGTTTTTCAGATTTTAACGGGATTACTCTTGCAAAAGTTGTTTACATTGTGATTGGTTCCACCCAAAAATTTTTACTATGTAGCATAAATGATTCTAAACATTTATAATGCGATTAATTATGGGAAATACTTCGAAAAGGAATGTACATACATTGTTTACATTGCTTCTCTTTCAGTTTTACATATAATGTTATTGGAAAAGATGTTTCTTTTCCTAATATAAATACATAACTATATTTTTTAGAATTTTATTTGCTTTTTAAAGTATGCACGTATTCCCTTTCAATGAGTAATCCCGTTCTATGCGCAGGAAACACCTTTCTTTATGGCTTCTGTTACAATCATTGTTTATCTAATTTTATCCACAATAATTCGATCTGTGGATTAATCTTCACACAATTGTTAAAAACGTTTTCGTTTCGCGAGAAGGAGAAATCGCACACCAAACATCAGATATATCTTGGTATCTTAAAAGTCCAATCACGGGACACCTGGCAGATAATCTTCTAGTTTTGTGGCAATAATAACACCAACATATTTGTCCATCGTAACAAACTCCGTTCTATTAGAAAGACTGTTCTCAAAGACGGGCCAAATACCTTTTCAGCAGAGAAATAACCTAAAGGCAAAGAAGTTGTCCAAACTTTTATATATGAACAGTCTTGATGAAAATTATTGGAATACTTGAAGTATTTTCCTTTAGTAGGTATGTTGATTCTACGTGCTTTTTTGTTTTTTTAATTATGAACATATTCGTATTTACTATACGATATTATTAGTATTACTTTAAAGAATCTTAAATTAGCTTGTCTTGTCGGATCAATTGAAAAGCTTTTATTCTTAAATAAATTTATTTGGGAAGCATTTTCGCAATTCTGTGTTTAACTAGGAATTATATATTAACTATATGCAATTTATCTGCAGAAGTGAAATATTTTTTTTCATTTTAGAAAGATTTTACTTTAATTCCATCGATGTATCAAAACATCGCTGTTTTTTGTTTGATGTTTTAACGACATCGTAGTTTGCCTTTCAATGTATCGATGTTTTTAAAATTTTGTACATCGCTAGACATCTATAAGCCTTAATATCACAAATTGTAGGTATGGTTTAAATTTAGGGTCTGAAACACGTTAAACATAAAACTTACGTTCAAGCATCTGTGAAAGAATATAAATAAATAAATATATGAATGATGACCTCTATAATAAATTTAGTGAATCTAGAAAAGATATTATCATCACCCCTGTTGATTAATATTTGACATAAACGAAGTGTCCCTCTAGCTTTATCTAGAAAAAATCAAACTATCCAAAAAACAAAAATTATATTAAAATCGGCTAATTCAAGACAAAAAATAGAAAAAAAACATAAACACATCCATATAAGGACAAAAATTAAGTTCTATAAATCTAATTTGTTTTATTTTATTCTCCTATTAAAAGTTGAGAGAATTGCTGAAGCAATAAACATTAAAAACAAAAAAAACCGTGCACTCTCCTGTATAAACTGAAAATGATTTTTCGCGAAATGCCACATTGCTGAAATGGCTTGCAACCACAATTTCCAGTAAATTGAGACAATTTTTTTCATCCTGCGATTTTGTTTGTGTCCTTCAGTTTTATATTTCTATACATTTTGCTTTACACTATCATACACAGATACATAGATATAATATAAAGGATCATATCTACAGCTAAACCCCCCTGAGGTAGGTTAAAGACTATGAGTTTTGTGTAAAAGCTTTCAGTATAGCTTTCAACAACATATATGTGTGTACAGATATGTATGAATGCATAGAGAATGAGGCTTACAAATATACCACAGAAAAATATTTAGATGTAATTCACTGTCATGGAGACATTAGCTTTTATTGCTTTGAGGTTGACGAAAAATGAAAACAAAGTGTCGCCTTTTATGGCATCCACAGGAGGATTATTAAAGATTCCCTTTATTGCTACGAAATAGATTCGATATCTTTCCATTTATTTCAAATACCACCTTTCAAAGAAAAGTTATAGATTGTACAGTCCTTGTACATATATTATAAAGAAACCCTATTAAATGTAGAGTAAAAATGCTTTCATATACTTTTAAAGGATATATGGCATACACATCATAAAAACAAATACTAATACATATGTATATGTTTACAATTAGATTTATGTATGTTGCTGTCCTGTGCCGTGCCATTAAACAGGAGTATGTCGGATCCTATCGCTGGAAGCCGATTTAGGTGCCCTAATAAACTAATTTTCGGGTAATTTTTTTTTTATCAAGTATAATTGTAAATTTACAATTAAAAGTTCGGAATAAAGGTAAAATTTGTAGATTTGTGTAAGTAGGTACGACAGAATTGAATTGAAACTTAAAGTTCAATTATAAATAATTTGGTTGCCTTGTAGAGCTGTAAAATAATGCATTACCTTGATACTGCATTATTTTCTACTGGTACTTCAAAGTGAATTACTGAAATAAAGCAAGTTTTTTATACTTCAAATTTTGAAGTACGGCAGTGTTTTCACGCAGTATACTTCATCATTCCATTTTGAAATATGTATTGAAAAATACTCGTAATGCAATACTTGGTAATGGCTCTGAAGTACCTGAGGTACGTTGAAGTACTTTGAAGTACATTGAAGTACAACGAAGTATTTTGAAGTCCGTGCGGTACATTAAAGTATTTCGTATTTCGGTTAATTTGACAAACCACAGAAAAGATGGAAAAAAAACTAAAATTTTATTTAAATATGCCTATTTATTCAAGATTCTAAAATATTTTTACAATTCTTAGTGTATTTGAAGATATTTTCGACTTATGTATATTGCAAAATAGTAATTTAACTAAAACTGAGAAATTGTTAGCAAATGTACATTCGTCCCGAATATATGTTCGCAGTTTTAACTATATAGCAATCATTGATATGTTTGTCAGAAGCATAAAGTTTAGAAGTGCTCGCCGATTTTCTGCTGTCGAAAAAAATGGACAAAGAATTTGCATCAAATTTTGTATAAAAAATGAAATAAAGTGCTTCAAAACACTCGAAATGTGTTCAGTGGCATACGGTGAGTCTGCTCTGAGTTAAACAAATGTTTATAAGTGGTACAAGCTCTTCTAAGAAGGCCGATATGCCAATGACGAATCTCGCTCTGGGAGCCCCAGCACGTCAACAACTGATAAAAGAGTTGGAGAAGTGAAGAAATGGTTTTGGAAAATCGTCGAATCACCATTAGAGAAGTTGCTGATGACGTCGGCATTTCAGTTGGCTCGTGCTATCAAATTTTGTCGGATTTTTTGGGCATGAGACGTGTGTCAGCTCAGGACTTACTAAATGGCATCAATGATGATCCTGATTTGCTCAAAAGGGTCATAACTGATTGCGAACCACCCTGCGACTTTTTCCTCTTCCCAAAACTGAAGAGACCCATGAAAGGACGGAGATTTGCAACGATTGAGGAGATAAAACTGTATCGCTGGAAGAGCTCTAGGCTATACTAAAACTGCTTAGAGAAACTGCTTCGAGGATTAGAAAAAGCGTTGGCACAAGTGTATTTTATAATTGAGGGGGATTACTTTGAGGGGGCAACATTAATATTGAAGTATAAATATAAAGTTTTTGGTAAAAATATAAAGTCACTTTACTTTTTGAACACACCTCGTATGTATGTACTCTTGGTGGTTGATTTCGTCCATTTACGAATGCAATCTAGTTTTGGCACCAAGGAGTATTCTCATCAAATTTGAAGTCTTTACCGCGATCCGTTCTCCCATACTGCGAAAATTAACGGACAGACATGCATAAATGGATATAACTTTTGGTCCTGTCTTCGAAGCTTAGATGTCTACGCGATTCTCTTTGCTCTATTGAAGTGCAATACTAGACAATTTCAACTAAAGTTCCGTTTAGTAAGCCAGAAACATTTTCAAATAATAATCGTAGATGAAAGAAAATACACTAAGAATTGTAAAAATATTTTAGAATCTTGAATGAATAGGAATATTTCAATAAAATTTTAGTTTTTTTCCATCTCGAAATACTTCAATGTACTGCACGTACTTCAAAATACTTCGGTGTACTTCAATGTACTTCAAAGTACTTCAACGTACTTTAGGTACTTCAAAGGCATTACCAATTATTGCATTAGGAGTATTTTACAATATGTACTTCAAAATGGCATGATGATGTATACTGACTGAAAATACTGCCGTAATGCAAAAATTGAAATACTTAATTTTAAATGAAGTACCATATTTAAGTGTTACTTCATATAAATTACAGTACTTCACAAGGAATGTATTACCAAGGTAATGCATTATTTTACAACTCTGCTCGCTAGGCTGCTTCACTTAGACTACCAGTGGGTCGATTGTGTCCCTTTCCTCATGGGAAAACCTATAATATAGCTCTAGTTCCATCCTGCTTTCCTTAGGAAACTCAGGATGTTTCTGAACACTTTGCTTTGCAGATTCTCCAGACTTAAAAAGAAGTAGCTACCTAATAACCTACTTCTTGTACTCACACTTTAAGTTAAGATTTTAATTGATTGACATAAAACAAACAAACACTTTATATGGGATATCATAAGTCAAGGCCTATTCATCTACACATAATTTTTCAATGTTCACTCTTATATGTACATTGTAACTAAAATAATGCCTCGAAATGTCAATTATAGTCAGAAGAAGACATGAAAAATCATAAGATGCGCATATAATTTAAGTGTTGGAAAATCTTTTAAAGATTTCAGATTTTACAGAAGGGCTCTTCAGTACCGTGTTTATTTAAAGCATTGAAAAAAGGCTGCCAGACGCTTTAAATAAATCATGACTGTAACATAAGAAACAAGACATTGAATATAAAAATTGAAAAATCAATATTTTTTCTTACACCTTAAAACTAACTAAAGACAGAATAAAATTACTATACTATAAAAGGACGGCTGCTTTGATGCAATTAATATGTATCGTAAAATACTACAGACCAGGCAAAATTTCCATAATTATTAAAAATAGGTCCCATCCATATATAAACCGGACACTGAAATTTTTAATTTTATCAAATCTTGTTAAGCAGTATCAGTCGACAATGTACAAAAGTCTACCGGTTGTATTTTGTTCTCATCTCGTGATAAAGATATTCACGAGGGTCCAATGTCATTCAAATTTTATAATATATGACGATATAAAAGATTCTTCAAAAGACTTTCAGAATCGACAATAATTTCAAAAATATCATACGGGTTAGAATTGAGAATCCTAAATAACTAAGAAGAAAAATTCAAAACAATATCCACAAAAAAAAAAACAAAAAGCAAAGTTCAAGTCCATTCCAGATTTTTAATTAAAAGCATGTAAATTCAAAACGAAGATGAATAATTTGAAATTTTTGATTATTTTTATAAAATGGCGTTCAATATGTTCCACTACAACAACAAAAAAACGAAAATTCTCCCCTTAAACTTTATCATCTGCAGCAGTAATTAATTAAAATTTCTCAGCTTCTCAAGCCTATGAGAGATTCCCTGACTCACTCTTACTTTATTCAGAAAATTAACTCATCAAAAATCTCCTCTCGTTTATATGAATGCCTGCCTCTAAAGTTAGTCAATCAAAATGCCTTTATATTTACGATTATTGCTGAGGACGAAAGCTTTTAGGATTCATTACACGCATAGTTACCCCCTTTAGTAAAAAGTTCGTAAGGAATTTTAATTAAATGAACCAAATTATTTGTAAATTAAAATCCACCTTCCCACCCTCCCCCCAACACCCATCAACAATCCAGTCGATTACGTACATTCGCTTAAAAAGCTATAAAATATGCGCGCTCTCTGGAACAGCAAAGTTATTATTAAGTAAGAAAATTTAACTAGAAGTAGATAATTTGGCAAGCTGCATCAATTCATGAAAAGCGTAGTAGGTACAAATTCCGCTTAAATTGATTTTACAACTACATTGACAACACTGGATAAATATGATTGATTCTCTCGTTAAAATGCTAAAGATAATTGGTTGATAGGAAAAAAAATCACGGAATAAAGTTAAATTACTACATATAATCAGAGAAGTAAAAAATTTATGCAAATAACTGCGCGTTTAATTAAGATAAAATTTAATTTTAATTTTATTTTAATGATATGCTGCTTGTTGTAAAATTTTCAATTAAAATTATGTGCACATTACCGCAGTTTATACTAATTAAAACTATTCATAAATTTTTCAAAACGATGAAAGATTTTTTTTCCAATTAAGGGCCCTTAAGTAACAATCAAAAAGTCAGTTACAATTAGATGCATCACAACTGTTATAAAAATTAGATGAATGAAATGTAATTCCATAATTCCATTACTACCAAGTGTATAAAATGACTGACTAGACTATAACAATAAGATTAAAATGAAATAGTTAATTATTCCATTCAATTTGATTTATTTCTTTAATTTTAAGAACTTACACACATACAAAATTATGCCAATAGTATTCACTTTTCTAACAAAATATAACTGTTATACTGGTATATAGTTTGGAAATGGAGTATATGACTTAATATGTTTTTATTGCATTTCGTATGAACTATATTTCAACTTTGGTTATACTATGTAGATATAAATCATAAAGAAACTATGAAATAAAAATTTTTCGCATAGCATGGAAGACTAACTAATCTGTTGGATTATTTTTAGTATCTTTCACATATCAATTTATTCAGCAAAAATTTCCCTTTTTTAGTAGTTTGAGTAAAAGTATGTACCTCCTGCCTTAAAAGAAAAAAATGCGGCCAGAAAGGTAAAGATCAAAACAAATGTTTTAACTATGTACAGCAACTACTAGAAACCATTCTTTATTAATTTTGGACAATCTATTTGTTATTCCGTGAAGAATTTTAATTCTATTTTATAAGCGTATCCTAATATAAGTCCTCATGTCCGTCTTCGTCGAATTATAATAGTTAAGACGTCACTCCTGCATAAAATCCACAGCAATATAACAGTCTTCCTGATTCAATCATAATTAAGTCTCTGATTGATTTAACTTAAAAATGTACCATTTAGATTTCAAAATAATTAGCTGTAATATTACCACCGAGTGCAAAGCAAAAAGCTTCCGTTAAATGTATAAAATTTAATAATACCGAGTAGAAAATGATCATACATGAACTAAGTTAACTACCTTCAAATTTTATGCATACTTTTTTTTTAATTTCAACACTACGAAAATATAATGGCATATAACTGCACTTGAAAAAGATCAAAAAAGTAGCTTTCCCTATTCATTTTAATTTTATTTTATTTATTAAAAATTATATCAACTAAATATGAAAATTGACAGAAATTTTATTAAAAAAATTTAATGAACGATTGTTGGTTCTTTTTATCCGTTTGTCTAAATATACAGCACTATTTTTACAATCTGCCAAACGTATATGTAGTAATTTTACATAAAAATATAACAATATTGCATCGTTGTAAATTTACAATATTTAATGCTAGTAAATTTTATGCAGATTAATGACATGGTTTTCAAATTATTAATGAGATAAGGTTTTTTAGTTTTTTGCCCTATAGTTTTTTGTTTTTAATTTTACCGTTTTGCTATAATCACATCAATATCACTTCTGTGAAAATAAATAATTCTCCTAGCAATTCAAAATTTTGAACAAAAAAAAAAAATACCAAAACTAAACTAAGAAAGATAGACCCAGTTTAGACAGATGAGTATGCTGCCTCTGCCGCACGAAATCTGTAGGTAGGGGATGCTTCATTCCTGCTCTCAACCATAATCTTCCCGACAAGTTTTCGTCAGGCAGAGGCAGCATACTGACCCATCTAAACAGGATCATAGACTGCATTATGTTAGGATTTGTTCCAATAAATTTTGTTGTATTATTTACCAGTTTAACAGTTTATTAATTTGGAACGGAACACATTGTATAAGTTATATGAATATAACCGAGTTTTATGCATATCCACTAGAGAGTGATTAAAGGCATCTTGAAAATCATAAATATTTGGAATAAGTGACATACTTTCAGTCCATTCATACTTATGGATGTAGAAAATATTAAGTACAGTATTAAACATCCAAAATCCTAAAGTTTAATATCTATAAATACACAGCAATATTTTTCATGCATATTACATATACATATTTACTTCCTTATTTCTTTGATCTTACGGAAAGATTTCTTAAATACCTTAAGGCATAAATAAGCCTTTGTAACTTTTGAAGAAGTATAAAGAGCTCATTGGAATCCCATCAACACGTTTTAAACTTTCTTCGACCTCTATAAGGTATTTTCTTCATGCTCTACGTGCTCTGTTCTCCCATCGTCATCATCAACATCATCATTGTGTAGCAAGATTCATTTCTTTTTATATGCAATGTATTGTATGTTATATATATATATATAGATTATATATGTATGTAAAATACAGTGAACTCTTGTCGAACGATAACAATTTGTAAATAGTAGATATATACATGTGTAAGTTAGGTAGATAGGTAGGTAGATATAGGTACCTTCTTGTTTCTGTTTTTGACAGAACAATTACTCAAAAGAGTTGTACAATGTAATTGAATTTTCTACTTTGGTAAATTCGTTCATCTCTAAGGATTCAATCCTGTCGTTTCAGTGTTGTAGACAAAGCACCAAATTTCATAAAATCCAGCCCTCTCCAGATACCTTTGAAACTTTAAGAGGACCTTGCTAGCTAGCTAGCTACTAACTTGGAAGTTAAATTGCCCGTGGAAAATATTTCGCAAATTATTATTGTTTCTTTACAGAAGACGGAGTTGTTCTTTCAAGTAGAAAGCAATAATTGGCTTATTGAAATTTCTAACAAGTCGTAAAAGGAAAGTTCACGTACATTTTAACTTTGACATTTGAGCTATTATATACGGAGTATTACATTGATGAGAGAACAGGTACAGTTAGTAGTTAAATTGTTTTTATGTCGGTTTAAGAGGTTGTTAAAAGATAAATAGATGTATAATGAGGAGATACTCATGTCTATGTATTATAATTGCGGCTCAAGGTTCTCCTATTATTTGATTTTTTTTTATTCACCCTCAATTCATATTAAATAGGGGATTTGTGACAGAAAAAACATTTTTAGCCCTTAGGACCTTACTGAAAATTTTCGATTGATATTGAAATGTGCAGGAAAAAAACAAAAGGGGTTGCATTTTGGGTGTATAGTCTGAAAGGTTTTTGATATCTTAAATTCGATGTAAAAAACTAGTGTTAATGAGATATTTTCTATTAAAAATAGTGGTTATGTACATATGAAAAAACATAGTTGAAAATTCCGAAATATCAGCTTTTTTGAGCCATTACTTTGAAATGAAGAGAAGGAAAGGAAAGGAAAAGAAGTCACAAACCATTCAAAAGCTAAAAGGATTATCTTATGAAATTATAGGGTAATCCATAAAAAAATCATTAAACCATCCTTGCCCCTATTTTATGATTTTAAGATCATTTCCAAAGATTCTATATGCAATTTTTGGAAAGTCCATAACCAATTTATTCAAATTTCCAACAATTTTTTTAATAGAAGCGAAATAAGGACTGGACACGAAAGCTCTGCACGGTTTTTGATCAATGGTATATAAAGATAGAAATAAAGCCTTATTATAATTTATTTTCTTTTACAATAAAGAGCACAAAGTATATTACAAAAAAATCAAGTTAATTTCTTTAATTAATAGCTTGCCGACTAAATTTTCTTGATGGAACACATTAAATTCTGCACAACCCGATCCGCTACTTTTTTGCTTGCTATGGACCACAAACGGGGAAAATTATGCAGTGAAGTTGCATTTCTTCCGTCTTTCCGTAAAATACTTTACACTAGAGCCCAGTATCTTTCTATTAGCCTAAGCTCCGCGACGTTGGGTGGGTTCATTTCTTTTCCCACAAAATTAATGTTATCTTCCTTAAGCCAATTCTGCGTCTTTTTTACGTAGTGGGATGTTGCTAATTCAAGCCAAAAGATGATATTGCCGTCATGACGTGTAATAAAAGGCAGCAATATAACCATCAGTGTTAATGGTCCGTCCTGTGAAAAAAGGATTGTTTCTCATCCCTTACTGGCAGATAGCTAGCTTGCCACACCATCACCTTTTTACCAAATTTTTCTACCTGGATGTATTTATCAACGTCACAAACATCCCTTTTGTCTTTTACACTGTAGTATTGAGGTCCAGGTACTAGGTACTGTACTGAAATCATACTTAAAATATGATTCTCCATCCATTACAATGCAAGCTTCTTCATGGCAAATTTTTTTATATAACTTTCTTGACCTTGACGATTCGTTAAGGAAACTTATTTCATAATTGCTTCAATAAACCACATGAGTCATTAAAAAAAACCCAGCGCATAGTAAGGGTTGCACAGGCATTGCTTAATTTTATAACTAGCAGGTAAAACATGTGCACTTGAATGGCAAATTACGAGCCTCCAAAAGATGTAGGTGTCCAGTAGTGGTAGCCTGGAGGTTGTGGAGATCGAAACTGATAATAAAATGTGGAAAACTATCGCGGACCGAATTTTTTTAAGCTTGTCCTAAGGCTTCTTCTACAGACTATTACCAGAGGAGATGTATGATCTGGTTGATGACATCAATTCAAGGAAAATCGATTTGATTCACACCATTAATTCGAGGGAGGGTAATCGAAGTGATCCTATGATTAATATTTACAACAAGAACAATACACCAACATTTGTCGTAGCTAAGAGAGATGAAGATGAAATTTTAAATGTGACAAAAGTCACAAGTTGTTCTCCTTTTTTTTTAATTTGTTTTTTTTTTATTTTATTTTTTTTTTTTTTTTTCATAAACAAAGGAAATATGAAAAGGCTGCTACTAGACCTTAAATCTAAAGCAACCACAACCCGATTAATGTAATTATTAAATTCAGTATGAAAAACTGCTGTTGCTGACGTGTATATTTTCCTTCCTTCTTTTTTAGTACCTAGAGGCAGATAAATGATGAAAAATTTGTTATGCAAAAAGACCATGAATCCGGATGAGGAGAAGGATGCGAATTTTTAAAGTATAATAAATTTTGGGTTAGTTACGCTCGAGCATGGGGTCTGAAAATTGTTGAAATGCTTGTTTTGAAGCACATGCGTACATACTTCTTTATAGCTCTCCTCAACTAGCATATATTGTACGACATTTTTCTTATGAATTAAATTAACAACAAAACTGAAACAAAAACGAATTCCCATTTTATTTATATAGCTCCTGTAAAACTTTTCCTAAGGGGAAGAAGTATTAATTGATCTTGATAGTATTTAGCTAACTAAACTAAAAACAAATATATTCGTTCATGTCAATAACTTGGAATCTATGCTTGCAATGGAATGGAAATAAGTTAATTAGTTCATCAATGTATTTTACAACCTAATTACAAGCTACTAATTTTAAGATATTTTAACTAATTTATCTTTGGGCCAACACTTTTGCAGTCCTTACGACAAGCGAATCGATTTTAACATTTACTCTAAAACTAACTCAATCAGAGTAATATTGTAAAATTTATGTAAATTTCCTTGACAAGTATTTCAAGGGCTATATAAACTGCTTACATCCTGTGTAGGTACTATATATTTCGCAATACTATTTATAAGAGCATTCCTGAAAGCTGTTGGTATACCAAAATGGAATGATAATAAATGCTTCAAACTTTCGCTTCAATGCATCATACATACACCAACTTTCTCTGTCCACAGGACATAATTTTTACGATGAGATAACTAATTACCGCCGTTAAAAAGAATAAAAATATCTCATGGAAAAAGTCAAGTTTTTTTAATTCGAAAAAATTTCCTTTTAATGAGATCTTTTAGAAGTTGCTCTTTCGGTATTCTACCGAACTACCCACATTTTTAGTATGTAGTTCAACTATAAGTCTACCTATATATATATATATGGATATGTACTAGCAGTAGAATTCTTATTTAGTGAAAAACTTAAGAGTAAATTAAAATCACCCGAACAAAACGAAAAAATGTGAGGAAAGAACTAAAACTCTATCCATGATGCGAAATTCCACAGCAGTCATTTTAGCACACCCTTGTGGATGGACTGAATGTGAATATTTTACCCACAAAAGGCCAAGATCTGCTCAGACGATACGACCTTTCATAGAATGGCAATTGTGGCACTCAAAAAAAAAAAAGAAAAAAAGACGAATAAAAAAAACGAAAAACTCCATCCGACCACTATTTGTACCTTTTTATGCAAAGTACCTTACAAGAGAGGTTAATTTACAAAATGGTAAAAATGAGTCAGCAACGAGCTGATGAGAGAAATTATTCCAATTAAAGGGAGGAAAATTTCTTTTTCTTTTTTATTTTATTTATCTTTTCCTTTATACTTTTGCGTATAACGTTCCTCTCATCACTATGTAGGTGTTTAGGCGGACCATTAATATGGTGTAAAATTTAATTTTTCCTTTTTCTTCAAGACTGAACTAACATTGAAACAGAAATATTAAAATTTACAATTAAGTCTTTATACACTTAAATTGTAGGAAAACTTTTAACGTAGAGTCTGAATTCAATTAACACATACACACACAGTTCGAAATATGTGTCTTGTTATGAATTACGAGTCATATGATAACTTTGATCGCAAATAATTATCATTATTATCACTGTTTACTTACAACAAAATCTTGAATCGCTGAATAATACCAATGTCACCGTTCTAATCCTCCTAGAGTTCTCTAAAGCCTTTGATAGCGTGCTCCTATATATAGTATCTAGAAAATTGGTTTCATTTTATTATTTCTCCAGACCGGCCAGTAATTTCATCGAGAATTTTCTGTTTAACTGTGAGCAAAGAGTTAAAGTCAACAATGAGATTTCTGATACTCTTCCTATTCACCAAGGTGTTCCTCAAGGGTCAGTTCTTGGCCTTTTGCTTTTCAGCGTGTACATGATCGTATGAGTTGTGATATACGCCAAATTACTAATGGAGCCTATAATAATGATCTGGTGTAAAATCCGCTAAAATCTCAGTGTATACTATTTAGACAAAATATTTTTAACCTCGCGGATTTGTCTCCCATAACGCTAAATAGGACTATTCTACATTTCATGAGTCAAGTTAGGAATCTGGAAGTACGCATAGATAAGAAGCAAATGAAGTGCTATGGTTATGTCGAAAATCTAATGGGTAAAGTACACGCTGGATTACGCAAGCTCTGGCTCTCCGCATGTATCTTATCATCTGACCTTCGTTGAAAATTAGTCAAAGTCTTCTATTACCGTACTTTAAATATAGAAGTATACTTTTTCCCGAAGCTTGACTCAATTAAATATTAAAACTAAATAACTAAATTTATAATATCCAAGTTAAGGGCTCTTCTATGCCCTATCGGCATTCAGCAAGCTAGCAGCACAGCACGGTAATGTCTTTATTGTTCCCCATCAGAAATCAGCAGAACCGCTTTCCGTCTGCAATTATAGGACATGTAAGTCAAAATATTGGAAAATTTTGCATTTTTTTTTTTTTTTAATTTTAACGACTTTCCCGCTAAAAGACAAGATAAGGATAGCACTTTCTTGAAAGATTTCGAAACCTCCGAATGTTACCTTTAATTTGACTATGCACATGTACCTACCTAAATGCTACCGTTTTTGAGATATTCCCGATTTTATGATGCATAATTTCATTCATTTCAAATTAAAGGTAATATTCGGAGGTCTCGAAATCTTCTAAGAAAGTGCTATCCTTATCTAAATTCGTTTAAATTGAAAAAAAAAAAATTGCAAAATTTTCCAATATTCTACTCCCATACAAATTATTTCTTGAAATTTAATGAGGAATTCGGGGTATAAAGGAAATGCGGTACGTACGGGACACCCTGTATATACGGAATGATGTTGCCTTTTCTGCCCTTAGGGACATTCCTTCCGCCAATCCAGAGTTTAATTACATCTGGACTCGGTTTAAACTCCACAGGCACATCATTTACTTCTGTTTCCTGTACCGCAGCCCCAATATGTCTGATAACGACACGGTATCCAACCTGTGTAGCCCTACCTCTCCACTTACAAGTAGGGTTCTCTGGCATTATAAAAATGCTGAATGGGAAAGTCTCAATCAGGGAGATTGATTGGTCAGTCTGTCTTGGTATGCGTGAATACATTCCGTATTTATGCAGCAGATCTAAGTAACAGCAAACTCGCTTTTGGTTTAATGATAAGTGCAACCAAGCTATAGCTATAGCTAATGGCCGGTTTCACAGTCAAGGCTTAAGCCACAGCGATGGCTTAAGGTAAGGCTTAATAAATATTTTGGTTTTACAGTCAAGGCTTAAGTGAAATCACTGGCTTAAGACAAGCTTAACTTAAGCCCGTCATCTCGAAGACTTAAGTCTCAGATTTTGCTGTGAAACACATAAAAAATTACTGCTAAATATATATTTTGCCTAAATATTATAATTTTTGTTATTAAATGAAAATGCATATTTCAAAAGTTATATTTTAAAACTACATTGAAATTTTCCAAGCGAAAAATAGTTATCTAATTAGCAGTTTTGAGTACTGTCTGGCAGTTAGTGTCAGCATTCCATTTGATGTTTTAAGAAGAAACCAAACAGTTTAGGACAAAAATGAGTTATTTATCTGATGCAGAGGATATAAGAGACCAAGAAATGTATAATATAATATCGCCGAATGTGACCCGTGAAAAAATTATAAAAAGGCGACCGCAACAATTCGAGAAATTGGATGAAGTTGATTCTTATTCTCGGTTCCGGCTGTAGAAACATTCGGCTTTGATGGTTTACGTTTGTCGAAACATTCTGCAATAATGATTTTGGATTTGATATCCTTCCAGATAAATACCACAACAAACTGGTAAATAAAAAGTTCTTCTTCTTTTCGCTTAGTTTTTAATCCACAATGGCAATTTTCCTTTAAAAAAATTCACAATTACCGCAGTGCTGACAACTTAAAAATTTTCATCCGCGGCTTAACTAAGCCTCAGCTTACTGAGTACTGTGAAACCGAGTAGGCTTAAATTGTGGGCTTAAGCCACACCCGTGGCTTAACTAAGCTCTCGCTTAAGCCTGGACTGTGAAACCGGCCATAAGGAGTTTGCTTTTCGCGCTTATCTATCACATTCTTGTCCAGAGCTGAAAAAAATCTACAAGACTGCACGGAACACCTGCAAGTCCAATATCTAGAGAGATAAATTTCTTTTTGACCAGAGTATTAGACAAAGAATTTTAGCAAGCCGCAAAGGTAGCAAAGATGCTTGGTCCCTGGTCATGTAAGTTTATATGCATGTATTCCATAGGGTACTTGTAAAAATACCGTAGGTAGAGTTGAGTATAGTGTAAACCGAAAGCGAGTAAAATTACACAACAGAAATACTTGAGAATGTGAAATTCCTACTTCGTAATGTAATATCGATAGTATGGAGGGAAAAAATGTTACTACAGATGAGAAAATATTTCTCACACTTGTATAGCAAACAAGACGGGAATCACGTAAGATTTTTACTCATACTAAATTAACTTTTTGTACAATTAATAACTTATATAATTCATTATGCCATTGCATTGTTAGATTAAGGCCGTAGTCAAAATATTGTTTGTTGAGCGGTGTAAAATTACACTCCATGATCAACTTTAACTGTCTAGATTTTACTTATCAACAAAATTAGAAATTATAACGTCGAAAAAAATGTGGAATAGAAACAGGAATAGGAAACTGTTTACCTGAACAAAGTTATTTTGGTAAACTTGACGGCAAATCCTGAACACCATAGATTTTTTTGACAACTACGAATGACGAATGAATTGATAAAGTAAGGCTCTATCATAGCTCTAATGCATATAGGATGTCTAAAAAATAAAATGCGTATAAAATGAATATCAGTAGTAGATTTAGTTAGGCCTTCACTGAGAACAGCACAGTGACAGTATCATTAGATCTAATATCACAAATCTAGCAGGTCTCACTCTGTTAAATGCGAAAGTAACTTGTTAGTATTCCCAGAATCAATCACCTGTATAGATTCTGTTCGGATTAATATAAGACAACTACTCATTAAGAATTACCAGAAATATCTAGGCATAGAGTTATAATCCATACAAAAAAACAGGTGGTCTTTGGCAACCTAAATTTAAGAACCAAATTTTTGTAAGTTTTCACAAAGCCAGTCTTCAGCTGATTCTAGCTGAATATAAATATCCCTGTTATAATACATATGTCTAAATGCATGGAAATAGCTGAGCGTAGAGTTAAAAGTCTTGCGAAACTACAGAAACCAATTCATATTCAATTCTCATTACTTGCTCTCTAAGTGACAAGTTAATACCGTAAATACAAAGGTATGACTTTTTCAACGGAAAAAAAAAATATTTTCCAAATATCTGGATATTATACTAGAGTCCAAATCCTCAAATCTTTCCTACGAATTTTTATCCAATCATATATCGGTTAGTTCACAAATGTCATGGCAATCTCTGGATTTTTGAAACTTAGGTGTTAAGTTACTTTGTATAAATTAACGATCTGCTAGCCTCTGATCAATGCACTTGCAAAAGAAAGCTCAACTAGTTAAAAATACCTTTGAAATGGACAAATCGGTGAGAATGCCACTGATATCAGTTAAAAAAAGTAAATCTCAAAACGTCCACTGTTTTTATGAAAAAAAAATTTAGTATCACGTACGCAATAACACCGGGGTTTTCATCTGACATTGTCTTTTTGGCAATCATAGTGAACACACACAACAAGATTTCTGTGGAATCAATTTGAACGAATCGAGAGAATTGAGAATAGTCAGTGCTTCTTGTGCGAATTACCTGGTCTGCCTAAAAAAAGGACTAAGAAAAAATTAAAATTAACAAAAAAAAAATAATTAGAGGAACCGCAGAAGAACATTCTCGTCCTTTTATCCTCTACCGAATCCTTGTCTCTTTTCGCTTGTTGATTTATTTAAAAGAAAAAAACAAAATGCCTATGGACAGGAATTATAAGAATTTTTCATTTCGTTAAGCATACCTCTCTGCCTCCATGAATGACTTAAATTCAAGTTTGGGTCTTAATTCACTCGGTGAATATCATCTTCTCAAAGGTAAATAAATAATTGATGGCAATAAATCGGAAATGAAAGCAAAAGATTGTCCCTTCCGTCCCTTTTTTTTCTCTGTGCGACTTAAGAGCTTCCACACTAGTCTTCTTTGGTCTTTTGATAATATTATCGGTGAACAGAAATTCATCATCCATGAAAATTTTATCGGACTTTTAGCAAGTCCACAAATGCGAAAATCGGGGCAGTGAGAGAGATGGTATATCTACTTGGCACTGATACTCGTATATACATGCATACATAAATACGTACATATATATATATATAGATCTGACAAGAGAGATATTGTTTGAAGGAGGAAAATCAAATCCTTCGGCATCTTTTCTGTTCGTTAAGTAAATTCAAAAGCTGATGTGCTTACCCAGAATGAATTTTCTCCATTTCCTTGGAAAATTCTTGATCATTTTCCTTTTTCGGCAATGAGACGAGCAATTCAACTGATTTCCTGGCACGGCTCACAATGCGTTGCTACGTTACAACAAATTCATGAAGACAATGGCAAGGTGATTTAGTTGTATTCTTTCAAGATGAATTGGACGTAATTCTTTTGAAGGGAAAGCAATTACGTGCCAAGATAGATGCAATATTTAAGAACATCCATCGGGACAATGGAGCAACAGAAGAAAAACTAATTTCAGTAATGGGAACCTGCTATCAAAAGCATCCAATAAATGGTTTGTGATAAATTAATAAGAGCAAATTAAGGAAAGATAAAGAGCTCAAATTTGGCTTGAGATTTTATAGATATGTATGCACGTATATGTGTGTTAGATGTTTTTTCTTTGTTTTATTGGAAAGGCTCTTGAATGTGTGTTTGAGGAAATTATCCCTTTAAGAATACATATTTCTCAGAAGATTTTATTTAGTTACAGATTTTATTAATTCATATTGGACACTCCTCCTTCGAAACAAAGTTTAAAATCCTCTTTGGAACTTGAAGACAGGCTGTCATAGCTACAATGTAAACCGAATATACAGCTTCAGACCTCGTAGAGGTATGAAACTGATCCCTGGTTTCAAGACTAGGTACTAAAGATAAGCTAACGCTGATATTCTATAGAAATATTAGCGTTGATTTCAAATGCAAGCACTCTAATAATCCACGACTTCTCAAACATGTTGATAAGTATCCCCTTCCAGTTCACTGAAATACAAATACAAAATCATGGATGACAAAGCATGTTTGTTTGAAGATTAGTTCATCAATATCTTCTGGCCTGAAATTAAGTAATTTTGCGTCCTTCAGAAAGTTCCTTTCAAAATCCTACGTTTAATATAGAATCACATAGACATCCAGTAGGAGAGAGTAATTGATAAGAACTATTTCTACTTGATTACATTCGGAAAGAATCTCTGCCCTAATTGAATTTCGGTGAAGTCCTTTAACAATCATACCTGAGCCTTTGGGTTCAAGCTTCGCAACAGCTTTATGATAACTCATTCCTTCAACAGCAACGCATGTGGTGCCATACTTGACGGAGTTTGCCCACTAAAAAATTCTGTTGGAAAGTTCAATGCATCGCTCGCTGAGATCTTCTGAGCAGACAAAATCTGCGCTATTATAGATGGTTGGATCTGCTGGCATCATAGGAATGATTATCCTGTTAATTTCCAGCGTGTGAGTATTTGTTGTAGCTCGTTTCGCTAGCTCCTCAATAGACATTTGCTGTATGTTGTCTACGTAGATCGATGCAATAACGTTGCTTGAAGGATTTCGATTATGTCGTCACGGTTTAGTCCAGGAATTGGTAAACGGTTTCCATTTCCAACATCTAAGAGCTAATTGTTGTGCTCATCCTATCCTGCGGAACGAATGTTTGTTGTGAGTCGTAGAGTCGTGAAATGCTACCAAAATCTACTTAAATCAATGCTAGTTTCGATAATGTCCACGCGTATTCTTCTGGCAACAACTGGTAGAGTTGGTCGAAAATCACCTCCCACAAATACCACTTTCCCTCAAAATTGCAAATCACTTGCGGAAATTTCTTGCAGAAGCTTGTTGTTGTTGTTGTCTAGGATGATAAGGGTTGCCTGTCTCAAAACTTCAGGCTCAGGGGAATTAAGACGCATCGATAAAATGGAAGTATCGAGAAGCGGAACTGGAAATATAAATCCGCTGTGTACTGTTCGTCAACCTTTCATCGAAGTTGCGGCTATTCCGGTTATAAAAAAAAACTAAGTTAAATCTACATTTTTTTAGCGGTTATAGTTAAGTTTATAAAAAACAAAAAAACCTTCTGGGTCTGCACTTTTCTCATATTTACATATATTTGAATGGTAAATAAAATAATAAAATTAAATTTGTAATTATATTTGATAAAGGTATAATTGTAAAAATTCTGCTAAATGTCTGAAAGATAAAATCTTTTCCTAGCTATCCGGTAAAAATGATGGTCATTTTAACCCCATTTATTTGTTATTATTTAAGTGCGTCTTGAAATCTGATACAATTTTAAAAATCTTCAACAGAAAACTACAATTTCTGATGGATTACATACTTCCTCACTTCAAATTCCCCATAATTATGTATGTTCTAGTATTAGTTTTCTACTATTGGGCTACTCCTCTCTTTTCCCTTTCCGTTATCCTTTTAAAAGCCTATTACTGAAGTGAATTTTTAATTCCATATTTTACTATACAGAACAAATCCATGCACACACGAACAAACACACTATGAGAAAATATTCATTTATTATACTTTTAACACTAACACCACACTACTTTACCTTGTTGATTTTTTTTCTTTAGGACACGCTTTAATTTTATTTTAAACGTTCTTCAAGCCTTGTGTTTTTTTTTTTTCACCACAAGAGTTCAGGATTTTTTTTTTTTTTTAAGTGGATAATTTACATAACAGTTCACTCTTTTTCACATCAAGTTAACCGCAATATTTTCATTGTATTATGCATTTCCATAATTCGAAAATATGCACCACTTCAGCGACATTTTTTAAATTCTGCTGCTGCTGATGGCATTTTTCATGGATTCTTGAATTTGAATGGGAACCCGAAAATATATTACCACCACCACCACCGCATTTATGTTGTTGCACATTTTTTGTGTAGCTGAAAACATGGTGGTTAACTTCAGGATTCTTTTCTGGATTTTGTAACAATTTGCGTTTTGAATTTTTAAAAGAAAGTAGCAAAAAGTAAAATAAGGAAAGGGTGAATTATTCAAGGAAGCTAACTTAAATCGCATAAATAAAAGGGTAAATACTTTACTTAGCTTGGTGTGTAGTATAGTTTACTAATTTTTGTAATAGATAAAGAACTAAATTTTCTTGTTGCGATATTCGAAATTAAAATTGGTTTCCTACAATCGCCCATTACAGTTCTAAATATTAATAGTAGATAAGAATATATTTTCATCTAATTGAGTTACACAGAAAAAATGTGACTTTGTAACGTCAATTATTCTTCTGGCAAATGTTGTTGATTGAAAAAATCTTGTCAAAATCATCAAAAAGTAACAATTCGGTCACTGTTTTGGTACGGTGTCAAAAATGAACAATATTAAAAAAATTCTTCACGTTAGACTAACTGTCCTAAGATAATTAACTAAATTGTAACTATTTGGTTACATCTTAACTAGGTATAGACAGTGCCGAAATATCTACATTTTAAGACTCATATGAAAAGAATTTTTTAATTAGACATCGGATTTTTGAAAAATATTTTGAAAAGTATTATTTGGTGAAAGAAGATATCGTACCCAATCCAATAAACATTGCTTATTTTGCATGGGAATTTTGTACTTTGGAGAATTTTCCTTGGGAATTTTGAATTTGGTAAGTTTGTGCTAGGCGATTTACTGTTTAGGGATTTTTCAACATTTATACAGGAATTTTTTTCTTTGGGATTATTTGATGTTACCATTAAGAACGTAACAGCGACGACACTAATCATAATATTCCGAATATGGCGGTATTCCGAATATTTTGTTGATTTTTGCTACCACTTTTAGCACAGAGTTAAGAGTTAATTTTCAATTATATTAAAAAATCCCAGATTTTAATACAAAATAACTATAGATAGGAAGAAACCAAATCTAATCAAGTTATAGGTGTTCCCTTAATTATAGTAATTTATCGTAAATCTCATAGAATATGCACCCTTTTCGGGCACTATCACCTCTAGCAACTGTAGAATATTATTGTACATAATCGTATGCAATTTGTTAGTTTCCTCCTCTACATGCACACATATATCCATCTACATTGTAATGGAATCAATGTCTGCACTTAATGACAACAGGATTTCTTGCCACGCTATATTATATTTTTTTTTTCGGATCGCACGAAGGCCACTCATTTGCATATACATGGAACAAAAGGAACTTATTGTGCGCATACATTGACAATAACTTACACCTTCGCTTCTGATATGGAAAGGTGGTTTGCTCATTCATCCATATATACATATGGATAAGTTCCAGGAAGAGCTATGAAAGAACGAGAACGAGAGCTAAAAAAAATGCACATTTATTTTGGCTCCAATGAATAGGAGAGTCTAGATAGTAGTACGGATAGCATAGCAGTAAGTTACTTAGTAATAGACTGATGGGGTGTCGGCGCTAGGTATATATCTCCATTTCAAGGAGGCCAACAGTCTATAGTCAACGTAGGACATATGTAGAACCACTCATCACAACCCTTCTCATCCATATGCATATATACTTTTACTAGCAGTTAGGAGTGTAAATAATTGCGACAAGCTGAGCAACGCTCATGTGGATTGTATACTATACTTCCTACCATCCTCAGCACACCCCTTAGCATATCTCTAGAAGAACTAGGACAAGTATCCCATTCCCCATCCTGATTCTGATACAAATAAGTTTGATGTTAGTACAAGTTGGCTTGGCTCTTTGGCTCTAGAAATCTACTAAATAAGATGAGAGCAAAAAAAAAACATCCGCTCCAACCAAGCGACAGAAATTTAAGTCAGGCATCAGGGAAAAGTGTCAGCAATTAATTTTATCTAACATTTTGCTTTTATGATGTAATTAATTTAACGTTGGATTCTATTTGCTTTTAGAGACTTAAGTGAGCGCCTAATTGAGAACTTTTTACATATATTTATGTATGTATAAGAGGTGTATTGAAATTGGTAGGGTAGCAGGCGTATTATATAAGGATGCAGAGCAGAAGGAAATACTATCACTAAAAATTAACATCAAGTATATGTGAATCTCTTGGATGATATTAACATGTTTTTAAAGTTTTGAATATGGGAGAAGTTTTGAGTCTACAGGCATACACAGTGTTTAATAAAATTAGAAATTACTCTTTGAGATTTTTTACCGGTATAAACTGATATTTGTTCAAGAAGGCATTTTTTAGTATTCTCCGGTATATAACAAAAGTTAAAAAAAATTTATTTGTTATTTCATCACCAACCCATATGATTTTGGGTGACAAGTTTCAAGTCTTGGTTTCAATTTCGCTATTTGGGATCTGTTGATGAGTCAAAACCAAGACTTGAAACTTGTCACACAAATTCATATGGGTTGTGTGATGAAATAACAAATAAAATATTTTTTAGCTTTTGCTATATACCGGAGAATCCTAAAAAATGCCTTCTTGAACAAATATAAGTTTATCCCGGTAAAAAATCTAAAAGAGTAATTTCTAATTTTATTTCTTCCTCCTTGGTGGATTATAGGAGTTTTTTGCCTCATATAAGTCACACCCAGAATTTATTGAGTTTTTATGAGATGAGATCAATTTCATCTGTTTCAAACGTCTACGGCAGGCAGAAAACCAAGCCGTACCGATGAGTATAAGATTTTATGCTACCACGAAACGCTTCTTCTTCTTCCTTTTTCTTTTTCCAGCCCACTGCGGACGTGAAGAGGTTCGATTCGTTTCGAATGAATCTTCTATTTAAATTTTTTTAATAATAAATTTTTTCTCAATTTTTTGTTTTTTTTTTCATTTCTTTTCTTTATTCTATTTTTCCATTTGTTCGTCAAGTCACTCAATTTCGCTATTTGGGACCTGTTGATGAGTCAAAACCAAGACTTGAAACTTGTCACCTAAAATAATATGGGTTGTGTTATGAAATAACAAATAAAAATTTTTTTAGCTTTTGCTATATACCGGAGAATCCTAAAAAATGCTTTCTTGAACAGTGTTTAATGTCATAAATAACTTGCAAGTAAACTTCAAAATATTAAAAGCAGACTATTATGATCAATAAGGGATAAGTGGGCGTATTTCGTACTAAAGCCTTCAGATGAGATTTTGTATGACTTTTATTATTCTCTGAGAATGAAGCATCCAATAATCTATCTATTTGTTGAGATGTCATCAAGTCATTTTTTATAAATGATGAAGATACTAATGGAGCCTCAGAGCACAAAAAAATCTCACGCTCAACAAAAAAGAATTCATAACGGGGCTTTCTTACTGAACATTGTCCACTTAAATGCAATTTTAAGAAGATGAGTAAGATCGATATCGAGATCTAGCTGTTTTGTATGTAGATAACTCAAAACGACAACTGCTATTGTGAAGCTCTTGGCTGCATAAGGCTGAAACATCTATAAAAGGTATTCACATTACCACAGGATGTTACCAAGGAAGGCCTCCAAGAACAATATTTATTTAGATCTTAATTTCGAATGGATGCCTTAGGACACTTAGGGGTAATGCCACAAAAGATTTTAGAGGTCACTGTGACTAGATGAGATCAGAGGCGGACTCTGTCTCAAATCCCATATATTAACAAAAATAAATAGAGCCTCAAGTTATGAAAATATCTAATAGCAGATTTGAAAACCCTATACAAATTCCATAAATGCTCACATGTTCATATGAACAAAAAATTACTCTTTTCCGACCACCGTATTTTTTTAATTTCTAGCATAATAAGAATTTATTTTAATTTAGTTTTGCCGAAAAACATAAAACTTCAAAGAAATTGTTATTGTACTGGAAAACTTTAAAAAATACAGCAGCAAAACATAAACAAAACTTTTTAGAAGGTGTTCGAGATATCATATTTTCAAATTGGTTTCGTATTGAAAGAGGTACTCATGATGGGAGCCTTATGGAGTTAAGTGAACAGTTTTACGGGCCATTGTCGAACTGACGGAATCGTTTAAACCCATTTTTGGACAGACTATTAATATGGGAAATGAAAAATGGATAACTCACACGTGACAACTTCAACACTAAGAATTGTCTATTTATCAAAAGAAGTGAATCCTCTATATTTGGTGAGTTAAAAAAAAAAAAAAAACAATCCTATCCATTATAAGCTTCCGCAACCGATTATTGCAGAGAAAGAACAACTAGAACTACTCGTATTGTTTTGCAAACTTAGCTAAAATTGATGGAGTCAAAATGGGTTTTATATGTATTTCAATCCCTCCCGAATTTCCTTACTGGGAAAATATTTAGAAACGACAATGAAATTTAACTATATAAATTGAAAACTACAGTGGTGAGCAATACGTTTGGCTAAGATTGTAACAAAAGTTTTTTTTCAAATGCAAGACCTAACTGCAATCTAGTTTTCAAGATTTTAAAAGATATCGTTCAAGTCCAAATAATTCATTTCGTTTTAAAAATTCTATAATTAGGCCTGATCTATCGAAATGTGTCAATCATTGGCGGGTCTCAATGAGACTTGAACCGAGAGACATATTAAATTCATCCAACGCAGTATATGACAACTAACTTAAATTTAATTTCTTAATTAGTACATGTAGCTACATCTAGCGATTATTAGATATTCTATAAATTCTATTGATTGAATTATCAGCCTAATTAAATCAACCGATTTCAATGAACTAATTTTACTCTCTAATTGGATCATTGACAATTAAATTATTTTATTTTGTCATTAACTATAAGACAAATAGAGCAGCATCCTTCTGGGAATTCTATAATATCAATGAGAAATTCATTGCATTCTCATTCTACGTACTCTATTCACCTATTGATGAAGGCGCATTCCAAGTACGTATATACATGAATTCTCAGTAAACAAAGCACCAGCAGTAAGAATTTTAATAAAGGCATTGAAGTGATCTCAAATCTCCCCCATATAGAAGCATATTTAGATTTCCTGAACAAGAGTTTAACCCAATAGGAATTATTAGCTTGTAGTAAGCAGCTCAAGTATAGCATAGGTAGGCTTGTTGCCCTGCTACTGCATTTGCAATTTCTACAATATCTACTATATACAGATAGGTATCTACTATACATATATATATATATATGTATGACAGAAGCAAAATCCTTTCCTGCTTTGTTGCATAATCATCACATAAGCTCCCGCAGCATCTTCAGTTAAAATGAACTGAAGTAGACCCTATACTATAACCAGCAGAAATCCTCGTCTTTTACCCCAGCAGACAAGCGGCTGAACACAGGAACAATATAAGATTTCCGATGTCTGCATATTATTTACATCCTCAACATTAAATTAAATTTTAATGCAGATCTAGACGTGATCCCATCTTTCCGCCCATTCACAGAATAGGATGCACTTATACCTCTCGGAAGAGATTTATACCACCCGCGGGAGAGAGCTATGGTAAATCTTGGGTGTAGAACTCTAGAAGAGAAGCAAATACATGTTATAATGCTACATATATATGTATTTATAAGAGACCGGGGGTCGGGACCAGGACCGAGACCTTTTGCAGTGAGGCTCTTAAATGCCGCATATGCAAAGCAGATTGGAGAAGGTGGTTTGTCTTTCTTCTGCAACCTTGCTGCTGCACCAAAATGCCTCCCATCCTTTGGGAGCCTATACACTCCATCGTCATCGTCGTCGTCGTTGTGGGCAACACAAAGAGGTTGAATAAATAGGACCCTAGCGCTACAACAAAATTCAGCATACTATTCATTCCACTGTATGGCAGGAGGAGGGAGATGTAGAGTAGAAGAGCACACTTTCGTCGTCTGCTCTTGAATTGTGGAGCATTAGTATAGTAGTACTTGAAAAGCAAAACGAACTATAGAACTTTCTGCTATTTTCTCACCTTAATTTATTGATTTAATTAACGGCACATTTGTGACCATCCTGTGCTATTGTGTGTTGTGTCCATTATCAATTTTCTCCTTAATAAACCATATGTGCACGAAATTTTATATTTATTTTCGAAGCTCCTTGTACTTAATTTTCCAATTGAATACGTTTCTATTGGATATGCCAACATTCGGCTCGCAATTTGTTTCATTTTTAATTTTTCTTTTTTTTTCGCACCCCGCACATTGTGATGCAACCAATGAAAGCTCTATACCACCTTAAGTTCGGCAATGTTCATTCTATACCATTACACAGAGATACCATCGGCGAACTGTGTACTGCACAACAATCTCAAAGAACTACTGGTAATGCACGAGTGGACAATGGAATCAGATACTGGTCAAGCGTAACAATTCGACGCGACAGTTGTTGTTGGGTCAACAAAGATTTCTTTTTGTCGAATCTGTGCCTGTCGGGTGTGTAATTGGAAATTTCAAGTTTGACGAACTCATTTGGAGAGTATTTTTTTTTCTTTCTTTTTTTTAAGGTGCGATTTGTTTGCTGTTTGTAACATTCTATATTCGATGACATGAAATGTTTTGATTGATTGAAGAAAAAGAAAAATGTAATTAAGTCAGTTTGACAGTATTTTTTTTTTTTTATTTATTTATAATGCTCTAAAAACACAGAATGATGGGGAAAGAGGCGGAAGGTTGATAATGTATGCATAACTGTTAAAGCTACAGTTAGGTAGGTAGAACGCAGAGAGTGGTTTGATGTGATAGAAAACCAATATTGGTTGGACGTTCATTCTAATCTAAATGCATGAAAAAGGATTTGCGAAATTTCAAGATATATCTGAAGTCTGCATACGAAACATTTCCATTCTTCAGATTCACATCCTTTTCGCTCTTTTCTCGTTTATTTTTAATTTTATTTTACATATATTCAATTTATTTTTCTTTTATGAGCTGTTCTATCTTGTATTAATTAAAATTTATATTCAATTTGTAGTTTAAAGACTTCTCAATATAAAGTCATGTTTAATTTGTATCAATTAAATTCAATATTTGACATTGTGATTGCACTTAATGATTTGCTCAATCATACACTCCATTGTGACTTTGCTCAATTTGCCTACAACATATTGTTAAATTGGTATTGTATTGTTATGTTAGCATTGGTGTGAGCTATAGACTCACGCTATAAAACCGACACGATAGCTTTCAACGAGACCAAAGCAGCGTGTTAAATAAAACTAGTTCAACTTCAAATACTTCATAATGTCAAAATTCAAAAAAACTTGCAAAATAGAATTTTTAAAAAACTGCAGACATGGTCAGAATATAGTACAAGACTAACATAATACAGAAACAGGATAGGATTAGATTAACCAAAGGCTGTGATGAATAAACTAAAATCCCGACGATTATCTGAATTGGAAGTTCGTTTATAAAATAGGGCCGAAGGGAAAGCTATATGATATCTGCCCAATCTAGTTTAAACGATTAGTAGAGCTTTTAATGATGAAAATATTTAAAAAATTAACATACAAGGATTTAACAAATTTGCCGACATATTTTCTTCCTTATGAACGAAAAAAAAAAAAAGAAAAAAACCAAGTCTCATTTGTTTGAGAATTTTTTTCACAACACCTCCACCATCATAATCTCATTATGGCAGCCAAACATACCTACATACATATATAAATGAGAAACCCTCGTCCATTATTCTGAAACTCTTAAACGACAATAAATGAAAATGAAAGCTGCGATAAGCGCAAATAAAACGGAAACATACCAAATCCAGACCACTTAACCAGATGCGAATAATGTGATCGACTTCATTGCTATAAGCCATGTTCATTTAACAAACACCCACCACCCCAACCACACAATAAATAACTCAAGCGAGTTAAATTTCGTATTCGCCATAAAACTACGTATATTATTACAACTCATATATCACATTTATTTAATCATGAAGTACACAGTGCTATTTTATAGTAATAGATGGTATGCAGGAGATTACCTCAATGATCGCCTTTTTTATGACCCCACTTCTTATGGTGTTCATCACCACCCTTTTTACCATATTCCTCCTTATGCCCCCAATGCTCCTCATGACCACCTTCACCTTTATGTCCCTTATGCTCTTTATGATGACCACCTTTCTTCTCATGTCCCTTCTTACCATATCCATCATGGTGATGACCAGACTTATGATGTCCCTTTTTGAAACTGCCGCCCTTCTTCTGTTTGTGTTCTACATGAAAATCACCGTATTTTTCTTCTTCTCCTTCATCATGATCCTCATCATGGAATTTTTTATCTTTCTTGTAGTCATCTAATTTATGGATCTTATGTTTTCCCTTGGTAGAGTGTCCTTTCTTATATGATCCCTCCTCTTCGAATTTATGTCCCTTTTCACCTTTTTCCCCCTTCTTATTCTCATGAAAATATCCATCCTCATCGTGGTGTTTCTTTTTATGTCCAGATTCTTCACTATGTTCACCTTTTTTGCCTTCTTTGTCATGATGTCCTTTCTCACCTTTTTTGTGATGATGTTCTCCCTTGTATCCCTTTTCACCTTTGTCACCCTTTTTTGAATGTTCTTCAGAATGATGGTCATCTCCACCGCCATGCTCCCATTCCTCATGCTTTTCAGACGGTGATGTTTCTAAGTCGTCTGAAATGCGACGAGCACTAGTTGATATTATAAATGCATAAAGGACGATGCCCGTTAGCAAAATCCAAGTCGTCTTCGACACCATAACAGCAGCTTAACTTAACTTCACACACCTTTGACACAATTGGGCGATTATGTTATTCTGTAAAGTGTTAAACTGTAACTGATACCAGAAGTGAAAATATTTTCAGCATTTATAGACCAAGAAAATGATGAAGTGAAACTCATTTATTCCCTCCTCGCTCCTTGTGTGCAAAATAATTGTTGGTTGGGTAAGAGCTGAATCTAATTGACTGAAATTTGTATTTTCAATATCCACTGAACCTTATTATTATGTCTACAGTTGTTGTTGTTTATTTTTTCTTAATAGAATTTGTCACCACCCGGTGTTAACGCAACGGTGACGACGAATAAGCAAAATACCTGATCAAAATACACCAGCTAACCACAAAATATCTTGAGCAACTTTTCACAATTTCTCTGTATGTAGTAGGTACGCCATTTATAGATGATGCTAAGGTTCACATCTATGTGGCGCGCGTAATTCGAATCCATGCGTAACGCAACCATAGCAAATTTGAATTTGGGGCTTTTGCCAAAATGAGCTTCAATTTTAGGTCAAACTTATGTAGCAGTAAATTTGGGTTTCACGGTGGTTTCTTGCATAATAACTGAATAAAATCAAAAGCAGTTATATGTATTCAGGTGTGTTCATTGTGTGTGTGTATGCGGCTGTGTCCTTAAGATGTTAGGAATATATGATAGAAATTCGCGTGTGTTGAAGGTCATTTATGCAATTTTATGCTCAAGTTTCTTTTAATACTCGAGAAATTTGTATTTTTCTCAGATATGTTCATTTTTTATTTGTAATTGCAGTTGTTTAGGAGTTTATGGGTATACCTATTTACAGAGGGTTATAATGTCTATATACACCTTGAACGAATATTGGTAAAGGATTTGAGTCAATATAATAGTCATAACATATAGATACTTTACCTACAGTTGTGAGTTGAAACAGACTATTGGTTATTCTGGCTATAATGGAAACCTTGAATAAGGTGGAGATGTTTTGTTGATATTATTAAAATCAAATATTCCAAAACTTTTACATCCATAGGCCATAATAGGTATATTAGCAATGCACACACTAAGGGTCTGTCCGAATCCAAGTCGTCATCTTCGTCTTTTTATAACAGCCAATGACGTCACACAATAAGTACAACTATTATAAGAATTCGACGAAGACGAACCTATCCTGTCCGAATTCGTTTGTTTGGCTTGATTTCGCGGACAGCAAACAAACATAACCTCACAATATCTTATCCATTTTATTAAGTTAACTCCATTTTTGACTCAGTGATCAAGCTAACCAGATGTCTAAACTATTTTAGAAATTAGTAAAACTCGGCGGTATGGACATGAATTCGAACGTAGCTTGGCTAGTGATGTAGCTATTAAAGCAAGACGAAGACGAAAGCTTAGATTCTGGCAGGCCCTAAACATAATCTCATATACATGGATGTAAGATGATTTGATACCCATAGAGAACGAAGTCACTTTACTCACAACAGAATTAATGTGGAGATTCCATGAAAGTATTTTATTGAATCTATGCTGCATCAACAATAGAAATAATAGTATATTATTAATGTCTCCAAGCTCCCCCTTGGTATATTGGTATGACTTTTTACGCAATATCAAAATAGCTCACCCATATTTTTTGTTTCCCCGTACCACACCCCACCACCGCTAAGGGGTAAGAAATTTCGTGATTTTACGATAAAACGTTATTTTCAAAAAATGATATCTCGAGAACGGAGCAACCGGTTTTTCTGATTCAAATGCCAAATGAAGCTATATGCCTTAGAATATACAGAGTACAGGAAGTGTGTGGTGTAGTCAAATTCTGGTTGCGTTAATATCTGTTGCCGCTGTAGTGAAACCTGAGTGCAGCCGTGTAGTAGAATCAATATAAAGAGCGGGGCAACAATATATAAAGTTGAAAATACTGCAGTTGCTTCCACCAAAAATGCTCGTAGTCGTGCTCTTAGTCGCTGCCACTGCACTAAGATACCCCGGGGAATTTCTCAGCTGTCACAAACGTAAACAAATACTTCATCATTTTTGTTATTAATTTCAATTGCCTAAAAAATAATTTTCCATGTATATTTTCACCAGATTCAAATTGTTGCAGTTGAAGTTCGTTTGACATCTTGAAAATACATATGTCTCTTTCTTCAATATAATTCTGACCTTCACGATACCCTGAAAAAATCCACGCTCATGCACACGAATTTTACAGTTATCAACATGACATTTCCATACTAATTTTAACGCTGGTAAATTCGCAAACAAAAATTTTACTGACGAATTTACTAGTGCAGTACGGAGCTCACCGGTATAAACTGAAGGTTCTTTCTTTATAAAATAGATGGCACTATAAATTCTCCACACATTTTATTAGGCATTTTAAGCACGAAGCATTAAATTATTTGTGAAATTTTGACATTGCTATTTCCATGAATATTTGCAATTGTTTTTTGATTGATTGAAGAGTTTCATTTGTGTTATCAAAATATAAAGCTGAATTACTTTGTTTTCTCCAAATTAACATACGTCAAAATTCTAGCAGCGATTTTAATGTGAAATATTTGGAGACTGCGTTAAATTTGACTTTGCCCGTACTCGACATCTATTGGAAATGGATACTTCGCATGAAAAAACTAATAATTTAGTACGGACATAAACAACTTTCGGAGAATCGTATTACAAACGGACAAGCGACGTCTATAAAGTACGGACATAAACTACTTTAGGTTCGGAGAATTGATATTTCGACAATGAAATCTCCGGGAAGATTCTGGAAAAATTTGTAAAGTATAAATACGACACCCCCCGAAGAGATTTTTGTCTCAGAAAGTGAAGTGAACGTAGTAAACTATTTATTATATATATATTATATTTATTGCGATACAGTACTAGCGATAATTAAAGTAGAGTTGATTGATAGTTGTTTATGAATTTTGATAAAATATGTATATATAGTGAAATGTAATAAAAAGAACTTATGTGAAATATTGTGTTTTAAATAACGAACTAATGCCACGCTCGTAACAATATCTATGTATTTATGTTTACATGTAAGTTAAATAGCAATAAAAGATAATAACAAAACGCAAGAATATAACAAGATTTGAAAAAATTTAGAAAAGAAAACAAAAACAAAAAAATTCAATCGCTATTGTCGTATAACTACATACATATGTACTTGTAGCTGTCACTTCAGCTCCTCCAAGTCGAATATAGCATCAATGCAAATAGCAATAAAAACTCAAGAATTGAGGACGAGAGATGGTTCTGCTGCCATCCAAAATCCCCAGCAAATGCTCAACAAGAAAATCCCTTTTAAACTTTGGGGCCTTTTTTCGAACGTCGCACATTTATACTCCAAACATTGAAGGAGTGAAGCTTTTATTGTCACCCTTAACCTCATCAAATTTTAATTTAAAAAGCTTCCATTCTGCCATAAAGAGCCATCAAAAGTCATGGATATCAACAAGATAGAAGTCAAAGTCAGATGTATTTGCAAGTGTATGCATGGTGTGTGTGTGTGCTTGTATCTTGTATAGATATATGTATATGCGCGTCAAAAACAGCAATTTTACGTCTTGGTCGAGTATATATGCATCAAGTATCCTCGCTGGCTGGCTTGCTTACGTTGCCACTTCAGTCGTCGCGAGGAGTTATGATGATAAAAAATAGAGATTTTTGCTTATGCGTTCCTTTCTAGATAAGCGATTCACGCTAAAATCCTTTTTACGCTTACAGAAATAAGATCTTCATGTTATCCTTTTACCTCACAGTCAATCTCCTTTATACACACTTGGGAATGAAATTCGATGCCATTGACACCAGAATAATAGAGGGTACTCAATTTGTACATGCAGAGCTCCTATCAATCCGTCAATATCTGCTACTATTGGGGGACATTTTTATTAGTTACCTAAACAAATGGTGGTGCTCAATCATATTGCAAAAATGGCATCAAATTATTTTCAGGTAGAATTTGAACTTTTCCCTCTTCTAAATATGTAAGTAGTAGCGTAGTAAAACCATACTGAGTTTTACGACATATAAAGGGTAGCCATCGCCCACACCCAAGTACCCCTTATACTTTAAAATGAAGGCGGCTGCTGCTGCTGATGCTGATGTTGCTTGCTGCTACAGCTATTAGGTATACCATAGCTGGATGAATCGGATTTTCCTCCAAATTGTTTCAATTTTCGAATGGATACAGAATGGGGCACTCTCCTCCCCCACATTTGGAATGAGTTAAAAATTTCTAGCATGGGTTGAGTTAGAAAACAGAAAGTTGCCCTCATCCAAACAACGTTTGCATGTAAATTCAGCTCTCAATTATTCCAACATATCCAATTAGAGCAGCTGAACCATAAAAACGAATTTTACGTAATCCTTTTTGACCTTTATCCACTTTATTCTGTTGCCCCATCTGTGCAGAATTATGTATTAACTATGTATGTGTGTGGGTGTGGGTGTATGTATGTTACCCAAAAATTTCGCTCCTGCTGTTATTTTAATTGTTGTTCACGTTTTGTTTCCAGCAAACAATGGTGAATCGTTATACATATAGCGTTCATCTTGTTTTCAAATATTATTCATAATTTTTCATAATAACACGCTTTTCTAAAATTTACCTTACGAGTGATTTAACTGTTTTGTTAGTAATATATCTTCGTGTGTGTATATATGTAAACTTTCCTTCGCTCCTTTTTCTAAGCCCAAGATGAAAATATGTTTTGATTTTTGTAAGTCGGTTCGTCTATCTATAAAAATTGCAAATTTAAATTCAACAATTAAAAAAGCTAGAATTGGTCTAAGACCAATTCTTAGGATACCCTAGATGAATGCCCGTACTAAATTTCCTATGGTCACCGATCTATTCAAGTATTGATTTTGAAGTTGTTTTTCGCATATATTTCTAGAACGGCTTGTCGCACAGAAAAAATTATAACCAATTTTATAGGATTTCGTATTCTGCAGAAGTTTTTAGTACAATAAAAATGTCTTGGACTGATCGTTTTCAAAGTATACGTAAAAAACCGAAATTTTTATATGGCAACACCAAGAAGGAGTTCCCCGATTTAGTCCATTTTTGACATTTTATTTGCTAATGTAGTAAAAATATCATGTACGAAATTTCAGCTCTCTATGTCGACGCGTTCTCAGGCAGTGTCCAAATATATAGCGGAAAACGAAATTTTTGTATGGCAACCCCACGAAGGAGTTGCCCGATTTGTCTTATTTTCGAACTTAATTTTACTTGTTTTTTTTTTAAAGTCCGTGTACAAAATTTCAGCTCTTTAAGTATACGCGGGCATGCAAAAATCGAAATAACTTTTAATATTATGAATGGGTGTCCAATCCATTTTGCTCTACCATCATTATTTGGAGGTGTTACAAACGGAATGACAAACTTAGTATACCCCTATGATTTTATCTAGGGTATAAAAACGGGCAAAACTCGACAACACCTTTGTAGTGTTGCCATACGAAAATTGCATAGATGATTCATGATAGAGAAATGGACCTTGAAAATTCTGAAATCAATGAATTATTTAAACCATGACAAGGCATAGCCTGCAGCTACAATTTTTTAACTTAGTCAAAATTAAGTTAACCTCATTTTTTCTTTGCATAGGTTGATATTTTGATGGTATGGCCTGCCTACATTGCCTACCTATTGTTATTTGTGTTTGGGAGGATTTGGGCTAGAGATTGGGAAACAAGAAGTTTTGAAGTCTGAAGTTAGCAACTCACACATTGGCAGTTTTCTCAGGCTAGGATCTGTTACGGAGATTATGGCCAGTCTCAGCTATACCATAGACATCTATGGTCCATATAAACATTTATAAGAGGATATTGTAGCAATGAACGTGAAAGAGTTCCAGAAGAGATATGGAGAGACAGAGGGAGAAAGAGAGAGAGAGACGGACAGTGAGAGAGAAAAAGGTAGAGAGATACAGAGGAGGAGGAGGGAGAAAGAGGAAGAAAATTATGACAGCATTTTTTTCGAATATTTAATTATAAATAGCATTATTTTAGCACATTTTCTTTCTCTTTCTGTTTTTGTGTCCATCCCATTAATGCAGTGAACTGCTTATGTAATTAATATTTTCAAATTCCATAACCTTAATGTTCAATTTCTACGCGTGTGTGCCATCTATTTTATAAAGAAAGAACCTTCAGATTTTACCGGTGAGCCCGTACTGCACTAGTAAAATCATTAGTAAAATTTTTGTTTGCGATTTTACCAGCGTTAAAGTTTGTATGGAAATGTCACATTTTACTCGAACTCGATACTAGGCTAAAAGCCTAAATATCTGATAAATATTTATCAGTTATACGACTAGTTGCCTCAACCCAAAAGACTGTTGCACACTCTTGTCGAGGTCTTGCTATCAGTTATACGACTAGTTGCCTCAACCCAAAAGACTGTTGCACACTCTTGTCGAGGTCTTGCTATCAGTTATACGACTAGTTGCCTCAACCCAAAAGACTGTTGCACACTCTTGTCGAGGTCTTGCAATAATCTCTGAAATATTCCCTCACGTAAAATAGACTTAAAATTATTTGTTTGTTTAAAATATCTCTGCAAAAATGTTCTTAGATAATTTGTCGGTGACAATGCTGCGAAAGTCTTAATGCAGACTAACATATAGCAAATCCCTTCCCTCCCGTAAGTAATTCGAACAATTTTGATAGACAAAGTGTATTCGGAATTGGTTTAATAAGAGTTTATTGCATTGTTCTCTTTTTCCGAGCGCATTTGCATGTAATGCTAAAACTTTTACATAAAAAAATAAAAATTTTAAAGAAAACAAAATGGCGGAATTTTTTTAGCACATTTTCTCGAAAAAGGCAGTTTTTTAGCACAATCAAAATACCAAAATAGCACATTTTCCATGAGGTTTTCTGGCAACACTATCACTGTTTCATTACAAATTATTTTTCCAGTTTTATTAAAGTATAGAGAGCCAGAAAGCGAAAGAAATGTAATAAATCATTATTCGTAGCTTTAACCCTTGTGCAGGAGCGCGATACGATACCGTACGATATTTTAGTAACGTCCTGCTATCCTGATAGATTTATCTTACTTTCCGACTGGTTTTTATCGCGCGATACGTTCACAGCAGCCGCTACAACTTCATTTATTTAATTTTGTGGTGGCAAGGAGATATTAGTGTGAAATTTACATATATACATATATATGTTTTTATATTTATATATTTACATATTATAGTAAATTTTGACATCAGTACGGAACATTAGCACCCGATTACTAATGTAAACAAACATATATGTTGAGGTTAAGCTGAAAAATTGCACCATACTAATAGCATCCGCCCGATAATTTTTTTTTTAGTTATCGCATAAAACCTAGAAAGAATAAACATATTTAGCGCCTACCATATTGCTGCAGCCAAACAGAGCTCTGTCGCATGTGATATATCGCCCTCGTGAGCAAGCCCTTATACTAATATTTTGAACGGTAAAAACTACTTATGATCGCTTTCCAAACGTTTAATATTACAATCAAGATCTGTTCCAAAATATGTTTATTCAAAGACGAAAAAAAATCTCTGCTCTTAAAGCTTTCCACCTTTCATCTATCCTAATAATTGACGAATTTGTATTTTTTTTCTAGCCAACAGTCTGGTAGACCGAAGACTTATCAAAATTCAATTAAATAAATTAAATAAAAAAAAAACAAAGAATCATTAACAGTACTCACCAGCTTTCCTTTGAAGAGGTTGAAGTAAAAAACGATGACACTGAAAAATAAAAATTAACACAAATTAGCTATAGCCTAGTCTAATATTCTCGACAAATTCGAATTAAGTCGTTCAACACAATCCTCGGCCAAACCAACAGGTTTGCCTATCCATGTAGATTTGAACATCATCTGCATATAACTGTTTTTGAGAATTCTCGACTATTTTAGGATGATTATTGCTAATATACATATAAACAAATATAAACCCATGCGAGACACTGCATTTTAGCAGTAAAATACCTAGGATGTTATTCCCAATTTTTTTTTTTCTTGTTGATATTTGATAATTATAACAAACATCTTTTTTGTTGTATAGATGCGATCTGATATTAAGTATATAGACAAAAAACAAAAATGATACATATGTACCTGTATCAGAAAGACGTTCGACTTCAGTTTCTACAATAATGATTCGACAAGATTTAGCTAAATTCTTAATTTAAAAAGAAACAACATTTTATGTCATTATTCAAAATTCTTTTCTTAAAATTTATTTGTAAAAAATATAACTTCCTCATAATGGGTGGATAGGTATCTATTTAAAACACATTATTTCATACAAAAGTAAAAAAATTCCTTAACAACATTAGATTTTTTTTCAACTTTAGAGTATTTTTAGTAGCATATAATCACAACGTTTATTGCTTTCAAGAGGAACTATATACGTGCATTTCTATAGCTGTTTTGAATATTAGGTTTTGTACAAAGTATAAATATTAAAATAAGTTCGAATGTTTTACTTAAATTATGTCAAACACATATAATGTCTTAAGTTGTATAAGGAATAAAGCTAATTAATGCAAGCGAATGAAATAAAACAGGGTCTAATCCAGAAAACAAATAAATTATCAATCGTGTGATGGAATTTAAATTTAAATTGTCTGTCTGTTGCGTAAATTGTCGACAAGCAAATGTATTAAGATTAAATATTTTCTACAGATAGTGATCAAAACATTTTAAAATCAACTTAATATTAACTTTTAAGGATACTGCAGTAAATTCTAAAATCAAAATGCCAAACCACTGAGCTAGACGTTTTTAAATACGTGAAACGTTAATCTCAAGAATGAATAATTCCTATAGTCTGATCATTGGTAGACCGTTTATTAAGCAGAGCCCCAGAACTCAGGAGGTTGACACTCGAAATAACTTTATCAAAAATTTTAAGCTTGTTTAACAATTGTGTACACACCTGGCTACCCGGGTAGCCATTTTGACTTTGATTCCCTGCAAAAACTCTTAGTAGAAATATACGGGTTCGAAAATCTATGCCATCACAAAGTTACTTGGGATACGTCGATCTATGCAAAAAAAAATTTTTATAATATTCTGGCTTTTTGAATTCAAACTTTTTTATTCGTAGTCAAAACACCCAGGTTACCCGGGTAGCCAGAGATTTTATATGAGAAACTCTATCACGTAGTTGGTTAATAAACTTAAGTTGGAGAAAAAAATAAGGAAATATAATGAAAACGAACATGTAAATCTATAAAAAAGTGTTGTTTTTTTTTACATATAATAAAATTTAAAATATTATAAATTAGTTACATAAATGGCATTTATTTACGGTTATTGTGTGTCCGCTACATATGGGCTTATTAGAGGTGCAAGGGGTTTTCTGGTGGCACGTCATAACATTTTTCTGTCTGTGCGGTACCGTCCACTACTATATCGAGAAGTTCTTGCGGCCGATTCCTCAGGTAGTTGTCGCAAAATTGGCCTTCCTAACATACATTCAATTCCAGTTCTGCTCTTGAAGTTTCTTGTAATATTTACATTTGTAGACCGCGTAATATGTTGTAATGCCAGTTGCCTTCCCAAGTCTTGTATGAAAATCCGGCGTTGGTGTGTCCGATTTGAACCAGCAGGATGATTCTCCGAATAAATCTTGTAAGCAGCCAGACATGCAATGTCAAGAATATTATGAAAAAAAGCCACAGGCCATCGCTGTGTCCGCCTTTTAGTAGAATAGTGTCCAAGCAATTTATCCATGTTGTCTACTCCACTTTTTGTGCTGTTGTAATAATGTATTACTTCCGGTTGTTTTTATTTCCGGACATATTATCGACATAGTGGAGTGTCGACAACATGATAATACTTTTGTTCTTTTTCGGAACGTATGAACATATAGTGATGTTGTCATCACTGAATGCAAATCGTGATGAAAATATATCCCGCGACTTAGATGGCAGCATTTCCATAGATATATACAGCTTATTTTTGTTTAACGTGGCGACAATAGAAAGATTCCACGACTTCAGCAATCGTGCAAGTGTCAGCTACGATGCTCCTTCCGATAACTGCTTCCCTGTATATACTTGACCAGTAATTGGGTATGAATTTGAAGCATCGCAAACCCACCAAACTTTTATGCCATCTTTTGCAGGCTTAGATGGCACGTATTGTGTGAATCGTGTTCTGCCTGTATATGGAAAGAGTTGCTCATCAACAACAACACAATCTGATGGCACGTAATGGGAACGCAAGTTGTTGTTCAAGAGCAGAAATATTTCTGATATAGCGGCCGCTTTATCATTTTTCAAACGAAATCCTCGAGTTGCAGGATTATCGAATCGTAAGAAGCGTGTTATTGAACAAAAACGATAGGCTGTTGTTTTCCATAGCTCCCTTATATTCTCGTCATTAGTATGACGTACACCTGCAGTTATAAGAATCCCTAATTAGGAATCAAATTCTTCTGCAGTGTTACAATTTTCTAAACTTTTGGTGGCATTTCTAGATGTTCACTATTGTGCGTGCTGATCATAAACGCTGTTTGCCTTCCTATTCGACTCCTTTACAATTATGTTACACATTACATCATTAAAAATACATTTGAAGATGTCCAAAGCAGACAAGAGGGTCGTTGGACCGGCTCTTTGTCGAAGAATATTATTTCTCAAAGTTAGGACGTTGGTAGGATTTGGGCGCCATATAGTGCCATCTCTACCACGTAAAACGCTGTCCTGAGTGCTCGACCCTTCTGTGGCATTGTGATTAGATTCTTCGTCGCTGTCTTCATTATCTTCGTGGGCCATTTCGATTCGAATGCAATCATCTTGACGAACATCTTCAACATCCGAATCTTCCTTGTTCATTTCCTGTGCACTACTGATGGCAGCCATTCTTCATCTGACTCGTCATCGACATAATCCAATACCTCCTCTTCATCATCAGATTCTACTAAAATTCTTAAATATTCATTTTGTTGTCCGTAATTCATTCTATTAGGTAAAATTTCTACATTAATATGAAATATAGTTTCATAAATATAGTTTATATGTACATTACCGGTTAAACTCGGCAGCAGAAATTTCTGGTCGTTTGTCCATTCTCGATATAAATAACCACGTAATCAAAGAAAAATCAATTGGCAGCTATCTTAATTTTAAAAGAAATAACATGCGACTAGAAATATCTAAATTTCTCCTATTTAATCTTAAATAAATTTTATTATGGTACATATATTACTATGGTACTTTCAATTACAGTACATAAAATTGCGGTAGATACTTCTAATCACCGTACTTTACTTTAAGCCCTGCACATAAGATCAAACAGCAAATCGGCATATGCAAAATATTCTGAAAAGCAAAATTCCAGAATTCGATAAGATCATCCACATGTCGGCTACATTGTTGCTTTTACTGGAAATTTCCTATGAATTCTTACATCGTTCATACAAATAATACCTGACTACCGGGGTAGCCGGGTATGCAGGAGTGTAATTTTTTTTTGGTGTGTACACAAGGGTTAAAACAAAAACATTAAATAAAACTACTTTAAAATCTAAGTACTGCGCTAAGTAATTCTTGTAAACAACACTGAGCCAAATACTGGCTACAAAAACACAAAACGCCTAGCAATAATCTTCCACAGGCGAGAAAAAATGGTCAAATCAAATACCTGAACTTAAAAAGATCTGTATACTCTGCTCGTTATTCCATGCGATACCTAGTTTTAGTGCCATGCATGGTATTATACAAAGAAAATCTTAAACAAAAAAGCTTTTTGTTTTTATAACGTTTTCGAATAAAAACTAAGGTTGAAGTGACTCAACAGTGAAAAAAACCTATTGACATACATAGTAAGTATATATAAGTATGAAAATTATTACTTAATAGCCCGAGCAGTATACGTTAATTGTTCTAATTATTTCTTGATAGCCTTGTATTTGCAAAAGCAAAAAAAAAAGCGATAAGACAGAGGTGGGCGAATCGAGTCATTGAGTTTGAGTAAAAATATACTATACAATATATATAATTGCTTTCGTTACAACACAAGTTTACACAAGGAAAAAAAAGTGATTTTACACGTCACGACAAACTCTACAGCATCTTATACGATTTTCTTTAGAGTGTAAAAATCAGTTGCCCTCTGGTGGCTAATTTTGACATATTGTTTTTATTAAGAAAAGTTTGTAACGCCTACAAAATAATTCAATAAATGTTTTGCTTTGGAATACTTTTAAGAAAAATCGAAATATTAAACCATTTTCCAGACCACAATACAAAAATTATAAAATGGGTCCAACAGTATTGATGTGAATCAGAACATCATCTCTGCACCATTCTCACTGCGAATCAACGGAAAACGAAGAAAATATGGAGATGAAAATGATTGGAAGCGAAATAAACAGAATGTATGCTTTATTGCAATAGAAACGAAAATGGCCTTGCTAAAGCGGGTGGCAGACCATTACGCGCAAATTTTTTGCGAACAACGACCCTATAGCATAGGGATGGCAGGATAAATGCTTCTGTGGAAGCGTATTATTCAGCCGAGACTTCTCTATCGAGAAATCTAGGGTGGAGACGATGGGAAAGAAAGAAGTTCCACGCTTCGTCACCATAGCCGAAAACCTTTTTGGATAGTGATGACTACGACCATGCACTTGCATATTTTGCAATATTGGTAAAAAAAAAAGTTGCTATTTTTTACGAAGGACGTAGAAAATCTAAAGTTTACCTTCAGTAAAATAGTTTCGCGGCTATGACTCTGGCCGAAAATCATATTTCCACTGAGTAAGCATTTTATGCGAAATATCTTTGGACAAAAAACAAAATATACTTATTAGCCGGAAATCATTGGGGCTATTTGGAAGCGAATTTTTTGCTATTTATGCAACAACCGTAATTCTCCAAATCATAAGGAACTCTATGATGAACTATAAGACTTGAATTAAAGGCGTGATTGACAGGAGATATGTCCCATACGGTATTAAAAGCTTGAGGAATCGAGGCGAAATATTATCTGACTTGTTACACTGTGTTACAAAAAAAAGATAAACTCGATGTACTTTTGACGAAACGTAGTGCAGGTTGTAGGCCTAGTGGAACCAAAAGTAGTGGCATACTAAAAATTTCTCATATACCCTCAAAATCTCATTTTAGACCAAAAAAAAAAGCGTTATTTGGTAGGTATATACATATATATAATAATTTATAGCTCCGCCATTTTTTATTCGATGCCGAATTTTTTTATGGTATATGAAAGAAGAGAGATAGGGGTTTCTTACCATATGTTCCTTATTTCGTTGCGATGAAAAGTCACTCAAAAAAATTTCAAAATTTACCATATTTTACACATTTTTTCAATTTTGACAACAATTTGATGGCTAATTTTGCTTTACAATATTTTTTTTATGTTTATATAATTAATAGCGAATTCGATTCCACGTCTAATGAGTATTTCTTAACGAAAATCGGTTAAAATTTGATTGAGTTATCGAATTTTTGCTCATTAAGCAGCTATATTTCCGTGTAAACATTGAATACAGCGAAAATTGAAGAGGCACTGGGCTTTAACCGCGAAAACTGTGAAAACGTGAAAAAATGCAACAAATAACAACAACTAAAACAAATACAACAACAAAAAATTCAAAAGTTGTTGTCATCAATACCAACTTATAATTAAATTTCATGACGCATGCCCAAGCGTATGATACAGTAGTTTTAATGACAATTTTGTTTAGAATGTAAGGCGGTAATACTAAGTATCTTTGTTACTTTTGTGAGTGTGATAGTCCTGAAAGAAAGTTGTAAAAAGTGAATGTTGATGGTCAATGGACGTGTTGTAGCCGATTTCATTGTAGGCACTAAAAAATTCCTGTACAACGTTTACGTAGTCGGAGCTTTCTTGTTGAAATTGTGACCCAACGACTATTCCTGCAAATTAGCCGAAATTAATTATTGCTTATTGCCAACAAATGAAGATGTAGGGTACTTTCTTTGATTTTAGCTTCACTAAATCCAGGAAACTTTCGTTGTCAACGGTTAATTTTTTCACGAACTGCTTCATGTAGCCGATCTTCGAATACAGAGGCGGTAGGATGACATCTTCGGGCCACACTAATGGAATGTTCAAAACATTTTAGTTTCCAATTTGAAAGAATGTACGTGGTGGCCACGCAGTTCGTTCATAGCTACTTCGCGGACGGCTATCCCATTCACAATTGGTAACAAGGATACTTGGTATTACCGGCTTACATTTCAAACAAAATTGTCATTAAAATTACTGTATAATACGCTTGGGTATGCGTCATGAAACTTAATTCTAAATTGGTGTCGTATTTGTTGCAGTTGTTGTTGTTTTAGTTGTTGTTATGTTGCATTTTTTAACGTTTTCACACTTTCAGAGGTTAAAACCCATTGCATCTTCGATTTTCTCTGTGGTTCAATATTATACGGAAATATAACAGCAAAAATTCGATAACTTAATCAAATTTTAACCGATTTTCGTTAAGAAATACTCATTAGATGTCGAATTCGCTATTAATTAAATAAGCCATGAAATTGTTGTCAAAATTGAAAAAATGTGTAAATTATGGTATATTTTGAAATTTTTTCGAGTGGAACTTCGTGACTTTTCATCGCAACGAAATAAGGAAAGCTAGAAAGCCATATCTCTCTTCTTTCATATACTAAAAAAAATTCAACATCGAATACAAAATGGCGGAGCTATAAATTATTATATACATAGGCCTACCGAATAACGGTTTTTTTGGTCTAAAATGAGATATTAAGGGTATATGAGAAATTTCTAGTATGCCACTACTTTTAGTTCCACTAGACCTACAACATACACTATGTCGCGTTAAAAGTACATTTTCGCTGTAAGACAGGGTTATTATTAGAAATTCATCAAAGCTCTAATTTACACGCCCAAAAACATTATTCGCATCCATATGCATCGAAAATTAAATTCACAAACAGTATCTGAAGGAAGTGGGAAGCATTGATGGTCGGATGACGGAGTGAATGGGGACATAATTGTTAGACGATATAAAAAAAGAAATTCATGGAATATGCAACAATGTCACATTTAGAATTTCTCCCGACCAATTGCAGCGTTGACCTTCAGATTCCTCCATAACTTCTTAGGCTCGTTGGATTTGAGACGACATTTGTAACTAATACGTGTAAATTTTTGCAAGTAGTACCAAACTAATCAAATTATCAGTAAAAAGCATTTAATTACATTAGCTCTAAAGTTCATTTTCTTTTATTCTGATTTTTTTTCCTTTTCCTAGAAAATCATTATTGAATTTTCAATTTAGCCCAAGTTGGTTTTCATATCATCGCTATCGCCTTGAAATCTATCAGTCATTCAAAAAGGAATATTACGGGGGAGCACATTTTCAAATCGAATCATCGTCCTTCATATACATAATTACCATTTAAAATTTAATTACGACAAAAAGATCTGATCAGAAATGTTCTTAATGCATTGAAGGCGTGAAAGGTTCCAGCCATCATAAGCAGCTTCCCCATTTAATCACATCTTGAAAGAAGTAATTCACTTTACCAAGTAAATATTCCCCAACGCGTGAAGGGTAAATATTTTTGAATGTACTTACATACTATATATATATATATATAGAAAAAGAATTGAGAGGAACTTGGAAACAGTTAAGAAGGGGTTGATATAAATGCTTTATGCGCGTATAAATAAATGAAGAAAACACGTAAAATTAAAGTCGACATAATTAGAAAGGAAATACATATTTTAATATATGTAGATGAACTTTTGGGGCGTTATTTATAAGACGTTTTTTGTTTTTATCTGTTTGAAGGATATTTTAATGTGATTTGAAATAAAAAAAAACTCTACTCTGTCCTAACATTGATTAGAAAATAAAAAAATTTATATCTAAATCAAAAATACAACAATTTCTATGGTGTCAGTTAGGCCTCCATTTTATTATAAGACAAAGAATTTCTACCACATTGGATTTTTTTTTTTTTTTTTTTTTTTTTTTATAAAAGCAGCATAATAAATAATAGAAGGCGATTTGAGTCTTGATCGTCTACGGTTTCCGAGAACTCAAGGCTAATCAGCTCCATGGCAACTGATGTCAGGAAATTGGCTCCAGGGGATAAGGAATCATCTGTCTCTGACGCTCAACCACTACCTCTCGTGCAACAAGGGGTAGACTCTAAATCTCCTATATCTGACGCACATAGTCGCAAGCCAGCTACAAAGCAGAGGAACTGCAGAAGACGCCACCATGATCCCAATGACGCGATTCTTTTAAATTATGACTCTGGTCAATCTACAGCAAACGGTGATCCAGTTCACGTTACATCTGTTTCTATAGCTGAAGAGAGTGAGCGTTCCACAGTAGCAAATGTAGCAAATGATGCTTCACCTGTGTCCTCTTTAGGAAATGGTATTGGCGGATCTCTGAGAACGGTACCAAAACCTTCGAGTGTTTTCGTCAGCCGTTTCTCTCCAAAAACGATGAGTGAGGACATTTTGAAGTATCTGAAGTCGGAAAACATCGCAACAGATGGTGTTTCTTGTCGAAAAATTAGTAAATCCTCTAAGCCTGTTACATCATTTGTTCTAACTGTATACATGGATGATCAGAAGGACCAGTTATTGGATCCTACATTTTGGTCCTCTGGCGCTTTTACTAAATTGTTCGTACCTTCTGGGCACCAACATGGAAATACAGCTAAAAGAAGCAGCGATACTCCAAAAAACTCAAATCGCTTTCCCTGTACTATCAAAACGTAAGGGGGATTGGAACTAAGCACAAATTTTCAAATCCTTTGTTTCGACTTGTATCGATATAATTGCTTTTACTAAAACTTGGCTACATCATGGTTTTCGCTGAAATCTTTGACAATTCCTATCAAATTTTTAGAAGAGATAGATATACTGATTCTGAAGCTCGTGGCAGTGGCGTACTCCTGGCTTGTAGAAACCACTTAAATTGCAGCCAAATTGATCTTCCTACTTTCTCCAACACTCTCGACATTGAAGTTATGGCTTTTAAGTTATCTCTTTTATATCTGACTTATACATTATTTGTTGCTATATTTCTCCAGACTCCATAAATATTGTTGATGACAAAGGTCAGAATATTTACGACCTTCTTATTTTAACATCTAATTTTATCCATGGTAAGATGGAACCTCTTGACGAATTACTACTTATTGGTGATTTTAACTTACGCAATATTCTATGGATACTAAAAGAAGATGACGAAGATGACTATCTTCCACTTAATAACTTGACAACTAGGGAATCTTTTTTCCTGGACAGCATTTCATCTCTTGGTCTCAGCCAAATCAGTAATGTTATGAATGACATGGGTAGACAGTTAGACCTGGTATTTTCTACTGACGCGGGTAACTTATTAGTTGAACCTACCCTAGTTTCAATGTCTACTCTTGACAAATACCACCCCCCCCCCCTCCCTCTACTAATTACATATTGCTTTGAAACCGAAAACCTCACATATTGTGACGAAACGCAATATTTTTTCAATTTTAAAAAAGCTGATTTTTCGGAACTTTCCAGTAGATTTACCTCTATTGATTTTCACACATTGCTGTCTTGCAATAGTGTTGATGAAGATGTTTGTAAGTTTTACATAATTGTTTTCGATTTATTCTCCTCTCATGTTCCCCGTGAGCGCCAGCGGATCTCTAAAACATCACCGCCATGGCTCAATAAAGAACTGAAACGTCTTAAAAATAGAAAGAATAAACTGTGGAAAAGTTATATGAGGGACAAGGACATTATAAGTCACAACCCAACTAGCATTTTACAGTGACAAATGGTAATTGGAACGTGATAAACACTCAATATAGTCCCTCTATAGTGTTGTTAACTACCAGTTTTGTTATCATAACACGTCCCAATCTTGGTCTATACACCATTTTGGGGAATGATTATGAGTGAATGAAACGTTCCATTTTGATGACAGTAACGTTATTTTCACTATCATTATCACTATGAAGTGTTTAATTTTAGTTGATATCACGTTACAAGGATGTGATATTCACGTTTAAAGATAGTGAATTTCATATAAAAAACGCACTATACATACAAAAAATATGATGACAATACGTGTAATATAAAGTGGTATTAGATATAAGATATTCCAAGTGATATTTCTACGGAAATGTATAACACTAATTCACTATAATATCTAAATTAACATGACTTTGGTTTTAATCCTCTGTAATGTAGGTATACATATATTATATTCATTATGGATTTTTAATTCAATATTTTGCACTATTTACCCAAATGAATTACAAACGCATCAAATTTTACTGATGAAATAAAATGTTTTAAATCGAAAAATAACAAGGCGCCTCAAAAATAAGTTATTATTAGTAAATTATTGGGAAATCCTTAAATTTTAATTTTTTATCTCGGCGTTTTTTCAGCCAAACTAATACTAGGATTAACTTAAAAATACCTCCAAAAACTTTTTCTTCGGTATTTTCAATGTTATAAACGCCTAACATTATGAAATAAAAGAAATATTTTCGAACAAATTTATGTATCCAATATGCTGGCAATTATTTGTAGAAAAATATGGCCGATTTTTAAGAAATTTCACTATGCAGTGCTCCACACTACATTTACGTGATAATAACGGACTAATCACCTAAACAAAAATTATTTTCTGACTGTAGTGATAAGATCGTGAGCTTTACTACGAATCATCCCCATATAGTGACTAACATTAAAATTGATGGATATGGCTACAATAAAGTGGCATACTTAAACTTCTACTATCACCCAGTGGTTCTGGAATGATGAAATTGGAACTATTAAGTGACATTTAATTTGACAGATTATTTGTCATGTTACAGATTGTGCTGAAAGCGGTCGAAGAATATTTTTCTTTTCAAAAGTACTTAAAAGAAAACAGCAAAATGCCTTTTAAAGTTGTTGCAATCGAAGAAAAAAGTGGAATTGTTTACACGGTCGTGCCACATCAATGGGAAAAGGGTATGATATTCCGAATTTCTTAAGAAACAAATTAGTTCTTTATTGTTTTTAGTACCTCTGTATCTGTTATTGTAGAAAATCTTCTTTATTGGCCTTCCAATTTGAATTTTAAACATCGAGAAAAATTGCGAAGAATAGCTGAAAGTGTTCCGGAAAAAAGTTGGGATGATTCTGTTTGTATTTTGAAGTATGGAAATATAAATACTTTCTCTGATGCTCTAGAAATTGAGAAGAAATTATCGGCAGCAAGCTGTACGGAGTCAGAGGAAAAGTAATAAGTTCTCCTTAATCTTATAATGGATTGTATGTATTATCTTGCCTTCATTCTCAGCATAATTGGGCAAATGAAACGCAATAAGCGAGTGTGTAGAATTAGAGGAGATAAAGTACATGCAGTTGATAATTATAATAATTGTAGGCATAAAAACAATTTTGAAGTTTCTAAATCGTAGCAAATTTTACAAAAATGTTTATTTTAGTGATGGCTACGAGTATACCATTATCTTTGCCAGAATCTAGATCATCATCACCGCAAGTTGCAAGCCATGAGCCAAGTGTTACTTCAAGGCATTCGTCTGCTTCGATTGCGGATAAGTTTGTGATACAAAATATGAACGGATTAATATATGAAGAAGTAAAACAAACAGACAATATTTCTGAAGATGATGGACAAGAAATTTATAGTCAAGAAGAATTACCATGCGTAGAAGGTGTATCCTTCACTGATCTAATTAGTCGAATTAATGATGGCGCTACAGAAAAAAATTTTGAGTATTTCAAGTCTGAGATTCAAAGCCTTAAAAATGATTTTAAAACCGAGGTTGTGAAACTGAATGTGAAGATGGATGAAATTTTACGTTTACTGAAGATGAATCCGTGTGATATTGCTTCTACAGCTGCCAACAAATCAAGTGACGTTATGATTGAGTTTTCTTTTCCTTTAAGGTCTTTAAATGAATTAGAGATTATGGAGAAAAACATTAAATCGGATAGTTGTTATAAAAACCAGCTTGTAAGTTGTTATTCATACGTTTAAATCTTGCAAATTTTCATATGGTATTAAATTCTAGTTTGACAAGATATTTGAAATTTGTGGTAGCAGTGCTGAAGATGCATATAAAGCTCTTCGAAAAGTTGCATATACTATATTTGATACTGGATTGTTATTAAATTTTTCCTGGACAGGAATAAAGAAAAAAGGCTCTACAGAAAAATCTGCTTTCCAGAAATTTGAAGGCATCATTGATTTATTTCTACAGCTTGGCAAAAGAGTTGATTGCCGTTATGATGCTCTCAAGAACAATACGTTTTTCCGCGATCATCTTTTAAAATATAATAAAAGAAGAGATCTGCGTAACAGGTAAAATCATTAGAGTATTGAAATTTATCGATAAAGAATTATAAATTTAATATTACAGTCGATTTATTGATAGTGGGGAGACATCGCACTGCAGTTCTAGTAAGCTACCAGCAAAAGATGTAAACCAAACAGTTCGAAAAAATATTTTCGATGACTGCTTAAATTCTGATGTCAGCAATAAACAAAATGATGGTGGTATTGGAAATGATTGCAGTCTGGAAAATTTGACTGATTAAAAAAATTATATATTAATTCCATTCCAAAGAAATTACAATGTTACTTCCATTTTTTTTAATTCATAGGTTTTGTTAAAGTTTGTTGTGTGAAAGTAATTTTTTTTTTAAATTCACTATGGCTTAATTAAAAACCGTTGCACAGTTTCCATTCAAAAATTTGAACTTGAACCAATTGACGGTATTCTGTAAATAATGTATGTGCAATGTCGGGAAACAAGAGTATAACATGATTAAAGTATTGACCAAGGCTTTAAGCACAGGCAAGTAATATCTAGATAACGAAAAACCAGAAGAAAAATGTGTGCTATTGCAAGAAAACTATTCTTATGGGTGCAATATCGTAAAATATTTTAGTTATTAAAAAAAAATTCCTTCACTTTTATTCATTGGAGAGGACTTCTAGCAAATATATGTGTTTTACTACCTAAACTAGCTTTGATTAGTTAACATTTGGTTTGTTATGATAAACACATACCTCAAATAAAAGATCTCTTACAAAAGCTAACAGTTTTCATTTCGTTTTTCTTTTAGTTGATTCATTATCTGGATATTACTTGTTTGTTCTTTAAGTCACTGTTTTAAGCGATGTTATCCTCTTGTATTCTGTAATTTTTGATTAGTTGTAATATTTTTCAATTGAGGTTTATTATCAATATTTGTATTGTTATTGTGTCTCGTCTGAGGTGGCTATGAGCAGGTTATGCTAATAAAGTAATAAAAAAATTGTTGAGCAGTAGTGAGGGAGGCGGTTGGAAAATTCTTAAGAGCTTGAAGATAACGGGTCCTTAAAACTTATAGGTGTTAGATCACCATGTCACTTCGGAATGATAAACCAGATAAAGATGACTTGCAATTTGTTAAATAGACAATCGTTTGAGCTTTCCATTATATACATATAATCGTTTCCCTCCTCCCGAAGATACGGCTCAACAAAAGTATTTAAATGAAGAAAACTGAGCTAAAATCTCGAAATTTTAGTTTGTTAAGCCACAACTTCGAAACAAATGAGACGAGGAAAATTGGAATTGGGCAATTTGAAAGCTCCAACGATGATCTATCTAACAAATAATTATCGTGAGGTGTATCGTTCAGAAATTACAGTGTGGACTTTAAAAACATATAGGTATATAAATTTTTAAGTCCCATCGGAAACCGTCTAATACAATTTTTTGATTGTTTAAGCATGGATCATAGAGCATCAAACAGAACACTTTGTGTACCCATAGTGAACTCTTAAATTTTCACATAAAACTTTTATTATACTAATGAAGCATACAGTATATATTAATTTTCGAATGTATTTTATTTAATAAAAATTTTTCATAACATCAGACGTATGTTGTTAATACCTCACTTCATAGCGGTAGTACCTAAAGTATGAATTAGCGGAAAGAATACTAATTTATCTTGAAGAACTCTGGTTGGATCTCTAGATTTTATACAAATTAGCTTACATTTAATATCTTCTGGTTTGTATAATGCAGAAGTGCTTGTTTTTTCACCATTGCTTACAAATATATTGAGATATGATGAATTTAAGGGTGCTTCGAAGAAATCTGTCTGTCTTTTAATAGGCCGTCCGTAAATGTAAATTTTTTTATTTAAATAAGTAGCATTCTCCATTTCAACAATTTCATTATTCTTGGTCATAAACCATTTGTTCTTATTATTGTTAGCCAAAATAAAATCGGAGTTAACGTGAATTTGGTTGTATATATCTGAACATCTTGGCGATAATTCATGAACTTCCTTGCAATTTTTTCTTGATAAGAAAGGGTAATCTACATGACCTTCATGATTTGATGAAAGTTTTGAGATCTCAGTAAGGCGCTTTGCGATTTGAGCTAACGGTCTATTTCCTTGGCGAAGATAATTTTTCATTTGACCCAGGAAGCTTTCAAAGGGATATGCACTCATTTCAGGTAGTGACCCAAATTTTTTAACATCTTCAGTGAGGTGACACAAATTGTGTACATTACTACTTATAGATTCTTTTCCATAGAGTGTTTTATAAATTTCAATGTAGTCCTTTAACATAGCCTCTGCAACATGTATATAATTGTTATATATTGTGGATGAACAAATAGTAGTTGCACAGAATAAAAGCAGAAAATGTTCATATATATCTGTAGGTAGAAAGTTTTTCAAAATAACTGGCCCAATATATAACAGAAACGTTCTAAATTCAACTCCTTTCCAGTATTTTATTACATCAAGCTTTCTCATTGCCCTATGAATTTCATTTGGAATTACTTCGTTACATTTAATTAAAATGTTAGATATTTCAACTATTTCAGCTGCTCGCCATTTCGCTCTGTAGTTATTACTGCCATCAATCCACATGTATAAACACTTTCTCATTACACCAAGATCAATTAGATGTAAGGAGTCAGCAACGATAATGTCTGCAACTAAATCAATGGGAATTTCTTGTAATGGTGTGGTTGTCTTATGATGATCACTGTCAATTTGATTTCTAAAGTCTTCGTTTGTTCTTAGTGGGCAGTCAGTTCGAGGAAAACTCATTTTTCTTTGAAGAACTGAAAATTCGCCAATAGTTGTACATCGCATACATCCATGATATGCATTAAAACTAACAACACCTTTAATAAAGCATCTAGCCACTGTATCGCAAACAAAAAATTTTACTGAAATGGTTATTTTATTTCCATTTATTTCCAGTCCATTTTGTAAAACATCATTAAGTTCGTTCACAAAAGGAGTAAGAAATTGCTGTAAAGGTGGCTTATATTCCCCACAATAAATACCAATAACCATTGGTTGCAATTTCTTCTCAGCAATCCTGAATAAAATCGGCCAAAATTCTGTTTTTGAACTGTTTGAAATTGGTAGTCCATCAATATTAAAAATAAGAGATAACCTTATGGATTCGTTCAGATCATGAAACATTAAGCGTAAACAATTTTTGAGACCGTTGTGCCAATATGAACCTATGTAATAATCACATTTTAAATAAACAATGAGGAAAAAATAGTAAATTTACCTTTACTAGAAATCGATGGATTCATTGGTACAATATTCACTGAAGTCGGGGTGTGGAGTAAAGTTCGTGAGTCTCGTGGAAGATCTATTTTAACTATCGTTCTGAATATTTTTAGTAAATCATTTACTGCAGCATTTGAAATTTTAAAACACAAAGCCCATTTTCTTAACTCTTGAAGCAAGCAGACTATTTGGTCCTTTATGTCATCCTTTTCATATCCGTCATTATTTTCATTTTCGTCACTTTCTGCATTACTTTCACTATATACTTCAAAATCCGAATTGAACAATACTGGGCTTTCGAAATTTGAGATAGTGTTTTGAAGGATATTTTCATCTGCAAATTCTCTTAATTGTACAGTGTCGAGGGTTTGATCCAAATTTCGATTACCCTTTATATTGTCAAGAGCTAATCGGACTTTTCGATAAAAAGTAGTTGAATGACGAAATGGTTTCTTTTTATTTATTTTATTTCTGCCCATTTTATTTAATTAAATAATACAGTAACAATATAAACTTTTCACACCACAATCTGTTACCTCAATTGACACAAATGACAATCAGCAGTATCAGTTTTTGTCACTTCTTGGTTTCAAAACTGTAGTGCAAGGCACTCCTTAGTGGCGTACAAATTTACAGACACCGTATAGTTCCCTATTTAACCGTGACCGGCACGTCGTTATGATTTTCTTAACAAACCTTTAGAGATTGTCGGTTTAGAGTGCCAAATATGATGGCGGGAACGTCCCAATCACTAATAAAAGCACTAAATATAACTATGAAACTTTCTCACTTTATAAGGATTTTCGATTGTGAAAATTAAGTGTTTATCACTATGAAATTTACACTATAAAGTGGAATTACCCCGAGGTGAATTTTTATAGTTATAAAAACGTGCTGATCACTAATAAATATCACCAAGAAGATAAGATTTGTTTTGGCCCTTAGTACTGATTTTTATAAGGAATAAGCACGTGTTTATCATCAATATTATTCACTTTATAGAGGTTTCCTATTATGAGTGAATATAACGATTGATTGTCACCTTATGACGTGGAATTTTAACCATGAGGTGAAAATTCTAGTAGTTATCACGAACCTTGCACTGAGCTTTAGTGACAAAACTAATTTTTCACTACTCTAAGGATTAAATGCTAGTTGGGAACAACTTCCTCACATCATATAATGAGTTCAAAGAATTTTCCTCTACACTTTATGATGAGTATATTCAAAGCATGCGTACGAAATTATTTAGTGACCCACGCATCTTTTTTAAGTTTATTAATATGAAGAAAAGAATGGACAACTACCCAAATGCCATGAGGTAGGTACAAGGATTCTGCTAGTAATGATTCGTATAATATTTGCGATATGTTTGCTTCTTTTTTTGACAATGCCTTTGCCTCGTCAAATTTTCAACCTCAAAGTAGCAACTTCAGTCATATGAGCGACTCTCATACCTATCATCATACCTATCCACAAAAAAGGTAATAAAAATGAAATTTCTAACTATAGGCCTATTGCAAAATTTTCTTGCATGCCTAAATTATTCGAATATATCATTTACTGTCAACTATCAGCTTCCTGTAAGAATTTGCTCTCTTCAAACCAACATGGGTTTATTTCAGGCAGGTCTGCAACAACTAACTTGTTGGAATTTATCTCGGATACCATTGGCGGGTTGGCAAAAGGCTATCAGACAGATTGTATTTATACAGACTTTACTAAAGCCTTCGAAAAGTTACCTCACTCCGTGATACTCTTTAAAATGGAAAAGTCTGGGTTTGATTTATGCTGAAGATGTTAAGCTTTTCTCTCAGATTAAATCCGTTAACGATTGTGAACAGGTACAGGGTGACCTTCAAAAATTTTACAATTTGTGCAAGAGCAATAATTTGGTACTCAATATCGACAAATATGAGGTTATGACTTTCCATAGGAATCAGACACCAATTACTTATGATTATGGATTCTCGGATTTCTTGATTCGGCGTATGGACTCTGTGACTTGGGTGTCAAATGTGACCACAGATTGAATTTTATCTCCCATATAAACTATATGGTATCAAAAAGTAGTACCATGCTGGGTTTTATAAAACGTTGGTCCCGAGAGCTTTCGAATCCTACCATAACATTGCGTTTGTACACTTGTTCGTGAGACCACTTCTTGAATACGCTAGCCAGGTCTGGTCTCCATTTTACGGTACACACATCGACCGTATCGCGTCTGTTCAGAGAAACTTTTTACGATTTGCTCTCAGGCACGTACCCTGGAATAAATCATTAATTCTTCCACCCTATGAGGATCGCTTGAAGCTTTTAAATATGCACTCGCTTAAGAAAAGTCGCATAGTTGCCGATGTAACTTTTGTGCATCAGCTCTTAAACGCGAATATTGATTCCCCGTTGTTGCTTAACAAAATCTCTTTTCGTGATAGTAGGCACAATTTGAGAAGGCTACCTCTGTTGCATGTTAACTCTTCAAGGTCTAACTTTAGCATTTATGAACCTGTTAATCGCATGTGTATTACTGTTAATAATATGACTGAGCATTTTGTTGTTAACGTTTCTAAGCATGTTTTAAAAAACGTCTATATAATATTTAGTCTTTTTTGTTTAATGTTTTTGTGCATTGCATGTAATTTCATCTGATGTATGGTTTTTGTTTAGTTTAACATACTAATACTAACACCGGAAACGCATGTATTGTTGACCGTTTATTTATTAAACGTGTCCATGCAGCGAGCTTGTGTTAAGCTGGTTCTGATAGTAAAAAACATTCTGCAGGTTTGAGAATTTACATAAATAGGTATTACAACAATGCGGACGATTAGCAACAACAAGCAACAAATCTTTCATAGTTTCTACTTTAACCCGTCAATTTAATATGATTAAGTTTTTTCAATATATGCACATAAAAATATAAGGCAAGCCCAGACTCTGGGATTGGATCTTTATTGTGCTCAGAACACTCCGAGCGCTTGAACATCGATTTCTTATACCTTTATTTATACTTTCAGAGTACTCTGAACGCTTTGAACGTGTAACTTTCATTATTACTCAACGTGCTCAAAAAAATCGTTGGTAGACCATTGAGCATTTAGAGAAATCCGTCAGTACTTATGGTAATACCAATAGAGCGAAAAAAAATCCTATTGAACTTGTGAATACTTTCTTAATTTCCATAGTTCATTCCGTTCTTCCTTAACCCCTTATTTATTTTTTTAGCTTTATTATTACTATTTATTTATTTTTATGAAGAATCTTTTATTATCAATAGATATTTCACAAATCACAAGTGTTGCCAATGTTAAAAAACAAGCAAAAAAGCTAGAATTGGTCTAAGACCAATTCATATGATACCACCAGATGAATGCCCGTATGAAATATCGTATTGTCACCCTTCTGTGCAAGTTTGATTTTTGAAATGGTTTTTCGCATATATTTCTAGAACGGTTTGTCGGACAGAAAAATAATTAGAACCAATTTTATAGGATTTCGTGTTCTGAAGAAGTTTTAAGTACAATACAAATGTCTAGGACTGAGGTAGTTTTCACAGTATCCGTAAAAAACCTAAATTTGTATATAGCAACACCAAGAAGGGGTTGCCCGATTTAGGACATTTTTGAAATTATATTAACTATTTTTAAGAAAACAATGTGTACAAAGTTTCAGCTCTCTACATTGACGCGCTCTTAGGCAGTGTCCAAATATGTAGTAAAAAACGAAATTTTTGTATGGCAACCCTACCCGATTTGTCTTATTTTCGAACTTAATATTACTTTTTTTTTTAAAAAAAGCCCGTCTGCAAAATTTTAGCTCTCTAAGTGCACGAGCTCTCGAGTTATCGTGCGCACAGATAGACGGACGGACAGGCGGTAGGTAGGTGCGTAGGTTTCCAATCCATTTTCCTCCTTCATCATTATTTCTAGGTGGTACAAACGGATTGACAAACTTATAATATCCTATAGATTTCTAGGGTATAAAAATGAACAGAACGCTTAGAGCACTCTGGATTTATATCTTTCTTTTTCCAGAGTACTCTAAACGTTCTCAAAAATCTGTTCGATATACAGAGCAGAAAAAAGATATACGATCTCTGCCTGTAACGAGGACGAATCCCAACAGCTTTTTTTGTTATAAACGTATAACAGCTAAAAAAATATACATAGATCTAAGCGGGGTTTTTTTTTATAACCGGAATAAGCGCAGCTCTGATGAAAGGTTGACGAAGACTACACGGCAGATTTACACTTCCAGTTCCGGCTCTCGATACTTCCGTTTCATCGATGAGTCTTCATTCCCCTGAATCTGAAATCTTGAGACAGGCAGCCCTTATCATTATAGATGAGATAACAATGCTTTCAAAGCATGGACTGAGATGAAAGAACAAGCTTCTCTGCAAGAAACTTTCGCAAATGAGCTGGGAAAGTGGCATTTGTGGGAGTCGTTTTTAGACAAACTCTACCAGTTATTTCCAATAAATGCTCATACGCTGGAAATTAACAGGATAATCATTCGATGCCAGGAGATCCGACCATCTATAATAGTGCAGATTCTGTCTGCTCAGAAGATCCCAGCGAGCGATGCATTGAACTTTGCAGCAGAATTTCTTAATGAACAAACGCCATCGGGTATGCCACCACATGTGTTGCTGTTGAAGGTTGGAGTTATCAAAAAGCTATTGCGAAAATTGAACCCAAAGGCACAAGTATGATTGTTAAAGGACTTCACCGAAATTCAATTAAGGCAGAGATTATTTTCGAATGTAATCGAGGTTCATATCCCACAAATCGATTTGGATCCATAAGACACTATCTTTCCGATCATCATACGACGACGACAATTTCCGATTATCCCAGCGACAATCAATAAATCATAAGGACAAATATTCGACCATGTACCTAGGCATCGATTTAAACGGTGCCATTTTCTCATATGGACATCTTTAATTGGCCTTATCGCGATCCAGAGTATCGCATCAGGTGAATATAAACATTCATCAAAATAAACAACAAAAAGAGCTGCTGAATGATGGAAGAATCTGTACAAGAAATGTGGTTTTCCATGAAATTTTTTAACAGCAATAATAAAAAATAAGTAAATAAATAAATAAAAAATAATATGTATAAGAAGTGATCCCATTCTAAGAACAGACAATTTTAGTTAGTATGTATTTTGTTTACCACAGCTACTAAAATATTTCTCTTTCTCTATCGTATTGGAAAATATACACTTTTAAGTTGCACTTAAGATAAACATTCATGGCCTCAGTAGCTCATAGTTAATAAGTGCGCAAGGGGTCGAGGATTCGAAACCTATCTCAACACGGTCCTGTTCTTTTTCCTGCTACCTAGTTTCCTTTAGACTCTTATAGATATATAGCTTCTCCTATATTTACTATATTGGCATAATGGGCACCCCGAACTTCGTGCTTGGCACCCGTGACAATACTCCACAATTCGCTTTTCATTAAAAACAGAAAATAAAAATTAAATATTTAGATAGGTATCTATATGTATGTATGTACATATGTACACCAATTCATATGTTTTTATACATAAAAAAAACATATGTACATACATATGAATATAAATTCCAATTGGCATCTAATCAAATCGTCTTTTTCGGTTCCCTGATGTGTCGCAATGACAAAATTAAATAAATTCTAAATACAGCTTTGACTGGTGTTCCGAAAGGAGTTTTTCCTTTTTGGATTTTATTCAAATGTGTGTTCTCCAAATACTGCAGCAATCTTGTTTATTTTTCATTTTTTCACATCCTTCTCTCTATTGAAGCTTTTCATATGAACTTTGAAGTTTGCTGTTCATCGTCTATCAAATTGCAGCAGCGCATAGTGAATATGCTGCAATGGACAGTGCTCAAAAATAAAGAGGAATGTCCTTGGATATACATCAGATACATACATGGAGATACATACCTACATATCTAAATTATGTCTATTCTAAAAATGTTATATACATACATATGTACATATATCGGTATGGTACCCGTAGATATATAGTTATTTGTGAACAACAATATCATTAGTTTCATTGCAGCATTTTTTACCATTTTTCTTTTATTACTTTACAAAAAGCATTCCAACAATTCTTATAAAAACTAAAGCCGACTTCTGCCCTTTTGTTACTGTTTTTGTACAATAAAATAATGATAAATTAAAGTGTGGTATTCTATGAAAAGTTAAAGATGTTTGTTGTTCGTTGAAAACTTTCCTTAATTAACAATAAAAATGTTATAGTAAAACTAGAAAGAGCCCGTCGGCGTTGCCCAGCGATAATATAGACACCGAGATGAGTGGGGGTGCTGTGGTCATAGATGCATAATATCTAAGCTATTATTTGACTCGATCACGCGATTCCGTACTCTAGGGTTTCACTCTGTGTGTGCGTGTGTGCGTGAGTGTGTGTGTGCGTGTGTATGTGCGCGTATGTGTGCGTGTTTGAAAGTGTTGCTCGCGACGTCGACGCGTTCTCAAGCAATGCCCAAATATTTAGTAAAACACGAAATTTTTGTATGGCAACCCTACGAAGGAGTCGCCCGATTGGTCCCATTTTAAAACTCAAATTTCCCTTTTTTTTTCAAAAGGCATATGTACAACATGTCAGCTCTCAACGTCGACGGGGTTAGTAGTATCGAAATATATAGTGAAAAACTAAAGTTTTGTATAGCAACACCAAGAAAGGGTTGCCCGATTTGCTCCACATTTGAGAATGTATTTGCAATTTTTATAAAAACGCCGTTTATAAAATATGAGCTCTTCATCTTTTCAGGCAGGTTCCAAGGCAGGTTCCAAGTATATAGTGAAAAACCAATGTTTCGTATGGTAACACGAAGAAGAGGTAACCCGATTTAGTCCATTTTTTAAATTTTATTTACCAATGCTATGGAAACACCACGTACCAAATTTTTTGTATGGCAACCATACGAGGGAGTTGCCCAATTGATCCCATATTTGAACTTAATTTACACTTTTTTAAAAAAAAGCCCGTGTGCAAAATTTCAGCTCTCTACTTCGATGCGTGAAGCCATGTCCAAATATATAGTGAAAAACTAAAGTTTTGTATGGCAACATCAAGAAGGGATCGCCTGATTTCGACCATTTTTGCAATTTTATTTACTATTGCTATGAAAACACCATGTACCAAATTTTAGTTCTCCACGTCAACCCGTTCCCAGACAGTGCCCAAATATATACATAGATAAAAAGAAATTTTTGTATGACAACCCTACGAAATAGTTGCCCGATTTGACCCATTTTTGTACTTAAACTTATATTTTTTTTAACGCCGTGCATTCAATTTGAGCTATCCACGCCGACGCGCTCTCAGACAGAAATACCAAGAAGTGGTTGCCCGATTTAGTCTGTTTTTTAAAATTTCATTTGCTATTGCTATGAAAAACCCTGCGTACCAAATTTCAGTTCTCTAAGTGCACTCGTTGTCAGACAGTGTCCAAATATATACTAAAAAACTAAATATTTGTATGGCAACCCTACGAAAGAGTTGCCCGATTTAGTCCATTTTTGAACATGTATTTTCAATTTTTATGAAAACGCCGTGTACAAAATTTCAGTTTTCACATCTACGCGTTGTCGGCCAGTTTTTTACGTCTCGACAACAGCGCCATCTATCGTGTTCAAAACTATCCTATCTCTCAAACAGGAACCAACCAAACACATTCACAAAATTTAATTGAAATCGGTTTGGCGGTTTCGGAGATAAGAGTGTACAAACGCAGTGACACTGGATTTTTATATACATATTAAGATATCCTAAAAATTGGATGAAACGACGAAATTAAGTTGAAATGTAGTTTCTTGGCATTTGTTATTCTTGAATACCATATACATACCTATATACCTACATATACACAAACAAAAGTCATAACCAAAATATCCGTCAGGTTGGAAAATCTTATGAAAAAATCACAGTTGGCATCCAAATAACCACTAGGAATAATCTAAGCAGTCAATAGCTAGCTATATGTAGAAGAAAAACAATGGCAGCGAGCAGCATACTATACTATACACCCCATATTAAAGGAGGTAAAAAACCCCATAAAAGACGTTTTCGATCCACCAGCCAAGCTGGGCGGCATCTATACAGAACTCAAAATGTCATCTAGAGAAATATACAGGACGAAAAAACTTTAAGAGGGATCCAAAGCATTTCTTCTCTACTTATAGTGCAGCCGGCAGTCAAACAGGCAATATCCAAAGACTTCAGGGAGCTATAAAAATACTCAACAACAGCCGACAAAAGTGGTGGAGAAAGTTGTGGTAGTTGGGTATATTTTGAAAAAAAAAAAATTGTTGTGGGAGTGGAGGAAGTTGACAAAAATTACGAAAAATTTCTTGAAAGTACCCGGTAGAAGAGCAAAGGTTGAGAAGGGAAAAAGAAAAATGTGTGATAAAAAAAAGTTTTCTGCAAAAACAATTGATAACAACAGCAACAAAAACAATAACAAAACTAAGAAGAGAAGATAGCACAAGTCAGAAACAGGCAGGCACTTTATAAATCACAAACATCTGCCATAACACAATCCACACAGCCCAACTATAGCAAGGACACAACCAAACACATTTCAACAGCTCTATTGAAGCATCTAGCTATATATGCATACACTACACACAAACATATACTATATATTTCTGGGTGAAGGATATATTTGGAAGGACTAGTCTGTATATGTCAACCAGGGAATGCCAAAACTTGATAATTGTTCCTTGATGCAAAAGTCAAGCTGGTGTAGATTACGTGTATCTCTTAGAGACATAAAATATACAAAATAGCATCAACTCACCTCCCCATCCCCCCCTCCATACACGCACACACCCCCCTTGGGTAATAGGTCAAATACTACGACAGAAACCATAAAGTTAATCCCGTAAAGCCGATCATGGCTAATTGCTTGTGTACATGAGTTCACTGCTAATAATTGATCTCATATTTAATCCTTGGGGGTAAAATTGATTTGGCTTGTTAATCTTATCAAGGAATTGCTTCTCTACACTGATTACAATGTGCTTACATGGCGCAAGACTTATCAGCAGTAAATATGTTGAATGTATAAATTCGTACCTATTCGAAATGATTACGGTTTTTATTGTATGCATAATAATTTAACAAATTTTTAAATACTCGTAATTTTTACTAATTGCATGGCGTAATGAATATTTTAAAATTGCAATGATATTTTATTATTATATGATCGCATACGAGAATATTTTATAAAAAAATATGAAATTCGCAATAGTGTCGCTGATTGGTTTTTTTTTTCTTTTGTTTTTCATATGGTATGTGTAATTAGGAGAGCAACACAGTAGGGTGACATTTGTACAAATGGGAAACGATGGTGATCAAACCAGGAATACTAAAGATGATGAAAATTTATTTCATAATTATTTTACAAGCCGAATTTAATTTATAATAATTTTAGAATTATTGAACTGTGTTGATTACAACCCCCTGTATCCAAAAATAAATAAATCAAGAAAAATTGTCTACGTATATAAAAATTAAAATTGATTGAAACTGTCAGTGCAGGCATTCTTGTGTCAAAAATTTTTTTTCCAATGAAATCGGTTGTTAACATTGAATAAATAACTAATAAGAAAACGGCATATCGGGTGAAAACGTAAACCACTCGGCGAAATGTATTAGTGTGCTCTGTTTGTATTCGTTTCGTCATGGCAGTAATGGAATTCTGACATTCTGAAGGGGAACATTTTTTATAATCCAAAATTCCTATGTAAAATAATCAAATTTTTAGCTCCCCCTTATTTTCAGATAATATTTCATGGCGTTGCCTTTGTATGACTGGAATAATTTAGGCACCAATGACAATTCAATTGTAAACAAACAAACCGGCATTGGTAAAATGTTAAATTTTTTGCCATGGCTGTTTATTTTTATAAATATTTCACTTTTATTTTGCTAGAAACACTATAATTAATTAGTAAGGCCATTAAAGTTACTTGAAGAATGCTTTCCCACGACAATAACTCCATTCTATCCTGCAGCACAGCACAGCGCCCTTCATTATGATAATTTAAGACTCCGGAGTCTCTATTACACAAAATATCGTTCACAAAAGAATATTTCGCACTTATTTCCACTAATATTACGTAAAAATTACGTTTAATTATTTATTTTTCACAATATCGCGAATTCAAATCCGAGAACTTATTTTCAAAATTATGAAATGTCAGAATGTTGAACTGACACAAAATAGCCACAAGGCCCTCTTGTCATTTCTCCCCCCGACCTTAGGTCGCACTGTCATTGAAATGCTTAAACACGTACATTGTATTCGCACGATACCCCGCTTCCTTATTAGTTATTTATTCAATGGTTATTAAGTTTTGCAGATAGTAGGTATTCGGCATTAGCCTACTAATTTGGATTAAAACAAAAAACCTTAATTACTTACGTTTTTAAAGTTGGTGCATATCCTTTTCAGTAATTATTAACAACAATAATAATAATAAAACCTCACCACGTCGCGAGTATCGTGTCTCGAATCTCGATTCGCGATTTTCTTATTTGTTAAAGACTAGTACGCTGTTCAAGCGAAAATTGCGCTTGCATTCTGGGCATATAATTCTACATGGAAAAAATTTGTGGAGAAATGTTAAATCGCAAATTAAATAACATTAAACTGACTGAAGTAAAACACGTAAAATCACAAATTAAATATATGTGCTAAAGCGCCAAACATCAAACTGTCAACTTTTCCGTGCAAAATATATGTCTGGATATATAAATCGCTGCGCCATCTGCATTCCATGATCTAAACATTAATTTTTTCTTTCGAACAGCATACTACTTTACGAAATCTCAAACCGAAATTTTCATGGCACTTTTCGCCAACATTTTTTTCTACATAGATTTTGTATAGGAAACGAAATTTTCGCTTGAACAGCGTACTAGGCTTAAAATCGAACAAGATAATGCAAATAAGTAGAACTTTTTCTTTATAGCTAATTCCAGGGATGTAAAAGACTCAAATTTTGACTCAGCTCATCGCTCAACTCAAGCAGTTAGTCCGCTCAACAGTTTAGCGGTAGTTCATCGCTCGAAATTTGAGCGGACTCACTGGTTGAGCGGACTCAATCTTGAAGGGACTCATTCTTGAGCGGACTCACTGCTGGAGTGGACTTGAGCGGACTCAAGTCTTGAGTGGACTCACTGCTTGAGCGGAATCATCATTTGAGTTGAGCGGACTCAAATTATTTTTTAAATAACATCTGACAATGAGTTAATTAAAATTTAAACTAAAACTGAAATTTCAATCAAATTGGAAAAGCTCACAAAAAAGTAATTCATTATATTATATTAATTTAGCTTTTGCTAATTTTCTTAGCCAACATTTTCTTCCTCTCAATATAATGTACAAATTTAATAACTTGTAAAGCCTGTATGGAAAAAAAATACCATACTTGAAAATTTTATAATTCAATTCAAGGAAATTTTACTTACATATTTCCATAGAATCAGCGTCTTACTTTATATTTTTTTCATTGATATGTAGCATCACTTGCATTTCGAAATTTTCGTCCTTTAGACGACATCTATTAGAAGTTAACGTTAGTTTCCTATGCTAAATAATCTTTCTACCGAATCACTATTAGGCAGTGCTATGTTGTATTCGGTAAAAAGACTTTTTATCACCGAAAAACGTTTTTTTTTAAATACGCTTGAGTTTTTGTCTGTGGAAAAATTATACTCCAAGAACAATTTCTGACCCTCCATTGAATTTTGGTCATCTTCACAATCTGAATCCCAAAATGGTGTAGCGTAGAAGAAATGTTGGCTAAGAAAATTAGCAAAAGCTAAACTAATATAATATAATGAATGACTTTTTTGTGAACTTTCCCTTATTTGATTGAAATTTCAGTTTCAATTTTTATTAAATCAGATTCTCCTTAATACATGGTTTGTGTCCGCTCAAGCAGTGACTCCGCTCAACCAATGAGTCCGCTCAAGTTTTGAGCGGACTCAAGTCCTGAGTTGAGCGATGAGATGATATGGCAAATGAGTTCGCTCATTTACAACCCTGGCTAATACTACGCAATTTATTTAATAATCGAACAAAAAATGATTTTATTATTTATTTACTTTAAATAATTATCACAATTCATCTAATAAATTCAACATATTTTCAACCGAACCGACTAACTGCGAATGCCGTTTGCAGCAGCAAGTGACTGAATGATCTGTCAAAAAGTTGTCAAAGATAAAACACAAGAATCCTGGATAATCAGAGTTCAAGTAGGTACAAGTAAATTTGAAAAAAGAACACTATTTTTTTTTTATTTCGAAGGTGTCTAATTGAAAAATTTGTACCTGGTGGGAATATTTCCACAATTTCTTCTTTGAAACTCAGCTCTAGCAAGAATTTTACTGTACAGCCGAAAGTATTTTGAAGGATGAAAGAATACGCGAGGCTTGCAGCGCGAATGTTCCGTTCAAGAATTAATCTGCAAGGGATTAAACTTGATATTTCATCAGCATGTAGCAATGAAGGAAGATGAATGGCATTCGAAATTGCGCCGATGCTCGAGCGAGTCTATATGATAAGTTATTGCCACATCATCAAAGTGCTTTCTAAAAATCTCAGACATTTCAACGCTTCTTTGACAACAGAGATACCAAAAATCTTTAGTGTCCGTGTATCGAAAATGAATGCTTCATCAAAAGAAACAGGATTGGTAAAATGATGATCTTGTTGTAAAGAAATGAGACAATTTTTTGGCTTAGACGGATAGAATTCGACGCGATTCATTTTCTCCAGGCGAGGATCTCTTGAAGATCGTTATTCAATTATATAATCATGCAGCCTCGATCAATACATATGGCATTGGCTCTGAACTCAGCAAGAGTGTCAAAGGAGTAATCGAAATCAAAGCAACTATCCTCGGCAATGCAACGGATGGGATTTGAAAGTATGGAAAAGCAGAACATTAATGAAAATTAAGAATAGTGATAATTAAGCCCTGGAGCACACCGACATTTGTACGGTGACGTTCAGATGTAACGCCATCTAAAATAACCTGTATTAATCGGCCAAAAAAAAGAAACTTTCAATCCATAATAGAAGGTGGAGTGGAGAGACCAAGTGCTTTAAGTTTGGCTAAAAGGGCAGGATGCCAGACTCTATCCAAGGCTTTTGATATACCTAGGGCAATGATTTTGGACTCATCGAAAGTATATGGAGACTACGGCTCCAACGTTCCGTAAGAAAGGGCAACAAAACTCCGGATGAGTGTCCAGACCGGCTATATTGCTGGACTAACGCTCATATCAGCTTAACGTCAGGTACTGGTTTAAGTCCACTTATCACACTTTCTTTTGGAAAGCTTTCATTTTATCCTCCAGGATGCTATAATATACTAATGTTATTTTAAATCTTTCCTTATCCAATACGGCCCGAAGACCACCACCTGCAAACTTTTATTTATCCAAATGGGTCGAATGTTTTCTATTTTTTTTTTTTACCATGAAAAATTTAAATTAAGTAAAATCGATTCTTGTTTTGTTCGTAGCCTTCTTTGTTAAAATTTTTTTCTCTTTAAATTTGCCTTGCTGTTTTATTTTTCTCAAAACTTCAAAACTAACCTGGATACTGAGTAAATTTCTTAACAAGTCTACAGTGAGAAGAGTAATGGTGGCAACGAATAAATTTTAAAGGTCTTTGTTTTAGATAAAATCGTTATATGAACGTTTTTTTTTTGTTAAGTAATGAAGGCAATCGTAACAATATAAAATTTTCATCAATAAAAGTACCATCTTTCATCGAGAATATTTTGGATTCACATACCTCCACTCCACTCTTTCACTTTCATATATATGTACTTATTAATTGCTACACTATGATTTCCTATTTATTTCAAAATCAGGAAAAAAAAGGAAGAATTGTCTCTCGATAAAATCCATTCGATACTTTCCTTCTTGAAAACTTCTCCAGACCGCACTTTACTTTTGAGGGATCCATGTACGTGCTAGCAATACGTAAGAAAATCGAGAAAGTTTTTTTTTGTTTTGAATCCTTCCGATTTTTCACATTAAGTATACACCTTACAATATATCATATGTACGTTATGCTCAGATCCTTGTATAAAAGAATATAAAGCCTTATAGCGAAACACACATACACTCTATATGCGTCCATAGTATACACATCTTTACATACTCCAACTACGAAAAGTACACATACGTATAGACGTGCCATCCTGTGAAATGAAGTAATAAAGTATATCTCCTGTCAATATAATCTTTTATTGCTTAAGGATAACCAAAAGTCACAACATAACAGAAAATCCCTTAATATTTCTGTTAGAGAACGTGACCCAACTACTAAGCTTGGTTTGGCTTGACTTTGAACGAAATAAACGTATAAAAAACTCTTCACGAAAAAGGAAGAAACGAAAAAAAAATAAAAATTCTCACGATATCCTTGGTGCAGATGAAATGCTGGATGAAATCTCGAGATAGATTGATACAAGGTTCCTACTTTCTTTTAACCGAAGGAAAATTTTTAACTGGATACGTTTTAATCAGATTCAAGGGACACGAGGGTGGAGAGAATGACATTAAGTATTGAATTTCCATAAGGATTATTCTGTTCAAATTTGGTGTATGGTGGTGACACCTGGTAGTTCGTAATGAAAATGTCACGAACAAAATGGTAGGTAACATACATAAGAGCTAATGGCGAGCAAAAGTTCATATTATGATTTAAGGTGCAATGCACGTACTTTGAAAAGAAATGGCGCGAAAGCAGCTTCACCATGGTAATCACAATTTTATGTATTCCCCTGATGTCATCATGTGTACTATTATACATATATGTACATACGCGGATATATGTACATACTTGGATGATGGCTGATTTTATAGGAAACTAGCGCAAATTGAAAATTTGCTTCATCGATATTTTTCAAGAACGGTGAATTGCACTTCGAATTTATAATTTTGAAGGGAACATTTACAAGGTCCTTTCAAAGCTTAAATTAACTTTTTTTTTTAATAATGAATGGCGCATTACTAGAAGTTGTTCATTCTATCCGCTATCGCCTATCGCTCTATCTAAATTATTAATACACCTTATCCAATCAATTTCTCAAATAAGTCATATTATGCGAACACCTGCTTAACAATTTCTCATCAATTATGTAGAAGTATTTTTTATTCATTTCGGGTTAACAAAAATACCGACCGCGTCGCCAGTTGTTCCTAAAGATGTTCGCCCCATTCCTAGCAAATTCTAAAGCTAGAAAAACTACTAAAAAAAAACAAAACCAAAAAAATCAACGGTGGCCCTATATTACAGTTATTATTTGTAATTTCGTTGATATCTCTAAGCTCTCCTCTCAATCTCTATAATCTCAACCCAACATGGTAGCTCACTAATTTGGTATTTAATACGCTTAGCGATACTCACTATTTTGGAAAGAGATTTTTAGAACGATTTACAGATTTTTTTGGTCTTTGAGCATTGTATAAAAAAAAACACTCTTTCTTCTTCGCTGCTGTGTTTTCGCGAGATCACTGTCCACACAGTTTTAACATTGAAAGACATCAAAAAAGTAAATTAAATTATAAAAAAAAGCAAATAAAAACAGCAAGTGAACTCGAAAATTTAAAACAAAAAAAGCTGTCCGTGATTTTGTACGATATTCGGCATAGAAAAGGTTGAAGGCTTAGAGCACGAGGAAGAAATATTCAAATCGGCTTTATAAAAGATAAATATTCAATATTAATTTATATCACTTTTTTCTATACATTTTATTTCTTTTTTTCTGTTTTCAGCCCACTGCTGAGCTAGCACAGGTTCGATCCGCTTCGAATTAATCCGATTTATTGTTTTAAATTTTTAAATAAGTTTGTTTTTTCTACTTTTTATCTTTTTTTTCATTTGCTTCTATTTTAAACATTTGTTTTTTCGCTATTTGCTGATAAGTCAAACCAAAACTTGAAGCTTTCCGCCCAAAACTAAAAATTAAATGAGTTGTATGTGATGAAATAACAAAATAAGAACTTTTTCGTTTTTGCTGTTGTGCTGGAAATATCAAAGAATCCAAAAAATAACCTTCTTGAACAAGATTATATCTTAGATAAGCAAATACATTATATATAAGCAGCAAAGTTTTGATTAATGAATATTTCACAATTTTCATAATCAAATAATTTCATGGTCTACCCTGTGATTCTTAAAGACCACATGCCGTCCACTTTTGTATTACATCTTATTTCAGAATATTTCAGTTTAACAGCCAGTCCGTCACCTTGGGTGAATTAAAGCAAATATTTTGGAGTATATAGTAAGTTTTGTATTGGGATATAGTAGCATTTTGGTAATAGACTAAGAGGTTTTTCGACTAGATCTCCTGTAAGCCACGGTGACCCCTTTTTTCCTGGATGGATCACGATGGTATAGAATAATTTCAGAACGGAATTTCATGCCTGTTCAGGATGTCAAACCTGCTCTATTGCACATCAGGTATATTCATTCAAATATTTTAAAGAGGTTCCAAACTGATACATAAAAACTCTGTCAAGAGCAAGAGTCATTCTTGTGTAATCCGAGCTTCGTATCTAATCCAATCCAAATTTGCCTATAATGTGTGAAACATTAGTAAATCGTTATAGATTATTGTGTTTTCCCTTTAGTTAGTTCTATATTTCATGAACTTTTTTTTTTTATTTGAAACCTTCGGCAAAATATCAGAAACTATTCAGTTCAAATGGTACCGGGCTTAGATTTTTGAAAAGGATGTTGGTTTTTTCTTAGAAAATCAAAAACTTCAAAAAACCGTGTTATGTTTCTCTCCCCCCCCCCCCCCCCCTCCCTAAATACTTTTTCATGTACACACCAATTTTTATTATTTTTCATACATAGGTTTTTCAAAGATATTTGTAAATGCTACCGGAGCTGTTTTTCCAAATTTGTTAATATTTGTCATGTTACAAATACTTTTATAACAATAAAATTGAAACCTCTGTAACTTGAATAAAATTTATTGCTATACGTTTACTTTAACATGAGAACGAAGATTGAGATAATTTTATTCAGTAGCTCAAAAACCGGATAAATCCCGTGAGTAGTTTATTTAAAAAAAAAAGCAATTTGTAAACTTCTATCTTGATAAAAAGTGAACAATTCCAAAAAGCTTCTCGTAGTTACGACACGATCCAGTAGTCCAAACAAATTCTCGGTTTTGTTTATATATATGTAATTTTGAATAGCACTTTATAGGAATTATTGGTAAGCATTGGTAATGTGATTAGAACGGAAGCTCACCTTACTACTACATAGTCATAATTTTGGAAGCTCGGAGCCGAGAGCTTTATTTTCTGGCATTCAGCCTTAATGGAAGTTTTTCACATATTTTCGGCAACAATTAACCAAAAATGTTGAGGTTTTTTTTTTTAATCCTTGAAAGTAGCCTTCCGAAACAATACTCAACAAGTTCCAAAAAAACTATGGGGGAGGTAACTCACCCCCACTAAAACTTAATAAAAAAATGATAATCCTCGACGGTCTGAATATGTGTGCGTCACGAAAACCTAACATTCTGCCATATTTAAGATTCCTACTTCACGTCATTTTCGATAAAAACTTCTATGAGAGACAAACCAGACGGACGCATGAGTGATGTTATAAAACTTCCATATTTTTTTCTTTTGAGGTACGAAAGCCTCAAATCAAAATAGAAATACAAAAAATACTCAATTGTGAACAATGTCCACCAAATGACGAACCAAACAAAACAAAACAAGTAAAAAAGCTAGAATTGGTCTAAGACCAATTCTTATGATACCCTAGATGAATGCCCGTATTAAATTTCGTATGGTCACCGATCTATGCGAGTTTGATTTTTGAAGTTGTTTTTCGCATATATTTCTAGAACAGTTTGTCGCACAGAAAAAATGGTAATAACCAATTTTATAGGATTTCGTATTCTGCAGAAGTTTTTACTACAATAAAAATGTCTTGGACTGATCGTTTTCAAAGTATACGTAAAAAACCGAAATTTTTATATGGCAACACCAAGAAGGAGTTGCCCGATTTAGTCCATTTTTGACATTTTATTTGCTAATGTAGTAAAACATCATGTACGAAATTTCAGCTCTCTACGTCGATGCGTTCTCAGGCAGTGTCCAAATATATAGCGGAAAACGAAATTTTTATATGATAACCCCACAAAGGAGTTGCCCGATTTGTCTCATTTTCGAACTTAATTTTACTTTTTTTTTAAAGTCCGTGTACAAAATTTCAGCTCTTTAAGTATACGCGTTCTCGAGTTATCGTGCGCACAGACGGACGGACGGACGGACATGCAAAAATCGAAATAACTTTTAATATTATGAATGGGTGTCCAATCCATTTTGCTCTACCATCATTATTTCGAGGTGTTACAAACGGAATGACAAACTTAGTATACCCTATAGATTTCATCTAGGGTATAAAAAGGGCGCACTATAAAAATCTTTTGACAAAAATTGAAATTTCTGTACCGATTTCTCACTGGCATTCACAAACTCTTGACTTCTTTTGCAACTGGCATTATCTTCTAACGCACTGTAAAGGTAGAAAAATTTCAGTTGATATTGCTGAAAGAAAATGAACACGCAATCAATTTAGCAGTGCGTCTCGTCTACAGAAGTCTAACAACCGCACACCATATGAAAAAATAATTAAATTTTCAATAAATTATCAACTAAACTTATGCATAACATTCCTTCTACCTATATATTCCTCATGAATACTAAAATAAATTACTACACCCCGCCTCCACAAATATTTTTGTCGTTAAGTCGTTCGGTAAATAAAACAGATTCCATGCATCAATATTTACTTTTCCGCTTAAAATACTTTCAGATTACCTCAAAACGAAAAAAATCCCAAAGGACTTTTTCACTTAAAAAAAAAAAAAGTTTTCCGTTCTCATAACTCCTCTTCCTCCTCCCCCACAAGGATGAGTTATACCCCAGAAAAATGTGCATGCAAACAAAACAACGTAAACTTAACGAATTGGTGCTTCATTAATTACCGAATAGGGGAACTTTTAACAAGCTTTCCGATATATTGAATTCAAACAAAAGCCGGTTGGGAAAACTTCTGACCGTAGCTGTCTATAAGGGCGCGCTAAAACCGCCATGCAATCACAATAAGTCAATTAAATCAGAAAACTTTGCTCAAATGGAATGGTGGTGGTTGGTAACCCGGAAGTGGTGAAAATTGATGAGTATATCCTTCAAGCCCCTGAAACCTCCTCCCAGTCGTCTTCCTGTTCCATCAACCGTCTTACAGTTTATGTTGCAGCGTAAATAAATTTTGCAACTTGTTCTTACCCTTCGGGACTCTCATTAATTCAATTAACGCCCCAACACTTAGATTGAGGTAGAGATTCATCGCTCAAGAAGATTTATCTATAGATTCAGCAGCAGCAGCCCATGCTCTCCTCTCTCTCTCTCTGACAGCCCTGCTTCCCTCTCTCGATTTCTATACAAATGAAGGTAAGCTAAGCTGCTATTCTCCCACAAGAAGCCACTTACACAACCCCTTCCCCCTTCCAACCCTCTTAACCATTAAAGCGAAAATCTTAAGCTCCTCTCGATAATTTATCACTGGAAAAAGCTTTTCCAACCCAATCCGAGATTTATTGAACTTGTTCGATTCCTTGGATGAGACGTGAGATTGCAACATCCTCAAAAGGTGGAGGGAATACGGAGGCTATATGATTGCTCGCACCAATTTTTGGCTGACGCCAGCTGGAACGATATAACAGCTGTTGGTGGAGTTTTGTGTCTTTTTTTTTTTTTTAGCAAATAGGATTGGTTTGGGATGGAGGGGTGTGTAATGCAAACTTCTACACCATGAAAGTGTAATACATACAGTCATTCACATATAGAACGACAGAAATGAAAGATTCTTAACCATAGGAAATCCATAGGAAATAGTAGGTATTCCAAGCTTAGCCAATCTAACAAGCAAATGCTGGGGCTATTCTGGATAAACTTTCAAAGTACTTTCTACCTATATTGAGAAGGAAATATCTGCAGAGGGTGCAACAAGAAGCTCCTAGTGGTGGAGCTGGTGGTGGTGAATGAAAAATACATCTAAGTTTCGGTAATAAATTATAGCATTACAAAATACAGGTGTTCTAACAGAAAGTAACTATAAATCAGTCTTGAAGACAGATGTGGTGAAAAGGGAAAAATTGAAAGCACAAAAAACATAATCCGCAAAAAAAAGAGAAGGCTTTTCGGTGATGGTGGAGTTGTATGTAAAGAATTATTTGAACGGAACGGAACTAAAATATTGTGTGAAATAGAGAAGAAGAAAAATTAACGTAAATTAAAGATTCGCACTCTTTGGAATGCGATTTGTAGGTATATGTAAAATATGTAGCCGTACATGCGAGAAATAAATTCGGCGTTCAGTTCTAATGCGCTGTGGAATATCTGGATACTTACGTTTGAATGGTAGCTACCAAAGGATGTTCAGAAAAACCAACACCACAAAACCAAACCGGATCACCATCAACAATATCCTAATAAAGAAATTCAACTACCTTGGAATGATTATTACTAAAAACGGAAGAGTAGAAGAAAAAGTAGAAGACGACATGGACGAAAGATTGAGAAAAGCAAGAATAACTTTCGGAAGACTATCATGTGAAATCAATCCGTGTATGGCGGTGAAACATGGTTTGTCAAAAAAAAAAACCGGTAATGAACAAAATCCTTCGAGTTATATGTAAGATTTTCTGGCCAAGATGATTCATGAACAGAGAACTGTGGCTAATCATGCTCCCAGAGCCAGAGCCAATAGCTATCCATATAAAATAAAGAAAATGGATAGGTCACACACTCAATCACACACACAGGCATTAGAATGAAATCTGCAGAATAATAAACTTAAGAAAAGCCCAGACTCTGTTTGTAACGCGTTCGAAACCCAGCATGTTTTTTTTTTTTTTAAATATAAAAAAAATAAAAACAAAATAAAAAAAATTACAAAAAATGAAAAAAATAATTAAAAAATTTAAAAAAATATAAAAATTACTTAAGACAGAATCCCATTGTAAGAAATATACACGAGTGGAAAGATGGCGGAAATCAAGAGACTGTGTTTCCGAGCAGATTGAGATAAAGGACGGGTTGAGATGAATACATGGGGGAAGAGGGGCTTGGAAAAAATGCATTCCATTGTGCCCACTTTTCAACAATAACAGTACAAAGAAATCTACACAAAAATTTACTTTTCAACAAAACGTATCGTGAAATAAAAGAAATGTGTAGCTGTCAAACTGGGTGATCATGGCGGCCATATCTATGTAATTGCTAAGACGGAAAGATTAAACGCCCCGAAAATAACTTCCTGTAAAGAAGTCATTAACTGTATGTGACTTTTTGCAGATGTAACATGTCTTCACGAATAATGTGTTGATTTTCAATTCCCCATAAAGAGCGACAAAAAAATAATGTCCTTCATCACTCATAATCAAATTTGACTGAAAATCATCAATTTCATTATTGAAAAAATGTGAAAACTCTTCGACAGTAATCCAGACGTACAAGATGGTATATTGGCAATATTAGCTACTGAACCACCTGAATTTTATTTGATAACATTTTTAAATCTATGGTCAAAATTCGTTAGATGCACCAGATCGTCTAGAAATGGTCAATTATGCTGGCTTTCTTCTCGTTAACCTACATTTCTCCATTAGAACAATATTGCTAGTAAGATAAAATTATCATCCGTCCATCCATAGTGAAATAAGCTTGAAAAAAATTGATAACAAAATAGCAGTGGTCCATGTATTGACCTCTGTGGGACATCACAATATAGACAAATGAAATGTTGGTAAGCTTTTCAATTGCAATAGACTTTATGGAAAAGCATAAGGAACGATGTAGAGGGGGAGGAGGGCTTTAAGCAAAGTCAATCCATTAATTAAGGGAATATCTCAATATCAATTAAACACTTTTAATACTTATCAAACGAAAGCGAAGATCTTGCCAATGAATTAATAGTGGAACTCTTCTTTTAAACGAACTCCTGAGCCCACATGGTTTCATGATTCTCAAAATGATAGATTCCATTTAAAAACTTTTACTAAATGTGAACCATTGTATTTTATCTAAAATGGAAATTTGTATCCTTTTTTCATAAATTATAATAAGTTAATTTAGACTCAGCCAATTCCAAATTAAATACAATAAAACAAAGCCAGAGAGGGAAAAAGAGAGCGACAAATCTCATAAATCTCAACCGAATCTTTATAAGTAGTTCTGAAGCAAAAATATGTATTTAGGTTCGTTCTCTGGACAGGCAGCGGAGCAAGGTTTTCTAACAAATTCAATAAAAAGAAACAGACAGGGGAACAAAACGACAACATGATGAGGGTTTCATCCGTTTCCTAAGAATCTGAGGTCGGAATGAGATATAGTTGTATGTATACCTACTATGTATACCTAGACCTACATACATGCATACATTGGGGATGGAGATTTGCTCCCACTGAAAAAGTATATCATCTTTTGCTAGGGTACCGCCGGGTTCTGGAAGTATAAAGTAGAGAGATACACGTTTATATACATAGTTGGAAATGAATGCAGGGATGAACACGCAAAAGGTCCAAAAACAAGAAGCTCACAAAAAGGATAACAAGATGCGAGTGGGTTTTTTTTTCTTTCGTTTCTCTTATTACGACAACCATCAGCATGAAGTAATTGTGGAAAGCTACCCCAAGAGTAGAGAATTGTTAGTTTTCAACCAACTAATGGCGATGCGAAAAATATCCCAATAGACGACCGACAGGAAAGGGAACGCAAAAAAAAAACAATTCACAAGCAGTAACGGACGTTATACTATGTATCTGGCGATATCTTACTAAATACAAAGAAATGAAACTGACAAACACCCAACCTTAACCTCCCCCTCTCCCAATCCAGGACACCACCGGTCCTAAACTATTACCAAAGGGAAAGAATAGGGTTAGAAAAATGATATCTTTCCTGGATGGTTTGGTTTCATTTATTGTTGTTGTTATTGTTGTCGTTGGTGTTTTTCAGTTTTGCTTATGTTTTGCGGTGTCGTTACAAAATCTCCCGCTGTATAGCCTGAGTTTGCCTGCCTCTCTCTATTATGGTCGTCTTCTTCTTTTAGCTCTGTTGTTAGGTTGTGCAAATCCGTAAAGGCTATCTACTTTGGTCATTATTTATTCCTCCAAATGGTGGTAGTAAAACTTTTCTGGATGACACTTTCTTTCTATTTCGCCAAAGCTTTTATTCCCATAGCCCTTATACCCCAATGTACGATGACTTTAATGTTGGATGGAGGCTGGATGGGGAGGGAGGTTAGCTTCTTCAATGTTATATGTGGCTTGGCTGGCCCTCTATTTCTCCAGGTTTTAGATAGTCCACTTTTATACATTTGTTTACTTTAGTTGTAACACACTCTGACGATTTGTAGTTCGCCCTGTCTACGTTTGTGTTGTCTGCCGTATATAATACCTTTTTAGAGACTGTAAGAAACTAGGATTTCGTATGATAACTGTTACCAGGAAAAAAAACAGCAACATTTTGAATCTATGACTCTTAAGATAAGTAAAAGATAAATGAAAGTTAACAATTTCATGTGTTTATCGGACTTTTTATTTTACATAATTCACAAGGCTGTTTTTTTTTACCTACCCCGTTTGAATGTATGGTTTTTAGCAAGAGCTGAAGAAATCTGGGTCACCAAATAATAAATCTTTTATTTCTGATAAGAAATGTGTGTAACTGTGTGTGTGTGTGTGTTTGTATGCGTGTATGCGTGTGTGTGTGTGTGTGTGTGTGTGTACATTTAGGTCGCTAAGCATTGTTTTAGGGCTCTATTTCAACCCTTAGATACTTTTGAAATAGAATATTTATGTAAACTTTTATACTATAGATATGGAAAAGATGGTTGGGAAAAAGTAAGTTGGTATATTCCATGTGCTCCTTCCTAGAGGGTTTGTATGTTCGTAATGGAAAATTTAGGTATGTAGACAACTACTAAGTCTTACGTTTTTGTTTTTAGTTAATGGTTGGCTGACAGGAATGATAAGCAGAAAATGGAATAAAGGGAAGAAATACGCACACAATTCATTGTCTTTTATTTAAATTAACTAGTCATCCTTTAAGCTTTTCAAATACGATTTTCAACTCAATTCCAATAAGGATTTTGGGGGACTGTGACATACAATTCCGTTGGTGCACTCTATCAACTACCAAACAATAAATACCATCTTTTCAGGGTTGTATGTATTGTGATCAAGTTAAATAAATCTTTTACTGCTACTTTTAATATAAATATAAGAGACATCTGAGAGTATATGTACGTATAATAGCGTACGTATAATAGCGTCTCAATCTGCGATTGGTCTTAGCAAACCGCCGCTCAGGCTGTATGCTAACGCAGTCACTGGGCATGGCCCCTTCCGTCATTTTTTTTTTTTTTTAGAAGATAGGCAATTGCGGCAGTGAACAGTGTCGACTGTGCAAACAGGAAGATGAAACCTCGATACATGTTATACGAGTGTCCAGAGTTTAAAGGTTTAACGTTGCAAATCAAGGGATAAAAACTTATCCCTGCAAATAAGGTTTGTAATCTAACCCCAAGGGCATTAATCGAGCATTTAAAATGACTCGATTTTATCTAACAACTTTAGAAGAGAACACAATAGATCAACTCTGATTGCGATGTCTGGATGGTCCTAGAGGCCTAGTTGTCCCTACTCTTAACCTAACCTAACCTAATCTAATCTCATATATCCAGAAAACCAAACAAATATTATTTTAGAACGTTAGGACTAATTTAAGGCTCTTCTGTATGTACTGGGAGAGTCAGTTTCTTGTCTTAGGAAGTATTTCCCGAGAGATTTGAATACATCATTTCGAGAGAAATTTCTTTGTATACATGCAAGATCTCGAATTTGAATCGAACCAATGGCGAATTGCGCCATAATTCCATCTCTGGATTAACTCAATAGAAAATTTTTCTCAATATAAATATTAATTTTAAAACTATACTTAAATCGAATCTTAACTTAATTTCTTTTTATACTTATCTACTATCAAAAGTATTTTAAAACTATGTTCATGTTTATATATTTATAAATACACCCATAAACGTTACTATCTATCTATACGAACTATAATTATACATTTAATGCACGCCCCAGAAATATGTAGTTGGTTAACTTTATATATAAATATCACACCCAAGGAGCAGATTATACTTCTGTGCTTTATAAAGTGTATTTTATTCAGTGGAATAAATACTGGACGTGGACGTGCCAAATGAAAAATACTTTCCTTAAGGTAATTTTGTTTTCCTTCGGGAAATAATTATCCGCTCTAACGCTAATTGCAACTATACATAGGATGTAAACTTCTTCGTTAGGGGAATACTCTGGAATGGAGTAAAGTTTTGTGTTTGAAAGAGGATTTTCTTCATTGACCTATTTCGAAAATAAGTCCACCATGAAACTATAGGACTTGAGGTAAATATAAGATAAACATTTTAAGTGCTTTTACAGTATGTATGCACGTGTATTTGTGATAAAGCATATTGGAATGAGTAATTTGCAATTATGTATAACGATATTTAAAATCACGAACTGTAATTGCAGGTACATCTGTAGATTTTCATTTTAGAAGCGTCCGTTGCGTTTATTTGTTTAATGCTCTCTTCTAGGCGGCATAGAGTTCAACTGAAGTTTGACAGCTATTACGAAATTAAGTCAAATAAAGAATAGACAAAAGAAGAAAAAAAAAGTGATGTATGAGTTCAACCCACTGACATGTATATAAATGGACTGCTTGTTGAACCAAAAATGCATGAAAGCAAATGGCACCACTTTCATATTCCTGTCTCTTTCCGTGAGAGCATACTTTCCCACTGAACTGTAACGATTAGGAACGAGAAATATAAGAATCCTTGTAAAAAACACTTCCTTCGACTCATAATTCAAATTTAACGATACAAATAGTCCCAAATACTTTTGTGGTAAATTCGGTAAATCCCACTGACATGCATATACGTAAATTCCGAAATAATTTAAATATAGCGGCAGTTTACTACAGTTGGTAGCATTGACAGTGAGAGCATACTTTCTGAAATCAAAACTTGTGCCACATGAAACAGGAGATCAAGCAGTCCATTTATATATATGTCAGTGGTTCAACCATATTATATTATTGAAAGTCAATTCTGAGAAAAGTTGATGAGAGCAAGTAAAAAAAAAACTAATGCCAATTCCTAACACTCTTGGGCTAAATGTTTTAAGTTTTTTAAGAAATTTTTGTTTGACAAAAGTGCATTTGTCATTGTCAGAGCAAACCCCTAAAACATTGTCTTGCCAAGTGTTTCATTGTAATAGACGCACACCAAATATTTAAACTAAGTTAAGCACAATATTTAGAAAGCAAAGAAAATTAATAATTTATTGGTTGCTTTTGGTTTCTAATTACAAAATAACGATTTTTCGTTGACTGAACGTGTGAATGTAGTCGCTCCGGTGTCAAGGTCCATGGTCGATTTCAGCTCCTCTTGTATATATTGTAAAATTGCCTATTGTGCTGGCATAGACCATCCTCATCAGCTACTCCTAGCTGTTCTCCATACAGGGTTTACTAGACTGGCTGACATTTATTACTACGGCATTACCTTTTGTGATTTCTTCACCTATTATATAATTCAATTTTCTTCTTCTTCTTCTTCTTCTTCTTCTTCTTCTTCTTCTTCTTCTTCTTCTTCTTCTTCTTCTTCTTCTTCTTCTTCTCTTGGTTATGATCCAGAGAGAGTTCCTTTTACAATGGCTTGACCCTATGAGGTATATCGTCAAAAAAGTGTGCCGTGACCGGCTAGTAGTTAATTGCCATGTCCGGCTTGATTGGTTAATATGAGTTGTTGCTGATGCTGTCCTTACTGCTATTTGGTGTTCTCAGTGGTTTGTGAATGTGCTGGCTAATGCTCAAACAACAACATTTAGGAATGTACTGATGTACTGCACCACACAAGGGGGGGTATAAAGGTCTATTAGCAGTTTGCTATTTGAAGGAATCAGTGATTTTTGAGTAAAATACTTAATTGACTAACTGTGTTTAAAAGACTCATTTACACCTGCAGCAGTTTATCAGCTGCAGCAAAGCGTGTTATTTCCTTGAGTGCGCCAAACTCACAGGGCTTCTATAGGCTCTCTAGAGAACTGCCGCCTAGAATAGTGGAAAAGCCATTTCTGATAGAACTCAACCGGGTGCACACCAGAATGCTGTGCTCTATGAAATTTGGTGTATTACATGTATTGCAGTTGACTAGGTCAATTTTACCTATAATCTGAAAAAGTTTGGCATTGTACCTGTGACCATAGAGTCTGTTAATAAATCTGGTCTTTTTGGGAGAGAAGTCCCGGATGATCCAGGAGGTTTTTGGGAGAGAGGGAAGAAATTTTTTTATGAGGACCCAGAGGCAGACATGCGGGTGAATTCTTCATCCCAGTCCCTGTGTATGGAGCTGTTTATGGCTAGTAGGGCATCCTCAAGGGAAAGGGAGGTCTCAGAGACCTGATCTGACACTGCAGCTTGCTTAACCTTCTTGTCCGCCAACTCATTAAGAGGTAAGCCTCTGTGACCCGGAAGCCAGAGGATGCGAAAGGCGCGGGAATGGCTCTGAGCTATTATGGCGAATATTGATCTCGCATAGTGGTTTGATGTTTCTTTAGTTAAGGCTAGGCACGCAGCTTCTGAGTCCGTGATGATGAGAGATTTTGTTCGAGAAGATGAAGTTCCCAGCTCAACGGCCAGTCTGATGGCAAGCAGCTGACCTGACGTTGATGATCTTAGAATATTATATCTTTTTGTGACTGTGTTTACAGATGGAAACTCAACGGCACACACAAACCTGTGTCCGGTTGGTAGAACGACGCATCAGTGGCGTATACAGCCCAGCCGTTGGAATAGTGAGAGTTGACACCATGGAGGTACATTTGCGAAAGCTCTTCATCTGATATAGTGGACCAGCCCTTGCAAGCCTACCATGATCTATAGTTAGGTTAACGGAAGGGATGGCACAATTGCCGAATTCCTTCGCAAGCATCTTCTGGGTGGGAGCTCATTTACCAGTCCATATAAGATTTGAGTAGGGGTGGTGGGTGGTACACCAAGAGGAGCTCTTAGACATGAATTTGTGAGCGTTCTAAGCTTATTTTCGATGAACTTGGGACGACACACCATTGTGCTGCTGGAAAACTCGATTTTAGGTCTAATTGCAGCCCGAAAGGTCTTGAGTGCTGACTTTGGGAGGATGGGGATCTGACAACCCAGAGTCAGGTTTGAAGAAAAATGTCTGCCTAGAAACTTCAGATATTTTTGAGCTGAGACTTGTGAGCCTAGACAATTAAGTCAGGGGTATTAAACTCGCGGCCCGCAACGAAAACTTTTGCAGCCCGGCCAATATATCGGCACACAATAATATATAATAAATAAAAACTGTGAAAGCGCAGATTACATGCAAAGAAACAGAATGGAAAATGACTCATTTCCGTAAATAAATGAAAAGAGACAGAGTTTTTAGATTTTACTCTCATAAAAGTTCCCGCGCTTTTGTGAAACAGGTTTTTCTGAAATATTGAGAGAATTACCCCAATGTTTATTGCTATAATCCTGTGATATTTGAACAGCACGTGCTTCTGTTTACATTCGTTTTGCTCTGAAGAGATTAAGTGGGAGAAACTCATGCTGAATTCTCAGATATTTTTGGGAGAAATGGGAATTTTAGTTGACAGAAATTTTACATCTCCTTTCAGCACGTGCGCTAAAGCGGTACTTATCTTTTTCTAAAAAACTTAGGGTAGTATGACCCGATGTACATGAATAGTTTGAAAGGATTTTGAAGGGATTCAAGAAGGTTTTATCAGTCGGGTAATCCTACGTTCTCTCAATTTTTCTTTCTAACTCGTTGTCTATACTTGTCGCACTACAATCATAAGTAAGTTGTTTTACCCCAGCATTCATGCAAAAGAAAGTATATGACATTATTTGTTTCTTTCTTGAAAACATTTTCATTAGTTTATCTTTGACTATAGTCTTGTACGGATTGGTGCACGTAACAGAAAATATTATGCTTTCGGAAAATAAGACGTATAGTTTATATAGGATTATTGCTTAATTCATATTACGCTTATTGATTTGTGCAGTTATTCTGTCTGATAAGTTAATGTTCAAGAAAAAAACATAGATTTTTTTTTTTAAATGTTTTATTATTTTCTGTTAACAACTGCTTATTTATTCCAGCCGTTTGTATTCAGTATGTCTATATCGAAGCCAAGTGGTAGTAAAACTAAACGAAAAATCGCTAACGAACATCGAATATTCCAAGTAAAATGGGAATTAAAATATTTTTGCTGTGAAGTAAAAGATAAAATAATCTGCTTGATATTTAAAAATGCTATTAATGTACCAAAGTTATATAATATTAAACGTCACTACAAGCAAGATCAATCAAAATATGATAATTATGATGAGACAAGAAAAGTTGAAAGAGCTCAAGTTGGGTCTGAAAACACAACAGCTAATGTTTAGTAAAGTATTGCAAGAAAGTGAAGCGGCGGTACATGCAAGCTACGTCTTGTCCGAGTTGATAGCTAAACACTCGAAGCCTTTTACTGAAGGTGATTTCATCAAGAAATGCCTAATTAAAGCTGAAGAAATAGATTGTCCTGAAAATTTGAAGGCTTTTCAAACAATTTCTTTGCCTCGAAATACAGTTGCAGAGAGAGTTACTGACTTCATCGCCAATTTAAGTGATCAGCAAAATCATCTAGTTTCGAAAGTTTTTCCATTGCCTGTGACGAGAGTACGGACATTGGTCGCATAGCTCAATTATCTGTGTTTCTTCGTGCTTGCGACACGGATTTTAACATTTTTGAGGAATTATTGGAACTAATACCGATGCGTGGTACTACTACAGGACAAGATATATTTAATTGTGTTTTTGAACTTCCGGAAAAATACAATCTACCTCTGTTAAAATTAAATTCTGCAGCTACAGATGGCGCTCCTTCAATGACCGGAAAAAACAACGGCTTCGTAGCATTACTACGAAAAAAACTAAGTGAAATTCACGACTAAAAAATTCATCATACGCATTGTATTATACATCAAGAAGTACTATGCACGAAGGTAATAAACATGGAGAATGTTTTGTCATATATAAAAAAAGTTATAAATTTTATAAGATCTCGAGGCTTAAACCAGCGACAATTCACTGCTTTCTTAAGTGAGTTAGATAGCGCATATTCAGGTTTGTCCTACTATACCGAGATACGTTGGTTATCTTGCTCCAAGATTCTCAAACAATTCTGGGATTTGAAAGAAGAAGTATGTCAGTTTTTAAAAACTAAAAATCAAAACACAAGCTTGTTTTCCGATCCAATATGATTGCAAGATTTATCTTTCATGGTTGATATAACAAAACACTTAACCTATTTATATTTATCGTTACAAGGAAAAGATCAGATCATTACGAACATGTTTGACATAATTAAAGCATTCAAATGTAAGCTAGTTCTTTGGGAAAAGAAACTGAAAATCGCACTTCTCGACGTGCAACATGAACAAATCAAATTTAGATGATAGTGCATCGTATAAAAAATACGCAGAAAAAATTTCAAATCTTAGAACTGAATTTGAAACAAGATTTAAAGATTTTAATTCTTTGGAAGACAAATTTTGTTTGTTTTCTTCGATTTTCTCAATAAATATAGACTCAGTACCCGTGATATGCAAATGGAGGTGATCGAGATTCAGTGCGACTTAAATTTGACGGCAAAATTGATTGAAGTGGGTGTGCCTGAATTTTACAAATATTTACCAGCCAGGTTTGAAAATACTCGAAAATTCGCATATGAAATTATTTCCATGTTTGGAAGTACTTATCCACCCTTATTACAGTTGTCGACTCACCAAAGTGACAAGGTTCGCAGTCACTCTCACTTCACTTCACTTTTCGTATTGTCGTTGTCGAACGATTTGACGTGACATTTTTCTTCAAAGCCTTATTATAGTTGTCACTTAAAGTGACAGGTAGCATCAGGGCATGCGTCAGGGTATGAATTACATTTGTAGACAAAAGTGAGGTTTGTCTTATTTCGTGGTATTGTTGTTACTTTTGAAAGTATTTAAAAGAAAAAATATTCTAAACGCGATGTATTTCAGCCCTTTAGCTATAAAAGGATGCTTCACCATAAAATCTATCATGACTTCAAATTGTTTTATTGTTGTAATTTTGACTCTAAAATTGCAAAAAAAAACTAATTTAATTTATAAAATAATTTAATTTATATTTTAATGTACAACTTAGAAAGCCATTATAAAATTTATCATTTTCCGCTTGCATTTTCCTTTTCCTTACACCTAACATCTGTCACTTACAAAAACCAAGTGAGTAAAATTGTCACTTAATTATCACTTACATCGACATTTGTCTACTTAATACGACAACAGTAATACGTCCAAAGTCGTATGTTTTCGACAAATGTCACTTTAAACGACAACCATAATACCATTTTTGTGTCGTAACGCCATTTCTCACTTAAAGTGACAACGATAATAAGGGTGATCGTTGCGAGCAGTTATTTTCAGTTATAAAAGAGTTATAAAAGGAAATAACTCTCCTGTTAGAAACAGTATTAATGACGCTCATCTTGGGTCTGTTTTGAAAGTAATCACTGCGAACAAAATTTCTCCGGAAATAGGAAAGATAGTAGCAGAGAAGAGATGTCAAGTGTCAAGACGTAAACATTAAATTTTTCTTGTTTTTTTTTATATATGTTTATTATAATGTATGATTCAAAATAAACCTACATTTCTATGAATATTGATTTTTGTTTTGCGACCCACCTAAAGATAAACCTTGTTTGTTTGGCCCAAGTTAGCCTTTGAGTTTGACATCCTTGAATTAAGTGATAGCGACGAAAGCTTGTTACAGCGAATTGGCATCATGACCAGCTTGTCTCTGTTTATTTACTGCTCCTAGTTTTGCTAGGCATCGCTAAAGGTTTTTCCAGATGAGATCAGTAGAAAGTCATCTGCGAACTGGACCATACTAACATCTTCACTAGCGATGCCATGAAGAGAGGGGGGCTGAGTCAACTGGCCTGCGGGAGCCCACTGTATGACCGCACACTAGCTGAACTTAGTGTGAGCGTCCTGCAGGACAGGAAGTTCAAAATCCAGTCAGTGAGATTGCCCTGGATATCTAGAGATATGAGCATCCTTTAAGTGTGTTCAGACAGACTGACTCATATGCTGAGGATATTTCTACAGAAAGTATGATTGTCTTGAGTTTTCTGTGACTATTGGTGGAGATCAGGTCAAGAACTGTGTTGATGCACTGATTTACAGACTTTCCCTTGATGTAGGCGAAGGAGTTTTTCAGATAGAGTTTCTTCTCCCTTAGGTGTTTGTTTAGCCTATCCGACACAATGCTGTTGATGCATTTTATGAAGGTAGATATCAGGGCAATCGGTCTAAGTGTCTAGGGCACATCCGGCTTTCTTTTTTTTTTTTTTGAATCGCAACTGCTTTTATTTCCCTTAGGTAAGGTGGGTATTGTGTTTGATAGCCATAGATCATTGAGCGAGTCCAGCAAAGAGCAGAGGGCTGTCGCATTTAGATTGAAGGCAAAGAAGGGGATACCATCTAAGCCTGGTGCAGAAAAATTGGACTTCCTTGGGAGAACATCCGATAGCTCAGGTAAGGTGAGCGGGCTTGGAGATTCGGAAGCTAACCTATTGTTGGGGGGGTTGAGCGCATGCGTTTGGCCCGGGGTGGGAGGCCTGATGAGGGATTCGAGAAAATCGAGTGATTCAGAGTCATCCCATTTCTGACAGGCATCAGAGCCTTGAAATTTTGTTGACAGGTTTTGGAAAATCTTGAAAAAATTCCTAGAGTCAAGTTGTTCTAGGTTATCAACAAACTTGGTAGTGTGAGCTGCTTTGGCTTTACGAATGAATCCTTTCAGGAGCCTGGATGTGGCTAGATACCTTTAGTGACACGTTAGATGAGTTTCTTATGAGCTCAGAGAAAGCTGCCTTTTGTATCTCAAAGCGACGTTGAATGTCCGGATTCCACCATGACTTGGGGGAGAACTTGCTGTGAGGCAATGAGAAGCTGTGTTTCTCAATGATTTTTTAATGTCCTCAACGATGTGATCAGATCTTCCAAGCGCTTTGAGATCCTCTAAAGCTCTAGCTTTGTTTTGGAATCGTCTGGGTGGGGCAGGCCTAAGTAGCGACGGGTTTGATAACGTTATCACAACTGGAAAATGGTGTGAGCCTCCAACTTGTTGTTGAACTACCCTGGCTAAAATTTGGGTTAGCGGGAGAGAGGATATCACTAAGTCAAGTGTGGAACCTGAACTAACCGAGGATGGTTTTGTTATCCCACATGGAGTCTCTTGCGTTTAGATAGCCACTCAGAATTGCCGAGTTGAAGAAGGCGTTTTCATCTGTGTGGTAACGTTAGGTGGTTTATCAGGTGGAGATGCACTATTTATAATTTTGAGGTCTGTTGATACGTTGAAGTTGTTAATTTTTGATTTCAGATTAGATAAAAAATCAGAGTTGGGTTCGGTTGTGGAGGATATGTTCAGCTCTGTGCTGAGCCATGAGACGAAGCGTTCCAGCTCAGATACTCTGAGCTTATCAGCCATAATGCCGGTGCCTGTTCTTTCACTATCCATGCTCTAGAGCATGGCATAGTGCGGGTTAAAGGGGTTGTTAGGTTCTTGGAAGCTAAAGCTTTTGGCTACACTGGAATATGACCTTTTGGTTAACACTCTATTGGCATCTTTGATCGGATTTCGGATCGTACGATCAGCAATGAGGATCGGGAAGAGATCTCCATTCAGTGTGTTAAGTAGGTCAAATCTGTTTTCACTGATGGGTATTTGGTTGACTTGACTTGTTACAACAATGTTCCTGGCAGAGCGCCTGTTTGCACTGCTTATTGTCATGATTTTGAGAATGTCTTGCTCTAATTGTCTGGCCGGACATAGCGGATCAGTTGACTTGTGATTGCTTTTGCAGTTGTTGCAATATGTAGGGTTTGTACAGGGCTTTAGTTCGCATGCTTCCCTTTTGTGAGCAGGTTGTTAGCAGCTTCGCCACTAGAGAAAAAAAACTTTTACCGAGTTGAAGGACTGCTGCTCATTTTTTATAAAAAGGACCTTGGATTTTGCCAGAATAATACAGCAATGTCACTTAATCTGACTCTGCTTTCTTCTGAGCTCGTATTAGTTTCAGTCCTTGTGACCAGGACCCAGTACAAGGCTTTGTCTTTGTTGGGATAGGTCAAAAGATCCGGATTTGAGACAGAACTGCAATTATTAGATATAGATATTGGAGGACTGAGATTATCTGAAGTAGAATTTGGTAGAGGAGTGCTGGCAGCATCAACCAAAACTTGCCCTGAATCGTGCATCCTGCTGCGTTTGCCGTCAGGAGCATCTGGGTGAGTGATGTTATTAATGGTTCGAGGGAATTCTTTAAGCGCCGCTGCTTTGGTGGTTATGTCTTAGCAGTTTTGGTTATGTCTGTAGAGACTGAAATTTTCTTTTTTGAATTTTGAGAACGATTTTCTGGAAGACTAGGGTTCCGAACATTTGTCATGTCATGTACCCCGGGTCTTCCGTCTCCATTACTACATCATTCTCCGTCATCTTGCACTAAGGATGCATACTAACCGCACCCGTTATGAAAGTGACGCCTAGAGCAACACACACCGCTCGAAGTGCACACTCATTTCAGTATTAAATCTTAAAGATATGTAATAATAAAATAATTTGAAAAAGCCGCATACTACCCTGGCTCCACTCTGAGCACAGCAGAAAGACAATATAAGTACTTTCTGTAGGAACAGTTATTAGAACGCTTCTTACTACCTGCTGATGAGACCTTGTGGAGGATTCTTAATGAGGGTATGTAGACACAAAATAAACCACTGCTTGAATTGGTTATAATTTTAACGCTGTATTCTGTATTCTTTCCTCTGGATATTAACCACTTTATATTTCACTTTAGCTACTACTAAAAGAAACCCGTTATGGACGCTTCTAAAAAACCTAACTGAATCGCTTGGGCGTTTTGTATGAAGTGGTTCATAAATTGAACTAAATTTTCAATGTGACAAAACTTATACGAACTGTCAGAGAAATGTCAGATTACACTAGGCTTAAACTAACTTCAAATTACTTGTGCGATAAGTGCACAAAACCCTGAGTAAATAGCTACCATATTGTAGCGCTTCACATCGAAGAACCCTAAATACTGCTTTTTCTTATATCAAAGCGATATACAATGAAATTTTATATTTTTATCCACATAATTTTAATAATTCCTCAAGTTACGTTAATAATAATTTGAATAAAAAAATATATATAAAGAAAAAACAGAAACAATCGCCAGAATCTATTTAGAATTTTTTTTTATTTTATTTTAACACAAATAAAGGAGTTAAATATTTTCACCTTTTATGTAAAAAAATGGACAAAACTAGCGCTGCTTTACTAGAGATACGTTTCTTTTTTTACAAAAAGGTGACTTTTGTTGGTTTAATTGCAAGTTGAGATGAACAATGCAAACTGATCGATATATTGCACCCGCCTTAACAAAATTCAATTCGCACTTCGCTCATTTCGATTTAACACTTTTTTACACACTCATACACACACACACCCTACGAGAGAGTTACTGTTAAAAAACCGTAATAAGGGCAAAAACTCCATAGAGTAGCGCACATGGGTATGCAATAAGAATTTGTTGGTGCTCCATTGAATAGGCTGTTACGAAAAGTTTTGATGCTGACACAGCACACCATAGAATGCAAACTCCAGCAATTATAGTACCAATACTGCTTCTGGAAATATTGGATAAAGTTTGAAAAAGTGTGAAAAAGTCGTACATATGATGTAGAGAAAAAATATTGATATTAAAATACTCACTGAATCGAAACTAAAACATTTATCCCAGATAGAGCGACCATTGGAAGTAAACAATATCCAAGAACTGATGCAACTGCGCCAAAAGTCACCTGTGCTTGTGTAGCCATTAAAGATAGAAGAAAATAAAATGCCATACAACCCATTACTCCTATGCCATAGATATAAGAGAATGTGACTTTTCCGCTCTGTATATGTTAGAGACAATTCTGTTACTAATTTTTTTTTTTTTTTTAATAGTGAAGAGCTATTTACCAATAAAAGAAATCCTCCGAGAGCTAGACAGAAGACTAAAGGTCCAGCCATATCAGTATCTTGTAGAATGCTTTGTTCAGTTGTTCGGAAAGGATTCAATACACTCAATGTCTAAAATTAAGAGTAAAAAGAACTATAATTAAATAATTTTAATACTAGTAGCCTGGTAGCTAAAAGCAAAGGGAAGAGGAGTAAAGAGTGGATGAATTTGAGAGGAAATTAGTAGAGTGGGATTGGGATGAAGAATCATTTAGAGTTAACAGAATCTGATCTGAAAAAAATATATGTATATCCAAAGTAATAGCACAGGAAGATACTACAGATTACAGAGTACGAAGAGAGTGGGTTTGGGAGAAAATGAAGAGAATGAAAATGAAAATGAAAAATCGATGATCAATTACAAGAAATAAATGGTAACAGAAGAAGAGCGCCTTTAATTAAAAGTAACTTCCAACAGCTTTTTACAATTACTTTAGGAATTTCGAAATGATTTTTTTTTACCTGCGTAACCATGAATGTCATAGAAATTAATTCGAAATTCACAGTTCTAATGGGTTTTTGTGAAAAAGCGGCAACCATCTTAACTTTCGACATGCCCAATTTGTATGTATGTTGATGTGATCAACCAAGGATTAAGCAATTTCGTGAGCTTTTAACTGACGTAAATTTTATTAATATTTTATGCACAGATGGTGGTAGATAGAGGTCCAATGAGAGAGTCGTCTTCTTTCTACACTCTATTCAGGCCAATTTAAGTTTGAAAGAAAAACACCCTAAATACTTTATATACAGTATCTGTTTTTGATTGTGGTCACCTTTAAAATTTTCTTCTCTAGGTAGTTCATCACAGAACAAATTTATGGTTTCCATACGATTGGCTACCAAGGAAGAAAGTAGAAGTAGGAAATATAGCGCGCGTTGAAATTTTAAGTGTTCTTAGCATAGATCTAAAAATTAAATTGTAACGCCATCTATACGCGATTCGAGGAAGTTTGCGAACAGCTCTGTCATATGCGCCAAGAAACGACACGCTAAGTATTATAGGCGGAGTATGAGGTTTATATGGGTCATTTTATAGGAAATCAGTTGGATTTCAACCAATTTCGTTTTTTTTTTTTTCTAAAAGTTAGGTAGTTATGAGACAAGAATACAAATATTTTTTTTTTTGTCCTACGATGCATGCTGCCTAAATTAAAGGACCTTGAAATCCTTAAATTTAGTCGATTTTTGGTCTACTGAGTTATATTCGCACGCATTGCTTTAATTAGCTGACAATATTTACATTTCATCACTAGCTCAAAACCATTGAAAAATTATTATCAAATATTCCATTAATCACATTTTCATCAAACGGCAAACAAGTTTACTCGCACTTTTGCATAAGAATTAAAATTTCGAGTGGAAATTTATTCGAAAACTAAAAAAACATTCCTCCTCTCCCTCACCATCCAACACCACCGCCACTGGCAAGCGAAATACGAAGGCCAGGTATATTCGTAAGACTGGAAATGTATGGATTTACATATGTAGATATGGATACAGGTACGAGAGTATATAGGTATACCTGAGCGTAATAAACTGTCCAATATACAATGCAATGCAGTGAAGGAAAAACTACGCTTGCAAGAGAATCATCCATGGTGCAAAATTATAGATAAACCATTCAAATTGAAATAAAATAACGCAAAACAAAAAATTCCAATTTTTCAAATATTTGCTTTTACCAGAGAAAACAAAATGGAAATTTTGTGCGATTGGGAAGGGGAAGAGGGTGGGGGGGGGGGGGGGGTAAAAAATTGCAATGCCCACTTAATGGGAAATGAAAAATTGCACATCGACGATGCAAAAATTGTTATAACAGTTTTTTCCAGACAATCAGAAAGATTTAAACGATGCAAACAAAATGAGAAGAAAAAAATCATTGTTTTTTTTTTTACAATTTGTTTTAATTATTATTTTTTTTGTTTTACTTTTATAACCTCTCAAAATTACTGCTCTACTCGAAACTCTTTAAATTGTATGTAGTCAAAAACGCATGTAACGTAAATAAATAGGTTTAGTACATATTTGGGTAGTTAAACAGGCACACACACATTATTGGTCACTGGCATCTCCAGTTGCACCACAAGTACTTTCTCAATTCTCGACTTAACCTTATCATACTTCATATAGAAGCCCCAATCCAAAGACATGTCAATAATATAAATAAATCTGAATAATAGTGGGCCTAGAATGGAGTTCTGTGGAACGCCATGACGATTCACTCTAACAATCTAGAATCGAATTTATAAATACATAGCTAGCAATCAAAGAGACAACACTCTTACTAAAGCTTAAGAAAGTATAAGATTTACCAAGGAGTGAACTATGGTCGATGCATTAAAAACTCTTTGAAAACCTCTATAGTGATAAAGCCGTGAAGTCATTATTATCCAACCATGGCTACACTCTTATATCTGAAGATTCGCAGCTATGGAAAGTATTTGCTTGGACATATTTTTTGTTAAGTAGGTACTTTGGAAAAAAAAACACCAAAAAATCATTCTTGAGATAGAATTAGTACAGTACTACGAAATGAAACAAGGATGCACCGGGAAAAATGGGAGTGCCTGACTTAGAGAAGGTTTACTGTAAGCATTACCTGGAATCCATTAGTGATGAGTACGTGAAAATTGTTTAGGAAAGCAGTTGTAATATATTGCAGTTGCAGTTGTAATAATGAATAAATATATTCATTCGTTTTGTTATCGAAACGAGATAGAAATTTGTGCGGCGATATCTGCAGAGGTTAATTCGAAAGAAGGTGTGTGCAGAAGGAAAATCTGTCATACAGTTTCACTGTTTTTCTAAGAACAATGAAGGAAGAAAAATTACGTGAAACTGCAGATAAAAAATATTTTTATTTGTGAATTATTTTCATTACAATAAGAGATACGAAGTAAAACAGTGTTTATTTTCCAACCTTCCTAAGAAGCAGGAAGAATTCTTCCCTTTACCTTCCAGTGAAAAGTTCCCTCCACCTTCCAGAGAATATAAATTGAATGATTCTTTTCAATCTTCCGGAAAATTCATGGTAAATGCTTCCGTCCACTTTCCTGAGATGGAAGGAATGAAAGCTTCCGCAGAATTAATAAGGAATGTTTCTTTTCACCTTCCACAGAATTAATAATTTCACCTTACAGATTATTCCGAGAAGGTGGCGCAACAAGTGAATATATAGGCACCTTATATACCTTTCCGCCGTAGAACATCAATGCATTAAGGGGCGTTTACAATGACAGAGTAGAGTGGAGTAAGCTTTTACCAGAGTAGCGTGCATGCACAATACAGAGTGAGCTTCATTCAGATTTTCGAAATCACATGTAAATTGTGTGGCAGATTATCAAGTGTTTACATTTGAAATATATTTCAAAACAGATCACCAATGGTGTTGTTGAATTACAGAAAATATTTCTATAATTACGATTTGAATTATCACAAAATACAAATTAACATTTATTACGGACACTTTCGAAATGGACGACTGCCATCTATATTCCATAGATAAGCCAAATCGAACATAAGAAAATTTTAATACTTAATTGACTTTAATACATTTTTAATTTCTTTTAAGAAATATTTATTTTTGGGTTTTTTGTTATAATTTATTAATTTTCGTTAGTTAAATTTTGTATTTATCAGTACGACATCTGTTAGATACTAGTATTTCGAAACAAATGGTAAAAGCTTTCGAAACTATCAACGTGAGATTAGGAATTGTTCCAATCTGACGCTACTCTGTGAAATCCACTCTAGTGCGTAGCGCGAAGAACTTATATGAGAGTGCAATCTGGTGGCTCCACTCTACTCTTCCATTGTAAACGCTCCTTTAAAAGAAATGAACTGGTATCTGAGCGTACGTATTGCTTTCACACCTTTCAGGATGCTTACGAAGTGCATAATTCTGCTCTGCGTTTCCAGCTGGGAGTATGCTGACGGAGTGCATAATTCTGATCTCTGTCCCGCTAGGAAACACACAATTGCAATATGTGTGAGCATCCACATATTGAGAATTGAAGTTGAAAACAAAAAAACTGTGGTCACCGGCACTGTTCCAATTCTTTGCTTAACTTCAATTTTTATGCTTAAGCCAATTCCACATTTACATGAAATTAAAAACAAAACAAAAACAAAAAACAATCAAAATATATTCAAAATATCTTGAAAACTATACAAATAAAATGCATTTTCACTTCTTCACTTCTATATAATATCTTCAGCCTACCAATACGCGCGAAAAACTAACTTTGAGGCTAACAACGAGGTTACTCCCTGGTAAATCAGCTATAAAATGCGGTATGCACTTTTTTTACCTGATTATCGATTCGCAATAAAATTATGCAGGCTAAGGTAAATTTTGATGGCGTGTTTCCATAAATAGTTATGACTGACTTACAAGAAGTACGGAGTCAAATTATGATGGAATACATATCGTGAAGTACATTTATGTACTACTCCTACTACGTTGTATGCTGTACAGCCAAAGGTCTCTAGAAAACAAACTTATCACTGAAATTGCTTGTTTTCTTTTTTCCTTTTTGCCTACAGCGGCTGCTACAGACTACAGAGAACTTCTGTCGAAATTAATCGTTCCGCAAATTTAATGTAATGTGGCGCCTCCTTCTTATCTTATGACAACGAGGAAGATATTAAAAAATAAAAAAACAATAAAGGTGGAAAGAATAGGGAAAATAAATGAGTAAAACATTTCTTTATGCTTAAGGTCCTTAAATGATATACACCACAAGCTTTGATGGTTTCTTTCAAATCACTTAGACATTTTTTTTAACAGGCAGGTGGAGGAGACATCCCAAGCACGGAAACTAGGGCGGGCCATTGATGTAACCTGCTAGAAACCCTCCAACCAAAAATCTTCCTGTCCTGTATGTGTATCCCAGAGGAAAACGGAGATCAGCATTATGCACTCCGTAAGCATACTCCCAGCTGGAAACGCAGATCAGAATTATGCACTTCGTAAGCATCCTATGAAAGATGTGGAAGCAATACGTACGCTCAGATACCAGTTCATTTCTTTTAATGCATTGTTGTCCTACGGCGGAAAGGTATATAAGGTGCCTATATATTCACGTGTTTGCGCCACCTTCTCTGCATGATCTGTAAGGTGAAATTATTAGTTCTGTGAAAGGTGAACAGAAACATTCCTTATTAACAGGAATGTCCTCTGAATGAAATGCATCACGTCTTGATGAGGCAAGTTTTTCAGCTAATCCACAGATAGGATGGCAGACTCAAGCACATCCAGCCTGCTCCGGGCAAAGGCCGGACAAGCACATAGAAAGTGTCCAGTTGTCTTAGGCTCTACTTCCAGGCAGGACAAACACTCAGCACTGTGAATAATACCCAGCCTTGTTGGATGAGCGTCAAGTCACCCACAGTTCTACACTGTTTCCTTCCGAACCCCAATAGAAAGTCAAAAAAAAAATCTTATTAGGCCTATCAAAAACAAGTTTTATATACCTGCAAGTGTCCAGGTTCGCCCATCTCTACTTATGCTTAATACGAGCATCCGCTTTGATGAAATACCAGATAACCGAGGTGGTAAGAAGGGAGAACCTGAGCCACTTAGACTTACGTGTAAACAGAGGGCGAATTATAATAGGAACTACCTGCGGGTTCCAGTCTAGGACCTACCAGGCGATATTGTGCTTTTTTGTTATCACATCCAATGCTGTAGTTATTCTAATTCTATTTCTATAACCCCATCCTGTCTTGACCTGATCGTCAAGCTCTTCGTCTGAAACTCGGCCAATCTAATGAATTTTAATGACTCGGCGCATACATTTATTACCAAAGGATTGTAATCATCGCATTATCGATTGGATTACCTTCCACGGTTCACAACTATACAGCGTATTCCGTATGCGGTCTGGGACCAGAATTGTATGTATAGGTCATTCTTAGAGAAGCAAAAAATTGTAGGGGTGAGGGCGGGGGGATCTTAACGATCTCCAAAAAAGATAAAGGGACTTAAAAATATTTGGGTATGTTTTTATAGATCACCCTGTTGAACGTTACACCCTATGATGATGATTTAAAATTTGTTAGATAGATAATTGTTGGACCTTTGAAACGGTGATTTTTCCCTGGTCCTCTCCCTTGCTGAATATATTGAAGAAAAAGTGCAAAAGACGCAGATGGGGTTACATTAGGAACAAAGTGTGATAAGTCATTTTAAATGGAAGCTTTTGAGCCTCTTAAATCCATTATGAAAAATTGATGTTGATGACTTATTTTGTGATAAAAATATTATTACATAAAAAAAGCTTAAAACTTAAAGCTTAAAAACTTAAGCTTATTTGATTTTTTTTTTTTGCCTGGATTAAGTTTCAAACTAAATTGACTACATTCAGCTATATGAGGTTTTCCAACATTGTATTAGGATAGTGATATCCAAATCGATTAGCGAGCAGTCAATCTTCATTGCATATCTACGCGTTCTTGGTGAGGAATGCAGTCAAGACAATTCTAGATTTCAAAGAAGCACAAATGTACGTCATTGACGAACTTCCGAACTTACATATATCCTATTCAGACATTCTAACATAGCGATGAGCTCTTTGGAGTTTGTATAATATCTTTAGAGGGAACTCTGGACCAATGTAAACTCTTTACTGACTCGAATGCCTTTTAATAATCAATAAAGACCAGGAGGAGTGTCCTTATTTAAAGTCTGGGTTAATATAAGATATTTAGTGACTCGAACGCCCCTTTTTATAATCAACAAAGACCAAGAGATGTGCCTTTAATTAAAATCAGCCTGTTGTCTTCTAATTGTTTAATAGACTGTAGAGCAAAGTATTAATACTGCTTAGCAAGACATAACACAAAAGAATTGCTACGACAAAAATCTAACCAGTATTTCCAATCATAATGGGAAATCTATAAAAATAGACACATAGAATGACTCAATATAGGCAGTTAGTATATTTCGTCGAAATGTATTATCGTCAAACAAGGTTTTGCTATCCATTAATCTAGCAATCTATCCAATGAACGCAAGCTATGAAATTCTGGATTTAAATAGCTCCCAAGAAATCAATAGATAAGAGATTTGTTCAAGACCTATTTACTGTATAAAATATGAAATTATTGAGTTAAAAAAAAACCGAACAATGCATAATAAATTGCTTGCTACCACTATCAAACATATGTATATCCACATATAAAGCTTAACACATCCTGAAATCTGTAAAATAATAAAGGACAAAACATATAATTTCAAAGTCTTATCAAACATCAGACCTACACACATTCTTTCAGCTTTTGATTGGAGAAATTTCCCCCAAGCACGCAAATAAGGACACAGTAAAACTTTAAGTTTGTTGACCACTCGAACAGGAAAAAGGAGAAGAAGAAAAAATAACTCTTCATCGCATTAAGCCCTCGTTAAGCTGAAGTCAGCAGGGATTTTACTTAATTTTTTTTTTTTTTTTTTTCTACTATCGAAAAGTTTTCTAACTACCTAAATATACACGCAACCAATATATAAAATATCATGTCGGTGTGAGAGGGATGTTGATGTATATATATATATATTGCTCCACTTATCATCATCATCATCATCATGTTTGTTGCCACCCTTTGCCGTCCTTGCTCCATCGTCGTCCGATGTAATAGAAGTTTCTTATCGCTTTTGCTTAACATATAAATTCATTCCATCGCAGCACCGTCATGATTTTCTCAAATGAATAGAGATCATAATATGAGGGTGATTTCAACTTTATACGAGAAGACAAAAGGGAATCTGTGAAATTCTGAAGGAAGGAATATGCCTTCATCAATTTCTAATCAATCAGAAAATATTGTGGAATTACAGTAGTATAGTGTAATCAGACAGACTTCGAGTCATTATAATGTTAGCCGTCTTTAATTTCTTCTATGTAAGTTGACATATTTCTTGACTAAAGCCATTCTGTGATTGGTTTTTTTTTTTATATAATTAGACCTACAATAAAGGCATACGGTTTCCCCCTTCCTCCCCAGAAAGACACCATTTTGTGCTTTGTTAGCAGTTAATTATCTAAGATACAAAAGAAAATGTAATAAGTAATAGTAATTCATAGTAGGTATTAAAAGGCTGAAAAGTGAAACATAATCAATCAAATCATATAAAAAATTAGTGGGGCTCGGAATGTTTTTTTGTACACCTGCTTTCTACTCAACAACACAAAATCTATAGATAAACTTCAAATAGTAATCGGGCAATAATAAACTTCACTTGCCCCATCTTCAAAAAGAATTGACATGGCCCCTGTATAAAATATACTGAAAAGAAAGCCACCTGAAAGGACCTCATCGTCAGTAACCAAAACTAAAAAGTATATCCAAGAAGACCAACAAAGAGACATAAAAAAAAAAGAAATCAATCATGCCATTGGATTTCTCCAAATGTATACCTATCTAGGATCATGTAAAATGTGCCTTTAAGTTTGTTGTGGACGTGTCAAACTTTATGGAGTACTGATTTAATTGATTTACTGCATATGAAAATCTAAGAGCATAGGCATAATTTACAACCCAACCAACTACAGGCTATACTTTCTTCTCATTCTATAGTTCATCTCCCAAGGACTCAATTTCAGTGATTGCTAAAGGTTGGGCTATGATATATTATGTATAATGAGCATTGCAAATTTTTCCTGAGCTCATCGCCGAAGTTAATAAAGCCTTCATCAACTACTGAATTCCGTCATTATGGGTTTGATTAGAAATCAACATCATGCTTTTCGCGAAATATGTTCTAATAACATGGACATGTTCACTAGAAGTACAGCACTAATAATTCGATTATAACCCATTATTCATATCGAATCACACTAAAAGTACGGAACCAATGAATCGATATAAAACTGGATTCTAACACGTATAGTGATAGAGAAAATAATTGGAATTAATTCAATCATGAAGATGTCGTTAGATAGATGCCTTTTAAAGTGTTCCACACGCTCAAACCGTATACAATATACACATATTCGACGGTAATAGAAGCGAATGTAAAGAAATTTAATTACGTTATAAATGCCAATGGACTCATCTATTTCACAGAAAGATCTAAAACGAAAAGCAGTTAGTTCGAGCTGGAATTTGAGCAGCATCTATACAGATTCAAGTCAATGTTAGTAAATTAGGCTAATTTGTGTCCCATCAGGATGCATTGGAATGGTAAAAGTCGATCTGTGATGACTTCAGGAATTTTTTTTTTGAAAAAGCTAAAAATGAAAATTCCATGCTAGTGTTTTATTTAAATGTAGCTAAAGACCGAGCCATTTAAAGCTTTTCATAAAACCAAATCGGATGTGGAACGAACTATTCAGGCAGTTGCTAAAATACAACAGACTTGTAAAGCGAGATATAAGAATGGTCAGCGGAAATTTACAATCTGAAGATTGGCCAATTCAAGATGTAAAAACATACCCAAGTGAATTGGAATGAAGGAGATTTCAAAAGGATCATAAAAGTATAAAAGTCTACTGTACGTCGCCTCTTAAGTCTTAGCACGAACACACACTAATAACTAAATGTGATTAAAACCCTGAAAGACTGGCTTAATGTTGAATGTCCTTCGGTCTTCTACTACTATTTATGAATACGATGAAATATCTTGTCCCATTCTCTATAGACAACATTTAGCGTAGAATACCTGCATTTCAAGCTATGCTCATCAATTTACCCTTCCAACCAATTGCGGTTGAATGTGTGAAATGGCATGATTCCCTTCTAATCCGAAGTGTATGTGATATAGTTAATCATCTGATATTTTTCCAAGTTGGATGTACGTTGACAACTCCTTCAATACACCTTTTATCCCCTAATCCCTTACTTACATGATTCCGTCCTTGATAAAGCTATGCTTTAACCATCATAGAGTATCCGTTGAAATTTGGCAGTACAATAAAATTCAATACAAGAAAATTCTGAGATGTTTTTCTACTGAAAGAAGTAAGAAGAAGAGCTCTCAAATGGTCTGCCAAAAATTTTTGACAAAACTTACAAAATAGGAATTGGACAGTTTATTCTGTTCCTCTCCCAAACTCTCTAAATAGCTATCTCCAAAAAAAAAAAGAACAGTGTTGTCCCAGTTCGATATTATATGTATAATTTGGAGAATTAGTTGCAAAACTCCCCACTTAACTCGAAAATTCTTGGATAATTTTCTACTAGCGAAATAAGAAGATGGTTTCTCTGTTTCACAGTTTTTGAAAAAGATACTAAATAGAGGAATTGGATCGGTTTCTTTCATCTATTAAAACTCTCCACGGATTTTTGTTTAGGAAATATACACAAATCCATATACAGGGTGTCCCGTACAATCCTTATTAATGCGTCAACTTTTAAAGTTACTTGCCAAACTGGCTTAGTACATTTTTTTTTTTCAGTGCAGTCAGTTAAAGTTGGGTGAAGTATTAATTTTCTATTCTTAGTTCGGCAAAATGTGACATTTTCTTCCAAGCTGGAGCAGTTTGCTTAGAATTTAAAGCAACATGTTACATAAGCACTATTCGGGATTACATAAGAAAAATAAAATTGAAAAAAGTAAAGATTTGTAGCAACAGGAACTAAAAAACCATCATAGGGTGTACATTTGCTCGAAAACAAAAGAAATGTCTATAATTTAAAAAATATATGACTTGGATTTTTCTTTATATTTTTTTCGTAACTATTATGATTTGGTCTATAACCCGGTTCCGACTTACGGGACTCCCTATATATATATATATATATATATATATATATAGATATCTATCTTCCTGAATCAGATATTCTCTTCAAAAATTTCTACAGCTCCTTGACCGAAAGAAACCCGTTAAAGTTTTCAAAGAGAATCTTATTTATGTATGATGAAACTTTCTTCAGCACACAATATTTACCTACAACTTGATAAAATTTAAATTTCCTTCATTTTATAAATTTATACGGAGCTATGACCACACTTTGGCTACTGTGGCAGAAAAACTCATTCCTACAAGTTTTGTATTTTCCTTCGATATACTTCAAGTGCATACATACTCAAAAAGAGTGCTTTAATACTTTCCATAGGGACTTTATTTAACGACAGGAAAATTTTAATCAAATTTATTTGAAAATTTCTCTTATGATTTTCTAAAAAGATCTTAGAGTACTGGCTTTACTCTTCTTCTTTTTATGTTATTGATTACATACACAGTAATCTATTTCTGTAACGTGTAACGTGTAGTTGATAAAAACGTTGAAGGCTCTGTTCAAGGCTATTTGTTTTAATGGAAAAGAACCAAAAATGAGAGAGCTACTTAATTTAGATGTAAAAGAAAAATATGTAGGTACTGTCCTACTACTACTCTTAGACATAGAAGGTATGTCAAATTATAACGCATTTTATACAGAATACAACGCTTTGTGAATATGCAGTTTAATAAAGTGCAGCCTAGCCGTCATTATTGTCCCTCAAACTAACGCAAAATATTTTAACATCATATGCATGATATAGAATTCTAGATTGAAACAGTGAATATTAAATTATTTAAGAGCAACGGTCCAAGAAAACTACCCTTAGGCTTCGCGAAGACTAAAAGCGTAGCACAGCGCAGCGTAAATGGGCGCTTCTTCAATCCATTGTTTCTTTGATATTGCGTATACTGCAAACACAGCGTAGCGTACAATAGGGTAGCGTAGATGAGCGTAATTTGAATCACATGATTGGTTTGAATTTTCACGGTCATAGAAAGCGACAATCGTGATTCATTGGTTGAAAAGTGAAAATGGATTGCGAAATTTTAATATGTGAAGTGTGCATTCGGCCTGCGTATTATCATTACGCTCGCTCCGCTGCGATATGCTTTCAGTCTGCAAATTTTAAGGAGCGTTTACAATGGCAGAGTAGAGTGGAGTCACCAGATAGCATTTTCTATCCTTTACTCAAGCTTGCACTCTCATATAAGTTCTTCGCGCTACCCACCAGAGTAGATTTCACAGAGTAGCGCCAGATTGGAACAATTCCTAATCTCATGTTGATAGTTTCGAAATACTAGTTTCTAACAGATGTCGCACTGATAAAAACAAAATTTAACTAACGAAAATTAATAAATTATAACAAAAAACCCAAAAATAAATATTTCTTAAAAGAAATTAAAAATGTATTTCGTATTTTTATGATACAAGTTCAACAAAATAAAGTCAATTAAGAATTAAAATTTTCTTATCTTCGAATTCGCTCATCAATGGAATATAGATGGCACTCATTCATTTCAAAAGTGCCCGTAATAAATGTTAATTTATATTTTGTGATAATTCAAATCGTTCTGGTGTAATTATAGAAATATTTTCTGTAATTTAACACCATTTGTGATCTGTTTTGAAATATATTTCAAATGTAAACACTTGATATTCTGCCACACAATTTACATGTGATTTCGAAAATCTGAATGAAGCTCACTCTGTATTGTGCATGCACGCTACTCTGGTAAAAGTTCACTCCACTCTACTCTGTCATTGTAAACGCTCCTTTACGCTCAAGCTTTCATTGAATAATATATGCTACGCTGCCCTACGCTCTGCTCCGCTGTGCTACGCTTTTAGTCTGCGCGAGGCCTTAAGAGTATCTAATGATAATGAAAGCCAAGGCCTTAATAAACATTTTAGCAACACACCATAAGCTGGCAATAGATCTAAATTTTATTACCTTTCAAATGCAGAGAGGAATAATCGTCGAAAGCTTCCAGAATTAAAAAAAGATCAGAAAAAACATTTATGAAAGGTGAATAAATATATAAATCAAAACAAAAATTATTAAATAGAGGACATATCACACCTCTTAAAAAAACCAAACACCATTCGAGCTGCATTAGAAGTAAAAAGCTCCATCTACTAGTAAGTAAAATAATTAAAATTAATATCGCAAATACTATCTAGAGATGCTGTCTTAAAAAAACGGCAAGATTTGATATGATGACACGAGTCTACTATTCATACTTCCTGTACTAGAATGAAAATGGATAGCAAAGCCATCGCAGAATTTCGCTCTCAGATCACAAATTCCCAGAACGTGAATTAAATACGTCAATCGCAGTTACAGGCCGGAAGGCAATTAATAAATTTAGAAATATAAGATGGATGAAAAAAACTTCAGTTTTCCGGTTATCTATGTCTCAATGCCTAAAACCCTGATAATATCAAAATTTTAGCTATAGAAACCTAGAATATTAGGTGAGGGAACGGTTTTTTTCGCGCAGTTTTGGTTATAAAAAACAATTCACCTAAATTTTTTTTTAACCCTTGAAAGTGACCTTCCCTTCCCCTTTGAGTGGCCCAACCCATCACAATTAAAAAAAAATAACGCTAGAATTGGTCTAAGCCCAATTCATATGATACCCGTATGTAATTTCGTATAGTCACCAATCACTGCAAGTTTGATCGTTTTCTATATTGTTTTAGAATGATTCGTCGAACAGTAAAAATGATTATACTTAATTATTTCTAGGTGTTACAAACGGAATGAAAAACTTATTATACGCTATGATTTCATCTAGAGCACGGGTTCCCAACCTATGGGTCCCGACCCCGAATGGGATTGCGACGGGTTTTCTGTGGAGTAAAACTGGCGAAGAAAAATAAATCTTAGAAACATTGCCATGTTTGAGAAACTCTGCAGTACCTACGATAGATGAATCTAAAGGTGAAATAAATGAAAATTTAAAGGAGGAGATTACTTGGCATCTGGAATCCCTTGAAAACGAACTGCAGCGTTACTTCCCTGAGCTGAAAGAACTACATTGACACGAAATCCATTCTCTGCTTCCCTTGATGTAGCCAGCATTCCCGATAAACTACAAGATGAATTCTTGGATTTTCGGAATTATTGCTCGGTACGTAACTTATTTATGAAAAAATGCTCACACAAACCTGGTGTTGTATGTATCATTCATACCCAAATCTGACGTTGCTTGCCTTTCGAGTTTTGGTTCCATATGTGTCTACATATCTGTGCGAGAGTGGATTTTCAACTCTTCTTCGTTTAAAAACAAAACAAACAAAGAAATTAAATGTTGACAATGACATGAGATTGGCGTTAACAAAAACTCACCCATAAATTTTGAGACTGGTTAATAACATGCAATTTTAACCATCGCATTAAATTAATTATTAAACAGAATTTAAAACAAAATTCTGCTAAAAAAACTTTTCCTTGTTTTTTTTTAATTATCTTATTAAAAATGCTTTTATATAAAGGGGTCGCTACCCGAAAAAGGTTGGGAGCCTATGATCTAGAATATAGTGGTTGCTTCCCGCAGCTATGGAAAAACTCCTTTATCATACCTATCCACAAAAAAGGTAGTAAAAATGAAATTTCTAACTATAGGCCTATTGCAAAATTATCTTGTATGCATAAATTATTCGAATCCATCATTTACTCTCAGCTATCAATTTCCTGCAAGAATTTGCTTTCTTCTAACCAACATGGGTTTATTTCAGGCAGGTCTACAACCACTAATTTGTTGGAATTTGTCTCGGATACCATTTGCGGGTTTGCAAAAGGCTATCAGACAGATTGTATTTATACAGACTTTAGTAAGGCGTTCGACAAGTTATCTCACTCCGTGATACTTTTTAAAATGGAAAAGTATGGGTTTCCCCCAACATTTCTAAAATGGACGGAGTCTTATTTAGATAACAGAACATATCAAATCTCATTCCGCCATTCCATCTCTAGAGTCTTGAAGGCTTCGTCTGGCGTGCCTCAAGGTAGTCACTTGGGCCCGTTGTTCTTTGTTCTATCTATTGACGACATTAAGCTTTTCGCTCAGATTAAATCTGTTAGCGATTGTGAACAGGTACAGGCTGACCTTCACAAATTTTACGACTGGTGCAAAAGTAATAATTTGGTACTAAATATAGACAAATGTGAGGTTATGACTTTCCACAGAAATCAGAAACCAATCACTTATGATTACGAGTTCTCGCATTCCTCGATTCGCCGTGTTAGCTCTGTCTGTGACTTGGGTGTCCAAATGTGACCACAGATTGAATTTTATCTCCCATATAAACTACACAGTATCAAAGAGTAGTTCTATGCTGGGTTTTATAAAACGTTGGTCCCGAGAGTTTTCAAATCCTACCATAACATTGCGTTTGTACACTTGCTTTGTAAGACCACTTCTTGAATCCGCTAGCCAGGTCTGGTCTCCATTTTACGGTATACACATCGACCGTATCGAGTCTATTCAGCGGAACTTCTTACGATTTGCTCTCAGGCACCTACCCTGGAATAATTCATTAATTCTTCCACCCTATGAGGATCGCTTGAAGCTTTTAAATATGCACTCGCTTGAGAAACGTCGTATGGTTGCCGATATAACGTTTGTGCATCAACTCTTAAACGAGAATATTGGATCTCCATTTTTACTTAACAAAATCTCTTTCCGTGATAGTAGGCACAATTTAAGAAGGCTACCTTTGTTGTATGTTAACTCCTCAAGGTCTAACTTTAGCATGTATGAACCTGTTAATCGCATGTGTATTACTGTTAATAATATGACTGAGCATTTTGTTGTTAACGTTTCTAAGCATGTTTTAAAAAACGTCTATATAATATTTAGTCTTTTTTGTTTAATGTTTTTGTGCATTGCATGTAATTTCATCTGATGTATGGTTTTTGTTTAGTTTAACATACTAATACTAACACCGGAAACGCATGTATTGTTGACCGTTTATTTATTAAACGTGTCCATGCAGCGAGCTTGTGTTAAGCTGGTTCTGATAGTCAATTAAAAATTCAATAATTCTTGATTGTCGATATACACTGCGGAGCTAGGTACACAGCTATAAATGCTAGACATGCTTAATACGACCACATGCAGGCCAATGCGGTATAATATGTTTATTCTCTAAGAAGTTAAGATGATTGTAGTCAGTTTTCCATGAACATGGAATTCTAAGAAAAACAATACCAGAATTTAAAGAAAAATATTCAAATAAAAGGGGTGGATTTGAATAAGTACATTAGTCGATTTCGTGCTTTCGCTCAGTTCAGACAGAAAGTAAAACATATTCGTATAATAGATATTGAAATTTAAGTAGTAGATAACTGGTAGAAATAAAATGGGATGGAAACAAAAGCTCACAGAAGAAGAAATCAGTAGAATACGGGCCTTAGCAGAAAAAGAATATTCTGAGAGAGGAATTGCTCGTAGAATTAATCGAAGTGCAAACGTTGTTTGCTCATTCCTGTGAGATCAAGAGGGTTATGTAACTCACTATAAAGGATGAGTAGTTACAGCTAATACAGAACGAGAACGGCGGAAAATTTTGAGAGTTGCCTCAAACTCTTCACAATCATCGCGGCTAATTAGATTACAAGCAGGGACCTTAACCAGTGCATGAACTGTTCAGCGAATTATAAAGTCAAGACCGAACTTAAGACGTCTGTGACTGAAGAAAAGACCGGCCCTTCTACAACGCCACCAAAGTTTTCGCTTGGAATTTGCAAGACATCACATCACTTGGAAAGAGCAATGCAGAAGTGTAATATTTACTGACGAAAAACGGTTTTCGTTAGATGATCCTGATGGATTTGCTCACTATTTTCACGATCTACGCAAAGAAAAACTTTTCCTAACTCGACAAGGATCACTTATTGTGTGAGGTGGAGTTACTTATAACGGACCCTTAGAACTTCAAATACTAACAGGAAAACAATATGCTCCGAAGTACATAATCCTTCTGCAATGAGCAGCCGCTGACGTCGATGAAGTTCTCGAATGTATCTCATGGATTTTTCAACAGGCCAATGAACCAATCCACACTGCTCACCAAGTAACCGAGTGGTTTCGGAGCGAAGACATCGCTGTCTTGGAAAGGCCAGCCCTTTCTCCAGATCTGAACGTCATCGAAAATTTGTGGGGATGTCTTACGCATAAAATGTATGAAAACGGCCAACAATACGAAAACGTTGAAGCATTGAAGGAAGGTATCTTGGAATCCTAGAATGAAATGCCACTAACCCTTATCAGGACTCTTTTCGATAGTAAAAGTAGTATTAATAACACTTATAGATTCCTAGATTAAGAAAATTATATTAAAAATAAAAAGTAAAGTAAATAAATATAATAATTTTTGCGAACAAATAAGTGTACCTATTCAACTGCACCCCTTTTAAATGAAGATTTTTTTCATAAATGCTGGTATATTTTTGGTTAGAACTCTATGTACTTAAGAAAGTGACTGTAATTATCTAAAATCCTTAAAAGAATAAGCCTATTGGAATTTATAACCGTGTACCTAATAAATTGCTCCGCAGTATATATGTGCGCGCCATCAAGACCTAACACATTCTGCCATATTTCAAATTCTTACGTCACGTCGGGCGTTTTCGAGAAGAAGGTCTGTGACAGACTGACAGACGGACGCACGATCAATCGATCTTATAATGGATCCGTTTCTTTTTTTTCTTTGGTTGTACGGAACCCTAATAAAAGTCAAGTTCACCAACGAATAAAATCTAATTAAGTTTAAAAAAAATCCCTGCCTCTTTAATCCTTAAGACACACATAAACACACTCCCAAACTATATACAAACGAAACCGTAACTATACAAAATTTATACCCTTTTCCCAGAGCCTAATTCCTCTTTGTTGTGCTCCTGTTTGCTGGGCCCATGACAGTTTAAATTATCTCAGCTAAACACAAAAATAAACATTGTGTTGTATACATGTTTCCCTCTTTTTTTCTTTTATCCTTCGGGGTCTGTTTTTTTTCTTCTTTTTTTTTCCTTTTTGTGTAGCCCTTGACATTGAAATGCCATACGCGTCTAAATTACCACGAAAAGTTGCCTTCGTACAAAATAACTTACAATTTCCACCAGTTGTTTTGCTTTTTAAATACATGTCGCGTTCGTCCTGGAATGGAACCTGTATTTAGTTATTAGGTGAACACAAACAACAGGTTGAATTTGTCTTTTGTCTTTTTTTTCTTTTTTTTTACCTAACCTAACCTTTCCATTAGCTCTTGATGGGTAGAACTTAACACTCAGCCCCCACCACCCTGTTATTTTGGGTAATTTTTAATTTCGTAGAAATACTCCATGAGTCGTTCCATGTCCTCCACCCTCCCCATTTCCTGTTATGCATATTAATGAAGTGAAATTAATTTATGTTCCAGCATGAATTGTCCTTTTTTAGCTACTACTCTTCTCCGCTTTCTTCGCAAAAATTTAAATATCTTTTATGCTATCTTACTTAAAATGGGTGTTAAATCAACGACAGAGTCGGAGAAAATTATAATGTCCGCATTCTTACTTGAGAATCTGAATTTTTAGATCCTCCCTTGTTGTTTAGAAAAAGAGGAATTTCGGTATATTAATTTGGTTTAAGGTATATAAACATGAGAAATAGGGTTCATGACTAGGTCTATGTACTTTGGTATATATATACATATATACTAACTAAGTATTTAGATAGGAACGTACCGACGTAATTAAGATAATCAGAGATTATTGCGAGGAAAATATTTATCGTTAAACCTAAATCCATTCAAAAAAAAAAAATTTATAATTTTAATTAAATCCGGTTTTAGTTAACTAAACAAAAAAAAAAGACCAATAAAACTGCTACCTCTAATTTTCATACAGTAGGTCCATTCATTCCGAACAAACATGGCTTACAAATATACAACTTACTGAATCATTCCACAATTAATTCTGGTTTTTCAATTGATTGCACTAAAATTCGTGCATCAACTTAATATAAACGCTGGTATTAAAATTATGTTTTCCTGCTAAAAGGATCTACCTTTAGTAGAATTAATTTTTACGACACGAAAAGGTATTATTACTTACAGCCCAAGGTATTCTCAAATAAGCTCCAAGTAGTTAGATAGTATCTCTGAATAAATCCACTATTTAGGATCTTTACAGCTCTAAACATTCCCATATAATCCACAAACCTATTCTCTATCATTCCTCGCCCTTCTAAAATAACATCTAACTTTAACGAGAATGACTTTTTTATTACGTCTCATAGCAAGCAACCCCAAAAGAGACAACGATCCGAGAAGAAAGTACGATATCAATGCAAACTGAGGTATATACAATAAAAAGTTACAGGGTGTTAGGAACAAGTACCTAAAACCAAAAAATTTCACTCCCCTCCTTCCATTTTTGCTACTCATTGAATAATGAATCCTTGGTATGGAGAGGAAAGACGGGAGTTTTCTGGGACATCCTGTATACAGCGTCCATATGTGATCTTGCACCCAACCCTATGGAAGGATAGGTCTTAGACAAGCAAAAAATTGCAGTGGTGGGAGGGAGAAATCCTAATGGTTTCTGAGATAACGGGAGTTCAAGATATATGGATATGTGCGATTTAAAATTTATTAGATAATCGTTTGACCTTTCCATTAGTCTACACATTTTTCCCCGCCTCTTCTCCGTTTCGAAGTTATGGCTCAACAAAGTTGAAATTTCGGAATATTATTTTTTTTTTATTTAACTACTATTTTTTCAAAAAACAGCAATTTTTCATATTGGATTTAAGATGATCAAAAGCTTCACTTTACAATGACCTATCACACTCTGTACCAAAAATGTAACGCTTTGGGGTTTTTGCATTTTTTCTTGAACATATCCTGAGAATTGTGTAGTAGAATAGGAAGAGTAAGGCTCTACGTTTTAGACATATTTTAATTAAGCAACCGAACAGTGTAACATTCAGGTAAGACATATGATCAAAATCTTCGTAGCTCGGCAACAAATCTTATACAATCGTTAAACATTGTAATTTTCTGGAGTAGTGTGAATCTAGCATCGGAAAAATAAGTGAATCGTGTATGAAAAGCTAGGTAATATTAGAGATTTGACCAGATGACAGCGTACCATAGAGTGAAACATTCTAGCACAGAACCAAAGGCGACAGAGTGTGGCGTAAATCTTTGATAGGATAAAGTTAACAAGATCGCAACACTTCATGATGTTTAAGTTAACCCCAAAAAAATCTAACTAGATATACATATACAAAAACAAAATAAAACTCCTTTCGTTTTACAGCATACATGTAGAGACAAGAGACAATATTCGAAAACAAAAATTAACCTAATTACTTACAACAATGCCAAAAGTTCGTACCCACCTACCTACCTATAACTACTCCTCCACAATACAGAACAGACAAAATTAGCAAAATAAATACAATTTCCTGTGAGACTTAATTCAATAAAAGCTTAAAAACGAAAAAAAAAAAAATTAAATAAAAATCCTGGGAAGGCATTTCCCCCTTTTCTCCTGGCAGTATAAGCTACCGGGATGAATTTAAAGGAATTAATTAAATGAGAGATGAATCATACGTAATTGTGTAACCTTCCCTGTGAGTGTAAAATATGAATAATTATGCTGGCCCGCCTGTTTCATTATAAACCCGAGTCAGTCCACCTTCATGCAGCGAAATTCGCATAAATATTTCATATCGTGCTACCAGAAGAGCATAGAGGAAGAGGGGTGGTCTGGGTTGCGCAGGTAATATGAAAGGGAAGGGAAAAGGATTGCAGTACCTACTTCTTGTAATTTCAGCTTTTCTAGGATTAACCATTTTTAATCGCACTTTGTTGAGTTTCTCTCTTATTTTAGGGTCCACTGCAGTGGGCGGTTTCATAATCACACAACTTACAGATTGTATGTAATATGTACATATGTATATAGAGGGAGAGAATATAGGGAAAACATTGCGAACATGCTAACTGCATGCAAGTTGGCGTTCTTTCGTGGTGCAGCTTTATGAAATTTTCATGGATTTTATGGAAAATCTTATTAAAGCAACAACAACAAAAAGAAAATAAATAATAAAACCCCAAACATACCTACATAAAAAAAACATACAATCTTCAAAATATTAACTTTAAAAAATTGAATAATGTGGGAGTATGAAAAAGGCAACGCCGTGTATAAGTATAGCTCTTCAAAGGATATGGGAATAAAAGAGAAATGGATGGATAAGCGTAGGGCTGGGCAGCCAATATGAAAAAATAAAAACTTTGAGCAAAAATTTCTTTAAACGTATACACTCACTGCATACATTAATCTATGCTACAATGTTGGTGTAAAGCACGAATTATTTTTTTTTTCTTTTTTCTTTTATATTAAAAACGAGAACCATGACCAATGGAATATGATGCCTTTTAGTTAGTAGCCTAGAGACGTGACGATTTAATTCGATAACGCTTGCAGTTATGCTAATTAAAATGGCGAATATTAAGTTGAGTATAATTAGCACCTATGAAAGGCAGAAACAAATGAAATTCGCTTTAAACCACCGTTTTGATTAATTTGGTTTTTTTTTTAACAGTTGTATAATTACCTGGAAAAATATAATGCGCGCATATAGTGGAAATTTTCCGGCGGAGACGTAGAATTCCTTTTTGTATGATATTCGAAAGAAATTTTAAATTCCCAGGGATTTTTTCTTTCTGCTTTTTTTCTTTTTTACAACTCATTTCTACAGAAAGTTAAAAAAAAATTTAAAAATGAAGATTGATTGGTTAATTAATTGTTAAATATTAGTAGGGGTAGTTATTTAAAATTTCAGTATGTACTTATGTATTAAAAAAAAATTACGACTTTTATTCAGACTTTAATAAGGACAGTAGATTCAAGTAGAGTTTATAGAACAAAAAACGGGTGCACTTTTGGCTGTCGTAAAAGAAGAATTCGGCGCCTCATATGACAGTAACACAGTAAGGAAATTTATTACCAACCCGGAATTGAGTTCTCAAATAACTGGCATAGAGAAAAACCATTGATAAGTAACTTTGCACTGATTTTAAAGCAGGCCATACACCATCAGTTTTGCCGTGGTTTTACTGTAAAACCACGGCAAAACTAATGGTGTATGGCGAACCCCACGTTTTGAGGTTCGGATATCTACTAAAACCAGAATTCAGGTCATGCCAGAAATATCTTTCTCAAAACGTGGGCAAGGCGTGGGCAAGGCCAGACACCATCAGTTTTGCCGCGGTTTTACTGTTTTGCTCGTTCATAATCAAAGTTAACTTAATAATAAGCTAAGAAGTAGGCGACATTTCGGAAAAGGAAGAAAGAAAGAAAAAAATAATAATAAAAAAAATGGCAAATGTTTCACTTTTGTAAATAAATGCGAAGGGGCGGAGTTTTCACGTTTTACTGTCAGAAAATGTTCCCGCGCTTTTATAAAACCGGTTTTCATAAAATATTGACAATGTTTTGGTCACATGTTGTTGCTGTAATCCTATGATATTTGAACAGCACGTGTTTCTGTTTACATTCGTTTTGCTATGAAGAGATTAAGTGGGAGAACTCATGCTTGATTCTCTGATATTTTCGTCCATACGCAAATAATTAAACCAACGTTTTAGGTTCTTATCTCGACTAAAACGTGGTTTTTAAAACAACGGCAAAACTGATGGTGTATGGCGGGCGCCCTTAAGGGGGAATACCAGTGAACGAAAAAATCAAATTATTAGACTATCCACCGCTAAAATGGTTTGAGCATGAGAAAATATTATTTGTGCTTTAAGCTTTTAAGTTCTATATCCTTTGCAGAGGTAGGTAACAGAGATACTACTAGCACAGACTATACACAGGTGGAGAATTGGAAAGAATTTCTTTTTTACTCAGCTCACACCAGCCAACCTACGGTAACGTCCCACGACACCACGTTCATGGTGGTAGAATCACAGCCAGTCATCGCCACAACCATCAAGCAGGGCCGAGCTCTACTCATGCGTTGTATCCTAACCCATTCGGCCGAAAAAAAACAGCGCTTCTGAAAAAAACACAATTTAAACGCTTCCCAAGTCATCATTTGGCAGCTCAGTAGTAGAATATTGACTGACTTGTCCAGAAAAATAAGCAGAGGCGGAGGTAAGTAACTCAAGAGCTTGGAAGCTCTATAGAAGATTATTTGATGAGCTCCAGTAGTGCAACAAAGGATGATTTCATTTCATTTTACACGAATCCACTATTGTGCGAAGTAACGCATTTGTCATTTTCAATGTGATGTTCAGAGTGATTACAAGTAATCTGCTGAAGTGAAAATAAAATTGAGAATATTGACTTATTTAATCAACTTAATAAAATATAATGCCACAAATAATCATAAGCAAGCGTAAGCATCTTACCAATGTTCCCAGGAAGCAGTCTTGATATCCTCTTACTTATGAGCTTAAGGAAGAAGCACTGTGATGATTATCCAAAAAGCTCATTAAAACTTTTGAAAAACATCTTTAAAAAACTTCTTCGCTCATCATTTAGCTTACCTCCTAGAGCGCTTCTTAAGAACAGTAGTAAAGCGCTTTCCTCTGCGGAAATATCTATGTTAAAAAGCAATGAACTGGAATAGGGAAAAGAAGCGCTGAGAGATTCCATGGAAGCGCTTCAGGAGGTTTGTTAGAGCGCTCTTTTTCCCAGTGGGAACAGTAGCAGGACCAACACTAGTCACCCATCAAGCAGGGTGACATTTTTAGTACCTCCATTAGGAATATATCAGAAAGAGAAATAAATAGAAATGTATGCGCGTATGCGCGATGAGCTCTGTTTGAATTTTACATGTCCAAACGCCATAATTTTCTTCCAAGTCACAAGTAACTACATACTATAAGCTGCTTAACTATATACACGGCACGGATGTTATATCTTCTTTTAAATTAATTATACCTATTGGTTAATATTGGAACCTCTAGAAGCTACATCAATAAATTCACAAATATCATTTAATCCATACGATGAAATCATCCCGTTAACAAAAAAAAAAAAAGATTTAATAAAAATTTAAAAATTTTATTATTGATATCTGTTCCTTTTGTATCTAGTCGTCCTAAAACAAGTACAAAAAAAAACAAAATTGTTTAATTGAGTCGTGAATATCTGTCTGTATATAGAACAATATTAGAGGCAGACCAAAAGTCACTTCTGAGCTCAGATCAGGCTTTGGGAGGACAGAATTAAAAAGGCTCAGTGGGAAAATATTCCGGGGTTGAGACAAGCGAAGAAGTATGTAAAGTATTCGCAAAAGAGGACAAAAGCCCTCCGCACACTCAACAGAAAGGAGTTAAGGCTCATAACGGGCCTATTTACTGGGCATTGCCCACTTAGATATCTTCCTAAAAAAATGGGTAAGGTCGATAATGAGAGCTGTTGTTTTTGTATGAAAGACTATGAAACCGCTAAACATGTCCTGTGTAACTGCGAAGCTCTGTACCGCATAAGGTTAAGATCTAGGAAAGGAATTTCCACTGCCAGAAAATGTCGAAAAAAATGGCTTTATAAAAGACCTTAAGTACGAATGGGCGCCCTAGGGCATTTAGGGGTAATGTCACAGATCAGATCTTATAAATCGCTGTGACAAGATAAGAGGCAGGAACTGTTGCGCATCCTTCCCCCCCCCCCCCCCTTCAGAAATAATAAATAAATGATAACCCAAAAATTCGAGAAATGTTCGGAGCGCTTCAAAGGAGATCAGTTTGGAGCGCTCCCAATTAGCTCCGAAGGAAACGTAGCAGAAAAAAAAATTATATTGCGAAGCGTTATGTGCTCTAAAATCGCACCAAGTGTATGATTAAAGCTGTTTTAGTACAAAAATGAGTTATTAATATACTTAACTCTCTGGTAAACTTATTCTGAAAAAGCTCTACTATGCTTCTAATCCTCCAAAATCTTTTCAGGAGCACTCAAATGGAGGGCTGACCACTGCGTACATGCAATAGTAAATAGTGTACTGTATGCAAACAGATACAATAAGCGAGCGTTCTATGCTTCCATAGGAGCGCTCTTATATACCTTTTTGAAATGCTCCCTTCCCCGCTGGGAATCTAAGTACACATTAGATTTACCTACACTATTAGACCTAAGCAATATAGAAGATATGGAATTATATAGCGATTATTAGTACCTACTAACTTTCTTGTTATATTTATATTAATTGTTGCTTTTTATAAGATCAATATTATGATTAGAAATTGTACAGTATACCAAGAAAGAATACGAATACACTCATACAATTATGGTTTTCATTTAGGTAAGTATGTGTCTTATTTAATTCGCGAAAACTCAGCAAACATTTTACCGAATCTCGTTTTCAGCTAAATATTACCAAATTCCGAAATTCAGTAAAGTACAGTGCAGTAAACCCCGCAGAAAAGAACATTTTCTGTGTACTTGTCCGGTCTTTTCCCGGAGCAGGCTGGATACGCTTTGGTCTGCCCTCCTACCTATGGATGAGCTAAAAAACTTGATGCGTTTCATGAAGAGAACATGAAGGTTTTGGTGAGAGGGATCTTGAAATGCTTGGGATCTCTCATCCCCCTGCCTTTGAAAAAAAAAACATGGAAAAGATTAAATTTATTTGAATTAAAAAGAATTTTCTGGAACATATGAGCAGAGTTTCCATTTACTCCTATTCCTGAAATTATATTTGTTGACCACATGATTTCATTTCTTTGTGAACTTGGTGAAATATTTTAAATCCCCTACAAATGGATACGTCAACTTTAATTTGAAACAACGAATCAGTCCCGAAACGTTATTACGAATTGTTAATCGATATTATTATATAGAATGTTCCTTTTTCCTTTTAGACGACATCGAGATAAATCAAAGTGAAACTCCGCTAAAACGCTTTAATTAAATTTGCTCAATTTGTTTTGAATAGCTAAAGTAGTGTAGAGTGTGAGTACAAGAGGCCTGAAAAAGTTGACGGGCTTCGTACAGCAGTGGAATAAACAATATGAAATGTTGATAACTATATGGTGGCGACAAAGAATCGCGCGATTGGCATAATCAAGGAATTATACGAGTGATATTGGGCCTTTCCAGGAACAAGCCTACCATTTCTCTCCGTTGAGCAAAGGCTAAGCTAGCTAGAAGTGGTATCGAGGAGGTATCATTTGAAGGAATTTGGTGTTAAACTTTTACCGACAGTAACAGAACCGTTGTTAGCAGAAAAACATACAAAGAAAAAGTTGCTCATGGGCAACTGAGAGCATCAGCAGATATTGTAGTAATCCTTTTGCGGGTGGGGGTGGGGTCAATGTGGTGAAGACACTTAAAATATCATCTCAATAGAAAATACGATTTCTGATTATATTCGATTTTTCATCAAAGACTCCAAGCTGCCCACAACATTTATACACAGAAAAAAAAGTAATTAGGTACATGAAAGAGCAATGTTTGATTAAATCCAAGATTTTTTTCTAACAATAAACACAAATCAAAATAAAATTTTCTTTCATATATGTATGTATGTGTACCACTCTCAAAACTCATGTATTTGCATAGAAAATTTTATCAGTCAAGTCTCACCCGAAAAACCCCGAAAGATCAAAAGTCAAGAGCTCTTTTTCTTTTCTTTTCTTTTCCTTTTTTTTAAATGAAATGAAGGACAACAGGAAGTAAAGGGATCCAAATATTTGACTTAAAAGATAAAAACAAAAACAAAACAAAAATCACAAGTCAAAAGGACAAGAACAGGGGTAAGGATAGGAGGAAGGAGCGAAAGAAAACAAAGTGATGCTGATGTCAAAAGAAAGGACGGACAAAATAAAACTTTTTTAATTTTGTCAACTCATTGAGTTGTTTGTTGACGAGTTTTTGACTCTTGTGAAAAGCAAAGGAATTTCTTTTGCCTCTTTTTGCTCTTTTTGAAGTATTATCGATTCACAAATACAAACTTTCTGCATGGGGTAGATAGATGGCGGGGGATGGAAAAAGAAAAGATATTTATTTTTTTTAGATTGCATGCAATCTTAAAGTAAAATACCTATACAGAGAATAAGAAAATTACGTTTTGAAATGGAAATAATCCAGTGAAAACTATTAATAAATATTGTGTTCAGCAACAACAAAAATATATCTAGGTGACTGCTACTGCTCTCTGGTTTTCATTCAAATATTTTGCTTGCATCATTTAATTTTTCTATTTTTTTCTTCTTTCTTTTTTTTTTGTAAAAGCGCAACATTGGCATTGCAATATAAATTAATTGGATGCATAAAAGTACATAACACACATAATCATTAGCAGCTTTAAGTTTTATTACTGTACTAACAACTTCCCCCCACCCTCCTTCACCAGCGACCAAACTTTATATTAAATAATGGAAATTCTTCAAACTTTCCATAAAAGCAAACTTAATCAAAACTTTCGAAAACATACATTTTGTGGATATGTGTGCGTGTGTGTGTGTTAGTATTTGAAACAAAATCAGAATAAGTTTCCAAAAATTTTAGGGAAACTTTTACAATTAAATAAATTTCCCCTTAAGGACGACTAAAAACAAATGGGTATCAAATCCTCTAGCACACACTTGCTATATTTCAGTTGAAATAGAATCTCACTCCATCATCAAGGGTATTTGGACTCGATTAACAATTAGAAGGCGAAGGGATAATCCTGACGCAAGTTCAAGCACATTCTGCTGAGCTGATTTAGCTTGGACTTTATTAACTTGTTGCCCAAAGATAATTGAATCGCATCGGATAAGAGAATTGAAAGAGACGACGGGTCTTGTGGTGTTGTTGTTGGTGTTGTTGTTGCTGCTGCTGCTGCTGCTGTTGCTGCTGTTTAGCTACAACAATTACTGCTTGCCGGACTATACTACCACCCTCAACTTCTATCATTGCCTGACAAGACAATTGAAAGCTTTAGGGGAGATCTGCTCTGGTAAGTAAACCGATGAAAAAGTGCCTCCAAAACTTATGGCGAGGATGAGCTTCAAACTATGCTTCTACATATATGTATTATCATCATCATCAACATCATCTGGTTGGTTATAACGCTGTTGACTGAAAAGGCTTAGATTAAACTATATACATGCCCAAGTGTATGTACATAATATAGGTCTTACATACCTACATATGTACATACTCACATATATTATCTTCTGTGCCCAGAAAAGCAACAGAAAAATTTTTACAAGGAAAAGCTCACACTAATCCGATAATTGAAAGATTAAGGGTATGCCATCTCTTCGAGGTAATTGAGTATACCGAGATTAATTGGCTTGCATGAAACATGAAAACTACTTGCTATAATCAATTATAGTAAACATGTTATATATATGTACATATGTATGTATTTTGGACGCAATTAGGGGAAGGGGAGGTATCTTTTTATTTTTGATATTAAGAGTGGTAACAAGAGTTGTTAAGTATAGCATTTTTATGAATCATAGATAAGTGTAAGTTTGACAGATGACAAAAAATCATCATTATCATCACTGGTTATATCCACTTGCATAGGTTCTTATCCGCCTTCATTACATCGCTTCTCCATCAATATCCTCATAAAGGATGGGTGAGTTTTTGCGTATCTTAATAATAGTGGATTGGGGGTAAACCCCTCGAAGACAAAGCTAGTCCGTTTTACAAGAAGGAGGCGAGGCGGGTGCAAAGTTTCAGACTTCCAATCCTGGGTGAAGAGGATCTTACTCTCTCCAGCGAAGCAAAGTATCTGGGAATCATACTCGATTCCAAGCTGAGCTGAAAGGTTAATCTAGAAGAGTGCGTGAAGAAGATCAGTGTGGCCTTCTACACGTGCAAAAGAATATTTGCTAGAAATTATTGATTAAGACCCAAGGTGGTACAATGGATGTACACAGCCATAGTTCGGTCCATCCTTTGCTACAGCTCCACGGTCTGGTGGACGGCACTGATGAGGAAATGTAACCTGGATGTGCTGTCAAAAATCCAGAGTACCGCCTGTATGGGAATAACTGGCACGAGTCCTATAGACTGCCTGACAAATGCAGTGTTTTTCGGGAAGAACTCGCAGCGATTTATCAGCCGGCAACATTGGTATCCATGTGCAGAGAGCCCTCACGGTACATCTGCATATACTGATAGCCAGGCAGTGATCAAGGCGCTGGATGCTGTGCTGGTAAAATCAAAATTGGTGGAGTTATGCAAGAATAATTGACTATAAGGCACAAGGTGACCCTATGATGGGTACCTGGCCATAAGGATATCTCAGGTAACGAGATGACTGATGAGTTGGCCAAAAAGGCCTCTGAATTGGACCAGCAGGGATACCTGCCGTATTGCGAGGCAATTGTGGTCTGTATATGACAGTAAAAGGACAAGGGAGCTGCTTAATAGCAGCAGAATAAATACCAGGAATCTAGTAGAGGTCATACGGGTCAGTGGGCCATAAGGGACCATGCTAGAAAACAGGGTATAGCGGCGAACGATTTCTGCAGGAGCTATAAGAACTCGCAGGAAATCAAATCCGTCCAACACGTGATTTGCGAATGCACCGCTTTGATGAATAAAAAAAGTAGGCTATTGGGGGTAGCTACTTCTTTTCAAGTCTGAGGGAGCTGCAAAGCAAATAATTCTGATATATCCTGAGTTTTCTGAGAGAAGCAGGGTGGATCTGGGGCGGCTTTAAAGTTTATCCCATGGGGACTAGGGGCACAGTGGATGGTCTAAATGATGCAGGCTAATTGTCTAGCGGCACCCCTCTTAGCTAACCTAACCCAACCTAATCATTAACGAGAAATCTAGATATTAGACAAAAGGCTCCAGTTCTCGCAACGGATCCTTGTCTGATATACTGACCATGACAAAACAGGTGCAGGGATGGTCGCTCCAGAAGTAGAACTCTCCATTCCACTCTGTGCCTCACCATACATTTTTTAGGCGGAAGTATATACTAGGAAAGACTAAAAAGGGACTGCAAGAACTCCAACATCTACATTTTTTCAGACACTCAAGCTGCGGTCCTGGCTATATCCTCTAAAGACTTTGAGCCAAAACTAGTCCAGCTGCGGCCTAGTGACAACAAAGTAACGTTGTTTTGGGTTCTTGGAGACTCAAAGGAGTAGACGATAACGAAAAAGCGGACGATCTGGCTAAAACCGAAGCCAAGAGTCCGTATACTGGTTCCTACCCAACATTTGGCCTACCAAAAAGCTGGATCTCCTCCTCTGGCATAGTGCACCCCATATGAACAGCGCCAATTAATTCAACTTAGCAAACAATCGTTCAGGCTGTTTATTAATGAAATCACTGGACATGGCCCCTTCCGTTATTTTTTAAGAAGATAATGTTATCATGTGTTAGGACCCCGAACGTCTCTAAGCCATGTGCATGCTACAGCATAGGTTCGATAGTATAAAGTATAATTGTTCGGTAGACGATGTTCTTTGACTTTATGAAATAAGGTGCAATCTTATAAGAAACTTTACCGAAATATTACCCTATATGATACAGATTCGAATATCAAGCATTATATCGAGATCGATTTGAAGAAACTTATATACTCAAAGTTCCAATCACTAACCATAAGATGTTGTCAGGGCTCAGTCTAGTTCATATAAATACCAGTAGACGAGCAAAAGATATCCAACATTATGTCGCTGCGCATATGTTTATGGCAGAAGTTATCATCGCATTTTCTATGGGTCTATTAACGCCTTTTTTTCTTGACGTTGTTTAACGCAGTTAGTACATTACATCCTGACCCTATCAAGATGTGAGAATTATAATCATGGCTTGACCTGATGTGGATCTTATAAATATGCACAAGATCTGAAGGAGAAAAACATTTTTTACATGGCAGGCACTCTATATAAAAAAAAAACCAGGTTGAATCAAATGAAAACACTGTAGCAGGTGTTTTTAGCAAGGATTCTCGTGTAAAAATGGACCTACACCTTGAAACAATATCATGATTTTCCAAGTGAAAATCAATACCAATTCTATAAGCGCGAAGGTATATTATCACGTCTGATACTGAGAACAAGGAAATTGTTATCTTCTCGGACAGACAAGCTGTTATAAAGTTCTTAATAAAGCCCTTCATAATCTTCAAACTGGTATCGGGATTGCACCAAAATCCCTTACCTCTAGTATTTTGGACTGAGCTGACTCCCAACACAGTCGTCGTCTTTGGTTAGATAACATCACGGGTGGAGCAAAAAAAAAAATTGTTGGGCAAACCTAACCCAAAGTCAACGAAAATGCAATTGGGACTAATCAAACCAACCCTGGAAAACTCTGTGTCCACTCCCACTGGACACTCCTCTCTCTGATGTCACCAACACAGGATAAGACTTGTTGACAACTCTGTATGCAGAAAATGAAAAAAGAGGAAACTGAAATAGTTACTCTATTTTTCTGTCACTGTCCGGCTCTCTCCGGTAAACGTTAAAAATTCCTTGACTCTGCTGTCAAATTCCAAATTTCGTTAGAGCGTCCTGCTGGGATTTAGCAGACATGCCTCGAAAAACCTTGAAGATGGTGAGCAATGATCCTTGTAATGATGGTTTAGGATTGACGGACTCCTAGGGATCTCAAACTCTTTCCAGTCCATCCAAGTACCTATCTCATGTATAATAAACTAAAACATTAAAGCCTAATTTTAAATGGAGAGCTTTTGAGACGGTCAGAATAAACAAAAATAATAATAAAACAAGTAGAGTTGAATAAGTTGTAAAGTGATGGAAGCAACATTGCAAAAAAAAAAACCAAAAAAACTAGATTTTATCCAGCCAGGCATTCTTCAAATAACATTTTTCGTCCGTTCACTAAAAGTTAAAGGATCCTAGCAAAAATAGCTCAATAGAAAACTAAATTGTTGTCGAATACTTCCTCCACAAGAAATTAAGGGAAATAGATGATGAATGTGAAACAGGAAGTGGTTCGGAATGAAATCAATTGCTAAAAATGTGCTACAATTCGTACATAGAGAATCTCATAAGTATTTAATTCAAAGATACCTTGACTATATCTTGAATAGGACATCATTTTTTTTATGCGGAATTGTATTGGATCTTCATACCCCATGTCTACTGTCTATTAAGATGCCAATAGAGAATCACCACGCTGAATTTATTTGCTCATCACGTTCAGTCAAAATGAAAATCGCCTGTCTGCTATCAAAAACTTCTTATCGAACTTTCACATCTACTTTTAATATATATACGAATATAAGAAAAGAAAACCTCCTCCCATATTTCTCCCGTCTTATTCATTCATTCAGAATATAAACTCCTCGTGGTGTAAGTATATATGTATATATATTCCTCTGTAGGCTAACCTAAATTTTTGTTCTCCTTTGTGACTTTCCCAGTCTGATTCTATAACCACATACTCGACATGAATGTCCGATATTCTATTTCAAAAACTCCCAATGGTCCTCAAATGGTATCCGATAGAAGATATCATTGCGAAGGTCATCGAGGGAAAACGGAAACTCAAACGAAAAACTTTCCGTCTATATATAGAGAGAGAGCGAATTAGTTAGCCACAATCGATTCCGAGTTGTTCAAGCTCAATTGAACTTGTGATAAAGTTTTAGTTTTCTCTTTAGATCTACCACCATAAAACTCAGAAAAGCCTCTGCCCTCTGGGGTAAATAGTGCTGGGTGTAGTACCGGGAATTGTTGATGCATGGTATGGGTTAGATTAGATTAGATTAGATTAGATTATTTGTTTATTTAGCAGCATTAACTGCTATTGATATACATTTTCTACAAATTCATATAATTCAGGTTAAAAGTTTTGTTTAATATGTTCTATGATAGCTCTTTTAAATAATTTTATATTCCTTATATTTCTAACTTCACTTGATAATGCATTAAAGTATTTAAAGCCATTATAAAATATTGAATTTTGCGAGCTGCTGTTTCTAAAATTTGGAAGTCTTAGCTGATCATTATTTCGAAGCATATACGGTTGACAATCGCCTACATAATTTATACATGCACTCAAGTACGCAGGAACAAGACCATTCTTAATTTTAAATACAAAAATAAACACATTCAAAAATATTCTTTGTCTAACACTTAACCATTTTAGCGTATTTAACATATATTCTACACTGGTATATCTATTACACTGAAGTATCACTCGCATTGCTTTGTTTTGAAGTCTTTGCATCTGCATAAGTTGTTCCTGGTTACATAAAAATAGGACTGTTGCACAATATTCAAAATGTGGCTTGATGATTGTGTTGTATAGATTAATTGTGCAGGAAAGTGGTAATCTATTTCTTATCCTTCGCATAAAACCAATTTTTTTAGAAATTTTCTTGCATATATAAACAACATGTGCATCAAATTTCAATTTATCGTCAATTATTACTCCTAAATATTTCATTTGCCTTACATGCTCTATCTCCATACCGTCAATCTTCAATTTAACATCTATATCTACATTGAAGCACATGCTTTTAGTTTTTTCTATGTTCAGTTTTAAACGGTTTCCTTTCAGCCATGAACTTACGCTATTTAAGTCTTCTTGAATTAGTTGTAGTGCCATTTCCACATCTCCAGATGTAATAAATAACAAGGCATCGTCGGCGAATAAGGCTAATTTACAATGTTTTATAACTGTTTGTATATCATTTATGTATATTATAAATAAAAGAGTTCCCAATATAGATCCTTGTGGGACGCCTAGCTTGACTTCTATGGGTTCTGAAACTTGTGCATTTACTTTTGTTTTCTGCAGTCTGTTCATCAAGTAATCCTCGCACCACTGCAATTCTTTACCTTTTACACCATACTTGAACAATTTCTTTATCAATATGTCCCTATCCACCGTCTCGAATGCTCTTTTCATATCCAAGAAAACTGCTACAACGCTGTGCTTATTCGCGATCTGCTCCTTCCATATATTCAACACCATGTTTATTGCTGATTCACATGAATGATTCTTTCTGAAGCCTGATTGGTTACTGAGCAGTATATTATTCCTTTCTAGATAATTTTCCAATTGCAAATAGACGCATTTCTCTAATATCTTTTCTCCAATTAGCATCGAATTAATTGGTCTAAAATTGCCGCAATTATTTGTATTTTTCACTTTTCTTATCGGAGTTATCAGAGACTCTTTCCACAGTGTTGGAAATTTACCGGATGTCAATGATTTATTGATAATTGCAATCAAAGTTGGTGCAATTTTAGAAAATGAGTCCAAGATCATTTTTCCATTCGCAAGCTTGTAGTCTCTTTTATTGTTCATTTTGCATATGATATTTCGCAAGTCCTCCAATTGCAAACATTTAAAAGTAAATACTGTATTGACCTCTGTGATTTGATCACCAAAAGAAATATGTGGAATGGACCCCTGAATTTCTTCTACGCTCTTGATAAAAAACTTGTTGAATTCATTTGCGATTTCTAAGTCGTTTTCAACAAGCTTAGCATTAAAGTATATACTTCCAATTCTTTCTTCACCTTTATTTAAAATTAGCTTCTTCAAAGTTTTCCACATAGAACTTTGATCGCAGCAGGTATTTAATCTATTCTGCACATACTTATTTTTAGTTCGTTCCAATCTGCGTTTATATACATTTCGAAGAACACGGTAATTACTCCAATCTGCCTCTGAATTTGTTATTAGCGCACGACTTCTTTTTTGTAATTTTTGCTTTTTCAGTTTTATCAATTCAACACTAAACCAGACATTTTCCACGTATCTCAATTCCTTGTATGACGAAAAACAATTTATCACGCGATCTACTTCTGTTTGAAAATGTTCAGCTAAACTATCAACACTAATATCTGTTATTTCATAATCTAAGTAATTCATATTAAATTCATTATGGAAACTTTCTTTTTCATACTTGAGGATACGCTTTTTGTTTTTTTTGTTTTTTGTACTATACATAATATTTTTACTGATTACAATCGTTTCATGATCTGTAATATTTAAATTGTTATCTGTCTTCGCGGTAAAGAGACTATTATTTGTAATCACCAAATCAATTAACGTTCTTGAGTTCCCGTTTATCCTAGTTGGTTCAGTAACTATTTGCTTACAACTATTTGTTACTATCGCGTTTTCCAAATCTCTTCTATATGTGTTATTTAAATCCAAGTAGTTAATATTAAAATCTCCAACAACCAAGAAATCATTCGAGCACTCACTCAAGTCACTCAACCATTCACTAACTTTATCACAAAAGCGCCTATTTTGTGCTCTTGGAGATTTGTATAGAGCTAAAATTATTATTGAATATTTAACAAAACTTACTTTTACAGTCAGTCCCCATAATTCACTTGATTCCACATATGCATCGAGAATTTGAAATTGTAAATTATTATGTAAATATAAAATAACCCCACCTGTGTGCCTTGAATTACTATTGCACCTCGCCACAAAATAGTTCTCCAAGCTTATCTCACCATCTTCAATGCCCTCCGTAATATGTGTCTCAGTCAAGATTATTATATCAAATTTATTTGCTGCAACAATTGTTGACAATTCTTCTAAATTTGATAATAATCCCTGAATGTTCAAATACACAATGTTAATTTGCTTTAATTGCTAATACGATGTTTTATTCCTTTTCAGCCTTAATTGCTTTTCATAAACAGGACAATTTTTATCGCGGCAGTCGTGATTTATGCTTAGATTTAAATTCAACTTTTTATTCGCATTATCGCAATTATTACACTTATAAACTTCATTTTTGCATTGTTTGGCGTCGTGGTTGCCTCCACATTTGGCACAAATCACATCACTTCGGCATACACTTGCTATATGGTTATAACCCCAGCATTTATAGCATCTTTTTACCGACAAATATTCAAACACTGCACAACGATCCCATCCCAAGTTCACTCTTTTCAAATCCATAATTTGTTTAAATCCTTCACTTTCCACCTCAATTACTGCTTTATAAAACCCTGACTCCTTTTTTTTTTTTTAATATTTTCACTGAAGAAGTAGGTACTTACTGCTACTCTCTATCTCTCTCTTTCTCTCTACTTGGCCTGTCCAGTTCCGGCAACATAAAGGGTTAAGTTTTCAAAAAATTTTAATCACCCTGCTTGGTATTCCGGTTGCATTTGTACCAACTTGAGATGCAGTTGACTTAATTGAAGTGCCATTAGAGACGTGATGAAGTGTCTTAAGTGGTGGAGAAAATGAAAGTAAAAATTTTGAAAATAAGTCCAGTTTCTGGTAAAAAGAAAAACAAAGTGAGTTGGGTGGTCTTTCTATGGAAGTTAGTTTGTTGTTGATTGTTAAGAATTATTCGTTTTGTTTTTTTTTTTTTTTTGCGAAGTCAAAATAATTTTGAGTCTCGAGTCTTATATTTTATTTTTTTATTGCATTTATAACTACTAAAGTGTGTGAAACAGAAGAAAAATACTTTCCATCGGTTAACCTGGTTATCTTAAGAGGGCACGAAAAAATATCACATCGCTGGAACTGAGCCAACATGAAATAGGATCATACAAAAACAAAATTTAATTGTGTCCTACAGTGAGATTAATGGCAACATTCAAAACATTTCAAACAGGTTGATATTAAAACAATTGAATTTTAGATAGAAAAAGTTTTCAGCATTATCATAAGTCGTAGAAAGCGGGGTATAAAAAAAACGGTCAATCAGGCTAAGCGAGTGAATACTTATATCTACCAGCACAACACGGATGTAAATAATACACAATTGTTAAAGCTTGTAAACATGATTGGAAAATCCTTACATTCTGAAAATTTAATATGTCTAGTTTTATTGAGACTTTTCAGAGTCAGTCACACCATAATAATAGACTCCACCTATAAAACGCTGTCTACAAAATTAAATTTCCTTTCAGATTTTCTGTAATGACAAGTAGTACGCTTTCAATCTTTACGATAATAGCTAAGTTCTGTAGTTGAACCCTTCTACGTGTCTCATACTAATTACTCTCTGTTGAGTAACTACCTGACCGCAATAACATAGCAGAAGCACGTGGTGATAGATGAACTTGTTAGGAATGATTCAGCTTTAGATTCAAATTTGGCGGAATTCTTTTGTGTACCTTGTTCTAGAACTCCCATATACTGGAGAGAACAAATTGTTCTGCCGATTGAAGCGAACTATTTGTACTGGTCGCTTCATTTATAAAACTTCTATGAAAATGAATGAGGCGTCCTTTTGTGTATCTTTTGTTCTGCCCTCTTCTAGGACACAAAAGAACACAGCTACTTACAGGCTTGTAGACTAACTAAATATATATGGTCTCATGGGAGCAGTTAATGACCTGCGTCAACTCAAAACAGCTTTGGTCAATTAGCTATGGGTTTCAGAAAACAGCACATCTATTGAGGAGGAGTATAGACGTGCGCAATATCACGGTGGTCATAAATAGAGACTGCCTTTTTGGCAAATCATACTGAATGCGTACAGGCTCGATTCAATGACTACTATAGAATTTGTATGGAATGTCAAAATCTTACTAAACGAAAGAAAAACTCAATAAAAAGTTATGCTTTCGTGCATATGGAGAAACACTAGTAAAGTTTATCAAGTCTTGTTGGATAGCTCTCTTCTTCCCGCAGTTCAACCAAATTTCAGGTAGGCTTCAATATGCTGGCGGCATCACAATGTTTCGATGGCTGCCACTCTAACCTTACTTAACCCTGCCAGAGAAAAACAATGTGTAACTACAGTAATGAAATAAGGTTGAAATGTTATATTGTGATGAAAATTTGAACGATATACCAGATAAAAAAATTTGAAATATGTTAAAATTAAGAGCAAGCGTTAGATATACATAACTAATTCGAATCTCATTTCTGCATTTCCGCAACTGGTCAGAATTCAAAGATTATAACATTTTCCGACATCTATCTTAACCAGCACATGTAAAGTATCCATTTAAATTATTTAACCTTGATTAATAATAATATGTAATAAAAAAATATACTTTTCGTCCATAACTGGCAGTAATTAGTTTCTCTTTTTCTTCGTTCTCTCATGTCTGAAGTATTTTTGAATTTTATTTATATAAATCACCGAACTGCGCCAGAAAAAATCTAAACACAAAGTTTATCAACGAGAGAGAAAAAATCACTCAATAATTCCTTAATGATCATCGTCTACAGTAATTTCTATATCCATCACAAGTGGAGTAGAAAAATTTTTTTTTATTGAGTTGCATTTATTCATCATCCTTCTTGGTGATAGAACAGAAGTAAACGGAAAAGTGAAAAATGCAGTCAAGAGTTGAATTTAATTTTCAATTACGAAATTAAAAAAAAAAAACTAACCGAAAATGAAGGGCAAAAGATGAGGAGTACAGTTGTATTGTGTCTGAACTGAGTTGAGATAAAAAACCCCCAAGGATCTGAAAAAGTTTCCCACAGAAAGATTTTTCTTGCATAAAAGTAAAATCAAAGAAAGATCGACTACCTTCTTTCTCTGAACTTTGGCAGAAGAGTTTTTGTTGGATTACTTATAAATCTTGTCAATAATTCAGAGATTCCATCCTTCGAATGACCGACTTTTGAGAGTCCAGTTTTTAAGGAAAATGAAGGATTGAAGAAGTGAAAACTCAGAGAAAAAAATTCCACTTACTTACCTTTTGTAAGATGTGATTTGGATTAATTCCTAACTCTGAAAGAAAATAAAGAAAGAAAATTGTTGAGTATATTTTACGAATGTGAACTTAATTAAGGAATAATAAATAAATAAATAGTAATATAGTTGTAAATACATAATGAAATATAATTTTTTTCTTATAACCTAATGGAAGCTGATTATAAATACACAATTCTGCCGATAGAAACTTTAAGATATCAAAGAGAACTATTACTTAAGAACAAGATGAATACAATTCGAATTTACTGGAGGAATTTAGATTGCAAAGAACAAATACAAAAATTTATATGCGTACCTCAAACAGTAGAATATATATGATCAAGGATTCTATAAATATAAATAAAAACTAAAGAAAACCTTAAGCAGAATCCTCGTATAGGGTAAAGTATGAGTCTATTCCCGGCCAGCACCAGTCCCCGGCCTAACTCTAAAAAAATTCCTATGACGGTTTGCTGCATGAGAATTCATTTCTTGTTTATTTTGCGACCATCGAAACCTTTCTATATTCATAATTTCATAAATAGAAACCGTAAAATTGCTTTTAAATAAAGCAAGGCGTAGATAATTTTTATTAAGAATGTCACATACATCGAAAAGAGGCCATACGGACGAGGAAGCAACACAAAAGTTGATTCAGAAAAGTTAAAAGAAAAAAGTATCAAGAGAAACTTACAGGGAAACTACCAGAAGGTTGCAATATCTGGTCTTTCGACTGTTCTCACATAAACGGAAGAGGAAAGAATTGTTGATTGATGTACCAAACTGAAAATATCTGCTTTCCAGTCAGCTCTAAAGACTTAGTTGATATTGTCCAACAAATTTTAAATGATGACCAAAGATCGATCAAATAAAATCTAGTTGTCGTTATTTTTGAAAAAAAGAAAACATCCTAATTGCTTTTTTTACACCAAAAGGTATTACGAAAGTAAAAGTCAATAACTGGATGATAGAAGGAAAAACGAAGTCAGCTATTCTCTTTGTCGATGGGAACAAGTTCCATCCAGCACTAGACATTAGCGACTTTTGCGTTAATGGAATAATTTTGTATGTTCTTCTACAGAACACTACCCCCTGAAACTTGCAGTGAACTTGTAAGTGAAAAAAAAATGGAAAAGTACTGTGTCGAATATGGAAAAGCAACGTGAACTGGAAATTTTTCAAATTGTTTTGGTCACAGAAAGCTTCCGCGTGTAGATTGCTTCCATTCAATCTAGGTGCTGTTAATTACCCAAAAAGTGTGCAGAATTCAATCGAAAACATTATTCAAGCAAATCAAGAAAGCATTTCTGAAAAATTACTCTGTAAAATATTTAATATAGTAATTGAAGCCGGTAACATAGTGAAAGAGCAGTTAGAAGGTTTCCTCAGATGCTATAATTAACATTTAAAAGGAGAAGGCGACGTAAATATTGATAGTACACCAACGCAAATCAATTTTAATGACTATGAAAATGCCACGTATTCGCTGCAAAGGGTTCTTTGGTGAGAATTTTAGATGATTTCACTGACAATAATGTAGCCAGTTATAGTCTAAATAATTATTCTCCTTCCTTACCAGTAGATAACTCATCGACTTAACAACTTCGGATCTGTTATACCAATAATAGATATTGAGACTTTAGACCCATGTCACACCAAACTCCAATTTGAGCACAGCTTCTGAGAGAATTGTGAAATAATAAATTAAGGATACTTGCATAGAGAAAGAAATGGTACAAGATTATTAATTTCGATTTTTTTTTTTTTTTTCAAGCATCAGGGACGCTTTTGCATAGATTAAACAAATTAAAAGTTAATGTGTGTAAAACTAAGTGTATGGATATTTAAGTATAATTTTGACCTGGATTTAAGAATGGATAATGGACAAATTGAACAAGTTGATGAAATCAAGTATTTAGGCATTATTGCTGATAAGGAACTGAAATTTAAAAAACATATAGATTACATAGCAAAGAAAATTTCGAAGAAAATAGGGTACTTTAGAAGAATAAGAAATAGAATAGACTTACTAAGTTCAATTAATGTATATAACATACTAATTAAGCCCCACTTTGAATATTGTTCAATAGTCATGTTTATGTGCGATAATAATTCTTTTGTACGACTACAGAGACTTCAAAATAGGGCAATGAGAGCCATCTTAAAGTGCAATAGATACACATCTATCATATTTATGTTAAATTTTTTGTGTTGGTTGAGTGTAAAGCAACGAATTATTATTTTATATTTAGAAATAAGTCAGGTGATATATCGAGCTATTTAAGTAAATTAATGAATTATGTTGGAGACTTACAACCTTACGGATTAAGAAATGCTAATGATTTTAGGCTGCCACTGTATAGAGATAATTCATCGCAGAATAGTTTAGTATATAAGGGCTTTCAAATATTCAATAAGTTACCTTTAGATGTAAAACTTGAGAATAATTTTAGGATATTTAAGAGAAAAGTTCTTGAATTTGTTAAAATTACTTATTAAATTCCTAAACTAATGCAGAAGATAAGGAAAAGGAGGAAAGAGAGCTAGACTTATAGTATAATTATATGACTTCTGTAATGGATAGCAAAAACTGCTAAATAAATTCACTTACTTACTTACTAGATTTGGAAGAAAGAAAAGCTTCAAAATAGAAGCAATTTAGCTGCAGCTGCTAACTCTTAGACTGGCAACTAGAAACAAGATGATGTAACTTCATCCCTTACTAAAATTTCATAGTGACAGTACCGAATAATTAAAAATAAAAATAACATACTTTCCTGTTTTTCAGTTTTATATGGGAAAGACAAAGCTATTTTTAATCTAATTAAATTGGAATCGTCCATCCATCGTATTACAAAATTAAATAGCATCCAATCAATCAGACAATTAGTTCCTAGTATAAATAATTCAAAATCTCAGAGCAATCCAATACGAGCCACAGACTTCGCTTTTGTATCACATATCTAGCTTAACCTATCCATCAGAATAAAACATTTTATGTACAAACACACCTAATCCAACCCACGCGCAGGGTTCTTCAATATAAAACACAATTTCGTCAAGCTCAAAATAATTTCATATTGAGTAGGTATATTGTGGGGGCAAAATATGGGAATAGAAATAGAACTGATCTCGATCTCATAATAAACACTTTAAATCCGTAAAGATTACAAAACTGTGGCATAAGTCTCCGATTAAATTGAATTAATCGAAATTACAAATTTAATAGGCGGACAGGAAACAAAAGCGACAACAAAAATCAACTAAAAAAAAAAAAAACTAAAACTAGAATTATATTAATGGTAACCCCAAGCTTTGAGTTTAAACGTATATACGATGGGCACCTATAAAAGTAATTAGACGAAAATTTATAGTATTTTTATACATTAGCAAACCAACTTAAAGAAATTATAGAGATATGTAGATACATGTCATTTATAGCGAAAGGAAGGAAAAATTGTTAGAAGGGAAAAATTTATAGATGAAGCACAGGACCAAGACGAGGTGGGAATCGAACCCACGACCACTGGGTTGATAGTCAGCGCGCTTACCAACTGAGCTACCGAGGCCTCACTGAGCCACTGAGTCCACAAGTTGGACGTAAAAAGCATTTTGGGCTCTAACACTGACTTATAACAATGGACTGAGCGATTTGCTATTTCATGTGGCACAAAAAATATTGTGTTTCTGTATATCACCGTTAAAGCACCCTTTAAAACGATTACATAAAAAAACATGTAAAACTTAACCAATCAGATGAAATTTTACACCCGAAAATCGAATTAAATTAAAAAAATGTATTTTCTTGTGTCCAAGTGATATTTTAATCGCTTATAAGGAATTAAACTCATTCCGACTTTACTTTTCAAAAGTTATTCTTAACTGAATCCTGCTTATGGACAAGAGAGACGGAGCATGGTAAACACTATCTTTACCTTATTCCTTCTGAAGTGATTGCATCTGTACCCAACATAAAAACATCAAATGGCATAAACAAATGTTCCAGAATGCAATATTTTGTGTTGGTAGCTCCAACTCTGCCATAGGGCGAAAGAGAGAACTATAAAACTTGTGCCATGTTTTCCTATAGGAAAATGACAATACGCTCAGTCCACTCGACTTCCATAATCAGGACCTATATTATATTGTTTCATTCTGGGAAGATGTCGATCTTCTACCATTTCCAAGAGTAAAAGAAATTCAGTCTTATCCCTTATCATAAAATAAATAAAATCTATCACCTTCCAATAAAGGCGGTTCATCTTCAAACTCATTCGGGCCACTTCCTTTGTCGTCTGCGCTATACGTATACGCGTTAGGATCATAAAAACCTCCACCACTAGTGTTCGTTGAATATTGTGGTACGGCACTATAATTTGGAGGTACTGACTGCTGTGTGTTATCAAAGCTTTGGAAATTCCTGGAAAAATTCATGCATTTATACAAATTGTCTTTAAATAGTACAAAAATACTTTTACAATTCCTGACCAAAATCTGGAATTTCAAAATTATAGCTCTGCTCCGCCTGTTGCTGGTTGTTCCACTGGTAATCATTGCCGCCATACGGAGCTGCCATCTTTTCTTGATCTGATTGTCCTTTGATTCTTGTTAATTTGAATTAGGAAAATATTGTCATGGGAGCAGTAGAAATATCAAAAAACGATGATTAAATGCTCAATGATTTGGAAAAACTGTGGATAGAAGAATTTTTTATTGTTTTTTTTTGTTTTGCAATAAATGAACGTAATGAGCTTTGGAATGGAGCACCGGCCTTGTTCCAAACTTTATATATTACCAGAAAAGACCCGAATATAAAATGCTATTCCAGCAAGTTGAAAAAAAAACCTTTTTTATCCCCGGTTGATAACAATGTACGAAATAACTTGAATTACGAAAATAAAAGGGAATTTTAGTAATCACCCAACAAATTAAACTTTTTATAACAGAATATGCAAAAACACGACACGCACAAAGACCTGACAATTTACTTTTTTATCTGTCAAAAACCAACCATATTAACTGCCATCTTTTGGCTAAACTTTTTACTAATGCAACTAGATTCAATGAGTGCGTTCAGTATGGACCCTCGTGCACGTTGCTGTTACTCAACACGCGCAAATTTGCGAACTTGTGCCCACATTTGTCGTCACGATAATGTTGCACTGCTGTAGTTCTTTATATGAATACCGAGTTTAATTGGGTACGTGTTCAAACAAGTTATAGTTTCTGTTAAAAATAATAACTGTATCACAACAGCCGTCCGATCAGTAATTTTACAATCTCAAAATGGCCGAATCAATTTCCTTTTCAGTAGTATTGGTATGCAGAGAAATCTCAGTATAGCTTTCAAATCAGCTCTTCGCTTTTCGTCTGAGACGATATGACAATGTTGCTCTTATATAATATCCGTTCTTGGATGCAACTTAAAAGCCTATCTTAAAAGCACCATGCTTTTTTATTCAGAACTGTGCGAATGTGGAAGTCTACCATCTTTTGCCTTCAGCATACAATCTGCAAAGGTTGAAGAGTGACATACATCGGCACCACATCGGCACATGCCTCATCTTCTTCCTACCATGCTGCGCTTTGCATCATATGGTATCCCATGAGCTTCCCTTAATAATATATGTACATAAAAAAAAAAAAGATGCCTAGCTATCAGCTTGGACAATTATAATTTTCACAGTCAAGTAGAAGTAGCGTTGAATGTGACAAGCTTTAATTATCGTTTAACTGGGTGTATATTTTATATTTATGCTACCAGAGGAATACTCTGCCTTAGAGATCGAGAAGAGTAGTAGCGTTGATTTCAGGGGCAAGCTAGTCGGCTATATTTTCTTATGATAAGTATTATGTAGCCCTTCTATTCTTATTAGCACCCATTTAGTTTATTTTCCTTTTTATTTATTATTATGTAGATATTTTTTCTGCGTTTTATTTTTACTCTACTCATAGTGCAGATTTTTAAATTGTTAATTGTACCTACAAATAAGTAGAAGGCCCAGGCTTTAAGTGTGTAGATGTATAAAATAAAATAAATTTAAATTAGTGTCTACACATGTGGTTAGCTAGCAGCAGTATTCACACTTTTTTAAAGGAAGTAAATTTTAATGACACAATTAAATTTGGTTCGTTAGGCAGTGTGCACTCAGGTTTGAAACGTTTTGCCTTTTTGATTAACTGACTTGTGGTGGAGCCTGGTATAGTTGCCTGTATTGCTTCCGTATCTGGCGAATCTATGTCCACATAATTCTACAAAATTTATACTTTTTGATGCTCTAATAAATATTAACCTGTAAAGACTGTATATGATCCAACCGTTATCATACAGACTGTTATTTCATTATATTTAGTTTCAATTTTATATATTTCTATAATACTGTATAACCTGCTATATTTTATTATATATATATATATATATATTGATTTTATTGGTTATTTTGCTGTAATGCCCAACGTTGTACGTTGCTTTAAGCAGGGGCTTATTATTCTTTGAATTTGAAAGCTTCATAGATGTAATATAGTGGCGTGCCTCTATAAAGGAGGATAATCGGCCAGTAATAAACACATAAAAATTCCTATTTACACAAATAAATACAAGAAAAAAACGTAGTAAATTAGACTTTTTATACCAATGAAAATCCGTCCACTAAAAATTATCGGGTACATGCAAACAAAATTATCAAACTACATTCAACCTATCATTCCTATTCATCTTTAAAGTTACAATGAGGGTCTTCTTCCACGGAAGGATCCCAATTGGCAGCTAAAGCTTTCCCCCGATGATTGAATATGTAGAAAGAAGGTACATTCGATAAGGTATCCCATGACTTTTCTTGTAAATCTACAACAGCTCTAATCTCTTTAAAATCTCCAACTATTTGTATTATATTGTAGATAAGAATATCTAAACCAATTATCGTTTGAATTATTATCTGAAAATGCAAGAAAAGAATATTAATTTCAATAGCGTTAAAAAAATATGCGACTTTACATCAAGGGGCAACTGGGTGAAGTCTTGCTCTGTGATTCTAAGGTACGCCCGATCTGTGAATTAAGTAATTTTCAATTATAAATTAATTCTTATTTGTAATTCACTTTGCTTACGTTGTGCTGCTGAGAATGCAGCATGTAAAAGGATTATAAATCCGACGAAAATTAGAATTTTACTCAAACTCTTTCCTGAGTCCAACATTTTCATGCTATATTTGACGTTTCAGAGTTCACCTGCTTCATTTTCTAATAATTTTGGTACTACTCCAACGAACGCATATGCATATTGGACTAGTTTATATTAGATTAAATTGATGGGTGGACTAGATTTAACTTCATATTCTTATAGTTTTCTCCAACGGAAAAATTCGTTTTTTCAGAAGTACTTTCTTCTTTGTTGCACTTACACCTGAGTGGAAAAGGTTATTCTGGTAAGAGATGTATTTTTACCGTTATTATAATTTACTAATTATCTTTAAAAATATTATTTCAGCTCTATACTGGGATAAAACTCTATTTACGGTTCATAAATTACCATTCAGCAATTGATACGAAAAAAGAAACTTTGTGGGGCTCAAGTTATGGTTGCAAGAGTCTCAGAAATCCTTTGTTCGATAGTTTTGTTCAGGATACATTGCCTAACACCTATGAAGAAGGTGTGTCCGAAAACGAATTAAAACACTTATTTCCTTTGTTTTTGCAAAATTTCTTTGAATTTTATGTAATATTTATAAATAACAAATTATCATTATGTAGGTAATGTAAGGTTATGGTTCCAAGAAGCGCAGAAATCCTTCTTCAGAGGACCGTAGGAAAGTTTTGCTTAGAAGTGATGTGTTCTAGGATTGAAAAGGAGATTTATGAAAAAGGTATGTGCGAAAACGAATTAATAAACTTTTATTTCATTTATAGTAGATAGGATGTTATAATTTTTTATACAAAATTTTTGGAAACATATATATAAAGTAAGAAAATATCGTAGTCGAGCTATATATACATATATGACTAACTAGGTTTAGTAATTAGTTTGTGACTGATTGATCACCCTTAAGCCCAATTCAGAATCGGTATTAAGGTGTTATATTTGTAAATAATTGTGAATTATAAAAAAAAGTTAGTTAGTTTCCTACACTGCTTGCTGCGCCGAATCTGAATTGGGCTTTTCTAAATGAGAAAACCTACAAAATATCGGATAGCTACTTGATCCAGTTCCTGCAAAACTAGGATTGTAACTTGTAAATGGTGTTTAAGAGCAAAAAAATTAATGTCTTTAATACAAGCTTTTGCAGGGGTAACCCAACATCAAACAGAATGATTGACTCCTGATCTAGACTGTAGTTCCCATTTTTGACTACCTGAACTTTCTAGTTATAATCGATGGGTTGAAATGAAACTGATAAACTGGAATTCGCATCCTATAGGGCAGTAGGATTTTGTTCATGTGTCGCACTTGGCGTTAGCTGGGCGAGTTATGGGCTTTTGTTTAAATTAAACTTTGTCCTTTTCTACGCAGCCCCATTAAATGGAGTAACTTTAATTCAATTCTACATAACAGGCACCGATTCCCATATTTTATTAATAAATTTAGCGTATTATGTGCTATGGAGTGATTTTTTTCGTTTATATCAAATAATTTTCCTTGTACACTTTTCTACGGTGTCCATTAATTGAGAACTGAACGTCAAAGGTATTATCAAAATTAAAAAATATGAAAAATAAACGTTTCCTTTTCTGCTCTTTTTTTTTACTTCGTCCATGACACACGCGCATCTATTTTGTTTCTGTTTTTTAAACAATAAAATATTGGTGTAACGGGCAGTCTTGTATGATTGTGAGTACCAGTACCAGTAAATACCAGTACTCATACTGGTGAAAAATATTCAGTAAAAATTCAAATTTCTTTACTGGTACTTAAAAATTACCAGTACCAGTAAAATTATTGGTACTGATGAACGCCAGTAAATCACCAGTAACAACCAGTACGCCAGTAAGCGCCAGTAATAACCAGTAACCCCCAGTAAACACCAGTAACCTGCCAATAACAAAAATTAAATACCAATTTATCCACCAATCTGATAAATTCATGAATTATTAAAGCAAAAGACTCATTTTTATATCCATTATATATTATTTAACGAAAATAGTTTTGTATTTTACATATAAGTATCTCAATATATCATTTAAGAATATTGCCAGGTACCCATAAATTATTCGCTAATATCATCTTTCATGTTCCCTTGCTTTCATGAGTATCAATTTTTCGAAATTGTGCCTGCTGATAGTCCATGTTGTTGATGGTATATAGGTGCATATACAGGGTGTTTCCCCTTAGGAGGTCCATAGAGCGGGAGGTGATAGTACTCACCTAGACGAACCAAAAATTGTATGGCAGGCAGGGGGGGGGGCAATATCAACCGTTTAGGAGTTACAGGGTGACTCATAAAAAAAGCTAGGTTTTCACAAAACACCCTGTATCTTAAAAACTACATAGCGTATGGTCACAGTTAAGGGCTCACTGTATGCAGAACTTCATGGCCTTTCCAACGACAGCTCAACCAGCCCGTACCCCTCTCCCCTCAGTTATGAAGGTCTAAACTAAAAATTTCGGATTTTCTTTCCATTTTTTTTTTTACTTTGACCTCTATTACTTTTGCAAAAAGGTCGTTAACATAACTTTTTTTTATAAAAACTGTAAACTGTGGAGCCTCCTCTTTAATTTGACCTATTATACCCTATGTGCTATCTGTATCCGTTAAAGAGTTATTAGCTCTGATAGTAAAAAAAAAACTGTTTTTGTAACACACTTCTTTAATTTCATGTTAAGTATTTTCTAATTCTGACATACTAGGACAATAAATTACTACATTGACTTGAATAGGTTGCGCCCTGTAGTTTTTAAGATACAGGGTGTTTTGTGAAAACCTAGCTTTTTTTATGAATCACCCTGTAACTCCTAAACGGTTGATATTGCCCCCCCCCCCCCCCTGCCATACAATTTTTGGTTCGTCTAGGTGAGTACTATCACCTCCCGCTCTATGGACCTCCTAAGGGGAAACACCCTGTATATACATATACGCAGCTTAAGTGTAGTCATATTATTAAGCCTGCGATAGAATTTTAACACATTACATTTAAATCGGTTAGGACTTTAAGGATTAACGTAATTTTAAACAGCATAAAGAAAGAACAATTGCTTTTCGTGAAGTAATACCTACTTAATGTGTAATAAAAATGAGACTTCTGTTTTAATAATTCATGCATTTATCAGATTGGTGGATAAATTGGTATTTAATTCTTGTTATTGGTAGGTTACTAGTGTTTACTGAGGGTTACTGGTTATTACTGGCACTTACTGGCGTACTGGTGGTTACTGGTGATTTACTGGCATTCGCCAGTACCAATAAATTTACTGGTACTGGTATCTTTCAAGTACCAGTAAAGAGATTTGAGTTTTTACTGAATAATTTTCCCCAGTATAATTACTGGTACTGGTTGAAAAATCAGTAAGGATTTACTTGAATATCACGCAAGTATGCTAACGGGTCGGCCGTCCATGTATTTAACGTAAATTGCATCAATTCCAATTTTTATATATCCAAAGCACCTCTGCTAGGTCAAAATAGGACAATCTATCATCGTTTGTAGTAATTACCTTGACTCAAATTTAACTTTTATTGCCATAATATCTAAAACCCGTAAGCAGCTGGTTCCTCCCTCCTCTCCATTCCCCAGTGATATACTTACTACTGAATTTTGTTATTGTAATTGTGAACAATTGTACTGGAAGTAATTTTATTTGGACTACCTAAAATGGGCGCTGAATTGTTTTTAACAAAAGCGTTTATGCTCACCATTGACGTGTCAATACAAGTAGACCACATCTTTTATCAGTTAATACTTTTATCGTATCGCAATTCCTTCCAAATCGGAATATGTGAATGTGAAACTATCTACCATCTACAGATTTTTTTATTTTTTATTGTATAGGCTGCTCCTGAAATTCCTTACTCCTTTTTTTCACTTAATTTGCTTTTTTAACAAAGCATATAAATGCAATTCAGAAATATGGTAGGTATGCATCCGATCAGCATTAACCTGTTTATTTAAAAACCAACACATAGTCCACGTTACATATGAGAATACAATCATAGGTACCATTTAAAAAAAAATGTTTGAAGTTCCACTGGCCAACATGAGGCTGTAGGGTAGTTTTATAAAAACAAGCAAATTTAAAAATTAATAAAATTTACTACACTTCCTTTCAAATATAACTGCGTTTTACACCTGAACGTTAAGGTATTCCATTACAAAAATTCGCAGAATTTTATTAATATTCTCCACCGTAGAGTAGTCAATGATATCATGATTGTCAGTGGTCGTATGCCATACGTCTGGAAAAGGCACAGGAATTAAGTGCAAAATTGGAACATCTCTTATTAAAAACGGTATGTGATCATCTTCAATAAAAGATTTTGCAGTCTGTGGTTGAAAATAGCGATTAGGTAGTGATCTGATTGCACTGTTTGTTGTGTAATTCTCCAAATAGCCTCCAACAGCCAAACGCTCTTCAATAAAAAATAAATGAGAATACAAATTTTCAGTATTTTTAAAGAAGCTATAAAATTTCGGATCTGGTGTTCCAATCAGGTCTAATAAGAACAGTAAATCGATACGCTTTAAATAGTCCTCCTTTTCCCATTTATCTGCCAGATGTCTTGCACCATATATCGAATCTTGAGGACCCCATATTTGAAATGCTTCTTCTCCATCAAAAAATATAAACTTAAGGCTGAGTTCATTATTTTGCATTGCCTCAATTAATTGTTCTTTCAGGACAAATGCTAAATTTATAAGCATAGCACATGGTACTGCTGAATCTGTTGCACCTAGGAATTCATCGTTTGGAAAATATTTGCTATCGTAGTGACATGCAAGCACTAGAAAACGTTCAGCATTTGGATTTAAGGTTGCAATAACGTTCTCAAAAGTTTTCATGCCCATCGGTGTATTATCCCTAAAGCTATTTCTTGTTATGGTCCAATTTAAAGTTTTCATAGAAGAAATTATGAAATCACGCACATCGTCATGACCTGGCGTTCCCACAACTCGAGGAATTAGTATGCTTTTCACTGTTCTTCGTAAGTGATCTTTATCAGATAGTCTAGTGATAAGCGATAACCTATGATCCGGAATTTCGAGGTGTTTATGTTTTATCTGCAACAAGAATAGAAGTAAACATTTTAATGTGTGGCGCAAATATGTGCTATTTCTTACTCTTTTCTGAATCAAGTCATCTTGTTTTTGGACGGTGTAGTCTATAAAATAAATTACTAGCACGAAAAATATCCAAAAATAATAAAAACATGCCATAGCAGTTGCAAACTACGTTGCAAAACGCAAATTTGACATTAAAAACTAACAAATGACAAATATGAAAACAAACAGCTGAGCGCATGATATCATGATCATCCGTGCGTTCAGCCGCACGCAGAATGTCACATTAGGTCTAATTTACTCCGTGTAAAAACTTTCACAAAAACAGTTTATTTTTGAGCTCGCAAAAATCAAGTAAATTTATACGTTTCCCCTCTTGCACAAACTTGCACATTTTTACTCATGATCACGAGGATGTGTAACTTCGATATGTAATCAGCTGACTATCAAAAGTATTAAATTTGAGGTTAAGCCGTTTGTTGTGTTTTCGAATGAATGTAAAATGACAATTTAAAGTAGGATTTAAAAAAAAAATATTAAAGAGGGTAAGTTTTTATAAAACGTATTTCAAATTAATTAATTGTTTTCTGTTGCAGACAGAAACATAGCAGCCAAATTTTTGACAATGGCAAGCTCAACAAAATTTACTCAAGAAGTGTCTGGTAACTTTTGTTGAGCTATCCCCTCTTCCACTTAAAAGTTTTTACTTGATTTTTACGCAAAGAATTTTGCTCTAAAGTTACCAGACAGACCTAATGTCACATTATTACACACCATGAATATAGAGAGAACAGGAAGTGTTGATACCTGTAAAACTCGTGTGCATGGGCGTGGATTTTTTTCAGGGTATCGTGAAGTAGGTCAGAATTATATTGAAGAAAGAGACAAATGTATTTTCAGCTATCAAACGAAGTTTCCAAATTTACAACATTTGCATCTCGTGAAAATATACGTGGGAAATCATTTTTTAGGCAAGTATAGTTATAAAATATTATTTTGTGTACTTTACACACATTTTTATACTAAATTAAATTGAATTTAATAACAAAAATGATGAAATATGTGTCCATGCAGCGAGCTTGTGAAGGATACAACTTCCTGCATCAAATACTCAAAATTCCTTAATTATATTCTCAATTTTAAAATTTCTCGTAATTATAATAAGAAAAAATGTATTTGTAAAACTTATAATAGAACTGGATCATAGAAATATTAAATATGAATAAAATAAATATAATAATAATAAATTATTATTATTAAAATGCAATACATTTACAAGACTGCATGCACTATATTTTCTATATTCTCATTTTACTACCGTGTAAACACATAAACAACGTTTAATTACCAACTTTACAAAAAAAAAATTTTACTAGAAGAAATAGAACATGGCTGCTAAGCTTGACACTTCTTGACGTTTCTTTCTTTGTAGTCAACAAAAATCTGTTAGGGCTGCTTGTTTTTTTAGATATCGGTGTGTTTAATAAAGCTTAATTCATCGTGCAAAAGTGCAGTAGTTAACCAAATAAAGTCAAGCAGTAAATTGCAATAAGAAAATGTCTTCACGAAAAAAGGTATGAGAATGGTAGTGAATTGATTTAACTTCTCAGGCTTACCTGTCCAGTGATTTCCATGATATCTGGTGGAGCATCTTTAAGAAATTTCACTTTAGAAAGGAAGTATTTTTTCAGATTTAAACTTTGGGAAAATGTTTGCAATTTATTTAGCAATTTACATCGAATTATCCACTGCTTTGACATTTTTGTTTTATACTTTTTTCTCTCTATACAGCAAGTACTAAATTTGCAAATACGTTCCCGGTGCATTATGTATCAATCAGCTGATTGGGTTTGGTTTGAGCTATTGATAAATATTTTTCCCATAAGCCTGCAAGTTTTTAATGAATTTTATAGTTGTTTATGCATCTAAATGGAAAATCAACAGCCTTAGCCATTGATCTAATTCAATTCATGCAAATGTACTACACAAGTAACATTAGTTAATTAAATTTGACATACAGGTGGCGCTCGGGAATATCTGTTTATAAATATAAAAAAATTGGTTTTGACTTAAATTCATTAAACTTCAATCATTATAAAGTTAACGAAGAGAGATAGCTCTTATATTTAAAAAAAAAAACTTAAATTTACCGGACCTGTAGAGAAGTGTATTATTTATCACTAGAAACTTCATTTCTAGCCTTTATAATCTAATTTATCTTTCGGGGAATCCCGCCTCGTTTGCTTTCCCTATGTTAATCATTGAGTCACTGACATATAATAAGAATGGACTGAGACGTCCTATCTAATTCCTATAGTGAAAAATGGCACAAATTTTGGCTAAAATCTATTTGACTCTTTCAAGCTCAAAATGTACATTGAACTGTATCAAATTTTGGAAACAGTACTGCTGTTTTGATTGAAATGCATAGGAATTGACATGAAAATGCAGACAAATATATTATTTATATACGTCTATCTCTTACAAGCTCAAGCATATTTGACATCAAATCTGCAGAGGAACACATTTTTCAGTAATATTAAAAATTAGGTTTTGTATTAATTAAAACGAGTTTAACTTCCTAAACAATTTTAATTTAATGCAATACTATTTTACAACATCTTTAGTGTTTCCAATCGGCAAATAATAATAAATTATGAATCGGTGTGCATTTGTACGAAATAAAGGGTTTTCACAGCCTGTTCAATATTTGTGCCATTTTTGAAGGAAGAACGCTCAGTCCATTCTTATTATATGTCAGTGATTGAGTCACTGACATATAATAAGAATAGACAGAGACGTCCTATCTAATTCCTATAGTGAAAAATGGCACAAATTTTGGCTAAAATCTATTTGACTCTTTCAAGCTCAAAATGTACACTGAACTGTAACAAATTTTGGAAACAGTACGCCTGTTTTGATTGGAATGCATCGGAATTGACATGAAAATGCAGACAAATATTATTTATATACGTCTATCTCTTACAAGCTCAAGCATATTTGACATCAAATCTGCAGAGGAACACATTTTTCAGTAATATTAAAAATTAGGTTTTGTATTAATTAAAACGAGTTTAACTTCCTAAACAATTTTAATTTAATGCAATACTATTTTACAACATCTTTAGTGTTTCCAATCGGCAAATAATAATAAATTATGAATCTGTGTGCATTTGTACGAAATAAAGGGTTTTCACAGCCTGTTCAATATTTGTGCCATTTTTGAAGGAAAAACGCTCAGTCCATTCTTATTATATGTCAGTGCAATGAGTTAAAGCATTCTGGTCCATTCCACAATATTTAAAATGATGTACATATATGTACGTCATGTGATTCATATTTTTTTGTATCTGAAGTGTTGAGGAAATTGATCAAATGTATACAAAACTGCTATTATAAAAACATTTGCTTCCCGCACGCTCTAAAACATGTTATGGTCCATTCCAAAATGCACTACTCATTTCAATATCTGTATACTCTGCCATGCGACATCTAGCTCTTGTGGCATCTATGGTCCTGTTATCCGAGCGATGATGATTGATATACTCAATGAACACATTCGTTTAAAAATGCAACCTGTTTTCAATGTTTGATCGACTCCAAGCTTAATTCTTTCTGGAATGACATTGGTTAGGATTTTCTCTATAGTTCTCTTCTTTAGATCATTCTACTTTGGAATTTTCACTAGTGCACTTCTTTCGTCCAATCCTACGGGAAGATAAAAGCAGAGCAGCTCACTAAAAAAATGTGAAATTGCTAATATGAAGGTGTTCATTTGGCCCATGCTATAATTAGCTGTTTCGTGTGTTTAGTAAAAATGTTTCCTAACAAATATTTTTTTATCTTCGCATTTTTCCGAAAGAATCCAAAAACAACATTTGAATTCTATATGGTGGCTTGGAATGGAATCTGAGATTATACAAATATATCTTGCTGTTTACTGTAGTCGGAGAGGGTTCATTTTTATAGTCTGTTCATAGCCCAGTGAAAACCTTACTTAATGAATTACGTTATTTGTTAATACCTACATAAAATCTTTTTTTTTTAGAGTACAAGTACGGAAGAATCAAGCTCTGGATCATCATCAGGATCTTCATCATCAAGTGGAAGCTCTTCAGGCTCTGAGAGTGGTTCAACCAGTTCAGATAGTGAAACAACAACTTCTGGAGACGAAAAAACTGCACCAAATAATTCTAGATCAAATGATGCAGCTTCTGGAGTGGGTAAGGCACCTCGAAGAAGAAGTTCAGAAACAAAGCAACATTCAAAAAGTGAAGAAAAATCTGGTGGAAATAATCAAAAAACAAAAGTTCCATCAAGTAGAGGACAACGATTATCTAAAAGTAGTGTATATTCTAGCGATGATGAAGCACCACCGTCCAAAAAATCCGGAAAAAATCCTCTACCAACTGATCGAAAAAGGGTTGCTGAATCAAGAAGGTCTACTCATGTCCCTGTTCCACCTCCCCCAATTGGAGGAGGAAAAGCTCCACCGGCGATTGTTAAACAGCAGCAACAACAAAATTTCGCAAAAGCTGCTGCGAATAGGCAAAATTTATTAAAATCCCAATCTAAATTTCAATCTAAAAGTGTTCAATCAAAAAAGAAAAGTATTTTCTCTCCAGATAATTCATCAGATTCAGAGCATGAAGTTGAGGACAAAAAAGCTAGTAAATCCTTAGTTACAAAAGCAAAGCAAGCACCAAAATCAAAAGTACGAGCAGTTGCACAGAAAAAATCTGTTCCAGTCAAGAAAGAAGATACTAAAAGTACCGGATCTTCTGAATGTTCCTCATCTTCAGGGGGCTCTTCTTCAACTAGTGAAACAGAAGAATCTGATTCAAGTGACGATGACTCGTCCCCACCTGCAAAGAGACCAGCTCAGAGAAAAATACTTCCTAAATCTTCAAAGGTTACCGAATCCGGTAAAACTGTTATTCTATCTGATTCAGATGGGGAGCTAAATAAAACTCCAGCTATACGAAAATTGACGAGGTCTTCGAGTACAAGAAAGTCAAAACATCTTACTGGTAAGGCTACTGATAGTGAATCTGAAACTGAGATGGATAAACGTTCGATATCAAAAAGTCCTGTTAAAAAGGCTCCAATAGGAACAACAAAAAGTAAGGCGAAAGTAAAGCGTGAAGTTAAGGCAACAACTCCAGTTCCTTCAGTTGCATCACCCGTTCCCGAAGAACAGAAATGTCCAGTTGAAGGATGCGACTCTTCTGGTCATTTGAGTGGAAATCTAGATAAGCATTTTCTTCCAGAAGCATGCCCTTTATATCATAACATGTCAGTGTCTGAATGCAAGGAGAGAGCAGATGAAAGAAGGTTACGAGATGAAGACAGGAAAAAAGCTATTGCGTTAATTGATCCAAACAAGAAATTGGTGTCGACTGAGCAAAAAGCAAATTTAATGAAAATTCGAGAATCACGAAGCAAATTTAAACCATCGCAAGCTTCCTCTTCTGGAGATAGTAAAATTAAGTTAGAAAAAACTGACAAAGATCGAGAGCCTAATCTGCTGGGAATTGTACCTGATTATGATCTGCAGCTATTCAGAGAGGCGCAAGCAATTGCTAGTGAAAAAGTGGAAAAAGAAATAAAAGATCTTCCAGTTGGAAAGGGAATCAAGCAAGTTTTAGTTAAAGTACTCTTTGTAATTTATAAAAAATAATATTTCCCATTTTCAGATACATAACCATGGGAAAGTTTCAGATGAAAGTATGGTATCAATCACCGTATCCAGAAGATGCAGCACGTCTACCAAAAATGTATATTTGTGAATATTGCTTGAGATACCAAAAATCAGAAGTTGGAATGAAAAGACACGCGGCTAAGTGTGTTTGGCGGCATCCTCCTGGTGACGAAATATATCGAAAGGGAAAACTGCAAGTTTGGCAAGTTGATGGAAAAAGGCACAAGCAATATTGTCAACACCTCTGTCTTTTGGCAAAATTCTTTCTTGATCATAAGACTTTGTATTATGATGTAGAACCTTTCCTGTTCTACGTTATGACATTATTCGACTCAGAGGGCTGCCACACAGTTGGCTATTTCAGCAAGGTAAGTTATCAGTATTTGTTTAACAATTGATTTAATTTATTTAATATACGGTGGGGTGGAGGGACTATATACGTAGGTGGCCATCGAATTAGAAACTTTCTGAAATTTCAATACTTTCATTAATTTTACATTAAAAAAAAAGTACTTTAGTATAAATATTATATTTATTTAAAACTTATAATATGTACGTACAAAATGCGTCTTTATAATTAATATTTTGTGGGGGGAGTTACAACATTAGTTAACATCAGCTACTGCTTTTATACGGTCCGGCATACTTTCAATGTATTTCTGAATCATGGATTCAATATCCTTGTAATTTTTCCAGATATCTTCTTTTTCAATATTTCAGCCGTTGGATTTGAAAAGCTATAAACCCTAGATTTTAGCATAGCCCAACAGTCCTCTATTGGATTTAAATCTGTCGATTTCCCACACCAAGGAAGTAATGGAAATTCATGCTTCGGGAGGTCCTTTTTAACAGATTTTGCGGTATGGCAGGGATCGTCATCTTGCGTAAAAATATATGATGCTCCCTGGGCGTTCAAATATTCAATATGTGGTCAGAGAACAATATCCAAAACTTTTTTGTACCGGTCTTGCAGTATTGTTCCCGTAATAAAATGAAGAGGACCTGAACCCTTTGGTGATATGCAGCTCCAAATCGGTTGAATTAGTAAACTTATCTTTAACCAATCTTCAGCTGTAAAGTCCTTATTGTTTCACCTACTAAAATTGCGCCTTTCTCGTTTTTGGTGTCAGTTTTGATTTTTTCAACGGACGTCTGCATTTTAAATTTGCTTCGTATAAACGGTGTAAGGTCCTAGCTGATAACTACTCCTTGCTCAGTGAAAGTTTCTTTTGTAGTACTTTATGTGATGCTCTGCGATGTAGTAAACACACTAAACAGAAATTAACAAGTTCAATTAATGCAAACAGTTCAAAAGTTGAATTACTGTAGACTTAAGGAAGATAGGTAAAAATAATTTTTTACCTATTTTCCTACCTTTGCAAAAAAAAGTTTTTATGATACGCATAAGGTAGACAGGTACATGAACGATAGCCTAGTGCACAAAGAGTTTTCTTAGACACTGCAGAAATTGAAAGAAATTGGAAAGATAAAATTTTTTTGCGAAAGTTTCTAATTCGATTTAATCCATTTCATATCTTACTTCGAAAAATACTCTAGTTACTAACTCTACAGTGAACCTTCTGCTATCATTATCATCTTTCTTAGTAACATTTCGAACTTTGTTGTGCAGGGCATGGCGTGGATTGGCGGCAGAAATATTCACCATGATATCAAACTTTTCTTTGGGTTAGACCATCCAATGCCATTCAGATGTAATCAAATTGTTCATTATACCGCCGCGAAAGTGGAGTCGTGCCAAGCTGCATGCGATTCATTATTTCAAAATCAAACTCTTTTCTGAAAGTCATCCTCCTAATATTTGGCTGACTGTTGTCTTGGCGAAAATGAACTTGTTATCTGTTGCTAAAAGGAGTTAGTTTTTAATCCAAGGTAGACTCTAAATGGTCTACTTATTACCCACAGTACTAATCCCTTTGATGTTTTCACTAAGATTTAATACCCTATAGTACATATTTAATTCTATCCAAATCGCATCATATAAACAATAAAAATTGTCATGACCGCAATTCATATTATGGTACACTGAAATCGTGCACTGCTAGAAAAAATGCACGTCAAAATGAACCTGGTGTTACACTCGAATAATTTCCGGTGGTATACTGAAAAACGAACGCTCACATCTATATGAGGAATGTCATGGATCATCACATCTTCAGCTATTACTCCACAAAATTCATCCGCAATCAGACCAAAATCGTGATGTTGTTTTTATCACAAAATTTCAATCTACCATATTCTCATCACTTTAAAAGTTCAATTGAACTCATTTTCCATTCATAAAATATCAATGGAAATAATTGGTATGAGACACGCCGATTACAGTTTTGTATTATATCGCGCTAAGATTTAAAAGAAACTCAAAACTGTGGTAAGCAGAATACTTAGATTGCAATGATTGGACAGTCTTGTGGCGTAGTTTAGTTCTCCATAACCCTTCGAAGAACATAATAACCGTGGTATAGCGACAACCTTTTGTTCAACGTATGCTCTCCGGCTGATATTCCATCTAAATGGTTATTATAGGTTTTCTGAATTATTGTTTGCTAATGCATCTTTATGCATCAATGACTTTTTTTTAAAGTATACTGATTTGATAAAGCTGTACAAAACCATAATATCTTATAATTAAGCTAGAGCTACATTTAATGGGATATCTGAAAAATTCCAGAAAAAGTTGAATCTTGCTTTTTTTTTTGCTTTATGTATTGCATGTTATTGACACATGTCTAAGCGTCAAGTTTCTATAAATTCTACAGATTCTCCCAGTTACATATTCTTCTTCTTCTTTCTTGGTTCAAGACTGAGTCAACTGTGGGCTCCACTGGATGGGAGCTGGAGTTACTCCTCTTCTGGCTCGACCCTATAGGGTATAACGCCATATAGTAGGATTAAATAACATTTAGAGGACGCACTGAATAACTGGGAAGTATGATGAGAATGATCCTAGTTGGATTGATTCATGATGTATGAAATTTGCTAATTGAGTGTGGGTAGATGGAGGGAAAAGATCTGAGGAAGGTTTCATGGCTGGGCTGGAAATGACGGAGTGTAGGGATATGGAGTGGTAGTTAGATTTCCGTACAGGAGAAGTAATTGATTAACTAGGCGAGAAGTCCTGCTTCGCTGGCAAAAGTTGTAATCTGCTTGAGGTTGGGTTGACTGATTGGGGAGAGCACATCCTCAAGCCCGCCTGCACTCTCAAGAAGGTTGAAGTTCCTTCTTAAACTGTTGTACATTTTACAGTGGATTAGACTGTGCTCTATGGTGTTTGGCACACTGCACTCGTGACATGAGATGAGATCAGTTTTGCCTATTAGGGAGAAGAGTTTGGCATCACAGCTGTGAAAAGAGTAGAGACGGTTTAGGAATCTCGTTTCTTTTGCAGAGAAGCACCATTCATGCCAGGGAGGTTTCTGGGGGAGGGGGAAAAATTTGGCGAAGAATCTGCCCTTGGTGAGACTAGTTGATGAGAAGTCAGCAAGCCAGGTCGTTTGCAGATTTTCTTTGATATGGGCGAGAAGGTCTTGGAGGGAGATTTTGGTGTGGGAGGTTGATTCAAGGGAGATAGCCTCCTTGGCTTTTTTGTCCGCTAGTTCATTTAAGGGTAGGCCCTTATGGCCTGGAAGCCATACTATTTTATACAGATTGGACGAGTTGGATAAGGCAGATGAGCAGATGTTATAAGCGTGATAAGAGTCATTGGAGTTCCGAATTGAGGCACATGCCGACATGGAGTCGGTAATGATGATTATTTTTGATCCAGTTCTGACTTTGGATAAGTCCATAACCAGTTGTATGGCCAGGAGCTCTCCTCATGTCAGCACGGAGATTCGTAGCCTCAATAGCACTGATCCCCGTTAACGGACTCGAGAAGGATGCATCAGTGGCAAAAATTTGCCAGCCGTTTGCAGTGTGCTCATCAAGCAGCTTGAGGTAAACTTGCTTCAGCAGTTCATCTGGTATGTTGTCCTTGTTTACCCCATGGGAGGACAGGGTATTAGTTATAATTCTTAGATTTTCAGGAAGGCAGATTTTGGTGTGAGACCCAATCATTTGGAAGACTCTGGAAAAGGAGGTGTAGACCGCAGCGTAGCTGGAGATTTTAGGGTTGAGGCGATCGAGGTGCTGCGAGGTGAATAAGTTTTGGGAAAGGGCTCTGCCAATTTCTTTAGCAGTGAGTAGGGTGGTTCTGTGGGCAGGAGGAAGTTCATTTGCTAGTGCATAAATGATGTGGATTGGGGTGGATGGGGACAGCCCTAGGCACGTCCTGAGGCATGCATTGGAGAAGGTTGTGAGCTTTCTCTCAATGTATTTAGGTCGATGTGCCATCATGGTACTCCGAACTCCAATTTGGGCCTAATAACAGCCCTATAGAGTTTGAGTGCTGAGATTGGGTGGAGCGGATTTGTTTTGGATGTTAGAAGCTTGAGCGTGTTCACTTGGATAGTTGCTGCTTTCGTTGACTGAAGAAGTTGCTCTTTGAGTTTCAGACTGGAGGTGAAGAACCTTCCAAGGAATTTCATCTTGGAGGCAATAGGTATACGGAGATTACTGAAGGAGACCGTATCAGGCAGCCCAGATCTATGTGAATCGGCACTATGGTTACCTTTTTCGGGTTGATGGATAGATTAAGGTCAGACGCCATTTGGAGGAAAAGATGTAGTGCATTTTTTATAGAATCGAGAGCCCGTTTGTGTGATTTGCCAGATCCGACGAACATGAAGTCATCCGCGAACTGGATTATTTTTACTTCATCAGTGGATGCCTTGTGGAGAGAGGAGGTGTAGAGGTTAAACAGGATGGGACTGTTGACGCTGCCTTGCGGAAGGCCATCGTTCACTACAATATTACAGTTTCCCAATTTTAACGTTCTAGCATTGAGGAAGCTCGCGATCCACGAGACTATGTCGAGCGGGATGCTCATGTCTGTGAGGATGCCGGTAAGGTTACCTGCATCCACTGACTCGTAGGCGGATTGAATATCAACAGAGAGGAGGATGGATTTGAGGCCTGTTGATTTGTTGTAGGATACCTGGTTCAAAATTTCATTAAGGCAGTTGTTTACGGATTTGCCTCTGGTGTAGGCAAAGGACTTGGTTGGGAGAATGTTGGCTTGAAGTACTATATTGGTGAGACGCTTCGTAATGACACCATTGATGCATTTGGTCGTTGTTGGAGAGCTATGAACCTTGTCCTTCTTTTTGATTGGAACTATGTTGATAATTTTTAAGGACTCGGGGAGAGCGTTGTAGAGCCAGAAACTGTTTAGGACATCGAGAAAGGATTGAAAGGCACTGGGTTGAGTAGTTTTATGGCAAAGAAAGGGATTCCGTCCACACCAGGGGTTGAGTAATTAGATTTGCTCTTGAGAAACAGCATTAGCTCCTCTGGCGAGATTGGGAGTCTGGGGAAAGAGATGAGTCTAGGGGGGTATTGAGGACTCGAGGCATCATGACTGATTGTGGGTGCCATTTTGTTTAAGAAGGAGGATGATTTTGAGGTGTCCCAGTGGGAGATTGAGTCAACCGAACAGAATTTTCGACTGATGTTCTTGACAGCGTTGAAGAAGGACTTGGAATTCGAGGCTTCTAAATGTTCCACAAAGCTGGCTATGACGGCCGCTTTAGCTCTCTTGACTTCCTTTTTCAGCCTGATGTTGATGGCTCTGAGCTTGTTCAGACTAGCAATCGAGGTTGATCTAGCGCATTCAGTAAAGAGTTTACTCTTTACTTTGAAGAGCTTTTCAATAGTCTCGTTCCACCATGGCTTGGGAGAGAATTTGGTGTGTGGTGATCTGAAGGTGTTTGAGCTGATTATATTGTGAAGATCGGTGAGGATATCCGGGCTGAATTCGAGTGTGCCAACTTCAGCTGCAATTTTAGTGCGGTTTAGGAAGGGTCTGGGGTGCCGATTCATTGGACTGTCGTCCGTTGACATTTGGACGGGCAGGTGATGGGATGAGCCAATTTGAGACTGGAGCGTCATAGCATTGACTGAGCTGGGAGGGAGAGACGTGAAAGCAGGGTCCAAGACAGAGCCCGAGGAGTCCGAGTTCAGATTAGCAAGGAAAGTGGGGGTGAAGGGATTGGTCAGCACGAGGTTACTGAGAGCAAGTAGATCCTTAAGGACTCGACCTTTGATGGTTGCTGGACCAGAAGCTCTGATGAACGGGTCCCAGGAGGGGTCCCTGGCATTGAAGTCCCCGCATAGGATGACATTGGAGCAACTTGAGAGGAGAGTGAGGAGATTTCGGATATTTATTTCAAAGGTTTCGGCGTCTACAGAAGGGGGGGTGTAAACTGAAGCAATTGTAAAGTTGAGGTTACCTATGAGAGTTTTGACTATTACGCAGTCTAAATCAGAAGTGAATTGAATACGAGTGTATGAAATGTTAGTTCTTACTGCGATTAGGCAGCCACCATAACCGTCACAACGTTTTGTCCTGACGATATTGTAGCCGTTTAGGGACGTTATGGAGCTATCCCTAAGCCAAGTCTCGTTGAGAAGTAAGATGTCATAGGGGTTGGAGTAGAGAAAAAGTTCAAGATAGGGTCTATTGGCAAGAAAGCTTTGTATGTGTAGTGTAAAATTTTCATATTGCGGAAAGGGGGGTTACGGAAATGTTATTTAATGCCTGTTGCTAACTCTTTAGTATTATTTTGTATTAATAGTGAATCTGAGAAGATCCCGAATGATTGGAGTTTATTCTTGAGTGCACCAATAAAGTCGCTATTTGGGACCGTGCTGTTGTTGGTTTTTAGGGCGTCACTGATCTAGGTTAGGATTTTTTCCATCTCAATGACCCTTTCCTTTTCAGCTGTAAAGCCTGTTCCGTTGGTAGTTTGCGATTTCTTACTGAACATTTTATAGAAATTTTGTGGTTTTGGAAGCTGGTAAGTTTTAGCAACACTCACATAGGATCTTTTCATGATAACTTTGTTGGCTTCCGTATCAGGGAGCCTAGCTCTTTTAGAGGAAACTAGAGGTGGATAGGAGGGGTCATCTGAGTGGTCCTTAAGGAGATCGAATCTGTTGGACGAGGGAGAAGAGGGGGGTTTGGAGAGGACTGAAGGATTAGTGATCTAGCTATGCTGCGGTTCACACTCTTGATTGCCATGACCTTGAGTACATCGGTCTCAAAAGTTTTGGTGGGACAGTCAGGTGAGTCTGCTCTATGTTTACCTTTGCAGTTTATGCAGTGAGGAGTCGAACTGCAACTTCCTTGACAGTCTTCTAAGGAGCAGTTTGGGCAGGTTGGTTTGGTTGCTTTGCATTGAGGTTCCCTGTGACCCCATCTCAGGCATTTCGCACATAGTTTGGGTTTGAGAGTGTAATAATCAACCCGACGTATGGCCCCATAGATTGAGACCTCCTTCGGGATTACGTTGGCCTTAAAGGAGAGCTTAACGATGCTTGTGGGAGAAAAGGAGTCTTCCGCGATTTTCTTTTTGAACCTTTCAACAGCTATAATCGGAACTGGAGAGGAAATATTGTTAATTAGCTCCTCGTCAGTAATATCAAGAGGTACCGCCTTGATAATGCATTGCTTCCGAGCGTACGAGGCAGGGATGTAGGCATTCAGTTGGTGATTTGATAGGTCTGCAGACGCAAGCTTGTTAGCTGAAGTGTAGTGGTTGAAAAACACCTGTACTGCGTTGAATGAGTGTTGTTTTATGTTTGAAAAACCGGAGATGTTGTTTTTCTTGAGCAGTGCTCCTATCCCAATATCACTAATTCTTTTCTGAACGTCCTCACGCTGTGTGTTTGATCTTGAAACCAGTACCCAGAAGGGGCCTTTGTCTGACTTGTCATATAGCACTAAAGGTGGTGATGCTGGCTTGGGTGATGCGTTTGAGGTTGGTGACCTAGGTCCCTGAGAGGATGGAGAGCCATTGCTGGTAATTGTAGAGAACAGCGGTTTGGCTGGGAGTGAGAAATCGAAGGCTTTGTAGGAGCCTTTAGTTGGGGTATTTGAAGTTATTGTGCTTTCGGGCTTTTGGGTGAGGTCCGTGTCGAATGGATTGGATGTGTTTAAAGTTTCCGGTACACTGAGATATTTCTGCAGAGTGAGATTATCAGGAGGAATGGAAGTCGACCCTCCAGGGTCGACAATCATGGATTCTTGTTCACCTAGCAAGGTTTGCAGGGACGTGTTCAAACCAATATGAGTCGACGATGTGCCAAACACCAGGGGAGAATGAGAAATTTAGCTAGGATAAAGAAAAATATTCTTACCCCAGTAGAACGCCAAGCGTTATCAGAACTATACAAGTCTTTATGAATCTGTACTTAACCTGAATGAAGCTATACACTTTATTCTACCCACTGCAGAGAGGTTACTGTACTTGGTTTGAGGTTAGGTTCGTCGTGCCCTCGTGAGGATATTTCAAAAACTTCCTTTAATTTTATTTATCAAAAGACAATTTAGGTTAAAAATTGACTGATGGGGTGTAGCAGAGAGTACGTTTTTTTTTTTAATTTTGCTTGAAAAAATTACAATCACTCGAAAAATTTTCCGCTTTGAGAAAGCAAATGAGAGACACACCATACGGGTGATCAAGCGCAAGTGACATTAATTTACGTAATTCCCTTTCATCCCATTTACCTATAAAATTGTGGTATTTTTTAAACTTAATTTTTACATGAATGAAAAGTCAATGTTAATTTTAGTGACCTGACCATCCGTTTTATCTATGATGCTATTCGAATTTTCTTTTGGGATGCTCCTTAAATACTTATCTAGTAAGTAAGCATTAATATTCGTATTCTTTTTTATATTTATACGAAAAAAAAACCATATGATCTTTCTCAAACATAATTCTTCACGTTTTAAGTCTGTTCTTTTTCCAAATACTTCACATTTGGCACTTCTTTACTGTCCAGTAGTTCTTCGAAAGAATTTGCTTAGTGATTGATTATATTAAATTTTGTTTTATTTTCTTGATTTACAATACCTTGCAGTCGACGTGTTGTGATTTTGGTTTTCCAATTAATGTCTAGCATTTTACCTTTCAAATTGAAAAACTAGTACTTTCTCCATTCGTTTGAGTTAATTCGAATTTCTGGAATTAATTCCCCTGGATTCGGTTTCAGACCGGCTGTTGTGAACTTTTGTATTATGGTGTGCTAGTGATGCTGGCCTTAGTGTCGGGGTGCCAGATAGTATGTCTTAACACAACCCCATGCATTGAACACCAACACGCCTGTGAGATCATCTCATCGTTATATTGAAGGCTGAGTCGCTTAGAGAGCTCTTCATGACCTTGTAAAATAGTTCCTGGCGCTGTGGCGATTCTATGTATTCCTAGCATAATCATGAAACCGTTACTATACAGTGTTGTCTGGAGATACGCACTCGATTGCGGACATATAATTTTTTTAATATTGACATGCACAAAAAGAGGCAACTTGTAGAAAGTAATCAAAAGGATCTTTAAATACATCTAGATTAGTTCAATGCGTAGTTCGGTTGCAAACAGCACATATCATAGACAATTATTCTCTGTCGTCCGTTTCATACCTCTCACGATACTAGCGATAATAATCTTCGATTTTTATCGTAGCATGCATATCTTAGGAATTTAATGGCAAATCTTGGAATATTGCCGATATTGTACATTAAGCTATTGACCTGTACGTAAGGATATTTGTATTTAGGAATTTAATTTACATCCTTATTGATTCTTTTCTTATAATTTAAATTTGTTTCATAAGAAATTATTAACTATGTCTCTACATCCGCGTATAAAGAGCACTAAAAATGCTTAAATTAATTATAACTGATACCTTTAATAAATGCTAACGTTACATCATTATAGTTCATCAATTTATGGATATAATTCCGCAAGCCAAACATTTTCAACGAAAACTGTATTATTTCAAACGTTTGGTAAATAAATGAGTCATCTATATCATGCCATTTAAATTAGATTCCCTTCATTCATGTCTGGAAATGCCATCGTCTGCCTTTTCATCTATCTTAACTTGAGACTTATCAAAGAAAAATTTAATAAAATTTCATCCACCCGCACAGGGGCTTTTATTTCATCGACAAAACATTGCTGCCGGGGACTTGCCATCTTTACTGCTACTACCGTCGCACTCACCCCCTTTGCCCCCATAAGCTGCTTACTACAGACTACAAAAGCATAGCAAAGTAAAAGTGTGTAGAAGAAAGCTCGCTTTTTTCATCACACACATACCGACAACCAACCATGACCATGCCCAAAAATGTCGCAGTCGTACGTTCAGTGTCAATGTCCATGTCGTAGGATGCACCTCTTAACCCTCAACCTATCCACTAAAATTTTGTAGTACCTGCTCCCAACCCACTGTTATATAGGGGATGTTTTATGTATGTGTACGAAATTTTGCAAAAATTATTATTGTGTGGGTGCAGACTGCGTTTGTAAACTTGAATTTATTCGTGACAGTTCGAAAACGTTATCCACATAAGCCTGGGGGGAAGGGGTCAAATGATTCCAAAAATGTCTTTTACATAGTAATGGAGAAGGCCGTGGACGAGAGCCCGTTAACGAAACGAAGTTGGGGCGGAATGCCTACCATAGATGCTCCACATTGATGCCGCGGCTACAGTTTGACAAAGTTATAATTGGAAATTTATATTTAATCCTTGTACGGCTTCAATATTCTTAGCTGTAACAAAGTTCAATTCTCTTATTTATCATCTTTCCTGCACCATTACTACATTACAGTAATTTATTGGTGACCTATAACTCCTTCCTTTCCTTCAGTGTTCGTCGTTGGCAGTCTAACTAGTTTGTTGAGCAACTGTTTCCGTACATAGGGTGGTTGCCTTGGTCTGTAAAAAGACACAGCATGCAGCCATTTACCCTTTCACGTATTCGACAATACAAAGGATGCTGGGGCTGACTGTACCACTACGTGTGCCTCTCCTTGTGTAGTGGTCATTGAACTCAGTGGAATCCCTAAACACTGTGGTAAATTGGTTTTTTGTCGTCTCTCTGAATTGCAGACAAAGGCGGGTGTCCCTGCTTCCTCATACTTAAAATTGGATTGTAACATGTCTAGCCGTGGTCTAAGCATTCTTTTTTCATCTTGGGATTTTTGGGTCGAAGATGGGGATGGAAGATGGGGTGGCAACACAAAGCTTTAGCCGTATTGGGATCAAATCCCATCATACTGGGACCCATATTTTTCGAGTCCCGTTTAAGGGTTGGGATAGGACTGGTACAGAAAATTTATTTTGCATTCATTGCCACCAGGCGAGACAACGTTACCAGGATACTGGGAGTGAGAGATGTTCACGTTAATGGAAACTCTGGATATATATCACAAGCCGAGTTGAATATTCTGGGCTCCCTGCCTAGCAACTTTGTTCGTGTTCAGAATTGCATAGGACAAGGACCTCGCAATATACGAATTATATTATTGTCCTTTCTGGAATATTTTGGGGATGCTTTTTGCCAGCTATACTATACGAATGCCCTGTGCTAGTTTCGCGTATTCTGTCAGAATAGATGTTGTCTCTTTCGTATATTCCACAGGATCGTATGAAATCTGGGGAATGGGGTTGCGTTTGGAAAGGGCGAAATGGTGCATGCTCGTTTTTGCCTATATATGGCACCGTAAAAAGAGACTATCTGGGATGAGGCTACGACAGACGATCGCTATAAGGAGCGAGTCCGGTCAATGAACTCTTGCTGATGCCGGCAGTTGTAAATAGAATTTGAATCATACATGTACATAGCTAGACATGTCTAGATTTGCTCCATGAATTTTGGGTTTGAGGATGAATTGACACCAAAAAATTTTCCTTCTACCGAAGTATTCCTTTCTCTTCTGTATAGATAGGTAGCAGGGCTGGGAGTTGACTAGGAATGAGTCCGTGCATCTATGGCAACCGACAGAGGCATCTTCTCTTTTCGACATTTCAGATGAACTTTTTTTATAACTTTATTTTGATAACTGAGGTGGAGGTGTCGTCTGCTTCCGATGGTCATAATATCATTGGAGGTCCTTGATAACATTTTTGGGGTGTTAGTTTTCGCATATTTTAAAAGGTATTTTTGTTGCGAACATTTTAGTGGTTTTGTTTTTATTTATTTTTTTCTTAAGTCGTACTAACAATAACCTACAGGAAGTATAAAAATGAAGTAAATTTATTTCACAAGTTTTCAATATCTGGAACTAAATTTTATTGAAAGACAAACCAATGGTTCAACTGTTTTTGTAAGATGTGAATTTTGTTTACAAAATTGAAAATTAAGTTTTAGTTTTTTATACACACATGATAGAACTTACACAGATAATAAAAGACCAAATGTACCACGGGCGATGCAGCTCTATTCCATTTTACAGTCATAGAAAATCACTGATTTCAATTCTAAATTGAAAAGTTTCATATTCATCTGGATTGCTCCAGTCCAGTCAATAATTTCTCTGTGCTTAATATTTTTAAGCGCAAAATCATGACATTATCGTTGTCGGTATTCTCATTGTGATTTTTTCGCATACATTTTACATCTTCTGAACCTTAGATTATACATGCAATCAGGACAGTCTATATTTTGTTAAATTCGTGTACATGGGAAGCATTTATACTTGTAGATACGGGACGAAATCACAAGACGAATTTGCAGACTTTGTGTCATTTCGATTTTTCTGCATTATTTAATTGTCATTGTTTGTTTACTTCCCCTTATTTTATGTCAGCTAAGAAATATTATCAGAAAATAAATGGAGTACTAGAAAAATTATAAAATTATAAATTTAAAAATTGTTTTAAATATTTTGCGATATAATGGGATCTCTTCTATCTTCTATTATATTTCTTCAATACTTAATAAAGTTTCAATCACTAAATTATGTAGCTCTGAAAATATCGCAGTTTACTACTTCCATGACTAAAACGAACACATCGACATGGTTCTACTACATGAAGAGAAATGCTTAATTTTTTCTTCCTTGTACCATAATACAAATATAACAAGTATGGCCGAATTATCTGTCAATTGATTGCTTGCCTCCTTTGGTGACAATTGTCAGAAATTTGTTCGACTCAATTTCAATCGTCCTTATCACAGTGAAAAAAATTTTCTATTTGGAAATTTCTTTGCTTTCCCACTAGCACATAATTATTTTTCCCGAAGTGATTTAAACGAAGAAACTACTATTTTGTTAAATATTTTAATATACTCAAAACGTATTTCAGTCAATATAATACGAAAAACTCAAAACAAATTCGCTGCAAATGACATAAGTCACCTCATGACGTAGCAACACAACAAATTCCTCTCGAATCGGCCATACTTGTTATCTTTATATCATGCTATAACCTATACTTTGTGCTATATAATCTAAGATCTGAACCCAACTCCTCTATGGGAATAGTAATAGATGACGCCCACATAAATTAAGAATCCGATCTATTCTTAAAGGCAGGATTAGAAATATCACAAGGTTTTTATTTAAAAATATGCATGCTGGTGAATGGTGTGAAACATTACATTCGTTTGTTTAGAAAAATATTTTTATCCTTTTTATATGTTTTTAAGGCTAAATCGGTATGGTTGGGATCGCATTGTATTTCCAAAAAATACATTATTTTTAAATACTAACTGGTGTGGTGTGATAACTACATGCAGATACATTAGGGGACTTCGGCAAGCACTGTCTCAGTGAGACAACTGAGACAAAACTTTGAGCAATCGTCTCAGTTGTCTCAGTTCAAACCAATCAGCTGATTTGCCAATTTTGACATTTAAATAATTTTGAACACAGAATTGGATAGTAATAAATTGAGGAAAGTGTTGTTAGTTTATTCAAACAGCTCACTAAACTTTTATTTGTAATTAAAATCAAAAAATAACGAAACTGAGTCAACTGACACAAGAAAATTCAGTTTCACTTGTCTCAGTTGCTCAGTGGTTCCGTTCGAAATTGGTAGCTCAATATGGAACTGAGACAGTTCCCCGAAAGTGCAGTCTCAGTGAGCCAACTGAGAATATCTCACTTGTCTCACTGAGAATGTGCTTGCCGAAAGCGCCTATTGTATGACCGGTTTAACGATTTCAAGGATCCTAGCCAAGATACACTTCTATATTGTATTTTGTGCATCCTGACAAATAAGATTGTTTGACGATACACATCTATTTTTCGTTTTTGAAAGGCGTCCAGCATCTAACGAAAACTTAAATAAACAGAAATACGTTGCGGAAAAATATGCACATATTTCCGGTACGTCCACACGACTCCCGGTATTGAGTCAAACCAGAGGGAATCTCTGGTACTCGAATTTTAGTAAAAAAAAGGAAAAACCTCATATTTTGACAGCTCCATTCGACATTGATATTTTTTCATTTAATTTGGCTGTAAGTACTGACCGATTAAAAGAATTTAGAAAATTTTAAGAAGAACGTTAAAAAACGCGCAAAATTTCAATAATTGAAATATAAAAAGTTTCATGCGTATGGATGATAAAGTGTTATTTTTCGCAGTTGCCCTATGCAAAATCTCGAGCAGTTCTGAGCCTGAAATTCCATGCTATATAACAATTCTTTTCCTAGAGACTTTGAAACGCGATTGATCGGATAAATTTAGACGTCAGTCCAGAAATTGATTCGTCATAGTTGTGTAAAGTCTCCAATTTGTAAGGGCTCCAGAACACAGGGTTGTCTCACAATTATTATCCTTGTAGAGTTTTATTGGTTTAACTGTTATCAAATTAGATCAATCGCTTTACATTATTAGTCTAATCTGATTGCTTCCTCATATGTTCTATATACACCTACATATGTGCATATGCATTCATTGCAATAGTACAACATTGCATGATTAAGTGTTGATATTTTTCACTATGTAGGTAATTTTGTAAATTTTCCAGTTTTTGTATTTTATTGCAAAGGCGCAAATTAAGACCTCTCGATTATTCTATGACACTAAGATAACAACATAATTTACCAGAAAACTGAAGTCGTAGTATGCAGAGCTGTCACTCAACTTAATTAGTAGAATGGCTTCATCGTTAGGGAGCAGCTAGCTGGGCTTTGAACAAGTCTAAATAAAACTGAGAAAGTTAATAGCAGAAGAAAAAATCCATAAAATTCATAAAAATTAACAATTCATGACGTTATGCGAACGATAATTTTATATCTCAAGCCAAAAAGTTAAGCACCGAGACAGATCATAAAGGTAGGATACCTCCAAGTCTGTCAGTGTAAACTGCAAACTACTAGGTGCATATGCATTTATACAGACATCATATACTCCGTATATATACGTGTGTGCTTCAGAGTGTAGAAAATATCTCAGCAAAGAAATGTCTGTGAATTTTTTTTGAATTGGATGGAAAGGGAAACGGAAGTTTTGTTGAGTCGTTAGCTTCGATACAGGCAGATATACAATTTATGCACAAAAGTGTATAGAGATGTTATTATCGTTAAAGAAGTCATTCGACGACTCCACCCCAAATTAGCCTGATGTGCGGCCAAATTTTTTATTCACTCTCATTGAGATAATGCTCTCTGGAAGCAAGAAATGGAGCCAACAGACAGCACACGGTAATATAATTTTATGGTCAGTTAGGAATGATCAGTTTGATAATGAGGGCGATCAATATCCTCTGAAAAATAACTTAATTACTCGCAAAATGTAAAATGCTAAAGCCATGACAATTTCCCAAGTCATAAAAACAGCACAGTTTCAAGAAAATTAAATTTTTATGACGGACAGAGCAATTAGATACATGATTTTGAATGTTTTGTGGAAATTCGTAATCTTTATGGCCAATTATTTTGCTACTTTCGTAGATATATGCGTATGTATATCTGTGAAGAGATTAAATTTATTCGGAGAATTAAATATTCTTTATATAAAAATAGAGCTTATCCGTACGATATTATACTAAAGAATCTATCTGCATGTAAGGATATCATCAATCATTCGATCAGTAATAAGAAATTGATGATTCGTTGATTATTAATGTAGGCATTCTATTCCTTTTTTGTTATGGATAGAAACCTTCAATCATTCCATACGTGTATTTTCAGCGTGTAAATAATTGTATTCTACAGAGTGGGCCGGGCCTCCTGACTTAATTCCTTTAGACAGGTCATGAATTCGCTAAAACTGTGCTGTCTGATGACTGGTGGTGAGTTATCCAATAGAACTGGAAGTGGAACTGGAGCTATTCAAGATCATAAAAGTTGATTTCGATGACTGTAGTATGCTCTCCGGGACTATTTTACACCTGGGGCCGGATTCTGTAACTCGAAGAGTTTGGGAGATGAGACTTTTCGTTTTTCCCGATTAAAACTCCCTAACTCTGCATTCGCGGTTCTCTAACTTACTTGGGGAGTTAAATAAAAGTGAGAAGTATCGAAAAATTGAAAGGCGGCTAACTCTGTGTGGGAGGGTCGTAGAGCATTGGGGTTTTCCTACGGATTTATGGTCTAGAGTAGAAAAATATAGATGAAAAATTTCTGGGGGGCCTTTAGGGGATGGTGGGTCACCCCTCTCCCACCCATTGGGGGTTGTCCAAAATACATCACGTTTGGTATCAAATTAAAGAGGGCGAAGTGGGTAATCGAGTGGTGCAGTATTTTTTTTTTATCATTTTAACTTCATAACTGACTTTTTACCGCCGAAAGACGGATTTTTTGCACTTGGGTCATATACACCCTAGATCCTATATTTTGCATATATTGCTTCCGTTCTTTGTTTCACATCCATTAGTACTCTGTTGTGAACATTTTTCTCATGGAAAGTGAATTTCCACGACTTACCAGTTCTTCATAATGATGAGTTGAAAATATATCCAGTTTTGTACCTAAAAACGGCCATTTTTTCATCTTAAGAAGGATTGATTCACTTCTTTTGGAGTTATCTCCAAAACTATTTACCGGACGCAAAAACTAGTTACATATCTAATTAAGGGACAAAATGTAGATGCGATTTCATCCTACATACAAGCTTTACATATTTAAAATTTTTATAGCATCTCTTTTGTACTGGAAGACGACCAAATTGACCATTTTCGCGTAATTAAAATTTTTTAGCAGGTACCTTGAGACACCAAAATCCTTATTTCTCTGTAAGTATTGCTAGGATTTCCATTATTTGTTTTTGTAAACATAGCCAGGATATGAAATGAATCCATAATTCAATTTGAAAATCCTAGGTACCTTCACAAAACACAACAAAATCAGCCAATACTGTCAGTTGAGAAATATTCTTCCTACTTCTCCACAACTAAAACAGCCGAGAGTTTTGTCGAGTGGAATAGAGTGTTTGGTAATTAGGTCCATTCGTTTGCACGCTTGGTGTAGTCCGGAACTACACTCAACTACATCAATTCGTTTGTAAGGTGTACACTAGATGGAATTACACCAAGCCATTTGTTTGCCTGTCAAAATGCGGTGTAGTGTACACTGAGTGTAATTTTTCTACACCATCGAAATTATGGGTGTAAGCAGTGTAGAAAAGATGATTTGACAATTGTCATTTGCTTAGACTATAAGATCATTTTTAAGTAACCGTAATAACTGAAGTTAATAAATTGATTTGAGTAAAAAACAAGTGCGCTCAGTAATCTAGATAATTAAATTGATTTGAGTGAAAACAAGCGCGTTCAGTAATTTAAATAATTAAATTGATTTGTGGTAAAACAACCAAATAAGTGTACTCAAACAATTAAATAGGATTTTGATAAATATAATCAAGTATTTTTAAACAATAAAAAATGAATACAGTGACATTAGTTGACCCAGTGGACGGCTCTGCGAACCAAAATATTTATATCTACACTTTTTACCACCACTTCATTCGTTTGCGAGGAGAGCACTGAAAAACAGCTGATTTCTGGTGCTGGTGTAGAAATACACTTGACAGTTCTGAGTTACACTTGCACTGAAGCAAACGAATGGACCTATTCTTAATACAAATTCCCCGAGTTACAGAATTTCGAGTGGAGAGTTAAGTGTCAACAGAACTCTCATCTCCACAACTCGACAACTCTTCTAGTTAGTGAATCCGGCCCCTGGATGGAAACCCTGTCGTAGCGATTTAAAAAAAAAACTCTTAGAATACACAATTTGATGTTATACTCGCAATTTTTGCATTGTGGAAAGATCTTTTATTTAGCAAATTTTCCGTCAGTAACAGCACTGATGTTCACCTATAATCGCTTCCTAAACCAGATTGATAACCATAGGCTGATGGAATTGGATATTCTTGCTTAAAGCTTTGCGGCAGTTTTTTACGAATTAAGATTCCTTTCAGTATCCGACTAGGAAAACATAACATTCAACGGTTAGATCGGTGGCCACTGAAAAGTATTTTACTTAGCTACGGTTAAACTTTTCATGGAACTAGAGTTGAAGAACTTTGTTAAAAATTTGATTTAAGAACGCCTGTTTTTACCATGAACAGAATAATTCAAAATTTAAAGTGCTACAATTGGTAAAGAAAGGGAATTACAAATATGAATATATAACAATGGCGTTTGAGCTAAACACATTTTTATTTACATAATATTCACATATATCTATCATTAATGGTATAATGAATAAAAAAACAGCAGTGGAAAAGTGCCTGATTTGAGAAAAAAAAATTAGAAATCGAATCAAAAAAAAAATATAGCAAATATATTCCACCAAACATATTGTAAATCAACTTCCCAAAAATTATTCCCGAAATCATGAAAACTCATCCCAACTTCCAAAAAAGAGCATCATCCAGCACAGAGGGTACAGATCTATGTATGAAATTATGTTTTCTGTCTCTTCCATGGGTTGAATCTCCACATAAGGTTTTTAGCTAGACGAGTATTAAGCAAGTATCAGGGGACTCTGGTGAATTTCCCATTTAACTTGTTTCTCCCTTTTCCTCGGCGGCAAAATAAACCTTTTTGTTAGGGTACTGAAATCAGCTAAATACCGATGAGATTGAATAAAGCGCAAAGCTTATGATGTGGCAATGGAAATAACGTGGATTTGCTACATTTTCAGGAATTTGTAATAAATCATCTTATTATGTATGTATGTATGCAAAAGACACTATCGTAACCTTTTGTCCTTTATAGAAAATTGATTCTTTGATGTAACCATGGATGTGGTGAAGAGTCTGTATTTCAGAAATACATATTTTGTCAAAAAGGTCATATTACTGGACGGGATTCATTTATAAAAGAAGCCTTGTAAAAATCTTCCATCAAAACGTTCTGATTTTACCGGGAACTGTTAACATACTTCAGATAAAAGTGAAAAGTTTTTTTTTTCGTTGGGCTTATGTTTTAGGATGGAAAGTTATGTTGATCTTCAATAAATCGAAGAATACATGGATTTGAACAGGTTCTGAAAGGAGGGCTTGAATTGGGATCATTCATTAGATTATAAAATGCTTAATAATGAAAGTCTGTTTTGTAACGAAAGACATTTTGTGCGACAGCTCTTAAATGTCACTGTTAGCAACCTATGTAGCTACCAGTGATGAGGCTTCTGTCAAAATATTTCCTCTCTAAGTTATGTTAGGTCTCCCTATATATAATTTGTTCCTTGCAGATTTTTTCGTCAATCTTTCTATCAAATTTTTACGTTCGGCGTAATTATTTGTTTATATATGTACATATAGCATGTTTTAAAAAAAAAATCTTTATAATACGTAGTTTTCTGTTTCTATGTTTCATTGCATGTCATTTCACCCTGCGTTTATGTTTAGTTAAACATACTAATACTAGCACCGATTAAGTGATGAAATGCATGTATTGTTGACCATTCATTTATTAAACGTGTCACTACAGGGAACTTGTGTTAAGCTGGCTCTGATAGTCATATAAAGGTTTTAAGTCGATATATTTAGAAAAAAGAAAGCTTCTATGAAAAAATTCTATACTTCCTCATACATTATATATGCATACACACATACACATATGTACATATGTGGACTACATCAATGTATCTGCATAAGCTTCAAAAACTGAGATCAACGAATTTCAACCCTCTGAATAACTTTATGCCACTTCATTACCATAAATTGCGTTGTCTGTTACCTTATCGGTATCCTTTGTAACATTTATGCAAAGCTGGAAAGGATTTGTGTGCCCTCAGACAAAGAGCAACGTCCAGCTCGCTTCTATGTAATCAATTGCGTAATTTCGGTCTGATGTAAACATATGCGTACAATCGTCGTTGGTTGTGCTATCCATCCTGGATAGTATTTATTAGCAAAATGTAAACTGTAAAGGTTACCCTTTGCGTGAAATGGAATGGTCATATGAAGCTGATTGTACATAACGATATACCATTGATTAATAAATTACATATACAATACATAGCTATAGACACATGGAACACCAAAAGGGGCAATAAGTTCGTTATATAGGCAGAGCAAAATGATTGACAAAAATGAAATAAAAAAGAAAAAATGAAAATTTTGCTATCTTCTCGCTTCAAAATTTTTACCTAAGTATATAAAAGTGTATAATGTACACAATATAGATAGCAGATGCACTTTCCGTCCTCCCTCAAGCTAGATATCGAAAAGAGAATTTCTATGCTTTGTGAAAAAGTATAATTTCGGCTTTAATTAATTTATGTATGGTGATTTTTTATGCAGAATCTTTTAAGTTGTGTACATCAAAGTACCGATGCGTATTGACAAAAAAAACAATAAAGGGTACTTTCTATTCTACTAATGAAGTCTTACAGTGACATCAAAAGAGGCGTGTACAAAGAACCTACAAAACAATTTCAATCGAAAATAGGAAGAATATCATCATTTGTGTATTCTTATGATCGTCGTTAACATGACATCAGTCCAAGTTATACAACATTATTCGTCAGTCTGAATACAAAAAGATCAAGAAGTTTTACGCATGTTAAAAACAGCCACGGTTCTAGGATAGAGGAATCATCTAAATCATATTTTAAATAAATCAATTACTATACTAAGGCCGGATTAGCGCTTACCGTTCATATCAACAGCAATTGTCGACCAAAGTCTCAAATAAACTTCACCAAACTGGTTGTACAAAAAAAAAAAAAAAAAAAAAAAAAAAAAAAAAATCATGAACTGCTTATTATGCTCATCCCTCATAATTTAAGTAAGTCAGCTAGCTCATTCAATCTAGCCGGACTCGGACACTCGTATGAACTTGAGAATAGTTTTCCCCCTCTCTGCCTACCTTATGCAGTTTATTCAAGGATAGTGTCACTGTCTCGACCTCCTACCCGTATCATCTGCATTCTGAATTATCAACCAATCTCATCCTGTATGGATGAACCCAAAAAAGATTGTCCACTGATAATGATCACTAGGCTGGCTAAGAAGAACTTCTTGAGTTTGGGATGGTGATCCCACAGTTGCTCTATAGTTCTACTACTCATGGGGTCAAGGTGCAGACATCGACTGTACCTAAGCCACAATGCCAGAAGCGAAGTATCATTCCAATAGTTGAATAACTACATTTGATAGTATGAGCATCATAATACGAGCTACTTTTGCTGCTACATATGTCACCGGAAGAAGTGAAAATTACTCTGCCATAACAATTATTTTTAAGCTGCTTAACTGGAACATTGGAGGGATCCGATATTTCAACCTTGGCTGCAGCTGCAATAAATTTCATATGTAATTAACACATTAAATTAAAAACTAGCTTTTTAAATTTGATTTTGTTTTTTATTCAGACACAAAACTAAGTAAGGCATGTCCAGTAATTATTGTCCGTGCTACCACAAACAGTAGCTGCGTCATAATGGTAATAAGAGTAGGTTATCTACTCATACATTTCAAAAGTTTAAGTTTTACATTCTCATGTTTAAAATAGGAATAATTTTTTGATTATATATAATACCAAAGCAAAAAACAAAACCTTCGCTTACCTGCTTTAAAAGCACTTGGTTGGGCCAGTTTATGTAGATCTTCATGTGTATATCCGGTAAACCATCGAAGCCTTAAGTATTACATTTAATCAAGTTTTAGTCCAAGTAAGTTATGATTAATGGCATTCCACTGAGCAATCTCAACTCCTGGCTCGAATATAACAAATTAAGGGCTTGTCCGAATCCGTCTTCGTCTTGTTATTACAGCTAGTGACGGAACATCGAGTCAACTTCTAACCGAATCCATGTCTATGCCACCGATCTTTGCTACTTTGTATAACAGTTTAGACATCTTTTAAAAACAAAATTATTAGGCCATTCATAAAGCAGTTATAATTTGTGGCTAATAAAATTAGTCGTTATTCTTTGCATTATAGCTTTTCGTAGTAAGTATAATATAATTCATGTCGTCAAAAATTTATGATTGGTAAATTTGACTGTATTTATGATGGTAAAGAAATATATTTCTGTATATTTCTATAACTCTAACTAATTTTGCATTTCAAAGACAAGAGGGCTTATTGTCAAGGTGATTAATGCACGGGGCGAGCAATACAAACATCATGTAAAACTGCATCAGCTCTTAATGAAACGTCAAATATTAAGCTAAGCACACGAATTCACAAGTTAGCTTCGCCTTCGTCGAACTTTTATAATAGTTGAGCTTGTTTTGCAACGTCCCTAGCTGTAATAACAAGACGAAGATGAAGTCTTGGATTCGGACAGACCATAAGTATGCAGGCTAAACAGCGATCAGTCAAGCCTAAGATCTTTGTCAATTGATGTTTCCATAGAATTTTGCATACTCCATGGAGAGATTGTGTTTTGAGTACCAAGGATCTATTCCGGCCGACCGACACTGACGATCTTAAAATTGACGAAATATGTATATTACAGAAAGTGCACACAACTACGTCAATTAACATATTTCAATATAGATTCTTTCTTTATGTCTTATGCAATCCCAGACATCCAATAGACACATATCCTTCAGATTATACCTCAGACAGCATGACAGTTCTTAGTGCGGAGGACCGCTATTAGCTTCCGCTCCTAACAGAAAAGAACTTTTTAATACTTGCATTGGAGTATTGCGTTTCACTTTTTTATAATTTCGATCCAGTATTGGTCGGAAGGAGGGAACGTCTTCACAATTCCTTGTTGGATTTTGCAAATTTAGATAATTAATATGTAAAATGATATGAAATTTTCGAGACTGGGCTATGTTAGGTGTTCTTTGCTCTGGGATTTTTGTATTCAAATGACTTATGACTTGGATCTGCGTTGAAGTAAGTTCTAGACTAAAAAAAGGGATGTCACAAACCTAGGGTTTGTACATACACACTATACATAATTTATAGTTAGACAGTTTGTGATTTTATTACAAAAACTGAGAAAAAACACAAACTTCGTTGACATTAAAATTAAAATCAATTTTTATATAAATAAACGCCCTGCTCTTATTATAATTTGAAACGCTTTAGCCCGAATTAAGTACAAATTAGTTTCCAAAAACGCCACAATGAGAAGAGAAAAATATATTTTCCTGCGTACATTTTATGAAGATAATATTATTACCGACAGAAATAATTATCCCTCTAATGCTCCCTCCATTGATATTCAGTCAGGGTCATACCATAAAAAAAATTTGTTTTTTCTTTCATCATGATTCCCTGAGATCATCCCCAATATAATGTTCCGTCCACATCTGCTTGTTGTATTTGATAGCTGTATGGTAACTCTAGCCTTTCTCATCCTTCTTCCAAGAGTTAACTACAAGACAAGACACGACATGTACGTGCCTTTCCAGCTTCTTATATTTTTTTCTCGCAACATTTTAAGAACTTTCTAGATGCCGTCGAATTGGTATCCCCCGACATCTTCTCATTTTCCATCCGTACATTATGAGCAGGGGATTTTCCACTTTACTTTGAATCTTTTAACAACACAAGCAACGTCTTCTCTGAGCAACAGCCACATTGACTTGTTTGTTTCGTGTATTAGAAGTTTTAGGGTTCCACTGATAGGAATGGGCCGTATTGTAGTATATTGCGAACATTTGTTTTTCACAAATGGCCCTGAAGTCCTTTCTATAGAGTGTTATAAAGTTTTTATGCTCACTTTCTCCTACATTCACTAAGTTATTCTGTCGTTGTTCTTTCTGCTTTCTCTGAGAAAATATCTTCACTAATTTATGAGATTCTGTCTCGACTCCATTATTATAACTCTTATTTGTGTAGAGTTCATGACCACAATTGGAATTGTCAGTTTTATATAGTTGGTAACAAGACGACAAATAGCATCGAAAAATGGGAAAAATCGTTAATGCGATGACTATTCATTCAAAAGGTATGAAAACTGGCTTCTAATTTTCAGATACAGAAAAGATAACCTTTTAATTATCGCTACGTATATTTCGTTTACTTTGCTGTCACCCTAATTTGTAGAATACTTGCTGAAATCAAATGATACAACAAGATGTCAGGACATATGTATATATGTATTCACACGTCTGTCCAAAATCCAATCGCCCATAGTCATCTATGTATTGTTCGAAGCAATCTTGTACAAAACAAAAATTTATATTTACTGAATTACGCAGTTGCTTTGCTTCCATTGATGCCTGTTTATAAAAATGTCCTTGGGCTTATAACGTACCGCAGAAATGCGACTCTTAAACGCGTCTGGGGACCATTAAAACCGCACACCAAAATGTTTTTCTATTGAAAATGAAAGACGGAGAAATTTTAATTGGCAAAATGATTTCTTATGCGGGATAGGCTTTTGCAAACCAACGTAAACTGTTCAAAGAATTCAACAAAGGCATCTCGTGATTCTGGGTATATGGTAGTAACATGGTGTCAAAGATATTTATTTCTATGAGTCATTTGCTATAAAAATGTATCAGAAGGATATTCTTGAAAAGATAATAATAGTTTTTTTCCAAAGTTACATAATGTTGCATTGGAGGAAACTAAGAATCTCCTTTTTAACTATTAAGTGTAGAAGAGATTCATCATGCGATATGATTTTTTTGAAAAATTTACTATAGAAAAGGTAATCCTCGGTTTATTTAAAATTTGCGACAGTAAAAAATTATTTTTTGAAAAATTTACTCAAGAAAAGGCAATCCACTGTGTACTTAAAATTTGCGACAGTAAAAATGCTTCTTTGAAAAATTTACTATAGAGAAGATAATTCTCGGTGTATTTCAAAGTTCGACAGTAAAAAATTTACTATAGAAAAGGCGATCTCGGTGTATTTAAAATTTGCAACAGTAAACAAATTGGTTTTTGAAAAATTTACTACAGAAAAGGTGTACTTAAAATTTGCGTCAATAAAAAATTATTTTTTGAAAATTTACTATAGAAAAGCAATCCTCGTTGAGTTTAAAATTTGCGACAGTAAAAACTTATTTTTTGAAAAATTTACTATAGGAAAGCCATCCTCGATGTATTTAAAATTTGCGATAGTAAAGGATTATTTGTTGAAAAATTTACTATCGACAAATATCATCACTATGCCAAATGAAAAAAGAGAGTCGTTCAGTGCAATCTGGATACTTTTATAGAGTGACCTCTATATATTCATTTCAATTCAAAGAAATGTTGCTGTATAATTGTAATCTAATGAAAATTATAGTTGACGAGGTTAAATCATAGGCAACATATTCATATCGATCTCCATTCCCAATGAGGTAAAGTAGTAGAAGAGTCACTTTACTTATGGTCTATGAAATTATACTCCTGTCCCCTGTTGTTACAAAATGAAAGAGCTAATAATAAACAGAAGCAAACATGAGCATGCCCGCTACGTTTTTTAGAAATTCACACTACATATTTTTCTTTAGAACTTTTCTGCCCTATTATTAGCCGGGTGTAGATCGAAATAAAAAAAATACCATAGAGAAGAGAAAAATTTTTTTGTTAAGAATTTACTCGAACAATTTTCTTTGTAATTTGTATACAAGCGATATGCGATTTAATTTGAGATGTAAGTCTGCATGGGAGCTCGTCATCAGGACCTCAGACTCAGAGTAGAAAATTTTGTAATATACTTCGTGCTTTTGATGTGAGTTCTTGTTATAGTTGCTTACCCAAAAAAATAAGCTAACTCTTAAGTTACTTGCGCATGCGAAAACTTTACAATACATTGCATGCTGTTGTTCTGTAATAATAAAAGAGAAGAGAAAAAGCTAATGATGATTTTGCTTACAAAATAGGTATCATTTTAACATTTTCATGATGGAAAAAAATATCTTCCCTCTTGGACTGGACTAAACAGGATGTGTCCATTTGATTGTTGCATTTGATTTGTTCAGTTTGTGTGAAATTAAGTATATCTCATTACTCCTTTGCGGAAGATGAGATGGTAGTATTTCTCAAACAGTTTAGTATAGGCTCTCTGTCATTCAATTTTTACACTGTTCATACTTTGGGTGTCATCTTAGTCTTTTTACTTGAGAAATTTAAATTAACTCAAATCTTTACAGAAATTTTTCAAATCAAAGTAATGCCCCCGAAATTTCATCACAGACATCTTGTTTGATTCACTTTATGGCGAACCACTGAAGTATATTGACTGCTAACTTTACTTTGATGAACACAAGAAGATTATAGAGAACGTAAATAAAATTCTGTATATATGGAATATACTGCCTTGTATATTCATATTAATATACAATCTGTCCTATATCTGAGGTATAAATTATAATTTATTTAAGTTTCTAACAATCATAAAAAAATGATGTCATAAGTCTTTCTTTCATCTCCTTTTCTTATTCTTGCAATGTTGAATCTTCGGAGAACTCAACTCACATGTTGATTGTGTCAGTGAAAGAGTATACACATTCGTGAAAGCAGCCAACAACGTCGACGAACGGCGGTATTAAACTGGAATAATTCAAAGCTGTTGCTGCAAATATGTACAGTCATCGACCTCATTCACACTGCATACCGCCAAAACTATTTAAAATCTCTTATGACTCACTCGAGAGTGCACGGAAACAAGTGAGTTTAGAGGCTGGCTGGCATCTTTGCTAATCGTGCTAAAGATAAAACCACGAACAAAAGGTAAAAGAAATCCATCCTGCTCTTCTCTTAGTTTTACCATCTTCTAAATTCCTTAAGTGGATTGAGTCTAAAACCAGTGTAAATGGAAGTCCTTTTTTTTCATTCGTCTTTTACTTGGGCATCGTACTCATGAATAAGTCGGTCGGGCATGCGCACAGATTACCTTAAAATTGAACAATAATGATCATAGGAAATGCCAGGAATTTTTCACTTTCATTTGTTTTCTTGTCGTTCGTTTTTTTTTCTTGCAATTCTAACATCCGATAAATTTTAATTCAAACATTATTTCATTGTTTTTTTTCCTTTCAGGAGAAAAATTCCTTTCTAAACTACAATGTTTCTTGCATTCTCACATTACCACCATATCAGAGGAAGGGTTATGGAAGATTACTCATCGATTTCAGTAAGTAAAATGTTGACATCGTATTTTGAAACTTTGTTATAATATATAGAGTATAAAGGGAGTATAAATTGTAGTAATTGAAAACGTAAATAGAACTTATAAAACGATTTATTTTTGATGACACAAAATTACACACAATTTGATAATTTATACAATTTATATCATTTACTATCGCTTAATTTTTGTTTGCAGTGGTTATATTTATAGTATGTAGTATAAGTTATACTCTAATTCTCCTATCATCGTATCTTTCAGGTATTGTCGAAGTTCAGATTCGAAGCTCTCCAACGATGTTGGTCCCATTCTGGGATGTACCAAATCTTAGGTTAATAGGTAGACGCATTTCTTACTGAATAGTCATGGTAAACGCATATTTTTCAATGGCTCTAGCTTAAATTATTTCTTTCTGTGGTACCTCAAAACACTTGGGACCTTCGCTACTTTCGTTCTTTATTAATAACTTGTTAGTACTGCCCACTTGCTCTATGTTTCTTTATGCGAATGACTTATGCAAGTGTTCTCTGGTTCTTTGCGTCTGCAGACGAATTTTGCTTCTTTTTCTATCTGAAGGCTTGAAAGAATTCATGCGGCGAAGAAATCCTTTTTTATACCCTAAATGAAATCATAGAGTATACTAAGTTTGTCATTTCGTTTGTAACGCACAGAAATAATGCTAGTAGAAAAAAATGGGTTGGGCACGTATGCATAATATTAAAAGTTATTTTGATTTTGCATGTCCGTTTGTCTGTCTGTCCTCACGATAAATAACTCGAGAACGCATGTACAGAGTGCTGAAATTTTGCACACGGGGAAAAAACAAGAGTAAATATAAAATTCAAAAATGGACTAAATCGTGTTCCCATATAAAAATATAGGGTTTTACGTATACTGTGAAAACAATCAGCTCTAGAGTTTTTATTGTACTAAAATGTTCTTTAGAATATGAAATTCTATGAAATTGGTTATAATCATTTTTACTATAGGCTATCATCTTCGACTCTTCTTTAGTGTCTCGAGCATCCTTACTGATTTTTGTTGGGTTTAATTTAGTATTTTTTGTCCTACAACTGCGTTTAACCAATAATCTTTTGCCTTCGATAGATATACCTAAAAATTGGTATGGTGCCAGATTTAAAAAAAATAAAATAAAAATAATACTTAATAACAAAAAATCATCCTTAAATTCATCATAAGTTAAAAAAAATTCCATACCAGGAAATTTAGTTAATTTACAATTCGGATTTTGGTATTGTGTCACCTACTAAAATGTCCACTTTCTAAATTCATTTCGTTAATTATTATATATGTAATTAATAAAAATTTTAGCATCGATTTTTACTTTATGGTGTAAGCTACATGTATATATAGCCCATAGTTTACTCTGTCTAGAGGTGGAAGCTTGAAATCGACGTACTAGAAAGTGATGGCATATGTTCCATATAAGATCTTAAACTGACGCGGTACGATGAACTCGACTAAATCAAAATGTGAAACATGTGTCTACCATAAATACACATAGAGTTAGCTATGTGTTAATCGAAAATTTATCGGAGTCATCCGGAGGCAAACACCAGGATTTGTTTGCAATTATCATTTTAACCCACACGCTATAGTACCTCAGTGCTGTTCTTTCCTCCCTTTCGGTATTCGGTAGACGGCAAAATCACCATCAAAGAATAAAGTCAAAAAACCTTCACATCTCATGATCTAGTGAGCTTTTCGTGAGTTTTCTCTTTTTCAGTCAGTGTGGTCGCTGATCGTGGCGGCCCGCGCTCGCGGCAGCGATGATGGTGGTGGTGAGGGCGGCTGTGTCTCCTATTCTCATGAATGATGTCATCATCTGATTAAAATAAATCAAATGCACATTCATTCGTTCTCTTCGTCTCGGTTTCAACTTCTTCAAGTCAATGGGCTTAAGAGAAGCAATGAACTGGTTTTAACAGTGTTCACTATGAGATCGTAATTATTCCTAGAAATGTTTTTCTATCATATGGTCGATTTAGCTTATAACATAGTATTGTATGGTAGCCTATCCCAAGTCTCTCATATTATATCTAGTACGTATAGTCAAGCCTTTTGCAGCTCTCTGAAACTGGTTTATAAATAGTCGAGTTCAATGCTAAAAATAGACATTTAGCGCTATTTTTACTATTTTATGGTGTTAACGTGCGAAACGCGAGCGAAAGCGATGGCATGACTATGATGGTCGCCGATGCACGATCAACGATCGGTAATCCTATGCTGTGGCTGTGCACTTCTAGTCTGGCTGTTTTCTTTTCTTTTCTTTTTATTTTTTCTTTTTGGCACGGCGATGTCGTCATCGATAAAGGTCGTCTGGTGATCAGCATTTTTATTATTGAATGTGGCTGTTGCTGTTGCGATGGCAGCATACGTTTATATGGACATAGAAGAAAATGATCAGCTGAAGGTGAAATATTTTATTGGTTACTCGTCTGCCTGGGGTTTGATTGGTTGATTATTGGCTGATCGATGGATGATTTGTGTGAGGCTGTATTTAGTCAATATAAGTACATTATTTAGTATGACAGCTTCGGAAAGTTGAACGGTTTTGATGCCACAATATTTGTATAGAATGTGTATGTGGAGTTTTTTTGTTATAATTTCAAATAAAATTATTTCCAATTCTTTTAAGGTATCCGTGTGGTGGCTACAAATGTTAGAGTTGGGATTAGAGCTGAAAACATCTGGATAATTTGCTATCCGGATTATCGGGAATAATTAGGATTCGTTTCCTCAAATGGATCCGGGTCCATACTTATCAAAAAAGTTCAAGATTTCCTTCAGATTGTGATCATGAAATTTATACTTTCTCAATGAAACAATGCAATCTGGAGAAAATTTTGAACCTTGTTTGCTTAGTCCGGATTCGAATAGTACGGATCCGGATTTCAAGAATCGGATAGTTTGCAGATCCGGATATTAGCAAATCCGGATCCAATTTTTAGCTCTAATTGGGATATATGAATGTATAAACGAGGTCATTAATTGTTAATTGAGAATTTGTAGGTAATGAAAATATTATATCAAAAATACTTTGAAAACAATTGTTGACCCTTATGCAAAATTCCATCAATGTTAATATAAAACTCAATTCGGTTCGATTACCACGAGATAGTACATGATTTTATACCTTCCTTGCTGTCCAGGTTCAATTTTGTAGCTGCACCAAAAACACAACATTTTATTTATAATTCATAGACAAAAACTCTATTAGTAGAAAATTAACCATAGCACAATTGTTATTATTGTTATTAGTCTGCCTTTTGCCATGTGAATTAAAAAGAAAAATCAACCTTGTAGAGAAAGTAAATTCTAAGGTCTTTACCAAGTAATTAGAATCCATTCCCTCATTGTCATTATTAGTCGGACCTATTATCCTGTAAAGGATGGCCAAAAATCTTAAGGTGCTAAGAAAAAATTGCTTAAGGGTAGTATTCCGTCTTCCTTTAAGCATTAATAAACCCACAACTATAACTACTATGTATGTACCTTAACTTATACTGTGAACGGAGGCTCATTATCCAGACTCGGCAGAACCAAGGAATTGGGTGTAACTTTCAATTCTCATCTTTCCTTTGAAGAGCACATTGATTACGTCAATATTAGGGCTATTGAACTGCTCAATAAAGGTTTTGGAAAAAAAGCCCTATATAATTGTACAACACTTATCACAAAACTTCTGTTTTACCCTTTTGGTTAAATCAATACTGGAGTTTGCCAGCCCTGTCTAGTCTCTTACTATCAGGTTTATATTGCCGCATTAATGTTATTAAACATAAGCTCCTTCCTTAGTTTTGCCTTGAGTGGTGGGCTTCCTTATTGTTCTCATTTGATTTCTTTATATCGATTGCATGATTTTGATATCTCTGCTCTTTGAAAAGCAATGACATCCTTCACCTTCCTTACCTTTTGTATATATGTATATAAAAAGGAACTGGCAATATTAATTTAGTCCATTAGGTACGGGATTATATCTGCATGGAATTCGCATATTATAACTCATCTTCTACCCACCTTCCTACCAAATATAAGCGTCAAAATAATTATTTTTGAATCTTTCAACTTGACTATAGCTCCAACTCTTACGTACTTTTATGTAAAGAAATTAAATAAATTTCGTCTTTATACGCATTTTACAAAATAAAAAAAAAAAAAAGGTTAAATCCCTGACATCACAAAATTTTGAATAAACGAATTATTCCTTTATCGCACATCTGAAAGTACTACGTATATTGCGTCAATGTGATGAAGCACAAGTATATATGCATCTATCTATCCACCCACTGTGAAATAGCAGTACTAACATAATGGCTCATTTCTAAAAGTTATTGTGTCCGCATCATTATCACGTGAATTTTAAATATATGAAAAGAATGCTTTCCCTTATACAGAGATTCACTAGATTAGACCTCAACTTTAGAAGGAGCAAACACTTAAACGGCGCCGAGAGTGACAACGTACTTACGTCACAAAGTTATTTCTGAGCGATGTACGTCATCCATTCATTCATTGTTGACTTTGTAACCCATTCATTTAAAAAATGAAGTAGGCCACGCCAGAGCTAGAGTCAGTCATAGCCATATACTATGCGCTTCGATTGTCTGCGAATGATCATATATTTTTTAGGTTTGAAAATCGATTTATCCAGATGTATTTAGACGCCCACTGCTAAGTAAATGTTGTCACTCAGAGGAGTGGCGAATTCGCCTTATAAGTGAATGATTTGGTTATTTGTTTTTTATAGAATTCGGAAGTGAATTATGTAATTCCTTAAATGGTGAAATAAAAAGAGAAATTTAATGTTTATATTTTAGTTTTAAACTTTAATTCAAATAAATTGCAATAGTAATATAATATTGGAAGTATTCAAATATCAGAAATATTGTGTTGAATATGTCGATAGACAGGCTTTAAAAAGTATGAGCCAAAAGTCTGGAATCTACAATGTGCAATGGCCTCGCATTCGCTTAAGACGTGCTCCGATGTTCCACCCCCCTTCGAAACATGTCTACACACATATGTGGGTGATATACCTATCCGATGTATGTGTTTGTTTAGTTTGCAGCGTCCGATGAGGACTCGTGTAATGATTTTGATTTGATTGCTAGATAGCCTTAAAAGATCCAGGCTTTTCTTTGGTGAAGGTCCTTTAATGAATCTTTTGGCTTGTCTGGAGCCTATAATTGAAGTCCATTCTGTTTTGGATCCAGTTTTGAATGGTAAATTTCATGGTGTTGCAAGATCGTTCCGGTCTATGAGGGGCAGGAATGCTCCTTTTTTGGCCAGTACGTTAATTCCCATCAATTCTTGAGTGTTGTGGCATCCACTAAAGTGTTATGTGGTTCTTTCGGCCAAGGTTTGTTAATGCTTGAATACGTTCCCACATTAACTTCAATACCGCTTGGCTATCTGTATAGATATATGTATATTTTTTTGTTAGTATAGGATCTGCCTAGAATGTCGAGACTTGTGTTCCTAAGCTTTGATAGATATAAGGTCTTGTCTTTACACCGTATATTCCTGCTCGTACAATTAAAAGTCATTTGAAAGAGAATGGAAGGATGCAATACCCGTACTCAAGTTATCTGCCATAACAGAGACAGATGAGACTGCTCAGCATCATATGTTTAGCTGATAATACGGAATTGAATATCCTTTCGCAGCAAGATTCAGCTAAATATCGAATCGTGATCGAATCGTGTTAGAGTCAATAGTTCTGCGGTCAAAAGCAATAATACTGCAATTTTTAGGGTTTAGCATTAATTGATTCTTGGTATTCCAATCAGAAATATTAAGTAGATCAGTGTTCAACCGAACAATACAGCCTCTTCTATCAATCGAATGAATTCGATTAGATTATACATCCACATCATCAGCCTACAGATAAAGCTTACAGTATTCAACAACATTCGAGACAGTATTATCAATTTACAAGCTAAGCAAACTTTCATGTATCGCTCCCTGTGTGACATGTTGATAAGAGTTTTGACTATCGTCCCAGGGGCTGTGGACTCTAATCTCATTTCGGCATGTTCCTGTGCTTTTCTTCCTACCTTCCTTTCAAAATAGCCTCTCCCATATTATCCACTACCATAAATCCTACATTAAAAATTATCTGAGTCCTCTTTTCTAGCAGCAGAACAGTATGCAGTCCAAGGAAGAAAAGCTGAGAAACATTTGAGGGTTATTTTTAAAATATTTTTAAGGCTTTCACCATGAATAGGGGCGTCAATCCAAAGACTATTTGTGACAGTTGAAATTGGTCTGGTCACAATCTTTTGCTTATTGGTTGGACTCGTATTATCTTCTAGTTTGCATATTATGTGACGCTGTGGTACCAGAATTGAGCTTAGGCTGGTGAGCGTTCCGATCAGGCTATCCCCAATTAGTTTTTCGTAAATGTTCATGTTTATCGCTTTTATCTCTTGCGATTTTTTATTCACTCAATTATCGCATTAACTAATGCTTCTCAGATGGAATCTCATAAGAAGTAAATGGATTTTAGGATTTTGCAGAGCCGTTAATTTCTACCAAGTCACATTTTTTGGCAGTTAATATCTTCAAAGTTTTATTTATACATATGTATGTAAGTACATAGCGGTGTTTGTAAAGCTGTTGTTAAATGCTTATTAAATTTAATACTCTTCTTTTCTTGTGGATCAAAAATACAAACGGTAGCTCTCTATCGGATCTTGTTTTGTGCGACAAATTTGACGCGACTCATATATTTACAAGGTTTTCTTGGTTGAGGCTTGGCTTGCGCATGTTTAATCTTAAAATTTATTATGGATACTTGAAATGACTTCATAAGCACATTTTCAAATGTACACAGTATAACCTCATCACCAATGTGCTTTGAGTATTTACAGACATCAATAATTTTAAATATTTTTACTAATTATCCCTAGTAAATATCTTCTAACGTCCATCAATTACTGTTCAATTAATTTTATATCAAAATATCATTTCCCATTAGCAATGTAAAATTGTACAAATATACTCAAAAATGCATAACCATAGATCCATTGAAAAAAGTGTCTGTCGTACACGAGTGACATGAAGACCCACTTAATAAAGCTTAAAAAACATCCTCGACCGGATTAGCAGTAATGAGGACACCAGACAAGATGCTTTTAAAAATGTCAGCCAATTCATGTGTGTCATCGTCTTTTGGGCTAAAAGAAAGAAGACTCTACCCGTCCTTAGCCTAGCTAAAGACAAAAAAATATATATAGTGACAAGCAAAGCTTTACTCAGCTCTTGTTCTTTGTTTTTATTTCCGTCATTGAGGCTTTTCTACAAAAAAAAAAAAAAATGTCGAGCAAAAGCCATTCCAAAAAAAAAATTTCGAGCAAAAGCCATTCCAAGTAAGAAAAATTAACAAAAAAATTGCAAATAGGGCGAGCTCGGGCTTTATCTGATATCTTTTTGCACATTCCGTCAATGAGGCCTTTTGAGAAGAGGCATACTCGTCACACTGCACTACTTCTCTATGTCAGGCAGGCGGTGGCAATATCAACGGCAGCGGCGGGCGGCTGTAAGCTTTATAGACGTCGAGTGAAGCGGAACATCTCTGGGGGCGGAACTGAGGAGGAGAATCGGGTGCATCTTGCATTAGGTTTTCGGTTTGATTATGTAAAGTGCAACACTGTACTGTGTGGGAGGGTGGGAGGGAGGAGAGCTCTTCCATTTTGACGTCTCTCTAGTTTTGCCTTCGGTTTTTTGTTTTGTTTTGCAAATATTAAGGCACCACCTTTTTTTAGGAGTACAATTTTGCAGAGCAGTAAAACGAAGGAAAAATTTGAATGAAAATGGGCGCTACAAGTGGAAAGTATGGAGAAATTATTATGAAAACCGTCACCATTTCTGGTGTGTAAGCGTAAATTCATTCACACGGCAAGCTCTGTTCAAACTGAAAAGGGTTTGAATGGAAGTTGATAATAATAATTATTTTTCTTGTGTTACCAGCTGGAAATTTTACTTTTTCCAGAGATCCACATAAAGACTATGTAGGAGGGAGCACGGGATGTTAGGCAGAAAAATACACATTTTACTATGTTTGCCTATGGCCAACATTCAATTTGCTTTGGGAAGAAGGGAACTGACGGTGTACCTTTTTATATTTGCATACCTGGATTTATACGGAATATGAGAAATGATTTCAAATATTCATTTTCAAGTGCTATGTATCTACTTAAAAGATTTTTTCTCAAATTTATTAAGTTTCCATGGTACTATCTACAATTCCGTGAAATTAAAGTATTTTACTTTATTTGCTTTTAAGGAATGGTATGAATTCAACTGCAATTGTGCTTATCAGATTGGCATAGGTTGACCAGTAAGACACCGACCACAGTTTTAAATTGTCTCTTTCTGCTCTTAAATTCTCCTAATATTGCTAATACTTGCTATAAACAACTTCCTTGATGAGGTAAACAATATCTTTAGCAGGATATGATAAAAAAAAACATAATTTATTTGCGCTCATTTACCTACATATATCTGAAATTATATTATAAATACAAAGCCTACCAAATGGCCCAATCAAGGACTATTAAAGAAGTAATTCTGTGAGTGGGTAGCGATACTCTCTTTCATACTAAGATCATAGAGAAAACATGACTTTTGACGCTATTCTGAACATAATAAAGTCCGCCGTCTAAGTAATTTAGACTTCTTAGATATTCCAAAATTGTAATTCTATACTAATTTTTTTCACGTATTTGAAATTTTATTTAAAAAATTGAAGCTCCAAGAAATTAAAAATAGTGTCGGTTGTTCCATCTATAACTAACTCGTAAATTTCGACCTGTTTATATACTCAAAAACGGTATGTAATCTCGTCTTCAGACCACGGCATACGCTTAGTGATCCTATATCAGGAAGGTTGAAGCGCTACGAAACGAGACTGAAAATATTTAAGGTATTATGTGTTCTAATGATTTTTCATATGATTGTAGACAGAGGATCTTTGTATCATTCCTGTATGTCGATTAATCTTCGAAAATATATCGAAATTCTACCAAAATTGAGTTATTTTAAGTCTTACTCAACTAAGTACAAACAAAAGTACTTATTCCTTTACACACAATAAATTTGTACTCTACTTCTTCTAACTGTAAATGAAACACAAATAATTCAATCTATCAATCAGGCTCATCTGTAACTATACATAGATTTAATTTTCATTATTTAGATCCCGTTTATACCTATGTAGTTAGATCTTGTTAAACTTTTATTGGCCAACTGGAGAGAGAAAATTAATTAATTTAAGAAATATCTGCAAATTGCTGTAGTTTCATTCGGTCTAATAACGATACCACAAAAATGTAGAATTGAGCAAATATATTTTCTCCTTATATCCTATTCCTCAGTAATCAATGGTGGTCTGTTTTTTGTCTGTTCGTTAATTTGTTGTTGCGAACAAGTATATTTAACAGTTGATTTCTTCAAATCTCATTCAAAATATCTAATTACTACGGCAATTTGATAAACCTGATTTTTGTAATATACATAGGTGCCTATACATCCGTTCGATTGAGTTCGTTTCAACATTTGTCCAATTATATTCACAAACATCATTCCTCGCCAGGTGGTACACCCGGTGTTTGTTAAATATTTATATACATGAGCATTCATTCGGACTTAATTTTGTATTTTATTTTTATTGCATTGTTATGTATTCATTGATTGCATGTATTATGAAACTATTCCTACGATCCGATCCTAATTTATTTTCATTCATGCATACATACATATTATTATATATTCTCGTATATGTAGAGCCTACCGCCAATTAATATGTATCAATAAAGGTTTCAATATTGACAATCGCTGACATTTCTACCAATCTGCTTGTCCACTAATTTATTTATTTTTTTTTTACTCGTACATCAGTCATTTTATCAACATATAATAACTTTATAGTCTCAGGATTGGGAACCATATGACATTACTAGTTACATTTAGCTATAGGTTTTAAATCTTATATTTTCATAAGCTCCACAGCAGGCTCAAAGAATTCTTCTACCCTTGCCATTATAGTATTGTGTCTATAATGAAGCTCATACATATGTATGCATGTATGTATACATTTTTGATTTTGATTAGTTCTTTGTGATTCTTTGGCTCGTGAAAAACTTGAACATAAACTTAAATATTCTAGCCATTTTGCTATAACGATTATATTTTGAATTCATAACTATGCAATTGAGTTAATGTTAAAACCGTATCAAACTTTTATTCCTAAAAAAGTTGGAAGAAAGAAGAGGAGAATCTTGATAACTCTGAAATTCATATATATATATATGAAAACAAAGTGCTAATTCTCTTGCAGCCTTTGAGGAATCCATCCTACAACAACAAAATTATATGTATCATGACATCCAATGGCGCCTCAATTTTCTGCGCAAACTACCAAATCAGTCCGAATTTATAGTGAATAAATGATCTTCCAAGAATGCTACTTAAATGTCTGCCCGTGGCAGTAATTGTATCATACATACATGTTGCAAAATTCAAAGTATCTCAGGCATGGTGCGCCTATTATAGTAAGGTAGTTTTACGGAGTCCATTTTGTTCTCTTTTTTTGTTTTTTTTTTTATTATTAATATTTCCATTTTTATAATTTCTGTTTATTCGTTGGCATCATATCTCATCCATAGTTGTGCATAATTGTGGGTTGCCCAACAGTGGGGTGTAATTACCTGGCTGCTGCCCTGTAGTGCATTAAATTCACGCTTCTCTCACTTTTCAGAGACTTTAAGACACAGCCCACTTAGGTTTCTGCATATTCACTTCGTTTGGCGGCTTGAATTCTTCGCTCTGGGCTGCAGTTGGAGTTGAGTTGAGTTGAGTTGAGTTGAGTCTGGGTGTTGCATTCTAACTCCCCATTCATTAGCAACAGGCGTACACTAATGTCTACATACTTACATGCATACACATATATTTGGTACTTAAATTCACATTCACATCGACAAAACTTCACAAAAAATTTCTATTCCTATATATGGTCTCTATGTTGATTTTAACCCTCCTCCCTTGCCTTGTAAAACCATTTTGTATTGGTACCTACCTACTTATATTCGGTTTCCTTATAACCGAGATGTGGTGTCGGTGGTAAGGTACCTATATGTTCGGATTTTTTATTCATGCCTGCACTTTACTTTGCCCTGGGCGTACGTGCTGCAAGTTCATTCATTCTCCTTTTTTTAATTCATTCATGTTGTTACAAGTTCCAATTTGTGGGCATTTTTACTCTGGCCCGAATTAATTTCAAATGACACATATTTGCAGTCGGATAATTACTGTAGTTGAGGTTAATTGATTCCTTTGGTATTTTTATTGGCTGCGCGATAATCACGCCTTCTTCAAATTTAAATTCTTTCTACACCAAAGGGCGTTGGAAAAGGCACTTTCAAGTCATGCCAAGCTCCATTATTTAGTGAAATATTTAAGAAAATTTATAGCTAACGTTCCATGATAAATTCGAGACCGTAAATTCATTGAACATTAAGAAAATTTATTATAATATCGTCAATGCCGCCAAATTTAATAATATTGAAATTGAACATTAAAAGTATGTAAACTGCTATAAATCATTTTAATAAAGTATAATTTAATCACTATTCCTTGAAGGTTACCCTTCTCATAATATAATAATTCTTCTTTTATAATCTATATGCATGCACCTTGAAATAAATATTTTGCGAAGGAGCTGTTATCGGCTGAAGCTAAATTATCTAGAAATCGTATTTAATGGAAAAACACCTTGTATGATAACAGAGAGTTTAAGTTTGGCATCATAGCCGATTTCAGTTCTTTCAGAATCATCTTCAAGTTCGTCGTTTCGACCTCTCAGATGTTTGTTCTACTTTCCGGAGGATCTCTGTCTCTGGGTTTTTATGCCATTAAGCCTCGAGTCTGTTTACTTGCTTCTATTTTATAGAACACCAGTTGTAGGTTGATTTCTACTGGCTTGTTGAGCTCCCCAATGCTTTCCTACCATTTTTCTTCTGACCTGCGTTGTTCTTAAAACTCCCTCCAATGAATATGTTTTGGAACCGCATTGCCTCTGTAACGAACTTTATGTTTCTATTCTCCTATATAAATTATTATATATTATTATTAATTTTCTAGAGCTCGTTTTCTTCAAAAAGATTTATCTTAGTACTATTTATTCTTTAATATATAAGTGTAAAACAATGTAAAAATACCACAAGAATTTACAACAAAGAGTGAATGCACCATAATAAAATCACCACCAATCACTGAACTATCTTTTGTGATTAAGAAGATTAATACGATTTACATTACAAATTTCAAGGTGTATAATTACAAGACCCTCGGTATTACTTTACTACGATTATAATGAAATACCGTTTTTTACAAAAACAGCTGCTTATGAATCTAATAAGCTAATGACCTCCATTAGATCGAGGAAGAAGCATTTATATCTAGTGCATTCAAGAGAAAATATCTAATGATCTCGACTTAGTCATTGAAATAACTTCTACATCAATCGTTCTGCGTCAAGCTTGCAAAGAAAAAAAACTGTCTGATAATAACCGCGGTGATAATCTGTACATCACAACCGTTGGACTTTTCGAGCTGTCTTGAAATTATCCAGCTAGTTAGATTACTCTATCTATATTGGCAAGTTGAATGGTTTTGAGATCTATTTCTCTTTTAGTAGTGATAGGCGTTCTTACCAATACATCGTACCAATTTATCAGTTTTCTGATATGTAAGGTTTGACTAGACACTATTCCAGCCATCACATATCGCATCCATTTGATTATGCATCCCTGTTGTCAATCCAATTATGGTCTAGGGAATCTACACGCTAATAGTAAGTACTCATTTCCCGTATTTTCTTTGTCGACTTTGATGATCTGTATTTGAATGATGATATTTTCTGATATTTCGACATACCATTGGCAATGTTCATCTAGCAAGCGAATATCGAGAAGTTGAGACGGAGCTCCAAGTATTCCAGGACCGGTACAATTAAAAAAAAAACTTTCTCAAGTGAGTAAAAAATCTTCTTATAGGTAGCTACTTCAATTGAAAAGAATATTGTAATTGAGACAGAGCAAGTTTTCTTGGCACAGTATTTTATCTTCTTGTGCTTGTATTATCCGAATCTTCCATCATTCAAAAGATCTTAAGATTATTGTTGTTGTTTTCTTGTATGTAGATACATATATATAGTCAACCAAGCTATCTGTAGGGAGAAATATCTTTCATCCAAATTGCAGGAGGTCAGTTCAACAACCCTATAATGCCGAAAAGAGATGATAAAAAATTTCTTTCCGATTTTTTTCTTCTTCTTCTTTATTTATGTCTGCATTATATCCCTCTGCAATAAGAAGAATCAGATATGCCATCTGAGAGTTCAATAAAACCTTAAAAAGAGAAAAGAAAAAATCCATTTTAAGTACATGACTGTCTGATGAACTCTGCCAAAAGTTCACCTCAATCCCTGACCCCGTACAACATGCTATTTGCAGTTCCCGTCGTCGCATCATCGTATCGCACAGACCTGCAATAATTCTACTCCTTTTGTCAGCAAAATTTCATTTCTGTATTGGTGTTTTACTGCATTAAAACTTGCAAAGCGCATAGAGTATAATAATCAGACGCGAAAGTTCCGTAGGTTAGCCGGCATAGTATGCTGCTGCCGCTGCCTGACTATATTCGATCGGCTTCCGCGTATGCAGTGCAGATTTTGCTGCAGTCTAAGCATGTACATATGTGTATGTGCCAGTATCTATACAGACTGCATCCATTTCAAACTAAAGCTCCCAAACCTTACCCCATCTCAATTCATGACTATGTCTTCTCTTGATGCAACTATAGACATGCAACCACATATGATGCAGCAACTGCATTTTATGTTTTTATTTTGCTAAGAGGGGGACTTACAGTTCGAAATTTGGGTGGAGTTCAAGTTTTTTTTTTTTTTTTTTTTTTGAGAATATTTTAAAGCAAATAAAACCTCCAATATCCTTCTTAAAGTTTATTAAAAGCCTTCTCTCTAGCTTAAGATAGGCCTCATCGTTTCATTCTGAAATCCCTAGATTTATATCGATTTTCCGTACAAGGTTTACAATAATTACTACTTTTTTACGCATAAATTAGTCGATACTATTACCGGAATTACACTACCAATACTAGCAATAGTGTGAATTAATATCTATGTATGCCTATAGCTTTTATAGTGTCTAGCAATATAGTATTACGATATCGTCTGAAACTTTCGGGGAGGGTAGTATGACCGCCGGGTCAGTAATTTGAAGTCATCGTCCAGCTTTAGTCTGTTGGTATTGGTAGATTTCATATACTAGGTATATTATAGTCTCTTGCCCAATATTATCACAGTATAAATTTTTGCGAAATCACCCGCTACCTCCCCGCTGCCTCTTTACACCCCAATCTCTTTTAGACTCTATGCAGCATTGTGCACACATTTGCGCCAGCTACCAGGCTAGTGAATATTCACTGCAACAATGGTACGAAAGATCTGAGCCCCGGGAATGGGAGGCTTGAGCACTTGTATTTTTTTTTGGGACGCACAGGATGGCAAGGAAAAATAAAACGGAATATGTATATTAGATGATTTCAAGGATATAAAAATTATAAAGAATATTTTCGGATTAAATTTAAGTTTTTTCAAGGAGAAAATGACTAGCTACAAAGTCATTCACAAAAATCAGTTATTTATTGACGGATGATACTTGGGTGTAGAGAGAGAGAGAGAGAGAGAGAGAGAGAAAGAGAGAGGTAAAATCAACCACAGCTACTTATGAATCTAATAAGTTAATGACCTCCATTAGATATAGGAAGAAGCATTTATATCTAGTGCATTCAAGAGAAAATATCTAATGATCTCGACTTCGCCATTCAAATAACTTCTACATTAATCGTTCTGCGTCAAGCTTGCAAAGAAAAAAAATATCTGATAATAATAACCGCGGTGATAATCTGTACATCACAACCGATTTTTTTTTTCTTTTTTCAGTACGAAAACGGGCTTAAGCTGTCTTGAAATTATCCAGCTAGTTAGATTACTCTATCTATATTGGCAAGTTGAATGGTTTTGAAATCTATTTCTCTTTTAGTGATAGGCGTTCTTACCAATACATCGTACCAATTTATCAGTTTTCTGATATGTAAGGTTTGACTAGACACTATTCCAGCCATCACATATCGCATCCATTTGATTATGCATCCCTGTTGTCAATCCAATTATGGTCTAGGGAATCTACACGCTAATAGTAAGTACTCATTTCCCGTATTTTCTTTGTCGACTTTGATGATCTGTAATTGAATGATGACATTTTCCCATATTTCGACATAGCATTAGCAATGTACATCTAGCAAGCGAACATCGAGAAGTTGAGATGCAGCTCTAAGATGGTATACCATCTATGTCCTCTGTATTCTCTATTATGGCAATTATTGTCCACGTCGGCTCTACTTATGAGCAAACCAGTTTATGCTAAGTGTTACAAACACTATTTAAATAGAGATGCATATTTTAAATATCCTGTACTTTTGAGAAAAAAGTATTATAAAAAATTATTAAAATCTAACAAAATAAATTTTGGATGGATATCAAAAGCCTTTTAATTAATTTATTTTACTTTAACTAAAAAGTAAAAAGACATCTAAAGTATGTCGCTATCTAGCTATTGAGGAAAAAATCATCAAACAGAATAAAAAAAAAAACAAATTGATAAAAGTTTTATCGTCTAATTTTTATGCCGCATCCATTCATCCATCCGAAGATTGTAGACACCGTTAAGACTTGCAAGCTACCCTTATTTTCTTGGGCATAATAATATCTGTCCGTCCATTCGGCAACCCTTCGCGATTTATATGCAAATCAGTGTAGCAAGCAAGGTAATCACAAGTAGCTGCCCTTGCCTTGAAATCTTAAAAAACTCGAGCTAACGTCGTCGGCACGACATTGACCTTTTCTTCATGCACGTCACTTCAATACCACATAGGCGCACCTTCCTTCAGAAGTTCCTGGTTAATAGGTTGAGGGTGAATGTTCGCCCCGTTTTATGAGAAATTTTGTAGACGGCTCCCAATCAAGGATGCGTGCCTTGCTTGTAGGTACCTCCTATATCTCTGCTAAAAAACTTTAGACTAACCGTGTGGATGTGTATACGGTACATAACCTTGCCCCTCATGCTCCTCAGCCTTAGAGAGGTTACTTTCGGGGTAATTTTTTTCTTTTACCTGCTTTGTTTCTGTACCGTTCGGAGCTTCAGGCGTGTTAATAAATGGCCAAATTAAAACAAAAACGTTAAACACAACACGTACACACATTCATCCCCGAATTTTTTTTTAAACGAAGAGTATACCGAAAGCAAAAGACTCACCGCGCCATTGTATATGCACACCCTACATAATACATATACAGCAAAAGGTCAAGTCAGGTCACAGTCAGGGCGTCGGCCCCAGGGCCACGAGCAACGATCGATAAAGTCGTCTCGACGCTTCCCATATAAACCAAACCTACTGCAACTTTTTTCATCTTGATGGAGGTATGGGGGATGCCAGAGTTATAATTGTAGAGTGTGCGTGTGTGTATATGTGAGTATTGGTGTGTATATGTGTTTCAGTGTATATGTATGTTTTTGATGCAGGAGCCACCGAATGTGCTCCCCATCCGGTTTATTCACCACTCCGGGTGGCGCTAAAACTCTTTGTCAAAATGTGTCTGCAGAAAGAGATAGCGATAGGAAATGTTTTTTGGGGGTTAAATAAGTGGGTGAAGTGGGCGAGAAAAGCTTTTGGCTTTTCGGTGGGTATTTTCAAGCGGAGCCTGGCCTGATACTGCAATCTGTGAGGTGTGATTGTATGAAGTGTCTGTGTGAGCCGGTGAGCTTTTTTTTTTCCTTACACTTGACATATGCAAGGGAAAATAGAAAAATATAGACTGCCTTTTTAAGCCTCTAGCACTAACTTCTCCTACCTAAATTTCACAGGTGTTATAAGCAGAAAAAATGTTAATTGTATCAGTTATACGATTTAAATATAAATGTATTTGCGCATAAAATAAATTTTCATTTCAGGAAGAAAAAGTTGAACTCCGAACCTCGAAGGAGCTTGTTCCAAAACTATCCAAACCATCGGATTGCATATTTGAACCCAGGACAACTTACGTGATGGCTAACCATAAGTGATTATTTAACAAGATATTTAAAAAGATATAGAAGAGAGAAATACAACTTCGTAGAAACTCTTTACAAAGCTGATTGAAGATTGTCTTGTAAAATCTGTAATTTCTTATCCTCGGTATTCTGTAATTTTTAACACAATCAATGAACTTTTCAGTCGAATATTTATATCAGTTTCTCTCTTCCTATGTAGATTCTTGAATTACGGAATCCGGTGTAGTGAAATTTCTTACAGCTTCATGAATTAAGTCGAAATGCAGAATTAAATTTAAATTTTATAGTGTAATTTTAACGCTTATGAAAAGTTACAGCTCATTTATTTTTGCTATATACATACATATATGACATAGGAATGATTAACATGAACGAAATTGGTGCAATTTTGATATGTAAATGGCATTTTCTGCAAGAAAGATGTTACAGTATTTTTTTTTTCTTTTTCTTTGGCTAGGGCAAAATTTCATCAAAATCAGATATTTCGGAAATATTAGCTCCAATTCTGTTCTTTTAAATGGCATATTACGTATTCCTGTATTACCTGCCGAAATCGCCACATCGAAATACAAGATTTGATAAAACTCGATTTTCCGAACTGGTATTTTATAAAGTTTAACTTTGTAAACCAGATTGGTAATAAGGGAAATATGCACCCAACCCATATTTCGATTATAAATAGATGATTGCACAAATGTATTAAAAAATTAACAGATCAGTACAGCACTAAGGAGTACAAGAATTTCGTCATACAAAACCTCAGCAATGATACTTCTAAACAGCCAAGAATGTGGGTTTACGAACTCCAAGAATCAACCATTCGACTATTGTTGTATAAGTACATAAGAAGGTCATTTTTAAATTAAAATTATCACAAAGTTCTTCTCAGGCTATTGCTCCTTGCAGTGGACTTGGCTAAGAGACTTCATCCTGCCGCTTCTGTCTCAGTACGCTCATAAGTGCACCTTCTCTGCAATAGCGTAGTATTGGCCAGCCGGAGCTTACTCCACCTTGCACATGCTTTTCCTACACTATGGAATCTCAATCCCAGAATGGCTCTGGACTTTATTAACAATCTAAACCTAGAAAGGGAGTAAATTGAAGGCGGACTCACAATAGATCTTTCAGGACTCAGTGAGTGCGAGGCCAACGCCTGCATACCCTTCCACAAATCTGATCTAATCTAAGGGGATTTTTATTTCCTCAGATTTTCGGAAACTTAATTAAACCTTACTTCGGGACAAAAATGCATAATTGAATTTCTCATAGTCCCTATATATTATCCAACCAACTTTTCTTTCTTTTTATGATATATGTATGTATATAATGAAATTTCGCATTTTTATTTTACGTTCTAGTGTCCTTAATGATTGCAAATTGTTTGGGCTCTATGTAACTACAATAAATTCTATAATGCTTGCCTATTAATGCATGTACATGGATACACATTCTTAAGGCAAATGTCAATCATGATTCGACTTAAGTCGCAAAATTAAGTCAAATATACGACGGAAAAAACTTCCGGTTAAGAAATTTCAAATCTGAATATTAAGTCCAAATAAAGGCAAAATAAACATATAATGAAAGGACGTCAGGAGGAAGAAAGTATAAACATTAGGAAGAATACATATCAGAATTTTTGATGGTGAGGGGTGGGTCGGCGAAACATGCAGAAATGGCATTTGAATAAAAGTGTGTCGTTAGTAAGAGAGAGGCTATTAGCTCATATAATCCCTAAGAACTGGCATGTAACTAATGAACTGCAGCTGCCTTCAATCAGTCCTGCTCAGAAATGTAAATGGAAGAAATCCTACATAAAATGTTTCATATTTTTTTCTTTACTTGGAGCAACACATCTTTCAAACGAGGCGATAGTGTTTATAATGATCGTTAATTTTAGTTAAATTAAACTCACAACTTGCCTGGTAAATGACATCATCATATCACTTTTTTCATAAATCTTGACGTAATTACTCTCAAATCTTTTACGCGGAAACTGTTTCACCTGGAGTTTTTACCCTCAATTGATAGTCAATCACCTTCCCTTGAGCTAATGAATCACTTTCCTGTCGCTGCTGGTGCAAAAAAAGGCGCCCGCCACCCGTCGCCGTTGTCGTCTGAAACGTGCAATTACCAAAAAAAAAGTTCTTGTACACCCCGTTATATACATATGTATGTATGTACATATTCTCAGTGTACGTTTAGTGTTCTCTATTTTGAAAAGGTATAACAAAACGTTCACGTAAATACCCAGCCAAGCCAATCCAAATGTCTTTTTAGTCACTTGAAGTCGCGTGCAGACATGCTACACGTAAATTTAGTGTGTAACAAAACAACTAACCTTACATAAATTTGGGAAAATATTCTGGAATATAAAAAGTCCACATTATATAATGTGTGTACCGTACCTAGTAAAAAGTGCTTGCGTTTTACGCTTTCTTTTATTATTATTATTATTTATTATACGCTAGGAAAAAGATGTGAGGACTTTTCGTCCTTTTGCTTGCATCTCGGCTTTATGTACACCCGGTTTTGAAACCTACGATAGAATGGAAATGTTTTTCATTTTGCGGCAAGTGCAATCAAGTGCAATGTTATTGATTATCCCGCAAGGAGGTGGAGGTTCGCGAGCAGCTGAATGTTGTGACTTTGAAATCAAGCAAAAATTGTGGCTTTTCATTATTGCTCTGCACTTGAGAGTGGACGATATCATAAACTAGCTATATATGAGCACCAACTTAGGTGAATCATTCATTACACGTAGGCGTATAGTCCCCTTCTTTCCCACTGAGAGTGTATTTTCAGGAAATATATAAGTGGGTCACGGCAGTTTCCTATAAAATATGAATGTCATACCAGATGCGTAAACACGCACTGCCACATTTTAACTTTCAACTTCCTTATCAGGTGTAATATAAATAGAAGGTGATTTTCCTGAATTTGTTAAGGTTTAGATGAATTTCTTCATCTATAGAAATCTCCCACATCGAATTTATACATTAAGATGAAGATGATTCGTTCGATATTATATTTGCAGGCAAAGATCTGCCACATTTTCTATCAGTTTGCTTTTAAAAACTCGTTTTGTTTTTACATACGTCTTAGACTTGTCATCGTTCTATCAAATGAGTTCACTTGCCAAAGAATAGAGAATAACGAAACATGGCTCGTATTTTTATCGCTCAAAATCAGGTCATAACTTTCGGTAGTTGCGTAGAGAAAATTATTCACATGTAAGTATATGTATACTGCTTTTTACAAAAACTTATCTGAAAGCATATCCGTGAACAATAAACTTTCTGCGTTTTATAATCGAAAAAAATATTTGCTCAAAGATGAGTGACTTGAACCTTAATATTCATATTTGTAATTTTTATATCTGATTCTTCTCTTAAGCTCATTTTTCATCATTGAAAAGCCTTAATGGAATTAGTTTTATATTCGGAGCATATAGGTATACGAGGATTTATTTAGCTAGAGATGAACATAATCATATTAAATCTTTAATCTTTCTAATAAACAAATTTATATATATATATATATATTTTTTATTTCAAACTGTAACCAACTGTAATTCAAAATATATATAGAAGGTAATTTTTACACCTTCATTTGTTTAAAAATCATTGAAATTTTTGGGATTATTATCAATAACTGATATCCTGCAATCAACATCCTCCCAATGGGAACAAAAACCAAATATTTATTTATGCACATATATACTATGTATAACGTTATCCTTACAGAACCACAAAACTCTGTCTAGACGTTAAATACAAGCTTATACCATGCGAGTGTAGTTCATATAATACGCATATGGTTTGCCGGCTCTTCGTTGGCCGTTGGAAACATCGAAACCCCTCTACCGGCATTATGGTGAAATTGTAATCGTTATACTTACCAGTATATATCTATGTATCTACCTTGCCAACGGTTTTGATGTAACTAAACTATTGTGTTTGTGTTCTTTTTTCGGATCTTCTGCTCACAATGTTGGTACACCACCAAGTTCCCAGATTCTGCACTCAACGCTACTTTGATTTAGTCAATCGTAAGACAGCCATCATATTCTATCTAGTTGAATAGTCAAGAGTGGTACAAACGATTGCTGGTTACCACCGGGTACTACCTATATTGGAAGGATAGAAGAACCGCACGCCAACATATACCAGGATGAAAATGGTAGATATGTATATGTGTGTTCATTTTGAGATAGTTACATAGAGAAGCTCCAAAGTAATCATCCTTTAATCTTCCATCAGACAGGCCAAAGTATTCACTTCCAACATATAAGCCCCACAGCGACAGATAAACAGACATAAACTGATTTGGGAGGGGGGTGAAAGGACGATTCTTGGATCTTGCTAGGATAGCATCTCCTAGGTTTCAAATCGGAGGATGCATACACATTCATTCGCATTATTTATATTTCCTATTCCTTTCTACTATCAAAACCATATCCAAAAGACTCACACCAAGGTGATTTCAACACACAATGATGATGCCCTTAACTTTATAATTTAGGTTCCTACTTGTCTGACTCTTCCCATATCCGCTAACGTAATTGTGTGTTTGTTCTCCAAGTTCTCTTTTTCCCTTTGTCAAAACAGAGCGCGTTCGTTGCCTTTTGTGCGGTATCTGCACAACACCCCGAGCCCTTTTTTGTAAGGGTAACTTGCTTACTTGCTTGCAATGCAGTGCCACTGCCAGCCATCGACAACACTGTCACCAACACCCTTATTTCTCTACGTAAAGTGCGAACGATGGCCCGCATCGCCACAACACACGTACATTGCCCTCTAAAGGGTGTCTGCTGGCTCCCAGTCTGACTGAGTCCACAATTCACATCCAGTTTCTACTTACCCACATAGCTTTTTACAATATTTCGGGCTTTGTCCTTTATACATATTTACATGTGTATATATTTCTGGATTCTGTGCGTATATTCTCCTTTTATGCCCCTGGAATCGCATAACATCAAACTCACTAATTTACCGTGAATGTAAACAAAAAACAGAGATAAGTCCTTGCCACCTTTCTACTGATAAGTTGTAAAAGTTATTGACCTTTTTCAATTTAATTTTAGTTTCCAACTTTTATATAAAAGATTAATTCTGTCTTTATTGTCACCATAAAGTCATTATTACTTTTCAAATTGGCGTTCTGTTCTAAGGTAGGAGTAAAATTTAAAAAATTCAGTTATGGCAATATTATAAACAGACAGTATAAGTCTGGGAGGTCTAGACAGTAAAGTCTTTTGTTAGCGTAATGGTCTAGACATGCCTCGAAACTAGTTTTGATAGAGCACGTAAAGCGGGTATGCATCTATCTATTGACATTTAATCAGAAAAATATATTTGAATCGGATTAAGGGATTAAGTTAATCCAGGTAGGTAGCCATTTGAAAAACATTAGAGTTTTTTTTTTTCACTCAGTAGAAAAATAGTTGTACAAACCAGCAAAGTGTTAATCAAGAACACTAATTTCGACGAATTTATGGAATGTTTAAACGAGTCTAGAAACAATAAAGATTATGATATGAAAGATTATCCGTAATGATTCGAGCGTCTATTTTTGTAGCTCCTGATAGCAAGTGACGATTATTCCATCCTTGTTGAAAATTGCATATAAAATTCCTTTACTAATGGTTATTTATAATCTTGATAATTTGATATGGAGCGTCTAAACGGTCCTTTTTTGTGTAGTTTTCCTAAAAACTTTAAGAAGTCTGTAATTTTAATATTTTCTAGTTTCAAGTTCATAGATGTAGGTCCCAGTGAAATCAAAAGGATTGTTGAGTTCATGATGATGCTAGAAAAAGAGGTCCTCCAACATTGGAAGATTCTTTTTTTATAGCCACAACTGTCATTATTTGTACTTTTTTTGTTATTTGATCAGACTTTCCATTTATTACTGAAATCTGATGGATGGCTGATTTGCTACAAATATACCTATACTATAGTAGGTAAAACATCTTGAATACGATTATAATGCACTACGGGCAACTTCTATGTTATTTCGTAACTACATCTTCTGACGACCTTCCTAGTTTTTATACTGAGTACCTAGTTTTTTCAATAGTTAGATGACCATGAGTTCAAGTCAAAGTAGTTGTGGAAATCTGAATGTGCCCGTCGAATAACCATTTACTTTATGAATGTGATTTCCAACTACTGGTTCTTCATGGTATAACAGGCAGATCTGAACATATATAATTTCGTACTAAAAAAGATCACCATTATAGTCTCTTCTTGATTTATATGACAATAAGTTGTTAAAAAAAAAACCAAAACATTAGCTCTGACCGTTTTCGATTTTTTTTTTTCAAATACATACATACATATACGTATGAAATGAACTATAAAATTTCTATTATATGAAGTTCCTTTGATTTCTTTGCTAAAATGAAGTCACTTTCAAAATGTACTATCATAACGAAGGAGTGATACTGTATAATTCCGTTACTCTACTAATTACAGAAAACTTAAAGACTTATTTGTAGATACTGGAAAGATCATTCAGAAATCGTTTTCCATCCAGCCAACCTGGCTAGATGCACAAGTGTAATACGTTTACATATCTATATACATAGGCGGACGGGTACGGCCGACAGAAAAAAAAAGAAAAAATGGAAAACGAAGTGTGAACTTTAATAAATACAATTAAAACTGCTAAATGAGCAAAAAGCTCTATGAATGCTGTTTTTTCTTTTTCCTTTTTTTTCTTTACTCACAATTTATTCTTCCCAGACCCAGACGATGGCCGAGGCCGAAGCGTCGGAGGCTTCCACAAATTAGAGCGACGAACTCTCTTCCGACATGAGCATGACAATGGCAGGAGAATGGTGTGGTGGGTCTCTGGTTTATAAAACAGCTTTTACAGCTTTGGTGGCTGCTAAAATTTGTATTTTGTTGAATATATACCGATATATGTATGATATGTATCATCATCTTCATCATCATCCATGTGTTATATTACATCCAGTTGGGAAGATTTTCAGAAATAGCACGCATATGATTCGGGATCAAATTGTATATGTGGAAAGAAAAAGCGACTCTACTAGCTTTGCATTTATAGTCTCGCCTTGCTTCGTGCAACTACTGCAAAAGGCCGAGTACGAGTAGTGCAGCTGATGTATTCTATAAATGTGTTTGTAAATGTTTATATGTAGATATATGTAAGGTTGATAAAAAGCTCGTTTACTACCAATGTATAAGTAGGCATACTTGAAAACGAGGTATGTCTGGTAGTTCCGGTTGTATAGAACGTCGGGACGTATTAGGGCGCCATGCCGACGTTGCGCATTGTTGGCGTAGGTTAGTTTATTCCCATCAAGAATTCTCGTTCCTTCTTTTACTGGAGGATTTTTGGGCTCTTTTGCGAAGACGGTTTTGCTTTTCTTTTGTCTTTTCTCATTCTTTATTGATTTTCAGAAATCTCCCAGACCCAGTCTGTAAGCATCCACCCTGTCTACTGTTAAGATATAATATGTATCTATATATAAGCATATTTTTGTCGGTACTGTATGTAATGCAATATATGTATTTTTTTTTATCGAAGAGATTTTGAAAGTGTATTAGCATAATAAATATAACAATATTGCGGTTAAAATTAATGAAAAATATTTGTGGCTGGCATTGATTAAATAAAAAAAATATATGCATTGGAAACATCGTTCTTAACAATCAATAAGGATATTGACTGACTAAAACTATCATAATACCAAATACTGAATATGCACATATTTATGTATATTTGTAGTATTAAAAAACTAGCAGCACTAGTACTTTTTGCTAAACGAGACACCACTGCGTTGATCGCTCATTCGCCCCTTAGCGATTCTCCGGCAAAATTAATTCAGGAGCAGGGAATCAGGATCCGCCAGACACAGTATTGGATCTAGAGCTTAGTGTTAATGGAATTTTTGGAACTGCATTTTAATTAGATCAGTTATTTTGTTTATATATATTTCTCATTATTAGATATATTTAAATCCTTTTGATTAGATGGTTTTATGCTTGGGGTGGATTAAATACAATTTGTATAATTTCTGGGGTGCCTCAAGGCTCTGTATTTTTTACTATTCTATTCCGTACATACCTACATTCAAATACTGCCTTCCATTTCTGCATACTGAAGCGAGTGTATTTAAGAGCTTCATTCTTATGTGCGAGAGGGGAGAGGGGTTAACATCCTTTATAATAATAATAAAAAGAAGATCGGAGAAGACGGATTCTTAGATTCATGACTTCCTTTACAAACAGAAAAGTTATATTACTGAGGAGAACAGAGCGGAGCCAGGGACAGATCGAAACTGGGATTCTGAAAGCAGATAAATAAATTTTGATTTTCCAGGATTAAATTTCAAATTGTATTGTAAATTGACCATTTGGGAATTCTGGTTAATTCTAGAATAAGGGAAGCAATTCAGGACGACTTGAATACAGCTGAACGAACATGATAGTTAATCATAGAATTTTGGCATATTTAATATGTGTAGACAGATCATTAATTGGAAAAGGCTTAATGTTCGGAGCCGAGTACTGAACCTTACAGTGCAGCACTAAGCAGGCATCGCATACAAGAGTAAGGGTGAATTCACACCGGAAGCTTAAAACATGCTTCAGTCTACGCTTTCCCTTTGCATTTAAACCGGTAAACCAAAATGATTTAATCAGTTGCTCTAAAATCATTAAAGCATTATTAAAGCGTCCGCTGGGAATTCAGCCTAACCCTGCACTAATATACAAACTCTTCACTGCTGTTACACAAGCAACAACAGTTTGAGTCAGAAATTGAAATACATCTGTGGAACGTTTATGTAGCTATAAGCGATGATCGTCACAATCATAGACCTTAGAAAAATCAAGCACGGCTGCCACCATAAACTCATCCCTTAGTAGCGAAAATAAAATAAAATTATCATTGAATTTTTTGAGAAAGAAAATTGGTAGAGCAAACTTTTGCCTTCTTTTTCTTGTTTCAGTGGATGCAATAAGAAATTCGAGAATTGAAAAAATATTCTCTTTTTTTTTGTAGGGAACTTATTTGACTAGTGTGACTAGTGAACTAAGGACTGGTAGTAGTCTGTACTAGCTTCCTCTGGTAGATATTTTAGTGAACCGTTAAAAAATTAAACCTGATTTTGAACTGAAGACATCAAAAAGATCTATCTAAATCATACGAGTAGTTACGAAAATGGATCATTGGATTTGTAACAACATCCATTCTCATAACTATGTAGCTGTTCGAAAAAATGCAAATTATTTGTAAATTTCGAGCTCTTAAAATTCATATCCAAGAAGTATTTTGGAGATTTCCCCCCTGAAGTACTCTCTTCCTCTCAAAATAAAACAAATTAAACCCGTTCAAAATGTTCAGATTTTACTTATTAGAATCAAACCCTGATACTTCGCTGTGTTAGTTTTATTTTTATAATATATAGTCAACAATTCACTTTACTTAATTAGGTAAATGACGTTGTGTTGTCGCCAGTTTATAGTGAGTTATCTGTTGTCAACAGAATACCTCAATTAATTATGTGCCGTGAGTCTAAGAAAGCTTCGACAATCAATAGATTTTGCTATTTGAGATTCGTCTGTAACGAATATATATGTAAACACATACATACAACTTAAAATTAATCTAGATAAATTTATAATTAAATATAATATTATTACGACTTTTCTAGAAATTTAACTTTACGTCCCCATCGTCGCATTGTAGTAAGTTATAGTGACCGATTTTCTTCAGACCAGAAAATTTTATTGTTGGCCTCGACACATCTCAAAAATAGTAGTAGACGCGTTGAAATTTTTGTTTATTTCTGACATTGCAGCATCTTTAAATATTTTCCTATCTGGCAGCTAAATAAATTCGTGTATATCTACCACAATTATCTCCTCTGGCTTGCAAGATTATGTGAAATTGAAACTTTGCCAAAAATCAGATGATTATTTTGTTAGCTTTCTACATTTCTTGATTTAGAAACTGAATGATATCTAGGACAGTCGGTTAAAATTATTTTAAATGGCTAAAGACTTTTGCTGTTCAATGACGTATTAAAATAGATAAAATGGAAAAGGATTTTTAATATTTTCTCCTCAGCTAGCGGTTATCTTTAGCAAGCATCTCTATATCTTGAAAAGAGAAGCTTCATTTATAACGATTTTGTATGTTAAATTTGATAAAGAAATGATGATTACATTAAAGATTTGTTCATATATCACCTTTCTGAGAATTCTTAGAACATATTTTTTTTTCTTTTAAATTATATGTAGTACAGCGCCTTTGATTTTACATAGTGTCAGGCTTGAATTACATGTCAAGAATTCAATTTGTATAACACATTTTAAAAAAATACGTGAAAATCGGCTAAATGTTTTCCTCATGAAATCAGGAGATAATCAATCCTTGTTTGCTAGTATTATATTCCTATGACCTGGAACTAAAATTTTAATTCTTTTCTACATTTTTTTGTTTTTACTAATTATAATTTTGTAAAACTATTTTGTACAACTATACACAGATTCAGATTTTTGTAGAGTGTATCCTTCAATGGTGTAGCTGTAGAATTTATATATAATACAAAAATTATTAAGCACAAATTTACAGTAAGAAAATTTTCTAGAAAAAATTTCATTATTCGTATGAAATTATCCGGAAATCACCAAGCACCCTTGGGCTTCTTAATAACTATCCAAGCTGCTACATATTTTGTCAAAGTTTATTATCACACCATGCTCACAATTAATTTTCTTTTCATTTCAGGTTATCTTCTTACACGTGTTGAAGGTAAAATTGGATCTCCAGAGAAACCACTATCAGATCTTGGCCTCATCTCATATCGCTCCTACTGGAAGGATGTTTTACTTGATTACCTGTGCAAACGTACAGGTACAACATTAAGCATTAAAGATGTCTCCCAGGTGAATGCGATAAATATTGTGGCTTTTATATCTTTTCTTTTCTGTAAATAATGTACACTAGAACGGGGACGGACATAGGCATGCATACCTTACTCTTCATCTTAATTGAATTCAAACATGCTAAACAGGTGCATCTACGATCAACGGACGGACGGGAGGATGGACGAGAGTTGAATGCTGCTGCAAGTGCATTCCTCTCAGCGCTCCGATTAATCACTTCGTAATGAGAACAAATTTACCTTGGCCTTATCGCGTTGTCTATCGCACGATAATCCGAATGCTTCTCGCCGCTATGCAAGACAAGAATTCTCCGGTATGGAAGTAAACAAAGCGGATGCGGATAAGAGATGAAACAGAGGGAAATGATGTTGTACTAGGGTTAAACGCGCGCGTGCGCCTGTACATATATGAACTATTTTCACGGAAGATGTCGATAAAGTTATTTTGCGATACTCATCGAAGTTTGTCTCGATTGTTGGGCAACATGATTAGCCCTCGTAGAGCTGCCACACATCTGTTTTTGGAACAACTCAATTTGCATAACGAAATGGGCTTTTCATGGCATTTCTTGGCTCTGCCAAAAATTTTTAATTACACAGAAGACCTCATGCTTTCGAGGTAAAACTTATCCAGAGCAAATGTGGTCCGTCGCGCATTTAATTTAATCGATAAACACGGATAAAATGGTCCTTCTATGGTAGACGATCATTTACTGTCAATAATTTCTCCCCTGGCACGGGCTAAACAGCTGCAGGGATTTGCTCGAGGGCCGCAACACATAAAATGTTTATGCAAATCTACTTTTTTAGTAACACATAAACGAGAATTATTTATGATGAAGCTTGAAACATAATTAAATATTTACATAATACAATATCAAAATCGAAGCTATTGTAACATATACGTCTCCATGTATAAGATAAAAGTGTTGTTGCAGGAAGGTTTGGCACTGAAAACAAGATAATATTTTATTTATTTTATGTGATCTGTGGCTTGTTAGCCTTAGACAACCATCATATCATCAATATCTTCAACTCCTCCTTTAATTCTCTGGTGTGCCATGGGGCTAGATGGGGAAAATTCATTTCCTTCTAGCCTAATTCTGTTATTGAGATTTTAGGTGGACTCTTTTTAATAAAATTATCAGAGAGTTGAACTGGAGTTGACCAGGAAGTGCTCACAAGTATCAATATTCCGAGGTCCTCTGAGTTTGACAGTATTTCGGTCTTGATACTCAAGTGTTGCGCTTTTGCTTCTTTAGTTAAACCTATGCTGAGACTATTTTATCTGTCCTATTCCCATTGGCATGAAAGCTTGATAATATTCATCCAATACTATGAAAGTAGATATAAATGAATTGCCCTTATTTTGGTTCTTTCTAAACCTTTCGAAAATTTCATCAACCAACTTTAGTGATCATTAGTACTGATTTTTGAATTGACAATTTGAGACAAGTAAATGGTATTGTTTTCATATGCCAATATAACACAATCCGAAATATAATTTAAAATGCCTTCTTCTTTTTTTCACACGAAGTTGAAGGAAGTCTTTTTTGTACCTTTTAATACTTTCTCCCCCATTACCCTAAATGAATTTTCATTTGTGAATTTCTTTTCCAACCATTCCTTATTTATATTTCTAGAGTCTACTATATTCCTTCTTCCGAAATTATTCAGTACAACAGTTTCGAACAGAAAAAAAAATCCGGGATAAATTTGGTCGGACATGTTTCAGTCACTTATCAAGTTAAAGAACCTGATGTCGAATTTAAAATGTGGTTTACCGCAGAGTTCCATAATGGGCACATTTCTCTCTTTCTCGCTAAACTAAAATTACGTTTATATCTTTACTTTTTTCGCTGTTCAGATTGAGATTTAGTCAGGGCATACTCGGTCTGCCTTAGCATATAAGAATTGTAGTTTCTTCCATGAAAATCAAAGTATCGATTAAAGCACTTCGAATAATATTATATTGTGTCTTGTCCTGTATAATGTCTGGCACTTAGATTCCTCTCTAAAAATAATGAAGTAATTTTACTATTATAATATGTACGAGGAAAAAGGCTTCCTATTATGTACAATTAATGTAAATTTACACACTTGAGTAATTTGAATTATTATTATTTACGAAATTATTGCAATTATGGGCTTGAATTTGCATCGAATTCGAAGTAAAATTATAATCTTAATTACTATGTAATTCCGCATAGTTCAATTATATTTAAAAATCTTGTGTATTAAAACACACAACACAGTGTTGTAAACTTACGCGGAATTAATCTACTAGGGATCATTGCGGAGTGAGTCCATATGACAAGTTATTGGTAAATCGCTAGCTTTTTTTGTTTTTTTTTGCAATGAAGCTCTATATAAAATCAGTATTTATTCTCTTTTTTCATATACATATGTATGCTCTTAAATCGTTTATAATTTATTATTTTTTTTTTTTTTTAGGAGATGGCAATTTATTCTTATGACATTGTTAGTACGCTCCAAGCTTTGGGAATGATGAAGTATTGGAAAGGCAAACATATTGTTCTAAAGAAACAGGTAAGTCAATTTAAATAATATTTTTTTTAAATCATATTTTTATTTTTCTTAGAAATATGAAATTGCTAAATATTTATTTTACTAACAAATTTTTAAAAACTTTTTTGTTTTTTTTTTTTTTTTTATTAATGGAAGAATTACAGTGATTTGCACATTTATAAACCTAGCGAAAAGATTTCATAATTTTAAATTCCTAGAAGAGCTTAGCAGCATCTTACAAACATTCTTTAGAAATTAATTAGGGTTCCATTATCTGTTAGAAACCTTCTTTTCTATTTTAGCTATAAATAAAATTTTTAGTTTCCTGATACAATTAATTGGTAAATTTGAAGATGGTAATTAGTAATGACGCTTCCAATATTGAATCAATATAAATTGCATAAAGCAATGCATTCAATATTATGGAAATAATCAGTAAAATTTTCCATTATGTATATGATCATTAATACAAATCGACGATTATATGATTGTCAAACAGGCTTGGATAAGCTATGATAATCTGTTTTTATGACTGTGTAGTCTCAAACCCTCCTTCAGTTTAAACCAAATAGAAGGAAAAATTATTAAAAATATTCACATATCATCTTAGGAAACTTATTTATTATCTGTCCAAAATATTTTGTGATATATTCTTTACTATGAAAGCATATATCAAAGCAATGCAGCAATTTTTATATCCTAGATGAAATCTAGGGTATACTAAGTTTGTCTTTCCGTTTGTAATACTTCGAAATAATGATGGGTCCGTCTGTCCTCACGATAACTCGAGAACGCGTTCACTTAGGGAGCCGAAATTTTGCGCACGAGCTTTTTAAAAAAACAGTAAATTTAAATTCGGAAATGGGACAAATTGGGTAACTCCTTCGTAGGGTAGCCATACAAAAATTTCGTTTTTTACTATATATGTATTTGAACACTGCCTGAGATCGCGTCGACGTAGACGGTTGAAATTTCGTACACAGTATTTTCATAGTAATAATAAGTAAAGCTTCAAAAATGGACTAAATCTGGAAACCCCTTCTTGTTGGTGTTTCCATATAAAAATGTAAGTTTTTTACGAATTCTGTAAAACCAGTCAGTCCTAGATGTTTTTATTGTACTGAAAAGCTCTTCAGAGTATGAAATTCTATGAAATTGGTTTTAATAATTTTTACTGTCGACGAACCGTTCTAGAAATATATGCGAAAACCCACTACAAAAATCAAAGTTGCGCAGATGGGTGACCATACGAAATTACATACGGGCACCTATCTAGGGTATCATATGAATTTGTTTTAGAATAATTCTAGCTCTTCTACTTATTCTCTCTAAATTTGAGTTCCTGTTTACATGATATGGCTTCTCTATCGGAATCAAAAACAAATCATCTTTCCTTCTACTCCAAATTTGGAGAAAAAATCTAAGCCCGAAATTTAACAAATTATTTCCTTAATTTTTTTTTTTTTACTTATAACTTTTATCATATTCTCATATCTTTTAATGCATCTTTCTTAGTCTGTAAACTCTATTCAGTATTAGCAAGAAATTATCTGTATAATCATTTATCCCTCATCGTCTAGGATGTTCTTGAGGAGTTCGAAGAACGAGTAAAACGACGCGGAAATTTTCCCAAAATTGATCCTGCATGCCTGCGGTGGAGTCCTTTTGTGCCACCTCAATCGTCTGGCTCATCCTAGTGCGATATAGCGTAGTAGTGGCGCGAGTAAAATTCAGTTGGTTGTATTTCTTAGCCCCCTTGTAATCTCATACTATCGATAAAGTCTACAGAGTATTGCCGTCACCATACAATACAACAACATAAACTGCATACAACTAAACAATATTTATTTATAAGGAACAATATACAAAAACGAAAACGCCGAGAATCATCTTATCCCTGTAATATAAAAGCAACATCAAACCATCATCATCTGGTAGACTCTCGTCCTTCTCGATTTCACTACTGCAGATTTTATCTTAAGACGACGACGAAGAAGACGCCAAGGACGAGGACGAGAACGATGTTACTTCAACAGCACACATATAGCTGGCGGCTAAACATTTCGAATAGTTGTGGAAGAGTGGGGGGGAGGGAATACACCCAGACGTCTTCGAAGAAAATTTTTTTAAGCGCCACAACGATTTCAAGCGCTGGTATATACGTACTACGTCTTATTGGAATGCGAATTGATTCATCACTTCAGCATTTTACTCAACCTCTCTGCCCTTTTTTTTTTAAAGATACTCTTCCAATGTAAAGTACATCGTCCTCACCTTTTACTTTTATTTGTATTTCCCAAGCTCCTGTAGATGATTATTTCACTGAAGGTCCTCTCTTACACCCATTTTACCCATCCCAATTGCGAAAAGTTCCATCTCCTCCCTTATCCGTTCCATTCTTTGTATAAGAATACGACGACATCGAATTTTCTTAGACGTTTCAAATATTTCGTTTGCTCTTTAAACTTTTTAAGCATTCATATTCGCAGCTTCCTGGTTACATTTGCACGCTTGAAAGCTTGGAAGGTAAGTTTATTTGCTTTTCTTCCTTCGAGAGAGTGTATTTTGAAAAGCAGCATCATTCCAGAAAAAGAAAGAAAAAAAAGCTTGAATAGTTGGTGAACTTTAATGAACAAACTGATGTATATTTTTTTCATTTTTTTTACTTGTGGCAAGTAGCAATTTGTATAATTTTGCATGATAAACTCCAGGTTTATATGATTTTATGACTATTTTTTCCATCCAGTTAACAAAATATTATCAAAATTTATAAGTTTGTTAATTAGCTCTGTAATCAAAGGAAGGATTTTTTTCTTATTCAGTCAACAGTAATTATATTCGATTAATTATAATATTTGCCTAACTGATTTTTTATGGAGCTCCTGAATACCTAAAATACATTGCGGATGCATTTACATTTGGCCCGAGACAAAATACTACATCACTTTTTTTTCTTTTTTTCTAAGCTCCTATAGCTTTAAGATAGCTTTATCTTTGAATTTTTGAGGAACGTTAGCGGGATTCGGTATAAATGTTGCTGCGGCTAAGTTTAGGGTCCATATGGAAAAATTTGTGTTTTTACATCACTATCACCTATAATCTCAAAAATCCAAAATTAATTTTGGTTTAAAATTATTGACGTTTACTTTTAAAGCTGGATGCACACTTTACAGAATCTGTTCCAGTAGAAATTATGCCACCATTTTTTTGCAGTATTATTCGAACAGAAAAAAACTGTCTACTAGCGGCATATTGCATTGCTTTCCTTAGAAAAGATCTGATAGCAGAAATGCTACCAAGCAGCATAAGTTTTCGACACATTTTTTTACATCTATCTTTCTAGAACCTCGCATCTGTGTATGTACAATATCTATTTTCCAAGAGCCTCTATTGATAAATATTTGAGTACATCTTTAATTGATGTCGCTCAATAAAGAAGAAATTTATCTTCATTAGTATGATCCATGCTCAAACTAAGGCCTGGTGGAATTGCAAAAAATTTCAGTTGCCATATATTTATATGCTTTACATGTGCAATCGAGCTACATATTCAACTTCTTGCCTTCACTAAATGTATATAGTTGGGGAAAGACTAAAGGATCAGATGCAATGACATCAAAAAGTATATGTATGTCGATGATATTTGTTGTTTTGTCAACATCGTAGAAAATATAAAAAGTTGATGAATTGACAGTAAAAAATGTATTAAAAATGGTTCAATTAATTAATTAATCAATTAGTGTATATATTATTAACGAATTTCAGAACTTTCAGAAAGAAAAACGGGAAAGTACGAACTGTCAAAGCCAGCAAAATAAATGTTGGTGTCGAATTGCGAAAAACTTCAATTTTAATAATTTTCGTCTGGCAACTTTGTCGTGTAGGTATCATGGTACATATTAGTATACACTTTTGTATTGTTGCCAAATTTCTGAATATTCAGTAGATAATGATTATTATTCTCTGTATCGAGCAATATTCCCGTAAGGTCCAATATTGGCAATTTATTCATATTTGTTCCACTTTTACGCGTTAATACTTTAAAAGGATTGTTTAAAGAAACGCGTAAAATTATGGCAAATTAGTTTACGTAAACGTAAACCCCTCAAGGGGGTCATGGCGACGTAGTAGGCTTCGGCTTGTTAAGCCGAAGCCTTTACGCGCTATTCCCTGGGTCAGGGAAGGGGGGTACTTCTGTTGAAATTTTGATGCAATGGCCTGCCCTGGAGTTGGGACAGGCCAATTTGCAAAATGTTCTTACCGGCGTTGACGTCCCGGTTCCACGTGATACCACAGTTTGTGCAAAACTGGTACCTGTGTGGAGACCGAGACGGCCTCGCCGGCTCAAAACATACGCTGTACAGCTTCGTTGTCCTGAACTCATCCACTTCGAGGACAGAGCAATGAGCTTTAAGCGTGAAATACAATTACGGCTGATCTGTCGACTGCGACTTGATTTTAGGTCAAGTCGACGCTGAGGTGCAATTTGTAATTAAATTAAAACTTCAACTGCTTGAACAAACCAGAAGTCCCGACATCTGCGATTGAATTGAAGTTGGCCACAGCGAACACCAACTTTGCACTTTGAGCAAAGTTTAATTTCAGTCGGAGTCGCAGTCGAAGTCGAAGTTGCAATTGTATCTTGCGACATGTATTTACCATTTGAGCAAAGTCGAAGTCGTAATTGTAATTCGCGCTTTAAGTGCCCGCAACAATTTCTGGTTTGGCGTCCGCACGTAGCCACGTATTGGCGAATTTGCGGTAATTTTTGTGGAACCAATACACACCTGAGTTTCACGAGTATTGTTGGTGATTTTTTCGCCAATTGATGCACTGCACGCTCAGTGCAAATGTATTGCTTGAAGGGCAAACATGCAACTTTGCGCTGCCCATACACCGCTTGGCGTCTCGAAAACCATTGCAGGCGTTCGTTGGTGTACGCCAAATAATCCTCTTGCGTGCATACATATATGTGCTGTGATGGAATGTCGAACTCTTGATTTTTATTAAATCAACAGGTTCGTTCACCGCCAGCGATAAGCCAACAACCAGGATCTAATCCAACAAATTGCTTATAATACCCGGAGTAAAATATAGCTCGGATATCGCGCATTGTCTTATCATCCTCCACTTCACAATTATTTGTTTTCCGCCGTTTTACCGATGGTTGGGATGGCGCTACTGCCACTTCCTTCTTCATTGAAAAGGTCATCGCTACACCATCTGTGGAAATGGACCAATCAAACTTTTTACGCCCTACCGATGTCGGTAGTTTGAAGTATTTCGGCCATTCGTCTTCGCGAACAAAGTTTTTAAAAGGACCCTTATACAATTTTAGTCCGCATATACGGTGCGAGAGTGCAAATGAATCGTAGCGCACATGGTGCAGCCCATGCTTGTATATTGGTACGAGAGCAAAATCTTTCAAGTTATTTCCCTCGTTGTACCGTTGCAGCTTATAAAATATCTTTAGTTTACAATTAACCGATTTAATTTAATTGGACATTGTTTTGTTTTCTCTATGTCTTAAGCCATAACATATAAAAGTTTAATATATCACACCCCTATAATCCTATGATAAAAAAGAAAGTTTAAAAATTATAATATAATAGGATCCAAAAGGAGTTTATTGCAAATGTTCGATCAAAAATTTTCATTATTTGCATATTCTCACTCTATTCTTATATTTGGAAATGACAGCTGGATACAAAGTGTAGAATTTATTAATAAAAAAACACTACAACTACTGGAAATTAATATTATAGCACTAAATAATTCAGATAGTATACGTAACTGAAAACTAGCCTACCCAAATGTTAACAAACACTAAAGTTTTTTGTTATAACTAGGACTAAATACAGGGTGGACAGAAGTTCATTTACATTAATATTATTTAATTTAGAAAACAGCTGCTTTTATATATTTTTTTATTTTTATTGCATATTATTATTTATAAATAGACTTTGAAAAGTAGTGTACTTAATATTTCGTATGATGTCCCCGATTCTCAAGACAAGCGTTTATTCTTCGCCCGAAATTATCGCAGAGAAGCAATAGGTCAGTTGGAGAAATACTATCCCATTCATCTGTAGCTCTTTTGATCGCCGTTGCCCTATTTCTTGGTTTAGGCTCCTTAAAGACAGAGCTTTGTACCCTGGCCCACAAATGTTCAATTGGATTCACATCCCAGGCCAATCAGTCCAAAGTGTTTGAAACAACAGTTTTGCTTCTTGGATGTTTTTTTTTTTCGTTGTATGACAACGTTCTGCGTGCATTAGAATTTCTGGAATATTCCGGGGGAATTGTTTTTTGTTTTTTGTGCTTTCCGCATAAATGAGAAGTATCTTATTTCTGTAATATTCCCCGTTCACAGTGTATTTCTCGTCTACTATGATCAGATTCGTCTTCCCAAATGAATTGATGCCGCAAGTACACTACTTTTAAAAGTTTATGTATAAATAATAATAGGCAATAAAAATAAAAAATATATAAAAGCAGCTGTTTTCTAAATTAAATAATATTAATGTAAAGCAATTTACCTTTCACCCTGTATATAGTACAAGCACGACGTACTTCAAGTGAATATTCCTGTAAAGTCGAAAAGGAGTAGCCCGAATAGATATATGCATATCGCTGAAATGAAAGCAAGAACCCTAAAAGCATTGTAGGATAATGTTTGAATATGCGCTTTCCAAAAAAGTCAACAAGACCAAGTCGAATATGAAATTTGACAGAAAAATAAATTCACAATACGCTTCGTCCTACCAGATTACTATTGACTCGCTATCAAGCTGCTAACCAGATCAAAACTGGTATATGAGCTCAGCAATCTTTGATATGAACCCGGATAAATCTAAACAAGATGTGACATCATCACTAGCTGTTATAACCCTCTTTTTCCGTTTTTTTTTTTATATATATATTTTTTTAAACCTTTTGCTTAAGCTTGTTCCTTCTTGTCCCAAATCATGTTTCCTGTTACTTTAGGACGTATGTACTTAATTGCTTAACATCGTAAAATTATCTTAAGACATTTTTATACAATTTTCTAAAAAAAGTGTGTCACGTAAATTATACTTTTAATACTTTTACTTTGTGTAATTATATGAAATTGACTATGTTTACAAATTAGATGTGATTTTATTCATGGCATGCTTCATTATGAGAATTAAACTATAATGAACATGAGATGAAATTATGTTGAACATATTTACACTCATTCAGCATTACTGACACAGTTTTATTTTTATAATTATGCAATTAAGATAATCTTTTTAATAGCTGCTAATTAAATTTAAGCTAAGAAGATAGTAAAATTCACATGTATGTATAGGTGATCTGTTGTTAGTTTAAGGAATTGCTTACTAATCTTTCTTATGCAAATAAATATTTTACATATATTTTTACTCTTCGACAGATTTTTAAGTGTTTTTTAACTCTTTTAAGATATTTGAGTACAAACATTTTATTAGCATTATTAAAGAAATGTAAATCTTAAGAAAATCTAATAAAACAAGCAATTACAGTTTTTAAGGGTGGTGATTTTATTTGAGTTAAGTTTAAAAGTTTCACAGTTAACTTTCACAATTAATTATGTATTTATTATATCGGTAAATAAATTGCATAGAGGTATAGAGAAATGTGAGGCGCCCAGCTGTCATTTTAAGTGCCTTACTATGAGACACAAAAGGAAATCATTTCTTATTGCTGAATTATGGCAGAAACACATCCAGGCCTCGAGGCTTCCTCGAGACGTTGTCAAAATTTCCAACACGGGTTTTTAAATGATGCAACACAAAACCAAGCCGCAAAGCGCGCTTTGCTCAATGTTGGAAATTTTTCTCTCTCAGGCCTACTTCTGTTAACAGATGTACTAACAAAATTACAATGACAGCACCGAGCCCGGCACCGTTGCCAACTACTCAGTTTTTTTATCTGGAACTCAGCTAGTTAAGATGGATAATAACTTTTCGGCCTTGAAGGCCGTCTCATGTGGTGTACCACAGGGTTCTGTACTTGGTCCTCTACTTTTTAGCCTGTTTATTAATGACCTTCCTGATGTCATTGAAGATTTTAAAATTCACCGATATGCTGATGATGTACAGCTATACTTAAGTAGGCCTATTGGCCTCATTGAGGATTGCATTGAGTATTAATCGGGATCTCGAGAGGATTCATGAATGGTCTAGGTTGAATGGGTTACTGCTTAACCCTGCATAGTCGCAGTGTATCTGTTTCTACAACCGACCACTTGACGAAATTGACATACCTGATATAAGTCTAAATGGTTTTATATTGCCTGTGCACAAAAAAATTACAAGCTTGGGAATAGTATTGAGCTCAGACATGAAATGTTGCGATAATACTAAAGTCTTACTTAGCAAAGTCTATGCAGGTTTACGAAGGCTAGGCTCTCGGCGAGTATTTTAGACACGGCCGTTAGGCAGAGACTGGTGAAGACATTAATTATGCCTTACTTCTCTTTGGGAAATACTATCTTCCCCAAATTTGATAGTGAATGCGCCCGGAGAGTTCAAGTAGCTTTCAATGATTGCATTCGTTTCATTTTCGGCTTAAGGAGATTTGACCATGTTTCAGTAGTGCCCTGCTTGGCTGCTCTCTAGATAACTACTTAAAGCGTAGAATTTTAATTGTGCTCTTTGGTATATTAAATAGCAATGAGCCAGAGTATCTCCGAGAATTTTTCCAATTTCTGGTATCCCCACGTAACCGTAAAATTATTATTCCCCGTTTCAGCAGAACGGTCATGGAGAGTTCTTTTCCTGTTCAGGCTGCCCGCTTTTGGAATCTGCTCCCTTCTAGCTTGCAGGGGGCTCGTACCATTAATGCATTCAAAGCTACTATTAAAACTCATGTTCTGTAATCTTGCGAACACTTTTGAGCGCTTTTCTATGTTTCAATCTGTGCAGTCTATTGCTATTGTAGTAGTATATCTATCTGTATTGAATTCTTGAATTTTTCTATGTACTTTCTCTTATTTTCTTATTTGCATTTTCTCAATATTTCGTAATTGTGTATTAATCATTAACTTTCTCTAATAGTTAAATTTATTAATATTTGCTTAATCACCGGCTTGAGTTCTTGTGTTAACTGAATTTTATAAGCCTTAAGACCCAAATCTTTATGCAAAATACGGTGTAATGACGTTTGTGGAATGCCTAATTCCAAAGAACGACGAGGAATGGACAAACCTGGGTTTTCTTCAACACTTTCGGCTATAGCAGCAATATTCTCGGCTGTTCTTGAGCGACGTGCACGGATTTTATTCTTCACATCACTAACTTGTCCCGACAGCTCGAATTTTTCTACCAGTTTCTGTATTGCGGTCCGACAAGGTGCTTCACGACGACCCAAAAATGTTCGAGTTTTACGAACCGTCTCTGCCACATTTTCACCATTTTTATAGTGAATTTTAATAATTTCAATGCGTTGTTGAATTGTGTATCGTTCCATTTTTATTAATGGCGTAGTTTCTACTTGTCAAATGTAAAAAAATGACAGCTCCAAAAGTGACATCTAATGAAATAGCGGGCTAATTAAAATAACACCTCTTATTGGAAAAGCCTTTATATTGAATAACCTCACAATTTTCGGTTAGTTTATGCTGATATTTTCACTAAAGTCTATTTAATATCTTTCACCAAAAGGTATTCTTGCAATGAGTTTTTGACATTTAGTAGGTATTTTTTCATACTAGAAATATCAGATTCTATCCTAAACCTAGACTAGATGTATAAATATACGTACATTGTATGTATATTAAGATATTTCCGCATTATAATGTTAACTTCAATACTGAATGAATGACGTCAATTTTGCAATCTCCAATCATGTAAAAACATTTCGCAAATATGTATATCGTACATTATATGTATACATAGATTTACTCGTTACCATCTACCTACCAATTCACAATCTGTTTTTTTTCCTTGTTCGTTTTCTTACTAAGATAAAAATAAAATACTTTGCCAACCTAGCTAAATTATATAAACTCTTGAAAACTACTACTAATTAATTTGACACTTAAACAACAAGATTGAAATTACCACTAAATTCGTATTTCCACCCCATTAATATTTTCATGAGTATAGACCTCAGGGATCTATTATGGGCCCATTATATTTTACTCTCTACATAGATTACTTTTCCAAGGTAATTTTACACATGTACACACAAGTATTCATTTATACACTATGCAACTCTGCTAGAGCTGCCCACGTAATAAATTTGAGGATTTCGAATGCTCTGTATAAATATAAATTTTAAATCAATACTGGACTTCAGATAAATAATCATCTTACGCAAGTTCTCTTGTATACCTTTTAACAGATTTCAACATGATTCCTCTAATTCAATTTCCGCAATAATCGATAATGTCTCTGTCCCGCAAAAAATCTAGGCTTTATATTAATAAGCTCAACCATGAACTGTAGTAATCAAACTAACGTTTACCGGAGCAATCTTGATTAAAACTTGTGAAGTCATTCGGTTTTCCCATTTTTCCTATATGGTAGCAGAATATTTCCAGTACTTGGCGCTGCCTGTCATAAAAAAATAAAAGGTAACATTTAATGACTGTATTCGATTTGTTTATAACCTGAGACGTGACGATAATGTTTCACCTTAAAAATTTAAGTTTTTTTTTTTTACTTACTATCTGCTAGATATGTACTTATCTCTCATCAAGATCTTAACGCTAAAAAAAAAATTAGTACAAATTTTTAATACTTAGATCATCCTGAACAATAATAGGAGTATTAAATATGCCTCGATACCGTAAAATAATCTGAATTTGATCATTTTGCCACCCAACGAATTAATCTCAGAAAAATTAAATCAATTTTATTATTTTTTGAACACGCCTTCATCATTTATGCATTTCATACAAACTTAAGTTTGTTTTTTAGTTTGTTAGAATTCTTTTTATGGTCATTTTTGTAATTAGAATCAAAGTTAACTCGACTTTGGAAATTTTAAACCGCCTGCTCTAAAGCTTGTGTATCTTTTTGACACTGAAATTATCAGGTCATGAGCTTTTAATTGCTTTAATTTCTGATTCTTTTCGTATTTTTCTCTTCAGTTGTTGCTGTTTTTTTTTTTTTTTTTTAAGATAGGTAACTCAACAAATATTTAATGGGGCTGCGGTCTGGGTCTGGTGCTTTCAGACATGGGAGTATTACGAACTATCCAGAAGATATCGTATTTTATAAAATTAATGTTTCTGCTCGTTATGATAGCATGTTGAGCATTAAAATCTCCGGAAACATTTCAATTTCCTACACTTACTTCTGGTGTGATATATACTTATGCCATTTTAAGTGTTTTCTTAGTTCGTTTAATTTGTAACTACATAGGGGTAGAATACTTACATAGATATTTCTGATTGTGTATACCAAATTAATTGATTTATTTATTATGAACTGTTGGTTTTATAATATTTATACAGATTAAATTGTACAAAAATAGTTTTTTTTACATTTGTACTTAAATCGAATTTTCAGATAAAATTCTCATTGGGATTTTAGATGTATAACTAAACTCATTCCGTATAGATATGCGTACCTATTTCTATTGAATCAAATTCATCAGATCCAATTTTCGGAAATCACACAAAAGTACTGGTGATGTAATTACATAATTTCAATGCCTCGGCTCATATCTATGAGCATAGATGGCACAAGAACTAGATGTGGCATGCACTACCAAAAAAGTATACAAAATTTATATGGCTGTGTGATCCATTCCGGAATGGACCACAACAAATGATGCAGGGTAAAATACCCAGTTACGAGCCCCGTTGCCAATTTCGAGCCCTTTCTTTGTTTTTTCCTTATTAAGAAGCCTGAAGTGGAAATAACGGTTAAAGTGCATTTTTTGTAAAATTATTCATTCATACTTAGTTATTTTCTTGCGCTTGAGAGTAAGTAGAGGGCAGCTTTAATTTTGTTTCTGATCGTTAAATTGAACAGTTCATGAAAGGAAGCCAGTTTTAAATAGTATTATTTCTTTGTCAAATTAACAAAAGCGGGTAAGCCTGATGCTATTTTATGAATCTAGACATATATTAAGAGGTTTATTTAATAAAGTTTTCTTGATAAAGATTATCAATTTCCTAATATTCTCGGGGTTCGCAGCTGGAAGCCTATTATATACATTTCCTAGTTATGAGCCAGGGGCTCAAAACGGCATTTTGGAGTAATTTAGGACTTCCAGTTTCGAGCCTCCTAATATTTGTACTACATAGGCCAGGGCCTATATTTATAATCTTTAATTTATATAAAATTGAATTGTTCGTAGTTTTAAAAGCTACCAAACACTTTTGCACGTTGTGTTTAAAAAAAGGTTCCATAAAAATGTCAAAAAGCAAGACATATTCTAAAGATGAGCTAACTTTAACGCATTCAAAATGGGCTTTCCATTCATCAGGCATCCAAAATTTATAAAATTCCACGTGGTACTATTCAAAATCGATTACATAGTCGTACAAAAAAGAACATACAGGTCCCCCTTCTATTCAGAGTTCAAACGAGGAGCAGCTAATTTCTCAGTGGCCGCTATCAAACCATGAGAAGGGATTTCCCAAACGCAAACAAGCATAAAGTATAAATCCTGGACAAGGCACCAAGGCCGGACCCTTTCAAAAATAATATGCCCGACAATAAATGGTATAAGACTTTTTTAAAACGCCACCCTATTCTTGCCATAAGGACATCGGAGCCAATAACTGATGTCAGATCGAAGGTGTCTGAAAACGACATTCGAAATTATTTCCATCAGATTGAGGAATATATTAATAAGAAAGGTTATCGAGAAATACTGAATTGTCCTGAGCGCGCTTTACTTGTAACGAGACAAACTTTTTGATGTGCCCGAAAAGTGGAAAATTTTTGGCACCGAAAGGTAGATTTTGCTTTTTTGCTTAGTATAGATACTTATTTAGGGTCACGGAACGTCTGCGAAACAGATCGCGTTCAAGCTGAGGAGAACTTGACTGCAATGTTTTCCTTTTCCGCCAGTGGATATCTGGTCCCACCTATGATTATTTATCCGTACAAACGAATGGAAAGTGATATTTTGTCCTCTTTATCTGATGATATTAAACGGCAAAAGTCCGACTCGGGTTGGATGAGATCTGAAGTCTTCCTTTACTATGTAGAACATGTGCTCTACACTGATTTGCACGAGAAAGGTGCCGAGTTTCCAATAATTTTGTGGGTAAATAGTCATAAGACATATCTTTACTCGAACTCGACGAGAATACTACAGCCCACCGATGTATCTGTTTTTAAACCTATTAAATACGGTTGGCTATTCTCAAGTGAAAGCGTAATATTTTGGAGAAAAAAATTAGAAGGTCAGAGTTTAGTCCCATACTTAAAACTATCGTCGATACGACGATCGTTAATGGATTTCAAACTTGTGGTCTTTGCCAATTGGCGTAACTAGGACTTTTTCTGGGGAGGGCAAGGACCCCCAATTTTCGTACATAGGTTTTAACAAACATATTGTTTGTAAAGTATAACAGCTGATGAGTATTCCCAGCTTTTTACCGACATTTTTTATTCATTGCTCTGAGCACTTACAATATGTTGATATAATGACTAGAGCCAATGAAATTAGAAAACCCATAAAGTTACAAAGATTACAGAGAGCTTACTCGGATAAATTTAAAAAGTAAATGTGATATACACACTGACATACATATATATACATGCCAACTTGAGTTTTAAATAGATTTAAGTATTTCATTGAAAAGTTGCGAGCATCCTTTAACACCCTAAAATTATACTTCAGAAGTAATCGTTATCAATATTTTAAAAAAATCCTTTAATACATTCAAGGCCGTTTTCTAATCTTTCAAAGTATTCAGACCCTATTCGACAATAAGATATACTATGTATAACTTTATCCTTACAGAACCATAAAACTCTGTCTAGACGTTAAATACAAGCTTATACCATGAGAGTGTAGTTCATATAATACGCATATGGTTTGCCGGCTCTTCGTTGGCCGTTGGAAACATCGAAACCTCTCTACCGGCGTTATGGTGAAATTGTAATCGGTGTACTTACCAGTATATATCTATGTATCTACCTTGCCAACGGTTTTGTTGTAACTAAACTAGGTATTGTGTTTGTGTTCTTTTTTCGGATCTTCTGCTCACAATGTTGGTATACCACCAAGTTCCCAGATTCTGCACTCAACGCTACTTTGATTTAGTCAATCGTAAGACACATACTAATTTCGAAAAAAGGTGTAGTAATACACAGCCTATCTTAAAATTTGCCATGATCATGGTGCAATATTACCTTTTCTCTCTCCCTTCTTTTTTAGATTATTTTTATATTTATTTACCTGCATTGAAACTAGATCGCCAAAGCACATAGAAAATTGAAAGAAGTAATTTTCCGAGGCCATGTATGAACACGATTAATGACTAACTGATAAATTTTTTTTTTTTTTTTTTCATAATTAGTATACGCCAATCTTAGTTAAAAAAAAAAATACTAATAATAAGGTTGTCGCAGATACGGCAGTAGACAAATGAACATAACCACTATATAGGAAAAAAAAAAATAATAATTGCGTTTGAAGAAGCTGCGACCATTATCCTCTTTACTTTCATTTTAATAGCATGCTTGTGTTAATACTATCGTGCTAATGAGAGTAATTTAATTAAATATATTTGAAAAAAAGGTAACCACACTGATGATGTGGTGTGTGGTGTCCTGTAAAATATTTTAAATAATTGTTTCTTATGACGTGCTTATCATAAACACTCTCATAAATTACACGCCGTCCGTCGTTCCAAGTTGTAGTTTTAAAATGTGATACCTATATAATGCATCGTATGGTGGTAAAATTTAATTTTGAATGTATTATGTTGAAGGGTCCATCTTTTCATTATTCTGCCCCCAAAATATAATGTAGAGCTATTAAATTGTGGCTGTTGTGCACACGAGCCGCCTTAAGGTGAATTATATATTCGTATGCCACCTTCAACGAATATGTCTCGAATTTTAATGGATTTGGTTTTTGTTTTGTTTTACCTCATTACTGCACTTCTCTTTAGATAAAAATATGCTCATCACCGCCGTGTTTGTAGAAATGTAAATTGCCCACACTTTTTTGTTAGTTATCGTCTTGGAAAGTTCCTTTTAATTTTATTAAGTCATCATATATTCGAACTATCCCTAAACCCTGACTTTATTAGAATTTCCTTTCAGACGGGGAGCTTCAAAGTTGTTATGTGGGTGTAAATGTTTATACATCGAATCAGATAGCTTTCAGATGGTTGGCAATTTCTAGAAATTTGTTCCATTCAATAACCTAATACAGGGCGTGCCATTTGAGTTACTAGGTACTTTTAAAAACCACTTTACTTCACTTAGATCTCCAGTGGGACAATTGTGCTCCTTGGCCTCAGAGGATAACCTTAAAGACCACCCTAGATCCATCCTGCTTCCCTTAGAAATCTCAGGATACAACTGAACTTTTTACTTTGCAAAATCTCAGGATACAACTGAACTTTTTACTTTGCAAGTCCCCCAGATTTTAAAAGAAGTAGATACCTAATAGCCTACCTCTTTTATTCTAGCATAGTCTCCTATGGCCCAGTAACCCGTAATGACCCTTACTAGATTCCTGGTATTTGTTCTACTGCCAGTAAGGAGTTCTCTTCCTGTCGTATTCAGGCCACAATTGCCTCGCAATACGATAGGTTTCCCTGTTGATTCAACGGAGGCTTGCCTTTTGATAAGCGACCCTGATGATCTCCTCTTTTAAAGCTCCGACCAGGATACTCATAAGCTATCGCTGTGGTGCTATACATTTCAGAGCCCTTTTCGGCCAACTCATCAGACATCTTAGAAAACATCTAAATATTGTGTCATAGCCGTCAATTGCCCTAATCTGTCCGGAGGAAGATAACAGTGCTATAGTGCACGGCTTCTCTGATTGCAATAACTAGACGTAGAGCTGCCGTGAACTAAGGGAATTCCTTAAAAGGTCCAACTTACTTAAAGCACAATAGCAAAAGAGTTTTGAACTATAAATTCAGCTAGAGCTTCACTAATGAAAATAGTTTCGCAATGACAAATAGTGTTGTATCGAATTATACTAAGATTGCACACGTGGAAGCTAAAAGGCACATGGCACAATATCTACACTTTTGGTGCGAACAAATTCTGTTTGTATCTGTATATCAATTCATAGCGCATAAAAATTCCCATCAACTTTAGGTTATTAGTCCAAATTCTATTACTCTCTAGTATCTCACTATGTATTTACAGTAGCGAAGTTTTGCAGTCATTTTCACTCACGGCCGTCGTCGATGTTAGCTCACAAGTTTTGCAAGCATCTTGTTACTTGACCATTTTTAGAAATTTCCAATGAAACATAAAATACTTCATTCGTGCCAAGATTGTTACTTCCATTTTCGAAATAGCGCCAAGGTGAAGTTGAGCAAAATTTGCACGTATAATTATTATCTGTTAACTGCACAAGCAAGATATTGGATTAAAATATGTCATAAAGTTAATATTATTTTCTTTATGAAATGTCTATGAAATCCGATAATTACGCATTCAGCGAATTATCCAACTGGCGTGTTCTGGGGGTTTCGTTCCTTATGACATCAGATATTGTGGCATTATGCATAAACTGTCTTAATTAACGCCATGCCAGGGTGAAAAGGGAGTTTCTTCATTACCTTATCATGTAAACATAAACTGGCCATTTTTCATCTCTTACCCTGGGGGCATATCACAATGAGCTTGTTCTATGGTGAGAGGGTTCTTTGTTGAATCGCCTTCAGCGCAGGTGTTTTCCTACACAGAAATTGATAATCGGTCTTGACTTCAGCAGAGCAAACACCCTAAAGAAGTCAAGATAAATGGAAGCTGCTAGCAGCTATTATGACATGTTCCATTAAATTTTACTGCATTTCTTGTGTGGTTATTATATTTTATGACCCTTGAGATTCATATACATACTATGTTGCAATATGCGCAATTATGTGGCTCAACTCGCGTTCATCTTCTTGCCAAAATATTCTAATCGTTCCTATAAATTGATTTATGTAATATTTCATTCTTTAGTTTTTCTTGTGAATTTTTTATGCAAATTAAATAATTAACTTTGATTGATGAAAGTTTTTTTGAATTTAGAGCATTATTTTTCGTGAATTTAAACTTTGTTTTTTTTTTTATTTTGCTATTTTAGATTGAATTTCCTCACAGGATGATGATGTTAAATTGGTAACTCAAGTATCAATAGTATCGGGGTATTTAGAGAGATCAATAAGGTCAATGAATTGCAATAGATTACCATGAATTTTATCCGTTAATTCCACAACCCAGGGATAGTGATTCCATGTCCAAATTACACGATGTCCCTATGAAATGTATAAAACTTCCAAGAATTCCCTAGTTCTAACTATACCTACATTATATGTATAATAAAACTAAAAACAGGTAAACAGGAAAATCCCTATACAGGGTGTTTCCCCTTAGGAGGTCCATAGAGCGGAAGGTGATAGTACTCACCTAGACGAACCAAAAATTGTATGGCAGGGGGGGGGGGCAATATCAACCGTTTAGGAGTTACAGGGTGATTCATAAAAAAAGCTAGGTTTTCACTGTATCTTAAAAACTACAGGGCGTATGGTCATAGTTAAGGGCTCACTGCATGCAGAACTTCATGGCCTTTCCAACGACAGCTCAACCAGCCCCGTACCCCTCAGAAGTTATGAAGGTCTAAACTAAAAATTTCGGATTTTCTTTCCTTTTTTTTTACTTTGACCTCTATTATTTTTGCAAAAAGGTCGTTAACATAACCTTTTTTTTATAAAAACTGTAAACTGTGGACCCTCCTCTTTAATTTGACCTATTATACCCTATGTGCTATCTGTATCCGTTAAAGAGTTATTAGCTCTTAACCTATTCAAGTCAATGTAGTAACACACTTCTTTAATTTCATGTTAAGTATTTTCTAATTCTGACATACTAGGACAATAAATTACTGTCGTTGGAAAGGCCATGAAGTTCTCCATACAGTGAGCCCTTAACTGTGACCATACGCCCTGTAGTTTTTAAGATACAGGGTGTTTTGTGAAAACCTAGCTTTTTTTATGAATCACCCTGTAACTCCTAAACGGTTGATATTGCCCCCCCCCCCCCTGCCATACAATTTTTGGTTCGTCTAGGTGAGTACTATCGCCTTCCGCTCTATGGACTTCCTAAGGGGAAACACCCTGTATGTACATGGTAACACTGCTGATCAAAACATCGCAGATTTTTATATTTAAGCGATTCATTGCTGGTTTTTGTTCTACATGAACAGTTTTTTAAGCATTTTTAATCTATAACTTTAGGCTCATTGTTGTGAAAAAATAATTGGTGTATAATTTTTATATGCATCAGCGTTTTTTTTTTTTTTTTTTTTTTGTCAGTAGGAAACCAGAAGATAACTATTCCATAGCCGGACTATGAGTTTTTTATGAAAAATTGTAAAAACAAACACTACTTGGTTTTTTATTGTGATTTTCGTCTGCTATACACAGGTCTCCTTTTATCTCAGCTTTTAGATATAAATCAAACATCACTAGTGAATCACTAAAAATCCCTTATTTAAGGTTCAATAAAATCGTAAATGTATAAAGGATATAGACAGGCGCAATATCGCAATCCACAGTAACAAGCCATAAATAAATTAATTCTTTGTTATCCATGGCATCACAATTTTATGGTGGCTTTCTTTAAGCATCCAAAGCTGCGGGTCTTAATTCTCTTTTCATGAATTCAAGCGGCCGGAACCACACCAGAGGTGCATACATTGATATGAGTTATGATCATAGCATCCAAAAGTTTGTAGCTAATTTATTATAACATAATTCCCTACAGGTGAGGCCATTTGTTCTATTGAAGCTAACCCCTTAACTGCCATACTCTAATATATAATATACTGATGGTGTATGATGTTATAGCAGCATAATAGGCTTACACCGTCTATATTTGATCAAACAATGTACCGTCTACGTAATATAGAGTAAGTGCAATCTTGTTCAGGTGCAGTTGTCGCGTGCTTAATATCATTTTATACTCGGCTGCCATGAATTATGCTGAGCTTCAGTACTTTTGATACATGCTGGGTAATCATGAAAACCTGAAGAATTGTACTAATTGCAAAAAGACTGAGTGATATCCAGCCATTTATCATTTTTATAATTCTTCTCTACATTTGTTCGGTCTTCATTTCCTTCCTACAGTCCGGAAATCTTATTTTCCATCATACATTCATTAAGTTTTCCACATTTGTTCTTATAAAATCCAATAGCAGCAGACGTATGACTCTTTTACAGAATCAGAAGTAAGGATTCCAGGGCACTTTAAAACTCTATAGGTGAAATTAAACTGTTGAGAGGTGTATGTACGTTTTTATATTGTCCTATTGTTTGAGAATAATTTATTTCTGTTCTGAGGGTTTTGTACTTCGATACATTTGTTTTCATCTATTAAGGCTGGGGCGCTGTCATAAATAGGACAGCTCGGTGCACAATTCGCAAGATGGGGCGGGGAGTTAATACTTTTGAATAAATCGCAAATTGATTAATGTAATATTTATTTAAACACCTAACGCAACAAAATAACGTTTTCTAATTTTTAAATATGTCCCCCAATTTTTTTTGAAAATGATTTAAAAATGAAATTTCAATGATTTTTTTTAATTTCTCTGGTTTGCGGAGCGGGGCTGCCATAAATTTGAGCTAAATTAAATAAATTGCTTTCTTAATTGGTAAAATGCAGGTAAAGCAATCTATTGCCTTATTAGAGAGAAATGTGAAATCTTTAAATTTAATCTTTCTTTAAGCACAATCTTCAGGCTAATCCGTGACTATACTGATATTTGCAAGTTGGTTTCTCAGTTGACATTATCCGGTAATCATACCTACTAGCCTTGTGTTTAGAACTATATAGTGATTGCGAAAATGCGTCCTTGTTATAATGTCAGATGGCTCCACTTGTATCATTTTGAACAGTTTTGCTCACGCTCAGTTGCTAAAAGTTCTGCAACTTTGACTGAAGTATGGATAAGGGGTTCAAGTCATAAGCCGTAAGAGCCAAACTAATAACATCCAAATCATCCAATCAGTAAAGCATCGCTAGAATATAAAATCAACGATGGCTCGACTCGTCTTCTTGACAGTGTTGGGAGATTGAGGGAATTCTCCCATATTTTGAATTTTCACCCTCAAAAAATTTAAACAGGAAAAGGGAATAATCGCGTCTCCTCGAACAAAATCGTGGGAAAAATTATACATCCAAAGTACAAAAATATTATTTTAAATTTTACACAAAAAAGTAGAATTTTTCTGCATAATTAAGAAAACATTAATTGAGCATGGCATATTACTAGAATATAAAAAATTGAGATAATTTATAGCTATATATTTATTGAAATGGCACGTTCAAAACCATGAAATTCAAATATCAAGCACTTCTGAAATAAAAGCTTTGAGAATTTAAATGAGTGTAAGCGACAAGCGTGCCCCATTAGACGAAAAACCAGCACATCTGAAACAAGTACAATTTAAGCATTTCCTTAGGCAAAAATTAGCAAAGGGGAAAGTAAGTTACTGAAGATCTTCTCTAGCCATTACTTGGGAGCTCTATAGAAGATTATTTGATGAACTCCAGCAGAAGGGCAGCAAAGACTGATTTCATTTAATTTCCCACGAATTTTTTAACTGTAGGTTTTTCCAATATTGTACGAAGTAACGCATTTCTCATTTTTATGTAGTCTACTGACGCGCTTCTTCGGAGCATGCCCCGCGGTCTTTCTCCTCACAGTTCGTTGCCTCTCATAGTCATGCTTGCAGTTGCTTACTACTGTTCTCAATAAGCAATCTTGATATTAATGAAGATGAAGGCTTTCTCATTACTGAGCTTTTTGCTTAACTGTTAGATGTAGTTTATTTGAAATTTTTATCAGTAATAATGAATTTGTTTTGAAATATTACTTTACTTGTTCTTTCTAGTGTATTTCTATAGTTCGTCGTTCCAGCGAAAAAATGTGGGAAAAGCGCCCAGAAGTTCCCATTTTGGAGGAAATTTTCATCACAACCACCCACTGACATACATATATAATATAGACTGACTACGTTCATAGAAATGCACTGCAAAAAGTGGGACCACTTCTATATTGTTGACTCTTTCGGTCTAAGCACGATGTACCAACTGAGAGAGATCTGTAAACAACAAATAAATAAGTGGATCTGTCGAAATAAATGTTTTAAAAATAATTATTTAGGGCTATTACTGATAATATTGTTTTACCCAAGGCAATATATTTATTAGATATGCAGCAGAAATTCGAAAGGTTTTCTTACAATCGCATTTCCAGATGCACGCACATTTTTTCAATGTGGGCACCGGGTCGTAAGAACTTTGTTAGACATTAGCAATTGATCCCACATGAAATAGAAAGTTAAGCAGTTCATATTATATGTATATGTCAGTGCAACCACCTCCCAACACTGCTTCTTGATGCCGTAACAAACCAGCAATTCCTCGCTCCAAAATAAAATCAAGGACTCCTCGATCTGATGTAGGGAAAGCCGCAATTTTTTCTTAGAAATTTACTGAAATTTTTTCCTTAGAATTGTTATTCATTATTGGAGGCCGACAACGGGTGCTTGGTCCACTAAAAATTTTTATGAGCGTAGACTCTCACACGCCGCGCCGCGCGAGCACAAGCCAACGCGCCGTGGGAAGGGTCCGGCCCGAGGTGGCGCGCCCGATCCATTTCGAGTCGGTAACTTCAAAGGCGCGGCGCGAGCGTTTGCGAGGTGGCTCGAGGCGGCGCGTGACATTTACTCTTCATTTCGGCGGCACCGCGCCGCAAATCAACTCGAGCCAACACGCGCCATGGGAAGTGTATAGGCGCGGCGCGGGCTGTCGAGTGCTCATAGCAGGCCTGTGATTTCACGGGCCGCGCCGCGCGAGCACGAGCTGGCTTGGCTCGTGAAACCACGCGTCGTGGGAAGCCACCTTTAGATGAGCAATTAGCCTTCATTTCTTCTCAGAAACTTACAGGAAATGTTTCGGCAGAATTTTTATTCAGTCTGGTGGCCGACTGGAGTTATTTTCAAATATGTACAATGTGTGCCATTGTCGGCCTCCAAAAATTCATATAAATTCTAATGAAAGTATTTCCAATAAATTTCTAAGAAAAAATTGCGGACTTCCGAGGCATTGCCGTGCTAGCTTACCCTTTGGTTAGGTCCGCAGTAGTAGCGCCTCTACAATACAACAAGGTACTAAGTCAAACTTTGTTTCGCAATAACTATGTAGTTCTATACACAAGGTAGTATAATCTAACATCTGAGATGTTTCCACTCGTTAATAGTGAAATTATGGATAATAAAGGGTTTTCCAATAAGAGGTGTTATTTTAATTAGCCCGCTATTTCGGTAGATGTCACTTTTGGAGCTGTCATTTTTTGACATTTGACAAGTAGAAACTACGCCATTAAAAAATTGGAACGATACACGATTTAAAAACGCATTGAAATTATTAAAATTCACTATAAAAATGGTGAAAATGTGGCAGAGACCGTTCGTAAAACGCAAACATTTTTGGGTCGTCGTGAAGCATCTTGTCGGACCGCAATACAGAAATTGGTAGAAAAATTCGAGCTGTCGGGACAAGTTAGTGATGTGAAGATTAAAACCCGTCACGTCGCTCAAGAACAGCCGAGAATATTGCTGCTGTAGCCGAAAGTGTTGAAGAAAACCCAGGTTTGTCCATTCCTCGTCGTTCTTTGGAATTAGGCATTCCACAAACGTCATTACACCGTATTTTGCATAAAGATTTGGGTCTTAAGGCTTATAAAGTTCAGTTAACACAAGAACTCAAGCCGGCCGATCATCAACAACGTCGAGTCTTTGCTGATTGCGTCCTTGAAATGCATGAAAATGACCCGTAATTCCATCGAAAACTCATCTTGAGTGATGAGGCCCATTTCCACCGCGATGGCTTCGTCAACAAGCAAAATTGTCGCATCTGGGGCTCGGAAAAGCCAAGAATTATTGTTGAAAAGCCTCTCTATCCTCAACGTGTGACTGTTTGATGCGGTTTATGGTCCCGCGGGGTCATTGGACCTTACTTTTTCGAAAATGAGGCTGGAGCAACAGTTACGGTGAATGGATTGCGCTATCGACAGATGATTAATGATTTTTTATGGCCGGAATTGGATGGTATTGATCTGGACAACGTTTACTTTCAACAAGACGGCGCTACGTGCCATTCAAGCAACGAAACCATTGATCTTTTACGGGAAAAGTTTCCGGACCGTGTTATCTCTCGAAGAGGTGATCACAATTGGCCACCGAGATCTTGTGACTTCTTCCTTTGGGGCCACGTGAAAGAGAAGGTCTACGCCAACAGCCCAGCGTCGATTCAAGACCTCAAAGATGGAATTCGTGAGGCTATCGAGGACATAGGGCAGCCACTTTGCGATTTGGTTATGGAAAATCTCATGAGAAGGATATGGTCCTGTAGGCGTGGTCGTGGTGGCTGATGTTATTTTTCATTATTAACGGCATACCTTCCTCTTTATAATGAAATAAAGATCCGATCATTTATCTCAAAAAATGGCATTTTTCTTTGAATATCAAAATAACACCTCTTATTCGAAACCCTTTATATTAGAAAGACCGTATCCATAATGATTCAATTCGAATGAAAATTATTTCATTTGAAATGTCAAATGTCATTGACACTGAGTAAAAATCATGGCAGTGTTCAATAATTTAATTAAACGCTATCAAGAAAATTTAAGAGTATTTTCTGTAGTTGCAAAACATTCAGCAGAAAAAATTTTTTTTTCTTTAAGAAGGCTAAAATAAGAAAAGCCATAAAAAAGAATTTCATGATCAGCTGATTATTGACACTGCTGACTTTTATTAGAAAATCTTTCCACTTTCCAATAAATTCAGTTCATTTTAATGACGGTAGGTGTCGCTTTTATTGAAATTTTACTAAATTCAATAAAATTTGCATCATTTGAAAATGAATCACAATGTTGTAAATGGGTCCTTGATGGATTTTATTTGTGTGACACACTGTACATTTGGCTCCATTTAACAACAAATTAAGTCATTATGGAGACAGTCTGTCTAGGGTGTGGGGACTTGAATAAATGAAGCTGGGGGGGGGGGGGGTTGTAGGTTAATTGTTTAATCCTGATTATTGGTCTCAAATAATTTCAATTGCCATAGAAAAACTTCGATACAGTATATTATATATGTATGTATATATGAATATAAGTTACGTACGTATGTGGGAAACTAGGTGCTAACCAAAGAGTTTTTCTCTGCTGCGTACCTCGTCATAGTGACATACCAGGAAACAATGCAACTGATGATCTAGCTAGAAATGGTTCCGATATGAGTATACTCGTACATATGTCTAGAGGAGGAATCCATAGATCGGAGCCCCCCCCCCCCCCCTAGATTCAGTAAAGAGAATTCTGGCAAATCGCAGATGGGGAAAACTGACCACATGCGCGATTTCAGGACAACTGTGACCCGAGACATGTCCTGTCCTTGGAAGGCTGAATCTCTGCTGAGGAGGAAACGGAATGATGTGCGTAATCTTATTTCAGTTACGAGTATCACAGAACACTGCCTCTATAACAAACATGCGTAGCACATGCAAACTCCATAGAATGACTTCTGCAGAAGAGCTGTATGGACGAGGAAGATGTTGATAGCATTCAGTACCTGTTGTTCGAATGTCCAACCTCGCTAAGCGTAGAAGGAATACGCTTAGTAGATACTTTTCTGCCAATTGGAAGAATTGGCAGCAAGAACCAGAAGAGACCTGGTTAATGAACCTTAACTCTTGTGGCTAGTTTTAGCGCACCCTCTAAATCTGAGGAAACTTTTCCAGTTAGGGTCCCAATAAGGGGGCATCACAATGGACTATAGATTGTCTAAGTGTGGCTGATCGTATATACTTTCACCTAACCTACGTACGGATGTACCTATATATTAAACACGAAACGAAAATAAACTTTAATTGAATCTTAATAAATCAAATCGCTTGTCGTATTAAACAATTATTGCGGTATTATATACATAGGTAATAATACCAAGGACATTACATTCTATTACATTTCCAAATCAAAAACTTTTTCCAGGAATTCTCTTGAAATCTTAAATTTTAATATTCCACTGAGAGAATTCTATTAATAAGGAATCATTAGTCATTTTCTATGACAATAGATGAATAAAGATTATTTTACAACCTTTTACATTTGAGCAATATATTCAAAATGTTACCCTACACTCAACCTTTGTGCAATGTGGGTTTAATACAAAGGTTTGTCTCATTGCGACCCTCATTTTCTAGGACAAATCATTGAATCGACCTTGATGCGACCTTCTTTGTACTACCCAGAAATTTATGCTTCAAAATTATTAAGGGCACACCTATTAAACTTTACGACTCTTTAGAGCAAATTTCCTTCTAACATTTACGTGTTTTCTGTGAAGGATAAATTCAATTTCTCAGTCAGTCAATTTTTTAATATAAATTCTGCATACTAGGTAAGCGTCCTTGAAGCGTCTGTCTTTTTTATTGCGAAAATTACTCACAATTACAAAGTAATATTTTATTTGACTTAACATCAAGTTCTGAAATTTATTGATTTTATTACTAAATTTTTTACATATCTACATGTCTGTTGATGTCATATTATTTATGCGCTTCCAACGCATTTGCTGCCCAGATGACAGTTAATGCGAGGTACATAATCGTTAATACGATCAATAGGGCGACTGAGATAAATTTGCACATTGTCTACATACAGAGTCACATTATTAAAGTCATTAATATTCAGGTTAAAAGGTAATTGACGGACCGAAAATAGAGCCTTGAGAGACACACCAAGATTAATTAAAAAGAGGGTTGAAAAGGGGCGCAAATCCTTACTAGGTTCGAGCTAATATCGTAGACGCATTGGTCTTGATGAAGATAAGGGCCTTCGACATCTCATCAATATCAACGTATCGGAAAGTGTAACCACAGAAGCCAGCATCAATATTAGAAACCAATAACAATAAACATAACCCTTGTTCTGGTAGGTACGTAGCCCGTCCCTTATTTCCAGTTAAATAATAATTCAGTTTATTGCAATTAAGGTCACATTTTGATTTTAGAATCCGTCTCCAAAAGCGTACATTATTATTATTAAAGTCCTGGATCCGATCTGTCATACATATGTATATCTGGTACGATGTCAGAAACATGCATCTCTGTGTAAATTTTTATTTTTTATTTTATTATAAATACTCACGAGATCATAATAAAAGACAGCTCCCGGTGGTGGATCAAACCGAAATGAATGGGTCAATTAGACTTCTGGAAGCTTTCTGGGAATCCACTAATGTTAAGACTCAAACTTCTTGGGCAATACTGCTCCTAACAATATCGGAAGTAATGTAGGATTCATCAAAATAACTCTATTGGCTGAATTACATTAACAACGCCGATGCCGGCGAGGTCGTCGTCGTCGTCGTCGTCAAACGCCGAACAAAACGCCAGGCAAGTTACATTAACACTGGGCGGCACCGCCATACATTTTACAGTTGAGTTATATGCTTGTAATCTCTGCCGGTTTGCAATAAAATTTTAAATAATAAAAAAGATATTTTCTTTTCCTTCAAGTCACATTTTTATACCCTAGATGAAATCTATAGGGTATACTAAGTTTGTCATTCCGTTTATAACACATCGAAATAATGATCGTAGAGCAAAATGGATTGGACAATATTAAAAGTTATTTTGATTTTTGCATGTCCGTCCGTCTGTGCACACTATAACTCGAGAACGCGTATACTTAGAGAGCTGAAATTTTGTACACGGACTTTGAAAAAAAAAAAAAAAAGTAAAATTAAGTTCGAAAATGAGACAAATCGGGCAACTCCTTCGTGGGGTTGCCATAGAAAACTTTCGTTTTCCCTATATATTTGGACACTGCCTGAGAACGCATCGATATAGGGAGCTGAAATTTGGTACATGGTGTTTTCATTGTACTAGCAAATAAATTTTCAAAAATGGACTTAATCGGGCCACTCCTTCTTGGTGTTGCCATATAAAAATTTAGGTTTTTTACGTATACTGTGAAAACGATCAGTCCAAGACATTTTTATTGTACTAAAAACTTCTTCAGAATACGAAATCCTATCAAATTGGTTATAATCATTTTTTCTGTCCGACAAACCACTTCAAAAATCAAACTTGGACAGAAGGGTAACAATACGAAATTTCATACGGGCATTCATCTAGAGTATCATAAGAATTGGTCTTAGACCAATTCTAGCTTTTTTACTTGTTTTAATATAAAATCATTTATTTGCAGAAATTCAAATAGCATTTCATTTTTTCATGTATTTTCATAATAGCTTTAGATCTTGCATATTGGCAGCAATGGAGCGCCAGCGTTAAAATTAGGATTAGAGATGGGTCGACGATCACGCCGGCGGGGGTAATGTAATGCATTTCATACATGCAGAACTGTCTCTAAATATTTTTGACATAAAACGACGACCACGCCGGCGTCGGCGGTGTTAATGTAATCCGGCCATATGAACTTCAAAACAGGGAAATTATTAAAAACTCTCGTGTCCGAAGTCATTGGAACTTATATTAGTCTCATTACTGCAATCTACATTTTATTCTACGAGTTTCAAACTACACTCTAATCGAAACACATGGAAAATACATGTTTGCAGTTTATGGAATATTTGTCTTCATCGGAATTTACAGAGCTGAGTCTTCACGAGGAGAAAAGTTTGACTATCATCAATCCTTCTCAGTCTCATCAGTCACACAATTTTGAAATTTTTTGAAGAATTTTTGCTTTTAAAGTTGATGGCGCCTAGTATTTTGTTCAGTGTGCTTCAGTAGAGCTTCTTTTGGTGGAGATTTATATTTCCATTTTATAAAAATTCAACATAAGCAAACTCATGCAGGGAAAGCTTAGCAAAACTTAAAGTATGCATAAAATACCTCGTATAATAAATATTTCTGATATTTGAGAGTATGTTAGATCTTCACTTAGTATATTTACGTAGGTACATATAAAACCTTCATCTGAATAAATGCTCACTTTGACTATATTTCTTTTAATTTAAATGTGTTTATTCTAATCAAATCGAATATATAAAATACCTTATATAGAAAAGTTTGTCAAATCGCCTCTATCTTAAAACGAAAAATAAATAATGAGATCTAAACTCTATGAATTCAACTTTCATTGAAATTTATAGCAAATTAAAATAATAAAATTAAACGATTTACGTTAACTGACAATATTAAATCTGTTCATTCATAAACTATTTGCAATTTAACTTCGGCTATATAGCAAGTGCGGCAATAATTAGTAAACTAGCGCGATATCATGTAACAAGAAGTGCATTAAGCTATTATAATAGCGTGATATAGCTAACTCTTGAAAGGAAATTTTTAGAAAATGACGCGCTGGTTAATTGGAAAACAGCTCAATTCGTGATTTCCATTTTCAAAGAAACACTTCCATGCGGATGGAAACATTTAAGACTTTTGGTTCTGAGTCATTGAACACTTCCGATTGTTCAAAGTCTAGTAGACGTCTGGCATTAATAAATTTCTTACAGACTGTAAATTCTGACGCATGCATAACTAAGTGAGGTGGAGTAGGTAGATATGTATGTACATAATATGCAGGTACATGCATATACATATATGCATGCATCTTTTTAGAGTTTATATTTAGAGATTTTTGTAAGTTTTCTTTCTTTTTTTAATTATTTTGTATACCTATTATTAAAGTGAAAATTAAATGAACTAGGATGATTCATAAAAAATTAGAAGAGAATCTTTATCTTTCTGTGATTCCCAAAACCTCACTTTTGCTTATTCATCTTATTCATTTAGCACTGTGTTTTGTATGTCGATGACGTTAGTTTGGCTGTATGTAAATTTATCAGTCCGTGGGCTCATAAAAGCAAAAACTGCGGGAGAATTTCAGAATTCAAAAAACTCATAATGTTGAGAATGCAACAAACTAAAAATACAAAATTCCTAAGTATAAATCTATATTTCGATAATACATTTTTCATTAAAAAAAAACGTGTAGACCATCTTTTCTGAAAAAGACACTCTTGGAACTGTGTAGGCGGGCCCGAGTTCTAAGTGCTCTAGATTAGAGACGTGTAATATTGTTACTTTTGGGAATTTCATAAAATATCTTTGAAAGAAATTCTTATATTGTATTAATCTGTACAAAAACAATAGCTTTATCCTCTTATAATTTCAACAAAAAAGTGAAGCATAACAATTACAGGTTTTATAAAATAAAAACACTCAAAACACAGCTCCAACTGTAGTAGTGTTTTAACTAAGCAATTCCAAACTACTGCTAAGATAATACTACTTATTTCTACCCAAAGTATATCATTTATAGAACATCCCGAACAGTGGAAGTTACTAATTTGGAAAAATTAAAATCAATCATGAAAGTCCACAAAATATCATCTCTGTCGGTTTTTCATAAAACAAAGACGTTTAAGGGAAGTAATAAAGCAGAAAAAAGAACATAAATAAAACTGACTAACGACCATAACTGATTATCAAGTGCAGTGTTCTCACGCCCATTTTCAATCTTATTCGTCGGGGATCATAAAATGTCAGAAACCTCAAACTCAAATTACCATTTCGATTGCAAATTCACAGGGGCTTTGTGGCTATATTAAGTCTGCCCACAAATTAACTATCTTTTGCCAACCCTACTTGTATGTCTCTTCTATAACGTGTTCGTACCTACAGTATATGCATGTATATGTGACGCGACGCGATCACATAATTGTATAAAGTTCTCCCGTTCACATAATATAAGATAAAGAACCCCAGAAATTTCATATGCTTAGCTCTGTGTACGGTGGTGCCAAGAATCGCCGGAGGCTATGCCAAGAAGATGCATCAAGGTGTCCCGCGTCACACTTTTGCATCCGGTGTTGTCTGTTATACATATTCCAGTCTAAACCTAAGGAAGTCCGCTAATTAACTGCATATCAGAGAGAATGTTAAAGAAAGAAGGTGAAAAGTTTGTACGATCTGAAATTAATTAAATACTTATGACCATGACACCGAAACGAACTGTTGAGGAAAGCAGACAAAACAAAATCGAACAGAACTGAATTGAACTGGATTACATACTTGTATGTATGCAAAAACCTATCACAAAGTGATATCCATCAAGTGACGCAGTTTTGTTCCCATTTAAAAGGACAACGCGCAAGGCATTTAGGTATTGATCTCTCGAATTACATAATTTTTTGAACAGGTGTTATTAGTTCCCCAACACTTCAGATTTAATTACCAAAAAAAACCAAAAAAAAAACCGAAGTGTTGAAGCTACAACAAGGGTCCATAAAACGTGGAATTATTCATTCAAGCAGAGGACACTGATCTGCTTTTGTAGTTGTTGTTGTTATTTATGGTTAGCTCACAAGCGAAATTTCTTTTGCTGATGATCAAATTTCAAGAGTTTCGCTTTATTCTTTGACAACGTGCCACTGTATAATAACTTCGTGTACGTAGCACTTGCGGCAGCAGCCGAAACAAAAACACAGACAAAGCCATATCATCGGGACCTGAATTTTATATGTATTTGCTTTAACGAGGTTAAGAAAGTCTGAAAGATGATGAAAAGTTAGGTTTGACTTTTAAAAAATTTGTTAAAAATTATCTATTTTGGCAAAAACGATTTTTTTTTTTAACATTAGTGGCCTGACGTTTTGTACTATGCCTCCAACCGTTCTCAAGGGTGCGTGCACTGGATTATCAGTTGAGATATTTTAATTCTTATTTTATATCACGACGATGATTTAACATGTATTAGAAATATTATCATAGACGTCTCTTTAACATTTACTGTCCCTACTCCTCTATCGGTTTCGAAGCTTTGGCTCAACAAACTAAGAATTTCGGCAAATCAGCTCAGGTTTTTTCATTGGAATATATTTTTCAAAAACGAAATACGAAATTGAAGAAGCTTTAAAGACTACACTTAACAAGCTCTTTACCCGAAATACTGTTTTTTAAACGTTTTCTTCTTTTTCCGCAATATGGACAGTATATAGTAAAGATTCTAGGTAGGTATGTCTCCATGAAAAAAAAAAATATCAAATATATTGTGATAGAGCTGTGTACCCTATATAGATAATATTAAAGTCATTATATAGTTTATTTGGATCAAGAAAAGAAAACGAGGTTTTTTTACAGTTTTTGGTAAAAAAAATAGTAAAAATTAAAATTTTAATACGGTTATAGAATGCGCTAAAGATATTTATGTATAGAATATGTGGTTAAAATTTCACAAAAATCAGTTCAGTGGTTCCGGAGAAATCACCGCCGCCGATCGAAAAAACGTTGTTTTGATAAAAGCACGTTTAAAGTTTTTTTTTAAGAAAAGCTAAATCTGAAGTTACTGTAGCTATTCAGACGTTTCAAGGTCCCTCTTCACTTGTCAAATTTACCAGCAATAGTTAAATAATAAGAAAAAAAACAAGCAGCTGTTTGAATGAATAAAGGCATGAAGAGCGAATTAGACAAAAGACGGGTCGGACAAGCACGCTCAGGTAGTAAAGGTAACAACCCAAAAGTCACAGAATAACATAGCTAGACTGCTCCGATAGTTCTAAAATTTTTACACAATACTTTTAGATACATTTACCATCGAAAAATGTAAAAAAATAAAAAGAAAACAATTTTTTGAAAATTATAAACCAGAATGATCCCTTAAGATCGTCAGGTCATCTGCGTAACATACCTCTTTTGTATCCCATCTGGTTAAGTGTTAGCAAGAGGTCATCCATAATGAGCACCCATAAGAAAGGTGATAGGATACCACCTTGCGGGGTGCCCCTATGACCTCTTTTAACTCTGCTTACCCCGCAAACATGTGCAATCCAATGTTTTAAAGATCGGTTCACTCCATGTTTTGTTAGCATTTCAGTAAACTTATGTACAAGAACATTATTAAAGTCGCCTTCTACATCGATGAAAACTGCCTGTGTAGATTGTTTAAAGAGGAACCCCTTTTCTATTGAGTGAATCAAATCGTTGAGGGCCGTCTCAGCTGACCCGAGACTATTACTGGAAGGATTTCCAAAGGCGCTTGTGTACTTACTTTCAGAATTACTTGGACGTATACATTTTATAAATTTAATAAATTTCCAATATTTTACAACATGGAAACATTCAAAATGCAGTAGCCCGATATTTCGATAACACCCAAGAGGACCTTACGATTACAGGGCATATAAACGACCTGCACTTCATTAAATTTAATCATTCTATTTTAAAAAAAAAACAAAAGACCTCTCCGTATTATCACTCTCTGGATGTAGTCAGCTGATGTACAATAGCTTCGTATTAGTTACATTTTATTTTTCTTCTATAAATATAAATAATCTTTTGAATATTTGACCCGGACTTAAGATTCTGGCAAAAAAATTAATGATTATAATTGCATTTGCATTGTATTGATTTGGGTGCATAGCAATATTTTACTAAAAATTTAGAACATGTTTTTTTCATATTGTTTAATTTATTTCCTATAAATTAAAAACTCAGCATGCATACTTAAGTGGAATGGAGGAGATTGAGCTTCAAGGAAATCTCACTTTACATCCGAGATGAACATAGTCAGAGTGACTCTGACTGGGGGTTCCCTTGACTCACCCGATTGTTTCTATTGATGGACAGCTGCACAGGCTCGTCTGCATGATCTATAATTGGGTGATATATACAACTTCTTTGGTATTACTGAGTAAGGTACTGTAGGCTGTTTCACAGAGGGGGACCGTCCAGGTACTGCGTCCATCTGCATGACCTCGCCAGAGAGTTGTTCTGTCGCCCTACTACCTGCCTCAAATCACAATCTGGTCATCCTTAAATTAACCAGTCTATTTCTTTCGTTGAGCTACCTGAAATATTCTTAATGGACACCGAAATCCAGGAAGAGGCGCTAGTCGGCCCCTGATCCGCGGTCAGTACGTTTTGCCTTTTCAAAGCACCCGAGAATATCGTCATTAGTTCAGTGATATTTTCTGTAATAGAAATTCGTCGGAAAAGCTTTGGGATGTCGACTTTCCGTACCATCTAAAGATTTTAGAATTTTTTTTTTCCGTAAATAAAAAACCCTTTCCTGAATCCACTCCAAATGAACCGAATTGGCGAGCCTTTTCCTGTACTTCGTATACTGTGTTGCATTCGTAGTGTTTCTTGAAAAATCCTCTGCCTTCTCCGTAGTAAACTTCAGCCTGTGACACTAGCATCAACTAGAAGGTTTCAATATTTTCCATGAAGACCCCGGCGAAACTCAGGTCTTCTTTTCCCTGTTGGACGCTGGAGTGGCTAACTAATTGGACCGATTTTATATGTATGTTTTTACTTATTGTCTTGATTGATGGTTGTAGTTGACGAAACTAGGGTATATAATTTATATAACATTAATTGTACGGATTCTTGCAAAGAATCGTTTCTATGCTCAGTTCTCTTATCTATCTTATCTATGTTATTGATAATAATCCATCTTAGACTATTTCGAATTTTTTTCTTCTTCTTGATCATCATCAAGTCAATCATGATTACTTATAAAACACATTAGGTAGAAAACTAAAGCCAGACAAATTTCCCCACCAACTTACATGTCTCGACAGTCTATGAAGCTTTGTCTACCATACTTGAACTAACTGTAGATACATATGCAGTACGAGGTGCAAAAGATAAGACACCACACCAAACTTGAGTTGGTTCTACTTATTCTATATTTCTATCGCCTGCCACCCAGTGAAAACCATACTAATTAGCGCAACGTACAGAAAATACATACATAAATAAACTGCATAGCTGCAGTATGGGTATATAGATACTACAGAAATTATCTCAGGAACATATTTAAGATAAAATTTAAATGTCAATGGCAGGGCGTGAAGGAGACAAAATTTACCTGCACACGGTTATATGAAGTCATCGAATTTTCTTGGAATTTTTTACTGATGCCTTGTAGATACCTACGTACTCATATGAAAGTTCTTTTTATTTGCTGCATCAAAAACTTCTTGATACGCTGTAAATGATGAGGAGTAAAAAACATTTTTTTTGCACAAAATTACACACAAGCTCGACTAAAGCCATCATCTGAAAGTTGATAGTAATCCTCAGTTACCATCACAACACATACCCTACTAGCGCTGCCCAAAAGTCCATTCGGATACCCACATAAGAGCAATATAGTAAGTGGTATAGTAGTCCGTGCAGTGAACACAACCGCCGCCAATACACTTTTTTTTACCTAGGTTATGTGTACCCCACCTTTGTATAGGTGTTTTCCTTGCGCACTCTCATTTAGAGTACACGCGCGAAATCTGGCGGATTTTTTTTGTGTTTTTATTTTTCCATGACTGGCAAAAACTCGAAAAAGTATTCCCTGAGCTTCTTTTGTGTCGGCCAAATCAAGTGTATATGTATATAGAAGAATATTGTATGCATACATAGATGCAAGATGAGAGAGGGGAGAGTAGTGCGCGCATCCCATGGGGTCAAATAACGATTGCAAATCATCAGGGACGGCGCGATAATTAATTTCTTAAACAGGAATCAATTAGAGATGATTCATGGGCACTGCCAATGCCATTCAACACTTTCTTTCGCTAGTTAAAACAGAATTTGCTCTCCTTCTATACAGAGCAACTGATAAAAATTGATTTATGCCGTTGCTTTGCTATTATTAATCTAAAATTGCCGCATTTCCAGAGCTTTTCATGTTGTGATTGTTTTCAGAGAACCCAAATAAGTATTTTGCGTCCATCCTTGACTTTCGTTGGTGCTGTTATTTATATTTAATTAAATTTTTCTCAACTTATCAGAGAATATTTTTAGACAAATCTATTTTGGTACATGGCTCTTGTCGATAACTTTTGTTATTAGAATAGAAACTAACAATTTCTAAATTGAGTGCATTTTCTTTGTCCGACTTTAATCAGATTCGAAATGGACATCTTCGGATATGATGATATGTGAATCAACTGAAACGTATATTATGTATTATGAGTGTTTACAATACCCGTCTTTATCAACAGGACTGTAATTGTTGTATTGGCTACTCTAAAATGTATGACACCAAGTCTAGGCAAAGATGCCTAATAGACCGGGAGATGATGACAGAAAAATCCAAGTCATTTGTTACAAGTATGGCGACCCTTAAAGGGTCGAATTAGGTGATTTAAGAAACGAAAATCATAATTTTAGGTCTGGCCGGCGTGGCGTAATTACAGGCTAATTAATTAAACTTGTCGGAAAAATTGCTGTATTCAAACGATTTGTTACACAAAAATTCTTAGATTTTTTTGTAGTCCATGAAAATAAACATGGCGGTAGTGCAATGCCATTCTTTTTTGGCGGGGCTTACGGCTCGCCATACTAATTAAAACGCATTAGTAATTTTTTTTTAACATTTGTTACAGAATATTTTTTTTTTTTAAATGACAATATTCAAGTAAACATTCACGAGAATCACAACGCCATACCATTACGACTGTTCCAAATAGCCGCCATACCGCTGCAAAGGCGCAAATTTTTTTAATTATGCAAAACGATTTTTTACAGTATATCGCTTGAATCCTGAACTATCTAAAAATCTACGTCTTCGCAGCGGTATGGCGGCTATTTGGAACAGTCGTAATGGTATGGCATTGTGATTCTCGTGAATGTTTACTTGAATACTGTCATTTAAAAGAAAAATTATCTTGTAACAAATGTTTAAAAAAAAAATTATTAATGCGTTTTAAATAGTATGGCGAGCCATAAACCCCGCCAAAAAAGAATGGCATTGCACTACCGCCATGTTTATTTTCATGGACTACAAAAAAATGTCAAAATTTTTGTGTAACAAATACCTACCGTAGTTTTTTCGACAAGTTTAATTAATTAGCCTGTAAAAACGCCGCGCCGGTCAGACCTAAAATTATGATTTTCGTTTCTTAAATCACATAACTCGGACCTTTAAGGGTCGCCATACTTGTAACAAATGACTTTGTTTTTTTTTTTTTAAATTATTAAGCCAATCTCAGGGGATACGCTATGATGCAAAGCACAGCATGGTAGGAAGGAGACAGGGTACGGATTAGGGGTTATGAGGAGAGTGGAGGAGGTGCCGATGTATGTCGCCCTTAAGCTTCCGCAGATTGTATGCCGGAGAAAAAACAGAAGATGGTAAGCTGTTCAACATTCGCACTGTTCGGGATAAAAAAGCATCACAGAATTGGATTTTTCTGTCATCATCTTCGGGTCTATATAATCTTAATTACTGTTGTTAAGGTGATCAATAAATTTCAGTCCTAGTCAAGTAACGACAGTTCTGCATAGTAGACATCATTAATGAAACTAGATTACATCGAAAGTATACACGATTATTAACTTCTTTGATACCTTTTTATACCGTAAATAATATTATAATGTATACTACTTAAATATGTCCTTCCATTATTCCACATAAAAATAATGATAATAGGACAACATGGATTAGATATATGTATACGTATAATATTTTATAGTAATTTCGATTCTTGCATGCATGCCCACATTTAATTATTTTAGACCAATTATTTAAACTCTTTCCTAGTTTACTTGTGATATTCATTTTAAGAATTTAAAATGCTGCAGCATTTTCTAATGCAATTTTTTTACTGTGCTGTCAAATGAATTTTGTCCTGAATGCTGGTGCTGTTTGTGATTCAAGTGGAGCTATTTCTCCCCCTACATCACATTATCAAAATGTGACTGCCTCTGATGATACGAATTTAAGCATAAATGTTCTAGATCCCTGTTTTTCGTGTGAATTAAGTAATTTGTCATCTTATCTATGTACCTATAACTGTAGAAACAACACATATTTATTTCATCATAACCGAAACAGTACCTGTATTTTTCCCAGGAGCGGCTTTGCGACGCTGCAAAATTATATATTACAATAATAAATAAAAGGACAAAGTAGCAAACAGTACAACGTCGTTAATGTTGACCGTTTTCAGTTTGCTTCTCCTAAAGAGATTTCGTCCACTTCATGGGCAAGAGATTTTCATCGAAAAGATGTGTTTCTGAACCTTTTATTTACAATAATTTTTTCTTGCGAAATTTCTTGGAAATTTTTCTTCAGATTTTGTATGTGCTGTTGGTGGATTGGATTTGTGAGACACACTGGACATTTGATTCCATTTAATTAAAAATTAAGTCATTATGGAGACAGTCTGTCTAGGATATTAAGACGACCATTTTCAGAAACATTTTATTCAGCAGATGAAAAAGTTTCCGTTGACGTTGGCAGTGACGCCTTTTTTTAAATATGTTCGCTCCCCCAAATGTTTCAACCTAGATTCGACGCTGGTGTGACTGTTTATTTTCGTAATGTTGTGCTAGACTGAACTGCGAAAAGTTCAATGAAGAAAAGTGCAGTGCAGTGCTTTTTTAAAAGCGGTAATTGTTATCTGCTTTCTTTCCGGATATTGCTGAAAATGGGGGTTACCTGAATTAATTCAATATGTAAAAAGAATTGCGCAAATGGCTTTATTTGTTCATTCTCGTTAAATGATTTATTTATGTACATATTTATATGTATTTATCTGCAATAATTTTCATAATTTTTTACTTAAGCGAAATTGATACTATGCATTTCATAACAGTCAGCAAGCAGTTTTATTCGGCATTTTAATTTGAAAAATCACCTATATTTTCACTGGCTTCAGTAACCCTTGATACATTATGGTTCATAAATTACGTCCTTATTTTGGTAACCATATTGGACCACTACTCTTTATCACTGACATCAATGCTGTTTCTTTATTTCTAACATTCTTGAAAATTCTCTACTAAACTGAATATCATTAATTCCACAACTATGTGATTTTCTCTAAACTTCTATATCATTAATAAATGTTCATTATAAAAACTTGACAACGACTTGAACCTAGTAGATACGATGTGATGATTTCATCATGAGATCTTAGATGAAAGTAATGATAAAATCTGTTCTGGACCCTGGACCTGGGACTAAACTCATTATATACTTTTCTGCATGCTCACTCAATGAGCAATTCGATGAGTTGTTATATTATTTTTTTGTTCAGATAATGAAGATACTCGGAGATTCATACGTCAGTCAAATCATGATGAAATAATGGAAGTGCTCACTGCTATTATCATCAATAAAGTCATAATGATGACATTTATATATAAAGCAGTTAATTTAATATCGCACGATGATAATTTTATTGTACATCTGCATGCTTTGAATTGCGTACCAGTGATGGTTCAGTGGTTAGTGAGGGGATTTTTGAAAATTATATACGATCCTCAGGGTGCTGTCATAAAGGGAGACCAGGAAGAACTAGAAAGAAACCGGGTTGACAGAAGGCGCATCAACTGAAAAGACCTGGAGTGCACGGAAGGCGGACAAAAGAATGCACTAAAGAGAGCACATATTTCTACCCAATGTTTCGCAAGGGATTAGAGGAACTAGATGATAGCAATGCACTTCACAGCACTTTACACAACTTTCTCTAAATGATGCGATTTTCAACTGCACGCCATAATTAAACCTGTTTTTTTTTTAATCAATACGACACAGCATTTGTTTATGAGATAAGACACACAGTGAAATTTTATGGAAATGCAAATAATCATCGGAACTTATCAGAAAACTCCAGGTGGATTTAAACTAGAGAAATTTACGCATATATGCGCAATTTACAGTTGCAACAGTACTAGTTTATACAGAAAAATCAAAAAGACTTTTCGTAGAAAATTGTTATCATTTTAAAAAATTGATAACGAAAGAGATTGTTGCTAAAACTGCAACTGTAAATTCAATTTGTCCCACTTAGGGCTAAACTGCTGAATAGAAAGTACATACTTTTAGTATTTCGCCTCATATAATTCACACTCAGAAGTTTAACTAAGTGCCTATAAGTGTGGTCAACTTGGCTTCTTCCAGGCATATACAGCAAGCAAGAACCAGTCGTACTGAAGAGTATTAACTTCTTGCTGATACGAAATGCCTTAACACTTTCAGTACTAGTTTACATAAAATTCCCCCGAGCATGGAAGAGGGTTTTCGAAACCGATGAACATATTCTTTAACAATATTCTTAAATAAGTTTAATTTATATTAACTGTCTTTTACTAGAATTAACTACTAGTTATAACCTAAATAAAAACAAATGCGATTTTAGAACAAATATTAAAATTCGTCAGTTACATAACAGCTAGTATTTGCGCAAAATTTTACATATGTACATATGTATGTGTATAATTAGTGCTGCTGACTTAACTTTTAGTAACAGAATTACAAGACAAAGCGAAATACCCGCATTGTATATCCTTCCACTTTCCAGGACTTCATTTCGATATTTGAAATAGTCCTTTTGATGGTAAATTAAATTTTGTTCGAACAACACGAATGAGTGGAGTAGTTCAAAGATGTTTTCCTCAAAATTAACTCTTTCTACATAAAGCACATTAGTCTATCTCAGTTATTCGAGTGTAATTAGAATTTGAAATTGCAACGAAAGTCCTAAATATACGTCCGATAAACGCGCTTCCCCATTAAAGCGTTAAGGGACCATAACTGGGTAAAAATAAAATTTGGGTATATTTTTATTTACCCATACGTTGTACTATAGAAAAAATACATTAAAAAAACAAAAAAATAGAATTTATTCAATAATATAAAAAAAAAACACTGTCCTTTAAAAAAATTAAATTTTACGTCACAATTTAGGTTTCAATTAGGGCTAATTTTATACCTCTTCTCCGAATTTAATGCTAGAAGAATTTATAAAAACAATCTACGGAAAATCCAGCTTTTAGAAATTATAGGACTACCATTATATTGTGTACATTGGGAGGGCCCAAAAATGTGGATTTGCAAGAGTGTCTAAATGCTCATTCAGAATTTGTTAGCTAATGTAATTTTAAACTTCTATTCAAAATTTCAGTGAAATTCATCGCTCAAATCGAAAATAGTGATTTTTTTTAAGGGAACTTAGTTATGAACTTATTGCAGTAAAAGTCGTTTTAGAAAATTAAGTTGTTCTATTTTTTATAAATTTTTCACAACGTAAATTCGGAGCCAAAGCTCCAATTTTTTGACTTCTTGTCAGTATTTTGTAAATGAAGTGGAACAAACACGGGTAGACTTGTTCTGATATAACGTTATCTACAATCGATTATCTTTCTAGCGACTATAACTTAAGGGGCTCATGTAGAGTATGAATTGTTCTCAAAATGCTATTTTCGACGGTGAAGCATTTTTACAAATTACAAAGATGTGCGGACCCATTAAAGTAACGACTTTGTACCAATGACATCTTCTTCTGCAATTATTGGATTGGACACCCACGCATAACATTAAAAGTTATTCTGATTTCTGCATGTTCGAATATCTGTTTGTTTGTCTCTCTACCTGTGTGTCTGTCCGTCCATCCGTTGGCACGATAATTCGAGAACGCGTTCACTTAGAGTGCTGAAATTTTCTACATGCGCTTTTTTTTTTTTAAATAAATTTAATTTCGAAAATGGGACAATTCGGGCAACTTCTTCGTAGGGTTGCCATACACTATATATTTGGAGAACGCATCGAGGTGGAAGAGCTCAAATTTTGTACACGGCGATTTCATAAAAATTGCAAATACAAGTTCAAAAATGGACTAAATCGGGCAACTCTTTCTTGGTGTTGCCATACAAAACTATGGGTTTTCACTATTTATTTGAACACTGCTTTGAGTACGCATCGACCTAGAAAGCTGAAATTTTGTAGACAACATTTTCATAAAAATAGCTTTTGGTTTTCATTTTATTTAGCTTTTATGTTCATCTAGGGTATGTATAGTATTATCGGTTTTAGACAATTGTAACTTTTTCTCTTATTAAAAATAAGTTAAATAGAAATGTAACAATAATATCCATTGCATAACTGTTTAAAGCGCAATAGGTTAATGGCTTAATTCGATATAAACACAAAAGTAATCGTGACCAAAGAGACATTAAACAAAAAACAATTCCCGAGAAACTTCTATATGCAATATGTAAATTGATAAAAAACAAAAATATGAAAATGAAATATCTGTCGCCTAGAATTAGATCAGAAGCACTCATTGAAATCTAAAATATTATGCGATCCATAATCAACTATCGGTATATATACATATATATATATTGTTTTTTTTTTTTTAATTAAATTTTAAGCATTAAATTTGTAGAAGAGTTTTATTAAATTAGATCTAATTAAAGGCCAGATTTAAGATAACATTACAAATTAATTAGTTTTAAAATAATACATAATATAATCTCAATAACTACGGAATAGTAATGCTTGAAATTTTTTACTAGACTTATGGGGCTCTATTAATAGACAATTTAAAATCAACTTTATCTTCATAAAGCACTTGGACTCTACCCGTGAAAGTTGACTTTAACTTTAAAACAGACTTTTATCGTCTTTAAGTATACTTTAGCTTCAGAGTGTTGTGTAAATTTCTTCATTTTTAAAAAGTTTTTATTAAAAAAACAACATGTTAAAAAATTTAAGGAAAGATGGAGATGAAAGAATCGAAGAAAGCTTAACTTTTATTGTAAAAAATTTCCGACTCAAAAAATATATAATTCTCGACAAGACTCTTTTGAAATGGATGACACGAAATTTTTCTTACGGTACAGATTTAGTAAGGAATCTTTTCGTTATAATATAATAAACTTGGTAAAAAACAATCTACCGAAAAGAATGAATAACAGTTGATTACCTGTTGATTATTCTTTGATGGTGGTTGTTACCATCCCACATGTTTTTTTTTTTTAAGAAACACTCATCATCAAATAAAAAAATCGAATTTAGATATACATATGTAGGTAAAAATTCACTTTATTAAAATACGTGTTTCTTTTAATAACATCGCTTAATGGAATATCTCAGGCTGCAGTTAGTAGGATAATCACATTAGTCGAGTAATGGTACTACTTTTAACAGAATTCATAATATTTTATGAAAGTGTGCAGGAAATATCAAAAGCCAAAAATAATTTTTATTTCATGGCTGCCTCACTAATATTATTGGTACAATCTCCTCGATTATTGTACATTAAAAACAAAATTTGGAAAAGGAAACATTGGTGTTTCACTTGTGAAATTTTTATTTCCCAAATTGGAAATGTTTTATTTCCGCAATGGGAGTTTTTTTTATAGTTTTTTTTCTCCAATTTGTTACTACATACGTGTTTAAAAAGTATATTTTAGTTAAAACACTTCAAATTCGTCTATGAATAGCATTATCTTATTTTAACTAAACTCGATTTTAGTGTTTTTCTATAGTGCTCATTCTTTCTAAGAATTTTCACGGCCTATGAAGAGCTTTTTCTTTTTTTTCTTTTAGCGGACAGTGCACATAGTAATTAATTATTATCCAAATTCATGATTTATATTACCATTGCTTTTAAATTACATCTTATTTATATTATTATTAAAGCTTCATATTGCAACCGACCTATAAGCCAGTACATAAAAAATAAATTAACATTAGGTAGGTACATATTGTTAGTACCTGACAAAACTTAATATTCCCTTGTATATTCACAAAAATCAAAGTTAACTTAACTGTCAACTACGAGTGTATGCATACATATGTACGTATGTATGTAAAAGTTACTTTTCTCGAACTGAGATCATATAATATAATCTCATTGAAAATATAGGTTTCAACTTATCCTACACCTGACATTCTTTTCTATCGTAAACTTTGTGTAATACAGTCATCGGATAGATATCCCCGGCAAAATATTAATGGTTTAGGAGCCGAAAAAAATTTAAAAAAAAGAACTAACTAACAAAGCTGCGAAATTCAAGCTCCTAAAACGCATAAATCATTACAAATTAACACACAAACAAATACGAAAACATACAGTCACGCAAATATTTTGCGCGATCTCCTCATATGTGTTTTATACATATATTCTACATAGAGGAACTATACCTATCTTTACTACTTATTCTATAGAAGATATGGTATGCCGTCTTTTAAACATATATCACCCAGTACGTATAGTTAAAGTCCCAAGAAGCCGAGACTCATGAGACCATGGCTCTGTTGGCTTTCTTCTGTGCATGTGTGAAAGGAATTGCAAATTTGCTTCATTGCGAAAAGAAAAAGTTGCAAAAAAAAACACAGAAAACGGCGACCAAAAGAAAAATTCGTACAGCACTCCACAAGACCCCCCCCCCCCTCTCTACTCTTCCCCTACCCTGAACACACGGAAAAAGGGGAGCTTTTTTTCTGGCGTGTGTGTGTGTGTATATGTATAAAAAACCATATGACTAATTTGGTAGATGTATGCGTCATTTCTATGGCGCTCTATGGCTGACGATATGATTCTACATCGGCTACGAGTTAAGTGAAGGTTGTCTGGTCTGACTATGGTCCGGTTATCACTTTATGTACTCTTACGAGTACGGGTACGGGTACGGGTACGGGTACGGGTACTGGTGCAAGTATAGAGCGCGCTGGATTGATTGCGCACACCTAAAGGTGTTTGAATGAACTAAATTTTGTTGGCAACAAGAGGGTTATAGTCGGGTGTTGTGTGTTGAATTTTACGTTTACATTCACTATGAGACTTTTGGATGATATCTCTTATGTGATTCGCGCACACTGTTCTGCTGGGTGTAGCCCCAAATATGCATAACCATCCATATTATATATGTAGAATTGTGTATAAGATATAATGATAAGTTTTCATTGTGGTAGGAATTCGATGTTCTTTTTTTTCTGTTTCTTTATTTTTATTGCAAAAAAGTTTCTTCACGACTTTAGCTCTTCGCACAATATTCGTCGGGGAGAATAAACTCCAACCGGGTGCTTTGATAGGAGCTCATTTGAACGCGAACAGCCGGTTGAGATGGTTTGATTTGAAATTTTTGCAGTTGATAGTTCGTTTGTAATAAATTTCATTTTCCCTATAAGTATAAGAAAGAATATATCTCTTAACTTATATCTATTCAAATGGGAAACAAACATTTTTTCGCTGTTCCGATATACTATTCATTGGTTAGACTTCTATCATTATGGAACTAACTTTGTTATCGAGCAAATCTAGTATTTATTCTAAGTGTTATTAAACTAGCAACAAAACAGTGGGTGTGTTAATTTAACTATAAACCATTTAATTTTTACTAATATTAAAAATATAATCCGTAAAAACGAAAGTGTATCTATCCAAATAAAAAGTTTAAAAATAAAAGTATAAATACAAATCAGCTGACAATGTATGACTAAGCTTGTGTGTATATACAACCGATTATATACTGTGGAACATTTTTGTTGTTAAAAGAGTGTTAAAATATTGTCTATAGAGCAATACTGTACTCTGTTGCTATGCTAGAAAATGTGATGATCGTATAGTATATACATACCAATAAATATACTTTGGATAGTAGGTATCACACAACCAACCAACAATCAAACACACATTGTGTATTAAGTCGGCAGAGTGTTAAATTCATAAAAAAAGAAGTAAAATTTTCAAATATATAATAAATAAAAAAAATACGTATTATCTGTTTTTTCTTCTCTCTGCAAGATGATTTAAAAGGTCGAACAGCTGCTGCATATACACATACTAATTCATAGAGTGGGCATAGATAGATTTTCAGTCTCATTAAAAAAAAGAACAAAAATGTAGAAGTGATAAAAAGTATTTTGCAAGAGCTTAGTAAAAACATCCAGAATAATCGGTGACAGTGATTAAAAAAAAAAACTTAAGTGAAAGTTTAAAGCTTTAAAAATATTGCTAAAGATTTTTCTTGAAACGAGCAAATAATTTTTTGGTGCTGTATTGATAAAACTGTTAAAATTATTTTATAACTAAAATGACTCTGAGCTTAGTGTAAAAATTACCAGCCAATTTAAGGATTTTATTATAGTTTTTAACCATGAAAAAGTGAAAAAAAAACTACCTAACTTACACCTACTCTGCCTGTGCATCTTAAAAATTCTAAGGAGTTTTTATTTTTTTTTTTTTCAAAAGTTATCAAAAATGGTAAGTCATTGTTTAATACATATTATCATGCATAAATATATATCGATATTAATAATAATAATTGAATTATTACACATTATTCATACATTATGTACGTGTTTTTACGTTTGATTTAATCATACTTTTCTAGTGAATTTTCCAATTGTATTAAATATTAGACGCGTGTTTATAGCAGTTATTACAGATGTATAGATGTTCTCTGAGGAATAAGCTTTTAATTTGGTAAATTAATATATGTATGTATGTATGTACTCACGTAGTCAAGTAACGATCGGACGTACATATATCCAATACGTTGTTAATATACTTAAAAGTTATAAAGACAAAGGAACGTTATGATGCTTAAGATTTATTTAATTCAATTGTCTTTTATACTTTTTATGTTCCAAATTTTTATATAAACGAAATTACAAATATCTACTTAAAATAAAAAAGGTTTCCGGATTTTAAATTAGTAAATGCTAAAATATATGTAACTAAAATTTATAACAAAATGAAATTTTGTTTTCATTTTGATGTTATTTATAGTGATTCAATTTTATTTGAATACGCGGAGTGATTTGAATTGTATTATGTAGATGAATATTAAATTTTTAAATATGACACACTAGTCTGTGAGGAGAAATTTTGTATATAGGTATTTATTTATAAAAGCAAATATTTTTCATTTAACACTTTTAATATATTTTGACAATATTCCCCTTTTCAAAAATATTTTAACATTTTGTTGACCTTTTTTCAAACTGTGTTTTGGCATGATACTTGAATTGAATTGACGATGAATAATTTTATAAAACTAATATCATAGTAGCATGAAGATCTGTATTCTTTCTAAAGTTTCATGAATATCAATCCAGAATTGTGCTGTACACATACATACATATATCTTAAATCATACCTATTCGAACAAATTACTAAATATATCTTTGCTTCTTTTATGACTACTTTTATGTAAGTCAGATAAAAAGTATAGGCATTTGCGTTCGGGACTGATTCACCCAAGATCTAATTCGGACTGATATTATTGAGATTAGTAACTATTAAAACAACAGAAGTAACTATCAAAAATCTATTTGTAATGTGGATATTTGCAAACATAGGAAATGTGCTTTCTGCGGTAAATGAAATTCTTATATATAAAGATTTTGTTCTTAAATAGAAATTTTTAATTTAATTTTATTTTTTTTATGCGGTTTACTTAAATATAGGCACTATAACTATTATTAAATCGTCCTTTTGTTCGGAATTGACTTTCTAATGATACCGATTTCCAGAAATTTAAAAATGATCACTGTTACGGATCATATTATTTCATTCACAATAGATTTATCGTTGATCATCCACATATTACTAACAAAATTTTTCGACGAAAAAGCTGATACGTTAGAGTATCCAAAATAGTGTGGTGATGATAAAGATCGTAAAAATATTGAAATTCTATGTGTTTGAATCAGAACTTAATTTTTCCTCTACCAACTTGTCATAATTCATGACCGTCGAGTCATAAAGCATTCAAATTTAATCCTAATAATGTGTATAATTTGATAATAATAAACGCATTTAGTCTGTTCAGACCACACTATAAAATATGTGCACAGTTATTGCCACAAAGCTTAGGTATTTTTCCCTAAAATGCAGTGAATATTCTCTACATTTTTGGGAATATTCCCTACATTTTAAGGAATATTCCCTACATTTTAGGGACAAATACCTAAGCTTTGTGGCAACAATTGTGCACATTTTTTACAGTGCAAATCAATTTGAGGTATGCTTTGAAGTGTACCTCGAAATTTTCTTCGTGATCACCTCGTAACCCGATTTTTTCCTTCATGTGCATATTTATTAAGAATAACTGCAAAGTTTAGATCTAATTAAAGTAGACTGCGTGCCCTTCTTAATTTGATTCTTAGGTTTTTCATTTACATCAATGTTTCTGTCACCCATATTAGAGTGATCACATACCCCAATGCTTAGATTAGTTAAATCAATTTAATGACGTATATTTAAAGATCGTTGACACTAATTAAGAAGCTTTCCTTTGAGTCTCGCACCAATCTATTAAATGGCTACTTTTATTTCTTTTAATATTTGCGATCCTTATTTTTTGATGTATGCTAGTTTCATTTTAAATGAACGCTCTGAGCTGGTTTTCTTAACTTAATGTCGGTATTCTTTAGCTTCGTAAATTCCGTATGATTTTTATATGATCACCCAGAGATTTCCTGATTTGATTTTTTTTTTTCAACTTCAGCCTTAGGGCCGCTATTAAACATATATGTATTTAAAAGGATCTAAATGACTCAGTTTTTGCTCTGCTGAATAGTTTTTGAAATCTATTCTTCTCTTACTTAGTTGCCTGTTTCATTATCGTACATTAAATTCTAGCTACATGGTAGCTGAGTCTATCTCCTCAGCTGTGATAATTCTAGATGGCGCTACAATCGAAGGTGTGGCAAAATTTTCTCAATTATCTGAAGTCTGTTATTCTTTCCAACATACTTATTCTATTTTTTTTTAGTCTGTAGAAAAAATATACTAAAAGCAACATCTATACATGAAAAATAAAATAGAATATGTTAACCATGCAATATTGCACTCCATGTCTACTCCTACTAATATCTGTTCTTATTTTCGTTTGTTAGTAACATAATTTTATTATTTTATTGACTTATATATCGGTCACTAATAAAAAAGCTATCTGTTGTTTTGAACTTTAGACCATGGAGTGTTTATTACCTTAAAAAATTCCTTCGCGCGAAAAAAATGAAAGCTATAGCCAGCAGTCATCCACCGTACTGCTACTGGTAACGCACAAGTGAAATTCAATGGACTTAAATCAAGTATAAAAAAAATCATTGTTTTACGATAATTACCTCATTGTAGAATTAATTATGCACTGGTTTTTCTGAAAAGCTGCGCATTAATATATATACGCAAAACAGGTGATTGTAGCGGCTAACGCAGAGAAGTAAGTATACTAAAAACAACATAACGATAATTTCAGTGAAAAGTAGCTCACGATCTATAAAGATTGCGCCGATCCGCTGTTGCTAGGTGTTTTACTGACCCTGTTTCAGCTATACGTTCACGGTTCTCTCTATAAAAGCCGCCCGTGCAAGCAATAAAAAGTAAACATGCATGCCGCCACCGAAAGATTTTTATGAAATTCTTCATTACTTCTATCCTCGGGGTGGCAGAGGTATAAGGTAGGGTGCCGTAGATAGATAGAGCAGCTGCTTATTGATATTACGGCGAAAATGCTTATTTTTACAAAAATTTCAAATTATGATGTTCTGCCGAATGACGATTAAAATTTTCGAACAACGTGATCGACTTACTCTCACTTCGTGTAAAATTTCGATCATGTTTCTTCATGTTTAATGCTCTTTTGGGATAGATCAGATCGGTGAAAAGAAGTACATACATACGTAGACTGAGAAGGTGAGGACCACCCAAAAGCCGATATATGACCGTATATACATACTGTGGTGGTACTTTTATGATGCGATAAGAGGCAAAAAGTAATGAGAGCATAAAAAGCTTCACACGATCCCATGCAATCATCGACCGGAGGTGGTTGCCCGCAGGCATTTATTTTGAGATATTACTGGATGGATGTATGTATGAATTTTCTCAAAATAATTTACCAAGTTTGCTTGTTGTTGTGCGATTATCCGATAAGTTTAGCTAAAAATGTATTTACAGAAGCTTGTGACAATCACAAAAATTCCCTCAAATAATAAGAGGATTTTGGAAGCAGTAAAACGAATCGCTGTTTTGTAATTTTCTTTTCTTTTTTTCAATATTACTTATCTTCTTTTATAGTTCCTCATATATCTATCTACATTAGTTTAAAAAAAAATAGTAAACTTTGTTGGTAGAGAGAGCTCATTGGTTACTCGTACCAAGTCTATCAAGTTAGGGATTCTGGACTGAAATTATCGTTTGTATTTGGTAAAAAAGTTGGCTAAAATTATTTTAACTCAAATTTATTGCAATTGTTTTTTTTTTTTTTTTTTTAATATTATGACTATTGAATTTTTCATCTCAGTCTCAAGACTACTAACAAATTCACTAGTACCTTAAGGCAGAAAGAAGACTTTACAGAAAAAAGTATTTTCTAAAATATAAAAGTATTTTATTTTGTTTATCAGACTGCTACTCTTATTTTTGTTAAGAAATTCCAAAACCTCTTTTAAGAATGGCTCTTTTTTTCTCCTTATTGAATTATTTATTTAGTACATTACTACAAATTCTGAATTTATTGTGTGGAACTGGGAGAATCATACGTTGTTTATATGTGTATGTATCGTAGTTTAGTGAGTAACAAATTCTTTTATTGAATCATTTTTCTGATATTTTCCAACAATTTCTTAGCTCTAACATGTGCTGTATACGGTATCATCTCCGGACTTTCCCTTTATATACTTTAAATAGGTACGGCCGGCGTTCGGATGTTATCTCGGGACTGAAAGTCGCCTTGAACTTGCAATCAATATATTTCCATGTTGCATTTGCGATTGTACTTTACACTATTATTATAATCCAAAGTAGTTTAGAAAGTAGAAGGTCCCCTACTTAGCGATAATAGAAAACCTGTGTTAGGCTATCCTTTGACTAATATGCGTCCGGTCCTCGTGTTAATATCAAAAACATCCAGTGAAAAAATTCTGGTGTAACTGATGGGCATTTTGTTGTTAATCAGTTGATATTATTTGATATTATATAATTACCTTTTATTGACTTGGAAAGTAGTTATAATTTGTGTAAAGCTTATGGAGTGCACTACGATATACATACATTAGGGTGGCCCAAAAAACAAAAGGGTTAAAATGTCTAAATGCTCATTCACAATTTGTTAGCTAATGTAATTTTAAACTACTATACAAAATTTCAGTGAAATTCATTAATGTTTAGAGGTAGCTCAAATCGAGAATATTGTTGTTTTGGCTTTTGCACTTTCAGGAAAACTGTTTCAACATTTTCTGTCATAACCTTTTAATTTGACAATATTTTTTTTTATTCTTTTTTTTAAATTAAAGGGAAGTTAGTTATGAACTTATTACAGGAAATTCGTTTTGAAAAATTAAATTCTTCTATTTTTTATAAATTTTTCAAAACGAAAATTCGAACCTGAAACTCCAAATTTTTGACTTCGCATCAATTTTTTTGTAAGGAAAAGTGGCACGCAGATGTAAATTTTCTGCTATAATGTAATCTACAATTGATTATCTTTCAAACAACTACAACTTAAAGGGGCTCATGTATTATATGAACTGTTCTCAAAATGCGATTTTCGAGGGTGAAGAATTTTTGCAAATTACGAAGATGTGAATTGTTCATATTTCACCAATACATATTACTTTAGAAATAGTGAATTTTCTAACCCGGTAAAATTCTTCATCTTTTGTACCTATTGGAACACCCATTTGGCTGTGAACACTTTCATATTCAAAAATATAAATACAAGTTCAAACTTCAGTAAAGTATGAAAATTTTGCTATGTTATCTATATATCATATATTAAATCAGAAATATTGAATAGTATTTGTACGATTATTTATTGTGCTCTCACTATCTCAAGTCCTTAGTACCCGAAAAACTATGACAGAAAATCAATTTTGATACTCAACTATGTATATTAACCGAAATGATTAGTCTTGATATTATCATCTTCTTCACCAAACACGTGTTTTTTTTATCTGCAGGGCGTATTGTGTACCTAATCTTATACTTTAAGCAAAAAACAAATCGAATCTATAAATCGTCACCGAACTGATGCCTATATATATTTTACAAGAGTACAACCAACTTTAGCTCCATCTGCATCTCATCATAGTCATCACATCACCATCGCCATTCAATATCATACATGATCATGAAAGAACGTGTCACTTCATGTTTCCAGATATTATACCGGCAACAAGATTTATTCATATCTAAATTATAGCTCATCTCTTTCTTGCACCTTTTATGGCTATCTAATTCGTAATACTTTATACGTTGCATACATACATACATTCCTTGTCTAGTCTGGGATGGGGAAGAGCAAAAGACACGACACGTCTATGGGCTGCCTGCCACAGCCGGGTATTCGTATTATTCCTTCCGTTGCGAATTTAACCTCGCTCATCCTTCCTCTTGGTCAGAGTACTGTATATTCCGTTCTAAGCCTCAACGACTCGATTTGTTGGCGAGTTTCACAAGGCGAAATGTAGTTAAGTCAGCTGTACGTACTGCCTGCGTCTCCTTGACAAGATCATCATCACTTAGAACATTTTAATTTTACACTTTTTGTAGAAGAATCAAGTTTCTTGATCTCTTTGTTTGAAGGGTAATTCATTCAATTTAACTGGCAAAAATATTTTAAGAAAATCACTTCCCGAAATTTTTTTTAATGTTTAATTTTTGTGTGGTGTTGTGTCAGAGTGTTATTAAACGAATATGAACAGGGAAAACTGTGTGAAAAATTATCAAAACTGATCTTCTAAAATCTTTGATTTTGTAAGTAATATTTTGAAATATGTATAAGTTTTTTTTTTTAAAGAATTGTTGGAATTACATTTTATAAAATTATTTATGTTATCATACAGGTACTAGCATAATTTTGATCCAATCCTGGTTAGATTGAGTTTTATGTCATCTTATACTCAAATTGAGTCTATTCACGCATAGGGAGTTGAGTTGAATTTAAATGACATGAAAATGAGTAGTTGAAATGACATATAAGCTGTGTTCTTTTGTGTACCTTGTTCTAGAACTCCCATACAAATTGTTTTGTCGATTGAAGGGAACTATTTGTACTGTTCGCTTCATTTATAAATCTTCTATGAAAATGTATGAGGCGTTCTTTTGTGTATCTTTTGTTCTGCCCTGTTCTGCGGACACAAAAGAACACAGCTATAGATATAAGTATGTTTTTTTTATTGTACTTGGTGATTACACATACTTACATATATTACATATATTAGCTGAAGGCAATTTGTTAGACTTTATATTTTCGTTAAAATTCCACAAAATGCGGTTGGTGCTTTAAAATTTGAATTTCCCCATGTCAGAGACAGTGTTTTTAAAAACTTTGTTTTCATTTTTCGTGAAATACTAATAATTTATTTATTAGCAAGATTATCACTTTACAATATACCACTATAGTTCATTTATATATTTTAAAATTTACAATATTGCTCTATTTTTAAAAACTTAAAATTTTGTTCATTATTTATTCTCATTAATTTTCTTGAAACTAACAACACTAGTGAATTTTGTGTACTCTGTATTCTATTGAATAATTGTAGCCTGAAATGCTCCAACGCTCCTCTTAGATTAAGTATATGGTTGAGTGATCCTATTTCGAAAATATTCAGCAACTGACCTATTTTTTCATTTTGAATATAAAACGCAATACATTTAGCTCAATTCTTTGTTTAATGTCCAGAAGAACACCGTAGAATTACACGCATTACCCTCCATTTTGTAATTTTTGTAATTAAATTACCTTGATTACATATAAAATATATTGCAGAGCAGTAGATATTTACTTTTTTTTTTAGAGAATTTCAACACTGTTTTTATGTCATTCACAAAACAAAATAATTCCAAGCATGGGCCCGATCCAAAGTCATAAAAATATATCAACTAAACAAATAACACATAAAAAAAAATTTCTTAACATTTATGAAATTTAATTAAATCAAATGTATAGACCAGAGCTTATTTAAAAGTTTCACTTTTAAAAATTATTACTTTGCTTAAATATTATACTACTTTATATCCTTAACTCAAATGAAAGTTGAAAGGAATTTCTAGTTATATTTTGTGAGCATTTCTTTATAATAGTTGAAAAGTCCATAGTTCGCGCAATGTTAGAGCTTTTATGAAGCATTGATAGACAGTTTAATTTTTCTTGAGGCAGTGTCCGTCCATCTGTTAAAATTCTTCGCTCTTTTTGAAGTGCTTAAACTCCTTTCTGCAGAAGGAGGATTACAGGACATGAGTTTTTCTATAATACTTTTCGGAGTTATAATTATCCGGGGACTTTGGTCCATGCCATCTGGCCCTGGTTTCCAAGTACTGATCCTTATAAAAAGCCCTTTTACTGGAAACTGTATTATTTATTTTGGTGCTCAGCTTTCTTCCATACAAGTAGCTATAAGACCACCATTGAAGCTCCTTTCAAAGAATTCCATCTTTTGGCGATAAATTTATTTAATAGAATTCACAAGATTGTTTTCTCCTAAATCCAGACTGTTCCAAATGATCACTTTATTAATTTCTAAATAGTTTTCCAACTGTTTTTGTACCACACTTTTTCTAAGATCCTTTCATATGTAAGAAATGTATTTATTGGTCTAAATTCTTCGCTCCTTTTGTGTTTTTGGCTTTTTGAACAGAGGGTTAACAATTGAATCTTTCGATACGGCAGAAAATTCTCCACTGATCAAACAGTAATACTTAAAAAACTTCTTTATACAGATTCTCTTTCCTCTATTCTAATTTATTTTTCGTAGCTTTACCAATAATTATAAGAATTTCCCAAATCGACGTTAAAATATCACACATTCGAAAATCTCGGTATTTAGAGATTTTATTTTATTTATTTATGTTCTTATAAAATTTTTATAAATAACAATCACGAAGGAAGTATAGCTAGAGAGTTTCTTCGAGAACCATTTGAATAGTTTAGAATTGAAATGGCGTATGTCCAAAAGTCCTGAACTAGGTTGAGAATTGAAATGACATAAATCCTGAATATGAGTCTTTTCAATACTAACTGTTGATTTATTGTTTGGATAACTTTACCTCATTTAGATATGAACATGTGGTCTACCTCTGTTCAATTTATTTCATCAAAAATTAAAAATCATCAAACTATGGTCGTACGCACTATCAAATTTAAACAATTCATTTATAGTCTTCAATATAATAACAATTTATTTAATTACTGTTTCGTTATTAACAGTTGTTTCTATTGTATTACGGACATTGCTTATTGCCTGATGATTTCAAATTATAAATCTGCCGTTTTCTTTGAACGATTATGTTGATCAGAGAATCTTCTTTATATGTACTTACCGCCAATTAATGAAATGAGGTGGTATTATTGAAGAAATGAGTCAAGCCCATTATAAAACGGACAAGAAAATTAATCCCTTTTAACTATATTTTCCCCCTTCCATTTTAGATTATAAAAGGTACAAATTAATTTCCGTATAATTAGATAGTACGAGGAACATTAGACAAGCTATCAACAGAAACTAATAAGCAATGATTGTGATGAAGAAGATCTTCATCATTTCACATAGGATTTACTTGCAGGAAGGGATGGATAAACTTAGTTCATTCATTACGCAATTTTCAATAATTGCATTTTAATTCTTCAATATCAAATCAATATATAATTGATTCATCCTTTACTTCCTTTTGATGTACTACATTTATGTACAAGCAAAATTACCAGAATACGATTATAGTGAAACTTGTAAACATATAGAATTATGCTTTAATGTCTATGTTACGGCGTATCCACTTCAACATCTGTACAATATTTTGCAACATGTTGTATATTACTTTCATCTCTTAATTTCAAAGCCTAAAAAAAAAAACTGGAAATATATTACGAAACAGAATGAGAGAGTTTCATTCGTGTAGAAATTTTTTATCTCAAAAATATTTTGATGATAGTTATACTTATTTTCAAAGTCAAATTAACATATTCAACGTAAAGGAAACAGTTAAACTTTTATCATTATGATGACGTGTCCATTTCAAATAGGGTCCATATTAAAAATCCGCGTTATATCTTTGCCCGATGAGTATGATGTACCTACCTATTTCTGTGAGATCAAAATGGCGACGTTTCGAGCTGAGTTTAGATCATCTTCAAGGCCTATGAGTATAAATTTTACTACAAATGTGCTACATATGTACATAAAAAAATTTCATATTTTTCGAAAATTAAATTTATTTCTTTACCAAAATACAAATCGATATTTTAATAAAATTGTTATTATTTATTTTATTACAGTTTTTTTATTTTTATTTTTTGCAGATAGTTATTTATGTAAAAATCAATTGGATTGTCAAAGGCACAAACGTGAGTACAAAACTTATATGTATACAAATAATTGCACATTATTAGTTTAGGCTATATTGAGTGGAAGTATATTTAAAATAAACAATAATAATCAACAAAATAAACAATTCAACGTGACAAATTAGAGGTTATAAGAGAGAGACATTGTTTATTTGTATTCATTTATTAGCTCCTTTTAAATCTCTTGCTCTAAAAAAAGCCTTTATGTAAGACGATACTTAATTGGATACAAAATTAGCACTGCTTTTGATATTTGAAACTTCTCATCAAAACAAACATTAAGTAAATAGCTATGAGGTAGCTTATCAATGTATACATGAAATATAACATTGACTACAGGACTGAACTTGAGCTCATTTTAGATTTTCCATAATAATCATTTTTTTACTGCAATATTTCTCATTCTACTCTGAAATCAGTTTTTTTTTTATTAAAAAAATAATAATAAAAGAATAACCGCAACTAGTTATTAAAATTCACGATGACATTCCCTAAAGCGCTCCCACAAGCGCCAATTAAACTTTATTCAAAACTGTAATCATCTTATGTACCGGTTCGCTTATTTTATGAACTGTTTATGACAAAAGCCAACAATCGAAATGATGCCCAGTGGCATTATCATCTGATAAAGTCATAATTCCATTGAATTTGTGACGTCCAACATGCGCAGAGACAAAAAGAAAAAAAAACGTAATGACATATTTTGATCGATGTGAATTGCACTTTAGCCATGTAATTTACCTGATGTCCACAGGTTAACAAAAATGCGCAAATGACTTTTGAATGTGTCAGTTTCATTCCATAGCATTTTATTGAAACACTGAAACAGATCTGAGAGTTTTACAAAAATATAATTCTTAATTTTGTGTTCAATTTTAATAATTATGAGACTCAATTAGAGCAGAGAATATTGAAAGAAGATATCCCAACTTCTGAAGTAAGAGGCTGTACATATTATGTAAATATAATTTGATAATGTAATCATTGATCGAATCTGATCATTCTTATACAAAAATTACAAATTCCTGTGTTTAGTAAACATAGCTCATCATCAATTAGATCATATTTTATGAGATAGTTTTTAACTATGTTGTGAGAACAGTTTTTGCTCGAACATATCTCTGTTTTCTTGTCCTACGCGAGTTCCTTGATAGGACGAGACGTACTTAACGAGAAATGAAAATAAATTTTGCTTAAAATTCAAATACTCAAAGTAGGGGTACTGTTATTATTTTATTTTGTAAAAGGAATAATAATATCTTGCACAAAATGTAAAAAAAAAATCTACAATTATGAGAAATAAAACTCAAGAGAATTTGTGTAAAGTTCATTCCAGTTTCTGGCTGTACCTCTACTAAGATGCGAATTAATTACACAAATATAGTTTTCTTGTCAAGTTTTGTGGAGTGAGGGAGGAGTGATAAAATAATAATAATTTATTCTTTTACGAATTTTTATACAAACATAAATTTGGGGCTCTTATGAAAGCTGCCAAAGCACTCAAATGTAGCTGTAAGTATTTTCACAACAGAACAGGCAAAGTATATAATTATGTAGTACTTACATTATTTTGAAAAAGCGTAAAATTGATATTTAGAAGGAATTTTCGCAATCTAAAACTCCTTGAATGCCAAAAGATTGAAATTCTGTTGGTTTGTTATAAATTGTATACTCCTCGGCCACGTTATATGCAAGGAATAGCTCAAGGCGCGATTTTAGACCTCATCAAGATCAGGAGTATAAAATTAAATTCCGCATTAATGTAATCTTTGAAAGAAGAAAACATTGGAATTTTTGAAAATTCATAAAATTTTGTAAATTAATTACAATTTTCGAACAAACTTTGTTGGAAATTCAAAACTCAAATATTACATACATATATAGCAAAATTTATAAAAGAAAAACTTGAAAAAGTGGGGTTACTCTCCACTCTGCTTCCCCTTAAAAAAAAAAAATCAACAACAAAAAATACAGTTATCTCCAAGGCAAAATGTTACCTTGTTTCATCTTTTTGATTATTTTTATATGTACTTTCGAAATTCTAATTTGCCTTTTTAGCGACAATCATTTTCATCCATATGATAAAAATTCTCGAAAGAGATAGAATCGTTTTTGCTCGAAAAAATGTTTTCTCCTTTTTTATAGTACAAAATTTGCAAGGAATTTATTGAATATTCAGGAGAGATTCAACAAAATAGTATAAATTAAAAATTTTCATAATACATTCAAAAAGGTTTATTAAAATACTTTTGTATCTCCTATACTTGAACATTGGTTTTCGAAAAAGATTTTGCTTACTTACCCCACTTAACTTAAAATGAAACTGTTGAATATTAACTACTCTAGATTTGATGCTTTTAAATTGTTTTGATCCTAATTTTTATTCAATTGGAAGTCGTTCTGATGAACAATTCGGACAGTTTTAAATTTTTGGCACAATATTGAAATTGAGTGTACTACCGATCTTTTTATACCCTAGATGAAATCATAGGGGTATACTAAGTTTGTCATTCCGTTTGTAACACCTCGAAATAATGATGGTAGAGCAAAATGGATTGGACACCCATTCATAATATTAAAAGTTATTTCGATTTTTGCATGTCCGTCCGTCCGTCCGTCTGTGCGCACGATAACTTGAGAACGCGTACACTTAGAGAGCTGAAATTTTGTACACAGACTTTTAAAAAAAAAAAAAGTAAAATTAAGTTCGAAAATGAGCCAAATCGGGCAACTCCTTCGTGGGGTTGCCATATAAAAATTTCGTTTTCCGCTATATATTTGGATACTGCCTGAGAACGCGTCGACGTAGAGAGCTGAAATTTCGCACATGATGTTTTTACTACATTAGGAAATAAAATGTCAAAAATGGACTAAATCGGGCAACTCTTTCTTGGTGTTGCCATATAAAAATTTCGGTTTTTTACGTATACTTTGAAAACGATCAGTCCAAGACATTTTTATGGTACTAAAAACTTCTGCAGAATACGAAATCCTATAAAATTGGTTATAATCATTTTGTCTGTGCGACAAACCGTTCTAGAAATATATGCGAAAAACAACTTCAAAATCAATACTTGAATAGATCGGTGACCATACGGAATTTAATACGGGCATTCATCTAGGGTATCCTAAGAATTGGTCTTAGACCAATTCTAGCTTTTTTACTTGTTTTATTAAAATATTAAAATACTTTAGCACTTAGAAAAGCTTTTAATAATTTTTTTATGTAATTTCTCCAATACTTCATAATCTAGGCATCTGTGCAAAAGTGAGTTGATCGAGGAATTTATATCTTTTTAAGTTTTTCTTTTTTAATCCATATCAGTAATCAACAAAGCAACGAAAATCAAAAGTAGTAAAATCGAGCAATCATCAGCAAACACAACTTCCTGATTACTAACTACATTTATGTAAAATACATACACAGGTGTCTATTTAGCTTATGTCATCATAATATTATCATTTGCTTTACTTTTAAGAAGAATAAAGTGCAAAATTTCACAGGTAAATAACGTGGCATGAATATTTAGTGGCAAGTTTGCGGAAGTAATTATAAAAGGCACAAGTATTCCCCGATAAAAACCGGATTTCGAATCATCGTATATTATTCACACTTTCGAAGTACTATTATTACACAATTTTGTGAGTTTTTTAGATATAACAAATTAAAGTATGATCACAAGTAGATCTATTAAGTGACCTAAGTAGTAAAAAAAAATCGACGTGACATTATAATTCACATGGCTTTGTTTATTGAACAAACAATCTCTGAAAACAGAACTCTTGGGATAATGGCGCCCGCCGTCTTAATAAATTATTTTAACAACCTAGTTAAGAAAAGATTACAGTAAAAACGGAAGGCTTTTGTTAGCCCCCCGTATACAATTCACAATCTACCCGGAACTTTGCTTAACTGATGCGAACAAAGCTATCTTATCATAATTTTTATACAACACATATATGTATGTATGCATGTATGTACGCAGCTTAAATTTATAGTATAAATTCCTAATCCCGCACTAGTATACAAAGGAATATCAGAATATTTCTGAGTTTTGTAACTCGTAATAATTATGGGAGATTAGTTTTTTGCTAATGTATTGCAATTTGCGGAAATAGTAATCTTTTTCTGAGTTATGTGAATATTGATAAATGACAATCAAATAATCTTAAATTTACTATATTCATCTGTCAGATGAATTCAATTAATTTGCAGACAAAACTTGTATCTACACAGTGTCAGTTCTCCAAATGTCAGAATATTCTTAACATATCCAATGATATACGGATTTCTATTGATAGGGATGAGTTTTCCATGTTAGTGGTCTTGAATTTCTTTAAGACATTCAGTGGCACACGGAGGGGGAGGGGCCAACGGGACCCCCCAGAAGGTCAGTTTTTTTAAACATATTTTACAAATTATATATAAAATCTTATCGGTATATTATTACAAAGTACGATAAAATAATAAAACCTTTAACACACCTATGGTGTGTCCCCCCCCCCCCAAGCCAAATCCTATTTGCGTTACTGAAGGAATTTGAATCGGTGAATCAGGCTATATAGAGAACTGATAATGATAATGCGGTTTAATTTCTTAAGGGATCGGTATCAATCTGTGTATTCTAAAAATGTATACTCTTCTTTTTAACTGGTATCCAGGAGTACCGCAAGGATCTATATTGGATTCTCTGTTGTTCTCTATTTTCATCATTGATTTATTTCATTGTGTTATATACAGAAAACTGCACCTTTGTGCTAATGATGATAGACTATATGTAAGTGCGTAATTATATACAAAACAATCAATGGTACACAATTTTCAGTTGTCGATTCCGCTTCTAACTTGAAAATTATCTTCAATAGAACTCATTCCTGAGGTGATCATATTAATGCTCTAATTAGAAAAGTATATGCTGGGCTTTGTTCACTCTGGCGACTAGTAGTTTTACTCTAGCGCAAATCCGTTTAAAGCTAGTTAGGACGCTTCTCGTCTGTCTTTTTACCTATGGGTGCGACATATTTTCTCGTCTTAACTATGAGTCTATTCGAAAGCTAAATACTGCTACTATAAGGTATGTTTATGGTCTACGTCATTTTGACCATGTCTCTCCCTACATCAGCTATCTATTTCAAATATCGCGTTGTTATTTTATTTGCTAGAACTCTTTACGTCTCGGAACCCCAACTACTTACATATATGATATACTACAGATTGCGAGATCAAATCGAGCTACTACTTTAATAGCGTCAGTTCTTTATCAAAATATTCAAGTTTCATTTTGCCCCCTTTGTATCTTAGTTCTAATTATTTAATTTCTTATTAATCTATTTGTTTTCAATATTAGTTATTGGATAATGTTATCTACACATTAATCTTGTACTAAAATAAGATTTTATATCTTTTTGTACAATGCTATCTATAGGTAAATGAATAAATGAAAATGAAATATGTACTCACTTGATTATGTAATTAAAATGTTATTGCAGAGAGTAAGTCTTAAGTAAATTTATTTTCAACCGATAAATTCTATAAAGTTGCAGTAAATTTTACATGAAATCTTTCAAATTGAAAGTATATACCTGCTGCGTGTATTTCAGCAGTTTACATAATACAAGACGCCCCTAAAATACATGCAGAGTGTTGTACGAACAATTGACAACCCTCATGAATATGTAAAACAAGCAAAAAAGTTGTATTTATGGGTGATAAAAAAATAATTTCTTGTTAGTTAAATACTAGTAAAATTCTAAATGGCGAATTTTATACTGGACTCTTTAAAAACATATAGTAAACCAACCAATCCAGAGTGTTTTGTTTTTGTTTTTTTTTTTTGTTTTTTTAAGAAAACACTTAACATAAAATGTCAGAAAAAAATTGTAAATTATATATGTTTCACCAACAATTTCTGTGTTAATCTTAGCAAATTTGAAAGGAGTCCGTCATTTTCATATTATATTGCTGTATGTATGTACTTATCATTAATCCATGACTAATTAATAATTAAAAATTCAAATTATTCGAATAACTTTATATTTTTCACGTCTTTTCTTTATCTATTCATTTCTTTTGCTTAGATATGTAGCTCTAGTCTGTCGATAAAATTATTATCAATATTAATAGGGAGAACTCAAGTGGTGTAACGCACTCACCGAAAAAGACGGGAAGTTCTTAATTTATAATAATTTCAATAATTTTATCTAAGCACTATTTAAAGGGGAAAATATGAATGAAAAGTTTGCAGTTTACTTAAATTCGACATAAATGTCTGCTTTAATAGTTTGGGTGTGATGAATCGCTTTGGTCAGTTCGGTTGACAGCAGATATACACATTTGCTTGTGGAAAAAAATCCATGATAGGTAGCCGATTGTACTTATTTTACTTAGCCAGGCGACGACGACGGTGAATTTTCCGTCCAGTTATAATAAAACTAACGCCATCCATCGAAGCACTATATATGTATGTACGTACATGCATCAATATACAGGAAATATTAATCATCGGATGTGAGAGAGAGGCCTTCCATCCAAGAGGAATGACGATTAGTCAAACGACAACTTCTTGACTTAATATGAATCAAATTGACATGAGGAGGTTTGTCAAAGTGTCTCTCTCTTGTCCTGGAGTGGACGTTGGCTTGAAGCAAATTGTGTAAAGTATTTGCTAATTATCAGGGTACCCGTATTCGCGTATTACAAGATATATTATTTAATTTTATTGATTGTAATTAGGTACCTACCTACATTTATGTACATATTGTATATAAACTCTTTCATGTATTAATTATAGTTAAAAGTTAAAATCTTTTTATTCGTAATATTGTGCAAATAAATTTTTTTAGTTAAAGAAAAAAAAAATTAATGCAAGTAAGAAAAAGTTGTTACATTTAATGAATTGTGGCTATAGGTTGTTGCATTGCAGTCTAAATTGTATAATTATTATGCATACAATACCTACGGATTAATATGATTCGAGTTAGGTAGATACTTAATTAAAATGGCACAAAATAACTATACCTATGTATCAATCTAGGTTGATGTATATTACATCTGAAACAACAACAAAAACGGTCCTAGAAATTATGCTTGGGAAAAGTATAAGGTTTAAAATGGGTATAGGAGTACCTATCTATCTACTCTTTAAATTATCCTATAACAAACCCTGTAGAAGTTATATCGTCATTTGGTACTTATTACTGTAGTAGTTAAAAAAATAAATATACTGATTATCGGTATTTATTTTATGGACATGTACATTTTATAGGTAATTTTTGGCAACTACATACATATATTGTAATTCAAATTAATTTCATTTTATTTATTTATTTTTATTTTTTTATCGAAATATTCGCTTTGAATATCTAATTTAGAACTTTTAAGAATTATTATTTTAACAATAGATTTACTGGCAATTGAAATATACCGATTTCCAGCGAAACCATATCCAGGATGTCTGGTCTTTAGAAAATATGCTAATTGGGGCTTTCAGTCGTTACATATTTTTAAAAAATGATAAATTAGTTGAATTAGATTAATTGTAGCACAAATATATATATACTATATATATATTGAGTGAATCTGCATCTGGCCTTCGTTGTAAAGAGTTGCTCATCTACTGTAATATGTGCATCTAGTTTGAATAAATTTTGGCTATTTTCAATAAATTTATTCCAGACTATTGAAAAGCAAATTTGTCTGTTTGCGTTACTCTCAATTTTTTTTTTCTTCTTTCTTTTTTGAAACGAGTATATAACGTCGAATCTCAGTAAAATCATTTCTACTCAATAGTTCCATCAAAAAATATAAAAGTATTGCAGTAGCCATTTTGACTGGCATTAGTATAAGTACCGCCAATAATCAAAAACATATTGATTTGGAAAAAACAAAAAAAACAATAAACGCTTAATAATATTTATTTAATATTGCGGAAAAAAATTCACGTGAGGTAGGGATTTTAAAGTAAAATTGTAAAACCTATCAGTTTGACTGATGTTAAATATGTATACCTACAATTTTGATTTAAAGTTGACCCTTCAAAGGTGACTAGTAAATTTTTCATTATATTCATTATAGCCTGCAGTAAATTCTTGTCCACACTCTTTTACACATTATGAAAATCCACGAAAATAAATGTATTTCGATGTTGTACTCCCACCATTTCTTTAAGTAGTATATTGTGAGAATCTAATTGATAATAGATTTTCCATTTCACCTCTGACCGATTTCAAGACTCCACATTTTATGCCCCATTCAAAATTTATCCTCAATCATTTGACAAGCAAAGGCTTTTTTTTATATCAGGTGTCTGATGACTTTTCAATCTGTATAACATCTGCGTGTGCATACTTACCATTCAATGTCGTAACTAAAAGGAAATTTCATCAAAAATATCAATCCTCAATAATATGGGAAATCCGAGAATAATACTCGTATTTATATCTGTTGATATAAATAATCTATGCACCAACTTTAAGTAATCAAAACCATAATCATTCAAGCTCTAGTCTAGTCTTCTTTACAAAGCCAATGACATCAAAAACAAATATTTCATGAGCCACTCATTACCAGACAACCAGCCATACCATCTTTTAGACATGAAAACTTTACAAGCTTACATATGTATGTATGTATATCTTCCATCGATTTGAGAGGCAACTAATTTGTGTCCTTGGAATCAGTCTTACTGGGGTAGGTTCTTTCTAGTCTAGCCACTTAGATTTCATTTCAAATTTCGCTTACTTATAAATTAATATTATCTAAAGTTTACAAAATGTTGAATTAATTTTAATGGAAAATCCGTTTTTCTCTTGTTGTTGATAGCCTGCTTTAAATTCTGAAAAACAAATTAAAGATTTAAAAAAACATTCCAACTTTCAAAACAAAAAATAGAAATTCCCCTTTCTGATTGCCTTGCGAATAAATATAAATAACATCTAGATATAAGTAGGTATAAGTACATATATATATTATCTTGTCTGGTAAAATATTCCCATTCCTGTAAAATATCAAAATAAGGGAGAATAGGACGTAAAACCCAAACAAAGTCAAGTAGACCAGACATCAACCCCATCCTAAAGTAATTTTGCGCGCAACGACATTCCCTTCACCCTCAGTGATGATAGTGGGTGTGTGGGGGGCAATGACTTAAAAATGCTGCGAAGGACTCCAAATACATTCACAAGATATAAACATAGATGTTTATGTGTATGGGAGCAAGGTATATGAATGGCTTAACAGCAGGCTTTTAAGGTTTATTGTTCCCTTCTCAGAATAAATATAAACCTGGACCTTTACCTGGCTTTTTACATGCCTCGGACCACCGCCGCCACATTCGTCTTCCTTTACGCATAGCATAGGCAGCATTTCAAACATAACCTACCCCAGGAATAAATAGTTCGGTTCCATGCCGCTGCAGAAAGAGAAACTTAACGAATCGACAAGTTTCCTTAAGGATCTCATCATGTTTTGTAAGCTCTTTTTTTTAATTTTACGCGTGGTAGTAGAATACTCAATTTTTGTTTGTTTGTCTCATTATGTTTAAATGAAAAAGAATAAAAAAAAAAATAAGAAAAAAAAACAAAAAGTGAAATTCGCAATCATCCATAGACGCAATATTCGAATCACTTTAAGGGCAATTTATTTATTTTGTCAAAATGGAATAAGGTCTTCGCCCTTTTCTTGTAATTCTAGCTAGTCGGTTTAGGGTGTTATCCATACATACATGTTCATGGATGTTAATATGTTTATATGTAATTTCTTGTTCATGCTGTGGTATTTTTTGTCACGATATCACCTGGGTTATAGGTATATTTGGCTAGTGTTTGCGTTGTCTTTTATTCCTCAAAAATGTACTGTGTGACTTCACTGCCTGTCTGTTTACCATATGGTTCCATGCTCTTGCTTAAAAAGTATTATGTATACGTACATACATATGTATGGATGTATGCATGCAAACTTTGGCGGTGCATCCACTTGACTTTCAGGTTATACAAGAAATAACACAATTCCTGTTTGGATAGGTCTAGATGGAAAGACCTTCATTTCTGTCAGTCACCTCATCCTTTTTGTGAATGAACTTAATTTTTTTTTTCCTTTACACTATCCTAAGACTTTGATAAAATCGATCTCATGCAAGACTTAAGAGCTTTTCTTTTCTATTCTATTTGAGACTGGGAATAAATTTAGGTTATATTTTATGATTATTTAACATAAATTGCATATCAGTATTGTCTTTCAACTGATTCTCACAAATAGCTATGAGTGAGGGGTACTTGGAATTTCTATTTCGAAAAATGTAAGTAAAAACAATCAAATATATACGCTTCGAAATGACCACTTCTTGCCCGAATATCATAAAATTCATTATAAGATATTTGCCAATGATATTTGCCATTTGAGGAATTAAAAAATAATTCTCTTGAAAAAATGTGGAAAAAATTGAATTAGTTTGGTTTACCAATTTTTTTATTATTTAAAAAATCAGATATTAAAATTTTCAGTATACATAATATCCTTGTGTATAAACTATCTAGTGATTGGGAAAATGCTTCCTTGTTATAATATCAGATGACTCCACTTGTACCATTTGGAACAGTTTTGCCCACACTCAATCGTTAAAAGCTCTGCAACTGAAGTATGTGCAAAGGGTTCAAGGGGATAAGCCTTAAGAGTATAGACACAATTCAAAGGGTAAGCCAGCCAGCAATGCCTCGCTCCAGTATAAAATCAACGATGCTCGGTCTGATATAGGGAATTCCCCAATTTTTTCATAGGAATTTACTGAACATTTTTTCCTTAGAATTTTTATGCATTATTGGACAACTGGTGCTTGGCAAATTTTTATGAGCGTAGATGAACAATAAACATCAATTTCTTCTTAGAAATTTACAAAAAATGTTTTGAGTTTTTTTTTATTCACTTTGGTGTAAAGAAAAAAAAAATTCCTGTAAATTTCTAAGAAAAAATTGAGGGCTTTCCTACATAAGGCCGAGATATCGTTGACAATAGAGTAGGTACAATTTGTGTAACCTTCTTCTTGAATACTGCAGAACATTACTTTCACCATAGGCGATAGATATATGTTATTACTTGTCTATAGTCTTACTGTCTTGAAGCTAATAATTGGCCGAAGCAAACAAGGTAACGCTGATTTGGGTTCCAAGAGATGAAGACATTAAGACAACGAGATTGCGGAACGCATTTCAAAGGAACCAGATCTCCATTTACAACTAGTTGTTTGGACATCCAAAAGCCATCTCTCAGCACAGGTCAAACTTTGGATTCAGAATTAAAATGGCACACTGCGAAAATATCTCGGGGCTGAGAAAAGCGAAGAAATTCGTAAAGTACTCGCAACAGTGGACAAAAGTATTCCTCCGCTCCAGAAAGGAATTAAGACTCAAAACGAAACTTCAATACTGCATACAAATTCTAAAGAAAATATGTGCAGTAAGTTTCGAAGAAAAAATTGAGGTCCAGGCTGTGGTGCTCATGATTAGTGGAGGCCGTATACAATGCGAAGTTTTAATAATCTCTCAACAGAGGTGGAATCTCGATGATTCCACATTATTTTTCACGGAGGCCAAACTACACAATATGCCTGCAATGCAATATCTTTGTATTATAGAATCTTTGGCCATAGGCTTTGTAAAAGACCTTAAGTTCGAATGGGCGCCCTAGGGAGGTGGGTGCTAATGTCACAAAAGATCTTATAGGTGAGAGGTGGGAACTCCGTCTGCAACCCCCCACCCAATAATAATAATAATAAGTTATTATTTCATAAAAAAAAGGAGCAGACCTATTGCATCGTTATTTTCTTTAAATTTTCATAAAACTAGATAAGCACATACATAGTACATACCTACCTTCAAAATCTCTCGATAAATCCAATATCACCTTCCTTTCCTTTCATTTCTTTTATTGGTATCAATTTCAAAAACATAACCTGAAAATAAAAGAAAATTTATTACGCTATACTTTAAAGAGATCCTTTTTTATTTATATTTTTTGTTTTCATTGTATTAACAATAACCGGTCTTAAAATTTTTGCACATTCAAAATATATGTATGTTACTTCCCATCTCATCCCAATACTAAAACCGAATAAAGCTGTGTAGATGTTTACATAAGTATACAAGTATAAAATGATTTGCGATATAGTTCGCCGAAAGCTTTGGCATATCTCCTCAGAGCCAGACAGACTACACTATACCGAGAAATTATACATTTACTCATTTGTGGTACCTATAGAGAGAATGAAGTCCCGACTCCCAAAACATTTTTAAAGGAAACATGTTTGTCGCTTTGTTCTTCCTTCAGGTGTAAAAAAATAAAACCAAGGCTCAGTTCATGAGAAAAAGCTTCCTGTTAATGTGTGGTGAATTCATAGATTCTCCTCAAAGCTCAATTAAGTATAAGCTCCACTCGTTTTTTTTTTATTGAAATTGAAAAAAGAACGACAGAAGTACTAAATAAAACCAAAAAAATTTCGATTAAAAATAAAATAAATAAATTAGAAAAAAAAAAACAAGATTTCTACATAAATGGCTACACAAATGGCACTGGCGCCGAATTTGCGGTTGCAAGATTTATTTCCTTTGTTAGTGTAGGGGTTTTCTTTTTTAATAAATTCACGAAACTTTCAAGCGAACCATGGATAAATTTGCAGCTAGCTTTTCAATAGAAATTTTCCCCAAATTTCCCCAAAAGAATTCTGACTCCCTAGACTAGGTTAGCGCATATTTTGTTACCCCAAAAAATGTGTCTCTATAATTTGCTTGCATCACCATTGCATGTATGGGGCCGCCTGGGCCTGTGTGGGGTTGTATGCGTGAACAAGCAAGCAGTAACGTCTGTTAACATTAAAAAAAACGAAACGAAAATTCACCACTCGATGACGATGTCATGAAAAGCACATTCAAGATTTCACGAAAAAGCGATGATTCAATTTCCAAGAGCTCTGAAGTCTGAACTCTCAAGCTACTACGTATTTTTTATAATATGTGCACTGTGTGTGTTGTATCGGATGGAGACAGCCACACCGACAGGCTATATACTTTGCCGTAGGTAGATAGGTATAGTAGAAGTAGAAACCGAAACCCGAAGTAGAAGAGCAAGAGAGTCACTGTAGAATGTATACCGGCTAACCGCACGCTTGACGCGATCCTATATAGTAGAAATAGAGAGAGATATGGTATATATGGTGTACTACAGTACAGTGTATATACTTATAAATTTCTACGTAGGCTAGGTTAGGTACCTACATGTATTGAAATTGATATAGAAGGTGAATACAGTACTAGTCGACTGGCAGACGTTCATTGTCGCTATTCACGTTCAGTTGCCGAGTGGTGTGCCGGGTCGTTGTTCAGTCTTTGATATTGGGAGTAGATGTAGAAGGTTTTTTTTTTCTCTTTTGAAATTGCATTGCAATATTAATTCTGAAGAGACCGACCATAAGCTCGTTGTTTCGCAGTCGTTCGCTATATTTTCCAATGGTTGGTTGGTTTTTTGAAGATTTATGAATAATGTAAATTTAATCACATTAATTAGTGTTAATATTGCTTAAAGTGGAGTGCTAATTGTGTTTAGTTCATAATATAAAGTTATTTCCAAAAAAAAAAAAAGAAATGCAGACAATAGAGGTAACGTTACGTGTCCATCTGTGGTAACTATGCATATATTTGTTAGTAGCGTCGGACCTCATAAAAAAAAAAAAGGCAAAAATATATTTATAATTCATAAATACTTTTATTTAATATCTAACTTTGAAATAAAGTGATCCGCTACATTGCTTCTACATGTTTTATTTTTTTAACTAATAAAAAAAATACAAAATTGAACTTAATGACTCAGCACAATTGAAATAAAACTCTGAAAATTGCTCTATTTAAATTAATTCGATATAAAAGTGAAAAATTTTCTCAAGTATAACAAAGAACAAATTTAAACGATAAGAAAACCGTTATTCCATTTTTTTATTTGTGTGGACTCAGTTCTTAGTGGTGAAATTTTTTTTTTAACTATTTGTGAGAGAGAATCGAGTAGGCAGCAAGCAATATTTTTCACATGCGGAGAGGAGAGTGAACTGATCTAACTTAGCAAGAATTTCGTGACACATCCTATATCATTTTAAAACACAAAGAAATCGAAAATATTTTTGGATTTATTTAAACATTTGCAGTGGTAAAAAACTAATTGTGTGTTTTTATTCGACTTTGTTAATCATCCATACATACATAATGAATATCGTCCGCTTTTACATTTGCGAAGAGAAAGGAATTTCACCACTAGACAAACAAATTACAGAGCAACTGTGAACGGAATGGCGCTCTCCCTGATGTGATGATTGCTTTCTCCGCAACAATTTTAAATGGAATAATATACATCCCCAGTAATTAGTACAAAGAATTTTTTTGATAAGCAACATGTATACGCAATTCGACTGGCTTCCTACACGATAAAATTTATTTATTTATTTCAACAAAAACAGGTAAGAAATTCATTTTAGTTTCCATGTGAAAAATACATATCTATCCATACAACATATCTCTTGTGTTATTAGCCTTGCTACTTAACAGTAGAGCGTTGTGAAATTCATTCGCTCGATGACTAACGAATTAAATTAGATGATTAATCCGCAGCTCAGCTGATTAGCTGAAGTATGCAGTTAGTTCCACCCCGTTAATTATTTTTTTAAGCTAATTTTTTCTTTCCAAAAGTGCTGTTGAATTTCCTGTTTCCCCCATCTATGTTGTAAAGGATATCCGTGACTGTATGAGCAAAAATGAAATGTTTTTTTTTTTTTAATGTGGATAAAAACTGCAAAACGATAAACTTATACTTGCTGCGCTTGCATTTATGGATTTGTTGTACTGTAGCGAAAATATGTATGTAGGTATGCATGTTCGGCAATTAAAAGTTTTGTTTTCTTGAAAATAATTTTTTTTTATTTTCTAAATTCATATTGCTTAAGTGAGTCACAATCCTTGGCAAGTGCGGCTACGATCATTGCTGTTTTTACCATTTGCTCTTATACATAAATAGAATTTTATGTAAAAAAATAATAATCGATCAGTGGCAGGCAAGCAAGTAGTGTATATTTGTTCTCATTTTTCTTTGCGCTTGCTTTTACGCCTTGCATCAAAACAAAATCGTGCACATGTAAGTACTGTGATAACATTTCAATCTCGTTTCATTAAACTTCATTTGCTGTAGAAAAAACACAAGAAAGAATCAAGTAGAAAAATAGAAAATAAAATGAATTATATGAAATATGAATTCCAAATTGTATAGTGAACAAAAATAAAAATAAAAAAAATAGAAAAACGTAAAGGACTATAAAAGTAAGACAAAAAATAGAAAATCGTAGTTTAAAGAAATAATTCCGAATTATGCTTATCACTGACTCAAATACGATTGGTTACGGTTTTGTAGTCTATGTCTCTAATGAGAATTTGAAAAATATCAGATTCAGGATTAGTTACAACTTAATCTATCGAACTCAATATTGCTTGAAAATAAAAGCACAGATCAAAGTTGAATGAAAATCGAAACATTTGAAGACGGAAGGTGTCAAGTCTGAACTCGGAAAGTCTTTAGTTCCATACTTGAAGCAATTAGGAACTCAGTAGTAGCTATAGATTCAATGTTTCGCCACTCTTTGAAAAGCATTCTATGGATACAGTAATGGCGGTTTCAGTATTGACCGTACTGTGATCTTATAGTGGATTTATGAAAACCTGATCTGTACGTCCGAAGAATGAGGCAACCACATTCTGGCAAAGGCTCCGTACACCGTTACTTTGGTGGGTTAAGGCCTGCCGCACATTGCACACAGCACAGCGTAGGGCATGGTACCATCGGTTTTTGTAATATACAAAAGTAAATGATCGATCGCATATTGCACACACGCTGTGCTGTACTGTGCTGCGTTCATTGTGCGACAGGCCTTATTGTTCGTCACCTTTGAAAATCCACTGGTTGTAATATAATTTAATTTAAAATTTTTAAAAATTCCATATATTCTCGAGTGTTTCGTTAAAAAAACGCATATTATATTAAATAAACAATGCCATCTTGACCCATTTTCTAGCTATTCGGGAAGAATAATTCAATTATCAGTGTAGGTACCTACTCATAATCATGACTATTGATCCTATCGAGAAAAAAAGTACACATCCTTAATTTTTACCTTAGTTAAATTTGTTAGTTATATTGTTCACATAAAATAAACCCCCGTAAAAATATAACACAGAAAAAAAATCACTAAAATTTCCATTTTTCTATTACATATCACAGTTTTCGCTGAAAAATTTGTGAATCTAAATATAGGTATCACGTTGCTGGAAATTTACTGGTCCAATTTTTGGTCGTGGAAATTTTTCCATCTGTTTTCATCTATCATAATCGACTGTGAAATATTGTTTTGATTTTTCTTTGATTTATTTTTAAGGCTCTGTTATGTTCTTAGAATTTTTAATTTTTCTAAAAAATGTAATAATATCGGAGAAGCGCAGAGAGTCTCAAATTCTGTTTTAAACATGTTTTGCTAAGGATCAATTGAGAATTTCGTATCTTATATACTAATAATATAAAAAACAAAGTTTCATTTCGTACGTTTTCTCTTGTGATTTCAAATAATTCACAAATTCATTTCTCTGCTGAAAGAGTAATCAAATGAGAAAACAAAACAATTAATTAATTAGAATTATGGATATTATGTTTTTAAAGAGGTATAATTGAAAAATGAAAAGCATCTATTACGTGCATTTGATACATAATTTTGTCTGGAATTACCGGATTGGGCTTAATTACCCGATTCAAAACCCATATAAACGTTTTTTTTTTCTTCTCATATAAAGGGCGCGAAAAAGGTGGAAGTAATTTTTTGCTTTAATGTCCGATGGAAAGTTCATCGATTTATTCTTAAATTATTATATGCTCGAAGATTTTATTTAGTTCTCCGTTACTGTTTATAAATAGCGCTGATTTCCCCCCTTATTTTTCACTTCCTTAAAGAACTTGACACATTATATATATATTTTCTAAATCCTATTGGAAATACCAAATATCTCAAGGTTATATGATTTGCACTATTGTTTTCTAAGTGGTGAAATCCATGTTTTGTTAACAATGTGTTATCTCCACTGTTTACTTTAGTCAAAGGCAATGATAAACTCACAGGTCCTTTTTTTCTAGTGCGGGTACGCACACCATAAAATAATTGTTCAAAAAATCCTTGATAATACATATGTTACAAATATATATATATGTGTATAAATCCCAGTTTACTTTAGGCAAGCAAGAGCATGTATAATATAGCCTTGAAATATTGATGAAGCATAACCCCCTCTTATATATACAATTTTCTCAAGCTGTATGTTTTGTGATGTTTTAAGCTTAAAAATTGAATATTGCTTTCAATATATTGAAAATTTCAAATAACATTGCCGCATTGTTGTTTTGATAATATTATCAAGGACATCAATTGCCGCATTCGCTATACTATATTATACATCCCCATGTCATTAAGCTATCTTCTTCCTTCGTGGTAGTAAGAAGGTTTTCGGGTTCTGTTTCACTATTACCTGTACCTTAATACGTACTTTATTATGCTTTTCCGATTGCGAAATAATTAAAATTCTATGAGCGCTACATTCATGTATCTTTTGCGTACTTAAGTCTATTCCTTTGTTGACGTTGCTGAGGAACGGACCTGAAATTTTCTTTGAATAATACTGAAATTTATTTGTTTTCTAGTTGTTTCCGACATACATTCATACGTGCAGATTTATATACCTGAAATATTTAAGAAATAAAAATTGTTAAGCTCTTGGTGTTTTTTTTTTTTATATATATTTTTTCTTTTTCTTTCAATGGTGGGGAATAATTCTCGAATTATGACATTGGTAAAATTTATTAAAAATCCAATAATGGCTGTGAATATTTTTCATGCTTTCTGATTTCTCGGTCAAATATTTATAAAACTTTATCCGCTTTTTAACAAGAGATATTTTATTTGTGCGCACATTGTTTTGTTTACATTACGTCATCCGAAATGTAAGTTCAAGTTGATGCGTGTGTTTTTCTTAAGACACATAGTGGTTATTTTTGGTTATAAGAGAAGAAGGATGGTGGACGATTTGGTTGGACATTATACATGATAGATATTAAGGGATATTAGTATGTTGTGTTAGTTTGGGTAGAGATTGTGCGTTGATTACTGAGCACGCAATGTTTTAAATGTCTGCTGGCAATTGTTAATCCCAATAATGGTCGATATATGACACTTCCGAGTAGAGCGTATTCGATTGTTAAATAAAATTGAGCCAATGTTTTGCGAACAATCTACATCTTCTGCGTATGTGCCCTTAACAGAGGAATGCACAGGGAAGATGAAAACCAGAGTTTTCAAGGATGACTTATTTAGCCTCGAGAATTTACTGTGAAGCTCTCGATCCAAGTCGACTATGTTGGTCTTACTTAACATAATCTTGAGGAGATAATCATTATCCCTGTTATTGTGAGGCATGACCGACTGTACAAATTCAAAGATCTTTAGCTCTGATTGAGATGCAATCTCACCATTGTTTGAATTACACTACATTTTCTTACGTTAAGATGAGGCGGATGGTACTTGTATATACATATGTATGTCTCTAGATATAGGATCCTTCGAGGCTTTAAATTCCATTTTTCCTATATTTTCGTCAACGAAGGTTTTCTTTCGATTTATCATCCAAGTTCGTTGTTTCCAGCTAAATTTTTTTGTTGATTTCTTAAAAAGGAAGACCCTTACAATAGAGTGAACTATTTCATGTTGAATCGTCTCAAGACTCGGTTTATATATATGTACGTGCGGTGCTGGTAGTGTAACATGGTTGTGAGAAGAAAGAAGCCGGCCAGTCTTAACTTAACTTATCTATGTTAATTGTTATCAAGTCGTTGCCGGAGAACTACCATATTTACCCGGAAAAATGAAAGGCTTGAATGAGTCTACCGCACATTTTACCATCTCATTGGTGATAAAGGTATTCACTCCTTACGCAGAGACTATATCGAGATGATTAGTTTCAATTTTGGAGCTAAATTAACATAATCAGGATAGTAAAGGATAACCGTTTCCCACTTGCTGCTAATGAATAATATATTGTGTAAAATTTACTACAATTGCGAATGTATTCTTCTTTATTTTAAAGGCATATCGCAATTTCTTATATCCACTATGTAAATTTATATCTATAGTAATAAGAAATATGATTGTCTATTATTACTGTAGTAAAATTATTAAGAGGCCTTTTACAGGGTAGTCCTACATTTATCTTTTTCACAAAGGTCCCCAAAATTTAACATAAAATATACTGCTTAGCCATTTTAATTATATTACTTTGTATATGTATTTGTTTAAAGTTTGCACATATTGTGCGATTTAAAGTATAAAAATTTATTTTTATCACATAACTTCGCAAATAGAATTTTTGTTTAGGAAAAAACATTGTTTGTATTTTTTCCACAAAAGATGATAACTTTCTTTGCATTAACATCTTAAACGCACTTCTTCCTGTATCCATTATTTTTAGTAAAGTGCCTGGATATTGATAAGACTACTTTTTTAATTTTATCATGGGCTTTATTTATTTATTTTTTTATTCCTAATCTATGCCTCATATTTCCCATAAATTTTCGATTTTTCTTAGAACTTGCGATTATTGTCACCCAAATGGGATATGAATCTCTTTACGGGTATTTTTTTTTTTAGTTTGCTATTTTCTAAATATAAAAAAGATTTATTTATATGAGGATATTCTTGCACAATTTTCACTTAACGTGTATGATCAGCTTAATACAGGACTACACGTGAACTATACTTCCATAAATCGTGTACATGTACCTATGTATAGTTGCTAAAATTCGTGTAAATGTGTTTTGTTTGCAAAAACCCTTAAAACGGCCAAGATTTGAATAGAATATCAGCTTTTCCATAAATATGGGCAGATAGGCTTGAGCTTGATGATATGAAGCTAGTGGATGGTGGGGGTTAAGTGTAGGTGGAAGTTGTTGTGTAAAGTTAGCGGTAGGATGATTCGTTAGGTGTTATCGGTAGGCGATTGATAGAGAATGCGTTATAATTGGCATGCTCTTTAAAGTGTTTGGAAAATAAAAGCGATAAACTCACTGATCCTCCAAATACATATCAGAAATACAACTATCAAGGCCCCATGCGTGTAATGGATAAAATTTGCTTTACTTAGAACCACATTTACTTTTCCTCTTTTTCTTACCCCCCAATTTAAAGAAATTCATGTACATCATCGCGTTTGCGTTCTTTTTCACACATTTACTTGTTAAGTAATTTGGTAACACGTTCCAATTAAGTTTTTTTTTGTAAATCGGCATACTAAAAAAAAAAAATAATCATGCAGATTATATCTGCTTTAAAATTGCAATCAATTTTAGTGTGAATAAAGACGAGAGCCAATTAAAATGAATGAAAATTGAATTTATAATAAAATTAGTTCTGTCATAAGCAACATGTCTGCGGAGATAATAAGTTCCGGTTATGAATAATAATTCATTAATGATCCATTTTTATTAAGCGTTTTATGCAGTTGCTGCTATTTAACTTTTATACAATTAAAATGTGATCGAAGAATTTTGTAATAATTTTGTTTAAGTAACTATGGTCAATAAACAGCTCGTAAATACCTTGTCTACTTACTTTTGTGAGCATGCAATAATTGCTTTTTCGTGCATAATTTTGCTTCACAGCTGCATCAGTGGAAAGTCTAAGAAATTACGATAACTAAATATTAAGAAAATAATGAAGAAATAGTGTGAAATATAAAAATGTATTAACACTAACCTCTTGTTGTGCATAAAAACCCACATTCTAACTAACATGCCTATACTTAAGTTAAAGTAAACTTTTTTGTTGTATTAATATTTTACAAACATACAATTTTCTGTAATTTTGTAATTTCCGGTGCTGTTCTGGAGGGTGTGCTCTGTGTCCTATATTTTTCAGTTGTTTATACTACCAAATAATATCTACAACTAGAGTATTTTTCTCAGTATGAAAATTCTCAATATAACGTCTAAATTAGAAATCTACATATCTCAACTGTTCCATTCATTTCAAGAATACTTCCTAACTTAAGCTAATTACTTATAGTCCAATCGAATAGGTCTTGAAAACAAAATTTGCTTTAACCGGGAGTTTTTTTTTATGTCCTTAGGATTTCTATAAACATAATCTGGCAAGACGTCTGTCCAGTTGGAAGTGACATGTCCATTTTTATCCCCTTTCTGCGTTTCTCCATTTTAAAATAGTGTCATTCATGGATCATGAGCATATTAGAAATATTCTTTGATTTCGATAAAATTTTATTTGAAAAATAATTCTCCAACGAGGAGTGAAATTGGAAAAAACAAACTCTAACAAATGTTGTATGCATGTATGTATAAGAATATTAACTTGTTCAAGTCCATCTTCAGGTCAAATGCATTACTGCAGGTGTCATGCATGAATAAAGATCTCAATTTTAACATTTAGGTAAACTAAAAGGCTAAGATAACTCCTACAAAAGAATTATTTCGTGGAAGTTCAAATAAATAGTTATTTATACAAGTTGAAATAAATTTAAAATTAAGTTTACATAACTAAAATCTGTACTTAATTGGTATAAATTGTTGGCTTTAATTTACCTTTTATTCGAAAAAATTTCACACTCTGCATGCTAAATTACTAGCTGCGTTGCTCGTTCCTTTCACATATTTTCTTCTCTTTCATTTACATTTCATTTTATGCCCTTGAAATTTTAAAAATCTTCTGAACAACCAATGTATGTACAGAGCTTCACTTATGCCTTAATTAATTTATCAATCTTTTATGTAGCTCACAATCGTGTGGGCAGAAAACGACAACTATGCTATATTTATGCTCAAACTATCCTTGAATTAAATTTAGCACCTCGATAAGAGTTTTGATAACTTTTCTTAAAATTCGCCAGTAATGCAATGTTTTGTATTTTATACTTAAATTACGCTCATACAAAACGCAGTAAATGGGCCGGCACAGCATGGAATAGTTTACGACATATGTGTATATCCACCCATAAATTTTTTAATGGCTCATAATTTATTTTAGTCGGGAGAGTAATCGGTGTATACCTACAATAATATGACCATGGTCGTTCATACAATAGCTTGTATGTAGGTAGCAAAGGATTCAATGACTTCTTAATAAATTGTAAAGTATATAAATGACAAAAAAAACTTCCTTGTTGATTTGTTGTAATTTATTACATTTTTTATGTCCAATAATTATGGAAATTTATTTTATGCCATGTTCTCATTTGTACATCTTTCTGTTTTACTTTTTACTGTCTCTTTAGTTTTAAGGGTAACAGGTAACAGGTATATTATATTATAGGTATAGTAGTTTACATGGAATTTGCTTAGTTAGGGTCGTATATGAATTAGAGCTGAAAGTGTCCGGATTATCGGGAATAATTAGGAAAGGATTCCTCTAAACCGGATCCAGGCTAAGCAAAAATTTTCAACATTTTCTCCAGATTGCATATATCATGTAAATATAATGAATGAAATGTATATTTTCCCAACGAAGCATTACAATCTGGATGAAATTTTGACCCTTTTTTCCTTATTCGCGATTCGGATAGTTCGGATATGAGCCCGGATACTTCGGATTTGCTATTTCAGGAATTGGATATTAGCAAATCCGGATCCAATTTTCAGCTCAATATGAATGGCTATATGCACACATGCAAAAAGTTATCACAACGGATTTTTAAAAGCCGATCCTCACGTTTCCTCTTGTTACTTCATTAAAAATGTACAATTAGCGCTTACTACAGGAAATTATACATTCGATAATTTAGAGAATTAAATTAACTTTATTTAACATCTTATGAGAAACGGAACTGATCACATTATAGTCCGGATTATCTATTTTGTACGATAGAATGCAAGTTGGATCCTTTAAAGTACATAGACCCATACTCGAGAGTTTATTAAATATAAAATACGATAGTCACATATTTTTATCTAAGTCCATAAGTGTAACAATACTAATTATTTAGTTTGAAATGTAAATTTACACACTAATTGCAATAATTATTTATTACGGGAGTTTTGAACATAAAAAAAATTATGTCATTTGGCTTTTGCATATGAGTACCTACCTATAAGCTTGAAAAACTACATTAATCTGGAATTTTTGTTTACTAACTTTAATGACTACGCTCAACTCAATTGAAATGAGAGAGTAAATAAAAACAAAAAAATTAATTACACTCAGGCTACAATGACACGTTGTAATGCCTTTAAGGAATTCAATAATTTTTTTTTTTCGTTTTTCTTTGCCCCATTATTTCATATTGTTTTGTCTGTACAAAAATTGAGTAAAAATATTTGTCCGGAGTTCCTTCGAACAGCAGCTTGGTTTTTCATTTTAACAAAATGTCTTGTTTTTTTTTTGTTCTTACTTTGAACTGGTAATTATGTGACGGCTCGCGTGATTTCCAGCAAGTCTTCATCAGTTTGTTTATTTGTTTTGAAATCAATGGCTTGTGCATTTAAAGAATTTCGGTGTAATTATAAGAAAATTAGTTTGTTATGACTAAAAAAAAAATCTTGTTTTTGTTATTATTATTATTTGGTTTTCATCAACGTCTCAAGAATCTGTAAATTTTTAAGAGTTTATTGACTTCATTCAATTATGAAGTCACGAATGATCTGGATATTTAAAGGGTGGTTTCAAATTCAATTATAATATTAAAACTACACATTTCGTGTGTGTGTGTACCTTATATATGCATATCATACAATTTGGTTTACCTTATACGTATTATGTATTGTAAAAAGTGGGAAAAAGTAGAGTAGGTACTGATTAAAGACATTTATATGAAGCTTTCAGTTGAATTGGATTTCCCTCTTCTTACTTTTATTGTATGGAAATTATCATATTTGATTTATAATGTCAAATCATAATAAAATCAAAAATAGCAATGGCCCTCATATCTATCCTTGAGGAACACCACCAGAAACCAGAGAATGATTTTAGATATTCTTCTATTGTCTTATTATGAATCGGAAGTATTATCAGAAAACACTATACCCATAGCTCAACTAAACTGAATGCTAAAACGTTTTTCAAGTAATCTTCTGAGGTCGTCAAGAATACATTATATATTAGTTGGCAATATATTGAACATGAATAAATTAAGATTATACTATATATACTGTTTTACGGAAATCTCATTAATTAAATTTTGATTTCTTGCAGAACAAAGATTCTGAAACCGGCACTGCTTCACAATATAAAGATGTTGTGTTTATAAAAATATCTTAGTTATTGTCTTGTGCTCTTGTCACTAATCAATATTTCTAGTTATTACAAAAACATTAAAACAAATTTAATTTGTCCCGTACTTTCATCTACAGGATTTAATTTAAAAATAATAATATCAAACATTATTTTTTTTTTAAATAGATATTTACAATTTTTCTTTATTTTTTTTTTGCAGATTCCAAACTGGAGAAATCAATAGCCAATTTAAGCGTACCTACCAGTTGCAATCAAATCGTGGTAAGAATAATATGAAAATTATTTAATATTTTGGAAATACATTCTGCGAATATATATCAACAATCAATTAAACGAAATTGAAATAATTGAATTTTTTAGCATTAACGAAAATCTTCCAATCAATGTAAATTTTTTGTTTAATTAGAGAAAACTTGGCACTATTTTATTTTCTTATAAATTTTCGAATCCTACAAAATGCTGTAAAAATCTTCCTAATTTTATTGATTCAATCAATCATAAGGCGATTTGTCTAATTTGTTGAATTGATTTACCTACCGTACTAAATTACTTCTAAAATTTTTCGTGCTCTGATTTTGAGTATAACTATTCGCAGTCTGTAACTCAAAAACAATTAAAAAAAATTATTAGTTCAGTATGAATATCAATTCTGTCGTTTTGCTCTTAACGATTTTAATTTAAATGAGTAAAATTCTGGAAGAACTTCTGCGAGTATACATATATTTGACGTCAATTGTACCATGAAAGGTCGTAGAAAGGAAATAGTACATATATTCAGTTCAGTCTAAAATTACTAAGTTATTACGACAATCACTGATAAAATAATTAACAGATTTGCAAGGTGTGACGATTGAATGACTAAGCAAATATTACGTAAACTGTACGATAAGATGGAAATATGTCTGAATTCCATTTTTTTTATAGCTACCTACTTGCAAAACAGATGTGTGAACAAATTGATTTCGTCACCAAAGATATATTTCTTCTTATGAGTGATTGATATAATCGTTGTTTAAAATTTTCAAGTGTTCACGTGGAAACATTGATTTCCAGCAATTAAACATATATACATATGTACATCTAGGTAGATAATTTTTAATCTAATATATGTCATATCTCAACTGTTTTATAATTTAAACCGTATTTCATGGCCAATATAATATATATATATATTAATAAAACTAATACGAATTTAGACAAGATAATAACCGGAAACGCTTTTTACACTTCTTACACTTTGAAATTACATGGCACGAAAAAATACAGATTTAAATTGTTAAGTAATTCTTGAAAACGTCAGGAGTTATGAATATTTAAATGCAAAAAATATGTAATGTACATAAATGATAAGAAAATTTCATAGAATGAAAAGATGTCCTACGTAAATTTGGGATTTTTGTTTGCAGTAAAAGATTCTGAAAGAATAAAAAAAAAACAGCGTGGAAAATGTTGGTCTTGCGTAAGATAATCCACGCTTACATAAATACAAAGAGATTTTCCCGGAATTTGTAGAAGACTTTAATATACTTATCCTATAGTCACAGAAATGGTACAAGCTCTCAAAATCTGGACGGAGCATTGTCAGTTATTATATTGGCATGATATAGAGTTCATGCATGACAGGCATAGCACCATCTTACTATTTATTGTTGGTCCATAATTATTTTGATTATGAATCAAGGTAAATTTTGAAGTACATAACAGCATCCATGTATGAGGTCATTTGAAGGATTTATTTTACGGATCCCAAATAAACACAAATGAGGAATTGTTGCAAAATATTGTAATAACTTGTAAGAGAAATTCGGAATCTAAGGGGATTAATGTTCAAATTCAACAGCTGTATAGAGATTCATATCTAAGCTGAATATGTTTGGCTTCAAATCCACGAGAACGTATACACTGAATTATAGAGGTATCCATGTAAAAAAAGTAACATCAAAATAAATTGATATTCATGCATATAGACGAACTTGAAATGGATCTCAACCGCACAGCATAAAATAAACCTTTATCACTTGCATGCACAAAAAAAAAAAAAGAATTCATTGTAATAGAGAAGATTAGAAGATCCTCTCAATATAAGAACTAGCATTGCACTTTGATGTACTCAAAATACCTTTTCGAAACAACCAACTTTCTCCATTATAGAAAAATTGATGTGAGTTTTTGTATATACATTCATTATATTGGTACATATACATATATATGTATGTAAGAAAAAGAACCAGATAAATATTATAATTTTCTTATTTCATAATCCGATAATTATCGAAAAACTTAATCAACAATTTTGTTGACAAGCCATAAAAACATTTTTAAAATATCAACCGCAAATTGCATAGAGATCAAAAATGTTGAACAACTCAATTGCGGTGTGTCTTGTTTTTCTCAAAACAGAGAAGTTAATTCTTTTTGCAGTTTAACCGCAAAAAATTTTTAAATGCAATAATTGCGGCTGCGACGAGTAGTTCCACATTTACACAGACACATACACAGAGTTAAACGCGCGAAGTGGTCCACAGTAATTTAATGACAATGAGAAATATGTTGGCACCTTTACGTGCAGAGTAATTATAACTTAAATATGTACAAGAGAAAAAAAATGCAAACACAATATTTTGTTGTTGTTTGATAAATTACATTCATTTATTAAATTTGCATTCATTTAAGGGGGAATTATTGGGAGTTCAAATACTGGAGTCGATGCATATATAAGTACTCCCAGCCTATATTGAGATATGAATGTATATAATGTGAAGTATGTATTTACTTTAAAAATTTTAAATATGGATTTTTGCTTATTTTTATTAATGCATGTCCATCCATTTGTCGTCGAAAGAAAGGTATGCATGTAAAATGTGCATACAATGATAAATGGAAGAAAGTCGGCTAGAAACCGCATCTAGTAGCCAAAAATTGCATCAAAGTTTTTGGAAATATAATAAATGGCAGAAAATTGTCAAATATATAATAATTCAAAATTTATGCTTCTACTATCCTGTAGGTACACCATTATCGAGAAAAAGTTTAAATATAGTTTTGTTTTTAAATAAGAAGATCAAATGCTACTTCCAGCCACTAGATGACGTTGCAATTCTCTAATTTTATACATGAATACATATATGTTTATAGTTAGCGTTACAAAATGAAGGTATGTAGCCTACCTTTCTGAAAACTTCTATTTAAATCGAACCGGTCCGCTTTACAAAAGTTTGACTTAAAATATTGTGTAGGCAATGTACATACACACATACATATTATGTAAATTACACAATTGCAATATAATTCCTTGTTTAAAGACTGAAAAAAATCAATTGGGTTAATTTGTAATTAGAATTTCCTTATTGCATTTCAAAATTCATTATGTTAAAAAAAACCGCACTGCGCCACAGTACAGAATTCAAGGTATATTTCTACACAACGAAAATAATATCAGAATCTGAAAATTCTCAAGCAAGTATTTAATATAGTTTTACACAAATATTTCCTATATAATGTCTAATATAATGGTAGCATTTCAAATAGCAACAACCCAACAAACAGCGCTCTTATAGCGAAACTATACATACCTAGAAAAATCTATATGAATACAAAGAAACTTACTAAATATGTATGCGTATATAGAATGCACTACGTATTGCAAATGCTGCTTGGTATTTTAAAATTAAAAAAAAAATAAAACTTTGGGAAATTCCTAAAAATAAATCGAAAGCTGCACACACATTAGTTTCCCTGTGACTGGTCGGACTGTCATGTTAGAATCTCCCATGAACTCTCCCTATATATTATAAGCCTGAAGCACTTTGCAACGAAGATCTTCAAGTCAATGTACTTCGAATTCTAAAATTAAAATCAAACGAACCGTTCAACTACAGTAAATAACTCCGGCTATCGGATGATGTTAGTTCAGACTGAGACTTAAGACCAGACATACTTACATACATATAAGACAATGCATATGTATATTGGCGTTCAAGTCAAGAAGCAGAAAAATCTCTTTGCTAAAAATTGCGCTGGCCTCGAACATCCGTGAACAAGTCAAGTAGATATAGATAGATAGATAGATACTAAAATATAATGAAGATAGGAATTGCAAGGGAAAAGGGGAGCTAGCTTGTCAAGCGCACCAGCTAGCCAGACAAGCAAAATCGTCGCCCATGGAGGCCGATTATATGAATGGGGATAGACCACGACGACGAAAACTCAAGAAAATGCTATATAGCATAACAACTGGAAGGAATGCATACTGGTCTAACTGATTTCTCGTCATGACCATTGACTTGGGTAAAGGTGGCCTGTTCCCGCTTCTACAACATTCCATGCCACGCTTTCATCTGCGTTCTTCTCTTGCCATTTAATCTTAGTTATGTGCAGATTGTTGCACCTATATCTTCCCTTGACATTGGAATGCAGAAAATTATTTTCTCACTTCATTGCAGCTATAAAATTTGAAGAGAAAATGATTCTAATGATACTCGATTTTATAGAAATATTGTTACAGATTTTTTTTTTTTAAGGTACAGGTATAAGCATACATACATGTAATACCCTACGCAGACCCAGGGACAGAAATATGTATATATATTCTATATGCATTTCTCTATAGACCTACATATGAAGATTCAGATATCTGCAGGAAATACTTTAGAGAAGATATTTAAAGCTTAAAGGCGTGGGTCGTAATCACCTTGTATAACATGAAAATTCAACTGAAGAAAGAGAACGTAAATATTCTACAGCCCAGTTACCAGGCGAAGACTGCTTCTGATGAGAAAACAATTTTTTTTTGCACCGACTGCTGCTGTTGGTTGCTCCTGCTGCTGATGGGTTGGTGCTGCTTTGACTGATTCAATGCCAAAAGGCGATTGGCCCCATACTCTGTTGCGCGGTCAACTGATTTATTTTCTGTATGTGTTAAAAGCGCGTTTTTGATCTAAAGGTGAAGGAAGACATCAGTAAAGATATCCAGTCAGCCACAAAAGAAAAAAACATCATTTTACTTGGAAAATAAATGCAGTGCACGAGATATTTTGTCGAGGATACGCGAAAAATACTGCAGCAGCACCACCCTGATCAACATGATCACTTAAGTGATGCGCGCGCAGGCAAGAAGCCTAATGATAGCCGCGCAATGATGAAGTAACTTCAAAATTTTAAATAAGGTACATTGTGTAGGTATATGGATACCTTAACCAACTGTTAATTATCGGTCTGCTAATTGAGATCCGGAAAGCTACCTACTATATACAATGTAATCTCTCTCACAAATTTATGTATATGAGATGAGAAGCTAACAGATGTGGAGATGACACGCCCGACAGCAGATGCCTCACCCTTTTTGATTAGGGGGGATAAAGAATTGCTGCACATGAAAAAGGTATGAGTTTAAAAAATTAATAAGAATAACTAATATTTAAGGGTAATTTAAAGATATCTCGTATGCACATATTATGTATTTCTTAGAGTTTCTTATTTTTTATACAGAATGATGAAGAAGTTTACAATTTAATTTGCTTAATTACCTTCGTGTGGGTTAATTAATTACAACAATCAATATTTTGTAATTTGTTTAAATTATTGTTATTTAAAATTTGGTTTCTGTCTTAAACCCTAAGTACCGGATGTAATTGCCTACGTATCAATCTTGTTAAACAGTCCACTATAATACCCGTTGGGATTTACCACTACTAAATAAAGTATAACATACAATGAGTATGGGATCTTAAATTTAACAAAAGTCTAGTTACCCAAGATTTTGTGAAATAAAATGAAAGTCCTGTCAATATTTATATGTAATTATTGACATCACATTTTTAATAATTCAAATTCAAAGGTAATGCGATTTTTGAAAATTCAAATTACGAACGAATGAACATTGATTTTGCCCTCCTGAGCCTGTACCCTAGACTCTCTTTTCATCTATCATAAAAAAATAACGATTACAGAATGTGACTTAAACAGGCGCAGAAAATTTGTTTTTTTTTTCTTGCTTTGCTATGTAACAAAAGCAATTTTCAGCGTTTCCAAATAATCGGTAGAAAATTGCGGAGTCGAGTGAAGCGAAACGGCACACTATACCAGAATCCCGTCCCTGACCTATACAAGTATTAGCCAATATTACACCACAGACACGACCTCCTATTACATAATTATAATTCAATCTCATGGCATTTTTATTTTTTGTCTAAAATTACATAATTCACATTTATCTAAATATTTTAGAGAATGCGCAGAGACCCCCTAACATTGTATAATAAAACTTCTGCACCTAATCAATTTTACTTGAAAGAGAAAAAAATAGCAGTAATGATGATTTACGTTAGCTATCTAACACGATCATCCTATTATTAATGATTCACCAAATATAAACGTATGGAATGAAGATAATGTATAATATTAAATCATAAAATCTCAAGAACTGTGTATAAACGGGCTAACTGGAGCATTTGATCCCTACAATCTCTAACAGTTGCCATATTTTTAAGTTTCAACTTTCCTCCTCCACAACTAGTCTTTAAGAATATGTAAAAAGAAAGAAAAACTTGGAAAAGTTACAAAAATATCGTCGTCATTATCTGTTCAATTCATAAATGACAACTTCCGAGATAACTGGGATATAAATGGTGAAGAAATATTTCTTCTATATTGACTGTAAATCTATCTACATTATACATATCAGAAATAGGTTTTCGAAATGCAAAAAGTCGCCCTCCCTATTTCTTGTGGAGTGTACCTATAGCCTAGCCATATTATCAAAGACGAATGACGTCGATGAATTTTTAGCAAAACGACCTTGTAGAGCCAGCACACAGACGGAATAAGGTGAACGATCTTGAAAGATCTCAGACTTTGACTGGTGCCAGGGTGCGTGTGTGTGTGCTTGTGTATTTGTGTTTAATGGTTCGGATTGGGACGAGTTGAGCTGATTTTTACTTTTAACTACTTGATCGCATTTAATTTTTCGCTTAGCCGTTTTTATTGTTTTAGTTCCTCGTTTTTTATATTGAGTTTTCAGTATCTGCGTTCTCTTTTTTTTTTATTTTAGTTGCCGCCGCGACGATTGCGATTGGTATTTTCATTTCGAAGAAAAGATGATGTCATCTCTTCTACTGGTTAAGCTGACGCATTCCGTTGAAGTAGAAGTTAAGTGTAAAATATATGTTACTTGAGTCGTGTCGCGATAATGTGCATTTACATATTACTCATATAACTTAAGCATATTGGTTTGGTTATACGAAATTCAATCACACACTCTGGATAAATTTTTTTAATTAAAATTCATGAATAAGTCTCTGGGATTTCAATATGGTACGGTTAGATATAAAAATACTGGAAAATTTGTGATTTTTAAACATATCCATATGTACTCTGTCTCAGAACCATTAACACGGATTTGAAATATTCCGTTTCTCGAGAACGAAACAACCTTTGATAAACTGTTTTCAGAATATGGAGTGATACTCAAGCCTGGTCTAACGTACTGGGCAAGTTGTCTAGTCGGTATTGAGGTATTTCTTAAGCATTAGTTTTGAAAGAGAGTATATATTTTGCAATTTTTCAAAGAAGTCCCTGTAATTATTCGGGGGGCTATAATTCCACCGAAACGTCTAACAATAGTCATGGCAGCTGTATGTACACCTGTAAAAAATCATAGGTACTACAAAGTAACCTAAAAATTACAATAGTGGTTAAATGTACCTTTGGTGTCCCGCAAGAAATCCACTTACGACCATTACTTTTCATCATTTACATCAATGATTTATTTATGACTGTGTCTAACTCGAGAAAATGTTCCGTATCATTTCTGCTGAGAATGAATGATTGCGTTCTTTTAAACTCTGGTTAGATGCCTTCATAAATACTCCTTGATAGATGAACTTCCTTGTTTTGGAGGGCATTAGCAAGTGTACCACGGTAGCTCATTAATTCAGCTTGACGAAACTAAAGACTTGCTCAATTCAAATCATATTGATGCAGTTACAAATGAAACTAAGTTGTCTTTGGGTCTCTTTAAAAGATCTAAGGAGTTTAATTATCCATCTATAACGAGGCTTTTCTATTGTACATTTATTACGGTCTTATTATGGTCTTCTTTTCTTTGAGACTGTCAAGTGTAGATTTGTACGATTTGTCCTTTGTGGCCTCCATTGGACTGATTCTCTACGACATCTTGATCAACTTAAGCTTATTTCTTTGGAGTCTCTCAAAATAAGACAGCTTGCATGACGTGGTTAATTCCCCCTCAATTGGGTGGGAGGCTTTGAATTTGTTGATCCCAGCTCGCCCGGTAAGATACTATACCACCGTACAAAAAATGGTATGCACGTACCTATTATATCAATGTCTCGCCTTTTAACGGTCACATTAGTTGCGTAGACTTTCACCAATATAAATCTCACCTAAATATGCTGCTTGGTTAAAGTTACTTTTCTCAATTATTATAACATTAGTATGTAATTGATGAATCTTACTAATAATAAATAAAAAGCACGTTAATCTCGATTCATACAATTAATTTTTACCACACAGAAAATGTTGGTGATAGTGATAAGAAGGTTATAGCTTCTTCATTACTTTAATTAACATTTAGGACGTCGAAGTCAAAAGATTCATCCTTAACTATCAATGTAACGGCATACGGAAGGTTAATATATCTAATCTTGCGTATTAGCTACCAGCCATCTTTTAAATTATTCTCAACTTTTTTCTAAAGCGTAGTATCAAAGAAGAACTATGTTTAAGTGCCGAATTCATCTATATACATATATATGTATCTACATACGATTAAATCGGGAGTGAAATGAACAGGGAAACTTGACAATTTCAATTTGGTAAAATATTAATGCTTTGTGAATATAAATTTGAATTTAATTTTAAAATAGATTGAGCACTGCAATCAAGTTTAGATGACATGCGAACAAAATTTGAGAAAAAATTGTTTTGTTTTGCTGATAAGTGTTCGTTCTTTCTTCCTATTCTCAGCGCGGTGTATCCCAAGGGTATATTCTAGAACCTTAACCATTCACTATATTTATTTCCGCTCAGATACTGCGACTATCAATCATGATACTATTCGGAGACCAAGATTTTATCCTTACTATATATCACTTTTTTTTTTACAATGTTCAGCGATTGTTCAGAATAACTTAAAAGGCCTAACTATTTCTTTACCGTAGAACAAATCAAATGTTATATAATGTTCAATAAAAATTAATTCGTTAAGATAAGACCCTAATATTATTTAGATTTTTGTGTGTATCTATATATTAGACTCTTTGCAAAAGAATTTCATGAGAATAGAAGAAATCTTAGAACTTTTGTATCTACGTCACTTGCGTTTATTGGAAATCTTAAATTTTCTTTTATTTACGCAATTTGTCGAGCTTGAGAGTGTTGCATTTCATAAAACCACCACAAAACTATCCAAGTAGTAAATATTTTTGTTTGTGTTTTGTCTAGAGTAGGTATAGTATAATAAAGTGTTGTATTGACATAATATATTGCTTATATAAACTTAAGTCTGCTTTATAATGAAATACAATTCCAAAATAAAAGAGAAAGAACTAAGCCCCCATGGTCATCTCGTAGTGTATTTTTATGTGTCTCCTTGATAAAAAAAAAAATCATTCTTTTCCTCCTTCATTATCTAGAATTCTAGGGACACAACACCATTTTATGTGAACTTTCACTTATATAACGAACTCTCCTGTCGTCGACTGCAATAAATTGAAATCTAAAGACGCCATTGTATTAATGCGCAGTAACCAACGTCATCCGACCACCAATCCCGATCAAAACCATGTCACATACTAAATAAAAGTCGTCAAGAAAATAGTATTGCACTATATAATTGGCAAACATTTTATATCCTAGAGATAGATATCTATCTATGCTGAGTACAGCATGCATATGTTCAGGGCTTCGTAACAAAAATTTAATTAAATGTGAAAATATATAAAAAGCTATGCTTGCTTGTGCTGCCGAAATTTAGAAACATCTTATTTTTTTTTCGTTGATAATGTTTTTGCACTGACTTACATAGATAGAAGAGAATTTCGAAAATAAAAATCATTGCATTTAGGAGAAGAAAAAAAATTTTTATTTGTGCTGCATCATAAGGATGGGCGTGGTGAGGTGTAGGCTTCTTAGAGGTAGGTAATATAGGATAGCATATTATGTATATCTACATATTATGATTCCTTCCTTAAGTCTTCATGGAAAAACATGGCATTGATTTTTATGAAAGGAGATGAAAAAAAAGAAAATATTTGAAGAACGAACGAAATTATTGGAATTTGGGGCGCAAACACAAACTGAAATGAAGTTCTCCCTTGTGTCACAAGAGTGGGTAGCATAAAAATTTCATATTTACGATTAAGAATTTATGAGGTAATTCGATTTTTGTTGATTTAAGAAAGTAGGTACCTATCTATTTAGAGTGTATCTATGATGAAATTCTAAATGGGTTACACTAAGAAATTTAAATGTTTTTCAAGAAATCTAAAAAATGTCCAGTATAGTACGTAAACGTTTGGGTTTTTATGTTGTTCCGATTAGCTCGTCAGAAATTGATATACTTTTCGTATAATATAGTTTATTTAAATAAAAAAAAAAAATTTTCTGGCCAAACTCTTATATATTTGGTTCATAGATATTATTGTTCCCCGGTTTTTGGTGGTGAACAAGTAGAATCGGGTATCCTAGTATGTACTCTGTTCCAAGTTTACTCTTGGATATATTCGATTCTGAATATCCGGGTACAATCGCCTCTAAATTAGTTGGCACTCCGGTGCATTACATTACATTTGCTATAATAAAAGAATTTAATTTCTCGATGCATAAGGGATTCAGAAATATTTTGTATTGACATAGATGTAGTAGTGCAGTCCGATTAATATTGTTCAAGTTTCTTTTTACCTTCAGAATAATTTTAAAGGGAAGCTGAAGATTTTGTTTTCAGTGACATTAACGTTGCCATAAAATAAATCGATTTCTAAGTACCCGATTGCAAAGAATCGATTCGTCACTATCGGCTGAGACAACTTATATCTAGATGTGCAAAGCCTCACAAAAACGTGGTCTAACTAAAACGAGCTAATGGCCCTCTAATAGAAAGCTGTACACATTCTCTCTCTCTCTTGCTGTATTATGCCACATAAATTCTTCGCACGCAATGATAGCTTTCTTTGGTTGAAAAAAAGTTAAAGATCTTTCAAAAAGTTATCCGGGTTTATATGGAGATTTTCTTATCTAGTAGTAAGTTATCTCAGCTATCGGATTCGAATCGGGTACCCATGTTACTCTTCTCGTGAAACCTGGATTTACGGAACATTAATAGGTAGCACAGTGTTATCGCTACTGTTTTTTTTTTTTTTTTTGTAGAATAATGATTGCCATCACAAAAGTAGTGCGAATTCTAAAACTAAAAATTTTCAATATTTATTTTCATATTTTACTCTCACTGACTTTGACAGCTAAATATAAATATAAAAGTCTAAGAACCACTACCACTGACATGTATATATTAATGGACTGCTCGCTGAACCAAAAATGCATGAAAGCAAGTGGCACCATTTTCATATTCCTGTCTCTTTCCGTGAGAGCATACTTTCCCAACTGAACTGTAACGATTTGGAACGATAAATTGTTTAAGTTCAGCGGTATTTCCATAACTGGCAACTTGGCAATCAAAACAGCCTTGTGAAAAACATAGGTATGATATCAAATGTTACATCATTGGTAGAGTTATGATTTTGTTCGGAACCCCGGATATGTATATGAAAAAATCCAAGCACTCAAAATATCTTATCTGGTTCATGTCTAAACTGAAGTCATCATCTTTTCATCGATTTGAAGTGCGAGTAGATATTTTTCAGCTTTTTATTATCATTTCTTATCAGTTGGATTTCCGCCCACTAGAACCAAATATTATGTGCATATGCTAGAGTATCCAAGCACCTATTTAGATTTGTTAGTATGTTGTACTTGAAAATAAATATCTTGAATTTTTACAATGACAAAAGACCAGATTCAAACAAAATAACGTGCAGCCTGAATTTAAGAGTTGTTGATCTGAAGTTGACTATTTTGCTGTAGATCTCTTAACGATGGAAGATTTCACAAATATTAGCGATTTCGTCAGTACAACAAACATCGATTTCACAATACCAGCATAATAGTCAGTCATGAACTCTATATTGATATTTTCTCTCCATTCAAGAGTTGCATTACATAGAAAATTCATTAAGTAAAAAAAAAAACTTACACACTAGACTTAGTCTAATAAAAATTCGGAATTCTTTATAATTAAAAAAAAAAATCTAGCGAAATTTAGCAATTGTAACGTTTTACACTTTTTATCGCATACCTTTACTACACGATAATCCGATTTATACCCAAGCCATGCCCTATCCCTATGTGGATTGTTTTATAAGTAAAAATATAAAAGCTTCTTTCCATTACGAAAAATCTCTAACAGCCAACAAAGCATTACCAGAAAAATCTGGAAGTCGAAAACTTCTTCTCCAACTATACTAACAGCAGTGCAACACGTGTATCCTCTGCTGTCAACGAACTTTGCCGGCTGGGCTGGGGCTGCGCGAATCTCTTGCAGCGTCAATTCAATTACAATACAATGTCATACCGGCAAAGTACAATCAAATAGATATATAAATATAGTATTTGTATATGTATTTGTGTACGCGCACCGCACTATATGAACAATATTTTAATCTACAAATGCATATATACATATCTGCATGAGTTGAGCCAGCACGGTTGGGCTTTTTGCCATACTCTCAACCAGCAGCAGCGATATCATCGCGAAATAGCATAGTAGTTTATATAAATCATTATAGAAATTCCACCACACACCATAGTAGTATGTATGCTTTTTGTGGGCGCAATTATATACTATAACGGGCATCGCGTAAAGATAGAGGAAGAATCTAAGCTCCTTGTCTTGTGTCTCTTGTGCTTTTAGGATTGCTAGCAGCCAGCCGGTCCATGGAAAATCTCTTGTCCAATCCACACCGGTTTCATATTCTTCTTCCAACTATTTCTCTTCCTCCGCCCATAGTCGTGACGCTGCTGCTGGCAGCAGCCGCAATCGCATCGCATTTTAGTTATATATCTCTTACACTATTATAATCGAAGACTATCGCAATATACATATATTCTTTGCTGCATACTTTAATGTATTTTTCAATAGCATATTTGTAGTAGTGTGGTGTAGCGCACGCGAATTTTTTTTACTCGAAGAAATTTTTTAGAATGGGAATGAGTACAAAGTTCTCAAGGACGAACGTTAGACAACGAACTATGCAAATCACGCTTTCTTTTTCATTTTGTTGTATCCACCATACCATACCGATACCAGACTTTGTTGTCTCCCCCCCCCCCCCCCCTCCTAAGCTGGTCTTGTCGTCTTTGTCTGTCTAGCTATAAGTTAGGGTGGGCGGGAAGGTACAAAAAAGCTTTACAATGTGTCATTCACGATTCACCACACGATGCGGACTATAGAAAAGAAAAACCATACCTACACACGCCTCGATTAAGTAAGTATAATTTTGCCTTGGAATTGCGGCTGTGAAAGCTCACCAAGCTTTACATTCCATCATCATCATCCATCTAAAGCCTATGCTACTTTCAATTCAGTTGTGGTGTTCTTGCCTTCTGGTCAAGTACCTTACTTTCTACACAATTCATCCATTTGATGAAATAACTAAATGGATGGGAGCTAGAGCTATGTAGATTTACGTAGCTCTTATCCGTATCAATACTTCTACATATGTGGTTAGTGATGATTTCATGAAAAATCAGTTTTTTTTTTATTTAAAGAAACACCAAAAAATTTTTAATTTGGAGGCGAGACTAATATTTAATTATTACTAATTAATATCTACCTCTCATACATTTATTCTGTATAAGAATTAGTTTTTGTAAAATACTTTTTTTATTAAAATAGTTGGCATTATTATCTAATTTCAGGTTTTTCTATTCTAAATGGCCATACACCATCTTTCGTTCGAGTACATATATGAAATTTTCTTCATACTCTGCGCGCTAAACAGGGGCCAAGACTGAACATTTTAAAATAGTCAGGTACCTGAAGTAGCGCGCGGAGTGGTAGATATAATCATCAATAAAAAAAAACAAAAAACAATTTAGGTACATGCGTTTATGTAAATAAATTACAAATATATCACAATACATATCTTCATTTCTAGAATACATTTATCATATATTGCATAATTTCAGCACGATAAAATGAGTCTCAATAAATTGTCCCATGTCTATTGTACTTCATCAGGTGCTCTGGTGGTTATGAAACCCGGCACATGTTGAAGTACATTCAATTTGAGGACAATTTGCATCTAAAAAAAATCGTATATAAATACAGCAATCAAAATATTATTTCAATTTTAAGGTTAGAGAAGATAATAAACTCTGAACTGATATCTACTACGTAAACAAATGTAAGTGTATCTAATAATTATATTATCAAAAACAAAGAACTAATTGTATCCTTTTTAGGTCGTGCAAACTAGTTACAACAAAAATCTCTAGTTGATTGTCTATATAATGAGAGCAGCAGCACCAGCATCACCAGCACCAGCAGCAACAGTAGTAGTCTTATGGACACCATCTTAGTTGATACATAATCCAAAAATACAGCTCGAAATAAGGAAGTGAAACAGAAATGGAGATAATCCATAAAATTAAATGGTAAGTTAACTGAACAGATCATCTACAAATACTAAAATATAATATATAAAAAAAGCAAGATAGAATACAAGTGACGGCCTTGTGGTATCCAAAATACAGTATCTTCTGATTATAAAATTTTACCGCACCCACATTAATAACAAAACATTGCAGAGTATAAAGGACCTCTACCAAATTGTGATATCTCAACTAATGGAAGAAAGAATAATAAACGAAAGTAAATAAAAATAAAAACAATCTTAATATAAAATAGCATTTATTTCGAAATTTCAATACTGTCGATCCCCTTTTGTCATTAAAGGCCGAGATTCATTCTAGCACACACTAATGAATTCTTAAAAAAAACTGAAGAAGCACTAAACTGAGCCTGGAGCAGTCAGATCTACCCCGAACTTAGCCCTATCGCGAACGGGGATAAATTGAAAAGAATGCCAAATAGTCAACAATTTGTAATGCGCAATTCTGAAAATCCTCAAATATCGATTTTGAGTTTAACCGTATTATAGAAGTTTGCCAAATCTTCTTTCTGCTAAACTCCAAAAGGCCTGCTATTCATTCATCTAGCTCATACCTCAGATATCACACTAAAAATTTTAAAAATATTCCACAGGCGATTTTATTTTATCGTGAAACTAATATTTTTCTTTTATAATTTTAGATAAATCGGCCCAGGTTGGTCAAATCAGGAGTATTAAGACTTAATGCAGCAATTATGGCGGTTTCTGTAGTCCGTCCTTCATTGAGAGAACTCCACACACTGCCACAATAAACAAAACCGAAAAAACATGGGAAACATCATGGATATTTGACTAATCCTACACTAAGTTATTTTTAAATCTGTTCAAACTTTGTTCTTAATTTTTATGTATGTTTCTTATCGACACTTAGAAGAACAATTAAAAAACATTCCCAAACTGGGATCTATGCATTCTACCTAAAGTGTAGATATGTCCACGCAGATTATACGATACACGACAGACAGCCTTGAGCTTAGGAAGGAAAAGGAATGAATCTAGGAGTAACCAGATTGAGCCCGTCGACTCATCTATACACAGCACTATAACGAAGTACATACATACATATGTTGTTCAACACAGGGCAAGAAAGCGTTCCGAGTAAAGGGTATCACTACTCCTACGGATAGCACACAAAAGCAACAGAACTAAATCTGTCCTAACACTAACTGAAACTCGTTGGACAAATGCATAATTATGATTAATTATTTAAAAAAAATTCATTTTGTAATAAAGATTTTCTTTGTATAGTAAAAGGCTTGGCTTGATAATTAATTAGGGGCATTTTCCCCTGCATTTATTAATTATTTTCTGTTGATTAAGTTCTCAATGTTTTTGCCAAACCCTGCACGGAAAAAAGGCGAAAATGTGGGGCGTGTGATGATTTTTAATTTTTTCGCGCCTAAAAGTATGCAATTTTTAGTGAGGTAGCATTTTGGCCGACCCTGGAATAGTGGTCCGGAAAATCCAAATTCAGGGTTGTCCAAAATAAAACCGAATTTTTTGGACAACCCTGAATTTGGAATTTCCGGACCACTATTCCAGGGTCGGCCAAAATGCTACCTCACTAAAAATTGCATACTTTTAGGCGCTTTTTAAAAAATTTCAGGGCAGAGCAAGAGAATCAATTTTCAGTGACAGGGCAGCGCAAGAACCAATCAAATTTTTTTTGTGTGGCCTACGTGGGAGAGAGGGAACCATTTTATAGGAATTTTGACGTCCAAACGACGCGGAAGCGATTAATAACACCACAGGCATAATAAAAATATGTAAATTATTTATAAAACAAACAATTTTCTGATAAAACTATGCAATTGAAGTCCATTTTAGAGAGAGCTGAGCTAGTGGATTGATAATTGTTGTTAGGGTCTCTCGCAATTTCGTCTGTGTCGTTAAAATTAAATGTAAATTATTAATATCCCATTGCGCGTTTTCATTTTGCTTCCAATCACTGCTTTTTTTCGGTAGATGGTGAAAAATAGTTCATTGTCAGATTTGTGAACATCGATCCAAAGGTGGGAGATCCGCAGCAACCCAAGTTTATATGGCGTAAGAAATTTTAAACATCATTGGAATTATTTAAGATGCGTGCGTGCAAAAGCGATAATTTCAGTGTATTCGAAGTTGGTTTATACCTAAATTTTTTTTTAATGATACAAAATAGATGGCAGATTCGCAATTAAGTACAATATTATATATAAATTTCTATTACTAATAAATACTGTTTATAAAAAGAATCTTATTCTATTTTTCAGTGTTGAGTAATTTTATTCCTTGTCCGGCGTAACAACTAATTATGATGAAATCACTGAAATGAAAAGAACAAAGTCAGTTCAGAAATAGAATAATTTTAAATAGGTGATCTGAAAAGATGTGTTCCAATAGACATATGTTTATATGCCATTTTCTGATAATATTTGTAATTTTTAAAAAATTATAGGAAAAGTCTGCTAATAATAATAACTCAGAAAATCGATTATTGAATACATCTGTTCTGTACATAAGTCAGCAAGCAAATTTACCTTTGGTTAGTTTCGTGTTTTTAACATTTTTTCTTTGCATCTATAAATCTTTGTCATAGCAGATAGATGTCTATGGGCATTCCTCTGTCATGCTATTGGCATCTAATTGTTCCAAAAAATTCATCATTCATTGATTTAAAAACCCTCAGTTGTGGTCATGCTTTCCCGTTTCTTGTCCTAAAAAAAATAATTAAGAGTACTTAAGTTTTTAAATTCGTAGGGGTATACCTTAAACTAAAAATGTAATAATAAAAGGTTTAGTTTAAAGCTACATTTACACGGCGATAGTAGCTTATGTAAATAATTTCATTTTAACATTTGAATAAGTAAATTTACGCTTTTTACACCCATGTATTTCTATCTGAAAGTAAGATCGTTTTTGCAAATAAATGACACGGATGTGAATATACAGCAGAAAAAAAAACTAAAATTGGTATAAGACCAATTCTTACGATATCCTAGATGAATGCACGTATGTAATATTTCGTATGGTCACCCGTCTGTGCAAGTGTGATTGTTAAAATGGTTTTCCCATCCATTTCTAGGATTTTACATTCTGAAGACGGCGTTCAGGCAGTGTCCAACTATTTGCATGTACTGTGTTACAATTAATCACTACTTGCGTAGCTAACTTAGGTACTACTTACGTAAGTAGTGTATTTTCAGTGTAAACACAAATGTAATGATATTTACTTATGTGAGCTACTGTCGCCGTGTCAATTTTATAAACACAATATTATTTTTATTTAAATTTTTGCCTAAACCATACCAGTATGCTAGCAACACGAATTTTTAAATAGTCGTTAAAAAAATACAGAGCTCCTTGTTTGGTTATTCCAGAGATCTATGCACAACTCTGAGAAGAACCAATGCAAATTATGTTATACCACCTACATCCAAATGATTCTAGACTAATCTACTTGACATGTTTACCTTACGGCGTTCAATTAAGAGACTTTTTCGTATTATTGATTAGGCCATAAGGAAACCTCTGATCAATTCATCTTCTGCAATAGCCAAATTCTTAGCTTGGCTAAATGGCAATGGTTAACGTTCGTATCCGGATCTGGCTAGTACATACTACAGCGCAGCTAACTAACCCAAACGAAATATGCATTTTACATTTTTGTTTGTTATTTTTATATTAAAGGAAATAAGTTATTATAATTATAACCTCATCTCTTTACAAAGGGAGGGTATAAATACGGTAGCATATCCTGATGATTTAGTCATCCTGGTCTCGGAAAATTCTTATCGACGATCAGCGTACTAACTCTCAAAAAGCATTGCAAATCTTCTTAACTGGGATATAAGTTATGCTCTGGAACTTAACCCCACAAAGACTGAGCTTCACGCGGAGGAATTTAAAACTGAAGCGAAATACAGGAGTAAAGTTGGAAACACAAGCTACGACATCAGAGTTCATCAGCTCAAATTTCAATTTATTGCTATATCTGATAATAGAATAGAATGAAATTTGAGCTGATGAATGCTGATGGCCGTCGCATTGTTTCCAGCTTGATACTAGGCTCCAAATTAAATTGAAGGATAAATGCGCGTCAATAGGGCGGCCATTCCACTGTATGCCTGAAAGACAACTTTTGGAAAAAGATGGGGTACCCCCCCCCCCCGCATCGTGTACTGGATGTACACCGCTATTGTAAGACTTATCCTCACCTATGAAATCTTGGTGTGGTGTGGAATGCTCTAAAGAAAGCGGCCCGCCTGAAGTCTTTCTAAAAGAGATGCCAGTCTAGGTATCGAAAAAACACCAACGAACGGCAGCAATGGAGATTATACTCTTGCTCTTGACTCTTGACATCCATGGTAAATGTATAACAGCAAAAAGTGCACTAAGCCTTAGAGAGTTAGGCTGCTAGACCTTAATCACAGTAGAATACTGAAGATCGGTCCTGGACGCTGTATACGCGAAGCTGCGGATTACATTGTTCCCAGTGAGAAGGCATTCTCAATTAGCATTTTTAGTAGAGAGGAGTGGGATGATAATTGCTTGGAAAATTACTCTGATATATGTCTTAACAGACTGTTCGAAAATGGATGTGGGAGTGGGAGCGGGGGTGTATTCAGCATTCCCTCAAATACAGGAATCGTACCGCCTACCAGAATACTGTTCAGAAAGGGTTCCGCTATTGATATACATATGTCCAGCGGAGGAATAAATAGTTCAGCTCCTACGATCAGAGATGAGGATTCTAGATGCACGAGCCTGTAAGGTGGCAAATCGCAAATGAGGAAAACTGACCACATGCGTGATTTCAAGACAGCTGTAGCCTCAGATATGTCATGGGAAGATTAAATCTCTGCTGATAAAATGACTGTTACAGAAACTGTATGAACGAGGAAGATGTTGAGCGTTCAGCACCTGCTGTACGGTTGTCCTAATCTTCCTAAACGTAGGAAGAATACGCTTGGTAGCTACTTTTTCTGCAAATTGGGGGAATAAGCAATTGGAGATCTGGTAAGATTCCTTAAGAAGAAGGTGGCATCATAATGGACCATAGATAGTCTAAGTGTGGCTGATCGAATATGCTTGTACGATAACCGCCACACTACCCTAACCTAACCTAATCTAATTGTAATAATAAAAATGAAGTGAGAATTATCAGGAATGACTAAATTGATAGATAGGTGTGATGTTGAAAATAATTGAGATTGCAAAAAAGATGGTAAAATTAAATGCCTAAAAGTAATTAAAGTGTTCAAAAAATTAGAAAAATAGCGAAAGATCATTTTTAAAATACGATGCTATTATTCAAATGCGTAAAGGGAGTGTGGGCGGGTATCAGTGTGCGGTGTTGAAGAGTTAAATACTAAGAGGTGTTGTTAATTGCAGAGACTTAACCACAAAGCGAATGAATGTAAGAATGATGCAGGGTGTGGGTGATCATGAAACAAAGGATTGTGAGAAAGAGATGTGTGAATGTATAAAACGCAATAGTAAGCTAAAATAAAATCTGGACACTTGCCACTATACACTAAGTAGGGATTACCCATTGTTTAAAAGAAAGCTTTAGGTTGAAATGAATAAGGTTGCGTATTAGCAAATAAAAGATATGAAAGGCCTATATTTGAATATTCAAGGCATATTAAACAGTTTTAAGCAGGCGGAATATATAGCTGAAAATGGTGATCATGAATTTATCGCCTTAGTTGAAACACATTTTACAGAAGCTCTGGAAAGTAATGAAATAAATATAAAGCGGGTATAATGTGACAATGACCGATAATAGTTTTGAACCTGTTTCGATAAAAATATAAAGCCAGCTCGGCTTTTTAATTTTTCTAACCAAAATAGCATACTAACTGTTGATTTATTTTTGGATAGATAAGGTTACTTCAGTTAGATGTCGACATGTGAGGTTTCTACACCAAATTGATCTACCCCTACACAATTTATGTTCATTAAACTACTATACTATACTAAAATGCAACAGATTTACGCCAGTTAGACACATGCTACAAGCACTGCAATGGATCAACTGCAATAAGAGAATTGATATTAATGTGTTTAAGTTTATATTCAAAGTAAAAACAGGACAATTGCCTGAATATCTACAGACTAAACTAAATCTTGTTTGAGAGGTGCAGAAGTAAATTATCGATTAGGCAGCAGACGAAGTAATAGAGCACAAAATTCATTGTTGTATAAGGGACTACAACTATTTAACCACCTACCAATGGAACTAAAGCGTGAAAATAGATTTATTAACTCTAAAAGAGCGTGTTTGGAATATTTAAGGACAAATAGTACATAATTTAAATGAAATCTATATAATATAATTTTTGTCAATTTAAGGTTTGTATGAACTAATAAATTATTATTATTATAAAAACAAAAATCATCAGAATATGAACATACGCACTTTCAATTCCAAACAATTCAATTTAACTTTTTACTTTATGAAGTAGTTAGTAACTGGTTGAAAGAACTCTAAGTCCTCTGAACGCAGACTTGTGGTGGTGGAACGACGTGAAAAATATGGGAAAATTTTCATATAACAAGAAATAAAAACTTCTGGGATTAAGGGTTAAGTTTTCAAAAGCTTTACAAGAATCGCAACGGCTCCCACGAGAAATATTTTACACGATAGTTATCACAGCTTTTTTTTTGTTTAAAATTTTCAAAATACCACTTATTTTCGGTCCCTGAATTTATTTGAAGAATTTCTGGAAGTATGAAATAATTGCAAGAATAACAATCAATTAGGATGTTTGTTGGATGCTTGTAAAGTGCTGGTTTGAAAATGGATGTCATGTTTTAGGGCTGCTTTATAGATCACCTTTCTCAATTTTGTAAATCGATTTATGGATTGGTGTGAAGCGGTTTGTTAAATAAAGCATGAAATTATTATAATGGGTGAATTTAATATTAACTTCCTCTGCGAGGATATTTTTTTTTTTTTTTTTTTTTTATATATTATTAAGCCAAGCTCAGGGGATACCCTATGATGCAAAGCACAGCGTGGCAGGAAGCAGATAGGGAAAGGATTAAGGGATATGAGGAGAGCGGCGGAGGTGCCGATGTATGTCGCCCTTAAACTTTTGCAGGTTGTATGCCGGAGGAAAGACAGAAGATGGTAGACTGTTCCACATTCGCACAGTTCGGGATAAGAAAGCATCACGGAATTTAAGTGTACGGCCGAAGGTAATTTGAAGGGTAAAAGGATGAGCGCGGGATGCAGCGCGGGTATTGCGTGCAGGAACTATTCTACAAGGGATCAGACTAGATATTTCATCAGAACATTGGCCATGCATATAGCGATAAAGGAGCGAAATGCATCCAACATTGCGACGGTGCTCGAGCGAGTCGATATGACGAGTAATTGCCACATCGCCAATGAGCTTGCAGGCTCTCTTTTGGACAATATCCAATGAAGCTAAGGCTGTGCGACCAGCCCCGGCCCAGATATGGGAATTGTATTCCATTCTGGGTCTGATGTAGGACTTGTAGAGGAGCGCTATATTTGATGGGCTGAAATATTTCTTACACCTTTTCAAAAGACCAAGACATTTGGATGCTTCTTTGGCAACCGAGAAGATGTGATCTGTCCAGCTTAACTTACTGGAAATATTAATGCCAAGAATTCTTAGTGACGGTGATTCAGAAATTAATGCACCATCAAACGAAACGGGAGTGGTTAAGTGATGGTCTTGTTTTAATGAGATGAGACAGCTTTGGGTCTTAGATGCATTGAATTCGACGCGATTCACTTTGCCCCAAGCGAGAATATTGTCAAGATCGTTATTCAATGATCTAATCATGCAGTCTCGTTTAACACATGCGGCGTTCCCTCTGGAATCCGCAAGGGTGTCAAAGGAGTATGCGAAATCAAGGGTACTGTCATCAGCAAAGCTATTGATAGGATTGAAAGTAAGGGAAAGCAGATCATTAATGAAGATTAGAAATAGAGTCGGAGAAATAACAGAGCCCTGGGGGACACCGGCATTAATAGGATGAGGATCAGATATAACGCCATCTAATACAACTCGTATTTGGCGACTAGATAAAAAAATTTTCAATCCATAATAGAAGAGGAGGGGAAAGACCAAGTGCTTTGAGTTTGGCTAAAAGGGCTGAATGCCAGACTCTATCAAAGGCCTTTGAAATATCTAGAGCAACGATTTTGGACTCACCAAAATTGTGAAGACTACGATTCCAACGTTCCGTAAGAAAAGTCAGCAAGTCTCCAGATGAGCGTCCGTGCCGGAAGCCGTATTGGCGATCGTTGATGAGCTGATTGGTTTCCAGATACTTCATTAATTTGGAGTTAATGATAGATTCAAAAACCTTTGAAAGAATCGAAGTGATTGCAATTGGTCGATAATTTGAGGGATCGCTACCCTCTCCTTTCTTGGGAATAGGCTGAATGTGAGCTAGTTTCCAAGCAGTTGGAAATTTTCCTGTCGAATAGGACAGGTAGAATAGTTTGCGCAGAGGTTTAGCCAAGGATGAGGCACAGCTTTTAATTAATAGGGGCGAGAAACCATCAGGGCCTGCGGCTTTAGAGACGTTGATTCCTTTAAGGACCTTGAACACATCCCTCGTACGGATGTGTATTGGTGGCTCTTGTACACATCCGCACGGGGGATGCACGACAGGTGCCTGTGAAGTGGGTGGAAGAAAAGAATTTGATGCGAATCTAGCAGCCAAAATATTAGCTTTATCCAGGGAGTCAACAACCACTTCACCATTATTAAGTAGTAAAGGTATAGAGGAACTGCTGAAGTTGTTCCTGATGGTTTTGACCAGGGACCAGAAACCTTTACTACCTTTGCGGCTTGCCAAGATGCAGTCTTGTAGATTCCTTTCAGTTCTGGAAAAGGATGCACTTGATAGGCGCGAAAAGCAGACTCTTTCGCTTTTATAGCTTGGTTGCACTTATCGTTGAACCAAGAGCGATTTTGCTGTTGTTGAGATCTGCTGTAAGAATACGGAATATATTCACGCATGCCTAGACTTAGTATGTTACTAAGTTCTAATGTGCATTCATCAGCATCCCTCGAAGCAAAACAGACCGACCAATCTATATCTCTAAGATACTGATTGAGACTTTCCCAATCAGCGTTCTTATAGTGCCAGAGAAGCCTACTTGTAGGTGGAGAAGTAGGGCGGCGCAGAGTTGAGGTGATAAATTGAGCCGTGATTAGACAGTGGTCTGAATTACCAAGAGGGGAGCCGACTGAGATGGAATAAAATGAAGGGAATTATTGTCGATAAGTAGTAGAGGAGTACACGAGAATTACTGAACATCGAAGTCCTTAATCCGAAAAATTAACAGAGCATTAAAAACCAGTAATAATGAAACTATAGAGGTTAAGCTTGAAGTAAATCGAAAAGTGAAGATGTTCAAATATTTAAAAAGTAGTTTAAATATAATAGAGATAGAGATATATACGAGCGGTATCTAACACAACAAAATTTTAATGAGGTATGTTTTTTGAGAGTTTGGATGATTGCGCGAGTGTTTGAGGAAAAATTGAATGGTAAAAAAAAGTTGTTAAATTGATTGGTAAATGAGTGGTGTACAGATAAAATAAGAAGTGCTCTGTCTGGAGATCTGAATGACTGGTTGGATTATTAAGTAAAGTGAAACTTGTATAAAAAGTAGGTATAAGCGAAATCGGAACACAGATATAGAAAATTGTTTGTCACACGATTGATTCAAATGCAATGCGGAAGTGCTCCAGAATGATGTGATGAAAAAGACAGTAAAACTCATAAATAATATAAGATTCGATGATACTAGTTGCGGTTGAGGCACTTATTGCGGAGAAGTTTAAGTTTTTTGATGATGGTGTAAATGACATAAGCAACTTATTCAATATGAGAAATTTTAGTGTAACTTGCCTAATTTAAATAGAAATTTTGATTTTAAAAACATTGAGTTGGAGCTGAAAAAGGATTAAATGTATGAACAATAAATTGGAATATAACCATATGAATACAAAAATAATATTTTGCCGGAGTACTTTGACAAGTATTTGCAATATGTAGGAGACGTACAAACAATATCATTAAGAAATGCTGCAGAGGTCGTTTAGAGCAACAAGAGCACATAATACTTTAATTTAAAACATCTAATAAAATTATTTATGAATAAAATTTAAGGTTACCTGGAAATTCCATATCGTTTGTTGTCTGACGTGACAATCATCCGTTGACGGCATTTTTCCATCTTTTTACGGTTATAACAAGTTTTTTTATTCAAATTCTCCGTGCTTGGGTGACTTCGAAATATAACAATTTTTCTTGGTAAATGCAAAAATCTGATAAACAGATGTTCCTGCCTCGACCTTATTAGGTATACCGTCAAAAAGCTTATTAAATATAGTAGTTGGAGGAGCAGTTAACTTGTCTTCTAATATAATAGTTGTTTTATCGATGTAATAAAAGTATGTTTCATGTTAATGAAACTACCGTTAACCGGCGCCTCGATCAATTTACTGTTGAAGCTGATGAAGTCAACTGAAGAGTCAAGTTTGTGATTTACGAGTTACGGATAAACAAACACTGAACTGTAGCTGGAAAACATCACTAAGTAAAAAAGAGTCTCAGATAGACTAAATAAAAATGTCCGACTGCGATTGAGATCAACTTGGAACTGTGAAGATGTCATATCGAAGAAAATGTAGACGATAGCAATGACTTATCAATGCATAATTATTTATATCTAAATTTACATATCTTGTATGCAAATTTCTCTTTTTGTTAATCTGATATAAGAAAGTAAAGCAAGGTTAAAACCTATTTAACCTTAATTTTCTTTGGTTAGACTGATATTATAATTAAAAATTTACTGATGTTTGCAATATCCAGCATCTATGGATGAGGACCTGAGCAAAAGTCTTATAATGACTTTTTTTTATTGCATTTGTATCCACAAATATTGAAATCAGGTTCTAAACTGTAAAGCAGTGGCTAAAGCATAATATAAAGATTCTTGATTTGAGTTGAAATAAAGAAATTGTATTAATTCGATTTATTAAAATTCCAATATACTAATAAAAAAGAATCTTTCTTTCAACTCGTTTGAATTAAATAATTTTTCCAAAGACTCCCATCTGTGTAATAAAAAAAAACTTTCTTTCAACTCGTTTGAAATAAATAATTTTTCCAAAGAGTGCCATCTGTGGCAAGTAAAATTTATATATACTTCTATATCAAGTAAAATTAATAATGAAATTCAATGCCTTACTTAATTCGCTCATAACATGTCGTTGAAGTAACCCACAATCTCGGTATATATTTCGTCTTCCTTACCAGCAAAAAGGACGTCAAAATCACATAATAATTCAAATAGTACCATTGAGCCCCAAGTCTCTGCTGGTTCCGTCCATGTTTTATAATTTATTTTCAATTCATTTAGAAGCAGGTGAACCTTTTCTTTATGTGATATTATACTTGTATCATAAAGGATGATGCGAGCATTTTCTCTTAAATCTGCATCCAATTTTTTGAAATAATTATGTCGATCACACAAAAGTGTCCCTGGCACAGTTTTTATATCAGATTCAACGTATTCTCGATACGTTTTTATTTTCTCCTCGTTTTCTTTTTCTTCAGCATGCATCTCATCATCAATACTAATAGCAACCTCCATTTGAGTGTAATCTGCAGAAATCTTAAAACAAAGATCACTTATTAATACGACAAAACAGTCACTTGTATTATCATTCCTTTACCTGCCGTATGATTCTTAAAATTTCTTGAGCAGCCAATTGTTTTGCACCTTTTTTAGTTGATGCTGTGGCATATCTTGTAATAGTTGAAACTCTACATAATGCCGTAAATTCAGGCGCTTCCGGTGGTCCGGCATGTTGAACATCCTCAAATTGTGGAAGTGGATGATCTTGTTGAATGCAATAATCTCTAAGATCTGCTATGGCATCTGATGTCGGTATTGATTCATGTGGTGCTTGTGGAATATCTTCAATATCAGGATGAGAGACCTTAAGCCTTTTAATAATATTTGCTGAGGCTTCATGTTTTGCCTCCTTTTTGGAACGACCAATTCCTTCCGCCATTTCACCTACAGCCTCCACAATACAAACAAATGATTTCGAACCATCTGCGGCTTCTTCAAAATTATACATTGGTCTACTTAATGAGTTCTTTGCACAGTATTCTTGTAGAGCAGTAATTGGTGTTTTTCCAAACATTTTTTTAATACCGTTACGTTTTTCCTTTCTTTTTTACCTTAGAGCGAGAGAATCACCGACAATGACAAAGCAAGCGTCAAACATGACGCCAACGCCCACGTTTTCGGAACGGGAAATACTTGTAACAAGCGATTAACCCTACATCTACATTAGGTCTGTTTCTTAAGTTTTTTGAACACAGTCACACGAACTAAAATTTTAATAGGGTTACGGGTGTATACACCGATGTGGTTTTCAGCACATCAGTACCGAGATTCAGCTACGTCGAAATTGGCAAAAAGTGAGTGAAGTGAGTCACTTTTCTGCAAATTTGATTCTGCTAAGAAATTCACTCACTCACTTCACTCACCTTCAATTTTGCGGTGAGTTGGGAGTGAAATCATCGAGCAGCGATTTTATTTTAGAAATGGTCAGTACGTATAGTAATTAATTATCACTAATAAATCGTAACTCGCCATTTGCATACTAGAAAGCTCTAATTGATGGACTACAATAAAGTTATGATGTATTAGTGGGGATGCTTGTTAGTGCACAGGGACCCTAATGCACGGGAGAAAAGAGCTGAAAAATTAAATTCTTAGAATATGTTATATTATATTCCTCCTTATTATCTGCATAAAATTTTTAGGATAATATTTCGCAGCCGTGTTCAGTTTCACACATAAAAAAGCCAAAAGGCTGTGAAAATGACATTCGAAGTTAATATTCGAAAATACTCACTTCACTTTTTTAAAGGAATCATTTTATTTTCAAAAGTGAGTGAATGAAGTGAGTGAAAGAAGTGACTGAAGTGAGTCACTCGCAAATTAGCTGAATCTCGGTACAGATTGTACACAACACATGATTGAAAAGTAGGGATAGCAACTGAACGGTTGGTGTGCAGTTCGATTCGAAATGTCAATTTTGAAAGTTCTTTAAAAATAAAACTACGCTAAACGTCAAAACTACTTAGCGCACCGAGACGCTTCGCTACCAGACCGTAGCTTGAAAATGTGCACACCGATGTGCTGGGGAAATGACAAACAATGCTTCGGTCGCCTGAACGACATGTGTAAAAATGTGACATTATGTGACATTCTGAATGCGGCTGAACGCACGGATTAACTAAAACTATATAATACTATAAAATTAATTTTCATTTTCAGTACGATGTCATAAAGCGAAACTTAATTAAAAGCTATCGGTACCCTTTACGTTGAGGCCGACCCAGACGAGAACTTTTTAGAGAAGGAAGCAATTTGGCTTAAACGTGCTAAACAATAATGTTCCTTCGCGTAGTTCCTTATATGATTACCGAAATAATTGTGTGCGTGTTCAATTAAGTCACAGTTACACAATTACTGTATTACAAACTCACAGCCGTCCGATGAGATATTTCAGTGGCTTGCTGTGGTATTGGTATGCTGCCCGGACTCCCGATCGAAACTTAAACAATAATTCAGCACGAATTGTTATCACCTCAAATCGAATACTTCTCATCCGAAAAACTGCCTAAAATATTACTCGTGTGTGCTATGGCTTTAAGTAAAACAAAAAGTTTGTACTAAACGAAAACGAGTAAAAGGAATGAAATTAGTGAACGGAACGCACTCTAGACAAAAGTTGACAGATTGCAGTCAGCAAGATTAATGAAGTGGTTTGACAAATTCCTAGTGAAATGTGACGTTTATTTATTTACAATTTATTTACACGCACGAATTGAAAGAGAACTTGTTTAATAAAATATTTTTAAGATCATAACAAAATAATGTTTTTGGTCAGATGTTTTCTTATTGTTGCCTCAACTTTCAGTGCTATCAGGTTGGTTATATAAAAAGTGGGGATAAACAAAGAAATTTGTTAATAAAATAACGTTGAAATACGTCACGAAATAATTCATTGTATTGTAATTTCAGTGCTGAAGCTGATATCGATTTGGTAAACGACTACAACGATGGGAGCGGTGAAAGCGGAAATTGCGATTGGGACGTGTTGATTTTTACTCAACAATGGCCTGTCACGACCTGTTATCATTGGATGGAGGAAAATCAAAATCATAATTGCAGCTTACCGCAGAAAAAAGAGTTTTGGACAATTCATGGGATTTGGCCAACCGAACATGGAAAAGTTGGTCCGAACTTTTGTAATAAATCGCTACATTTTGACATTAAAAAATTGGATCCGATAATATCTGATTTAAAGTTGTATTGGCCAGATATTGAAATTGGAGCAGAAAGTGATTCCCTTTGGAAGCACGAATGGATGAAGCATGGAACATGTGCGACATCACTACCAGAGCTAAGCGATGAAAAAAGTTACTTTCAACAGGGTTTAACGTGGAGGAATAAATATTTGATGTCAGATATTCTTGGAAATGCAGGAATTCATCCAGATTCTTCAAATACAATAATAAATATTCATAATGCATTGAGAAATACCCTTAAACATAATCCATCAATTCATTGTCTCTACGATCGTAAGAATGATGCTAGCTATCTGTCTGAAATTCGTATTTGCTTCAATAAGGCCATGGAGTTAATAGATTGTGATGGTTATCTTGGAGAGCAAGTAGTCATCGACTATCCTGGAGGACAAGTAATTACTAACTGCCATATTTCAAAACCTGTACAGTATCCCAGCATAGTGCCACCATTGACGAAAGACACGTGGAAGTCGGAACTCGTAAACATTTATAAATTACTAAAATTTATAATGTGGTTTACCCTTTAAGGCAATTGTCATTGATAAGCTTTATAATTTGTAGCAAAAATTCTCCCTACCGAGCAATAATTGTACATACAGGAAATCAATTCCCCCTCCATAAACAAAATAAATAATTTTTATTTTTTATCACTTAAAGCTCGAGCGTGTAAGGGTTTGCCATTTAAAATTTATTAAATAAAGTGCAGTATATTTTCTAAAAAATTTCTGATTTTTTCCGAAATCCAAAAGACTACCCTCGGCGCTCTTAAATTAATTAATTTATCTCAAGAGGTCCATCTGCGGATCTTCCACGTTTATCAAATTTGTATAGCGTACCTTTTCTCAATCTGTAAAAAGCTAAATAAAATTGAACTTAAAACAAAAGAAACTGAATCAATCGACATTTTTCCTAAAATGCCATTTCCCAAAAAAACAAAAAGATTAATTTTGCGACATAATAATGTATAAAAGTACGCTTCAAAAACAAAAGGCCATTTCGGAACTCTTTCATAGCAGGCAATTTCGCACAAAATTGTATCAAAAGAGAACTATAAAAATGCCTAAGACAGAAAAAATGTCTGGATCCTGCATGTCCTTGGACATGGCCTAAATATTATATATTAAATTGAAATTACCTGTTAAAATTGCTTCTGTTGCCTTATGGCGAAATTTTTATTTAAGTTTTCCATATCATAAGCTGTAGATTGCTGACTGGATAACAAGCAGACAGATGCCCATCTTTTTCTGTCGTTGAAATTGTTTAATTATTTTAGCCTGCATGATACATTGTCTTTGTAATGGCGGTTTATTTATTATTTTTAATTATTTACAGGCTTGTGTATCGTTGGTAATTGCGATTCCACTATAAGAATAAAAATGAATTATTTAGAAATTTTTAATGAAAAATCATTGTAAATTAAAAAAAACAAGGTTTTACAACAGCAATAATATATTGGACCCCATGGAGTGTGTGTAACGCTCTTATCGTAATTAAGGTTGAGATTCAAATTAATATTTATCAAATATAAATGAAGACAAAGAATTTAACATGAATTTTTGATCCCATAAAGAATAAATTTAATCAACGTGGTGTCTTATGGATTAACACATAACCATGATAAAGGGATATGGATATCCCAAGAATACAGAGCGCAAATCGTTTAATGATAGCTTTTACTTTATCTCATATTTATACTTGGATTGGAATATTCCCTTAATAAAAGTATTTCCGATTTGTTCCAATTATAGGAAATTTGATATATAATCCGTCATTAGGGTCAGTTTTCCGGGCGTCTGATGGGGTTAGGAAACTCTTGTCCAGACATTGTTGGCTACTTATTTTATGAACTAAAGTCAATTGTACAGTTGGTTCGGAAGATGGACGAACTTTTAGCTTATTAACAAATATAACAGACATTTTTCTCCACGTTACAAATATTTTTTTTTTATTACACATCATTTAAAATTATAAATAAGTGTAAAAATTGTGTAATTCGAATAGCAAAGCACCAGAGACCTTCGTTTGTTTCTTAATTAAGCGACTTTTGTGACGATTAGAACTGCTGAAGGTACCAATCCTAGGACTTCGAGGGGCTTTTCATAATCTTCGTCAGTAAATACTTTCCGAGGAAATGATGTCATTAATCCGAATGGAAATTCGGCACCTTGTTTCATTTGAATAAAAACACGTACAGCAGACAATTGTTCTTTAACACTGAATGTTTCTGTAAGAGTTTTACCGTCCTGTAAACGAATTTGAATTCTTGTATTTGTGTATTCCTTCTGTGCCTTTGGCAGTGATATAGTAGATGTGGTAGAAGTTGCTGGTACTTGGACTGGTTGAACTTTACCTTGTTCCCTGAAAATGAAATATATTAAAATATTATTTTTCTTAATCAATAGTCTTATCCTTGAATGAGGGCAAGGGGAGGGGATAGATCTTTCAGGTTGCGGTGAATGCTGAGCTAATGCCCTAAAATGCTTTCACGAATCTAATCTAGTCAAAAATATTAACAATATCTGCCGGTAAATGAATTTGATAAGGAAAATGAAAGAAGCAATTGTTAGGAATATGAGTGTAAGAGAGAAATAATTGGACTGGTTCAAAGAATTAAGAATTCTTGACCAGAAGAACGCGAAGATCGAAGGTGGGACAATCAATATCTGTAGCTGTGAATGTCAATATGAGGGTCTTCCAGTTGACTTCAAAAGATTTAGAGGAAATCTATCATCTGGGATTAATGTATATATTTTATATACATAATACTGTTATGAGGCCTCCACTGGTTTTTTTATGGGTTACCAGAGAATGCTCTATAATCTACTATATTGAAAAGTTTTATATGGCAGGGCGTTCTATTACGACACACAAATTGTATGAAAACTCTCTGCTTGTTACCGACCCGCAACTCACCCGGTGGTGGTATTACGAACCGCTCTCATAAATTTTACGAAAACTCTGCTTTGACAACCCGCCAGCACGGCGGTTCGTCCGTCAAAGCAGTCAGCACAGCACTTCACATTATGCCTATGCATTTTATTTCGTGTTCTCTTTGCTTCCTTTACCTCTTCTCTAAGAAACCAAGAATACTTTGTTTGAGAGAATTTTCATTTACATTGCATTGCTTGCAGTAAGATGAACGGATGGGATAGGAATTGGTGGCCGACCGCCGACAAGCACTCAGGCCCGGCCCGCTCATCTTACTATTCTCCCTCTTTTTTACTGCACTGCAATGCAATGTAAATGAAAATTCTCTCAAACAAAGTATTCTTGATGAAAGTTTCTTGGAGAAGAGGTAAACGAAGCAAAGAGAACACGAAATGCAATGCGTAGGCATAATGCGAAGTGCTTTGCTGACTGCTTCAGGCGGCAAAGTGAAACATGAAATTATGTGCATGGCTGGCATCAGCGTGTGTAAACAGCTATGGGGTGGCGTGGCGGAGAAAAAGAGAACAGAGAAATATTCTCTCAGTCTCAAATCTTTGCTTCTTCCCGTCTGTTACCTCCCGACCGCATCGGCAAATAATCATACGACTTGTGCATTTTTAGAGTCCAGATGAAGCTTTATGTTAAATTATATGTTCTTTGGTTAAGATAGTGTTTTTTTTTTATATTATTAAGCGAAACTCAGGAGATACCAGGAGAGCGGCGGAGGTATGTTACTGTTGAACTTTCGCAGATTGCAAGTTGAAGGAAAGACAGAAGATGGTAGCCTGTTCCACATTCGCACAGTTTTGAATAAAAATAAGCATCACAAAATTTTACTGTACGGCCGAAAGTATTTTTAAGTGTAAAATGATTAGTGCGGCTTGCAGAGCAAGTATTTCGTCCAGGAATCGATCTACAAGGGATCAGCCTAGATATTTCATCGGAACAATTACCATGCATATAGCGATAATGGGATAGACATTCAATATTGTGGCGGTGCTCGAAAGAGTATGGAGGTCCATTTTTCTTGGACTTTCTAAAGCAGAAAATAGGGCACATTAGATTAACCCTTTTAGTGCCGAGCGAAAAAGAGGTGCCTATGCGAGAATAACCGGCCGAATTTCACGGTTTTACTAGGGTTTGGGAAAATGCTCATAAAAACCAAACCAGAAACAATATTTACATGATTCAAAAAGCAGTATATTAAGGACGAAATAGAGAACAAAACAATGACACTAGTTTTTCTGGGAGGGCCGTAGAGCATTGGGGTTTTTTTCGATGGATTGAGGGTTTAGAGTGCAAAAAGATAGGCGAACAATTTTGCAGGGAGGGGGCTTAGGGGGTGGGGGGTGGTACCACCCCCAATAGGGGGTTTTCCAAACACGTCATATTTGCTATCAAATTAAAGAGGGAGGAGAGGGTAATCGAGTGGTGTACTTTGTTTTTGATCGTTTTAACGTCATAACTGAATTTTTACCGCCTAAAAACGGATTTTTTGCACTTGGGTCATATACACCCCAGTTCCTATATTTTCCATATATTTCTTTGTTTCTTTGTTTCACATCCATTAGTACGCTGTTGCGAACATTTTTCTCATGGGAAGTAAATTTCCACAACTTACCGGTTCTTCGCAATGATGAGTTGAAAATATGTCCATTTTTGTACCAAAAAACGGCCATTTTTTCACCTTAAAAAGGACTGATGCACTTCTTTTACAGTTATCTCCAAAACCACTTATTGGATTCCGGAGTTAATTACATATCTAATTAGGGGACAAAATGTGGATGCGATTTCATCCTACATACAAGATTTTACGTGCATATTTAAAATTTTTGTAGCATCTCTTCTGTACTGGTAAAGCGCTACAAGGTGCGGGCCGATATATCGCCCTCCGGCACTAAAAGGGTTAATTCTGGTCGCGATGTCAGCAGGCTCTTAGTCGCCTTAAAGTTAAAGGAGAAAGTATTGATATTTCTTATGCACATAATATGGTGAAATACGATTGTGCTAGAATGATGATGTAAAGGTAAAATGTTGGAAAGGCTAAGACTATAAATTTTGAAAGAAAATGAACAATGAAATGAATGAATGAAATGAACAATTTGGAAGGGATTTCTGCCTACTCCACTGAGAGTTACTATAGCTAACCATATTTCATAAGGCAACCGTTTCCTTAAGATAGCATGCAATGCAACATTCATTTTACACCTTTTGCGCACACACACCTACTTTATGTCATCTACGCTCAAACATTTGTTTGTGCACATTTGCTATGAAATTTGAGATACATATATGAGACGAAAGACAATTATATTCTAAGTTTATTATTGATAAGAAAAAGTTTTTATTTCAATCAACAAAGTGGCAGTTACCAGCAGTGGACATTCAACTTGGAACTTTGGATTAAAAATTTAATAAGATGTATTGAATTCAAAATATAACACCCGATAGATATGTCTACTGAATTTAGTAACCAAGATATTGTTGTTTCTTTTTTAATGAAGAATTATACGACATCAAACTTTGAAAGTATTAAAAAAATTGATTACTTACACCGCAAGCTTAGCTCTACGTGCTGCTTTGTCAGCTTCAATTTGGGCTTTAACTCTATCTCTAGCAGCTTTATCCATTGCTTTTTCACGTTTTCTTTGCTCGATAATTTTTTGCATTTCCAACTCTTCCATTTTCTTTTTAGCTTCTGTTAAATCTTTACCTGACTTAATTCTAACCTTTTCTTTTTCTAATGCATCGAGACGTTCACGTTCATCACGCTCGGCTCGCTTTTGTTTTAATTTTTCTTCAATCAGGGCAAGTTGTGCCTTTTTTTCTTCTTCAGTGAGAGGTTTTTTTTCCTCTGTAGATTCCGAGAAATTACTGTGACCAGTTTTTGCCGCATGAAACTCTACCTCGGCTTGATCCTTAAAAAGTTTATTACAGTCATCACATCGCAATGATTTTGCTTCTTCTTTTGATTCTGGTTCAGTTTCTTCCGAACTTGTTGATTCTTTTTGTGGCTCTAATTGTTCAGCTGGAGGAATTTCTTCATCTACATGTGCTAATAGCCACTCCATTGCAGGTTCAACTCCTTTAAAGTTTGTAACTTGTAAAGCCCGTTCGCTGCCACGAAAAAACACCGGTATAACCTTTAAATTATATGCAATAACTTTGTTTAGAATTAACTTACGCTTTATCTTTAGGGAAACCCATATCCATTAATGTTTGTATATCGGACATTGTAAAAGAAATGTTCAGATTTCCTCGGAATTTTAAAAATTATCACAACTTGCACAAAGATTTGACGAATGACAATCAAGAAGTGACATATAAATGACAATTGTTCTTCTTCTTATTATTACAAAAACAAACAAAAAAATGTATCCATTTACTCTGTTTACATTGAAGAGTTTTTCTCGAAGTTGCTGTTGAAATACGTTCAAGATTTTGATCTGGAGCTTATTTAATTAAAATTAACAAGAAAATTACGATAATTCTCGTAATCCGTTCAAATACCGTCAAAACAACAACGCTACATATAATTTTCGAAGGTAATAAAGTTTCATGATGATTATGAATGTTTTATATGTAGCATACTAATTTTCTTATACTTTGAAAATATAATATAAAAAATGATAAGGATGAAAATTAGCCAAATTTCATGAAATACACAGTTTCATGTTTATGGCGCACCACTGGTGTTAGTGGGAATTTTGTAAGCGGCTCCAGGTAGACTTTATTTAATCGTCATCAACTTTGTGCCACAATATTTGACAGCTATGACGTGTACAATATGTCAAGAACCCTGTTTGTGTTGTGTATACAAGTCCGGAGTAGTTCACGAAATTGCTTTTAAATTTTAGTAAGAGTGGCATGGATTTTCTAAAAAGTGGACTTAAAACAGTTTTGGGATCCCCAGAACCAGGACAACAGCCAACTGGCGCGGAAACGGTGAGTAAAACATGTAATTAACCTGACCATAAAAGACATCAAAAGCATCCACCCTTTTCCGGCTATTTTTATTTTGCGTAAAATATTTCATACGAGGTGAGTCGTCGGTCAAAACCACTGCCACCGTTTAATGCCGGTATTAATTGGGTGATGCGAGAGTGCAAATTACTGCTATGCTGAATGCAAAGTATTTTTAGCGTGGCAACCAAAATAAATCGATCACTATCAAATCTCAATCGGTTCTTATTTTTAGCATGTCTCGAGAATTTTCAGGATTTAAATTAATTTCTGATTAATTTTCAGGTTGAACGTCTGGTGGATCGTGTGAATTCATCAACTCTTTTAGATGATCGACGAGATGCATGTCGTGCACTTAAAGCTCTTTCTCGGAAGTACCGGATTGAAGTTGGTGCACAAGGAATGTCGGCTCTTATCCAGGTTTTGCAAATGGATCGAGCTGATAGTGAAATTATCAGCTATGCCTTAGATACTCTTTGTAATATTGTGTCACCTGAACAGTTTGAAGAAGAAGCAGATAATCCAACAGTTTCGGTTAATGTTGGAGAGCAATTCACAGAAATGTTTATAAAAACGACTGAAAACGTAAGTCTTATACTTGGCTACCTGGAAGAATATGATTTTCGTGTCCGATGGTCAGCTATAAAACTTCTAACCACGTTGTTGGCTAACAAAACGAAGGATATCCAAGAAATCGTTCTTGTAAGTCCAATGGGGGTTTCCAAGTTAATGGATCTGCTTATAGACAGCCGAGAAGTAATAAGAAATGATGCCCTATTGCTTCTTATACAACTGACTAAAGGAAACGCCAATATCCAAAAAATAGTTGCATTTGAGAATGCCTTTGATAGGTTATTTGATGTAATACGCGACGAAGGATGTTCAGACGGGGGAATTGTCGTTGAAGATTGTCTGATATTGATGTTGAATCTGTTAAAAAATAATTCAAGTAATCAACAGTTCTTTAAAGAAGGATCTTATATTCAGAGACTAGCCCCAATGTTTACTATAACACCCGAAGTCGAAGAGAGTGGATGGACTCCTCAAAAAGTGTCAAATATTCATTGTATGCTTCAAGTCGCACGCTCTTTAGTCAGCCCTAGCAATCAATACCAAATCATCACATCGTGCCAAAAGACTATGAGAACTAGTGGACTACTTGAAGGATTATGTAATTTACTTATGGGAAGCGGAGTTCCTGCTGATATACTAACAGAGACAATCAATACTGTGGGAGAAGTTGTTCGTGGTGACTTGAGCAATCAGGAATACTTAAGTACGGTTATGGCGCCCAGCAATCCTCCACGTCCGGCTATTGTTGTGCTTTTAATGTCAATGGTTAATGAAAAGCAGCCTTTGCCGCTACGATGTGCTGTGTTATATTGCTTTGAATGCTTCCTGTATCGAAATGAAGTCGGTCAGACTGCACTAGTACAAACTTTGTTGCCATCAAGCTCAGAAATATCAAGTTTAACGATGGGACAACTGCTATGTGGCGGACTTTTTAGTACAGATTCATTGGCTAATTGGTTTTCCGCAGTAGCTTTGATGCATGCTTTAATAGAAAATCCAGCTCAAAAAGAACAGCTACTAAGAGTTCTTTTAGCAACATCTGTCGGCAGTCAACCTGTTTCGTTGCTTCAACAATGTACCACACTTTTACAGCAGGGAAATTATAAACTTCAAAGCAAAGTGGGCATATTAATGTTGCTTAGTACTTGGCTGTGCCATTGTCCAGTTGGGGTTAAGGCTTTCCTTTCAGCCCCAGGAAGTGTAGCATATTTAATTGCCCAAATAAGTGCAAATGAACATGATGAAAATGAGTATCTTATTCAAGGTCTGTGCACTTTTTTAATGGGAATATGTATTCAGTTCAACGATAATTCACTTCCCAATTATAAGAGAGAAGATTTATGTCAGGTAAATGCAGAATAAATTTTCGTGCCTCTGTTCCATGTTTAATATTATCATATTTCTTTTTCTACCGTTCAGCTTATTGTGAAACGTATTGGTCTAGAAACCTTCAGCGCAAAGCTCGGGGATGTTTCCAAGCATGAAGCCTATAGTAGAGCAGCAAAACAGCCACAAATCCGAGTTAAATCATCATCGGAACTGTTGTTGGATTATGAATTTTGCAAACTATTCAAAGCCTTGGAATGTAAGTAAAAGCACTGGTTACATGGGATTTTTAAACCATAATATTAAATTTCCAGCTCTTATCTCAAAAACAACGAATGGCTTTGATGTAAATGGTACGAATTTAACTGAATTGACTTTAAGTTCCGAGGCATCAGGTCTTGTAAGCCAGTACAAGGATATAATCCGTGATTTAGACACTGAGATATACAGTTTGAAAGAGAAAATAGGAAAGTTAGAGAAGAAAAATGAAACCTTAGAATCACATTTACATGAAGCACAGTCTTCGAATTCGCAGCTTACTGATCAAAATATTTTATTAAAGGCACAATTAACAGCAGCTGCTGGTGCCGCTGGTAGTAGCATCGAAATCAGCTCTTCCCTTCAATCGTCACAAGTTGCTGTTGATACACAAATTAGTTTCTATCAATCAGAAAATTCTCGTCTTATGGAGGAAATAGAAGTTCTGAAAACTAAGCTGAACGATGAAGTACGGCGCTCTGAAAGTAGTGTTACTGAACTTGATCGATTACGAAAGGATCAAGAAGATTTACTAGAACTGCTAACAGATCAGGAACATAAACTGAATAAATACAAAACACAATTGCGTGTAGCTGGACATAAAGTAGAAAGTGAGGATGTAGAAGGGGAAGAGGAAGCTACTGAAGCAAACTTAGATAGCTCTGATTCCAAGGAGAAAAGCTGAATGGATGCGCGGCTAATTTAGTTTAGTCTTGTATTCAGTTGTTATGTTATTTTTTCTTTGTTCATTTCTTTCTAAACTTAAAAGTTTTAAATGTTCTATTTCATGTGTATATTATTATGTAACTTTGTATAGACGAATATTGAATGATATATGTTAGAAAAGCTTAAATTTAGTCGTTTGTAATCAAGTTATATTTGTTCTCTCATTAGCATTACTAACCTACAAGCCATACGTAAATTATTTGAAGACTGACTACGTTTGGTATCATATAAGAGGCTCTCTTTCGAATTCGGTAAGAAAAATTTCTTGACAACTCTTTAATTCAAAATATAATTTTTTAGAGTTCAAAGGCTTTCATATAGATGGTGTTGATATAGAAGCGATTAGGCAAGCGCAAATTGAGTAATAACAAATAATAAGGAGAAGCACAAACTGAGCAATGAATAAATATTGCAACTGTAAGATACATTTGAACCTGTGACATTAATTTACGGCTAGCCTTAGCTTTGTTTTCACGAATTGTTTCAATAAGGCTTACCTATGTGAATTAATTGGATGCAATTACAAGTACACCAGTCACATTCTCATAACGCTCTCATAGAAAATACATTCGATTACAATTGCCGCTAATCAGCGTCTTTGGATGATTGAAACTGGAGTATAAGACTTAAATCAAATTGCATTTGTTACGGCCTGAAATTATGATCTCATGACTGGATAGTGATTATCCGAAACGATGTTTTGATGAAAATAGAATAATCACTGAAAGAATTGTTGAGATGTTTTTGGTGAACAAATGAAGATGGATTTCTTTAACTAATCCCTGTCCCACGAGCAAAGATAACCTAATAAGATAGGAAGCAGCCGAACAAAATTGGAAATTTTTCATGATTTTTAGACCGAAACAAGTATTGTCACATACTTTCGTCTTTTGCATTAATAGAAGAATACAACTTGGCTATGCACTTTGTAGTGCAACTGAGACAACGAATTAAAAACAAAAATTGAGAGAACGTAGGATTACTCGAACGACAAAATCTTATCAAACTATTCACAATAATGTACTTCGGGTCACACTACCTCAGTTTTTTAAGAAAAAGATAAATTTTGCTTTCGCCACGATACTGAAAGGAGATGTAAAATTCTTCTCAAACAAAATTCTCATTTTTCCCGAAAATATCAGAGAATCCAACATGAGTTTCTCCCACTTAAACAGAAGTGCGTGCTGTTCAAATATAATAGCAACAACATGTGACCAAACTCGTCAATATTTCAGAAAAATGTGTTTTCACAAAAGCGCGGGAACATTTTATGAGATTAAAATCTGAAAACTCTGCCCCTTCTCAGTTATTTACGAAAATGAATCATTTGCCATTCTGTTTCGTTACATGCAATCTGCGCTATCATAACTTTTATCGTTGTTCATAAAAGTTTTAAGGATAGTTTTTTTTCTTTCTTCCTTTTCTTGCCGTGTGTAAAACACTTGGAAATCTCGCTTGATTCTTAACTTATGATTATTAAGATAACTTTGCCCATGACGGATCAGTGAGTTGACTGAAAAGTTCACTACACTTAACATAAATGGTTTTGACGGGATATGTGCCAATGTGTAATTTTAATTCTAAGAAAAAAAAATCTTACAGTATTGATGTGTTCAACTTGAGAACATGTCCGTATGAAGATTAGAGAATTGACGCACTTGGCAAGCAGAGCTTCAGAGACTTTTTGGTGTTATTTATGGATTTAGGAAGATAAATTTTGATAACCATTTTTATAAAAATTGTTGATTTAGATTTAGGTTCAGATTTATTGGGTTGTTTGGTTGAGAATTCATTCCCCGCATTTTCGGTTATATCTATTTTGTAAATTTTTTGACATAAGTTCGAAAAAGTTCTATTTCTCTTGCCTACTGGAAAAGATTTGGTCGCTTTAACAGAATGCAGTAGCTCATCCATGATGTAATTATAGATCCAACGCCTTGGTGTACGAACACAGGCTCGGTTGTACAGTTGAATGTGCAAACAGACAAACCTATAATACAGCCAAAGCGGGCGGTGCAACGAATGTACGTTTCTTTTTATTATCCAACTAACACCAGAAAAAAATTGAACACAAACTTTAACAATCGGTATTGACAATAATGTTGGTCTTGATTTTTTCTGGTTCTTATTATTTTTTGAAAATTGTTCATATGTAGATATGTATAATGTCTTGAAAGGTTGTACATAATTATATAGTAGACTCTTGTTAGTAACTCTTATTTCTTTTACCTACATATAAATTGAGTTCAACGAGTACTAAAGGAGTTTTTAAAGTAAATGAAAATGTTTTGTTGCATAACATTCTTCTATGTATACATACATATAGTTAGTGGGTCCAGCATTTACTATACAAATGCCTATAAATATGGCTGTGATTTTCGTGAGTTATTATCATTTTGTAATGGTCAATGAAAGGTAATTTATGACGGCGAATATTTCATTACACTCCCGTATATCAAGCGGAGATGACAGAGAATATGGGCTTTTAACAAACACTTTTTGCAATAAATCACAAGGCTTAATAATAAAATTAACTTGTTAAGAGGTTGACGTTATCCTGATTTATGTAGTACGATTTAAAGTAAGTTATGTAGGTGCCAGACAATTGATATGATTTTCCATAATTTAAATGTGATTTTTACGAATTTTTTTAAAAAAATATTCTGTGATTTATGTATGAGAGCCTGTGATTCAATGGGGATATTGTATTTATTTCAGATTTTTTTCAATTTATTTTGTTATCTGTATATTATTTGACTTATTGAATTAGTAATTATTCAACAGAATAGAGAATGTTTGTTATTAGTGGGGTGTATTATATAAAACCTTTTAGTCTTAGAGCGCACCATAGATTTTACGGCCACAAAAGGTATAACGTGAATAAAATGTAATTTTCGAATATTTAAGGATTTATAAAGCTCTAATCTGAAACTCAATTTTGGAGTTCTGTTAATGCTAACTAATTTTCTCTCCTGCTCTGCCAGTTGGTGTGACTTATTCTCATAAGCATCAACATTAATGCTCCATCTGAAGCTAAATTTAACATAAAATTTCACTCGTTCACTTCGATTTTTCCAAACAAATGCTAATAACAACTATTTCCTCCAAAAGACTAAAGAATTCGATATTATATCTTTTTAATAATGATAATAATATTGATATTATAAAGTTTACAGTTCAGTTTAAATAAACATGGCTTATACAACTCCAAAATGGCTATTATTACCTTCAACTGACTAAAAGATTAACAGAAGTGAAGGCAGATTATCAAGTTTGATCAATCCGCTTAAATCTTTCTCGGGGATATAGGAATTCATTAAGAAATTCTTGTTTCTGACAAATCCTTTAATTTTAGATTTAGATTTAGATTAGAAAAGCTTTTCATTTATACCATTTCGCAAAATGGTTAGCCATGAAAAATTATGTTCCAATATTCATTAAATTCTTCTACCCAGTAGATTTTACATTCTTACTCTATTCATAATTTATTAACAATTTTACAGAGGTATAATATCACTACATAATTTACCCTGTTGGTTTCATCTTAAAATTATAAATAAATAGATGATCTGATTTTAGAGAGCCGGTACATGATGATATCACAAAAAAACAAAAACCAAGAAAGTACCATTAAATAACTTGTATTCCCAAAACACCGGAGAACCATTTCCTTTTGAAAAAAAAAAACAACCAAATTATCATAAATCACAGTGCAATGATCGGAAGCCAAGGCTAAACAAAGAAAGAAGTGGGCTATTCGTCCGTAGGTAAGCTACATAAATCACCGGTCATCGCAAAATCAATTTTCAATAAGGCTCACTGCGGGACAGCTTGTGCCACACGCTGTTTTAACAAATGGATAGTGATTAATTTTTTGCTCCTTGATTTTAATCTTTCAGTTGAGAAATGACGACATCGAAAAGTACAACAACATCAGTACAATACATGCTACATACTAACTCTGCTAAATTATATTCACCTTCAATGCATATTGAGGCTACAGAATATTTTAACATTTTATGTATGTAAATAAATCTTTAGAAATATCTGGCTAAGCTATTCTGCAGGTTTCTAAAGAATCTAAAGAAATCACTTCTAGCTGATTTTGTCTATTGATCTGAAATTTATATTACATATCAACTTGGCTCTAAGGATTTGGTTTGCTTAGACACAATATTATCTATTTCATTAAATCAAATCAATTCTTACTTGTTAATCAATTATTACTGTTAACACTTACATAAATCATTCCTAAGGCATAGGAATTTTTCTTCTTAAAAATTGTAAGCTGTAATCACATTTAGAATTTTAGATTATAGTTCCAGAAAAAGCCTTAACAGGTACTTGGAGACAGATGATGATGACTTACATATGTTTCTTGACAATGGCACAGAAAGCATTACGCTCGGTTAAGTTTTTCTTTGCTTAGTTTATTGCAAACCTTGTTTATCTCTCCAAACAAGGTTTGCAATCTAACCCCAAGGGCAATAATCGAACTCTTTAAAAGTGTAGATTTTGCTTGGGAAGAACACAACAAATAAGTTGTAGTCCTAGTGTCCACATGGTCCTAGTGGACTAGTCGGTCCTACTCTTAACCTAACCTAACCTAGAGAATTTTTTCTCGAAAGTCAGATAAACTATCAAAGTATCTACCTAGATTAATACTTTTGATTGTAACGAAAATGAACAGTGGGAAATGTCTGCCATATAAATAAGTATATATATACATTATATATGTATACCATAAAATGCCATTTCCCACGGTCCTCCCATTAAACCATTGCTGCATTATAAGTTTCGGCTTGCTAAAGCCGAAACCTCAATACAGCTATTTCGTCAGAGGAGGAGTGTGCTTCGGCTGAAGTTGTGGTGTAATTGCGTGCTCTAGAGTTGGGGCAGGCCAATTTGCAAAATGTTTTTGCCGGCGTTGACGTCTCGGTTCCACGTGATACGACAGTTTGTACAGAACTGGTATCTGTGTGGAGTCCTCGACGTCGTCACCAGCTCAAAACAAATTGTTGTCCTGAACTCATCCACTTCGAGGACATAGAAAATCGATTGAAACGCCCGCAATAATTTCGTCTGTGGCCTCCGCACGTAGCCAAGTATTGGAGAATTTGCAGCTATTTTGGTGAAACCAATGCATACTAGAGTTTCACGAGTATTGTTCGTAATTTCTTTCGCCATGCGATGCACTGCACGGTCTGTGCAAACATACTGTTTGAAGCGCAAACGCGCAACTTTGCGCTACCCATACACTTCTTGAAGTTTCGAAAACCATTGCAGGCGTTCTTTGGTGTACGCCATATAATCTAGTTGCATCGGGGATTGTGTGCTCGTTACTGCACTTGTAGGAAGTGATTTTGTATACTTCATCAGTTAAACTTTGCGTGCATACATAGATGTGTTGTAGTGGAACTCTTTATTTTTAATCGAATAAAAGGTTCGTCCCCATTCGATGTTCGTACACCGCCAGCGACTAGTCGACAATCAGGATCTAGTCCAACAAATGATTTGAAATAGCCAGAAGGAAATTTTGCCTGGGTATCGCACATCACCTTGGTATCGCACATCACCTTGCCATCGCATGCCTTGCATTTACTTGTTTTTTGGTGTTTTAACGGTGGTTGCGGCGGGGCTATTGGCACTTCCTTCCTCATAGAAAAAGTAAGCGCTACGCCATCCGTGCAAATAGACCAATCGAATCTTTTGGTTTAAAGAATTTCGGCCATTCTTCTTGACGAACAAAGTTTTTCCAAGGACCCTTAAACAATTTTAGTCCGCATAGACGTTGCAAGAGCGCATATGAATCGTAGAGCACATGATGCAGCCCATGCTTGTATATAGGTATGAGAGCACAATTTTTGCCGGTTATTTGCCTCGTTGCAGCTTTTAATGTTGTAAAACCACAGCATCATCAACATAATCAGATGTACAGTCATTTGTTGCAAAAGTTCCGCCTTCGGTACAAATATACTTCCGCGTTTGAACAAATAATCTAACGTTTCATAAATTTCTGGACTATCTCTTGAGAAATTTCTCTTGTCTAATTCTCGTTTACGCATGCATCCAAATGTTATTATATAAAACCGTCTCGTATTACCTGGCAGCAAACATAACAAGATTCGATTTTATGTGAATGCCAAGTAAACTTTTATATGCCGGGTCAATGTTATATTTGATCTTGCTGCTCGCGCAGTTTGTCGTTTAAAAATTTCTTTGCAAAGCCAGTCTTTACGTTCGAATATGTAGTTGTTGTTTCATTTTCTAGTGTTTGCGAACGCCTCAGTTTTGCAAGAGGCCCGGGGTTACTCTCGACACTTGTACAAATCAAGTTGTATCCTATATAATTCTTGTATACACTATGCTTGACGGGACATCCTGTCCATTTATATTTGTTTACATTTGTAATCGGCTGTTAAAGCTCCGCAGTGATGTCGAAATTTACTATAATATGTAAATATATAAATATAAAAACATAAATATATGTAAATTTCACAATAATATCTCCTTGCCACTACAAAACTAAACAAATTAAGTTGTTGCCTCTGTTAAGCTTGTGAACGTATCGCGCGATAAAACCAGTCGCAAATAGAGATAGATCTATAGAAAGAGCAAAATATCTCACGTATCGTATCGCGCTCGTGAACAGGGGTTAAGTGTTTGTCAAAGTTAAGAAGGTTTACTTTAATGGCGGGAAAATCAAATCGAGAAATGTGTTGGAATTAACTTACATAATCCTTCGATTTTTTTAATAAATAATAATAAATTAAGTTACTTTCAAAGCCTACGATAATACACAGTATTATAGACCCTAACTATTCTAAAAATTCAGTGAACCCCATCTACATGTGTCAGCCTTTCTTTTCAGCTAGTCCTATCTTAAGGCCGAAATCCAGGATCTTTCGGAAATTCTTTGTTTTGATAAAAATTAAAGAAAAAGAATTAAAGGAAAATTGCAGAGGTAAGAAGAAGAAGAAATTAAATTTGTGTTGTTTGTTAGTTAAAGTAAATATATTTGAGTTGTATGCTTCTTAAACCAGTATAGAAATTAAGACTATTTATTTATTTATTTACTTTGAAGGTTATAAAGATAGTAAACAGAAAGCTTTCCAATAATATACTACCTTACATGTAATTTAACGAGTTAATTGATTTACATAAACAAAACAAAAGAAGAAGTTAGAGAATAATTAAAAAGCAAAAAGTAAAAGGAATGTTGAGATATAACTACAAAAAATAAATTATAACTAAAGAAGTAAAATTAAGAGCAAAAAGGAGCTATATAATAGAAAGAAAATATAAAAAAGAAAAAAAAAAGAAAAAAGAAAAAGAAAAGTACAAAAATACTTAAACTAAATCTAAAACATGCATAGATACATGCGTGAACTTAAAATTAGAAGATTAGGCAGGCAAAAAGTAATTAGGACTAAAATTCATAGAGAGAGCGGAGGCCAACAATGCTGTTAATGAGTTGGGAAAAGGGGCAAAGAGAAGCAGTAGAATGAAGGAGAGTGTTACTGAACGATCTCACGGAGGATTAGCTTTTTAAATGTCAGAGGGCTAGCGTTGAAGATGTCTATATTGTTAAATCTTATATTGTATGATTTTGTGATTCTGTAGATAGGTGACTTTTCTTTAATGTTTGTTCTGCAAGTAGGTAATTTGAAGAGGGTCTGGGATCTCGAGTTACGCGAAGGGACATGTAAATCAATATTAGACACCAATGCATCACAATATACTTTACCATTTAAAATCTTGTATAGAAATGTACTATCCAAGTAGATTCTGCGATTTTCCAGTGTCATTAAGTTATATTTTGCTAGTCTTTCATGATACTCTAGAGTGGTATTCTCCAATCTGAGCAATAGGACTCTAGTGAATTTTCGTTGGACGGCCTCAATTTGTGCACTATAAGAGGAATAAAAAGGATTCCAAACCTGACTAGCTTATTCAAGAATGCTCCTTACTAAAGAATAAAAAAGACTGATATAAGAAGATGCTGACCTAAATGATTTGCAAGTGCGAAAGATAAAGCCTAATAAACGAAATGATCTGGAGGTAATAAAGTTTATATGTGGAATAAACACCTAAATCTTTTATTTCATTGACACGAGAGAGAGTAGTGTCGTGGATGGTGTAGTCAAAGAATATAGGGTCTTTTTTGCGATGAAACGATATACATTTGCATTTGCTTACATTGACATCAATACAGTTATCATGGCACCATTTTTCCAGTCGTAGTATATCTTTTTGAAGATGAACACAATCCGTCACGTTATTAATTTTCCTAAAGATCTTGGCATCATCAGCGTATAATAAGCAATCAGATACAAAACAAGAAGGCATGTCGTTGATATAAAAATGAGAAAAATTAATGGTCCAAGTATTGTACCTTGGGGCACCACTCCAGAAATTTGTTTAAATGAGGACGATTGATGGCCATTAAATACAACGATATTATCTCTGTTGGTTAAATATGCGATTTTGTCTGTGAATAGAGATAAGTTGGTGATCGTAGATCGCGCCGGTAAAAATCCATGCTGTTTATCAGAAATAAATGATTTTATTTGAAATAGGAGCTGATAATAAACGACCTTTTCAAAGATAAGTGCAAGAGCGTTAGAAATGGAAATGGGTCTATAGTTAATGATGAGTTTAGAGTCACCAGATTTATAAATAGGCATAACGAAGCAATTTTTAAGAACTACTGGGTAAATTTTATTAGTGATTGAAAGATTGAATAGATTAATAAGCGGTTCCGTAAGACTTTGTGCGCATCTCTTGAAAAGAATATTTGGAATCCCGTCAGGTCCCGGAATTTTATCACAATCAAGATTGTTTAATACATTAAGAACTGATTCCGAAGTGATGGAGCTTAACATTATATTCATATTAGAAGCGTCCTGAGAAGGCGAGGGGATAATTCCGGGATCTTTTTCAGAGTATACGGATGTAAAGTGCGCGGAAAACATCTCACATATAAGTGGAGGACATGACGATGTATCATCATTAAATGTTAATTGTTTGGGATACGTGTTCGATCTATTTAGGTTCTTACTGAAAGCCCAAAATGCCTTAGGGTTGTGTTTTAGGGAATGTTCAGTATGATTGATGTACTTTTGGTAACATTGAGTAATCAAGGATTTTGATATCTTCCTCAAATAAGAGAAAGTCTTATAAATCTCTGAGTTTTTTGTACAGTCGTCTATATTTATCTTTTGCCTTAAGGACTTTAATCAGTTGGGAGCTATACCATTTCGGAAAATGATTGCGATTGCGTTGATTTACTTCGGGGATAAGCAACTCTATTCCATTATTAATTGCTTCATAGAATTTGGCAAATGATTGGTCAACATCAGCGGAAAATGCATGAGAGAAATCAAAGTTTTGAATGCGAAATGTTTGTCCAAACCAGATCGAGAAGCCTATTGTTTATATTAGATTGGTTATTAAATTGCTTTAGGTTACATAATTCCATATTATTGAGAAGCGAATGTGAGGAGAGACTATAGGCTGCAGAGGGACGCATGCAATTGTCATGCGCCTCATAAGTCCAGTTAATATGTAGTAAGTTGAAATCCCCTAAGAAGATTACAATTGAGTTAGTAGGAAGCTGTAATATTTTATCAGTAACGCTCGAAAAAAGGGAATTATATGATTCATAAGGTGCTCGGGGAGGAATATAAACACAACATAAGTATAGAGTTAAGTTGTTTTCTTTTATTGCCACCCATACCACCTCATGGTCTGTTTCGAAAGATTCGACTCGAAATGAATTAAAGGTACTCTTAACTGCGATAAGACACCCACCACCATCTTCTCGCCCTGACATTCTCAAATTTCTATCTTTTCGATGAACTACATACCTATCGTCAAATACCTCTGAGCTAAGAACACCCGTTTGCAGAAATGTTTCCGTAAAGCATATGACATCATAGTCGTTAGAAATTATATTTATGTAAGTATGCTGGAGTTGTTTCTAACATAGTAAATTATTGGTTGATTCAATGCTACCTTAGAGTTGCAAAACCTTAAGCATTTGTCAATAGTACATATTAAAATTCAGTTTGATTCGATTATACATTTTTTCTAGATACATATTTGTTTGGATGAATATTATACTCCCAAGATTCTGTTCCTTCTTTACAAGATTGTGGGTGCCTTTCCTCTGAGGAGTCAAGCTTTCTGTCTTTTGGAAAACATCCACAGATAGGATTATCTAAGGGTACCTATATAACCTGCATCGGGCAAAGGCCGAATAAGCGCACAGAAAGTGTTCGGTTTATTAGCTCTACAGCCAATGTTGATTTATGTTGACGGCAACCATGTATAGGTTCATAAAATTTGCCATTACATCACATTATTTTATTTTGGAAACGTTCCCACGTAATTTCAGTCTGCGTTAACAATATTTGAAGCAACTAAACCTAATATTAACATCCTATTATAGTGATGTATAGTAATGCCCTTAGTTTGCATCAAGTGAATGTTAATCAAGAGCTTGTTTCGCTGTCATTTTCGTACGGAAACCTACCTGAAATATAGTTTGGTGCATTCAAAAAAAGTACACAGGCTTAATGCTAGGTGCAATATTGAAACACCAGCACCAGTTCGTTGTTTATCTGTGAAGGAGCTATTCGTGAAAATTCGCAGACATAGCCTAGGGCCTTTCGAAGGGATACCTGTTAATCGAAATGCTCACAGTCGATCGAAGTGCAGATTTTATATCGCTGCGGTTGCCGGGCTTGTAGACCAGAGGATTGTACTCCTCAATGGTATCACGTTGTGGAGGAAGCTCAATTAGAATATTACAGACTAGCCTTAATCATTACATTTACATATAGATGGCTTCAGGTGAAATCTGTGCTACGTGGACAAGTGGTCTGACCTCTTCTGGACAGTACTCTATGTCTTAAGTCCAGCCTAATAAGATAAATAACCTGACGGACGAATGATATAATTAGCCAAGAACTCCTCTCATATATATAGTAGGAGCTCAGCTATTTTAGATAGGTTTTATCATTCGGGAGAGAAATCTTGCATACTATATTATAGAATTGTTTTGATCTGCAATCAATACATTTGTAGTCTTTCATCTTTTTGAGCTCTGTTTCCGCAAATATAACCCGTAATATAGTGTATCTTGTATCTTACGTTTTGTAAGTAAGTATTAACAAATGTTGGTAGTAGCTGACCAAAGTTTTTAAAGGTTATACTACCCTGCCTAGTTGTCCCCTTACTCAAGTTTTTAATTCCTATTTAACTATATCAGATTTTTCCCAAGCTTAGAATCGAGAATCCTTTGTTATGTAGACAATAGACGCCAAAATCTTTCGCATTTCTCTAATGAAAGTGTAATTCGAATCAATTTACATTTTTCATAATTAGTGTTTCAAGGAACCACCCTAAATATCAATAAGTTTATTACAATGCCCTTTTCTAGATAGAGTCTGCAATTTATTTATACAGACGCCGATCAATTAATAGATTAGATGGCAGTCTCACTGTACACTCATCCATACATATCTTCTTTCCATATCATACTGATGCTATTCTGAATAGGACTAATACGACTATGGGGTTTATAACCCGTTCATAACAAAGTTGTACTGGACTCTTGATATACTTAGATAATATCCTAGTCTAGTTCAGTTTGGTCTTCCTTTTACTCTCTGATCAAATTTCTTTATTTTGTATCTGTATAAAGGTTAGGTTTGAATTCTTATCCATGGATACTTTTGAAAATAAACGAAAAAATTCTATAAGCTGGGATTGATTTTACAGTAAATTTAGATATTGTAGACAATTACAATTTGCAGTCAAGAGATATAACCAAAGAATATATGTATGTAAATCAGTAAAGAAGGGCCACAACCAAGTTCACACGAGTTTTGAGATATCCATCGCTCATATTCCATTATCCATATCTTTATGGTAGACGCGCTTCCTGTTTTCTCTATAGGCTTGAACAACCATGACCGAAGGCCAAGCTGCTAGCTGGGGCCTGCGTTCCTAAATGTATCATATTGTATCATATTCCAGAAATTGTTACGTTTTTTACAAAAGCTGCAGTAGAATAGATGTGTCAGTTTGTTGGAAATAATTCAGCAGATCTACTGTAATTTGTTTCAGTGGTCTTTGGGGAGGGGGGGGGGGGGGGACTCCGCGCTTCCTAGCTGGAGCCCCTGACCCATGTCTGTCATAAGCATTACATGCTCATTTATAACTTTTAAAATTCCAAGTTTACTTTACCCACGTTTCCATTAATTTAAGAAACAGGCATCGTTCAGCCTCGACTCCTGTTAGAGATATTCGTTGAATTAATCTGATTATAACGTGGTAATTCTTTGAAGCTTTTACTGATTTTCTCCTGTCACTCTCCCGGAGCGGTTATCGAAATAATGTTTGAATAGGTCCGCTTCTCCACTCAGATCATCTTAGGAGCAGTGTTAACATATTGCCCACAGTGTCGTTGGATGGATGGGGCACGGCAAGAAAGGCAGGACTTCTGCGCCTTCATTATAGATACAGGTAAGTGGTGTAACAGTCCCTTCAGGGCTGGATGTGTGCTTTGCGGTTTTTGCATCCGGCACGATTTTTTTTTTGCAGGTACTTGGTATACCTACTCCACTACTCTCCCGTACTAGCCGACGTGCTAGCGTGCCGCCCTGTGTCAATGCTGATCACAGAGCTAGGAGCTCATGCTGACACAATGGCAAAGTTTACCTAATAATAAGCTAAGAAGCTGTAGAGCAAAATGGGCGAATTTCTGGTGTTTTTTAGAATGAAACAAATAATTTCATATACTTTCGTCTTTTGCATGAATGGGGGAAAAGAACTTGTCTATGCACTACTGTAGTGCAACTGAGACAACGAGTTAAAAACAAAAATCGAGAGAACGTAGGATTACCTGAACGACAAAATCTTATTAAATCCCTCAAAATCCTTTCAACCTATTCATAATAATGTACTTCGGGCCACACTACCTCCCATTTTTAAGAAAAAGATAAATTTCGCTTTGGCCCAGATGCTGAAAGGAGATGTAAAATTCCTCTCAAATGAAATTCTCATTTTTCCCGAAAATATCAGAGAATTCAGCATGAGTTCTCCCACTGAATCTCTTCATAGCAAAACGAATGTAAACAGAAACACGTGCTGTTCAAATATCATAGGATTACAGCAACAACATGTGTCCTTCTAGTCCTTTTACAACAACAACATGTGCCCTAACATTATCAATTATTTCATGAAAACCGGTTTTCACAAACGCGCGGGAGCATTTTATGAGAGTAAAACGTGAAAACTCCGCCCCTTCTCATTTATTTACGAAAATGAAACATTTGCCATTCTGTTTCGGTGCATGCAACTTGCGCTTTCACATTTTTTATCTTTATTCATAAAATTTTTAAAGAGAGTTGATTTTTTTTCGATTTTTTTTCGTTCTGCCTTCCTTTTCTTGCCGTGTGCATTTTAAATGTAAAACACTCGGATATCTCACCAGCTTCTTAACTTATTATTAGGTAAACTTTGGCAATGGACTCCACGTTCAATAGTACTCACTCGCAAGTACTTCCATAACAAAATGTAAGAAAGCGCCCATTTGAAGGACTCGTAAGCGTCCTATTCAATTGAACGCAATAGTATCAGTGCCGTGGAAAGTTCAGTCGTTTTTTTTCTATTACTACCCTAATGATTCCCCACAACGTTTGATTAAATAAAAATAAACTATATTTCTATTTCGCTTCTTAATTACAAACCTGTCTTCTTTGATTTGAATATCGTTACTAATAATAAAGTGATCAAGACAGTCATCAAAATTTAAAATATTTTTACTGATTGCAAAATTAGTTAATTACAATTTAGTAGATCGATTTTCTTGCTACAACTTCATGTTGCCCATACATACATACATCTTTACATACATATGTATGTTGCATTATAATGCCTAAGTCAGGACAGGACAGCACAGCACAGACCAGTGATCTTATTATCTTTAATACCTTCATAACGTTTGGGGATCAGACATTTTAGGAGCCATCAATGTCAAAACTGGTTTAAACTTACGACTCTGATTTTATGCTTGAATCAGAAGAGGTGCCCATCTTCATAGTCATCTCGGCAATAAGTATCGGATTTTATTTTCATTATAATCTCTTCATTACACGAGTGCATCCATATTGATGTGGACGATATTGAAAGCTATGTATGTAACTAACATTCTATAACAGCATTATAATAGTATGTATATAGTTTTGGCGGTATCATGCCAACGGAATTATAATTACTTTGATATTGTAAGTTTAAGAAACAGTTTAAATACGTGCGATTGCTATCAATATAATAAATTATGTACATATATATTTATATTATGAATTTACAGGAAAATGGAATAGATATGTGAGGCGAAAATAGTTTTTAATATTTTTCAGCAATCTTTCTTTAGCAAGGTATCTTAGAACTTTATCTGACATTTTTTTGCAGAAGAATCTAACGCTGATAACAAAGATAGACTTAAAATCCTATATTTCTTTTATCATTTCCTACAGAAAGAGAGAGAAACGTTTTTTAGTTGTTATCGTACATGATGATTTCATCAACGCAATTCAATGAAACTAAATTTCATTTTTCAATGTGTACAAATCATTTGGGCTTATTTTATAGAGATTAACTAGCTTCCCGGTTTGGTATTTTATGCTTACAGAAGTCGAAAAACGTCAACAGCGATAAGATATATTATATGTAAAAAATTTCAATATTCAAATCTCGTCGGTTATTAAATTGACTTTATGCTTACGGAAGCCATAAAATGAGAATTTCAACACTCTACGAATTCAGTCCTGCCTTCTCGCGTCAAGAAGTCACCGATTGTCACGACATGGTATAAAGCATCCAAAAGTCTTGCTGCTATGTTAGTAGAGTTTCTTCTTAAATTGCTTGCAAGAGCAAACCTCTTATTATACATTGATCTTAACATGTGTCTGCCGGATGATCCAAAGCAGCAACGGCACGGGATCGTAGCGTCTGCCCCAAAGTGCAAATAAAATCAACGGAACTGAGAAGAATGAGGTAGGTAAAGACGTAAAATATTCACGTTACCGGCATCATCATCGGGATGAAATTAAAGTGCAATTGTGGTGATGCATAGAAAGATCTTCGAGCATTTTTGTAGAGTATATATGAAAATGCAGACTGTGTCCATCATTTAAAGTGTGCCCAGCGTAATATCAGTCTTGCATGTTCACGTATATCGGCGTTCGCTCCAGGTAGCTTGTAAATCGCCTCCAAAGTATTTTTCTCAATTTGTTCGACCTTTCCCTCCTGTTCGACAAAAGAACACGCGATAGTTATGAATGAGATCCTCAAGTGTGTAGTTTTTATCCGCACGAGCTCATTGAGAATTTTTAAAGGTAATCAAGAAAAACGAAACTCAGCGGAAGTAATTTCTCAGAAATTAGCTCAATTAGACCACGTAGTAGTTCTTGCCTTTAAATCTCTTTCAACCAAAATATCCGTTATTCAGTGGTATATCAGTAAAAATTATATACAAACATATTTGTCCAGGAAGGAATGTGAAATTTTTTACACTCTAAAAGATAATTAATTATAAAATCAAAATGGTTCAAATACATAACATTGTTTATGGAAGTTGAATTAATTCGAGTGCCTGAAGTGGGGTCCCGGGCGATTAAATATTTTATAAGCATACATAAGTAATGTTTTTTTTTCTGAGTATTTATTCGACTATTATTCTTTAGAAATTTTAAATAGACTATTGCTGGCCAACACCCGACATGATTATTTTTTCATATTTTTCGTTTGTTCTCTGAATATGCACTATATAGGATTGTAATATGGAAAAAAGTGATAAATCTTGGTAAGAAAGGAAAAAAAATTGCATAGAAGAGGAGACAGATATGGGATTTTAATGTTTTATTTTAGGATTTTGAAAGTATTGGTATGAATCTTATTTTGATCGAGTGCTCTAAATCCTTTGTTTAAGCACGTCCGGTACATTATAATATTGATATAGTAGGTAATATATAATTTTACTTTTAGAGAATCAATTGGGCCTTAACCCATCTCTCGAAAAGGTAATAAAAGTTGTCCAACAAAATCTTGAGGTTATCGACTAATATTCATTTCAGTGTTTTGAAAAGCATGGAGAAAAAATGCTGATGCACTTAGATGAATGATTTCAAAAACTTCAAACTTAAATGTGTACTCGTTATAAACATCAGAATAACGTAAAAGGGACTAGTCTACAGTATATAGATAATTATTAAAATCAATGTGGTCTGGATTTTTAAAATTATCTGTTTACTGTTGAATAGTCGTCACTTTAAGCTCCCTTCAATCTTAAAGGATTTATATCGATTGCAGTTTTACTTCACAGCATGCATACGAAATTATTTAGTGACCCACGCATCTTTTTTAAGTTTATTAATATGAAGAAAAGAACGGACAACTATCTCCATACCATGATGTACAAGGATTCTGTTAGTGATGATTCGTCTAAAATTTGCGATGTTTGCTTGTTTTTTTGACAATGCTTTTGCCTCGTCAAATTTTCAACCTCAAAAAAGCAACTTCAGTCATATGAACGACTCTCATAACGTTTCTTTCACTCATAACGTCCCTTCAATTTCAGAAGAAGATATACTCGATCATACTAATGGGCTTCCAAATGACTTAACAACTGGTCCTGATGGGATCCCTTCTGCCTTCTTTAAGTCATGCTGCTTTGCAATGGCAGGTCCGCTGAGAATTATTTCCTAAAAATCGCACGATAGTGCTTGTTTCCCGCAGCTATGGAAAAAGTCCTTTATTTAACCTATGCACGAAAAAAGGTAATAAAAATGAAATTTCTAACTATAGGCCTATTGCAAAATTATCTTGCATACCCAAATTATTCGAATATATCATTTACTGTCAACTATCAATTTCCGGTAAGAATTTGCTCTCTTCAAACCAACATGAGTTTATTTCGGGCAGGTCTACAACCACCAACTAGTTGGAATTTGTCTCGGATACTATGGGCGGATTGGCAAAATGTTATCAGACAGATTGTATTTATACAGACTTTAGTAAAGCCTTCGACAAGTTTTCTCACTCTTACTCTTTAAAATGGAAAAGTATGAGTTTCCCCCAACATTTCTAAAATGGACAGAGTCTTATTTAGATAACAGAAAATATCAAATTTTATTCCGAAATTCCATCTCTAGAGTGAAGGCTTCGTCGGCGTACCTCAGGGGAGTCTATTAACGACATTTTCTCTATGGTGAGATACTGTAAGGTCTTGATTTATGCTGACGATGTTAAGTTTTTCGCTCAGATTAAATCTGTTAACGATTGTAAACAGGTACAGGGTTATCTTCAAAAATTTTACAATTGGTGCGAGAGCAATAATTTGGTACTCAATATCGACAAATGTGAGGTTATGACTTTCCATAGTAATCTGACACCAATCACTTATGATTATGAGTTCTCGGATTCCTCAATTCACTATGTGGACTCTGTCTGTGACTTACGTGTCAAATGTCACCACAGATTCAATTTTATCTCCCATACAAACTATATGGTATCAAAGAGTAGTTCTATGCTGAGTTTTATAAAATGTTGATCCCGCGAGTTTTCGAATCCTACCATAACATTGCATTTGTACACTTGCTTTATGAGACCACTTTTTAAATACGTTAGCCAGGTCTGGTCTTTATTTTACGGTACACAGATTGACCGTATCGAGGCTGTTCAGAGAAACTTTTTAGGATTTGCTCTCTTCCACGCTATGAGGATCGCTTGAAGCTTTTAAATATGCACTCGCTTGAGAAACGTGGCATGATTGCCGATATAATTTTTGTGCCTTAACTCTTAAACGGGAGTATTGATTCTCCGTTATTACTTAACAAAATCTCTTTCCGTAATCAGAGGCGGCGTTAGGCGTGGGCGACCGCCTACGGCTCGCGCCTCAGATATGCATAATTCGGACGCAACGTAAAAATTTATTCATTATAAAACGATAAATATATTGACATACCAAATTTGTTTTCTTTAGGCTAGCAACATTTGTTGGCGTTGCGTTGCTGTCGCGAGAAATGAACGAGGAAGCCCCTCTGACAAATTTTGTTTTGATTTAGTCTAGCAATGTTTGTTGGCAATGCATTGCTATCACGGGGAACCCCTTATGGCCAGACTTGGGGATTTCCCTTTCTGTTTGGCGCTTGTCTATGTAAGGTACTTTCAAACTCCACCCGCTCCTCAAGGGCTAGAAACATTGTTGCCGTTTTAGCGACTTTGTCGCTAGATCTAGCGGATTTTTGAGGTTTTTAGCGACTTATTTTCAAGACTTCTTGTTAGACCCTAAACAATGTTTTAACGACTTTTAGGGACGTTTTCATGATCATTCTTGTAAATATTCTGAATAAAAGAAAAGAGCATTGAAGAATGTGTCCATTATTGTGTCCACTTATTGTAGGCAATACACAATGCAACACTAAGTTGACTGTGGAACTCAGTAATGATGAATTACTGTTTAACGTGGGAGCGTTTCAATCCCGTGCATCTCACTTTTTCTCGTAAAACATTTATATTGCTGTCATGCTTTACATGCGTTCGTAACTATTAATAGGTAAATATATTCACTCATTTGCTCCAAGTTGTCAAGAGAACCCGGATTTTTATAATTGTGATTGATTTAAATACACCTACAAGATACAAGAACTAGTATTTATTCTGTGATCAGGGAAACGAAAAGCTGATACGTGAATCTCAAAAACATTGGCTTGAGTTGTTTGATAAATTAATCGATATCATTAATTTCTTAGTCTCTCATAATCTGGCATTCATTTAGAGATCACAGAGAATTTCTTAAGTTAGACAACGACACTAAAAATTCTGGTAATTTCATAGGTTTATTTAAATCAATATCCAAATTTGATCCTACTTTACAGGAGCATATGAAACGCATTAATGATATTCAAAATGAATTGATCACATTAATGTCAAAAACAGTTACCAAAGGAGTGATCTGAAGGGTAAAAGAGGCAAAATATTACTCTATTTTGCTCGACTGCACTAGAGACTGTAGTAAAGTTGAACAAATGTAAGCTATCTAAAAATTTTGTGATACATCAACCGGCACAATAGAAGAAAACTTTATCGGATTGCTTGCTGTCCCTGAGACAACTGGAGAGTATTTACTAATGCAATATTGGGAGAGCTAGAAAAAATTACTTAAATATTCAAAATTATCGTGGCCAAGGATACAACAATGGTGCAAATATGGTTAGCGTAAATAGTGGAATTAAAACTCGGATATTAAATATTAATCCCAGGGCATTTTTTACACCTTGCGGTTGTCACAGGTGGACTTTGTTGTTGGTAGACGCAGCTAGTTCTTCTGTGGCAGCAAAAACAATTTTTGGTTTTATCCAGAAATTTTATATGCTATTCTCAAATTCCAGTAAATGCTGGGAATTAACCAAGGGCCAATTAAAGCTTACTATTAAACCATTATGGGACAAATGAGAAAATTGTGATTTTCTCTTCGATTTGAGAAAATTAAAAAATATACCAAAAGAACAAATATTCAAAAACTGTCAAAATTTACACACAGTCCTGCGAGTGGGTGAAAGTAGTGACTTCCAACCTTACGAATTATATGAAGAATTACAAACAATGATCCTAAATGTACTAGACTTCATTAAAGATGTGAGAGAACTGCTTCAATGCATAATAGAAAATAACTTTAAAGAAATTTACCCAAATATTTACATTGTGTATCGAATTTTGCTAACGATACCGGTAAGTACAGCCTCCGCTGAAAGTAGCTTTTCAAAATTAAAACTTATAAAAAATTATTTGAGAAGTATGTACAATGGGTCAGAAAAGACTTTCAGCTTTGGCAGTTTTATCTATTGAAGCAGACATAGCATTTAAGCTTAATTACGGTACAATCATTAAGGAGTTTAGTAAGGCTAAAAGCAGGAAATTTCTGTTTCTTTAATGTTAGTCTAAGAAAATAGTTTGGATTGAATTGTCTTTATAATAATAAAGTAGTAAAAAGTAATTTTTCAACTGTTTTTTAATTTATAAAATTGTTTCTTGCGCCACCAGAGGGCCTCGCTAAATGAACCTGGCCCACATCAAATTTTGGTCTTACCCCGCCATTGTCCATGATAGCACAGTATATCCATACAGTAGAACAGCTCTGTCAAAACTGTCACATAAATAGGATGCTTCTATAATAGGTCTGTTCGCGTACTCAGTTTTGGGACAATGCATTGCAATGAATTGCACGAACTTACACATTCTCCGTTCGTTTACTTTCTCGTGCACACAAAATTACACGAGTTTTGCATACGTCACAGCTTCCCCTCTCGCATGAATTTACCTGAAGTTTTTAGTTACTGCACAATTCTTGCAAGGAAAATTGACAGCTGTCATAGGAAAAGTTCATTTTTGGAATTTTCTGAAAAGTTTTTAAAGCGCAATCAAAATGTCAAATGAAGATAGTTTAAGTATTCAATACTCTCATGGGACTTTTCAAGGGTGCAACAAGTTAAAAAAACAATAAAACAATACTCATTCGCAAATGTTATTCCACACTTCTTCTTCTTGTTTTTCACGAAGTTGCATGAAAAGCGTTCGTTTACTTTTTCATGCATTTTACATTTTTCCCCCACCACACGAGTAAGTTTTTACCCAGAATGTTTTTGCACGAGAAGTACGCGAACAGACCTAATGTGACTATACTTTCTCTTTCAACATTTTGCCTAACACACTAGCCAATCTTTAATACAAAGACTCCTATCTAAATCTAAAGTGGAACAAAGAGAACTTAAGGCATGCGCAAGCTTGTATTAGAGGAAAAAGGGCAAAATGACAAGCAAATAAGCTAATAACAATTTGTTCCACTTCCCATGCCATTCGGCTTGGTTCTACTCTCAAATTGTCACAAACATTATTACAGCCATTTTGCATATATTACACTATCCATGGCATCTTTATGAACGTACACCACTTTGCAGTCAAACAGATGTTCAGTTTATGGAACAATACATTTGTAAGTAGATTGTCGAAATGTGTACTTACATTAAACTAATATTTCTTCCCGTAGATTGTGCAACTAGCTATACCGTTCGCCCATTGCTTCCGTATCATACTTAATAGTTCCCTCTTATGGGAGAAATTTTGAGGTTTTTTTTTTTATAATTAAAATTTTAAAATTCACTTTTCAGTAGTTTGTTCTAAGCTGGTCTACTGTATGTATACTGTGGTGATAGTACGCACAATTTGAGAAGGCTATCTATGTTGTATGTTAAATCCTCAAGGTTTAACCTTAGCATATATGAACTTGTTAATCGCATGTGTATTACTGTTAATAATATGGCTGAGCATTTGGTTCTTGACGTTTCTAAGCATGTTTTAAAAAAACGTCTATATAATATGTAATCTTTTATGTTTAATGTTTTTGTGCATTGCATGTAATTTCATCCGGTGATTGGTTTATGTTTAGTTTAACATACTAATACTAACACCGACTAAGTGATGAAATGCATGTTGACCGTTTATTTATTAAACGTGTCCATGCAGCGAGCTTGTGTTAAGCTGGTTCTGATAGTCAATAAAATATAATATTCTATACCGTAATATATATCACCCCACATTCGTCTCCAACGATACTTTTCAAAATTTTAAACATGAAATGAACTCTAATGCGGCAATCAATATGACAACTTCCCTTATCTAGAGTCTTGAGAAAGTTGGTGTGCTCTTACCAGCTTTTCTAGTTTGGATTGAGTGTAAGAGTACTACTATTTTCTAACAATTTGTTGATGGCAGTAATTTGACTTCGCTTAATTCTTTGACACATTCCCAATAATCGAGAAATGCTGTATTGTAAACTAATTTATTGTAAGTATTAATTCAGTGGGGGATCCAAGGGGGGGGGGGGGGGGGTCATGACCCCCCCCCCCTAAATTTGAAGAAAAAAATATTTAATTAATTGAGTTATTTGAAAAAATATAATTATTTTATAATTTTTTTATTTATATAATTAACTTCAAAAAACTCAAATTTATTTCAATAAATATTATTGTATGCATGTGATGTATGTGCATAGGTTTTTCTCAGAATTTAAGTTTGGGACTCCAACTCCAACTTTGTCCAAAATCCTCGATAAATACTTCCCAAGCCACGAAACAGACTCCCTCACTATCACATCAGAGCCCTAACTTAGCCCTAACTCCTAACTTTCTAAAATATTTGCAGCGTTCTTATGTAAAACCACTGACATGTATAATATGGACTGAATGTCTATAGAAATACATGTTTTTAAATTAATTACTTGGGTTAATTAGTGATAAGAAGTGTTTTAAACAAAGGCAATATATTCATACATACTCAACAGAAATTCGAAAGGTTTTATTAAAATCAATTTCCAATGGTTTTTTCAATGTTGGCACCGACAAAAATTTTATATATGCCAGTGTGTAAAACTGAAAAAAGTTTGGTTTGCACGACTCCTCCTAAACTACTAGTCTATTAAAAAAATGACTTTTTGTAAAAAAAGTATATTAAGAAATGACACATCTTCCACATCGCTTCATGCGGAAACCTTCCTAGTACTGTGGTGGCTAAACTAAGCGATTTACGGAGCTGGATGTTTTTTTTTTTGCTCAATTTAATTTGCATGACCCCCCCCCCCCCCCCCTAATTTCAATGCTAGATCCGCGCCTGCCTTAATTAAGTGTATAACCATAAATACATATGCAAAATATTAAAAATATCTTGCATCAAACAAAAATTCGACCAGAAACACTACCAAAGTAATGGTAATTTCAAATAACCGTACAAACAATGTATAAAGGAAAAGTACTTAACTTTATGCATCAATTCCAGGTAAATTCGATTAATGACTAAGATTAGTAATTAATTAGGTAATAGAGGGCTTCTTTCTCAAATCTTGATTACTTGAACAACTTAATTTCCATGGACTTTGGAGTCTATCACGCTACATCTTTGTCACGGTATTAATTAAAAGCGTTGTGGGTGCACTTATTGCAGGTAGATATTTAGAACGTACAGCAGATACGTTGTTCCTGGTTAAAAGCAATGTAAAAATAAAAACTACTGGTAGTTGAATTTCGAATTAAATTTACCCGTTTCATAATTTCTACTTGAAATTTGTTTAAAAATTCAGATAATATATAAAAAAGTCCCTACTTAATGGAATCACTGGAGGCACGAATGACCCAGTTCATCTGAAGTATGTAGGTACATCTAATGTATAATATATTCAGCGGACACGCTGTGCATATCCTCCGTAAAGAGTAAGCCCCTCAAGGGGGCCAAGGCGACGCAGTAGTCCCCGGCTTGTTAAGCTGGAGAATTTTCGCGCTATTCCGTGTCAGGGAAGGGGGGTGCATACTAATAATTTTGGAAGGGTCCTAAATTAAAAAGCGGAAAGAACAATGAATTGCTTATTTTGCAGATGCAAGACAATTTATTGAAAATTTGTTCATGGACAGTATACGCGAGCTGTGGATCTTTTCTCTCCATTTTCGCATCAGTGATGATTGAATGAACAAAACGGCGCTGCGTGTAGACTACATGCTACCAATACCAATATTTTTATAAGCAGCGTATATTGACTTCAGATAGCCAACTTGGTACTAAAATTAATTAACTCGCTTACACTTAAGTAACAACATTTAATTAATGAAATGGAGAAAGGAAAAGTCAAAAGAATGTTATGGGTTTCGCAAAATTATGTCAACTGGACGGGGTACATAATTTCTAACAGCTTCTGTATTTTTTAGCAGACACAAAAAGACCACCATTGAATCGCGCCTCTTCAATATATTTCAAAAGTCTTAAAATTACCCATAGTAATCAATTTTCTGGTGAGCCTTAGCTATCGCAGCACCATTGAACAACAATATCTGATGAAAAAACCTCATAAAAATGCTGATGGGGCTCCGCCGTTGACTAAATTACATGTTCGTTCTTAGAAAAGTAAATTGCGCCGATATTGGTTATCCTGCGCGATCGTTTATGTGTTTTAAATTGCGATATTCATTACCTCGGGGGCAAAACGGTAGCAATCTGCTCCACACAGGGATGCTTGTATCGATCCAATGTTGTTAGGCATGCGGCTCCTCCTCAAGTACATTACTTCGAATAGACGTGAAAAAATCGTTTTTGGCATCTCCCCAAGGTTTAATTAAGGAAACTGGTATAATATGCACCTAGCAATATTTAGCGAATTTTAAGCCCCGCATGTGTATACAATTATTGATGATGTGATGTCAGTATTAATTTCGATTAAAAGGATCATTACAGTAAAGATTTTGACTTTATACGGATTTATACATATGTATCTAGGTACGGTTATGGCCCTTAAGTAATTCTATTTAATCAAAAAGCGGAAATTTTTTACTGTAAATTGTAATTTTTATGGAACTGTATCCTTCGTTATTGACCATCAACTTAACTCGACATTCCTCAGGTGTCAATTAATGTTAATCTCAATTTTGATTGATTCACGAAAATCAAATTCGGTATGGATTTCACTTAGAAGTATTGAGAATGTTCAAAAAAAAAAAAAAAAACTTGATCAGATTAAAGATGTTGGCTTGCGTTGAATTCTGACATATGAAAAATTTTTAGACACCGCTGTCAAGCAACACAGTAATCAGATTTAATCCAAACGCATGTCACTCTTCTAATTTAATGCTTTTTGAAAGTAGTGGACATAGAATTGATACATCGGCATCTCATCGCAAAATGAATAAAAAAATGTCCAGCGCGATTAATTTCAATTACTATGGAATCACTTTGATTTTTAATTCAGTTTCAAGTCAAACTTAAAAATAAAAAAAAAACAATGGTTAATCTGTAAATTTGTTAGAAATGTCCCAAGAGAGGATTTTGAATATTCTATCTAAAAGTCGCCTACATTGATTTTGTATTATTTGTGCAACAAGAAGAAATTTTTAACTCATAACCGCTGCTGCATAAGTAAAGTCAAAGTAAAATTTTCAGCAAATACTAAACTATCACTAAAATTATTGCTACTGAACTCTAGGATAGGACGAGTTTTAAACATAAAATTGATAAAACAAGTTGTCGTTTCTTATGCCTAATCTACAATGCATGACGTCGTCAAAGCAACATGGATATTTGTGTTTGTTTCCCACTCTTGCAAAAATGTTTCTGCTCTTTCATTCTTTTGATGACATGAGCACGAGCTTATTGTAGTAGTTAATCAGCAAAAATGAAGTAGTAGTAATACCTCAGGTGTATTCAGCATGATTTAGAACCATGTAGGGGAATGTAGAACAAAACAGCTGTAAACTGGAACTTGTACTTTCAGTCTTGAAAGCAGTATTTTATATAATTCGACTTGTCCCAAACAATTTCTTAGTTTACTATACTATAATATAAATCATTGAGACCAAATATTTTCTTTGATATAAATCTACAATGCAATCGAGAAAGCAATTATATTTATAATAAATGACAGACCAACAGCTGTTTAATTTTGCAGTTTACCACTACTGGCATATTTCGTGTATTTATATGCATTCTTCAGCAAACGATATCGTTTTGACGACGTGGTTTTACCATGCATTGTAGATTAGGCATTAGTTACGTCGAACTTAAATTTTGCTACTTTATGCAGTTACGCGGTTATGACAATGCTTCTCGTAATATGTTAATAGGAAATGCTATTACATGTCTAAAGATAAATAAGTAGATGGAAGAACAAAAAACTAAGTTCAAATGAGATTCAATTCTAAGCTATAATCAACCTATAATTACTGAAGATGTAAGTCAGTACATACAGTAATACTGGACTGGACAAATTCATAGTCAGTTTATTGAGCAGCTCAAACTGCAGACGAATGTTGAAATATCAATTTAGATCGGTCTTAGTTTGAATGTCGTAGCTAAAAATGTAAAACAAAAAAGGAATAATGAAGAAAAAGCGTGATAAGATGTAAATTGGAGAAATGCGGAAGTTTTGCAGTTTCAAAGTAGGTACAATTAAATTGAAGAGGATATCTCAAAAGTTTTGCGAAATGGAATAAGACTCGAGTGTAGAATTAATATAGTAAATAAAAACGAGAATTTACTATAGGTACATATATTTAATGACCAGGACCTTCACGTATTCTCATATAAAAATAAATCCTGAAAGAATCTTTATTTCAATATACAGAGCGTAATCTCTCCACATTGACTACTTACTCCTAATGAATTTGTGTATGATCGATTGGGTCTGGTTAAAAAGTATACATATATATAGAACATTCGATGTCGAACTCAATTAATTGTTATCAAAAGGTATTTAGTCGAATTCTTAATTCCAGCAAGTCCTTTATTACTGCGAAATTTTTTCAGGTACACTAAACACAAACATGTGTGAGTTTTATTTTCAAGGCAAAAAACTGAACATACTTAAGAAAACAGAAAAAAAATGATCTTGTTCTCCACGGAGTGTTTTATATTCAACTTGAACCAAGATCCCTCTAAATCAAGTCAACTTGGTCTTTTGCTTGAGCTGTTTTCACTTCAATGAACTGTCCTCTTGAGTCTTGAGGAACCACATCGTATTGCGGCCGGCGTGACTGTGTCGGATTAGTAAGGCACGGTACACAACTTGACTGCTGATGCTTCTATATAAAGTTATGTGGTCAATGGAACCCAACCATTATGAGCGTACAAACGTTGCCGATGATGATTTCACACTTTTCAATATTTCTCGGTGGGTACTTTATTGAATGAAATGGCTCATTTCTTTGCTTTTTTTTCCTCATAGATCCCAAGTGATCATTTATTTATAATGGATGACTTGCTGCTGGCGGTGCCCATATTAAGGCTACCGAGCGATGCGTGAAGTAATCAAAATCAAATAATGGAGCGGTTTTGAAGATATGAAGAGGTGGAAAATTACAATTGTTACTCGTTATTGGAATTTTAAGCACATATTACCACATTTGTCCATTATTAAGGTAGCTTTGTGTTCCCTTAATATTAGAATACCAATCAACTGGGCATTCCACTTTAGTCGAAGAAAGAATTAACCGCATGGCTCCATTTCTGCTCACACAAGCTCACACTGCAATGAAGTTTTTCTGGTAAATAGATTCATATTGTGGCAAAAAAAAATGGAACGGACAATACTGCATACATTCCAGAAAACGGTAAGTTGAGGCATAAATGATCAGGTTAGACTAATCTAAGGAGACTGATCTCTAATCTTTTGATTGCTTCACAAGAATTTCATGTACTCTCACCTGCTAAAGTTCTTTTTATCACTTCATATATATAACAATACAAATTACAAAATACATAATTGAAAATTTTTAATTTATCCTATTGAGTATCCTCCTTTTTATTTGAAATGTAGAATGGAATCCATAATTTGGCTTTTCATGTAACGTTCATTAAAATTAAATTGCTGCGATCTTGTCTTGAGAATATTTCTTTGGTTCGCGTTTGATCAACAAGAATTGGTATTGATCTGCCAAATTAAGATATCCACCGAACGAATTTAATTTTCCCTGTCAGTCTATACATAATTTTAATGAAGTCTGGCGCCTACCAACAATCACACATGCAAAGGAAGGCGTTTGTGAATTTGAAGGTCCACGATGAATTATTTCGTTATGACTTGCACATACTTTCTTAATTACTTTGTCTGTCGAATAAGGGGCTATAAGAAAAAACAATTCAAAACTTGTAATACGTTAATCGAGACATTAAGAAATTGTGCTGGAAAGGATGATGCTTCAATTCCCAGAATATAGACATTGATCTTCGTATTTTTCGTTAATACTGATAGTATAGATGTATTTACGTCGATATTACGATTTAGACAGGGGGATGTCGACCCAATATGCTGTCATAAATCAGTGGAGGTTCTTGTCTTCTAGCTGATGCAAAGTAAATTCTAGAGAGGATGTTTTTCAACTGATCTTTTAGCCTCTGATAGGCCCAAATGAAGAGCTTATTTAGAAAAAGATAAAAAAAAAGAATCTCTTGAATGAATGTTCCTATAACCTCTTGCAGCTTATTGTAATATCAAAAGTCATAAACTTATATGCAGACAACTTTCAAAAGTTGAAAGTATTTCCGATCGATAGTACTAAAAGGGCCGCACGTGTTCAGGACGTTAGATTTTTTGTTTTACATACTATATGAAGTTGTGTCTTTGTGTTTTAAAATCGCAATCATCAATAAAATAGTATTAAATAACATCAACAGAGTTTTTGAAATTGTATTAATTTTCAAAATTTTACGATTTCTGTCTTGTGTATAGATTTGGTTATAAGTAGACATCAACAAGAGATTGCTAGATTTCAGAAAGAAACGCGGAAGTATTAGATGAAGAAGCTTCTGATTATGGCAATGAATCATTTTTTTTGTCGATATAAGTTATCATATTTTGATTCGATTCAGAGCAAAATATTGAAAAAAAAAAGAGCTTTGGCGGAAAAAAACGGTACAAATAACCAGAAGTCTACTCCAACTACGTCTGAGTATTTCAAGATTACACAACCATCCACTAACAATAACTAACTAAATAATAATAATAACAACTAAAGAAATTTTTCATATGCAAATAAATATTTTACATGAATTTTTCAATTTAGCTTCGTATCTATGTAAGGCATAAGGAATTTAAGGGAGTTGCGAATATAATATACGTAGGCATGCACATGCACGATGCTGTGTATGTATTCACCGTCTCATTTACAGAGAAAATCAAGATCATATTTAAAGCATACATTAATCCACGAAACACACTCTCTAAAACATTTATACTTGCATCGTTCCATTGATTTCTTTCTTTTCAACTAAATTTCAAAATTCTTTAACAGTAACGGCTTTAATTTAATTCTTAATCAAAATCTTATTAACTTCTAATAGGGCAACTTCCACTCAGCACCTTTAAAAAATAAAATAAAAACTTTAGTGTTTTACAAATTTTGTTTATGATGCCATCTATGGAGAAATTAACAAATTAACAAATATGGCATGGCTTTTGAAAAATTTCAATTGCCTTACAAAGCAAGTAAAACCTATAAAATCGAAAAAAAAAATACTTTAACTTCTGTTCTGATAAATCTGACTCGAGAAAACATAATCGTGAAATTTAATGACAGCATTGAAACTGAAATTCTTTTTGGCCAGTTGCCAGTAAATTCGGTATCCTTTCCAGCCGACGATGCCTGAGGATAAACATTTGTTCTTCACTGATATATCATTAGCGCAGCTAGAGGGAATTTCTGAAATTCGTAAGAAATTTTAAAACTTCTTGGTAGCAGTAAAAAACAAGAAATTCAAACTGCAATTTTTCAGGAATCCTTTGATAGCTCTTACATTTGAAGGTGAACCAAATTATCGCGGCTTGAAATATCTAAAAATATGTATATGTACATATGTATGTAATACATACTCGAATAAAAACTATAGACTTTTTTTGTATTTACTGAGTTGCCCTTAAAATGTAACGTACAGGTGTCAGTGCTGAAAAATTATTGAAACTTATTTAAGCTTAAAAATTTAATTTAATTAAATTAGATCTCAGGAGATAATCGCCATAATTACTGACAACCTATATGGGAATATGTAGCATATACATTATTAAGGGAGTGGGTTCGGCTCTCAGACACTTCCTAAGCACTGCGACCTAATAGATATTTTGTGCTATGCCCCTCCCATGATAGATCCCCTCCACGTTCGCCCTTCCCAGGCAGGTTATTACCTCATTAGGGTCAGTCTTCCGGACGTCTGATGGGCTTACAAAACCCTTGTCTAAACATTGAACTCTTTGGCGATCAAGTCCTGCGCTACGTGCTCTGCAGATTCTACCTCTTCGTTGCAGAATCGATAGTTGATGCCTGTGATTTTTCCCATTTTCTTAATGATGTACCCAAGTGACACTGGCCAGTCATTATGCCAGTGAAGGGCCTGATCTGGTGTTTACCATAGTTGATGGTACTTTGTATGGGAAGCTAATGAACTTTTTCGCCTGTCTTAGTCCATGAACTTCTTGCCATTGTGTATGGTGAGCCTTTTCTATTTTGGACATATACATAACTATATATGTATGTATACCTAAATTTTTCGCAAGGAATTCTCATAGACACGGTAGATATCTCCAGAAGCGATTTGTAGAGAGCTAAAATACTCTTCTGACAAATGAGGGATCAATATTTCACAAAATTATTATTACGTTTATATTTGTATATTAGGCGTTACGATTATCTGCATGTCCTATACCAATCAGAAAATGTACCAAAACAAATTATGAAAGGAAACTAATTATGTTCTACCCGCGTTATGGTAGTGCATACTGTATTAACATATACATACATATACATATATAGAGCTACCTATGCTTTAAATATATTCTATACCTTCAGAATTTATTAAAACTTCCTTCCAGGTAGTCAATTCTTGCTTCTGTGCGCAGCTACTGTAATCTATAGAAGCAAGAGGATCGAATCTTTCGGCTCATTTTACTTAATAACTTCAAGTTCCTTTTTGGCCTCTTTGAGCTTCATCAATAAATTAAAACGCACGTTGAACACGTAGAGCTCCTGTTCGCGTTCGTTATGAATAAATTTCATCCGATAAAGATCGAGACCTTCGTCTTGGCAGCAAGTTTGGAGAGTTATGAAAACCAATTATCTTCCTTGCTTTATCTTACCTTTATGAGTTACTGAATCATCGATTTTGCATGAGTTTTAAACCTTCTGGCGAAATTGAATTGGCTGCTGTGCATCTTGATGGAAAAAATTCTTTGAAAGTGGCGCAAATGAATTTTCCTAAAATTAATACCTATATTTTGGTGCTATACCTTATGCAGTGTTTATGTATGTTGCAGTTGATTGTTTGGCACTCAACATCATGTGCATGCAGTTTAATAATGATTTCGAACCTTAAACAGAAAATTTTATATTACAATTATTTATCTCATTAACGATGTAGTTAACTAATATGTTTCTTATGTTGCAGTGATATTCTAATACATATCTTAATGTTTTTACAGAATACTGTTATCAGCTTTATATTTATTACCTCAATAAAAGGAAATGGAATTCGAACTCAATACCCAAAGAACTATTATCATAAAAAGGTCTTCGACAGATCGCTGGCTCCGAAAGAAAATAATGAAAGACTGCAGATATCTGGTCTTAGCAGAAAGAGATTAATAATAAGACTAATATGTATTTACTTTGAAAAGATCCGTACCCGGATATCAATTGGGCCATCCCACACGAATATTCCTGATGCAGTATGCAGCAGGTTTTCTGGGGAAGAGGTGAGAAGAGGCAAAGAGATATCTCTCCCAAATGTAGACATAACTCATTGCTTCTTCTCACCTCTTCCCTAAAAAACCGGTATGCATATGCATCAAGAATACTCGTGTGGCATGGCCCATTGAATAATTCAAAAGTATATTATTAATGGGCGACCCCGCATGAGTATTCGTGCTGCAGTACGCATACCGGTTTTCTAGGGAAGGAGTGAGAAGAAGCAAGGAGATATCTCTTCTTCCCCAGAAAACCTGTTTGCATACTCAATCAGGAATACTCGTGTGGGATGGTCAATTGGCAGTATTCACCAAGCCATTTAATTGAAATTTAATTTAATTTGTGTTTTAGTACTCCCGTTAGAGAGGGTCTAAGATTTTCGAAAATAATGTTTCCTCGTCGTAATGATTACCGGTGAGAGGATCAGACCGAAGGCCACGGCGCGCACCAAAGTTAGGTTATATGAAACTATTTTCGAACAAATTTCATTATCAAGAGCAGAAACCTCATCGGAAACTTCGACAAAAGGTTAGCTCAATTAAAAAGAGTTCGAGCTCCGAATAAGTTATATTCCAAGGGCCCTTTAAGGCAAATTGTGTTTCATAGTTTTGTAAGCTTAAATTTTTTTAAAATGGTATTACTGTACGAATTGCTCTTGACATTGAAATTTACACCACACACATTGAAGCTTGTTTATGACATTTGAGCTTAAGTCGGCAAGATTTGACACTTACTGTAAAATTCTGTGAAATATTAAGCGGAGTTTAACCCACATCCTGAGATTTAAGGAAGTTGAATAAAGTTAAGCTCTTTTCTGGTGATATTATCGGAAAAATCTTCATATATGATAAGTATGTGAGGTAAAACATTTGTCAGGTACGGATTACGGAAATGAGTACGATATGGGATTAACACAATTGGCTTTGTTATACATTAATAACAACAACACCATGTATAAGTAGTTCAGAACATCTCTTCTTTGCAATATATGTACTTAACAACATAAAGAAGGTAAGGCAAAGTAATCATGATGTAAAATCGAACAGAGCACAAAGGAATTGCAGTCATTAGATCTTGAAATAAGCTCGGTAGCAGTGGCAAGAAGGGCATTTTTTAACTCACTCACCAGAATGAGTTAAGAAAGGCAAATATTCCGCTTAAGTTCACGGCGAAAATAATAGAATACGTTCTTTTGGGTAAGAAATGTGCACAAGATAATCCTATGATTACACCGCGACCCGCAGTGCTATAAAGCCATAAGCCAAATGAAGCGTGCAAATAAACACGAATTGGCATAGATAAATTTTCTATTACTGGTTTGACCCGGAAGATATCGAGATGAACACGTGCTGAAAATCAATGTGAGCCAGGCGCACAGCCACCGCAAAACACAGAGGAGTACTTCTTTAGCTATCATAAGAAAATTGACTCAGCGCATACTTTGCATAAGTCCCGATATGGTGTGGTGATTTACAATAATAAGAGCTCGGTTGAGATTTTATTGAAATTGTTTCTGGTCAGACGGGCATTGGCATAAAGATCATGTTGAAAATAAATAATAGCAATGCTCCTCTATATACATCTACTGAGGAAAATGTGGAATTCCTATCATTTCGGTGCGCGCGGCTTTAGAAGAAATTAATGCCACGCACATGCCCAACGTTCTTTCAATCTATGTATATCAAAGCACTTCATATTTAAAGAAGTGAGAAACCATATGAAAATTGATTTTTTTTTTTAAAGTACCTATGTGTAGAAGATTTTTTTTAATTTTTTAATAGTACTCCGGCGGAGAAGATATAATATATAGTAACCCATTAGAGTTGTTGTAAAGAGTCGCGTCCGAATATACTTCATTAGGACAGAGGAAATATTGCCATGATGAGGAGCAGCTAACAAAGAAGACATCATTCCGTTATCGTTAGAAGAGTGTGTCCAGGTAACAGCAGATAAGTTGAAACAAATAGCAGTAGGTAGCAGATGATGAGCATGGAGAGATGTAAACGTGAGGAATTTTAAGAACGACAATTACATATAAGCTCTATAGCCAGGCTCAAAAGAGTCGACGGTTGTGAGGAATAGCACAAAGCACCATACCTCCACCGGGACATCATTTAGAGCCAAGCTTTGCCAATCACGTGAAAAAAAAATAGAAGCTCTGCACCCGACATATTGGCGTAGTTTAGATATAATTGGAGAAATTGGTATTTAGTATTCATATCGAGTAAGTTGAACAAATGGGATGTTTTGAGTTCCATTAGCTCTCTCCAGACAAAATAAGGTACTGTAGAAAAAAAACTTGGCTAAGCGTAAAACTTATTCACTATCTTATAATAATTCTTCATCTTTCCTGTGCTTTTAAGACAGATAATGTGGAGAGAATAAGAGAAATACTGGGAAATGGCTATACATACTTATAATCATTGGAAAGATCGAGCTTTATAGATACATAGTATTTGAATACAAGAACAAAATGGTTCAAGCTTCTTAAGTAATCTATAGTTTGAGATTGGATCCTCTTCAGAGTAATATTTTTCTCTACCCTCATATTAGCTATGTTCTTTTGTGTCCGCAGAACAGAGCAGAATAAAAGATACTCCAAAGAACGCCTGACACATTTTCATAGAAAGATTTAAATGAAACGAACAGTACAAATAGTACGCTTCAATCGACAGAACAATTTGTTCTCTTCAGTATATGGGAGTTCTAGAACAAGGTACACAAAAGAACACAGCTATAATGTTTTTAGTAGGTACTCTTAAAATATACATAAGCAACGAATTTTGATTAGAGTACTGTAACAGAGAAGAAAATCTACTTTTATTATACCATACATTCATTGTTCGCAAGCAAGTAGCTGCTATAAATTTTCCTATAATAACAAAGTTCCATAACTGCGACTGCATATTTCAAAAATGTTCCTGTTTTCTGTAATTCAACATTAATTTATTGCGGAGAAATCGAGCAGGTCGTATTCAAATTCAAACAAGAAAAATATTTATGCAGCCCAGAGGGAACCTACACAATATTCAAGGCAATTACAATTACTAGCTCTGTAGACCGAACTGAAATGTTTGTTATTGGCTCTTGTACAAGTATAGCACGCACTGCATAGTGCATAACATTGCATTACATAAATGCTGCAGTAGTCATAAATATGACATGACTTGACAGAGGTATTAATTATTATATGAACGATCAGGATGTCAATGTTCTACTCGTGTTATTTGCCTTTACACAAAATTTATGATAAACAGATTTTTCGTTATAGACAACAAATGTTAAATTTTTTTATATATATATATGTATATACATATATATATATATTATTTATATACAATATATACTATAGTTTTGTAGTTAATTAAAAAAGCAAGAGCTACAACTCGGAGGATTAGTTTTCAATAAATGGGATATATGCATCTGTGAGGCTGCCTCTTACTCTCAATTCTTGGCTGTACGTAGTGGTGCTACACAAGGTTAAATTCTTGAGCCTTTACTATTTTCAATTTTCTTAAAAAATATTTCCTTAGTTATTAAATATTGTAAGAAGTCATTTATTGAAAACAAAACCTAGATAGAACCTGTAAAAATGCGTAAATAAATTAATTATGCCAAAATGAATCAATAAAATTTTTCTACAATCGTGATGTAGCGGGCTGATTGCAGTTCACATTCCAAAAAACTACTATTGGGAAGTGTTTAATTAGAATACTTCATTTATCTATTCTTTGAATGTATTGTGTTGTAAATTCGAAACACTATAATATAGTATCTGTTATGAACTTGAACAGACCATTTTACCGAGCGCGCTATATAAATCAATAAGAGAAGAATATACAACATTAAAACTTCTTTCGGAATTCAGCAATTTTAAATTCCACCATAAATCGGTATAATGACTAAAAGCAGATCTTGAATCTGCTATTTACTTGATTTCTAGTAATAATTTAGCAACAATAAAGTGCTGAGAGTATAACCAAAGGATTCTATTTTAAGTTTACAAGATTAAATATCCTTCATATGTGTATGTCCACGGGTTAAGTGTTAACTACGACATTTTTTTCTGTGATTCATTCGTTCGTTACTTCTCCCATTCTGTGCATTGTTCATATCTTAAGCGACCGCGATCTTTAACAGTGCCGCTAGGTGCTCATATCGAGCTCTGGTAAGAAGTAATCTGTTGCGATGGTCTGCATGGCTTCCAGCTGCATTCCTTGACTCAATCATCTTCTCAATCAATAAGCAACGAGAAGGCACCGACGACAAGAAATAACTACTGCGCTCCATTACAAAGTGCTTCCATTCATTGAGTTTTGTAATTTACCTTTCATTCATCCGTTCTTCTGGGTTACCACCATTCATTTGGTGGACTCCGTATACGAAGGTTACAATCTTTCAGGAAGGGAGGGGTATATGTACGTATATATTTTAGAGAACCTCTAAGCCGGCTTTAGCCATTTTCAACTCATCTTGGAAAAACCAGTTTTCTTCTAAGAGAGCATAACATGCTTGCAAGATTTATCAGTTTAGGATCAGATTATTAAAGATATGCGCAGCCACTGCAATAATTGCCCGAGGGTATTTATTTGATATTAAATTTAATTAAATTCAAAATTGGCTCGCATTCATTGTAATTGTGGCGATAGACAGAAAGGCGATAACGTCGGTAGGCAGGTATCTTGTATATTGAGAGTAAATGGCACTGCAAGTTTGTTTTTTGAAAATTGAGTGTTTTTAAATATTTTTATTAGTTGGAATACGAATTAAACTTATTTTTATATACCTACTTAAATTTAGAAGTGAAGATAATTAATTATTAAGACTCCTTTTTGCTTAATTTCTGCTTGACAAATGGTTCTATTATTATTGGAGGTTAAGTTAATAATCCAATAACCTAAATAACCCATTGCGCAGTTAGTTGTTCAGAATTTTATTTGTAGCACACTCGTAATTAAAGTGCCCATATAATACCCACTTTCTTTTCAATAAGAAATATACATACATACATATAATCCCAAAGAAGGAGCTTAGGAAGATTTCACTTCCCTGACTATGTAAATCTAAATACAAAAAAGGGAGTAGTGCTCTGTACACAACAGTAACAGTATGTCAAAAATAATTGAAACACTAAAAAAGTGTTTTTTTTGCTTTTGGAAAAATTCTGAAAATATTTAACGATTTTATTTTTAAAATACATGGTTGCTCAGGTTTCAAGGTTATCGACAAAACCAAACAATTATTTCACATAAAAGCAGTCATTTTCAACTTAACAGCTTTAATTGATTTGCTTCTATTCAGAATGTAAGTAAGTACCTACGCAATTATTGAAATTCATTGTCGCACTCAGCCATTTAATATTTCCAGTATGAGGGAAAAATCTCGAGTACATGTGCTACGGTTAAGTTATGCATAAATGCTGCAGTCAAAAGGTTCTTAAAAGTGGTTTCTGCTATAAAACGGAACATTTTATACTTCGTTACATTTTAATTTGTTGCATAGCAAGATATAACCTCATATTTTCTGAACATTATTAGTTTTAGGACCTAGCAATTTAGTTTAAGATGAAGCAGATTCTCTACAGAGAGTGTATTCTGTGACGGAAATAGGTATTAAGTAACAACTATATTTCCTACTTTTTTTTTTTCAAAAAGTAGACAAGTTAGACAAGTTTAATGAAGTGTATAGAAACATATGCAGCTAACGCTCTTCTTCCTTCTTAGGATTTGTCGTGTTCTTATGTAATAAGTGTAAATAATTATGTGCAGGTATGTACATATTTTGCTCTAAACACCTAATTTATCATACCATGCTTATTTATATTTTGATTCATGTCTGGGAGGGGAGGCTGGTTTAATGTGTGGTATTCAAATTGGTTTTTATCAAGTGTAACTATGGTGCAGGAATCCACTAACCCATTACAGTGGACTGGCCTTTTAACACTACTGCTGGAACATCAAACAAATCAAATGAATTGTTGTAGAAGCCTATACATAGGGTTTAATTGTTGTGTAAAGGGATATTAAGGCAGCTTTCTGCTGAGGTTTTACTTGGCAATAGGAAATAAATTGATATTGATCATAGTATCATTATAGCTGAATATAGTAATTGTATAGAACTACATATGATAATATTATTATCTTTTACAATATTCCTTCTATATAACATTAATGTTTACAAATATGTTATTTACATATTCTAATAGTTTATTAGGAGTAGTTTTAGCAATTTTATGAAAAATAAAAAAAATCCTGATTGCAATGTAATTAACTCACAGATGGATGCTCTAAAACTGCCCACATTGAATTGTATATGGTCCGACGCCAGCATCCATCCAGCACACCAATTAATCGATCCTCTTAATGCAATATTCCAGAATGTGTAAAGGTGTGCGGCAAAAGGCAGAAATCGGTGATTTGCAAAACGGTACTGTCCATCCATATGCCCACAGGTATGCTACAAAACGGACATTCCAGGCCGACCATAATGTTGTGAAGTATTAACGACCGGATGCGCTGATATATATTTAAGGCTGCAATGGCCAAGAACTGGTTTCCTGGCAAAAATAAAGTGCACCTTGCTACCTGAGTTGCAGTTAATGATTTATGATACGAAAGATAATAAATACTGGAGTGGACTTATCTTGCGAGTAAAGGGCGAGGGGGCGGATGGCTCGATCGGTTCACCTCGGCGTTCGGCGTGTTAGACGGTTGGTACTGCTGCTGGTGCTGCTGCTGCTACTTCACTTATCGCGGTGGAGGTTGGAAATGTAAGTAAACGAAACGAATGGCAAAAGAGGTATTAAGATGTTTCCGAATGGAGAAATTAATTTTATCGAACATAAAAAGTTGCGACCAGTTCTTCATGTGTGTTATATTCTTCTTCTTATAGTGCGAGACCATCTTGCATGTTCTTGGTGATTATTACTCTCATCAAACTTTTAAAATATCGAAAGATTAAAATTCAAAAATGCAAATTTTTATGAAAAGTCTTTGTCTGTTAAGTTTTATAACAGTTCTAATAAAGCTCAATTAAAAAAATTGTAAGAAAACCCGAAATTTTTCTTTTAGACCACCATAACTTTGGAAAGGAGAGGAGTACAGAGCTCAACAGAATGAATTTCTGTTACTGAATCTAACTTTGTCAGCAAGCCTTATGTCATTGATATAAAAAATTATCTTAACTTACCAAAAGATGGTTAAATTGTACAGAATTAGCATATTCCGGGCATTTCATCAGCAAACAGATCGGTGATTTTTTTCAGTAACAAATTAATATTTAGCGAAGGTAAAAAAGGTAGTATATACGAGTAAGTATATGTATTGGATATATTTGGTCTGATATCCTACTTACAATGCTGATGGAACTTAGTTGATTAGATGATTTAAAGACAAATATGAAAGAAGATAAAGCGATGCAGCCACTAACAGGGCCTATGTAATAACTCGGCCATCTCCTTTGGGCAGACTTAGAGGACCGCAAAGCAGGTTCATCATCAAAGCCTGCAGCTACGTGTTGAAGCACACCAGAAGCTTGTCCACCATAAGATACCAAAGGAGTCAATGTTTACAAAAGAGGAGGATAGAACCCCACTCTGAGAACTTAATGCTGAAGACAGAGCATTATTACTGAAATGGAGTAAAAGGACTCCAAGAGGTTTTGGAGGAGGTAATTCGAACTTTATTACAAATTGCTTTTACAATAAAAGGAGAGGGAGAAAGAGAAAGAGTTAGTTTTAATCTGAATGAGCTTATTCAGTTAGTTTTAAGAATTACTCTCGAAATACAATAAATATTCCGTGATTTTAGGAATTGAAAGAAACAATCAAGTGAAAAGTCATAAGTATATACATATGGGTGGAAGCTGCTATTCATTATGATACATACATGCCCAAGTCATTTAAATCAGTGCTATGATGTATTTGGAAAAATTTGTATATTTATAAATTAAAATAGACTTGTTTCTTCCTTTATATCCTCTACTTTCTTCAGATAAATTATTTCTAAAATTCTAAAAGTTCTATAGTATAGAAGTTTAATGATTAACAACTATACAATAAAAATAATGACAAGTAAGCCCAGGAAGACACCACAAAAATAAAATAAGAGTTTAGTTTTATTGGGGAACACTCGTGGATATTTATTGCCTATAGTATCTTGTCAATAACCAGCAGACCACCATATTCCAGAAAACCATATACCATATATACAAAACCTACAGAAGTGCATTTTGGAGACAAGCGTCTGGTGGTGGTGCAAATGAAATGATCTGCACTGCATCGCGTCGCTGTGGTTTACATGGAATGAACGTAAAACATGCAGGAGGGTATCAGAGTTGACAGGTGAGTTATACGATACCCACATGGTGCAAAAACATGTTCGCTGTTATGTTAAGAACGAATGAAATTGATCGCGACAATATTGCATACACGACTCGAATTTATAATTTCTGCTCGATCTTCGTCCGCTTCATGCAAGCAGCCCGGTGCATGATCTGCGGGAACTCATTTTTCTTCTCAACTGTTACGATCTTCCCGTCGATTCACCGCTGATTTGTTATGTTTATATATATTGCAACACTGAATATTTCCAGTATACTGAAGAAGATTTAGTCAGGATTTAACGGAAATCCCGGATGCAGGCGCAGATATTGTAAATTTGATATAAAAAAAATAATAATAATAATATCATGTACTCGTTAATTTTGAAACATTTTGATTTCACCGCTATTTAAAGCAGCAGGATGCAATTGTTTAGAAATAGGGCAAAGTTATTATCTATATGATGTCATATATGATATTTGATACCCTCCGTAAAGAGTAAGCTTCTCAAGGGGGCCAAGGCGACGCAGTAGTCCCCGGCTTGTTAAGCCGGAGAATTTGCGTGCTATTCCGTGTCAGGGAAGGGGGGTACTTCTGTCGAAGTTTCTGTGCAATGGCCTGCCCTGGAGTTGGGCTAGGCCAATGCACAGAATGTTCTTATCGGCGTTGACGTCCCGGTTCCACGTAATACGGCAGTTTGTGCAAAAACTGGTACCGTTGTGGAGAATATGATGGGAATGAATATGATTTTTCTCTTCCAGTCATTAAGGAATGTAGTGAAGTATCAATATCATGTTCAAAATAATAACTTGAATTTAAATAGGAAAATCATTACTGAATAATAGGTACACTTTCCAGTACATCTACTATGTTACGACTTATCTTATTTATATTAATAAGAGTGACGGGCGGATGATATTTGATACTTTTTTTAAATATTGTACTCGTACTATTAGTAATGACTGATAAATAATGTAACTCTTATGCGAAATAGATGTAGACGATCTTTATCTATGTCTTTACCAGCACACAAATCATTACTACGAAGATTCAAACTCCGGATACCTTACTTAACTTACTTACTTACTATTAAATAGAGATTTTTTAACTAAACAATAATTAACAGTTTAAGATCAGACTCACCGGAAGAGGTTTTTATTTCCTTCAATTTCGTACCTGCAATAAAAATACTTTTAAGTTTGACGTCATAAAATTAAATTTTGAACAAATTTCGTTTACTACCAAAATCGCTTTTATCCTAGTCCTTTTGCAACTTTCTTGTTTAAATATTTTCAAAATAATTATCGTTGGAAACAATAAAAAATCACAATTGTAAACTAGTAAGATAATATTAATAGTGGAATATTCTTGATCATCAATTCCAGCGAAAGCTCATAATCAATTATCACTTGGAAACAAAACAATAAAAAATCACAAGAAATTAAAATACTTTATAAACTAGAAAGATAATATTAATAGTGGAATATCCTTAATCATCATCGTTCAATTCCAGCGAAAGCTCATAATCTCTTTTATAATGTATGACCGTTTTAAGTCGAGGCCCAACAATTAAAAAACTTCATTTGCCCTATCGAAATATGCCTCTTCCTTGGGCGCGTTCACTGCCACTTTGGCGGAGTGAACACTCGGTAGTGACTTGTAGTCGACAAAAAGTCACTATTTCGGTGGCAGTGAACGCGCCCCTTGTTATGAGAAGCGACTAAAAGGGCAACATCTCTGGATCTGCATCAGGACAAACTTAATAGATGCAAGGTCCAGCAGTGCTGTTGAGTATCGACATAATGTATACATATGTATATTCATCTAAAATAAAGATGAGAGCAGAGCACGATTATATAATTTCCATTTTATAATACATATTTCACTCATTTTCAATTTTCCTCGCTAAAATCTGATTGGTAGGTAAATAGCTTTTACTTAAATAATTGTTATTAACAAATAACCAGCAACCGAATTCAGTCAAAATAGAATTCTAAACTTTGCGTGCAGACTATATCCTCTATAATTATATTAGAGATCTGCTTATTTTTACCGAGTTGTATGGCTAGGATTCAATTCCTAGAAATAATTTTACAAATCACGGTGTCAATATACATCCAATCAAAAAATACATATGTAAATCTGTAAATGTCAATCTTCAACTTACTGTTCGTGCCGTATCGTGTCGTGATACAATTTTTAACTGAAATTTGTTTTAAAGGAGAATCAGCCTCCTCCTAATGGGATGGTTTCATACATTCCGTAGAAATTACAGTTGTCTGGCATCCGTTGACGTGTTCAAATGGTTTTGCAGCAATCTTGTTTTTTGTGGGTACCTTTATCTTATATGTATACCAAAATAGCTTAGCAAAAATCAATCGTTCCAGACTTGAAAAGAGCTGTAAATTTGAATAAAGGTTACCTGAGGCGAATTTAGAAAACAGTAGCCAGGTTCGTGAAATTATAATTGATCGAATCAACATTCTGGCCGGAAAAAAGGTATAAGTGAAGAAGGTGAAGTTGAAAAGAAGAAAAACTTTTGAGAAAAAATTAGAATTTCGTCCATAGGCTTAGCGTGTGCCTTGTTGATTTAAAAGCTTCTAATTGCAATAATTTGATTTAAAGAAAATTTGACTTTTTTGTTGGCACATAATTTTTGGTTAATCGTTATCTCATTTGACGAATTTAAGATGGGCTGTCCGTCATTGTTTTCTAATGGAAAAAACGAAACAGAATGCAAGAAAAAGAGTGCACAATGTACCGCTAGATGAATGACTTTCCCACAATTCTAGAGCCTCGATGTCATGTCTATAGAGACGCATAAGGATTAAGGACTTTGAGTGCCCTGAATATTACTATCAGTACGTTTACATGAATACTTGAGTACTAAAACTAGAATTATATTAATGGTAACCCCAAGCTTTGAGCTTAAACGTACATACGATGGGCACCTACGAAAGTAATTAGACATTTCAATTTATAGCATTTTTATACATTAGCAAACCAACTTAAAGAAATTATAGAGATATGTAGATACATGTCATTTATAGCGAAAGGAAGGAAAAATTGTTAGAAGGGAAAAATTTGTAGATGAAGCACAGGACCAAGACGAGGTGGGAATCGAACCCACGACCTCTGGGTTGATAGTCATCGCGCTTACCAACTGAGCTACCGAGGCTTGAAATCCATTTAAAGCTCAGGTAGGGCGGTTGATTGAATTAATTCCAATTACTTAACTTAATTTTTCTTGAATTTAATTTTCCAATTACCTAAGTTGAAGTTTACGCGTTAAATGAGCGTTTTCATGATATTTTGAAGCTTAAGTTTACATCCGCGGCTATCCTCCAAGCTATCCTTCAAACTTTGCTAACTCGTTTTAATTTACTCACAATTGACGAATATGAAAATAATATTAGCGGAAACTTATACTTTCCGAGCTATTCAACTTTTAAATTCCGAAATTTACACTACACACACAACGAGGTAAAAACTAAAGGAGATGCAATCATATACGATCCGTGTACATGAGCGTACCCAAAATTGCCCTGCATTTGTGTATGTTTCACTCCGCCATTTTTGGTCTTCGCTGTCAAATTCATACCTAGGTTTAGTTGGTTTTGGGCTTGGTGCATTGACGCAGGAACCCGTGAAATAACCGTAGGGGCACAAAGCAAATATTACTCACAAACTTTTTACCACTGAACTTTTCTTCGAACCTTTCTTCTTAATTATTAACTTTTTTACGTTCACCTTTGCAAATTCAGTAAATACTTTTGAGTATATGTAAATAAAAGCGATTAAAATTGCACATAGGTTGTACAATTGTGTACAGGTGTACAAATTTTACGGCGCTTATGTACAAACAATATCAGTGTCATTGGGTTAGAATTGGGTACGCGATATTTTCTCATTGCATTCCTTTAGTTCTTACCTCTTTGTACACACATCACACACATTTGACATTTTTACAAATAATTAACTCTTCTTCTTCTTTTATTAAGTAGCAACAAGCATGAAATTCATCTTATTGATGGGTATATACATACCTTGTGAATATTCGGGTTACCAGCATTGCGTTTTTTTATTCATTTAGTTAGAATGGAATAGAAAAATAATAATTAAAAGACACACACCCACAAACACATAAATATTTTTCTATTCCATTCTAACTGAATGCTGCTAATTACACATCATTGTTTATCGAATATTTGAAAGGTATGTATATACCCATTAATAAGATGAATTTCATGCTTGTTGCTAATTAAAAAAAGAAGAAGAGTTAATTATTTAAGAAAATGTCAAATGTATTGTGTGTAGTGTAAATTTCGGAATTTAAAAGTTGAATATCTCGGAAAGTATAAGTTTCAGCTCAAAATTATTTCTATATTCGTCAATTATGAGTAAATTAGAACGAGTTAGTAAAGTTTGAACAAAACCGGAGGATAACCGCGGATGTAGCATCCGTTAATTATTTGTGAAAATGTCAAATGTATTGTGAAGTGTGTAGCAAAATGAAGTTAAAACAAATTGCAGCCAAATGTGTTTTCTTTCTAATAGTTTTTAAAAAAAATAGAATGTAGAGCAAATTTACGGAAATTATAGCGTTTAAACAAAATACAAGCAACTTTTATATGAAAAACTCCTTCAGTAAGACAAGGCAAGAAAACTGTGGATGTCGCCTGCTGACCGGCCCGCTGCTCTCTTTTTTCGACTTTGTTCATGGCTTGTATCTTGCGGGGGTTACGCGTGGGCTGATGATATCGAATGTAGCTGCCTACAGATTCGGACTCCGGCTGCACATACCCACATGCAATTATCACTCAGCTGAGAGGTATTGATCGTAAAATAGTAAGTTTACTTTGTAATCAAAACTATTTTATTATTTTGTTATGTAAGGTATATAGTAAGTATAGCCTTTGGGAAGGTAAGGAACCAAGCTGTAAGTTACAAGAAGATTATTTTCCTGTATGGATAGTAGTTTAGGCTCTATAGCATATAGAAAGTCAATGTTTGATATTTTTCCATAAGCATCAATATAGAAGATTTTAGAGAACGGACTCCGAACGCACACATAGGTTTCTGTTTTATAGCTTGGGAAGTATTATCGAGGGTTTTGACACATCTCGATAATATACTTACAAATGTATTGTTCCATAAACTAAACAACTAGTTTGACCGTAAAGTAGTGTTCGTTCATAGAGATGCCATGGACCAAGGTATACATTTCGCACTGTTATGTCACATAATCGGGGAACATGGTTTGTAATGGGAATACCTTGATTACAGCCATTTTGCGTCTTACACCGTCCATGCCAAGGTATATAGAATACAGTCTTCTATATACCTTGGGCTGTAATAACAGTTCTACGAAGCCGAATGTCATGGGAAGTGGAACAAATTGTTATTAGCTTTTTACTAGTCATTTTGCCCCTTTTCATCTAGTACAAGTTTATGCATGCTGTAAGTTCTCTCTCCTCCACTTTAGATTTACATAGGAATCTTTGTATTAAAAATTGACTAGTGTGTTAGTTAAAAATGTTGAAAGAGAAAAATAGTTACATTATAGAAGCATCCTATTCATGCGACAGTTTTGACAGCTGTTCTACTGTTAGAATATACTGCGTACAGTACCCATGTAAACTCAAGTTCGGGCACGATGGGCCTATGAATAGATTTTAATGGTGTGAATGCTTGCGCGAAGAATTTAAGGATCATATGCAGTGAAGTGAGTTGTGTGAAGTTGTGTTTCTTTAATAAATGATTTTCTATTTCATTCTAACTAAACGCTGCTTTACTGCACATCAATTGAATATTCGTAATGAATAAAAAAACGCAATGCTGGTAACCCGAAAGTTGGACCATTTCCTTGCTATTTAAAAGAAGAAGAAGAGTAAATTAATTATAAAAATGGCAAATGTGCGTGAAGTGCAGTGCGAAGTTCGCGATTTTAAAAGTTAAATATCTCCGAAAGTATAAGTTTCCGCGAAAAATAATTGCGATATTTGTGATTTGTGAGCGAATTGTAAGTTATTTGCAATATTTAAAGAAAATCGGTTACAGTGGTCGGATTCCGACTTATGCCAGGAATTATATACATATGTTAATACATGCGACTTGCATACTTTAACTTGAACTTAAGAAGTCCTCTCACATTATAATTATGTGCTTATTAGAAAAATATAAAAAATTTGCATTTGGGATGATAATTTTAAGCGTTTTCTTCCAGTTGGTTCGACCTCTCAAACTTTTTTAATTGTGCAAAACTGAGATAAACATGTTAACATATTCATAAAGACCAAAATATTTGCAAAAACATTCATTATTTCCTCACTAAAGGTCCTCGTTTAGATCGGAGACTTTCAGAATAGCTTTCCTAATTGTCTTTCAATTTGAATCCGTATGTGTAAGACAAAGTCAAAATCGGCAATATAAGATTTAATGATTAAATAAAATTTTGCTTTCAACTGACAACGATAATGTGTTAAAACGCACATTTAATTTCATTTTATTCTGTATACTTCATATGTACGGCAAAATGTACCTATTGCAATGCAGCAAAAACTGTGGGATCCATTTTACATAAATTGTGATCATTTTCGTGTTTGGTCTCTTTAAAAAACTGTCAATTTGTTATGGTCCACCCGTCATCGTAAATACCATTGTTGTAAATTTCACGCATTTTACGCTGGCAAGGTGTATATATATACGCAAGACTTGGTGCCATAATGGATTTCACGGCAAAGTGCGTGCTTACATCTTTTTATGGTATTTGGCTACATCATTGATGCGTGATTGTCGCCCACCAGAAAGTCACGATAGCGATCTCGTTACTAGGTTTTTTTTGTAAGTAATGAGGAAGTGACTCATGAATAGACAACTTGACCATTACTTGTAACGCGGAAAAGTCGCGTTTAGGAAGATGGGCAAATATGTAGCAGTAAATAAGGCCGCATTCAGTATAGAAAATATATCAAAGCTGGCCAACTGGTTCATTACTCAAATTGGCATATGTATTTGAGTCGTGTTGAGAGTTACTTTACCTCAACGTCTTCGCGAATGTTTTGATCTCGCTTTTTGCGTCATGAGTACATTGATCTAGCTTTCGTTTTTCAGATACTTCCTGTACACATATATATATGTAGATAGTTAGTTAGTTATGTTTATACACCTATCGGTTTTCATAAAACTCGTAACAGGAAATTGGACGTATAGTCATCTTTATGCCATTTTTAGATAATATAATAAGTGTTAAGATAAAATCTTTTACCTTTGAGTGAAGTGAAAAGAAAATGCTTATGCGATCATCTGAAGTACAAAATATATTATTTGACTGTTGTATAAAAAAAATGTAAATTTTCAAACTAATAGTGGAGATGTACGTAAATCACCATTTTATAGTTAGTTACAATTAATGTAGACTGAATATGGTTCTGAATATTGACTATAATAATAAATGTCTACGTAAGGAGATAAATTTTATGAACTTTATACTTAAATTTTTTAAAATTTTATCTGGAGAGGCCCATATCAATGTTCAATTGTTGAGACACGAATTCTCCAGGTTACACCAATAATAAACGGCGACATGTCTAATCTTGTCTCACCAGATGATTATTGACGTTCATCGAAAGAATATCAAATATAACTCGAAATAATTTTCAAAATAAAGATATTAAAATGAATTAGACGTTCACAACTTTTCGCCGTGGCTAATATAACAGGTTCACGACTAGGTGAAACTTGTTTATTAAATTTTATATATATTTATTTATATATTTGTTTTGTCAGCAGTAAATTTTCCTTGTTTAAAGTCTTATTTTTATTCGCCTAGAATTTTTTCTAGCGCTGATAGACGATAAGATTTTGTACGCATGATGTACAATTAGATTTCAATAAAAACCAACTATAATAGCGTAAAAGCGTTCTTAGCTATTCTATTTTAAAGTTTAGTGTGTGTAGTTGATTTGGCTTTTGTAAATAAAATAAATTGTAGTAAATATACCTAACAACAGCATTTTTCAAGAATCTTATGAATTTCTTCGTTTGAACGAGCGATTTAAGGAACTTGAGGCAGAGAAACGAATTTTTTATCAATTCCAAATAAAGTCGTTCGAAAACTTTATTACTGACAGACTTAACAGTTTTTCACTGAATTGTATCTATATAATCTAATCCCTTCTGTTGCAAATATTAGTACAATTTATTATAGTTAATCTACTTAGGTAATAAAAACTTTCAATGTATTACATACAAATATTCTCGCCTCATTTCTTCTATAGATGATATAAAAGGCTCTACCTCCATATTAGGTGGAAGTTTAAATTAAGCTACTGACGTCTAATTCTCTGAAATCTGGTTCTATTTCCTTTTCCTAATATGCATTCAACGATAAATTGTTTTGAATTATTAAAACCCTTATCATGCACCTGAGCAACTTACTGCGCCACGAAATCTTAACCTCGTCAATCGTTCGACTCGCCAAAGTGAGTAATAAAATTGCTGTAAAACGTGGTGGATAATTACGGCGCATTCGGGCGGTCATAAAGCGGTTCAATATATTTCCGTAAAAGTTGACGTTGATGTTTCTTGATCATTGCCTCTGAAAGCCTGCAGACGATGTGGAAGCTGTCATTACTACACGATTGGTTGATCATTTCAGATTCGGCGTCTGTGTGTCATGGTAACATTATGAGATCAAAGACCCTTTTACGCAAGGAAAATCTTCGTATACTTCTATGGCTTTTCTTATTATTATCTTTATTCATTGATTACGATAATTTTATAGACATGTGTGTCAGTTTCTTGAAAGAGTATATTGACTATACATATGTACATATCCATCTACAGTAAGTAGGAACTTGTATTATCAATCTGCAACAGCCACTGTAACTGATTTAATCTGGAACTGAATAAACCCTGGTCCTTCAGACTATGGTATCAGAGTTGCGATCGATTGTTTTTTCTAAATGAGGGTTGCTGTTAGAGAAATGTGTACTTATAATGACAACCACTTCGGCGTCAATCATCAGTTAGTCCTGTGTGTTTCCATGGATGGTTTCCTCATAGATAAAGGTACCGGTTCCAGAATTTTATCCCCCAGCCTAGTAACAAGAAATATGATGAAATACACTATTTTTTACCAGCATGCAGTCGTTACTTTACAAAGCCAGGCCGTTCTACTCTAATTAATATCTCAAAACAGATATTATTATCGATTTTTTTTATATAAAACTCATATATTGCATTTTGCTTGCTAAATATTATAAAGCGAAGGAATATCCGTCGAATAAAACAGCTGAATTTTTCAAACGCCTATGGCAGTCAGCTATTTTTAAGTGGATAGAGTTAACTCATCGGGTACATGAACGGCAAGAATTTAGCAACAAAAGATGCTAATTATTGTTTGGCAGCAATCATTTGTACACAAATTCTTTAATTTACGGTAATTTTCTTATTTCTGCTGAAAATAGTTCACCGCGTGTTCGTATAGCGGTTTTTCATTAAAATTGCAAAACCAGAAGGAATAATGATACGTCTACATCGAAAGATATATTTGATATTCTAAGTAATACTAGAGGGCATATCTACCGGCGGCGTCGTAAAACGCACTTCCCTTCCAGTGATACACGGGCTTAGTATGTAATTATGCTCTGCAAAGGAATAAGCCACGTTCATCTGTTGAGACCTTGAAATGAATGTGTTATTATCCTAATGATGGGATTCATTCCTTAATGCAGATAAAATGAATATCTTGAAGACCTGCAGGCGACAAAACCTTATATATTTTATTGTCTGTCAAATTTCTTGGTTGGATGTGGAAATGCATTGGATGAGCGATTCCATTGGGGCGTGAATTACTGAGTTAATTCATTCTTGACGCTGAAGGGCTACCAATACTATATACAAAATTATTTATTAATAAGGAAGGGCGTTATTATATAATTAAATAATATCCTCGTATGTCCATAGCAAAAATCAAACTTCGACTAAAAAACAATATTCATTAGCGTTCCCCAATTACAATGTGACGAGATGTTTTTAAATTTAAGTTACATCGATGATGACTTTTGTTTCGCTAGCTGTTATTTCAGTCATTTTTCGTACAAAATTTTTTTAACTTTAAAATTGACAACTGTTAACGAAAATATCTCATAAATACCTTCAGCATTTTTTTAAAAGATTACTTTTTCTAAAGTTCAGCAGAAAACAATCTAGTACTATGGACGTAATGTATTATATCTGGAATATGGATTTAATCGTCCAACAATATATAAATTCATTCAGAAGCTCAGGTTTATAAATTAAAAAAAAAACAACATTATGTTTTTTAAAAAAGAAGTTTAATGTGAAAAAGGAAGTCGTCCAATTCCAAGTAACAATACTTATTGAATAAATTATATTTACTGCCCTACTATAAACACGCCGTCCTCTTTAGACTTTGAAAATTCTTAAACTATTCTATACTCTCCGAGCAATGTCTTGAACACCTGACCTGCACTGTACTTGCGTGTTGATTCAAACATTGCCATACACCGTTTGCTATTAGCAGATAATAATGCTAAAAAGTACATTAGGCACCTGTAAATGATTTTACTTAATAATTTATTCCACAATGTGTTTAGAACATTATTCTTCATTCCGACCAGCTCATTCAAACCAGTTCTTTGGCCAAAGTATAATGAACATATGAGAACGATCTGCGCATAAAGCCTGCTGATCACACAACTAAGCCACAATAAAAATATGTATGTAACTCTTATTCTTTTCAATCACAGTGGGCTATTCATTCGATACCAGTCCACCCAGAAACTATCATCACCTGCTTATAAACGAAAGGATTGAATCTGCCGAACAAAGCAGCTTGCGCAGATACCGTAGCAAATTTCAGATTTTGTGTTATTACCGCATTAGTTCCGCACAACACTTATCCTGAGAGAGGAGATCATTATGTGGCTTCTTTTATTTAGATGAATTTACTGAAGTTGGCCGGGCACATAAATCATCACATTTAACTGGAAGGCAGTATGCGATACGTAATGTAGGAGGTTGTGTTGTGGCATTGAATTGATAGCGTCAAAAAGTGTTAATTATCTTCAGACGAAATGAAATGTGTCTTTTGAAAATATGATAAAATTGATGCATTTTATTTGGGTTTCATGCTGTGATGTACCTCCGTAAAGAGTAAGCCCCTGAAGGGGGCCAAGGCGACGCAGTAGTCCCCGGCTTGTTAAGCTGGAGAATTTGCGCGCTATTCCGTGTCAGGGAAGGGGGGTACTTCTGTCGAAGTTTCTGTGCAATGGCCTGCTCTGGAGTTGGGCTAGGCCAAGGCACAGAATGTTCCTACCGGCGTTGACGTCCCGGTTCCACGTAATACGGCAGTTTGTGCAAAACTGGTACCGATGTGGAGACCGAGACGGCCTCGCCGGCTCGAAACATATGCTGCACAGCTTCGTCGTCCTGAACTCATCCACTTCGAGGACAGAGCAATGAGCTTTAAGTGCCCGCAACAATTTCGTGTGTGGCGTCCGCACCTAGCCACGTATTGGCGAATTTGCAGCAATTTTCGTGGAACCAATACACACTAGAGTTTCTGGAGTATTGTTGGTGATTTTTTTTGCCAATTGATACACTGCACGCTCTGTGCAAATGTAGTGCTTGAAGCGCAAACGTTTAACTTTTCGCCGGCCATACACCGCTTGGCGTCTCGAAAACCATTGCTGGCGATCTTTGGTGTACGCCAAATAGTCGTCTTGCATAGGGGATTGCGTGCACATTACTGCAGTTGTAGGAAGCGATCTTGTATACTTCGCCAACGAAACTTTGCGTGCATACATAGACGCGGTGTGATGGAATGTCGAACTCTTGATTTTAATTAGATCAACATTTTCATTTACATTCGGTGCTCGTACACCGCCAGCGATCAGCCGACAACCAGGATCTAATCCAACAAATTGCTTATAACACCGGAGTAAAATTTAGCTCGGATATCGCGCATTGTCTTGTCATCATCCACTTCACAATTCTTTGTTTGCGCCGTTTCACCGGTGGTTGGGATGGTGCTACTGCCACTTCCTTCTTCATTGAAAAGGTCATTGCTACACCATCTGTGCAAATGGACCAATCAAACTTTTTACGGCCTACCGATGTCGGTATTTTAAAGTATTTCGGCCATTCGTCTTTGCGAACAAAGTTTTTAAAAAGACCCTTAAACAATTTCAGTCCGCATAGACGTTGATAGAGCGCAAATGAATCGTAGCGCACATGGTGCAGCCCATGCTTGTATATTGGTACGAGAGCAACATTTTTCAAGTTATTTGTCTGTTTGTACCGTTGTAGTTTATAAAATGTCTGCAAATAATTATGTGGTTGTTGCTTAATGTTGTAAAACTTAACATCATCATCAACATAACCAAGTTGTGCAATCATTTGCTGAAAAAGTTCAGCCTTCGGTACTGATGTACTTCCGCGTGTGAATAAATAACTTAACGTATCATAAACTTCTCGTTTATCTCTTCAGAAACGATATAAGAATTTTCTGATTCTTACGTACGCATGCATCCAAATATTATTGTTGAACACAGTCTCGTATTACCTGGCATCTAACTTAAAGAGATTCGATGTATGAGACATATCGTAGAGACCACGTCCCATACGAGAGCCACGTAAACTTTTCTACTCCATGTCAATGTCATATTTGGTCTTGCTGCCCTTTATCAGAGCATAATAATAGTCTAAAAATTTAATTTCCCCAAAGATCCCGTCTTTCCATGCCTTATACAATTTATAATGGATATAAAAGGACGTTTCCACGCAAAGTGCAGACACTTCCGTAACGTCAGACTGTATTTGTTCGCGTAGTATAGCATTCTTACATTTCTTCGCAAAGCCCATCTTCACGTTCGAATATCTTGTTGTTGTTGTTGCTTCATTTTCTACTGTTTGTGTTTCATTTTCCGTTTTGGGGGTCCTGGGTTACTCTCGAGACCTTCGCAGGTTAGGTCCCGCAAAAAGGGATTTGTCGAGAGTAACCCGAAAATTCTCCTCTTTACGTCGTTTGGCATTTTTAGAGGGTTGCCACCCTCATAAAAAAAGGAATTTTTCATTTTGTTCCCACGAGTTGCGGAGAAAGACAGTCACCCACGGCAGAGATCCGCATTGCCGCAGGAAGGCTAGTTTAAACCGGAGGTCGCCTGGTATCCGGAGTTCGCATACTAGCGACTAAGCTCCCCCTTAGCCACGCAGCCCTCGGCGTATGCTGTTTCACCTTGGCTTGGGGTCCAATTTACTGCCGCTAAGCAGAAGGAATGAACACACCTCTGGCAGTTGCTTCGGTAGGACCAGAGTCCTACCTACTCCCATGCCAGGCACCTATACTTTTACCCCAGCCGAAGCTAGGTTGGCCACCTCGTAGAGGTAGTATAGGCACTTGTCCAGAACCACAGATTAACTACCTCTGCTTCCGGACCGGACCCGCATTACTGCGAAAATGCGTTAAAACCGGATGTCGCCAGGTATCCGGAGTTCGCATACTTGTGACTAAGCTCCCCTTAGACGCACAGCCTTCGGCGTATGTTGTTCCACCTTGGCTTGGAATTCAATTGGAACTATGAAAAACGTTCCCTGGACCTCGCCCTGGATAACCCAGTGAGAAGGTTTTTAGCAGTATCCTCTGTGAGAGGTTGTGGGTGCTGCCGTTGTTCCAAAAGAGATTCGGAATCATCCGCCACCAACCCTAGTACAATGATCCTGCTAAATCATGTACGTTCACTTGAGAGTGAGAAGGTTTTTAGCAGTATTATTGAGTGGTAACTGCATAATGCTGCTAAATCATGCAGGTGTCTCTGAATCTCGCCCGAATATGTCGGTATAGGTTCAGAGACAAGCCCTTTTAGTAGCCTTCTACGACAAGCATTATATTCATCTACAATTGGCTAAAGCTAGGGCAGAAGGTACCTTTTGGTAAAATAAATTTTAGGCATTCAAACCCAAATACTAAATTGACATGGTTACAAATTTTACGCAGTACTCACATACTCCGTGGTTTCTCTGATATATCTCTGGACCAATCTAATTACTTTTGGTTCCAAATGATACGATCGAGATATTCAACAATAACATGCACGCATGCATACAGAAGATTTTGGAAATACTTAATCGCTTTCTCAAAAGCTGCCCGAGACATTTATGAAATGTATTTATTTGTTCATAGGTAAAAGGCACTTTGTACCGAACCGTCGACTAATGCAACATATGTTACAACATCTGTGCTATGAGGTTGATGTTGTGAAATTGTACAACTTCAGCAACCGCCGCACAAATATTTGCATTTACTAAACGCAACAACGTTACAAGAGACCATTTTGAAAATATTGCGTTCATACAAATGAGTAAGCACGGGTTACAGAATGGTAGCTACAATTCTGTAACACTCCGCCAACGTCTATGCAGGAAAAAATTACATAATTGTCCTTCGTGCACGTTGTTAGGGAAGAAGAATGGCTGAAATACTTATCAGCCCATAAAACATTTGATTCGTCATTTCCATAGACGGCATATCGCTGACATTTTCGATGAAGTGAGAGGGCTTTATACCACACCACCACCAAAACAACGTCGCAAAACAAATTGTTGTGAGGCATTTGATGCCAAAACAATGCGCGCTATACAGGCTACATTTCGCTTTGGATATTTTAACCATTTGCTGGCGTAAATCCTGCCTGTCAGATAATAGTTGGCGATACGACTACCGAGAGTAGAACAACCTCTTGCTCGAATAAAAAGCAAAAGTTGCCGATTCCACTACAACACCTCGATGTCTACACGCTCAGTTTTGTTAACGAAATCTACACAATCGCTTCGCAAAAAGGCAGAACGATGCATGATATTCCGCGCAACACGATTATATGCCGCACACAAGAGAACATTTGCTTTGGTTTTCGGAACGCAAAGTACTGTATGAACAACGTCAAAATTGAACGCTTACGTTAATACAATACATTTGCACCGAACGAGAGATGCATCACTTGACAAACGTCAAACACCGACAAACACTCCTGCCACTCTAGTGTGGATTGGACCGACGGGAATCGCTACAAATTCACCACGGCGTATTTTCGCACGAACGTCCAACAGGAAATTTTTGCGGGTTCTCACAAGCCTATTGTCTGTCTTCCAAGTGGATGACGCTACAACTAAGCTGTGCAACTGTACCCCCCTTTTGTGTTCTTTTAGTCGCCTCTTACGACAGGCAGAACATACCGTGAGAGAATTCTTTATCCCCTCTCACAGGGAGGTAAAGGCTAATGCCCAAGAAGATACAATAAAAATCGTTCTTGATTTTAAAATTTGCCAATTACCTACAAACTGTCCCTATCGATACTTTCAACAGTGTTTGAATTTTATTAATGCTTTTTCTATCTGTGTGAAACCCCTTTCTTAAGTTATTTTCGTCGTGTTTTCATAGTTCGTTTTAGTCATATAAGTAGTAAAAGTACGATATTTTCAGAAAGCAACATAATTTAGTAATTGAAACTTAATATTACTTAGTGTTGTCTATATATGGCTGACATAATTTAAGAAGTAAACAAACAATGACAACTTATAGTGAATTCTTTTCACCTGAACTGAACTGTAACTCGTTCGGTTCCTAAACCTAAAGTGTTTTCTTCTGACACAGAACTGGTTCCGCACGTATGTTCTATTCACAGCGATTCTATGTTTGGCCTCTGCACCGGTTTTGAACATTCTTGTTCCATGAAAATTTGTGGTTACGGTTCGGAGCTAAACGTCAAATCGAAAGTAAAGGGTTTTCCAATAAGAGGTGTTATTTTGATATTCAAAGAAAATGCCATTTTTTGAGATAAATGATCGGATCTTTATTTCATTATAAAGAGGAAGGTATGCCGTTAATAATGGAAAATAACATCAGCCAAATGACCACCACGACAACGCCTACAGGACCATATCCTTTTCATGAGATTTTCCATAACCAAATCGCAAAGGGGCTGCCCTATGTCCTCGGTAGCCTCACGAATTCCATCTTTGAGGTCGTGAATCGACGCTGGGCTGTTGGCGTAGACCTTCTCTTTCACGTGGCCCCAAAGGAAGAAGTCGCAAGGTGTTAAGTGACAAGATCTCGGTGGCCAATTGTGATCACCTCTTCGAGAGATAACACGGTCCGGAAACTTTTCCCGTAAAAGATCAATGGTTTTGTTGCATGTATGGCACGTAGCGCCGTCTTGTTGAAAGTAAACGTTGTCCAGATCAATACCATCCAATTCCGGCCATAAAAAATCATCAATCATCTGTCGATAGCGCAATCCATTCACCGTAACTGTTGCTCCAGCCTCATTTTCGAAAAATAAGGTCCAATGACCCCGCGGGACCATAAACCGCACCAAACAGTCACACGTTGAGGATAGAGAGGCTTTTCAACAATAACTCTTGGGTTTTCCGAGCCCCAGATCCAGATGCGACAATTTTGCTTGTTGACGAAGCCATCGAGGTGGAAATGGGCCTATCACTCAAGATGAGTTTTCGATGGAATTCTGGATCATTTTCATGCATTTCAAGGACCCAATCAGCAAAGACTCGACGTTGTTGATGATCGGCCGGCTTGAGTTCTTGTGTTAACTGAACTTTATAAGCCTTAAGACCCAAATCTTTATGCAAAATACGGTGTAATGACGTTTGTGGAATGCCTAAATCCAAAGAACGACGAGGAATGGACAAACCAGGGTTTTCTTCAACACTTTCGGCTACAGCAGCAATATTCTCGGCTGTTCTTGTTCTTGTTATTCTTCACATCACTAACTTGTCCCGACAGCTCGAATTTTTCTACGAGTTTCTGTATTGCGGTCCGACAAGGTGCTTCACGACGACCCAAAAATGTTCTGGTTTTACGAACCGTCTCTGCCACATTTTCACCATTTTTATAGTGAATTTTAATAATGTCATTGCGTTGTTGAATCGTGTATCGTTCTATTTTTATTAATGACAGTTCCAAAAGTGACATCTACCGAAATAGCGGGCTAATTAAAATAACACCTCTTATTGGAAAACCCTTTACTTGTAATTAAAATGGGGATGTGTAGACATTTTTTGAAAATACAATTATTTTATTGAAGTGGCTTATTTTTTTTTTATTAAAATCATAAAGGACGAACATTTCGAATATTCTACTTTCTTGCATTCTTTTCAGCTTGTGCCCGTTCGGGACAGGGCTAAATTCGGGGTAGATCTGACAGATTCTGGTTCAGCTCAGTGCTTGTTCGAGTTTGTTGAAAAGAATTCACCATTAGTTGTAAACAAACAAACATGCCTGAATTGGAAAATGTTTTTTGTTGCCATGGCTGTTTATTTTTATAACTCTTTCACTCTTATTTATTTAAAACACTATAATTTATTATTGAAACAATTAAGTTTGCCTGAAAAATTATTTCATACGAGAACAATGCCGGATAGAGCCAGATAGAGCACAGCGCACATCATCATTTAAGACTCTGGAATCTCAATTATATAAAATCTCTTCCACAAAACTATATTTCACTATTTGTTCTCACTATTATGAAGAATAAATAACTTTTAATCCCTTCTTTAGTCAAAACACTGGATTGTTTTCGTAAAATCAAAAATGAAGCAAAAATGTTGAACTGACACAAAATAAGGTCAAAGCCGTCTTATAATCCCCCCGTGCCTACAAGTATAAATGCTTATATACGTACACGCCTTTTACATAATGCAGGCCGTCTGCGGTTGCTTATTCCAAATCTCTTACTTCCTTTAAGTGTGTAATTGTCTTTAACGGAATTCTCTAGTGGCTGGATTACACCTTATGAAAATGATAGAAATTATAATACTATTTTCAAAATGAAAGATCTTTTCTCATTTATTTTGATTTTTTTTTAAATTTATTTATGCTCCGTTATTATTATCATACTATTGTTTTATCTTTAGCTCAAAAAAACTCAGAGCAGATCTATATTTGAGCTTGCAGCAATTTTCTGTTTTCGTAAAATGCACTTGATTCAATGCAAAAGATCGAATTTCCTTGTCATACTAACACATTGTAATTTATCATCAGCATGAGCCCATAACACATATTTGTTGCATAGGAAAGGATGTTTGGGATTCAGGCAATTACTTTTTAACTGCAAACAAAATCTTATTTTCATCGCGGCTTCTTTGTAATTTGCTCCGAATAGGACTTTTCCTACACCGCCATTTCATGTTATGCGGTCATTATCTTGTTCGGAATCAGTTTTCTGTCCGATTCACTGAATAAATTCGATCAATGGCTCCTTATTTGAACAATAATTACTTGTAGTTGGATTTCTTGTTGTAGCTTCATTAAATGTGGTGCGTTGCGATGCGTTATTGGTTTCTAATTTGTTCTCCTTTTCTATACATCCTTTGTAATTTTCATTTTTCGACCATAATTTCTTTGCTTCTGCCATTCAGATTGTAAAATGTATAGATATCAGAAATGGACCTGATTGCAGCAATCTTATGCAAGAATATTGCTAGCTGCGTTTTAAAAAACCGGAAATCACAGATTTTTCTTAAAAGGTGCGATAGCTATTTGTGAGAATTGATCTCGATATATCATACTAAGTAAGTACTGAAAAATGGCCTTGCCAGAGTGGGTGGCAGGCCATTACGCGCAAATTTTTTGCGAACAACGACCCTATAGCATAGGGATGGCTGCATAAATGCTCTGCGGAAGCGTATTATGCAGCCAAGACTTCTCCTAGAGAAGTTTAGGGTGGAGACAGCGGGATATACCATACATATGCATATGTATGGCGGTATTTTCCAATATTTCCCCTACTAAGTAAGGTAGGAATGAGAGAGCTAGGATAGGAAATTTTCATCTTCGAATAAGCTCATCTTCGCTGGATGAATACTGTGATTCTGATTCTGACCCTACAGCATAGAAATGGCTGCATAAATGCTCTGCGGAAGCGTATTATGCAGCCAAGACTTCTCCTAGAGAAGTTTAGGGTGGAGACGACGGGATTTACCCATACATATGCATATGTATGGCGGTATTTCCCAATATTTCCCCTTTTAAGTAAGATAGGATTGAGAGAGCTTAAGGATAGGAAATTTTTATCTGCGAATAAGCTCATCTTCGCTGGATGAATTCTGTGATTCTGAGTTTTTAGTACTCTATTTCTGAAGAGATATAATAATAATAGCGGACTGACAGTTTATTGGCAAAATATTGAACTACGTACAACACCAATAAATATATAATATAAATAAAATAAAAATATAAAATATAATATATGTATATTAAAAGGCATAAAAAGGGTTACATTTTGGGTATAGAATGTGAGATCCCAAGAAACAATTATTTTTATATAGTATTATCCTAATAATGTATATAGACTAGTACTTGTAACTTCATGCTACATGCTACATGCTTTTCATCATTTAGTCGGTGTTAGTATTAGTAGATATGTTACACTAAACATAAACCGAACACCGGATAAAATGACATGCAACATAACAACAAAAATTAAAAAATTTAAATATAACAAAAACTTAAATATTAGATAGATGTTTTTTTAAAACATGCTTAGAAATGTTAATAACAAAATTCTCAGCCATATTATTAACAGTAATGCACACACGATTAACAGGTTCATACTTGCTAAAGTTAGACCTTGAGGGGTTAACATGCAACAGAGGTAGCCTTCTCAAATTGTGCCTACTATCGCGAAAAGAGATTTTGTTAAGTAACAGAGGAGAGTCAATATTCCCGTTTAAGAGTTGGTGTACAAAAGTTACATCGGCAACCATGCGACGTTTCACAAGCGAGTGTATATTTAGAAGCTTCAACCGATCCTCATAGGGTGGAAGAATTAATCAGTTATTCCAGGGTAGGTGCCTGAGAGCAAATCGTAGGAAGTTCCGCTGAACAGACTCGATACGGTCCACACATCGACCGTAAAATGGAGACCAGACCTGGCTAGCGTATTCAAGCAGTGGTCTCACAAAGCAAGTGCACAAACGCAGAGTTATGGTAGGATTCGAAAACTCTCGGGACCAACGTTTTATAAAACCCAGCATAGAACTACTCTTTGATACCATGTAGTTTATATGGGAGATAAAATTCAATCTTTGATCACATTTGACACCAAAGTCACAGACAGAGCCAACACGGCGAATCGAGGAATGTGAGAACTCGTAATCATAAGTGATTGGTTTCTGATTTCTGTGGAAAGTCATAACCTCACATTTGTCTATATTGAGTACCAAATTATTACTTTTGCACCAGTCGTAAAATTTGTGAAGGTCAGCCTGTACCTGTTCACAATCGCTAACAGATTTAATCTGAGCGAAAAGCCTAATGTCGTCAGCATATATCAAGACTTTACAGTGCCTCACAACAGAGACAATGTCGTCAATAGATAGAATAAAGAACAATGGGCCCAAGTGACTACCTTGAGGCACGCCAGACGAAGCCATCAAGATTTTAGAGATAGAATGGCGGAATAAGATTTGGTATATTCTGTTATCTAAATAAGACTCCGTCCATTTTAGAAATGTGGGGGGAAACCCATACTTTTCCATTTTAAAGAGTATCACGGAGTGAGATAACTTGTCGAACGCTTATACTAAAGTCTGTATAAATACAATCCGTCTGGTATCCTTTTTCAAATCCGCCAATGGTATCCGAGACAAATTCCAACAAGTTAGTGGTTGTAGATCTGCCCGAAATAAATCCATGTTGGTTAGAAGAAAGCAAATTCTTGCAGGAAATTGATAGCTGAGAGTAAATGATGGATTCGAATAATTTATGCATACAAGATAATTTTGCAATAGGCCTATAGTTAGAAATTTCATTTTTACTACCTTTTTTGTGGATAGGTATGATAAAGGAATTTTTCCAACAACCGGTATCGAGCGATTTTTGGAAAATAATTCTTAGCGGAGCTGCCAGGGCAAGGCAGCAAGACTTAAAAAAGGCTGGAGGGATCCCATCTGGACCCGTTGTGAAGTCATTAGGAAGCTCATAAATATGATCGAGTATATCCTCATGTGAAATGGAAGGGACAGTGAATGAAACGTTATGGGAGTCGTTCATATGATTGAAGTTGCTATTTAGAGGTTGAAAATTTGACGAGGCAAATGCGTTGTCAAAAAATGAAGCAAACATATTACAAATTTCAGACGAAGCATCACTAGCAGTATCTTTGTACTTCATGGTATTGGGGTAGTTGTCGGTTTTTTTCTTCATATCAATAAACTTAAAAAAGATGCGTGGGTCACTAAATAATTTCGTTCGCATGCTTTGGACGTACTCGTCATAAAGTGTAGAAGAAAGTTCTTTGAACTCATTATAGGATGCGAGGAAGTTGTTATGACTTATAATATCTCTGTCCCTCATATAACTTTTCCACAGTTTATTCTTCCTATTTTTAAGACGTTTCAGTTCTTTATTGAACCAGGGTGGTGATGTTTTATGCAACCGCTGGCGCTCGCGGGGAACATGAGAAGAGAATAGATCAAAAAGAATTATGTAAAACTTAGAAACATCTTCATCGACACTATCGCAAGATAGTAATGTGTTGAAATCAATAGCGGTAAGTCTACTAGAAAGTTCCGGGAAGTCAGCTTTTCTAAAATTGAGAAAGTATTGTGTTTCGTCACAATTTGTCAAGTTTTCGGTTTCATAGGAATACGTAATTAGTATAGGGGGGTGGTTTTTGTCAAGAGTAGAAATTAAAACGGGGCTAGGTTCAACTAATAAGTTATCCGCGTCAGTAGAAAATACCAGGTCTAACTGCCTATCCATGTCATTCTTAACATTACTGATTTGGCTGAGACCAAGAGATGAAATAGTGTCAAGGAAAAGTGATTCTCTTGCTGTCAAGTTGTTAAGTGGAAGATAGTCATCGTCTTCTTCATTAAGTACCCATTGTATATTGGGTAAGTTAAAATCACCAATTAGTAGTAATTCGTCAAGAGGTTCCATCTTACCATGGATAAAATTGGATGTTGAAATGAGCAGGTCGTAAATATTCTGTCCTTTGTCATCTATATTATTTATGGAGTCTGGAGGAAAATAGCAACAGAGTATGTATAAGTCATATTTTAAGAGAGACAATTTAAGAGCTATAAGTTCGATGTGAAGAGTGTTGGAGAAACTGGGAAGCTGAATTTGGCTGCAATTGAAGTGGTTCTTACAAGCGAGGAGTACGCCACCGCCACGTACTTCAGAATCAGTATATTTATCTCTTCTAAAAATTTGATACGAATTGTCAAAGATTTCGGCATCGCGGAAACCATGATGCAGCCATGTTTCAGTGAAAGCAACTATATCGAAATCAGTTGCAACAGAAGATTTGAAGATTTGTGAAGTTTTTGTACGAATCCCCCTTACATTTTGGTAGTAGAGGGTAATAGATTTGAGTTTTTTGGAATATCGCTGCTTATTTTAGCTGTATTACGACCTTATCCTTATCCTGCAGATTCGTTGAGACAATTAAAATAAAGGATGCAACCGGTTTAGAGCATTTACTAATTTTTCGGCCAGAAATACTATCTGTTGCGATATTTTTGGACTTCAGATACCTCAATATGTCCTCCCACAACGTTTCTGGAGAGAAACGGGTGGTGAAAACACACGTAGGTTTTGGTACCGTTCTCAAAGAGGCTCAGTACCAATTCCCATAGGCGAAGTATCATTGGTGGGGGCACTATCGACATCCGAAACGGAAAACTCCGTCCCCCCGTCAGATGACCTGTCCACTAACGAAGATAACACATTATCTCCACCCGTAGACAAAACGCTGCCAATGGGGGCTCCATTAGTAACCAGAGAAACCTCATGTCGACTTGACTTAAGGCAGTCAGAATGTTATTTTGGCGGTTGCGTTGGTTCCTTTGTCTCCGGCGACGGCCTAACTTCTCTGACGAAATATTCACAGAAGAGGGAGGAGTTGAAACGTACGAGTCCTGCTGAGTATGAGAAGACTGTTGGGGTTCAGGCAGTAGATTTTCAGATCTGCAAGACTCTTTTAAAGCTAAGTTACCAATATCATGAGCCAAAGAACCCAGAAGCGCAGAATTCTTCAAAACGGCTTTTGAACAGGAACCATATAATGTATATGTATAATACAGAAATTATAGTGATTTATAAAATATGAAGGAAGAAGTTTTAACTTCTATTTCTTAAAAATCAAACAACGAATTTTACCGTCACCATCTCGAGCCATTTTATCTAATTCTCAACCGCAGCTACGGTGTGAAAGATATTCTCCTGTACATGAAATAGCTTAAAGGAGTTATTATAAAAAGGCCAAGTATAACGAATGTGAATTATTAACATAATTTATGAAAATTTAAATATTGTGCTTTCCAACTTTTAAAAGTAATTTTAAGGTTTCTAAAAGCAATTTTCTCGATTTGAAAACCTTCCAACTTAGTAGTGTACTGGCAACACTAATCACATAAAAGGTATTCATTTTCACACTATACTCAAGCAACATTTGTTAATGGCGTTTGCATTAAGGTTAAAACACAATGTGAGCGACACGACAAAAGCGTCGTCAAAAACGCTGTCAATTGGGTTCTAATAACATAGCAGTGTATGGTATAAAATACAATGCTGATGACATCGTTCGACATTGTCATCGAACTTAAATGAAAATTGAAATTTGTCGCACGTTTGGGTGCGTTTAGAAAAATTATGATTTTGGGTTGCGTTCATATTGTTGCGAGCGTGGCCTTTTGGTTCGTTATTTAGAACACAATATTAAATATTCAATATACAAGTTCTTTATTTAACTCTAATCTTAACAATTCACAAACTTTCAATAAATCAACTACACTTTAATTATCGCTTATTACTGTACTTTCAATTATCGCAATCTAATTACAACACTTCCGCACGTTATTACTTTCGCTTGTTAACACTGCAACGTCTAAGACAAGACTCTTCTTCTGGCGATGACAACTGTTATATTTATACCCTAGAAACTCTCCAGATTATTCTCGAGTGTTCTATTTTCCAGAAGCTTCTTGACTGTTCTATTCATTCTATTCATTCTATTCCTGAACCTTCCTGTAGATACCATAATCAATTCCCCGAACCTAAAGTCGTTTACTTCTCCATTGCCAGTAGATGTCACCAGTTGTCTCTTTCTATTGCACGTAACAATATGTATTATTATACATTCATTGCAATTATATTTATGATTTGATAGATGGGCCGCATTCACCAAGCCATTTAATTGAAATTTAATTTAATTTCTCTTTTAGTACTCCCGTTAGAGAGGGTTGGGGCCCACTTGAATTAAAATTAAAGTTATGTATACGTTATTATGATATAAAATAACCCAAATTTAATTTTAATTTAATCAGCAGATAACAATGCCGTGGAAAATATAAAAGTTGGTTGAATAAAAAATGGAAGAAAAGTTTATTGAGGTGGTAAAATGTCACCGTATTGTGAGTTTTATATAACTCTTGGACACACCTTCTTCTTCTATGTTGGTTCTGTTTTTTATCTTCATTAGCCAAAACGGCCACACATGCTACTTTAATAATATTTTTTAATTTATTCGCTGAAATTTTTTCTATTTTTAATTTAGAACACAATAAATTTAATTGGGGATTGACAGCTCTTGTCGTTCCCATTGTATTTTCACGGACGTTTTGTACGGCGTTTTTGTCGTGTCGCTCACATTGTGTTTTAGCCTTTAGAGGGGTCAGATTCTTGTAATGAAATGAAATAATAATAATAATGTAAAAACAAGTTATTAATTTTAGTGTATGTTGTAATAATTATAAATTCAAGATTTTATTCATGAAAATGAAATTTTAAGAGGAACCATTTTCCAATTTGCATGCATATAAAAATTAGAATTTCAAGTCAATACCGACCCCATATTTTACAGGCGGGGTGTTGGTATGTGGAATACGGAAAAATTCAAGGGAAAAGATTTGTTTCAATTCCATTCCATCTTCGCAATCGCAACCGCACGTCAACGTTTCAAAGTTATTTGGAAATTGGAATGAGTCTAGTCAAAGCTCAGAAAGTACGGTAGAATGTGGTAGACGCTTAAGCTATAGTCGGCTATTTTGGAGGCTTCGCGTTGCCTATTAATCCAAATTATGGGAAAAATAGTGAACATTTCTTTTTTAAGTTTTTAATTTTGTAAATATCTTTTGTGAAGTTTTCGTCCGTTTTGAAAAGGAGTTGCTTTGAAGATCAAGTCATTAAAGAACATTTTCGTAAGTAGTACACGAAAGTGTGGATTTCAGACTATCTGTGGAATATGGAAAGATAGATAAAATTTCAATGACAATTGTTTTCCTTCTTTCATTTGTTTCTCATGTTTTAACGTTAATAAATAGTTTATAATAATAATATAATAAGAATGTTTATATTTAGGGTATTATCGACAGCCGATCATTGACCGGACATAACAATTGGAAACATCTGATCAAATTTTAAAATTTGTACCACAATTTCAATTTTATCCTTTTCCCTGTAAATAGAAGGGCAATGATCCTTCAATTTTGTCAATACTATTTTACTTAGTTTTACATTTATATAATTTTGCAGAACTAAATATTAAGCCAACGATGATGGTTCTCTTTGACTCTATTATAAAAGGCCATCATTCATAATGAGAAAGTGTACTTACCTATATTTGTCCATGTACATACAAGCTACCTGATTTTTTTGATTACATATTTGTGGGGACCAGTCGTAAAATAAAATATTCGTTTGAATTGAACGACAAGTATTGTGTAATGCCAAAATGTAAAATTCTTGTTGATCGATTAGTTATAACATTGATATTTACTATCTCGTTGGCAGATCCAAGGGGATTCTTTTACAATAGACATAAGCTGTGTTCTTTTGTGTACCTTGTTCTAGAACTCCCATATACTGGAGAGAACAAATTGTTCTGTCGATTGAAGCGAACTTCATTTATAAATTTTATGTGAAAATGTATGAGGCGTTTTTTGTGTATCTTTTGTTCTGCCCTGTTCTGCGGACACAAAAGAACACAGCTATAGTGTAACCTCTATAGCGTACTTTTAGGTGCCAGAAATAGTAGTTCGTTATATGGAAAATACTGCATTTTAAAAGTGCTGAATTCATATTTTGTACATATTGTGTGGAGCAGGATAACTATTTCAACAAGAATAACCTTGGATAGATCTATGAAATTTTTTGATGTAGTAAAAGAGTTTCTAATTTTATTGGAATTCAGAAAATTATCAAATAAACGGCAAAATGTATTTACATTTAAACATTAAAAGGCTAACGAAATTTTCATGTTCAAAAAAAAAAAAACGACGCATTAAAACGAATTCATATACAAGTAGGCATATCTTACCAAGAAAATTAAGTCAGGGCTAAGTGCTTTACGACTGCATATGCGCCACAAAAAGACCAACTGTTGGGCAGCCTGAGGTCTCTTATCCCTTGCACGCTACTCGACTCCACTTACAGACGTCATTTGCGCTGAATCCTCACGCAAATATCGAATACAACAGCGCAGTGCGCCCGCTGCTTGGGCTTTGGTACCGGCATGCAGAAGGGAGATCAGCACCAGCAGATGCGCATTATGCAAAATGGAATCCCAAGTCTCTCTCGCAGGTCCCAGCTTGAAAACGATCCGCAATATGTTAAAGTCGTTCTGCGGTGTAAGAACTTGCAACTGGTTTAAGTCGACTTAATGGGAGCATTTGCATGCAAGACGGGGAAAATAAAGTACGTCCTGCCGTGGCTATTAATTACCGTTACATGTCATTAGGTACGTGCAGAATTTGAAATGGACCGACACTGCATAAATAGTTTCTCTCTATCTACTTCTGCATTTGTTGTATATCAGCGAAAGTCAAAGTTAACCGATAATGGAGATCGTTCTTTACCAGCCCCTTTTTGTCCCTCCCCTTCCTATCGTGCCCTAATTAATTGAGTCGAAATGTCCAGGAAAATCACATTTTGCTGCTAAACGGCTAAATATGGGTACCTACCTACATGTGAAGTCACAACAGCCACCTGTTGGTACGTGGCGTGAAAAATGTTTACACGCTTACTGAACACACATCGCCGTGGCGGAAAATGCATCTAATGTTAGATTACGCAGCCCCCATGTACATTACCGTGAAAACTGTGAAGTATGGTGGGCGACAGACCGTTGGACTTGGGTAAATTACAACTCGTCAGTCAACGATAGACTCGAACTCAACTTGTTGAAAGTTGGCCACACGAGTGTGAGATCCTCTGTCACGGTTGGGTTGAACTCGGCTCTTTTGTGTGATTTATGCTTTCTAACAAATGAGTTAATTAGCAGTAGTGCGCTTTCAACACTGACAGGCAATGTAATTTGAGAGCTTGAGAAACTAAATTGAGAAGAAAAATTGTAGAAAAAGGTAGTGTGCGGAAGTAGGAATTATACAGACAAAAAATATTGCCGTAAAAATTTTTGAACTTATGTAGTAAAAAACTTGAATTGGGGCCTTATTATCATAGTCATCTTTCTGATTGAAGCCTTACTTCTAGCCGTATACTGTTCTCCATTTGATTCTAGGCTTCCCGATGCGCCAACTATCTTAAGAATTTCAAATAGAGCGAATATTGGCAATGGTGTTTCCTTCACGTTGTAGGAGATCTTTAGATTAAACTTGTATTGAGACACGATCAATGACCATGAGATACTTTCCATATATTTAGTAGAAGAGATGGCATGTATGTCGCTTAGTCATTTTCTGCTCAAGCTCAGAAGTAAACATTTTCAAAAAAGGTGACTTAAATTCATGTCATCTTCCATAGCAAGACCCAAGATCCTTGTTATTCTTGAATTTTTATTCTAGCATCCCTAGAACTATGCGATGAAGGTTATCAAATGAAAAATTTATATTTATGTTAAACTCAAGACGCGGTAGCAATCAGGTCTAGCTAAACTGCAAAACATAATTCGTTGCATGTTCAACACCAGTTAAAATTTTCATGTAGGTACGTGCAATGTGCATTAATAAGCGCTTCACCCCAATATATGATAGAATTGAAGCCATAAATCGCCCCATAGACACTCAGCAGGGCATCATACAATTTATTAAGTCATCGATCATTCGTTTCTGCAATTCTTCCCTCTTTCCTGGAGCATTTTGTTATTCGTATTTGACTTATTGTTTGTTTTGGTTACAAAAACGTCCTATGGCTATGTTTGCATATGTGCTTATCGCTTCTTATCAAATGTGTTTCGCTACTGAGATTTCTTCCTTCAGTATTCCACCAGATTTATTCTGATCTGTTTTCGGAGCCCCCAGATAACATCCGCATCAAATCTTCTCGCTATATGCATTCGATTATAACGATGATCATCCTATAGCATTAGCCTGTTTAGTCTGTTAATTAAGATGTACCCATCCAATTCTTGTTAAATGCAAATCAGGCAGCACATGGCTTGTTTTCTGGGCATGTTCGCTTGTTGCACTGTAACTTGCCCCCACATAACAAAACTCGAGAAACATTTCGTTTTAATTGCGCGCCAGCATAAATCAATCGGAGCAGTGGGTACTACGAAACTACTGGGCACCATAGAGGAGAGGTTCCCCTTGCCTTCAACCATAGTGCAGATAAAATTGTGCTTTTCGTAAATAGTTCATAGTCTCTAGCGAGAGAGAGAGCAAGGTTTTGCGACGCATTCCTCAGTGTCCATATCATTAGGGCCGGTTCGAGGAAATATTTATTTCAATAAGTCAATCTTATATCGCTGAGATATGATTACAGGTGATAGATGTGTATCCACTCATTACTCATAGTATACAAATTAACAAAAATATGCTCAATATTTTGTTTTTTTTTTTTTCCACGTAAATAATGACATCACAATGGACCTCCCTGATCGCAAATAATGTTAGCAAATAAAATCTTTCTCCCTTGTACAAACAAATGGGCACGAAAGAATATGTTGTTTCCCACATAAAGAAATATTTGAAATCTAAAAATTATATTGATTTTTTTTTTAAATAGCGAAAATGTGGAACTTTGTTATCATTGAATAAATAACTAACAAGGAAGCGGAATATCGAGCGAATACAGTGTACGTGAATAAGCCACTCATTGGCAGTCTGATTGAATTTCGTTGAACTTAGAGTTGAAAATTGATCCCGAACCTGCAAACTATCCGATTCCTGAAATCCTGATCTGGATGCAAACTATCCGGATCTGGATCCGAACTTATACCAGCAAAGCTGACTTAAAGAGGGGATTGACTGACATATTAAGAAAAAAGGCAATTGATTTTAATTAAAGTGTGTATAGGGATGCTTTGTAAACGTGAATAAATAAATAAATAAATAAACTATCAGGATTCAGACTAAGAAAAAGGGGTTCAAAATTTCATCCAGATTGCATTACTTCATGCAATCTGGAGGAAATTTTGAAATTTTTTGCTTAGTCTGGATCCGATAATCCGTATACCTAATTATTTCGGATAGCAAATTATCCGGATATTTCCAGCTGTAGTTGGCTTGCTTTGACATTTCAAGCTTATTATTATTAACAAACATTAGAAATTTTAAATAGCTTTGTTTCTAAGGCTGGCTTGAACTGTATATTTTCATTCAATTTCAGTGTTATGTAAAATAATGCTCACTAATACATTTAAAATTTCTGTTAGCGAGTGGACCTCGGAACGGAACATCGATGTTGACATCGCCCAACAAGCATCGATGTGGCGATAATATCGATCATATCACATCTATGTACAAACAACATCGATGTTAATGTATGACTAATAAATCATAGAAAAAATGCTATGTTTTTCAGTTTTAGAATTTTTGTTGCTGCGTTTCGAACTACCTTTCGATGCTTCTGTTGTTTTTCAATTATTAGACGGATGTGATTAGCCATAGATTGAACTTTCTTAAATAAAATAATAGACAAACCTGTATCGCTCTCAGTGACAGCAGTTTGATGTATTCACGTTAAGGGCACTCTGATTGTTTCCTCCCATTTAAAAGAATTCTGATTGATTCCACCGAACGATGTTTTCTGCCCCAGCCCAAATCATTCTAAGAACTAATGATGATCAATGTTAACGATGCTTTGAAAATGAAATGAACAATCACTTCACTACGTCTCTTTCCGTTTTACCACACAAATTTTATTGAAATAAGTGTTTCTTTTTTCAAATCTAGATAAATTTTTTGGAATTTTATTTGCTTTTTACAGTATGCATTTATTCCTTTCTTGGTTTCATTCCTTTGCGGAAAGACGCATGTAATTCCCTAACATCGAAAGGATAACAACAATGTACGAGGCCAAAAATAGATGTTTTGAAAACATCAATAAACATCGCCAAGCACTAAGTGGCAAGCTTTCACTTCATATGCCGCTTCCTTGTTAGTTATTTATTCAATGCTTTTTCTATTGAAGTTATTATCTTAGAATACAGAGAATACAGGAAGTGTGATAAGCAAAATTTAGCGTAGTCAAATCCTGGTTGTGTTAATATCTGTTGCCGCTGCAGTGAAAGCTCAGTACAGCCGTGTAGTAAATCAATATAGAGAGCGGGGCAACAAGATATATGGTTGAAAATATTACGTTTGCTCCCATCGAAAATGTTCTTATTCGCTGTCACTACGCCATAATTACTTACACTCTTTAATTTATTTAGCACTATTTTTAAATAAAATATCTTTTACTTTTCACAAGTTTTAAATTAGATTTAAATTGTTGCAAATTAAGAAACTTTTTTGACAGCTGAAAATACATTTGTCTCTTTTTCAATATAATGCTGACCTACTTCACGGGACCCTGAAAAAATCCACGCTCATGCACACGAATTTTACAGGTATCAACTCTCTATATTCTAAGGTTGTTATACATACCATTGCCAGACGTCAAAATATTTTTGTTAAAAATTAATATGACAGGAAAATAGTAAATGATTTGTTCCAAAAAGTAAATAAGGAAATGTTTTTGGTACTATTCTTGATTAAAACTCAAATGAAAATTTTAGAAAGTAAAATATAATTTTATCCGCTTTCATGGAAATATTTTTTCTGATGGGCTCTTGAATGTTCAGAACTTCATATTTGTATAGAGCGTGCGGTGAGCATCAATATTCAATTGACGACTTGCATTCATTTTAGAAAAAATATTAATAAATCTAAAGAACAGCAGTGAAATAAACGATATTTATAAGAAGACCCTTTGGTTCCATCGAAAAAGTTATATATGAGAATTGTTTAAATTTAATAAATTATTAATTATAAATAAATCACACAGTGCCTAAATTGTCGGTATTCCGAAATGTAAAACTACATAATATGTATTTCTTATACAGCAAAGAACTTTTTTACACAGAATTATTATACCCTAGATGAAATCATAGGGGTATACGAAGTTTGTCATTCAGTCCGTCCGTCTGTGCGCACGATAACTCGAGAACACGTATACTTAGAGAGCTGAAATTTTGTACACGGACTTTAAAAAAAAAAGTAAAATTAAGTTCTAAAATGAGACAAATCGGGCAACTCCTTCGTGGGGTTGCCATATAAAAATTTCGTTTTCCGCTATATATTTGGACACTGCCTGAGAACGCGTCGACGTGAAGAGCTGAAATTTCGTATGTGATGTTTTTATTACATTAGCAAATAAATTATCAAAAATGGACTAGATCGGGCAACTCCTTCTTGGTGTTGCCATATAAAAATTTAGGTTTTTTACGTATACTTTGAAAACGATCAGTCCAAGACATTTTCATTGTACTAATAACTTCTGCAGAATACGAAATCCTATAAAATTGGTTATAATCATTTTTTCTGTGCGACAAACCGTTCTAGAAATATATGCGAAAAACGACTTCAAAATCAAACTTGAATAGATCGGTGACCATACGAAATTTAATACGGGCATTCATCTAGGGTATCATAAGAATTGGTCTTAGACCAGTTCTAGCTTTTTTACTTGTTTTTTGATATCATTAATAAATTTTGGACGTATAAACCGTTTGTTTTTTCTTCTCATTCTCATTCGTAAAAGAAAGAAAGTAAAGGAACAGAAAAAAAAAGTTAATGCCATTTACCAAGGCAACCTGTGTGTTCTTCATGTATAGTGTATATCGCCTGAAAGCAATAGGCACGCAACTAAACTTGTTGGCTGCAAATCGAGTCGTGTACAGCACCAAGTCAACGAAATTGATACATATTTCGTTGTAAAGTCATATAGATAGGTATCTAGCTTGCATCGAATTCCTCGGTTAACATGCGTATCTTGCACTTGGCATATTTTATCTTGCACACCGGTCAAATATCTCGTATGAAACTTGACATTATCCCGTCTTTGCTTCCTACTCATCGATAAAGAATTACGTTCGGGGATGTAAGTTCAATGAATATTTCACATGCTGTGAGGAGAATATTAAATTGCAATTAAACATATTAAAACCATCTTTATCTATCTAGGCATAATAATTATGTGTATGTTTGATTTTTCATTATTTGTCTTGATGTATTAAAGTTTGGCGAAAGTAACTTTGTATATTATATATGTATACATACAAACATACATATATGTATTTATAACCAGGTATACTTTAATAATCACTTGTAAAACTTGATTTTGTTCGTAGTATTGTCTAAAAAAGGTGGGGAGGTGAATTTTAAAACCAAGAAAATGTATAGAATGCTTTGATGGAACTAGGGATTTAACCGTTATTTGCAAAATGATCTCCAATCTCGTTGTCTTCATGTCCTGAAGTTTTTTGAAGAAGGTCAGCCTATATGATTTCCACTCTCTCAACAGATATCTAAGACTCTCAGCACAGATTCCGGTGAAACTACCGATTAAAAAATACAATTAAAAATTAAAAATAATTTCAAAATTTACCGCCATTCTAGTAGTTATATAACATGTTTCACAAAATACACTAATTTTCAAACCAACTACTACCGATTTCAATAGCAACATAACCATCGCTCAGTAATTATTTAAATAAATGTCAACGTGCTCATTGGGCTGGGAACCAGAATCTGGTTCGCATAGCTTTTCTTCATGTCCATCTGCGTTCAATGCAAATCAGTTGACGACTTGTACGGCCATAAAACAACGACAATGAAAATTTACGGTTTCCGTTCTACTCATCCAGACCATTCTATTGATCACTGCTAAGTAATGAATGAATAAATCTCAAGACATGAATTTCAATTTCTTGGACCTCAAGTGGATTCTGCTCTTCATTTTGTCTTGGCTGCTTCCTTGTCCTCCATCTCGGATTCGACTCAAGACAGAGGTTTCTTCAATATAGAAAATTCGATCTGTGCACAGTTCAGTCAGACAATCGAAGGAACCCCATTTGTTGACCAAGTAGCGATTGAGTTGAAAGGGAAAACCACAAGGTTTACTAATTACTAGTTGAACTAACATGGAAGATTTCACCAGGCTGCTGTGCTGTGCTGGCTGGATGGATGTCAGGGGAGGCCGAGAGACCTGGCCAGGCTAGTACCCCGATCGCGTAAAATACTCTTTTATAATAGGTATATTTGTATGTATATATATATTAATATATAGAGATTTATATATAGTCTCTGTAGTGTTGTACACCCTTGACTTGGCAGAATATTTTGCAGTAGCGCGGTAATGTCTGGTGGATCGTTATCATTACCTTTACGCTGCCGTGCTGTTATTTATTGGCGCAATAAATTAGGAACTGGCTTATTGATTACTCACGTCATACCTTAATTCTGCATCTTCTTGCGTACGCTTCTACCGTTCAACCGTTCTACACAGTAATTGAAATGATCAAATGAAATTCAGAGTAATAATTTGAAGGGAATACAGGAAGAATTAAAAGTTCCCCACCGATAATTTGGTGACGGTGCCTCTTAATTACTGTCATTGGCGTTTGTATATTTATGGGGGGTTTTAACGAGATATATTATAGGCCCTTAACACATAGTAATGGAGTAATCAGAATTAATGAAATGATTCTTTCTTCTTGGTGACAAATGAGCTTCATGGAATAGATGCAACTTTATTATGATACCTAATGAATGGTTTTTCTGAAAATTATCATCATTAACACTGACCATGAAAAGATTTCAGCGTAAAAATTTGTAACTAGAAGTAAATGAATAATCTGCTTACCTATATGTTCCAGTATCGCCACTGATTGCCGAACTATCAGACCAAAGTCCTTCATTAACGGTAATCGACCTTATTATTGGTCTAAATGTAACCTCATTGTCACTCTTATGGAAGTTGTGCTGAAGATTAGATACCTTTTATTAATAAAGAATAAGATCAATCTTGGAAATGATTGCACTGTTCATTCAAATTTATGTAACTGGCGATTTTCGATGTTCGAAGATCAAATATACATTATGTAAGTCTACGTGGAAAGATACACTTGTTCTGCCTTGAAAAAGTACTTTGAATGTGAACGTCAAATTCGTGTGGATCGAACAGGCTGAAGAAGATTTTACGCAGCTGAAGGGGTGCCTTACCACAGCGCCAGTACTCGATAATCTAGATTTCTCTCGGCCGTTCTTTATTCAATGCGACGCAAGCTCGGCAGGAGTGGGCAGCGTGTTATTTCAGCGATCTGCTGACGGACCTGAATACCCCATCACGTTTATGTCATAAAAGTTGAACTCTGCACAAAAAAATTATAGCATCACTGAATTAGAGTATCTGGCGGCAGTACTGAGTGTTAAACGCTTCCGATCATATGTTCAGGGCCTGGAGTTTACGATAATCACCCATCATGCTAGCCTTAAATGGCTCATGGACCAGAGAGATCTATGTGCCAGGCTAACACGGTGGAGTCTTAAACTCCAAGGCTTCACCTTCAACATCGAATATCGGAAAGGCAAAGAAAACGTGGTGGCTGACGCTCTGTCTCGCTGCTTTCCGGAGGAGTTGGGAGGTTCTCCTATGGGGAGGGACGCTTGTTCTCCCACCATTGAATCAGTCGTTATAGAATCACGGGCATATCTTGAGCCTTCCTATGTCGAGCGAGTTCAGAGAATAATCTCTAACCAAAAGGCTTTTGATAACGGCAAAGTGTACATATCATTCGCATCCCCCAAGAACATCGTGGGAGGGTGTCAAGTCACCTGGAAGCTCTGGGTTCACGAAGGGCTCACCAACAAGCTAATTTCCGATGAGTACTGCTCCCCAGCATCTGCCCATTTTGGAATTGCCAAAATCCTTGAAAAGCTGCGTCGTCACTACCATTGGCCATCTACAGAACTTACGTGGTAACGCGTGTTTTGTGACTTCCAAGGTCCCTATCCACGAAGCAAGAACTGGAACAGGTACATATTTTTCATTCTGATAATGGGAGTCAATTGATTTCCAAACTATTCATCCAATCCTTACAGAAGTATGGGGTCGAGAACTGCCTCTCCCCATCCTACTCACCTCAGTCTGACGCGTCCGAGCTAGTCAATCAATCAGTACTCGCGGATTCTATTAAAAGACCCTTTAAGTAATCGTAATTAATTGTGTTCATTGGTCAGAACGAAGACTGTATTGGTAATTAGTTCAAACTTTTTCTTTGTTTTGTGTTTATATTGGCATAGAATACCAAGCAATTTTAAAAGATATGTCAAAAAGTTTCTGCCTCTGCATCTATGTCGTTCTCCTTCAGTCTTGGAAAACTGCCGTAAGATATAAGTTATCACTTCGGAATTTGTCCATTTCCATTTTCTTCATTTGATTTTGACATTTATCCTACCTTTGAAATCATAAAGCAAGTACTGTCTTCACATTCCAATTCCAATCTCTAGTGCCCTTTTTATCGAGTAGTGTAAAGTTAGTGTAAAGAACCTTTAGTTTTGGTGAGCTGGATGTACAATAGATGTAGGTTTTTTTTGTGGGTTTTGTCTACTGGAGTTCGTTTTAATAATCGACAAATTCAGATATATGGAGTACTGCCTCTCCGATGATCTGTGGACTTGAAGACTGGACTGTTGCCTTCTGAGAAGCAATTGTAATGTCGTCAATAGCACAAAGTCTTCCCGACACTGCGAATCTATTAGGATAACTATACCGTTGAGTTTTAAGTCACCAGTTTAACAAAAGAGTGCTTCTAATATAGTCTGATAATATTAGAACTGATCTAATTAACTGCACCCTTTTCCATTACCAAATATTGAAAATATGATTACGTTTATTCGATTCAATGTGTTGCCACAGGAGCGTTGATGTTTTAGCATTTCCAAAATTCTTTATGCAAACGAAAAACCTTTGAAAAAAGAAATTTCATTGTAACAAGAGAACCTGACGGGCTAATATTCAACAGCACCTTCTGCAAATACGTACCTCAGTCGAGAGATTTTGCTATTACGTGCTATTACGCCGGTAAGAACATTCTGTGCCTTGGCCTAGCCCAACTCCAGGGCAGGCCATTGCACAGAAACTTCGACAGAAGTACCCCCCTTCCCTGACACGGAATTGCGCGCAAATTCTCCAGCTTAACAAGCCGGGGACTACTGCGTCGCCTTGGCCCCCTTGAGGGGCTTACTCTTTACGGAGGGTAACAAGAGGGCGTATCATATAAGCAAGAACCGTATAATCGTCAGTACTCAATTCTTGAGCTGCAGACTTAGCAGCAAACTGAGTCAATTTCAGATTGACTTATTTCGCTATGAATTTTCATAGCAAAACTCTATGAAATGCTAGTCCCGCATAGCGCGAATCTTGATAGGTATTCAAGTAAATACGTAGTATTTCACCTTATATAATTCACACTTAAAAATTATTTTAAGTTTATATACATATGAGGTCAGCTTGGCTGTTTGCTTTGGCGTATACGGCAGGCAGGAACCAACCCGTACTGACGATTATACGGTTCCTGCTTATATGAAACGACCTTTTGTTGATATGAAATTTTTTTTCCACTCAATTTCCAAAATTGTCAATTCTCCCGAAATTGCTGATCAGCTCTTTAGTCTAAACTTGGCTTTTCTGGCGAAGATTATACACCATCCATATGCTGTATCTGGTTGAAACGTCATCATCGATTTATTTTCATTTTTGCACCAAGGTTTTATAATACTATTTCAACATATTTTCCAATACCTTTCTATACTTATACTTCACAGATTATTTTCGAGTCCATTAATTTGTCAAAATTGACTTCAAAATATAACATTGCCAAAAATCAAAATATAAATGAGGGTCAGTTCGTTTCCATTCTCAATTAAGGCCTTTAGCAGGTACAACTATACTACAACTACTAGTACAATGTATATATATATGAAAGATAAAAATGCCCTGATAGCAAAATAAATTAACGAGCAGATATTAATCTAAATCTACAGTTTATGCCCGTCATCCTCTGAAAACTGCTTCTATCACAAAGATCAACACCCAAAGACCCATTTACTCTTTGTGTATCTTTTGTTGTTGATGACGACGGTTATAAATGCTCACAAGTATCAAAGCGTAAGCAGTTAGCCAGAGTTCAAAGACGCTAGTCATTGCGTTACTAACCAATTCAATGCGCTACTTGTACCCTATTAAATTCAGTTTTCAAACAGTCTAAGAGTTGGCCATCTTATAGTAATATGAAGTAATTCATTCTTCATTTGAGAGCACATGTCATGCAAATGTTAAAATCATATCGGAAGCTGTTCTTATTTTCGCATTAATAATTGCATGATGTTAATGCGTCCATATATAACTGATGTTAATGGGGAAAGTGAGGAAGGTAATGGTACGATTGAAAATTGGTACAAAAAACCCTTCTTTTGTTGTTGTTAGCATAATATGATTACACTTAGACTTCGAAAAGGTGCGGGAAAGGAGTCAATTCAAAGCGATTATATAGTAAGTTAAAGCACCTGTTGTTAGTTATATATACATAAATTAATTAGGACACCGGATCGACAGATCTGCCCTAATTCATTTTCTTGCCTCTTTAGAAATATATACACCTCGTTCGTCATCGGCTTGTGCTACACCTTCCCATTCAGCGCCTACATACAGTCTAGGTCGTGTATGGCAACAAAAGGAACTGCAAGCAGGTGCCTTGACTTTCAATTTGTTTTACTGTTGCATTACTGTCTTCAGATCAGAGGAAAAAAATCAAATGGGAACAAAAACGATCAGGTGGAGTCCTTGTCGTAGGAACTAAAGGGAGTTTTCGATACGATTAAATCAACTCCTAAAACCTTATTTTCAGCTGTTTATGCCGTCAGCATTGACATTAGAAGTAGACCGGGAGATTTTTGTCTTGTTCGGGGTATAAATATGTGTTAGATGTAATCGTAATTTCAAGACGGTCCAATTCGGACCATTCGTATGTAAATCATTAACAATCATTAAAATGAGTCTTTTCAGCAAAAACATTGTTAGAAATCCAAAGTTATTGAAATATTGAACGTGTCAAGTTATTGTGGCACGTTAGACTTAATATGCAGAAAATTTTCCAAATTGCATTAAGAAAATTGATTTGAATGCTGTAAATATGCATTTCTCAGTGTGACACTGTGCATAATGTATTTTTATAAGCTTAGGGTTCTGCATGCAATTGAGGTTCCAAATAATTTTATACTTATGCAGGATTTTTTTTCGTGCAGGAACGTGCTGTAGAAAAAATTCTATAAATCGAAACGAAATGTGTTATCCTAAAGAATGACAATAGGTTATCACTGAAATTTGAAATTTGTATAATGCTGCTAGCTGAATAGCCTTATAACTATGTTTCCTTTTAGATTTTTTTTTTTAATCTGTAGTAGGTACGTTAATGGGTCAAACATCCCTCGAATATGCCTACTTTTTTTATAGTAGATTACACATCGACTAATAGTCCATTTACATCAGTTTCATATCGAAATATATGTAAAAATTTGGTTGGTAAGGTAAATGCCTCAATTGCAGAACGCGAGAATAGTCCTTTAGTAATTTCCTCTACATTTCGCTGTTGTTATCTTTCACCAATTTAAGTGGGATTGAAATTTTTACGTATTAAGAATAATATATTCAACCACCAAACCTTTCTTGTTATTTGACATTTTATTTTTCGTACCATTGAATTGTGTATATTACCATCAAGTTGTTGTGCACCGTAATTATAAAAACATCAAACTGAAAGCTTATTATTAGCAAGCAAATTTTCTCTAGGATCGACGAGAAATTTGAAGATCACTCAAAAATTTGCTATTTAGGATTTTGCTTCTTGGAAATAATATCATTTTCTACAATTTTAATAGCTATTTCTACGATAAAAATAATTCCGTGCTATAAATTAAGGCCAATATAAAGATTCTCATAGTATTTTTAAGTATATATGTAAAGGTTATTCAACAGCACCTTCTGCAAATACGTACTTCAGTCGAGAGATTTTGCTAAGTATCATCATCCAGCTGATGAACAAAAGTTGTATCTCGGCATCAATTTGGCGTTTTTCGAGCGAGTGCATATTTAAAAGTTTTAAGCGTTTTTCGTAAAGTGAAAGGATTAAAGATTATATAGATAGATAGATAGGCCTTTTAAGAGCAAAACTTTGGAAGTTGCGCTGCGCAGGAGGGGACTTATCGGTAGTCCTTTGAAAGTCTCCCATAAAATTCTTACTAGTTAATTAGATCTATTTTTTCTAAACACCACTAATACTAATTTGAAAACAATCTTATTTCCAGTATTATTATTTAACTCTTTCAAAGGTGAAATCTCGTAGATTCTTCACGATAAATATAAAATGTAGGGACGTATAAACTCTAAAAAAGAGATAGTAAATGGTAAAAATAAACAAATCTGATATTGATGCACTCTGGTATATCTCAAAGATCTCCACTTGTTCCTATTTTATTCAATTTGAGATGACTAGTAAACAGTATAAATATGGATGGTTTTCTATGGAGTCGTCTTCGATCTAGGTCCGTACAAGACCGTATAAAAATAAATTAATGTTTGTAGTTTGTGGCCACTTCACTGCAAAAGTTTCGCAGTTAGCATGTCAATATACTTGTACCTACTGCGATATGATACTAAATTTTGGGGAATACTTTTTCTTGCTAAAAAAAATTGTCTACAGAAAATGTTCAGTTTGCTTAAGAAAATAAAAAACAAATCCATAAATGAAATTTTTCTAACCAAGTATAGGCTTGCATAGGTTTGTTCGATGCTCCGTGTAAAGCACTACTGTAAATTTTCGCTTACAAAATGGCGGCTATTTACCAGGATTTTGTGCATTGATCAGTTAGGGTAACCCGATATACATAATCTGACATTTCTCTGACAGTTCTTCTCAGTATAATTAATTGTGAAAATTTATAAATGGGTGAAGACAAATAAAATGTGTTCTACCTATTTTTCTATTTCTTTTCTTCTAATTTTTGCTTATTTTTGCTTAAGAAGTTGTATATGCCCCAATCAGCAACAAATTTCAAGTGACAAATGTAAAAATCTTAGCCCAAAAAAATTTTTAGTGTAAGTTCGGAGTAATCCGGTTAGCCCTAGATTTTTCAAAAACCAGGATAGTGTAAAATTAGAGTGCCCTTGGTTTACCCGGTGTTTTCATTGAACAGACCTCTTGTATTTATTCCATTTATTTGTTTTGTTTCTTTTGTGTTTTCTTTATTCTATAGGCGACATTGATTCGAATGCAATACAACAATCATATTACTATTGACATCATAACTCTATTACTGTTCTAAAAAAAAAAAGTGATCGAACTAACAACATATTTTTTTTTCTCACATTAAATTTATCCGCAATTTATTTTGCAGAAAACTGCATACGGACTTACATAAAAGTTGACACTCAAAACAGGGATGTAAGAACTCCTTTTGTTCTCTTAGTTACGGTTTAATGGTGACGCTCAAAATAATCTATGTACGAATCCCCACATGATTATAGATCTGTTCGCGTACTTCTCCTGCAAAACCTTTCTGGGTAAAAACTTACTCATTGTGGGTTGGGGGATGTAAAAAGTGTGGAAAAGTTCACAAATGATTTTCCTGCAGCTTTGTTTTAAAAACGAGAAGAAGAAGTGCGAAGTGACATACCTTGTTGTACTCATTCAAAAGTCCAGGGAAAATACTGAATGGTAAATCTAATCCATCTGCATTCGACTTTTATTATGTTTTAAAAACTTTAAAGAAATTTAAAAAATTGAACTCTTATGACAACTGCTAATTTTCTTTGCGAAAATGGTGCAGTGACACACGATGATATACACTCGAGACTAGACACGACGTAAAACCGGTTTTTGTATCGAATGTGTATCAGCCCATGGTACACGTAGTTTATACACGGTTGATACACGTTCTTCAGGCAGCAAAGAAAATTCATCATTTCCATATGTTCTATTCATACACACAAAACGAGGACACACACACATATGTAATAAAATACTCGTGTATCATCCGAGGCTTAGTCCCATGACACACGATGATACACACTCGGGACAGACACGAAGTAAAACCGGTTTTTGTATCGAGTGTGTATCAGACTATGGTACACGTAGTTTATACACGGTTGATACACGTTTCTGAGGCTGCAAAGAAAATTCATCATTTCAATATGTTCTACACGTACACAATTCGAGTACATGCATACATATGTAATAAAACACTCGTGTATCATCCGAGTCTAGCCCTCTGCTCTAAATTGAGGTAACACGAAAATGTTCTAAAATAGTGCTAAGAAAACCAGTTTTTAGTACGGTGTATCGCTTGTGTATCATCGTGTGTCACCGGACTAAGTAAAAACTTTGGGTAAATTCTTGCAAGAAAACGGTGACGTATGCATAGCTCGTGTAATTTTCTACCACGAGAAAGTACACGAACGGAAAATGTGTAAGTTCGTACAAATTCATTACAATGCATTGTCCCAAAAATGATTACGCGAACAGACAGAGAGCAACGCGCAAAAAGAAAAAATTACAAAATATCCCCATAAAACCCACTAAGTTACAAAATATCCCCATAAAAAACCCTCTACCTAACACTCAGATTCTTCCCAGTTTTTTCCCCTATCATTGAAAAAGAAACGTCACCCAAAAGTATGACGTTCATTTTTCCATAAATTTTTGCTATCTGGCATACGTTCTTCTGCGTTGATCTGCTTTTTGATTTTTGTCATTCATGTCGGCTAAGGTTTTTAATTGCGCAAGTGTATAAAACGAAGACCACTGCAGTAGAATCGGTTTAAGCAGGTTGTAATCAGATTATGTCCGTGCATGCCTCGATCAGAAAGAAAGCGACAGAATGATGAATAGCTTGTGAACAATGGTCGGTCACACTACTTTCTCTGTCATATAATACTTCTAGTCCAGCTTCCATCTAGGCACATGGTGTCCCATTGCCTGAATCAGAACAATTTGGCAGTCCTTTAGTGATTAGATCAATTTTTGTGGCTGGGGAGCGGCCATTTTTGTGTCAATTTATTGTGATTTTCTATCCCATAATTTCATTGTTAATTTATATTTTGTTTTAATTGTGTCCATTTCCCTTGATATTATTTATCGTGTTGTTTGCTATTTTAGTGTCATAATTGGTTTTTGAAAACAAATGTAAAACTTTTTGTTTTAAGTTTTTAAGTGCGGCGTGAATTTTTACGGTATCCAACAAACATCGAAAGAAGGGATTAAAGAAATAATTACATAACACATATATATACATATATATATATATATAGTGATTAAATAAAGGATTTTTTTTTCGGTGGTAAGCTGAACAAAGTGAAATTTCTTTAAGGTGAGCACAATTTTGTTGTTGTTTTTTTTTTGTATGTGGTTTCTCGTCGGTTTATTAGGCATAGGTACATACCAGGCGCGGATCCAGGTTTTCGTTCAGGGGGGGGGCAATTTTTTGAGAGTTACCTATCTTCGAAGAAATCCGTTCTGGTCTTGTGATTTGTGTATATGAAACCAAAAATGTGGTAAAAATTTAGTTGGATACATTATATTCCATATGCATTTGAATAGCGTTGTTTGTCTACCTTATGAAATAAATAAAAGAAAATGCAGGATATTATCTTCATTTTTTTATTTCAACAATATAAAACGTACATATACGAAGTTATACAAGGCTTTGGTACGATATGCAAGTATATAAGTCTAGTGATATTTCTTTTGAATCATTGAAATTAAATATTGAATTCCAATCTCCTCCGGTCGGTTTTCGCAAATCTGGTTATTACTTTTTCAATATCTATCGGAATACGTCTATGGATGTGCATAAGGGCAAGACCGAGGAGGCGGCTCTCATGCATGGTTGATCTCAAATATGTTTTCAGTCGCCGCAATGAAGAGAATGATCTTTCAGCAGATGCATTTGTCACCGGAAGTGTTGCAAGGATCAGTAGCAATTCATTTATTATAGGAAATGCACACTTATCGCACATAGCCAATACTGCCAGAGCAGTTGTTGGAAAATCTTCTCCCCGCTCCTTTTCCCGCATCCATTTCTCCCGCCACAGCGCAATTTCATTTCTAAGAAGAACCGGAGCAGCACCCTGATCGACGTCAAGAAGCAGCCCGAAGCGGTCGAGGAGGGGCTTGATAACTTGGTTGTCTACACCAGGCGACGTCTTAATAATATTTTGTGGAATTAAAGCTGGTAGCTGAAAGACGTCCAAGGTTTCAACTGAAAATCTTTCTCGCAGATCTGTGAGGACAAAGTCTAGTAAGGGTGCATAGATTGATACTCTGTAGTATTCCTCGGTTGAGTTTATTCCATGGTTGGCACGGTAAACCTGACGTCCACAATGGCGAGGGTTCCGGGGAATCATCAGCTCGATACCCACCTGGTCGGCTAGATCTTCTGCACGCTGCCAGGCGCTCTTAAAGCTAGCATCCAAATTTTCCCGACGACTGGCAAGAATAGAAATTGTATTTCTTACTTGCATATCACCGCCATTAAGATCGAGCGCCGCCTTTTGGAGTATTTTACTCAGAGACTGTGTCAGGGATAGTACGTCACTCAAACACAATATTGAGACCATGAAATGAGAGTTACATAAGGCTGTCGCCAACGAAGCAGCCTTACCAGCTGTGCTCGGGTCACGAAACTCTGAAATCTTGCCTAGAGTTTCCACAATTTTTACCAGGTCAACAGAAAATTGGAGTACTCCTTCATGCCGCTCTACCCATCTGGTCTCACAAAGCGATGTAAGTGCACATCCCAAGGTGCTCATGAGCACAGTTCTTCGTTTCGGATGCGATTTAAAGAAGGCAATGACTTCCTTCATAACTGCAACAGCATCCCTGATAGCAGACACCTTGGAGCTACGTGAAATAGAGTTATTCAACTTGTGACTGTAGCACGGTGACTTGACAGCGTTTTTGGCTTCCTTTTGAATCTCTGTGACAGCGCCTCGAACCTCAGAGAGCATGACGGCGCATCCATCAGTCCCTACTCCAATGCAACGGTCCAGCGGCAATTTTAGCCTCTTCTTGAGTTGGGATAGAACAATCTGCCCAATCGCTTTGCCTGTCAAAGACAACTCACTCGGTGCAGAGGTTCCGTCCATCTTCTCTTCGGCAGCAAGCAGCTTTCTTGCTTCTTTCCAATCTTCTTCATCGGATTCGTAGTCATTTTTATTTTTAGCGGTATCTAATTCCTCAAACGCATCCACAAACCTGACGAAATCCTCACAAATATTACCACTATGTATGTAGCGTAAGGTAAGGCTCAGCTGAGACAGATGGGATACATCAGTCGTCTCGTCAAAAAGTATTGAATAATATCGTGATGCCCGCACGTAAGTCAGAATTTGCTCAGAAATCTCTTTCCCGCAGCATGAAATGAGTGCATTCTGTGTTGTCTTGCTAATATATGTCGCATTAGAAGAAGCGGACTGTATGTGTCTCTCCAGTTTTTTATCGCCAGCACATACTCGAAACCTCAAAAGCTCTCTAAAATTTCCATCATTTATAGCCACATCAGAAACATTAGTGTCATGAAGTACCTGCCCATCATCTCTGTGCCCACGGAACGCTATATTTTGCCGCCCGAGGAAGATAATGGTCTCAACAATAGGACGGAGTCGCTCCCTATTTTTTTCCACCTCTTCGAGGCGCTTTTGGTGTACACGGTTGATCACTTCCAATTCAGGCTTATTAAAGGTTTTAATAAATGTACTTCCCTGTTCTACAGCTCGTTTGTGATAGATGTGATTAGCATGTGTCTCCAAGTCCCCATTCTGCCCTGCAATATCCTTGAAGTTTGTCAGTGGTTTTGTCACAAACTTTTGCAGGTCCACAGTTCTTTGACCTCCACCAACACCACCAATCGCGAAAAAAGGACAGTATTTGCAAAATAAACCTTGTTTGATGTGAGAAAAGACAAGCCATGAATATTTTTTCAGATACTTGTGCCCGAAATATCGCCTCACTTCCTTATTTTTAACCATGTGTGAGGAATACGGAAACCTGTAGCCTTCAGTTGGTTCCCATGGGTTCGATAGGAGCTGATATTTTGTGTAGTCATCTACATGTTTACATAAAAAATTTCCAATATCGTAAGGGACATCTGAGCTATCGCACGGTCCCGCAAGTGAGGGAGAAGATTCTTGCAATTGCGATGAACAGGATGGACCTGACGTGGAGCAGGCTATCACAGTAGACTCACCAGGAACCACTATCCCATTACTATCATCAGCAATATCTAGCCCAGGAGTTGCAGTACAAGCTAAAACTGGTCGCTTACTGACAGGCTGAAAAAATGTTTCAATGCCTCGGCTTTCTGATGCTCGAGCTCGCTTCTTTGACGTCCACTGACTTGCCTGTGAGACAAACAACCTAATATTAAATTTTAATATAATAGGCCCTATTATAAAAATTCTACAGTTTTTATGAAAACAATTCCTGTAGTACAGTTGAGGAGTAAAAGAATATAACCAGATAATTCCACTTTTCAAATTTTTGTTTAACAAAATGAAAGCAATTTTTTTCTGCTAGGGATTAATCACTTATGAGACCTCTCTTCGATATTTTTTGAACCTTAAAACTCTCTACGTTATTGATGTGTTGAATATGGAATTATCTGGTTTTGATCAAACAAGTATTAGAATTTTTTTACCCCAAATAAAATATGTAGGTACTAATAATTAGTTTTTTTTTAACGAAACTTTTCATTTTTATCCCTACACTGTAATTATAGTTTTTACAAATTATAGTTATTTTAACGACGAAATATTTAAATATGTTTATCTTGATCTCAATTAGTCATCAAATTTAATTAATGAAAAACATAGAATTTAAATTTTTTAAATTTAACATAAAAAACCGGTTAAATTTGTAATTAATATTTTCTCAGCTTTAGAAAAGAAAAATTTTTAACAAATAATTAAATTTTAATTTTTTTTTTTACTTTTAAAAAACGTTCATAACACATTTCACTTTTAAATTTTGTATTTGCCTTGAGCAATGTACTAGGAATTGTTATTATTTGCAATACAGACGATATCTTCAATGTGTTCGATTAGAAAGTATTCAACTTCAACTTACCATAATTGTTGCGATGATGAAACGAATTCTGCATGCAACCCAACGATATGTTGCCACAAATGTCACAAAATCACTTAGTTGAGTTATTAACTATGAAATGTAGTAGGAGATAGTTAATAAAAATAACACTTTAAAATGAGTTTTATACTCGATTTTTTATTGGACGCACACGCACGCACAAAGGGTGCTTTTCACTTAGCATACAGAAATACTGAAATAATACCTACGTTTTATGATATTGAACTGGTTCATTGGTTGTTCTCACCAAAATGAAATGTATAACTAAAAGCCTAAACACAATTGCGACGACGAAGCGGCCGACGGCAACTGCAGATTCCTATGCAATAATACGCTTCATAAAACGTTCCTAGAGAAAATTGTGCCTCTATGACTGCAATAGCCGTCGGCCATCTGCAGTTGCCCTCGGCCGTTTCGTCGTCGCAATTGTGTTTAGGCCTTAAAGCGTTTTTACAAAACCGCTTTGGCTATACTTTTCATTTTGGTGGGAACGATTGAAATTGAAACGAACGAATTGTTCACCATAGCCTAGGGCCTAGGCATACACGTTGCAATATGCTTCACTTTGTGTAACTTTTCGTGGTTGAGAGACACTCGGTGGGTGAGGAAATTGCTTTAGGGAAGCTCTCCGGATAACTTCTAGCATGCAGCGTGCTCCGATGCAAACTTAGCTCATCGGTTCTGTTATGTTACGATTGTTTCGTATGTCCTGCTCTGTGTTTGCTGTTTTGGACTGGGTTCAAAAGAATGATCGATGGGTGTCTAGTAAAAACTCGTATAAATATTTCATACAATGCAATGAAAAAAGCAAATTTTCTAAAAACCAACGAAAATACGATAGAGAATTTGTCTGGCAAATTACTGTGGTTTGGCTGGTTTTCTTTCTGTCTGGTTTGTTTGTTTATTGCGAGAAATATTTGATGTGAGATCGTAGAAACATATACTGAACAGTTTGGGATAGTGATGAGCAGATAACGATTTTTGTAATCGGTTTGATTAGTGATATTTTCATAACGATTCCTGTAAACAGCAAGAAGTTCGGTCGAGGCTCAGGGGGGGGCAATTGCACCCATTGCCCCCCCCTTGTATCCGCGCCTGGTACATACATATGTACGTACTAAAAAATTCCGAAATTCATATATTCCCTTCTATAAAGAACTATTATGAGCTAACTTCAATCTACATTCCTTAATCATAATTAAAAATATATGGGACTTTGTGGCTACATAGGCTTTTGTATGAGTTAAATGTAAAAAAAAACCAGCTGTTGTGTTTAATTTGTTCTTTTGAGAACATTTAGCGCAGCAAGAGGCATCTTTTAGATCTTAAAATGGTTATTAAAATTACTTTTTAATTAATAGTAAATGAGAAATATCTTTCACCCATACGCATAATATTCAAATGTAATTTTGATTTTCATGCATTGTCTGTCTGTTTGCCTATCTGTATGTCGGTACAATAAGTTGAGAACGCGTTGACTGACTGAGAACTGAAACTTCGTACACGATTATTTTATTAATATTGCAAATCTAAGATAAAGAATTTGTAAAATTTGGCAGCTCGTTTCCATGGTTGATTTACAAAAAAATTCGGTTGTTATGTCAGATTTATTTGGACACTGCTTGTGAACGTCTTATTGCAGAGAGCTGAAATTTTGTGCACAACTGACATAAAAATTATAAATGGAAATATTTGGACTTTCCTCAGTTTTTTTTTATGAGTACCTACCTATTATTTGTATTTAAGAAGTGCTTCCAGGACCTTATAATATTCATATATGAACGGGAGTGATAAGATACGAATCCATGATTTTCTTGCTTGATAAACTTGATGGTAGCTGCTATGATTAGATAGGACTGCATTAAAATAAGAAATTTAATAATTTATTTTTTTTCACAAAAACATGAAGATGGTTGCATTTTGCGTACAGAACGTGATAGCTTATTTTAAACTACAGAATTTTGGGTTAAAGATTAAATGAAAAAATTCATTAAAATTCCGAGGTTTTTTTTATTTTTTTTTTTTTTAGAAAAATTGTGGTTTTTAAAAAAATTATACCAAATTCTTATTCACCCTTGCAATTCGGTAAGATTTTTATGTCCTCCTCCCTTATTAAGATGCCCCTGCTAGCCATAACTGTCTACCAATCTATCTTCGGAGTGTTTCTTTCGAATGATATCCAAGTCTGAATAAGCATCTCTACTTTTTTCTTCTTAGAGTCCTCCTATCCTCTCTCTCTCCTGTAACTTCATAGTAAGACGTAATTAAAATATTTTTCTATGGTTTACCTCGCTGAGTCACTGGAACTTTGAATCTGTCGTACTGGTAACTACTAATCTTCTGATTAGTCATATATGAAAATATTATTCTATTTACTAAAATGGAGGTATAATTCTTTTCCGGTTAAGTAGATTTTATAAATAACACTAGACCTTTTAAAGCGGTATATTACTTTGATAGTTGAAGTCTTAGTTTTTTTTGTTTCAAACTTTAACGATACATTCGTGGTATTTCAGTAAACGCAAAGCTATCATTAAGAGTTTATGGCCCGTGAAAATAAAATCTGCACTTATCTACACAAGGTATGTTTAGGATAACATTTATTGACTGCAGTTCACTTCTTCACATCCCGGGCAATACTGTCTTATAATTAGCATTATTTAATTTTATTATATCCATTACTTGCTTAAAGTACTCCTACATAGGTATGTAAAATTTCAGATATACATACAATAATATGCACATGGGCAGCTTTTTCAGAAAAAATAATCCTCCGAAATAAATGTTGAAGACAATCAGTTCCAGAATATGTTAAAATTTGCATGCTTCGAATACTGGGCCGTCATAAAGTCTCGAGGGCATATAAGCATCAGTTCGGCGCCAGAAATCCAATTACACGCTCACTCATGATTGGATTAAGTACACCGCGCTATAATATGAAAGCATCGCAGTCAACTATATGCTTTGAATCTCATTAAACAAACCCTCCTTATAGGAAGGAACAAGGTTCAAGACTCAAATCTGTAATGTTTATCTATTACAACTTTTAATTGGATCGACTAACTTTTCGTATGCGGTAATTTACTCTTAAGATTAGAGCTCTGAATGGCCTATATTATATTGGCATATATACATAAGTATGTACTCGACCACGATATTGTATGTGCATAGGCCCCGCGTGCATATCATTCGAAATGAAGATGTAAGAGAAATCAGAAAAACAAATGCAACCAACTGAACCCTCGTTTATGTCTCAATCGAAGCATGCCAAAAGTTGCCGATTATCGAATGATTTGCATATTACAAGACCTCAAATTAAAGTACGCCTTGGCCCCTTGAGGGGCTTACTCTTTACGGGTACATTTGGACTTAATTGTTTCCTATCGTCACAGACAATCGCAAGCTATTAGTTTGCATTTAATGGGGCCTCATGGCCTTTTGTCTTTATAGTTAACATTATTGTTTTAAAGACGTTGAAATTATGTGCGGGTGCTTCATGTCAGAAGACGACATTCAGCTTTATCTATAAGAGATTCTTGTCTCTTATTTTTTTACTTAAGAGTTAGTTTCTATATAGAACGGAGAAAATAAATATATCATTTTAACAACAATTTTTTTTTTCAGATGAGACATGAACAGATTTTGTTAGGATTTCGCTGAAAAAAAAAACAAGTACACAATCTGGAGCTCTCTACTGCAATGTAGCTGCACCACTGCCTTGATTAAAATTTCTGATAACAGGTAAGGTAAATATTGATATCAACTATGTCTACATTTTGTTGCTTATCAGAAATCTAGAGCTTTTGATAAATTCAATCACCTATTACAATCACAATCATAATTTTGGTTTCCTAAACTTTAGATATGGTTCTATTTCTAACGCCCAAAACAATAGGTTTGTTGTGTTGAACGGGCATTTTTTTTTTCAAAGCTGTGTGCTATTTTACGTCCGCTACTCTTCAGCTTTATATTAATTAGTTACGCCTCTATCTAAGCCTCTAGATATAAATGAGAAATTTATTAGAAGTTCCCTTAGCTTTCCAAGGAGGTCTAATTTATAATCATTTTGTAGAATATTTTATTAAAATTTTAATTTAAAAAAAAAACTCGCTGAAAATTCAGCTACAGCACATCATAATGTGTTAACTTAACTTTATTATGCTATGCTGCATTTGGCAATCCTTAAATCTACCTAAATTCACTGGAAAATGAGCGCTGCACTACGTCATGCGTTTTTGTGCTCTTCTTATTGTCATCAATTTAGTTCTCTCTTATTGATGTTGAATTGAAATTTCAATCTTACTTACTCATAATATTTTCAGATTGTACTCAAATAGTTTTAGTAAATTGACCGAAAGGAAATGGCGAACACACGAAAATGCTTACCCGATAATAAGAGCCAGGTATAAATTTTGAATATCTTTCGTTTTCCAGTGCCAATTCCAATCACTTCCAATTTCTCTGCAAAGTTCGTTTACATTACACAATTTCTGATTAATCATACGAGTATACAGGGTGTTTTCCACTAGGAATTCAGTAGAGCGAGAGGTGATAGTACTCACATAGACGAACCAAAAATGGTATGGAAGGGGGGGGGGGGGGGGCATATCAACGGTTTAGGATTTACAGGGTGATTAAGAAAAAAAGCTAGTTTTTCACAAAATACCCTGTATCTTAAAAACTACAGGGTGTATGGTCACAGTTAGGAGCTATTGTATGCAGAACTCCATGGCCTTTCTAACGACTGCCCCAGAGCCCTCTCCCTTCCTTCAAGAATTATGGTTGTCTAAACTCAAAATTTCGGATTTTCTTACCTTTTTTTTATTTTAACCTCTATTATTTTTGCAAAAAGGTCTTTAACATAATTTTTTTTTTATAAAAACTGTAAACTGTAGACTCTCCTCTTTAATATGATCTATTACACACAATGTGCTATCTGAAGCCCTTTAAGAGTTATTAGCTCTAAACCTATTCTCAAACCTATTTTCAAACCTATTCTCAACGATAATTTGTTAAAGCAATGCAGTTATAACTGAGTGTGTAGATTCGCAATAAAATTGGCAATTATTTTCCCAACAGTTCAGACAAATAAATTTAAGCCAAAATCGGTCAAGTTCAAAATATAACGCTAGAGTCAGATATATTTTCAATAAAACTATTCGTCTAAATTCACAACCCTTAAGTACAAAACATCATTGGTCCGGCCCATCTTCTTCTAACCAAATTGAATGTTAACTTCCAAGGGTCTCCGAGTATCTAAATTTTCCTGGTTATAAGGTATCCTTTTACGTTTAGTTTTTCAACATGTCAAACCTTCAGAAGAATCAATATGATACTGTCAGGCTCATTTATTCTTCTGCTTCTTCAACTGAATTATCGCGTTTTCAATGTTTCTCAATTTAGTATGTAGACCCTGAGCTGGGTTACATCAAAATTATTCGTTCGTGAACATGTAGGTATGTACTTATGTTTTTACATAATTAAACAATATTTTGTCTTGATTTTATTTTTATTTATTGCTTTTTCGATGTTTTCAATTTCACTCTGACCTTTCATTTTATTGCTATTCGATAACATTTTACGAGATCTGGTAGAGCAAAAACAAAAAAACTTCCAGAAGTCGATTGCAGGTTAATTTACGTCGAAATAAATTCAGAACCGTAATAAACTAAGAATTTCATGATATTTTGTTTTAAAGAACCACTCTACCATATTATGTAGTTATCAATTAATTTAATTAACATAAATTCAATAAATCGAATGAATCTAAAATTTAATTACGAATAATTTGAACACGATTTTAAATACATTTGTAGTTCATTTAAGTGCAGAAAAGTTTTTCAATATTGTAATAAGAACTTATTGAAAATGTAGGCGTTGGTTTGTTAAAAGTCTATCTCTGACCACAATCCAGGGTAAGCGCAAATTAAAACATTCCCTCGAGAACCAGTCGGACACTACTTAATCGCTCCATTTGGACTTTTATCTTGGCGCAGTTAAACGTTTTACGAGCGCCGTTGAATTTGGTTTTACGATTACGGGGGGATACATTTTCACTCTCAAATCCGGCGGCTGCAAATAATGTCGGAGACGGAAACAACTGCATAACATACTAAAAAGCTTCCTCTCGGATGATGTTTGTATATATGTTTGTATGTATGTATATAAATAAAACGATCCCCGCGTCTAGATGACATTTAAAGTAGCCTTAATGGCTGTCTGGCGAGCATTTTGTTTGTCTGTTTTGTTTTACATTTTATTCTAGAATCAAAATCGAAGGTCGTTTATGAAATGATGTATGGGGTTATTACTTTGCTCTGATATTTTCTAATCGATCACTCTATTAAAATTCCTTGTGGTAAATTAAGATATGCAAATGAAACGAGAATAACTTCACATTCGGTTTTAATTTATGTGCGTGTGCCGTGTTGCTTGAGAGAATAATACTGGAAGCGTCGCAGTAGATCACATTTGATTGCGTTGGCTTCGAGCTATGAGCTGAAGGAAAATATTTCTGTCATTTCATTGATTCTAGTCAACAGTTTTATCTCATTAAAATTTTAACGCGTCGACTGATATAAACATGTATTTGCAAATATTTTTCATAAAGTTGTCTATATGACTTACAATTTGTCATTAATAGCTGTTGAGTGAAATAATTTTAAATTTTATTAGCAATTTTATAAAATTGTAATTTTCTTGATTTATTTTATAAGGTGGGTATTTCGAATAGGTATACCCACACATTCAGCTATTAAGTTATATACACATGGTGTAATGTTCACATGGCCGAACTTATGGCGCTCTAGGAGGCAGCTAAGTGGGCAGCCATAGAAAACGGCAACACTGCAATCTTCTCGGATAGCCTATCAAATATCAAAGCGATCCAGAATCTCTCCAATAAGAATGCACTAGTTCACAGCATCAGAAACTTTATCCAAAACGACGAGATCTGGATCGCGTGTTTCCCATGTAGTAGGCATTCCTGGGAACGAAAGTGCGGACGGCTTGGCCAAAAACACAGCCTCAAGCGAGCAACCTACCATCTTTCCGCTGGCATACAGATCGGCAGTTATGCACAGTAAGCGCCTTCGCGAGCCTGCTGGCAACTGTCCTGAAATGGCTCACACGACTTCCTTGCGAGCCACTATAAAACGATTCACCAACCTAATATCTGCGAATTTCACTGTGATTGAAATGGCCAGAGTCAGGCTGGGACATTTCCTATTCATCAAAGAGCACATCTTTAAAAGGCAACCGGGCCCGACCTCTAATCACTACAACGGAGCACCTCCGTTCACGGCACACCACATCTTCTTCGAGTGCGGGGAGCTAACTAGACTACTTAGCGACCGAGGTATTACGACTAGACCAAAGGACCTCTTGAATTACTCCATTGAGAATCCGGGCGTACTCATCCTCCTATCGGCCAACGGATTCACGACTAGACTGTTATACACTGAACAAATCACAGACGCACATACGAACTAGATGGCCTAGTAGCTGTGGGCCCAATAACCTTTATTGTATTAGGCTTATTTTTAAGGTTAGACAATAAAGAGCTTTTTCAATTTTAATTTCACATGTGTGCGTATTACAGTATCAAAAACATATAGGCTTTTCAAACACCCAAATGAAAAATTGGTTTCCCATTTCCATTGAATTTTTTTAATTCGATGTAAATAACTGTTGGTAAATGTGTTTAATGGAGTTATGTAAGTTTGACTACTCGTCGTTTTTTATAACAGCATAGCATGCTGAAGTTTAACAGCTGTAACTTAGCTTTTACTGATATTATTTTCAAATTAACGTTTTATTGCAATAAACTTAATTCATAGTTTTTTGCTTTTCCGTATCAGTTCATGGGATTAGACCGGTTGACATGTATTCTAGGTTTAACGTGGTTAATTAGTGCTTAACCTGATCAATTCATGAATGCACGCTATTTATATATGTATAAGTACACTTAATTACTCTTAATTCTTCCAATCTATTATAAAGCTAAAACTATGATATGTAATGACGTCTTAGTTAAGAGCTTTATTTAACGAAAAATCGACAATAAAAACTACATTTTTTCTGTCTAATCTATAAATCGGGTTCGGTATAGCCGAGCTTAATAATAATCTACAGTTATAAAATTGAAGGCAAGACAACAAATTAGCGCTTTATTGTGCTAATTAAAGCCATAACTCACCAGTCTTGACTTACCGCCTAAACTAACCAATCATCTGTAAGCTAGTCAATATGCAAGCAAAAAATTTTCAATAATCGGTGTGACCTGTCTTCAATCCTTGGTTGGAAAAAAAAATATTTTTCGTTAAAAATAAACTGATGAGACTCGATTAACAACAATTATGTGATGAAAATGGAGAAAAGGGAACAACTCTGTCTAGATTTAATACCATTTCATATACTAAGAGGATTTCTTCTACCTACTAGGTCTAAGAAGTATATTTGTTGTCGGCATTGTTGTTCGGCATTTTCCAAAACGAAGTTCAACAGAAAATTGAGCAGGGGGTTGTCCTTTCTAATCTCAAAGTTGTTGTGATTCGGAACACTCTTTTGAAGAGTTTATTTTATTATGTAATTTTGTTGGGAATTTTCAACAGCTAATCCATAAGGGATCTCCTATCCTGGTCAGCTGAGACTATAATAATATTGTGTTAATATTAATATTAATAATTAAGTTAAGATGGTGATAATAATCCTAGAATCTCTAAATAATTTAGCGAAACGGTTCATGGTCTAATTTTCGGTCTCTGTAGTGGCACTAATACTCGCTTAAAATTTTTTCTGTGTATGTTTTGAGGTATCCATCGATAATAATATATAAAAGGTGTACATACGTATATGTATAATTCTAAAATTGTAACCGAGACGCTTTACTAAAAGAAATGATCAATTTTACAGGTGGAATCAAACGATGAACATCGTTTATTTATTCAACTGGTATAGATCTATGTGGAATATATTAATAACTTTAGGGTTCCTGTTATCCTTTTTCACATGCAATATTTTGTTCGATATAGAATTTGTTTTTTCAATTCAATTTTGTACACCAACCAAACGAGAGGCGAATAACAATGACGTCGAACAGAAACGTAAAGAAGCCCAAGAAGTCCTGTTTGATTATACAGAAGGTAAAGACAATACCGAAAACGTTCAAAATTTATTGCCTATCCTCAAATGTACCGTTCACCTGCCATCTTCGTCTAACGAGTCTTGCCATTGTCTTTTTGCGGTCAAGTCTTCCTTAGATATTGCCGACATTTTATCAATTTCAGATTATATGTATCTGAAAGGTCCGAAATATTTTTAGTGCAGATGGGTGCGGTTTGGGATATTTGATGAATGGGATAAAAATTTAAATATTTACCTTTTTGAAACGCTTAGCAAATTTTTGCTGTAAGCACTAAGTAGAATTAATTACACAACTGGTGTAAAATTTGTTCGTTTTTTTTTTCTGTTTATCATAAACAATTCGCAAGGATATTTATTTATAATTAATTTATAATTAGGTGTATATAAAATACTCCTAAACTCCTTAAACTAGATACGCCACTGCCCTATGATACAAAATCTTCGTATTAGATAATCCGAGTATACTGTTGAGTGTCAATCCCGCTGTTAGGCTCTTTCATCAAGAACTTTCTTCTATAAATGATTTTTGATGCGCGCAGTGTAATTGTTCTAATGTGGCGTCTTTGTTCGAAAAGAATATTTATTCTCACAAATCTTTCTACCTACATATATATTACAATGGAAAGTAAAAGACCCCTATTTTTTAAAAAAAAATTTCCCATCGAACAATACAATACGACAAACTAACTTCCCACTGTAGAAATAATTATCTTTAAAATGTGTAAGAAAATTCGAAGACGTCACCTGCTCTGCTTCATGTCTTAAAACTTTTCTTAAGGCGTGGGAATACTCGTATTCTCAAGAAATGAGGAGGGCTTTATGGTCAGTAACCATATAAAATATTCTCAAATTAGCCTCTTTACATAAAGATACGGGCGACTCCTTAAAGTCATAACAATTTTCTTAAATATTCTGTCGTGTTTGGTTTTTCCCAGTCATGGGAGAGTACACTTGTGTACGCGTCTTCGAAATTACCACGGGGCATTAGTAGTACGCCCTGTTTTGCTTTTTTTTATATGTGTATTTGAATAATATTTAAAAGTAAAACTATGTAAAGAAATAAATAAAATAAATAAATAATAAAATAAATAAAAGTAAAACTATGTAAAGAAATAACTTGAGAAAATGTACAACGATTCATGTAAACTCAAGAAAACATTGAAAATACCACATGATCTTTATGAGATATAAAAATCAAGTGTTTTTAGTTGTTCTATTTTCAGAATTTTATGTTAAAATAGATTGTTGAACTATTTGCGTTTCAAGATTAATTCAACTAAATAGTCAAAAGGCTATACGATTCAATTTGTAATAGTTGGTCGTTTAAAAAACTAGTTGGAGGTTCTTCAGGAGACATATAAGTATTTATTGCTGGTCGTTGGATGGCTGTCGATGTTCGGTTAGATTTTCCGTTGTACATATACAAAACGGTGGAGGTGTTTCGATTTTGTTCAAAGAAAATGAATACCAATCATCTAGAAGTTTATATATAAATTAAATCGTTAATCATCGTTTCATTGTTAGTATTGTCTGTTCTATGTATAGGAGCATTTAGACTGAGTTACAAAATGATGCTGACGCGGTCGTTTTCGCTAGACCTATGAAAAGTTAAAATCTATGAAAATCATAATGCGCAGGTACAAAGTGCTGGTAAGGATGTTGCTAACGCCTTTCGCGTTTCTTAAAATTAAAATTGTGAGTAGTGAAAATGATAAATTTTAAATAATACCACAGATTTTTCATAGTTAGTAAGATGCCTTTTTGATTTACCTAAAGACAGTTAAAAAAGAGAAAGTCTAAAAGTTATATACACAAAGCTGGGCCGGTAGCCGATATCAACTATTAGGAGCCTAATAGCGACCTACTTATGAACTTCTACACTTGTCACAGATAGTGCAAAGGTCATTTCTCAAAATCAGTCTGTTCTTCAACTTATTTGGACTATGATATTTTAATTACTAATTTTGACGCATCTCACTGGTTAAAATCGTAAAAAGATTAATTGCTTACATTTTCCAAAAATTTGCCCTTATAAATATATATGTACATACATATATAATTTTAAAATCCTTATTTATGATAGGTGAGAGTGCATGGTGTAGAAAAATTGGATGGTTTAAGTGGAATATAGTTGAGTTCGTATGGGTAATCCTTCTGGGAGACTGTAGATGGTGTTTTATCTTCTAGCATTAAACTTGCTTTAATTAATAATAATTTCAAAACTTAGGAATAATTGTTGCTTTGATTGGAGATTTTTTTATCTGCACACAGTTTAAATGAAATGCAACTTATTCAATTATCTTTATTCTTTATCTGGAGGTGTGCAGAGATGTTCAATATTAGGTTCATTGCTTTTTAGCTTTTTCATAAGAGATTTAATACGAAGTCACTTTGGACGCCTTCTCTTCATTTTGTATATTAATAAGCTCCGAGCAGTATAAGTCCATAAAGTCTGAATTATTACGTGGAAATTCGATCTAATCAGAGGCCGCGTTTGAGAACTCCATTCGAGCAGAATGCGTCGAAACTTTAGAAATGAACGAAAAATAAAACAAAATTAGCCGAAAACTGATAAGAGACTAGTGTGAAACTTATTTTTCATCTTACTCATTTTTGGGTACTACTATCCGTAGAATTGTAACTATAGCAAATATATAGAAAGAAGCAAATATCTATTATATATGTCATATATGTATATTATATGTATGTACTACTACATACTACTTATTATTTTTAAGGATAGGTGTAGTTACCCCAAAGTTTCAGAAAGTATCACGAACTTACCTGATTTAGTTATGCTTGCATTATACGTCCACAATAGTTGAACCGTATAATTATAATTAAAACAATGAATGGAAAAACCAATTTATATATATATAAAAAAACTTTATTACATATTAATTTTGACTAGAGATTTTTAAAGTTATATTTAAATACATAGTCCTAACCAAAAAAAAAAAAAAAAAAAAATTAAGATCTGTGTCTCGAAGATCGCAATATATTTACAAGAAAACAATAACACATTTGAGCACAACATAGGGAATAAATAAAAACATATACCTACATATATACGTAAAAATATTTTTCGTTGGGTTTGGTATTAGACAAGGGGTAAAGAGATCTCTAAATATTTTATACATACATTATACAATAATAAAAATAATAATCGTCTTTAGATTTGTGATGACTTCCTATTTTCCTATACATTGGTAAGCAATGAATTATTACTACCTACCTATCTACCTAAAGTGCATATGAATATGTTACTTGTCACTAAATTCAGTTCCACCATTTGAAGATTCATCTTCAGTTGTCGATTCTCCGGATGATCTAAAACCGGGTTTTACTACGCCTTCTGATGATTCATTTGAACATTTCATACAGACACCTTGATTCAATCCATTCGATGAGGTTAAAAATACTTTTCCGCAACGTACACATTCATCTTGAGGATCACCTATTGGAAAATATTTTAATTCATGTTAACTATTAAATAATACTAAGTCAAAGAAAAGTCTACTGACCTTCATGAGTTTTCATATGAGCTCTTAAATTGCATGCTAAGGCAAATTTCTTGTTGCATAATTCACAAGCATGTGGTTTATCCCCTGGAAGGGAATAGGATCCTGAATTATTGAAATAGTATTCTACATACGTATTATTTAATAATAATAATTAATGTCTATAAACTAAAATTTCAGGAATTTCCATTTTGTCGTAGATTATTTTATCAATTGCAAGCCATCAGACTTGAAAAGGCTTACAATAAACTCAATCATTTCATCGCGCCATTTTCTATATTTACATAGAGTATATAGAGACAAGACAGAAAAGGGCTGTTGTGAAAATTGATCTAAACAGTAGCGCTCTGCGCAGTAGTAGTAGCAGCTTGGTGTGGGAATCATTCAAACGAAAGATTAATCATTCCTGTGCTGTCAAGTTCCCAGCCAGAATGACGGCAAACTCATGTCAAAGTCGAAAACGAGAAGAGATTACCGAGAGATTTTCAACTTTGAACATGACACCAGTGGCTGTTTTCAACTTGATTTACTCTTTGCAAGTGTGGGCTTCCTTTGCCCCATCGATTCCAGTTCAATTAAGTCTTAATGCAGAGGCCTGATCAGTTTCGTGTAATATGCAAATGATCTTCGATAGCAGCGTGCAATTTCTTTGTGTGATGCCTACTATATAACTGAGTAGCATAATATATATACATATATACCTATAACTTATGTACATGAAGAGAAACGATGAAGACGAGAAAAACCTTTAAAACTCTTTTATTGTGCTTACCTGTATGTAAAAATAGATGATTTTTCAGATTTGTATGCTTTGAAAATCCTCTAGAACAGATATGACACTTGAATGGCCACGAACCACTATGAACATACATATGTGATTTAAGATCGCCTGGTGTTGGAAAGGACTTGGAACATAAACCGCATTTATGTGGTTTTTCCTGCAAGTATATAAGGGATATTGTAAAGATCATAATTTGTTGGTAAATTCCTACTGATGCTAAAACAATTACTACAAAAACTACAAATAAAAAAAAAACCCAAAATAAGAAAAAAACAGTACAAGTCACTTGGGAAAATATCAAAATCAATTATCGTCGACGTGAAACTACACAAAGCGAAGATAACTCCGAACACGATCGAAAAAAAAAAAAAACTTAACAATTTTGGAATTTCAAAGTACAACCATCCTGAGAATTTTCACGTATCGGCGCTCCTTTGTGCGCGGACCAGCACAAAGCATATTTCACTAATAGCTGAATAGCTCTTGATACGGATTGCCATTGCCACTGTATTCCTCAGATAACTCCATATTCACCCTTTGGTCCGTTTTGTTCTCACCGGTGAGATGTGCGGTGATGCACCGGTGCCTTTTCTGTGTGTTGCTCTGATAAATTAATTTGAAAGACGTCAATAACGCGATTGCTCTGCCAGAAATGTACTAGCGTTTCGTCGTTTCAATATACGCGCACACAGGTTTTCTTGAAGATGGTGAGATGCGCGAAAAGCTAATGCTCCAGGATGCTGTTCCAGATCGAGTATGTGCTGTAAATTAGATCAATATCGCGATCGTAGGAGCAATTTCATAATTTCATCGCAAATATGCAAGATCACTGTCGAGGATATTTGATACTTTGAGCCCAACAAGTTGTTGGTATCGATCCCTCTAAAGATACTTACTTATATCTATAACTATACACAATATATCTACTAAAGTTGAGGATTATATAGAAGCGCAATCGGTGCTGGTATTATATCAATGACAAACGTACCTTAATGTGTGTCATCCGATGGTAGTATAAATTCGAGCTGGCGGTAAATCGTTTCCCACAAACTTGACATTGATGGGGTTTCTCTCCAGAATGTATCCGTCGATGTGTGTTAAGAGAACTTGATGTACTAAAACCTTTACCACATACCATGCAGACGTGAGGTTTTTCGCCTGAACAATTACACGTTATTTGGAAAAAGAAAAAGACAAGAAGAGAGAAAAAAAATTAAAGGTTTATAAAATATGATCGAAAGGTGGAAACGAGTTTACGGTGTAAAGTGATCTTGTTAATTGAACTCACCTGTATGGGTACGCATATGCCTCTTCAGTAGACTCGGCCGATCAAATGCCTTTCCGCAGACTTCACAAGGTAATAATGAACGTTCTCCTCGGCCGCTTCGTGCCCGTTGCGGTGTACGCTGTATAGATGTAGGGCTTAGAATATCACCTGTATTCTCGGTGAGAGATGATATAGAACCTGATGAATCGCTTGATATCGATTTATGTTCATCTTCACTGCTAGAAGGTGGCGATATAGGCAGTAAAACACGAGAAAGTAAGGACATCGACAAATCAAGTGGTGATCCTAATTTTGAAATGATTGCTATACATTTTTTTCTCCTTTATCTATTGTAATAGTTATTGAATTTATACCTTCAAGAATTGAATCCATAGTTTGACGATATAAAGATGTTCTCATTCTTACAAAAAATAATTCTTCAGGTCGTTCGGGTAAAAAATATACAACAAGCTCTTGATGGGATGTAATCGGTTTGACAACTTCATAAATTGGTTCACCTTTAACTTTCGTACAAACTAAGTTCACTTGTGGCCCATATGTTTCCGATACTTTAAGAAATCTAATCCAATTACAATGTCGTACTCTCTTTCCAAAAGTGTATGAGATTTCATCATATAGTCCAAATCGATAGCGAACCTGGTTAGTTAGAATAAAAAAAAACAAAAAGGTGAAAAACTTGTTTAAACACAGCATCCATGCAAATTTCTGATTAGGATTTCTACAGATAATCTAACCGCGCATGAGCTAATTAAATTGCAAAAGTGTGTCTGACTGTGTTGAAGTGCGCGCAAACATATTTCGCGACACTCAGCAACTAGTGGCAGCAATTTGCCTATAAAGTTATTGCCGACAACGACGACGACTACGACGAATACGACTAGCCCCGCAAATATCTTGAATTGGTTACACCTTTGTCACCTGCATGTTAATGCAAATCAAAAAAGCTTTGAAACTTGATTGATTAAGTGGGCTTAGATTCTCTTTGACATATTGCAGTGTAGCACCTGACACGTGCGCATTATATTGTTTACTGTCTCATAAGTCGCGTACTTAATAATCATACGGGTGGGGAGATACAATTTACTTGCTTGCGGCCGAAACAGATACAGGCTTGTGGAGAAAAACACCTCGAGCTTAATCAAATCGAATAGAAGTCTGTAAGATTAGCACGACATCAAGGGAAGGTTAAAAAAGCTTTTGGTAATTTTACATTTTTGCGTGAATATATACAAAGCAGAGCGAGCGCATGTTTTCAGATGGAATTTCGCTTTTAATTTTAAGATGACAACGTACCATTAGTGTATAGATATATTCAGAATACTATAGTATACACACATATACCCGGCGGCGGCGATGATCATCACAATCGTCATCATCATCATTATTATTATTGTTGTTGTTGGAGTTAGATATGCCTCCTCAGTATGGTTTTTTATAAGCCTTACCAAGGTCTTGATTATCTTTTAATGGGTACCTTTATTATACAGAACAAAACAAAGTAAGATCGCCAATACGCTTCTATATTTACATTGAGTTCGTTTGTTTTTTATGTGGATTTATGATGATCTTTTGAAAGATTTTCTTAAATAATTATTCTGAGATAAAGAGGAAATGAGCTACTTTCATATAAGTCTTCGAATGTAAAAAATTGCCCTGTTTGATCAGATATACCGAATACATACCTTACCTAGCTAGGTGCAAGAAGTGAAGGTAGCAAAACACAAAAAAAAAAATAATGTAGTGAAACGCAGTGAATGAACTGTCTATTTTGGGTAAACAAGTGTTTTTTTGCAATATTTTAACTTTCAATGGAAAAGTTTTAGGTTTTTAAGTTATTTCTATCCCTAATAAAATCTTGTCGAATGTCGAACATATACATTGATCTTAACAGAGTTCTAAATATAAGTATCTATACCCACACGATATAGACTTTGATTATGTATTGCATGATAGTAGTGTAATTTATAAATTAATCCAATTGAATTTATAGTGATCAAGATTCACACGCGAATGCAATTTTATATTAAATTACAGTAAAACACTGATTGAGGTGATGTCCTACAAGGTTCAATTCTTTGTCCTATACTCTTTAATTTGTACACCTTTTCCCCCTTTGTATAAGCTACAAATCTTGCAGCTGTGTTTCAGAAAGTAGGGAATTATGAAAATAAGAACTTGTTTATCGCATGTGACAGAGCTCTGATTGGCTGCAGCAATGTTGTTGTCGCTGAACATGCTTACTCTTTTTATCGGATGTTAAAGCTCCGCAGTGATGTCGAAATTTACTATAATATGTAAATATATAAATATAAAAACATAAATATATGTAAATTACACACTAATATCTCCTTGCCACTGCAAAACTAAACAAATTAAGTTGTTGCCTCTGTTAACCTTGTGAACGTATCGCGCGAAAAAAACCAGTCGCAAATAGAGATAGATCTATAGAAAGAGCAGGACGACACCAAAACATCTCACGTATCGCATCAAATCGAGAAATGTGTTGGAATTAATCATAATCCTTCGATTTTTTTAATAAATAATAATAAATTAAGTTACTTTCAAAGCCTACGATAATACACAGTATTATAGACCCTAACTATTCTAAAAATTCACTGAACCCCATCTACAAGTGTCAGCCTTTCTTTTCAGCTAGTTCTATCTTAAGGCCGAAATCCAGGATCTTTCGGAAATTCTTTGTTTTGATAAAAATTAAAGAAAAAGAATTAAAGGAAAATTGAAGAAGAAGAAATTAAATTTGTGTTGTTTGTTAGTTAAAGTAAATATATTTGAGTTGTATGCTTCTTAAACCAGTACAGAAATTAAGACTATGGAAGTATGCTGGAGTTGTTTCTAAGATAGTAAATTATTGGTTGATTCAATGCTACCCTAGAGTTGCAAAACCTTAAGCATTTGTCAATAGTACATATTAAAATTCAGTTTGATTCGATTATGCATTTTTTCTAGATACATATTTGTTTGGATGAATATTATACTCCCAAGATTCTGTTCCTTCTTTACAAGATTGTGGGTGCCTTTCCTCTGAGGAGTCAAGCTTTCTGTCTTTTGGAAAACATCCACAGATAGGATTATCTAAGGGTACCTATATAACCTGCATCGGGCAAAGGCCGAATAAGCGCACAGAAAGTGTTCGGTTTATTAGCTCTACAACCAATGTTGATTTATGTTGACGGCAACCATGTATAGGTTCATAAAATCAGAACTAGACTGTGCCGACCTGCAACAGAATCTGAAGAGCTGTTTCGAATGATATTTGAAAAATTTGCCTTTTAATTATTATCAAAAATGAGCTTGAAACGCTATTACTTTTTAAGATACGAAACTTAAGATCCACTAGTTTTATATATTTGCCATTACATCACATTATTTTATTTTGGAAACGTTCCCACGTAATTTCAGTCTGCGTTAACAATATTTGAAGCAACTAAACCTAATATTAACATCCTATTATAGTGATGTATAGTAATGCCCTTAGTTTGCATAACTAAGAGCTAGTTTCTCTGTCATTTTCGTACGGAAACCTACCTGAAATATAGTTTGGTGCATTCCAAAAAAGTACACAGGCTTAATGCTAGGTGCAATATTGAAAACACCAGCACCAGTTCGTTGTTTATCTGTGAAGGAGCTATTCGTGAAAATTCGCAGACATAGCCTAGGGCCTTCCGAAGGGATACCTGTTAATCGAAATGCTCACAGTCGGTCGAAGTGCAGATTTTATATCGCTGCGGTTGCCAGGCTTGTAGACCAGAGGATTGTACTCCTCAATGGTATCACGTTGGGGAGGAAGCTCAATTAGAATATACAGAGTAGCCTTAATCAATACATTTACTTATAGATGGCTCTCACTTGAGTTTAAATCTGTGCGACGTAGCCTCCCAGCGTACTAGGGAGGAATATCAATTAAAATATTACAGAGTAGCCTTGATCACTACATTTACATATAGATGGCTTCAGGTGAAATCTGTGCTACGTGGGCAAGTGGTCTGACCTCTTCTGGATAGTACTCTATGTCTTAAGTCCAGCCTAATAAGATAAATAACCTGACGGACGAATGATATAATTAGCCAAGAACTCCCCTCATATATATAGTAGGAGGTCAGCTATTTTAGATAGGTTTTATCATTCGGGAGAGAAATCTTGCATACTATATTATAGAATTGTTTTGATCTGCAATCAATACATTTGTAGTCTTTCATCTTTTTGAGCTCTGTTTCCGCAAATTAACCCGTAATATATTGTATCTTGTATCTTATGTTTTGTAAGTAAGTATTAACAAAATGTTGGTAGTAGCTGACCAAAGTTTTTAAAGGTTATACTACCCTGCCTAATTGTCCCCTTACTCAAGTTTTTAATTCCTATTTAACTTTATCAGTTTTTTCCCAAGTTTAGAATTGAGAATCCTTTGTTATGTAGACAAGAGACGCCAAAATCTTTCGCGTTTCTCTAATAAAAGTGTAATTCGAACCAATTTACATTTTTCATAATTAGTGTTTCAAGGAACCACCCTAAATATCAATAAGTTTATTACAATGCCCTTTTCTAGATAGAGTCTGCACTTTATTTATACAGACGCCGATCAATTAATAGATTAGATAAAACCAAAGTCTTGGCAGTCTCACTGTACACTCATACATACATATCTTCTTTCCATATCATACTGATGCTATTCTGAATAGGACTAATACGACTCTGGGGTTTATGACGCGTTCATAACAAAGTTGTACTGGACTCTTGCTATACTTTGATAATATCCTAGTCTAGTTCAGTTTGGTCTTCCTTTTACCCGGTTCATATAAATCGCATCGAGACCGTCTTGCGGAGATTTGTCCGGTTCGTAATCACCCTCTGATCAAATTTCTTTATTTTGTATCTGTATAAAGGTAGGTTTGAATTCTTATCCATGGATACTTTTGAAAATAAACGAAAAAATTCTATAAGCTGGGATACAATTTACAGTCAAGAGATATAACCAAAGAATATATGTATGTAAATCAGTAAAGAAGGGCCACAACCAAGTTCAGACGAGTTTTGAGACATCCATCGCTCATATTCCATTATCTATTGAACCTAAATCCAGCCACCAGGCACAGAGTAGCGCATGCATAGCAATCACAACGCAACGGACGAGCTAAGTATGCATCGGCTCGCTACCATCCAAGCTCTGGGGCGCATATTTAAAAAAATTCTCATCCGAAGTAGGAACACCGATTGCTTGCTGTGGCGCTTCTTTACATAGATTTATATTCTTTGATATAACAATAAAACAAAATAAGAACTTCCAATAAGTAACTATGAAAACACGCAAAAAATATTGCCAATGGTAAAAATAAGCTACACAACATTTCTGCTCTCTTTGTTTAGCTAAATCGACAATTTTCAAATATAGCTCCCTATTATTCAGCAATGATTTTCCTATTTAAATTCAACTGATTATTTTGCACATGATGTTGATACTTCACTACATTCCTTAATGACTGGAAGAGAAAAATCATATTCATTCCCAAAAAATGTTTTCTCATATGAACATCCCTCTCAAATGTTCTTGAAAAGTTATTAATTATACAAATGCTATGTTTTACCTAAATTATTTGCCTTTTATGACATATATCTAGTTATTGTCTTTAATAAGTTACTTTTACATTATTTCAAAGCTTTTGACTAATTTCGTCAACCTTTTAACTTCAGAAACTTGGCTTGTAAAATCATCAAGTCTAACCATCAACAACAGGCTTGTTTCGCTCTTTCCTTTTATCCCTAGTGGGGTACCTCAGAAGTCTATTTTAGGAGTAATACTGTACACTATGTCTACCATTTATCACACTACTTCTACCATTTATCTATGCATGGCGTCCCAACTAAGGTGGGTTTGCTTCATACCAAAACCCCTGATGCTTTAAAAAACCAGTAGAAATTCTTGAATATGGCTGTACTTCAAGTTTTTTGGCTATGTCTTTTATAGTTTATCATGTAACTAGATGATGATTTAAAATTAGATAAATAATAGTGGTCTTTTCGATGCTCTATATCATTTTGCCCTTCCCCTCCTGCCCTCCGTTGCGTAGTTATGGCTCTACAAAGTCAAATTGGAAGTTTTGCAGTTTTTTTTTTCATTTAATTATTATTATTTTTTCTCTTTTCAAAAAACGTGTCATCAACTTTAGTTTCTCATGTTGGATATGTATGTAGTTCATTAGATTCAGTTCTTCTATATATGTAGCATTTTAAATGTAACCGTTTGCTACATGTACGAATTAAGGAGCTCCGACTATATAATTGTGAGTTATGATTGGCATGACTCATCACAGCTGAGTATTAGATAATTCTGTTTCAATCTAGCATGTAAATGGTTTCGAGTTAGGGCAATTCCATTAGGATGAGAATAATATCCTACTGTCATAGACTGAGTTTTCAGAGCCATCATACAATAGCTAATATTATTATATAGTGGATTCTTAACTAAAGATTTAATTCAAAATCTTAAATTTGAATCATTATTGCTCATACATACACAATAGGATTACAATGCCAGTAGACTCGAACATTATATGTGTCTCGAAAGACTATTTGCTGATAATTATTTTTAAATTTAATTTAAAAAAGTAGTGAGTGTATTTAGTCCGTCCTCTTCCCCATATTTTTATTATTATTTATTATTGGTTTTACCCGGATATACTATTTTTATATAGCATTCAAGTTAAAGCCTTCGCAACCTCATATTACAACATCACATACATATATTACAAAATCGCAATTATGTACAATGAATATCTACATTATTGGTTGATAATTGGAATCCATTGAATCATGAAACTAATATCTTAACTACTAGACTCTACTTAATAAGTAAGTAAGTAGTAAGTAAGTAGTAAGTAAGTAAGTAAGTAGTACTTATAAACTTCATGAAACTATTTACCAATTTGTTCAAGGAAGTTCAATGAAATAAAATTACTTTCCATTTTTAAAAACACTATAATGTAATAAAACATGCGATTTCATTAACTCACAACAAAAGGCACTACATACATATATCCTGAGTTAACTAACTTGAATTATTTTTTTCTTTAATAGTAAGTTAATCCCAGAAAATATTGCATACAAGTACTTTTCTCAAATATGGAAAGCAATTGAATTTTATAATTTTTCGTTTTAGGTAAAATGTCTCAAACATATTCGGAATGAGTGCAACAAAATTGGAGAAAAAAATCAACAAACGGCAAAACTTGCACTTTTACTTTCGTTGCACAGGCAGACAACTCATATTCTTGGAAAATGTGCATTTATAGAGCAAAGTGAAAGCTACACTGATGGAGTTAATTTGGATCAAAGAAAAATCATCTCATCTAGTTCAATGTGCTCAAAGGCACCATCCGCGGACGTTGCTTGAATACTACTTAGATGTACGTACGTATGTACATACGTATCTTGTATCTGAAAAAGTATATTCGCACTTCTTTCTACGCAATATTATAGTGTTGCACTCTTGTAATACGTAAGTACATACATATTTACCATAGATGTTGTTACTACTGTTGCTATTTGTGACTTGTTTTCAGTTGCTTTTTTTTTTGTCGGCGGATGTTGTTCAATTAAAAGAAGTCAATGACATGAAATCGAAAGTTCCATAGATGAGTAATGGGTGGTACAAACAGTTTTCCTCAACAGGATTATGTGATTTTTTTTCCTTTTCTATCAATCTATACTAGGTACCTGTTTTATAACAGTCTTGATCCCTTACACTGATTTACAGAACATTAAGGTCTCAGTAAGAAATATCAAAATGGTACTGCACCTGTAGGCCTAATGACTTCTAAATGGTTTAAGAATTTATGACAAAAGGAAAAAAAAAAAAGAAAACACAAGGCTCTATACCTTTTAGGAACAGGTAAAAATATTGTGGAAATGGATACACAACATAAATATACCTCATCCTCACGCAATCTGATCCTTCTCTCATACAAGATATGTATTTAAGGATTATTACAGCTGATATAGGGGGATAGACAGACCATAATACATGAAAATTGTTTCTTCTTCTATCTAATAACAATCGTCTCAAAAACCATGGGAAAATTCCCACGACAGTTAATTATGCCTTAGCTCAACAGGTACTTAAATGATATGTGAGGGTAACTTGAATGGGCTTACGTGTGGTTTCACGGCCAGTAAGCACAACCCCTATATTGTTGTTAGCCCCAGCAAAAAGCAACAAGTGTAAAACTATTTATATGGTAATAAATGCATAGTCCTCCCATGTACCTACATATATACAGGAAGAAGGTATAACCATCAACTGCTAAGACGTTGAGAATATCTTAAAATTTTCTTTAAAGTTTTTCCCATCGTTATGGGAGAATGAATCCCCTTCACACTTAGTTGATTTTTGGTATTTGAATTAATTCTTGTGGTTTGCTACTGGCTAAAACTGTCTTTAGCGTACGGGATATGTTCTTTTTTTTAAATAAAAATAAAAATTAATTAATCTAAGATTAGAAAAGTATATATGCATGTTTTTCAAATTATGTACATTAATTATGCCACTTACATCTTCATCATCAAGGTACTTAAAAATATCCAAGTTGTCGATTCGTATTGTTCCTTGAAAAGGATAAAATAGTGTACCCTGTTGAAGTTTTGTTGTGCTCCATACAGTAATTTGTTGTTCTTCAACAGATCGAATTCTGGGGGTGGTCAATGCCAAAGCAAATTCTTGAGGAATTAATACACACGTTTCCATGTTTTTTTAAATAAACAATAACAACAACAACAAAGTAAGAAAATAACACTTCTAAATTCGTTTGTCAATTTCAGAATTAAAAAAAAAAAAACACAAATTCACTTTATACTAATTTCCATATATATAGTACACAAAACGTCTTAATTAAAGCATTTTGTTGTGTTCAAAATATCAGCAAGAGTAAAGGTCGCAAAGAAAACAACAAGACAAAAAAAATGAAAACAAAACCATAAGACACGAGTCTATCCAATAAAAAATTATCCATCAATCACAATTCTCTTCATTCACTGTAAACCGCGCATTTAAGCAGAAGACCCATTTCTTCAACAGATCAACTAATACTGTCCGTTCGAGATCGCCAGTATCTAACCATGACCTTCTGAAGAAAATAGCTCACACACTTGATACAACACATATATTCCGTAAGGTGTTCTTTAAAACTTCAGGTTTATTTCTTAGTACCTAGCAAGCGCGCTATATGTGCTTCACTTCACTTAAAATTTTCTTCACTACCAATATCGATGAGATTATTTATACACAAACAGAACACCTGATCACAGGTGTTTGTGTATAGGTATTCGATTTCATTCAGGTACGTTGTATACCTCAAGAGTATGGTTTGGTTGGTGACCGCGTGGAATTATATCCGAATGCATAAGACACCGCCGCCGCAGCCGCCGTCGTCGTCGTGCATATTCACTTGTTGTCTTCACTCTTGATGCGCGGTGCGGTTCGTTCAGGTTGTTGCCGGACGGTATGTTGCGTACACAGGTGAGAGATTTCGATGTATAAATATATAGATCGAAGTGCGCGCTGTTACACAAATACAATCTTATAGAACGCGAGTCGTGCTCTTTATTTATATTTTATAAATTGTATGAGATATACGAAGAAAAAAGCAAGTACCTATCGCAACTCCGCCTTTATGTGTGGTACGGAACTAAAGAAGTTGAAGAAGGTAAACTGCACGCGCTATCGCCGCGTTGGTTAGATTAAAGTATGGTATGGGATGACAACGGAAGAAGGGTAGGAGGGCCCCTAAGGAAATCATTGACGGTTATTTAACGAATTTTTGAGTTAACATCTTGAACATATTTCAGGCAGAAGAAGAACTACTAGTCCCTGATATTTTATTGTTGGTTGATATATATATGTATTGAATGAATATACTCTCCTTTTATTTCTTCCATTAAATGTATATCCCCAGTTGTCGAGGAAGTGCGGTGGTCAATAGCATATGTTAGGGTGATCGTTAACTGATGAGCGAGCGGCTTGATGTTTCTTTTTATGTCAGGTGCAGGAAACACTTGTTTTCCTTTTAATTCGTTGAAAACAATTTCTTAGAACACTTGGGTGCTTTAAATTATTATACCGCCATGCAGGGAGGTTGTACATATAAGAATTTCTTGAAGTTTTAAATGATAAAATGGCATAAACATAATTTCCTTCCGTCGTTTTTACTCCGATAAATCTCTCGTAAAGGACATAGTTTTAAGAGCGCTCCGAGCATGACTAACTAACACGTTGTCAATAAAATACTTCGACCATTGGTACGGGACTGCCGGTAGTCGAATGCAGGCCCATAGAAACATAAACTCATGCGTAATCTGTCCATTACGTCATTGATACCTTTTAAAAATTATAATTTCGTGTTCGGATACTATTTCTACATATTTTCTGATATCTATGATAAAATTATATATATATTAAAAAAAAAAATACGGAAATGTCTATCATCGATGATACCACTTTACTTCCAAAATGTTTCAACAAAACGAAAGACTTAAGCGACGAACTTGATTTAGTGCACTGACCCATCCATCAGTCAGTCACCTGTCACCCACCTTTCATACATTTCACATTGCTAATATGCTTCCGTTGTTGCTGTTATATAGTACATACCTATATTCATATGTATGTACCAGATATATATGTAATCACATCTGTATGCATGTTTCATTACACAATTTTCATCTTAACATGATAAATATCAACAAATATAGTCTTTTCTTTATTTGTGTCTTACTACCTATAGGCGACAAAGTTTATTCACATTGAAACAAGTAGCCAAGGTTGTAAAATCGTATGAACGACGCAAACAACCGACCGAGCCACCGCCGACCGACGACGACGGTAAGCTTCTCACACGGTATATCATCCAAAAAACTATGTATAAAGTAAAAAACCGGTAAGCTTAACACTATGCCTATAATACAGATACATAACCAAGATGCCGCCGCCACAAATGAACTGCACATGGTTAAAATCTCAACCAATCGTCGCAGAAATCAGAGCTCTTCCAGTTTTCTTAGTTACCAATGAATTTCTTGTGGAAGAAGATCGAAAGAGAGAGCTCGATGTACGAAAATTCAAGTTTTTCTTTAATATTGAAGCATAAAAGAGGGGCGGCCGGTGGATAAAGGCGTATCTATTAGACGAAAACTCCCTGAAAATGACATCTTCTTGGGTGAGAAACGATTTTCTGTGCGTTACTATGGCGGAATTTGAAGTGATTGTTTTTTTTTTCTTTTGGCCTGACTAATTACAAAAAATTTAAATACAATAAGTCACTTTCTTTAACAATAGTAGTTTGATATAATTATCTTCCGAGTTTTTTTTTTATATTTTTTTAAATTTTCATAAGGGGGGATGAGAGATTTTCACACTTAGCTCAGCACTAAAATATACGAATTGAAATTGCAATTTGATAGTGAACTTTAAACGTTCGCTACAATCAGAGACTTGCATAAATTTGTGATCTTTACCATTTCATTTTTTCAACAATTGGAATAGCTCACTTCGATATAAAATTATTTTTTTTTTAAATTATTTTCCGAGATATTCTCAGCCACCAGCTTATATTAATTATAATAAGCGCAGCAAATATTTTCGATTCGTTAAGAGGAATGGGAGTATGAGGAGGCTAGGTATTAATATATCAAACATTCGTAAATTTCGGTTTTTTTATTTTAAAATTTTTGTTTTAAATTAAAATAGTACGACTATCAAAATTTTTTAATTGCATTTTGAGAAGACAAGTTGCCTTCGTCCGTGCGCAACTTTTGTACAACTTTCCACTAAAATTATTTCCCTCGTTATAAAGGTACACAGATTATGATAACGCAAAAAAACCCTAAGTTTCAAGCTCTGTAGACACATACTCATTTTATTTAATATTTAGCTAAATGTTGCAATTGTAATATTGAATTGCACTTATGGCCAGTTTCACAGTCTGAGCTTAACCAAATATTTAGTTTAAACTTAACGAATGGGTTTCAGAGTTTGGTTTAAACCCCGGTTTTAATTAGAGTTTAAACCGTGCCATACCTCGGTTTAAACTCACTATGAAAGTATTTGAAATGTGTGACATTTTATTTTGACAGTAGCATTGTTTGCTTGTATCAAGAAAATAATTTTATCATGGATTCAGATTTAGATATTTTTAGCGATGAAGAAGTCTTTTTGAATTAAATTCAACGACCGAGAGTAATTAGAAATCGGCAAAATTATTTTAATGAGTGCGACAACGTTGATTTTTATGCTAGATTCCGTTTAAGTAAGTCCATAGAGCGGGAGCTGATAGTACTCACCTAGACAAACAAAAAATTGTATGTCAGAGGGGGGGGGGGCATATCAACCGTTTCGGAGTTACAGGGTGATTAAGAAATTATGCTAGGTTTTCACAAAACACCCTGTATCTTAAAAAATACACCGTATAAAGCTGATTGTATTCAGAACTTCATGACTTCATGGAGTTATGGTTGTCTTAACTAAAAATTTCGGATTTTCTTACCTTTTTTTTACTTTGACCCTATTATTTATTTTTTGCGAAAAGGTCATTAACCTAACTGTTTTCTACAATAACTCTAAACTGTAGATTCTCCTCTTTAATTTGACCTAGTACACCTTATATTCTATCTGTAGCCGTTAAAGAGTTATTAGCTCTTAACATATTCTCAAGGCCATTCTTATACTTATTCTCGAAGATAATTTGTCCCCTTATACGTCATTTTAAAGAAATATCAGCTTATTTCGGTATGACCTGAATAGGTTGTGAGCTAACAACTGCTTACCGGCTGCAAATAGCACATAGGGTGTAATAGGTGCAATTAAAAAGGAGAGTCTACAGTTTATAGTTTTTATAAAAAATATGTAAATGACCTTTTTGCAAATGAAAATAAAGGTCAAATTTAAAAAAAGGGTAAGAAAATTCGAAATAGACCACAATAACTCCTAAGGGGAGACGAGTACGGGGCTAGTTGAGCAGTCGTTGGAAATGCCATGAAGCTCTGAATACAATCAGCTTTATACGGTGACCGCGCGCCCTGTATTTTTTAAGATACATGATGTTATGTTATGTTATAACTTTTTTTATAAAAACTGTAAACTGACTCTCCTCAAGGTGACCTATTACACCCTATGTGTTAACTGTAGCCTTTAAACAGTTATTAACTTATAACACCGAACTTAGACAATATTTTTTAAAATGACGTTCTAGTTTGAAAATAGGTTTGAGGATAGGTTTGGAGGTAATAACTCTTAAAGAGCTTCAGATAGAACATTGGGTGTAATAGGTTACATTAAAGAGGAGAGTCTACCGTTTACAGTTTTTATAAAAAAAAGTTATGTTAACGACCTTTTTGCATAATAGAGCTTTTTTTCTTAATCACCCTGTAACTCCTAAACGGTTTTGATATGCCCCCCCCCCCCCTGCCGTACAATTTTTGGTTCGCCTGTTCTATTGACCTTTCCCACCCCGTATTTGTCCGTTTTCTTGCACTCTACTATATGTCTTTTTTTATGCACTAGGGAAAGCAATAGCTCAACTTCAATTCTACTAAAATTAGCAGCCCTTTTCGATGGTGGCATATTTAAAATTAGTCAATATAACTACATATCTTTTTTTACCTTCTTTACCGTCTTTTACTTTTTCCGATTGACAGATTGATTGATAGTAAAATTGCTTCACAATGGCGGCGATAACTAATTTAGTTCACAATTTAATCAGCACTATCAACGTTACTAAAAGAATGCACTGTGAAACCCGATTTGGTTTAAACTACGTTTAAACTTGGAGGATGGTTTAACTAAACCATGTTTTAAGCTCGACTGTGAAACTGGCCATTAAATATACTGAGTGAATGAACTTTTTTCTATTGGAAAGGTGACACTCGCTCGATCAAAGTTCATTTCGCGTTTAATAATATATGTATATTTCAGGAATTTGCATTTATAGAATTTAAATGGAAATAGATTATGTAAAACAAGTGTTATCTTGATAATTCACAAATAATCGTATATAAAATGAAACATCCCGAATAGTTTTTCCTTGTATTGGTTGTGAGTCCCCAACGTGATGTTTCCATCTTGGTAGTTAGGGCAGTTCGTTTTTATCTTGACACGGTAACCAACTCGACTGTGACCTTGTGGTTTCGATTTAAGTAATTATCAGATGATGCGGATGCATCAGGATCTCCCTAAAAGTGTACTCAATTTATTATCTTGTGACGTTGTAAGCTCCAGTCAAGTTGTTGTCGGGCGACAGAGATGGATTTCTTTTTCTAAGTGTTAATAATTTACTGTCATTTTTATAAAGAATCAAAAATGTTTCATGAATCTTTAAAGACCCATTCATATTGGAAAGTTGATCCAATGCCAGTATTTTCAACTTCACCATTACCCTGATAGGTACACATACCATGAACTTGTTTTCCGTACAATAAATTTCAGTACTCCACGGCCAGCGGCAGTTTTTGGGGACTTGTCAGAAACTGAGAATCGCCGTTCTGTTTATAAGTAATCAATCAGTACCGAATTTGCTTAGGTCTTCTGAACTACCCAAAAAGAAACTAAATTCAGATATTCAGTTCTCAAATAGAGCCCCCGAGTCTGAATGGATCTTAGTCCTGGCTTTAACATTCTATGTATCTGTGTATCTCCGTGACTGACTATTTTACTGATGTAGTACAATTTGATTGTTGTCTCGACCGTCTGTTGATCAAGCCGTATTTGATCCTCTAAGGCGCATATACAGGGGTGCTTCCACTATGGTGGTTCATGTGGCAGGAGGTGATAGTACTCACCTAAAAATATTGTATGGCAGGTTCGGCTATCTCAACAGTTTCGAAGTTACAGGGTGATTAAGAAAATAGTTTTTCACAAAATACCCTGTGGTCACCGTTAAGATATCATTGTACGAAGAACCTCATAGCCTTTTCAACGACTGTTCAACCAGCCCCGCACTTCTGCCCACCATTCCGGAGTTATGGTGGGTTAAAATAAAAGTTTCGATTTTTCTTACCTTTTTATACCCTAGATGAAATCTAAAGGATATACTAAGTTTGTCATTCCGTATGTAACACTTAAAGTAATGATGGTAAAGCAAAATATGCTGGACACCCATGCGTAAAATTAAAAGTTATCTTGATTTTTGCTTGTCCGTCCGTCCATCCGTCCTCGCGATAACTGGAGAACGTGTGTACCTAGAGTTGAAATTTTGCACACGGACTTAAAAAAAAAAAATAAAATTAAGTTCGAAAATGAGACAAATCGGGTAACTCCTTGTAGGATTGTTATAGAAAAACTGGCTCACTCACACTTCATGCAATGACTCTCCGTCTCAAGTTACGGTTTTACGGCAAGCTTTGGGTAGTCTAGAATCATTTTTAGTAGGTAAAAAGATATTTTTCGAAACTGGGTTTCGTGGAGAAAAAAGTTTTTTTTTTTTTCGTAATCTAAGAAATATTGTAGCAAGTGTTATACCATTTTATAATCCTTATTAAATGCGTCAACTTTTAAAGTTACTTGCCAAACTGGCGTAGTACATTTTTTTTCAGTACAGTCAGTTAAAGTTGGGTGAAGTATTAATTTTCTATTCTTGGTTCGCAAAATGTGACATTTTCTTCTAAGCTGGAGCAGTTGGTTTAGAATTTAAAGCAACAGGTTATAATAAGCACTATTACATAAGAAACATAAAATTGAACAAAAGTAAAGATTTGTAGCAAGTGAACTAAAAACCATCGGTGTACGTTTTCTCGAAAACAAAAGAAATGTGTATAATTTAAAAAATAACATGACTTTGATTTTTTTAAATATTTTTCTGGTAACTATTATGATTTGGTCTATCACCCGATTCCGACTTGACGTCGACTTACGGGACACCTTGTATAAATATCGATTTCGTTTCAATAACTTGATTAAAAATCACCATGTCGGAAAAACAAAATATTTCTCTAAGAGTCACATGTGTGTCAGTTCTAAACATATGTCACACATTTTGAAAGAAAAAAAAAACAGCCCTAAATCTCAAGAAAATATCAAAAGAGCTAGTGTGGACGTTGTTTTCCTCGTCCTTTCAGTTGCTGCTGCTGTCATTTCAATTACATATTGTGTTGCAATAGGCAATCGAATATTTTGGCGCTAACTCCAGTGAATTTTTATATGCGCGCATTCGACCAAATGCCTCATCCATACTCAATTCAACGTCCCTCGAAAATTACTTAACGACCTCTTTCCTGGTCGGACCCTTATCAAGAATCAGGTAGAGAACTCATCCTTAATGAACAGGTGCCTTCTTGATCCTTTTTGTGTTCTCCTGTGTGAAGTCATGCAATTCACCTGCTGCTTAGGGCATTCAAAATCCGTTACTGAACCCTCCGAATATATTAATTTGTAACGTCTTTTTAGATGTCGTAAATGCATGTGGATTTTTTGTTTCAGTATCAAGGATATAATACGCAACATTTTTGTTTGCTGCTTATAATTTGTGTATTTATTGGGTAATATTTTTTTAACACTTAAAATTTTTACAAATTTATCGGTGGAACCTCCAGGATCGAGAAGGATATGTTTATATAGATCATTCCAATTTTTTCCAATAATTAATTATTATCAATTAAAATTAATTATCAATATCGACTGCGTTTGTACATTATAAAATAATTTATTGTAATTTTATATTTATCCTTGGCACAATATTTTACAACGTGTCATGATATATAAAATTACTTTCTGGTTGTTTAATTAATGTAATTTTACATCCATATTATTTAAAATTATCATGCACACTTTTGCTCCTCTTCGGACATATTTTTACTCAGTAGATATATATGTAATTTTACTCTGCATTTATAGAAATTTTATTTCATAATAGTTTACGAGAGCAAATTTCGTGCTCTACTATTACATTGGAAGATTCAAAAGCTTGAATTGTAGGCTTTATTTTCTGATGAGCTGGCTTAACGAGATTTTTAACTCTTAGTGCAGCTGACGATAATAAAAGTATTTAAGTACAGGGTGTCTCAAACGACCCGACTATTTCGTGAGTTAACGAGACGCAAACAAAGCTGGGTGGGGGAGTGAGAGTGGCGTCTCTTATAAGATCTGTCTTTACATTTTTAGTTGCCACCATGCCTTACATGGTAGAGCAACGCTCGTTTTGCATACGCACGTATTTCGAGAACGATCGGCCGCTCATTCGCGTTCGGCGGCTATTTCGACTAAATTATGGATTGCGCAATATTTGAGAAACCACAAGTAACGCCACTGTTCTCACTTGGATCCAGGCATTCAACGATACTGGAAACACAATAGGCGAGATTCATCATGGTCGCCGAAGAATAGCAAGAATAATCGAGGTGGCTGCGAATTCTGTAAGTCGACAGCCCCGTGTTAGCATTAGGACGCGAGAATCGCAGTTGGGCCGTCATTTTACCAATGTAATATTTAAAAAGTAAAATTTCATTCACTGTGTACATTTTGCTATCTATAAATAAACATTTAAAATAAGTTCCTTTTTTTTTATAATCGTTTGAAATAGTTGGATCGTTCTGAGACACCCTGTACTTCTATGATATAATGCAAAGCAAAATTTCTTCCTTTATCCACCTTGAATTTAAATATACTTTAAGGTAGATGAAGATGAGCTTCTGAAAATGGTACACAATACAAATTTACACTTTCTAAGTTTTTACCAACTATGTGGGTATATTTTGTTTTACATGAGAAAGCTATATAAACTTCGGACCCAAAATTCTAAATTATTCTATCTAGTTTTGATCCCAGAACCTTCTTGCTTTAAGGCCAAATCTCATGATCACTATTCTAAATTGATAAAAAGAACGACAATGAGCTACATATTCTATAGAATTTATCTATATCTAAGAGACAAATATTGATTTCTCCTCCTTATATAATATGGAATTTCGATAATCTATAATTTTCTTTACTTTCTGCTGATGCATTTTTAAGTCGAGAACAGAAATCATGATAAATTATGCAATTCCCGGTGCTTGTGGTGACAAGGCTATACTGCATATTTTTTTGTTTCTTCTTCATAAAGATTCCGGTTGCGGTTGCAGCTGAAGGATGAGCAGACTGATTTTTACATCGTTTCAATATAATATTTATTAGTCTGGTATTGTTCACAGTCTTTGAGTATATGTAGGTTTGTGCGCAAGAGAGAAAAAGCGCCGCCAGAAATAAATAATTCAATCCACATGACATCCCTCTCAGCCGTCGTACAGGTTTTTATATTAACACATTTTTACTTTTCAATATAACACCTGCTTTATTGAGTATGGAGGACATTCAGTTTGTTTTGAATTGGACAAAAGAATTATCAAGGATATGTATCGCATTTATTATATAAACAGTAAGTCGAATTGAGTGGTGTTTTTATTATTCAATATAGATTGGTTATATACCTTGATTTAATGGCATTATAAAATAAACCACAGACACATATCCATTATCATCTCCTTTAAATTCCTGGTGAGACTGATGTGATGCGGTATATGTAAGTAGGATTAAATTTCTATTTATACTTAGAAAGGTAATAGCTCAACTACAATAGCCGTAAAGACTGTTATCATATTTTCATATCACATTCAGTAAGGGTAATTATCTTCACATTTGATGTTTTCAATTTTTCGTAAGTAAACCTCATTCTCGTTGAAATTCGTAACGTCTTTACGGCTATTGTAGTTGAGCCTTAAATAAGTGAATTGAAAATAAAAAAGCACTCACAGATAAGCTTTATATAACGATGTTCAAGTCAGTTATAAAAAATATAAGCAAATATCAGAAGGAATACTTTATACTCTCTGAGCCCATAAACAAATCGAATACATTATCTCAATCGGTCCATCTATAAATAAAATCCAGATGCAATCGGAATATAAGTTTGTTTCTTAGTCTTTGATGATTATATATTGGAAAGATTATTAGCATAGACAAACTAATAACATACAAAGACTGGACACGTAGAACAAAAATATGCAACGATTTTCTAGAATATAAAATTAACGATGCTCGACCAAGGTATATAGAATATCTACATGATATTCCCATTAAAATTTTGGCATATGTTCTGTGACGTAATTTCGTGACTAATGTATATACATTTCTATAGGAAAGACAGAGAGTGCACAGAGAGTATTGTGTTCTCTGTATTGTATTCTATATACTTTGTGGGCATCGATGATTTTATATTGGAGCGACGAATTGTTGTCGGCCTCGGCCAATGCATAAAAATTTGAAGGAAGAAATTTCCAGCAAATTTCTAAGAAAAAATTGTAGCCTTCCCTACATTGGGTCGAGGCAACGGTGATTTTGTATGAAGCGAGGAATTCCTGGCTTACTTTTTGGGCACGTCATCAAGTGTCAAGATGAGGCATCGTCGAGGCATCGTTAATTTTATATTCTAGAAAAGCGTTGCACATTTTTGTTCTACGTGTCCAGTCCAAGATATATAGAATACAGGTATTCTCATTAAAACGTTGACATATTATGTATACATATACATTTTTATAGGGCAGACAGAGAGAGGAGAGAGAGTATTGTGTTCTCTGTCCCGTACTTTCCTATATATTTCACGTTTTGTCGTCACCTAATGGTGGAACGTGGTTCCTAATGGGAATACTTTGTGTCCAGTCTTTATATGTTATTAGTTTGTCTATGTTATTAGTACCTATTCATAATAAAAAATAAGGGACACAGAATTGAACTCTACGGCATTTCATATGAAAGAGATTAGAATTCTGATACGCCTAGACTTACTGGTGTTGTTCGATGAGGAAATATCCAATTACTGTGTTATGGTACATAGATTCTTGTGGCTAATTTTTTTTTACGATATCCATTGAAAAAGGCGTTTGATATTGGCGACAAGAACTCAAGCGGGTACATGTAATATCATGTCGCTTCGTCAACAATAAACCTGAAAACATCCTTTTGGAAATTGTTAATAATTTTTTGTTTTTTGTTTTACATTTGGTAAATTCAAGGCGTGTAAAAAAAATAGTACGAAAATGCTTCCGCTCGCAAGCCTGTACCCAAAATTTTTTACTTAAAAGTTCATTCTTCCGAGCCCGAGCCGTTAAATCGCTCGGGCTCGCGAAGGCGCCATTTTACCGCTACCTCTCCGGCTCACCATCATTAAAATTGTATTATATATAAATTTTTGGGCTTTTTTTTACTTTGCTTACAGAAATTTTACTGAAAAAGGATGAGCAAGGGACAGTGTAAGCAAAACAAGAAAATTGTTCATGGCTGAACAAAGAGCAAATAGGTAGTGAAGCTGACGGCTTCTACTCGCGACCACGAGCCGCTATACAGCTCTTGCTCGAGAGTGAGAGCCACTTGCATGTCTAGAGTATTTTAGGAGCCGCCCGCAAGTGAGCATTTTTGCATCCTGGACTAAAAGTCATGTCCATATTTTAAGTATAAAAAAATTGCAATTCATTAAATATGACGTTACAGATCTCCAATATTAATTTTAGAATAATTCAATCTTTCAAATAAATGGGCCTGGAGAGTTATTTAGATTTTTCTATATTAGAGAGGTGTGAAATAAAGGCTTTCAAGATTAGTGCGACAAGTCAATAAGAAAGTAACGATTTGATACGTTTGATTCATTATATAAGTCTTCTGATACAAGCAGGCTTTGTTTACATCTTACATAGATGACAGCATGGGTAAATCCGAAATTTTCTTAAAATTTTTTCAAGCAAGTCTAATTTTTTTGCATAACCACAAACAAATTTTATCAATGTTCACCTATGCTGCCATCTGTGAATAAATGACCAAAGCGACATTTTCAACTACCATACATACATATATCCCTATGAATTCTACACATTAGACTAATACTCTAATTAATACTTTATTACCTTCACTATGACAATGTGACGTCGCATATACATTTATTATTCACTCACTTAACGTACATATATTTGAATCCTATATAGTTGAAGAAAATCCTATTTTACAATATAATAAATATTTTCGGATATCTTATTCTGATATGCAAATTCGAAACTTTTCCTTTTAAGTGATTTTCATAAAACGTTAAAGCTTCATTAAAATCGACGACGATATGGTAATGAAATCATTGAACTATACTCATGCAGGTATAAGTAGGATCAGCAGAAGCTGTTTTGCCAAGGAAGACAGTTTTAAGCTGCTGTCATTTCAGGTATGCCCTGGAGGTGATCACCATCTTCTACTTGGGTATCCATTAACTTCCATAAGGGAACATTGTAATTACATCTACAGGAGCGAAGAAGCTAGTAACTAACCTGTAGAATGGCAAAACAGAAACCGACAAGAAAATTACGAAAACGAAAAAGAATTTAATCGCACTGCTGGTTGTTGTATAAACCGTCAGCTCCACTCCACATATGTTACAGAAACAGAAGACCCAGGGCGGAGGACCGCACCAGTACATCAGCATCAGGATCCAAGTTATAACTATGTATATGCTGCGCTGCGGTACACGAGCATACTCGGTACAGTAGCAACTGTTCCATATCTCTGTGTGTTTTAATTTTATAACCTCTCAACATGTTATTATGCCAAGACGTGTGTCTGCCAGACGATATACTTCCATTCGCGTACTAAAGTAAAAATTCCCTTCGAAGTTCGGAGGCATCTCAAGAACACAACACCACAGTCCAGAAGGCAGGTTTCGAGCATAGAAGAGCATAATTGCCACATCTCGACGAGTTCTCATTTTTACAGTTCCTTTCCCTTCATCCACCTCTTCTAATTTCCCGCATAAAGCGAAATTAAAGTAATTGGGAGACCAGAATTGGCGCGCAGATGAAATTGCTCGCTCAATTGTCGGCAGTCAATTAGATTCCATAAAAATGCTGGTAGCCTTTGCAACTGGTAACTCATAGCGCACATTACCAAGGATTTTCTGTATGAGTCCTTTGATGTTCGCAGCCAATGGCAAATTATGATATGAGAAGCAATTTTATAATTGCTCTTTCCGCTGCAATCATGATAACTATGAACTCTGCTGCTGTTTGGTTCAGCTAGTTCATAGGCTATTTGCTGAGATTCATTCAGACAAGCAGGCAGTGCGTAATTGTGATGGAAAAAAGTACATCTCAACTTGAAGTGACGGGAAAGTAACAGCATTTTTTTTGCGTGTAATGATTTATATAATATTTTTTATTACTTCATTTATTCAGGTTCGCTTATGCGATGCTACTTAGATTTTTGTTTAATATTCAGTAACTGACCACCCAGGTGGGATCTTCTCCAGTTATATAGTACTGTTTTTCCATTACGTGTACAAAGTCGATTATATTTCTTTTGATCTGCAACTTGAACCATCGAATTGTCGCCTTAGGTCTATCGAGTTTACTTTGCTCTTGGGATTTTCACCAACGAAAGCTTTCTGGATCCCGCAGCGGTTTATTCTAATGAGATTATGTCTAATCCAAAGCTGTTAAATGTTATAATCATATCGTTCTTTGTCGACAGGTTGACCGATGGTACATCCTATTAGGACACCTCTTCCATGCCTCCAAACCATATGTCACTAGAGACTACATGACAGATAACGCGCACTATTATTGCACTCTTCTACTTCTGTATGTGTATATCAAATATTGTAACGTTGGTAGAGTTAATATAAGCTTCGAAGTGTTAAAGGAAACCATGCGGTCGAAGTTTCAATCACTACTTTTTAGGTTTTATTTGTCTGTGATATCAGCTATGAGTTTCTAATCACAGGGTCACAAATTATTAGCATATCCAACCTTCAGTCTAGATTTGTTATGGTAATCTGTTGAGCTGTCCGCTTTGAGCTACTAATATTTATTATATTTTAGGTAGTGAATAATATGAAGGATCTTTTACTGCAAAACTCAGAAAGGAGATTTCTCTATTGTATGACAAGATATTAAAAGAAAATTCTTCCAGTCATAATTATTCTATACGTAGGTATGTATTAGGAGGCCTCGCTTTTCTATTTTATTAGCGCAAAATGCTATCGACCGCAGGAGCTTACTTATTTTTATACCCTAAAGGGTATCCTAAGTTTGTCATTCCATTTGTAACGCATAGAAATAATAGTGCTAGATCAAAATGGATTGAGCACCCAAGCATAATATTAAAAGTTATTTTGATTTTTACATGTCCGTCTGTCTGTGCGCACGATAACTCGAGAACAAATGCACTTATAGAGCTGAAATTTTGCACACGGACTTTAAAAACAAAAATAAAATCAAAAAATGAGATAAATCGGACAACTCCTTCGTGGGGTTGTCATACAAAAATGTCGTCTTTCACTATATATTTGGACACTGCCCTCGGAACGCGTTAACATAGAGGGCTGAAATTATGTACACGACGTTTTCTTAAAAATAGTAAATATAGACGTTTCTATTGTACTGAAAAATTCTTCATAATATGAAAACTTATGAAATTATTTATAATAATTTTTACTGTCCGACGAACCGTTCTAGCAGGGACCGTAAATAACTGTTATTATTTTTTTGTAAGCGAAAAAACTCTTTCATAAAGTTTTCTAGGAAGTAGAATAGTACAAAAGGGGTCCTATGTACAGCACTTAGACTAGCTGCCTATGTTGAAATTAAGAAAGTTTCGATTTTAATATATAAATCCAATCCTAACTGTTATTGTAAGACATATTTTTTATATTTCAATTTTAATTGTTAAAAAAATAATTGTATTATTTTACAGCGATATAAAACTCTTTGCAAGAGTTTTACATATTTCGTATATTATAAGAATTAAAAATAAATTTTATTTTTGTCCTCAAAAAATAAAACTCATAAATCAAGTTTTTTATTTTTCTCAGGAAATGAAACTTATTAATGGACGTTTTCAATTTTTGCTGTCATATATTTGTTACAAGATAAAATTTGTCAATTTTTTAAAAAAAATTTGTATAGCAACCGTACGAAGAAGTTGCCCGATTGGTCCTATTTTTGAAATTAAATTTACATTTGTTTTTTAAACGCCGTTTACAAAGGGTTGCCGATTCCAATTTTCCCTTCCCTAAGAACCTTATTTGGACAGGTTTACTTCCTGAGAAAAATAATAAAACTTATTTTTAACTGTTATAAGACGAGGAAAATATAAAACTCGAATTATGAGTTTTATTTCTTAAGAAAAAAAAAAATAAAACTCATTTTGAACTGTTAAATGCTGCGAAAAATGAAAAACTCGAATTAAGAGTTTTAGTTTTTGAGAAAAAAAGTAAAATTCATTTTTAAATGTTAAACCGAGAGAGAAATACAAAACTTAAGATAAGACTGTTATTTACTCTGAAGAAAATAAAATTCTTTTTTTAACTATTTCATTAGAAGATAAAATATCAATAACAAAGTGTTAAACCCAGACTTTTTCTTATAAGTTGTGAAAAACCACTTCAAAAATCCAATTTACACAGATAGGTGACCATACGAAATTACGTACGGGCAGTCATCTAGGGTATCATAAGAATTAAGCGGCCCATACACGCTTCAATTAGTTGGCAAGCTTTTTTGCAATTTAAAGTTGGCGCGATAAATTGAAACGTGTATGTGGCAATTGAAGAAGTTGAACTGCAAATTGATAAGTTGAGGGGCTCGCACTAAAACTTGTGGTTGGCTTATCACTGCGTGTGCGCGACGATTGAACAACCATTAACGCAATTTCATTTTGTTACGAAAATGAAAGAGGTAAGGATGTAACTCCAGTGTAATTTAATCTTATTTCACTCTTTAAAAACAACTGAAAGAACTTAAAAGTTGATGCCAAGTTGAGACGTATATGTGCTAGTTGATAAGTTGATCAACTAATTGATCAATTTGAGGTTTATTGAAGCGTCTTAGACCAATTCTAGCTTTTTTACTAGTTTTTAATTTTCAATCTTTGAAATAATCGATGACAAATTTCGGTTGCTTCTTTGAATACTTTTATTGTTTACGGGAACTACAAGAGGATAGGTACCTTAATATCTTAGAAAATGTCATTTATTGTCGTAGATATTAATTATATATGTGTATAAATACATATATTAATATAATTACAAATTTATATAAATATATTATTATAACCATACACGGCTAGTTTTCTTTCTAATGAAATAAAAAAATACAAGGTAGCCATTTCCGCTCAGTTTAATTTTCAATAAATATACTGCCCCAAATTATTCTAAGAACATTTATAAATTTCTTCTCCTCCGTCATAATTTTTTCATTTTTGTATGAAGTCGCGAATCTGGGTTAGTAATCTTGATTGTATGCAAAGTGTATAGCAATTTGCGACATTTCTGGTCAAACAAATTCTTTATTGCTCATCGAAAAATTAGATTTTCTATCTATTTGATTGTCGATATTTCTAAGCTTTATAAAAATTCTGAAATAATATAAAAGAAAAAAATCTTTAAATTTTAAGATGAAAATATCGAATTGATTTTAAAATTAAACATGCAATACAAATCACATATAACCACCACATGCTAAATTGTAATATATTTACCTGTCAGCCACAGTATTAAGTAGATGCAGTGATTTAGTCGAGCAATTTATAGGTACAACAAGCGTTAATATCTGACTCATTACTCCTAAAAGAGATCAGCGCAGGCTTGTTGAACTATCTAAAGAACTCGGCGCATATTCACCTGCCGCAAATTTTTTCACATGTGCGTGTTAATCGTATATTCGTATGTATGTTTGTATTGTATAAACAACTTGTATAAGAAAATTCGCAAGCCCTTTATAAATTCAGAGTCGGCTTGAATCTCTCTGGCTCCCTTTTTCATTCAAAGAGATCCGCCATGGATAAAAGGTTATCGATGAATCCAACAATAGTGTTGCGCACATCAAAAGCGGTCTGTGTATATCTTTTTAGATAACAGACGATATCCCGGTATGGTAAAATGTGGTATAGAACCTTTAATTGGTCTCAGGCATGCAGCGCGGTTCATTTGGATAAACAGATACGAGATATATTGAATTTTGTGTCTTTCATTACAATTTAATTAAATTTATGCATCAAAATGAGTTGTTGATGACTTATATCTGCTGGATATCACAAAATAATATGTTTTCAGTGCGTACTACATAGAGAATGTCCGAATGAAAACAGTGGACATTTTGAATTTATGCAAATTGTAACTGTTTTTTGTTTTGGTTATACAAATACCTTTTAACAGTTCAAACAATTGTTGATATAACTACTAGCATTGAATAATTTTCTTTTATTATTATTTCTATAAAATCTAATTTGTACACAAATGGACATCTCACTTATATTCGATAGCAAATCATAGTAGATAAGAAAACGGAAAGAAATGTGTGTGCTATTTGTTGGTCTAGGTGTGGTTTAAAACACGCAAATGACTGATTTTGAGTTTCATCACCTTAAAACCTTAGCTAGATTTTATATCTTAACCTATTTCCCTTCCTGCTAGATTTTTTTTTATTTTAATATGTGTACATGTATATACTAAATTAGTACTTTCAATTAAAAATTTACAAAAAAAAATCCTTACTTGGAACAGATCATTCAGTAACGAGCATATTTATATAATCCAGAACTAACCTCAACCATTAATTAATATCTTTTAAATTTCTAATATTACACCATACAAGTCTACTTAAATTATATTATAGCTACTATAATAATTCTACCATAATTTAATCCATAAATTCTTATTCTTCTATAGAAATTATCGTCAATAAACTCGTAATTGACCTGCAACCCTAAGGCTGATTTCATTTGTGGCTTTTATGAGTTAGATTTATCGAAATATCGTTGCGTATAAAGCCTCGTTTTGAAACTCAAATTAATGTCTTTAGCCCCTGGGAAGATAATATAATAAGATCTAGTTATATCAGTCTACTTTTATATGTACGTTTGAGTAGATCGGATTATAATTCTAAAATTGCTATACAATTTGTAATTTTCACTTAGTATTTAATTAATTTAATTTTTTACTTTAAATGCATATTTAGCTATAGGAAATTAAAATTGTATATTACTCCTCCATACAGATTTATGCCTGCATTGCACGGTATCCTTCGCCAAGAATTGTTTCACTTGAGATAATGAAGAAGATGTTAAAAGGTGAGAAACAAAAACTTGCGAAACAAAGCTGCTTACTTTTATTTGAGTAGGTTATTCTCTTTTCCTTTCCCAGAGCTGATATTTTAGCTACTTTCATTGCAAGGCATAGAGTGCGCAGGTACCTGTGATCATCCTCTGCCTTCGTCTTTTCACAATTTGCGATGACACTCTTGAACTATACATCGATAGCTCTGCCACTCTCCTCATATTCTCAACAAGTAATCGTTGGGATATTTTGGTAATATAAGAGGTGACGCAGAGTAGTCAGTTTGGTTATTTAAGAAAACTAATATTTACCTTTTTTCACTGTAAGACTTCGCTAAATTTCTCTTCTTTCGAGAATGAACAATTCATATGCTCTCAATGTATAAAATTTAATAATTGATTTAAGGATATCGTTTTAATTGAGCCTGGAATATCGTTAAAGTTATTTAATGCCCAGGATGAAAAGCCACTCTAATCACAACGCTTGGGGGTTTCAACAATACTAGAGTGAAAATTGCCAACTGCATTGGCCAGTTGTAAAAAAACTGCATTAAACATGTATAGAACAATACAGATAAAAGGTGTTTTGTAGAAATTCATAATATTTTCTGTTGTTTTTTGCACACATGAGTTTTTATAATATGCACTTGGCGCATGAAGATGATACCTGGATAAGGCTGTCAAATGAAACACGTTAATGTAAAACACAAGCACTTGTCAGTGCGCTTTAATCCTAACGACAGCACGGCACAAATAAAAGCGTTGCGCTCGTATGGTTTTCAATAGGGCAATTTATTTATGGTGCTTTACAGTGTTAATAAATTCTGGTCTGCCCGGATTTCTTATTGATTTGCTAGTTCTTCCATAGAAGTGCATTACAGACATTTCCATGTGGCGATCATGAAGTGGTTTTTTTTTGCACGTATCGTGTGCGTCGTCTTATTTGCGTACATTTTCCGAGTGGGCTGTACAAGTATACATAGAAGAGTCTATGTAAGGTACAAAGTGACTCTGTTTTGAGCAATATGCAAAACAGCGCAATAATGGTGAGTGTCTGTCCGTTAATTACCTTCATTGACACCTTTTGATTTATTTTCAGTGACAATCTCTTATGAATTGAGAGCTATGTTATTTGATCTGACTGCAGGAATGATAACTTTAATGGAAAAGTCACCAAGAAATATTATGGATATGAACCAAAATTAAATTTTAATCATTTCACTTAAGCCTAAGTATCGGTGGAAGTGCATTTTGTAATTAATATTCTCTCATGCTTGGTGTCATAAGGCATCTATATTTGTTTAGGTATAGATAAATAAGTAGTATATACATATATGTATATGTATATATATATATATATATGTACATACATGCGTCCTGATAATCGTGCGATTATTTAAACTTTTATATTTGAAAATGAATCCTTTTTGTATATTTTTAATTTAAATTTAATTATTAATCTTTCCTTTCCCTTAAAAAATATGTTTATATTATTATATGGATGGGGTATGCAGGAACTGCAAGGTACATGTTAGAAATTAGTTTTCTGGATTACATCGAGACATAAAATAGTAAAATACTTTCCAAGAGATGCGGTTTAGCTAAGTAGGTACATTTAATCTGCACAATAAATTTGTTTCAATCCATACCAGAATAATGTAATAATCCGTATGGTCAAATGGTCACATTCACTCCTAAGTCATGAAAATTGTGACATAAGGTATCTTCATCAAAATGAAAGGAACTTTCGATAATACCAGCTAGCATTAGTTATTAAATACAGAACTATAATGTCGAAAGTTGGGGAAGAGCAAGGAGAAGCTATCAAAAAGTCGGATATCTTTAGTTCAATGGCATAAGATCGTATTGAAAATATTCTGTCAAGCGAAAGTCGAGCTCGCGCAATTAGGGTCCGTACTAGAACTTTATCAACGAACAGTCGGTCGACCGAATTTAAGTATACATACATATACATATTTAAATCTAACCAAAATTTGACTGTGATAACTGAAAAATGAATGAATTGTGCCACATTGGTTAATTTCAGTAATATTCAAACAGATGGACACGAAGTTGATCTTATAAGAGTTGGTTTTATTAGTAAGACATAAACAATTTTATTTTAACAACTGTGAGAAAAAGCGGCAGTTTTTCTGTTTTCCTACTTATTATATAATATAAGATTTTAGCTTTAGAAACCTAGAAGATCTTGAAAGTAGCGCTTTCAAACTATATCCCACACGATACAAAAAAAAAGGGCCCAACACAGCCCCATAAAAAATTTAAAAAATATATATATACATATATTATAATGTTTGACTGTCGAGATATGTGCGCGTCACAAAGATCTAACATTCTACTAACTTTGAAATTCTTACGTCACGTCGATCATTTTCGAGAAAAACGTCACACAGACGGAGGAATGGAAGAAAGAGGGTGCTCCGTTTTTACGGACGAAATCTTCAATTTAAGTCTGGCCATTTCCTCAGGATTGGTTTTTTTTACCCGTACGAAATTACACATAAAGTTGATAATATTTAATTACCCGAAATTTGTGGTCTAACTACGTGAATTTGTGTATCGCAACCCTGCGAATTAATTGTCATTTTTTTTTTCAATTCTAGAACGTAGAATTTTTTTTTGAAATATCGTGCACACAATTTCAGCTCTCGAAGTCTATGTGTTCACCAGTATTCAGGTAATGCAGTGAAGACAAAGTTTTTACCTATTTTCGAATTTATATCTGCAAATTTGATAAAAAAGGCGATATGTCGAATTTAAGCTCTGTCTCATCGGGACGCCGCTCGCGCAAAATATAGCTTGACTCAGTTTGGATTTGGAAGATTGTGATGATGGACATTAAAACTCAGGTGGACAATTTCTTGTCTCTATTGACTGAATTCAAAGAAAATAATTTCAACAAAATTCTATAATGCATTGAAAATGTAAAAAATGATAAAAAGTATTTGTATGGGCAATTGGGTGACCCTATTATCGAACTTCTATGGTAGGTGATCAGAGATAACCATACTGATGAGACCTCTCTGATCGCTGGGTCGAAAAGTTAAAACTCAGCTTTTTAAACATTTAGCAAATGGTTTTTTTTTTTAAATTCTTTTCTCAATGAAACTAAATTTGTGCAATTTTTAATTTTCCTTTCCACTCAATACTAAAAATATTCATGTACACCTTCCTACATACAATCTACTCGAATTTTGCTTTTAAAACGCTTCTCTTTAAAATTTGCTTTTTACGCAAAAAAGGAGAAAAAAATTAAAAGAAGAGATTCAGACTTAGAGAAAATCCGATCCATCTCTGATAACACACCGGGATTACCTTCCAATTTCTTGCACTTCTTTCCCACGACGTCGACTTCACTGTTGTCGTCATCGTCGTCGTCGCCTCTCAATATGCTAAGCAAGGTAAAGGCAGTCAACGTGCAGTACCACTTAAGACGATTCCGTCAAGTAAATACACCATAACGAAGTAAGCCACGCACTGAACTCGACTTGTCCAGAAAGGAGACCAAATCAGATAGAACAGGGCAAAAACTGAAATCAAAGGAACTGAGGTAGGTCGTCAATTTAATCCCGCTCCGGCAAATAACGTCGCTTTTGAGAATAATCTCTGAGCAGCTTCACTCTACCCGGACTTTACGGAAGGTGAAGCCCTTTTTTTTGGACCCAAAGCCAGAAGACTTCCAGATGCACATACATATACATATAATACAAAATCAATTCAACATGCACATGATCAACGAGTTTCTAAATGCAGTCGAGTTTCCCTCCGCCTGTCAAATTAAATGATCCCGGACTGTCTCTGGCTGACATATTTGTTTTCTGCGCTCTTATAAATTTCAATCCAAATTAAGTTGACATTTCTTGGTAGTTTAGCGAATTAAGCTGTATATGCTCGCAGTCAAGGGTCTCCGAGGAGAAATATGGGCGAAGGATAAGATACGTCAATTATTTTATAGAGCATCAAGTCCTTCATTGGACTTTGTTTCATTCACATTACGTGCCCGATTTTTGTCCAATCGACAATAAAAGAGTTAGTTGATGCTAACTAATTGCTCAATGGGATGAGACTATAAAGAAACATTGAAACTTGAACGCGAATCTTCTCTTAGGTAGTAGTTATTTTATGGAATATGAACTTGGAAAATTGGAGAAATTTTGTTCGTGTTAGAGAACTATGAAAGGGAATTGAATATACAGCTTGCTATAAAAAATATATTATATTATATATTTTTTTATTATTTTAGTTTCGATCTCAGAATGCCACCAATTCAATGGTGGAGGAATTCTGTTGACAATATGTATAGTAATAATATCAAGTTTTTTATTATAGCCATCCTATGACCAAAAATTAAGTTAAAACTGTGGAGATATTACTAACGTACCTACTATAGTCATTATAGCTTTCTTTTGAAGATGGAATTATTACAAGTAGAAACAAAAATGTAAGGTAAAAATTCTCAATTGTGGAGTTATCATTAGTTGATCAGTGGCTACAGATATATACATATTATATCATTTTGATGTTGTACGAGTACCTAAAACTGTTTGTCCAATAATAGCCATCTTTTCGAGAAACATGAATTTCTTCATCTGCCCTATGTCGCACGATATAAAAGAGCTGAAGAAAAAAAAATTGGGGATGGCATTTTCGCCGGTTGGTGTACAGGGTACTAACGGATCAGATAAAGGATTCACTAGTTCTACATTTTTTATTCCAATAGCTTGATTTGATTCAATTTTACGAACGTAAATAAAATAATAACAATTCGTAATCTGTGTTAACCAGCAAATTTTTTTTTGTAATACCTCACTTAAAGCACTTAAAGCTCATTGCTCTGTCCTCGAAGTGGATGAGTTCAGGACGACGAAGCTGTGCAGCATATGTTTCGAGCCGGCGAGGCCGTCTCGGTCTCCACATCGGTACCAGTTTTGCACAAACTGCCGTATTACGTGAAACCGGGACGTCAACGCCTGTAGGAACATTCTGTGCCTTGGCCTAACCCAACTCCAGGGCAGGCCATTGCACAGAAACTTCGACAGAAGTACCCCCCTTCCCTAACAAAGGGAATAGCGCGTAAAGCTTCGGCTGTAACAAGCCGGAGTTACTACGTCGCCTTGGCCCCCTTGAGGGGCTTACTCTTTACGAGTAAGATATTCAACTGTCGCATTAGACCATTTGGATAATTGCTATTTCTAAAGCTAAATATTGGCACCCTGTCATATTTATAATAATTATTTACATTAATAAAATGGAAAATTGGTTTTTACTTACGAAGTAGGTACGAATGAACGAATTAAACTATATATGTACATAAGAAAGCTTTTTACACACGCATACATTCCATTCCCTTCATGTACAATTATAAAGAGAAGGAACATCCACACCTATCATCAAATTAAATGTAATCTATACACTATACCTATAGTAGAATCTTCATAATAAATGTAATTTAATCAATGTGGGGATTTACTTTCAATGAGAGGCCAAAGTACATGAACATTTCCATTTCTATGCAATGTGACAGAGTAAATTTTTAGTCACCCATCCTTATTCATCGCTGCATGATATTAAAAGTTTCGAATTGAAATCAAAATAAAATTTATCTTTGGCTCTAGACCCGGCGGGCTGTATTGAACAAAGGACCATTGTTCCTCACGGTCCCTTTGAAGTTTTTTAATTCTTTTTGTATTATTTTGCTTTTTTTTTTAACTTTTTAACTCTCCTCATGTCCGTGATTCTGAAACTGCTACTGTTCGAAACTAACTCACCGCGGGTCTCCCTATTCTTCAGTCATTTTGAATCTAATAGCGCGACGGCTGGCGATCGTTGCCGACGATGTCTGATGTGTAGCATATGGAAATATTTTTAATAGGAAGATCATTTAATATGCCCAAAAACAACGAAAATCCGTGGGATTCATATTTCAAAATGTCTAAATAAAAGACTTCTGAATGGAAATCGGTTTAGATTTGCTAAGCTCTGACAAATTTACAGCTTAACACCGTCTAGCAGCTAATGATATCGGATTACTGAATTCGTGCTAACAAATTGAAAATTTATGCAAATTGGTTATAAGTGGGAATTTATCTGATGAAGTAAATCCATTTTTAACTAGATTTTGTTCCTATTTATTCATTTTATATTATGTATGTCGATAGTTTATTGCTTTTTTGGGAATGGACATTGAATATGAGTTTCTTATGGGACTACTTCTTTTCTTTTTCTCTTCAATTATTAGTGATGATGATGATTAATGAATTAATAAAATGTCACCGTTTAACTGTTATAAAATTTCCGTGAAAAGGCGATGATATGGCCATAAACTATGGAATACAATCAGAGTGATAACAGATCTCTGAGGGCAATAAGCTTTAATGGTATAGATATTAGAGGAGATTCTTTTTAATATGTCTGCAATTTACCTAGCTTTTGCCGACTATGAGCAGCTCTGCGAACATGGAATTCTCCAAAGTATTTTCGAATTGATATAGTGGTCTCTAGCGAAGAATTGTGGAGACGTTCTCATGAGTTGCTATTCGGATGCTCTGGAATAATTAGGATCCGATACTTCAAATCCGGATAATCCAGATCCTAGTACCCTAGTACTAAACAAAAAAGGTTGAAAATTTCTTCCAGATGGCATTGCTTCATTGGAAAAATGGAAATGTTATGAAATTTTATATTTTCCCAATGAATCAATGCAATCTGAAGAAAATTTGTAAATTTTTCCGGATAGTTTGGATAAGGATTTCAGGAATCGGATAGTCCGCAGATCCGGAAATCCGGATATTAGCAGAACTGGATCCAATACTTAGCTTTAGTTCCGACTCAGACAGGATCGGCGATGCAATAAAACGAAAACAATGGAATTGAGGTGACCGCACCCTGCGACGTACCAAAAACAATGTTACGAAACAGGTTTTCGGTTTGAACCCTCGAGGAGCCCGTTTAGCAAGGAGACCGAGAATTTCTTGGAGAAGAAAAATTTCGATAGAGACCGCATAAACTGAGAGATCTTGTAGTGTGAGACAATTCTTCCCTCTTATAAGTCTCCAATATGTGGAAGGAAACCAATAAAGTTTTTCAGAGTAATTATTAAAAGATCTCTGTCTTCTTGTTTTTTATTGACTTGACTCTTTATTTATGTTACTTTCTCTTTACTTTTATTTCTTTACGTAAATGCATTTTTTATATTTTTTTAAAAGAATTTAACGCATTTGAAAATTATGTTTATAAGATTTTTTTAACGATTGTTGACATTTCCGTCAACTGAAAATTTCCATCGTAAAATAATTTAATTATAATTCGAATTTGTGTGATAATTTACGCACTAATAAATTCAACGGAAAACACTCTAATGAAAGATACGTTTCTCTGACAGCCTCGAGTTCAGTGCATTGCAGACTCTTTCAATCCAATACCCGCACATAAACGTGCTCCTATCTTTGACAAATTTATTGGTCAACATGGTTGTTAATATTCATTCATACACGAACTTGCATTGAAACAAAACATGAAATTTATCGCGGGATAATTAGTTATATGTCTATTAAACTCTTAATAATTAATCAAATGAAATGCAGCATTCGTCCGGCACATCGGCTGCAGCTGCTGACTCAGTGGTTTAGAAGAGCTTTATTGATTTTGGTCAAGAAAAACCTTTTTACAGTCTAATAGCAGTCATTTGCTGTTTTAATGGTCTTTATTTATAATTGATATCCACAATCTTAATTAGAAGCTGACAGGAGAGGAGGCTCATTCAGAGGCAAATATCGCTGTCGTCCTACTGTAGGTTAATACGTATGTATCTGTAGGTTAATACGTATGTATCTTGTGTTATACAAATTATTGTCTATGGAAATTCCATGATTATGCTAGACATGTGAACAAACTTCTCTCAGCTGGAAAGATATTTGTCAATTCGTCGAAGATAGACACCCGTAAAAAGTAAAATATTTTATATCTGAATTTAATATGCAATTATGGAATTTATTGGTACTGAGATTGTTTAAGAAGTCAATTTTCACAGAAAGGATAGATCGTAGGACATATTTGTTTGTTGTGAAAATTTTATATTTTTGTTTATTGCTTTTAACTTTAGTGGTGGCGTCTGTTATTTCTGTCCAGGAGAGGGATTTATATGACTTACTCTAATACAGTTTTCTTTTGTGTCCTCAGAGCTCTTCTGGTTTATCTTTTTTGTTGTTAATTTTGTTTCATTGTCCTTGATTCTGAAACTGCTACTGTTTGAAACTAACTCACCGCGGGCCTCCCTATTCTTTAGTCATTTTGGATCTAATAGCGCGACGGCTAGCGATCGTTGCCGATGATGTCTGATGTGCCGGCAAGAACATTTTGCAAATTGGCCTGGCCCAACTCCAGGTCAGGCCATTGCATCAAAACTTCAGCAGAAGTACCCTCCTTCCCTGACTGGGAATAGCACGTAAAGGCTTCGGCTGTAACAAGCCGAAGTATATAACGTAGCCATGACCCCCTTGCGGGGTTTACGGGGAGGGCTGTGGGCAGTGTACAACATTGCCCACCGTTCACCTTGTATTCTCTTCATTCTGGTATCTGGTATAGAGATAACCACTCACATCAATTTAAAATATATATAATACTGCTTAACTAAAATAAAAATTAGAAGGACGTTATTTAGCAAAAATGGTTAACACACACAAAACATTAATAGCTTTGTGTCTTACTAAAAACAACTGGGGTTCAGTTGTATAATCAATAGTATGGAGATTACTTTGATGACTATAATTTGATTTTCCACATGAATATTTTCAAGTAGGCCACACAATCCTATCTTAGCTACTACTTATGTATAGTTACATATTAACATAGATGGTACACGAACTAGATATCGCATGGTATACTAGAGCAGAGTTTTGGAGCGTGCCGAGTGCAAATGTTTTCTTTAACAGCATCTGATTGACCTCCTCAACATAGCAGATACGAGAAAATATGAATAACTCTACATATCCATCATTTTAAATATTGTGGGCTATTCCGGAATGGACCATCCAACCGTATAAAGTTTTGTATACTTTGCTCTGGTATTGCATGCGATATCTAGTTCTTGTGTCATCTATAATATTACTTACTTAAATTGGAATTGTTTTCAATTGTTCACCTCTTTTCAGTTCATTCTGCGAATAATCATTTTTCAAATCACTACTGGTACTGTATTTCTTATACAAAATTACTTCGACGGCCATCATTATCTGATTTAAAATAGATCAGGGAACCTTGGAGCTGAAGAAAAGAGATCAGAAATAATCAATTTTAGCTTAATACTTGAGTAAATTCTTCGCGAGCCACGAAAGTAGATCACAAGTTACATCTGTTGCCAATGTGTGGGTGTGCAGTCAGGTAATCAATTCAAATAAATTTATTCTTGGCTTCTACTGGAATAATTTTATTTTTGTAAGAAAATAAACAGTTTTTTTATGATAAGAGATTGACAAGAGAAGTTAGGTATAAAACCAAATTATGGCGGTTATTTCAACAAATTTAAAGGTAATTGAGGACTAGATCATGTGCCCAAGGATAGATAGAGAGAAAAAGCAGAAAAGCGAGTAGAAAGAAGGTGGTGCAAATTAAGGAGTAACTTAAGCTAGCTGTACGGGAATGGTTTGCATATATATTTGCAATAAAAAAAAATCCTTAATTCCAATTCGTCTAATTTAAGATCCAGTAAGTAGTTACTCGCGTAACTACTCCAGTTGTAATCTGTCTTGAATATTTAGTCGCTTGGAAGGTATTTACTGTCGAGTGATATCTTTCTAATAACTCAATCTATGTATCTGACTAAATCTATCTCTATTGGAGAATTTTCGAGACCAACTCGTCCCCTTTTATTTTTTGGAGCCGGAACTACATCTTATTGGAACTCTTGTTATTAAAGGACGAAACAGATGACTTATAAATGATGCTTTTAATACCCGTTTAAGTTCTTTGTGAACTTGTGAAAGTGGCTAAGTATACAAGGCTCGTGAAGTTTCTTCCACTCGTTCGGAAACGTAAGACAAGGATTTCAAAATCTAAAATGAGGACAAGGAACTTATTGCCAACATCCATGACATATTTTAAAAATGTTCGGCACATTTTAAAATGTTCCTTACGTTCTCGATCTAAAGTAGATGAAAAGATTTCACTATCTAATTAATTAAAAAGGAAGGCTCAGGACTCATATGGGGATGAGAAGACTGTTTTAGATGACTCAAAAGATAAAAGGATTGAGAAGAGAGCAGAATATTTCCTTTGTCGAATCTCGCTTTAAAATGATAAAACTGTAGGTACAGTCGTTGAAGCTTTTGAAATTTCATATAAAATAAGCAATAAATTCAACAGCAATTTGTTGATTTTGCAATTATCACTAAACTATGTCAACAGCTTGAAACCAAGTAATTATAAGTAAAAAAAAAAAAAAAAATAAATTCTACTATAAAAACAGGAAATTAATTTAATTTTGCAAAAATTTGTCAGATAGACTAGTTAGATTGCATTTTATTTGCAATGCAAGGTTGTTTACCTTTTGCATCTATCATGAATAACACTGCTTCATTCAAGGAAAAACTTCAGTACGTTAAATAACTGAAATATACGCATAACAACCACTGCACAGATAACACTAAGATCTGCTGTCTTACATTTGGATCAGGATCATTAAGAATCGCACGGTAATTATACAAAATATTTCAACTCCATAATGAGCACCCATATGCGATCATTACCCGCACAAATGAAAGATCAGACGCAAAACATGTTCGAGTTTGATTTAATTAAAGTTGGATACCGAGCGAAACACTTGTTCCGTGGGCAATTATCGATGGACCAGCATCGAGATGATGGCAAGCACGTTGAGCCTACGACATAAATCATTTTTCATAAATCATAATCGCGCAGACAGTAGACAATAAGACGAAAACGACTAGGTATATAGAGAGCGATCCCGGTCCAGGTATACATATACATAGATAGTGTGGCCAAGCGCATGAGCATTCCATTCCATCCGCAGAGTTATGTATAGGTATACAGGTCCAGATTCAGCTACAGAACGCAGAATTGACAGACTGGCAACAAGGCCGATCTGTGGGCGTACTACTCTCGGCTCCAAATCGTTAATTATATTTCAATGTTTATGCAGAATAAATAAGCCATCAATAATATGGATTGGCGTGTCGGGACAACGTGTTTTCTGTCACACCGTGAAATCCTGGATATATGGTAAGCAGAACATTCGGATGACGGTTCTCCAACTGAAACTGAGTTATTGGTTCTGATTGCTACGGCGTTTGCGCATGAGCGCATATCAACGATCCAGGTGATAAACGATGTACAGCTAATTCTATTTGGAACTGGTTATGTTGACAAGTTTCATGCGTTCTGGATTTTTTCAGTAAATTGATTGATTTCCTTTATGCGTGAACTATTGCTATTGCTGCATTTCACTTTGAATTGAGTTTTGAGTCTTGATAACCGAATTGAGGCTGACAAGTGGCATGTCAAAGATTTTCATCGTTATATTGAATTAGCTTTGGGTAATATATGTATATACGTACTTACATATATATCATGTATTTCCAGTTAATTAAAATCGGATCATGATGAATAATATTATTGAAATGAGAGATAAAAAGAAGAAAAGTTTCTAGCTTATACATACCTGTTGCTTAATATTCAATGAATTTCCTTAGCATATGTATTTTTTCTTAAGTATTCTCGTATATTAGTTCTTAATTAGATGCACGTGCAAGGTTAACTTTTTTGTTTAAACCAGTTGGTAAGAAATAATGTTATTATTAGCTTTTATCGATTTTATATGTATTAACAAACAAATGAAATGAACGGAATAGAAATAGCTGAAATTGTCCATTTAATTATTGTAACGCTGTTAAAAATTTATGGCCTTTCCACCCATAAGGGGAAAGAATTCTCTTCTGAACTTATTTTGGATCATGGTCTTAGAATAAACGCTAAATTAGCAATTAGTCAGAATATTTATTGAGGGAAAAATTAATAAGTTACTTAAATTTAAATTATGTTTTTAATTTATTTTTAATGCACTAATAAAACTATGGTGTGTTTTTCAGTAATTTTTTTTCCATTTAGGAATCAGTAGTTGTTTACGCTAATGTATAGCTTGTTTAAAAGTAGAAAACAATGGTTTTCAGCAGTTTCCTGCAGTCTAAAATTTTATTTTGTTCTTTTTCTTCGTTTTTTCTCTTCCATCAGAATCAATAGTAAGTTTGAAGTCATGTGCAATTTTTGTAAAATTTCAGATAATTTTAATTTCACACTTTTTCTAATTTTATTTTTGTAAAATATTGGACATAATTCTACCTTACTTTTCAGTACAGGTTCAAGTTTCAAGTTTTTTTTTTTTTTTTTATGTGCGCTAAATGCGCTAAAAATTTTACACTTAATAATTTGTCCCTGATCATAATACATACATACATATTTCTAACTAAAATTTTACTCTTTCTACGGCTACCTAGTTATAATTAACTAAAAATTGTTTGTAAATACTGGCTGCTCAACTTATATGTCTATCTCCAGGTTGCTTCTGCCTTCTTATTCTGGTGCTGCGGAAAATCAGCCTTTTTCAGGTCTTGTCTTGAAGTAGGGCCTATATCCTGTCTGCAGGCTGCAGTCCTTCTTCCTCTCCTAGCCTTGGTAACTGACTCCTTTCTCCCTGAAAAAAGTAAAAATTCCTTCGTGGTAATATTTTCCATGACAATTTAACATGCAAGAAAGCGATAAATATTTATAAGTGGTTAGATGAGGAAAATTTGTTAGTTCTTGAACAATTGGGTTTGGGTGGTTGGGGACTTTGTCTATCTGTTCCTTCATGATCTCAACTACCCAGTATCGGGGAAATACCAACGTTCATATACAGGATCTGATTGCGATAATGCTTTCCGCAGGGGCCTCCGATAGAGTCCAATGCAGATTCGGAGTATATTCCTCTCGAATCTCGCAAGGATCTCCATACACTTTGGCGGAATGGTATGCCATATGGGGAACGAATACGTTAGGGTGGGTCTAATGTGCTGCTTATACATGAGCAGTTTGGTGTTTAGAGTGACTCCATTCCTATATCTCATTATAGCACTGACCATGCTGAGTGCAAAGTTTGCTTTCCTAACAACTGCCTAGGCGTGAGGGTTGAACTTAAAACATTCATTGATATTTATACTTAGGTATTTGGCCCTCTTAGTGAGTTTTATCACTTCATTATTGATAGTGATTTCGACATTTCTTGCGTTTTGACATACGCCTCTGCTGGAACGTGCAGTTCGAATGCAGAGTAAACTCGACTTAGGGACGTCGATCGTTATGCTCCATTTACGACAGTATTCTTACTTACTTGGTGGACTTAAAGTGTGCATATGTTACCGAGTCATCTGAGTAGAAAATGGTTGTGACTCCGCCATTATTCCGCGGTTGGTCAAAAGTGAAAAGGTTGAAGAAGAAGGCCCCAGTACTGACCCTTGCGGGACGGCCACTTCCTATTTTTATACCCTAGATGAAATCATAGGGGTATACTAAGTTTGTCATTCCGTTTGTAACACCTCGAAATAATGATGGTAGAGCAAAATGGATTGGACACCCATTCATAATATTAAAAGTTATTTCGATTTTTGCATGTCCGTCCGTCCGTCCGTCCGTCCGTCCGTCCGTCCGTCCGTCTGTGCGCACGATAACTTGAGAACGCGTACACTTAGAGAGCTGAAATTTTGTACACAGACTTTAAAAAAAAAAGTAAAATTAAGTTCGAAAATGAGCCAAATCGGGCAACTCCTTCGTGGGGTTGCCATATAAAAATTTCGTTTTCCGCTATATATTTGGGCACTGCCTGAGAACGCGTCGACGTAGAGAGCTGAAATTTCGCACATGATGTTTTTACTACATTAGCAAATAAAATGTCAAAAATGGACTAAATCGGGCAACTGTTTCTTGGTGTTGCCATATAAAAATTTCGGTTTTTTACGTATACTTTCAAAACGATCAGTCCAAGACATTTTTATTGTACTAAAAACTTCTGCAGAATAGAAAATCCTATAAAATTGGTTATAATCATTTTGTCTGTGCGACAAACCGTTCTAGAAATATATGCGAAAAACCACTTCAAAATCAATACTTGAATAGATCGGTGACCATACGAAATTTAATACGGGCATTCATCTAGGGTATCCTAAGACTTGGTCTTAGACCAATTCTAGCTTTTTTACTTGTTTTTTTTTGTAGATCACGATTATTCGTCCCTTTCAGTCGTAAAATTACGTAATTACGAAATTGTTGTTTATCAAACTCGAGCCCCAACCATAAGATATACACATACATACATACCATGAACGCCCATCGATATTATAATTATCTCTATGTATGCAATATATATATGAGAAAGATTCGATTTCATTCCTGAAGAAATCGAAATTGAAGTGAAATTGATTAGTGTTACGAGAGTGAACGGTACAGGTGTTTAAGCTACAATATTAATACCAGACCAAAAATGTCCTATAACTTCTGTGGAATATCTATGTCTAAATAAGCAGGAAATGATCTCATGCGTTTTTATTTATTGATGTCTATAACTGTCATAAACTAAATGTGTTTAGTCAACATTTTCAGATAATATTTTCATTATCTTAAACGCTAAAGTAATTTGTACAAAGAATTTCCTTATAATTTCAGATTCCATCTAAACAAGAATGTTACAATGAAATAAAATTGATTAAAATGAAATGTGGAAGGTCGCTTCGAAATCGAAATTGTGTGCATACTACGAACAACAATAGTGAAAAGAGATAGATACATACGACCCTATTTTCAATGCCAATTTCATCGTTGTTCATTGAGTAGGGCTGATTAGACGTTGGACTGTACATCTTGGTAAGGAATATTCCACTAAATATTAACTCTAGTAGCAATTGCATTTTTTTAGGGTTTTGTTTGTTTTACGAATAAATGGAACACTTTTCACGAATATCAATAATTCCCGTTTTGGGTTGTAAGAAATATTGAAAAATGGAATTGAATGAAGTCCTGGTTAAAATTAAGAGTAATTTTTTACACATGGAATATAAGAGCAGGATGGAAAAAGAGAAAAATTTTGTTTTGGTGAGTAATATATTTTTTAGCTTTTTGTTTTTAAATATTTTTGGGATGGAACTGCTCGATTTAATGATGATTTAATTTTGTATTTAATTGAAGGAGTGGTAAATGTTTACAAAACATACTGAACTTTGGAATTTATTGTAAACTTCGGAAAAGTCTGGTAAATTGACATGACTGCCTACATAACTTCTGAAATATGAAATGACTTTAGACACGTGTATTAGATAGTGCACTGTCAAATGTCTTAAAAACGAAATAAAAAATGTTAGCTGTTGTAATTTTGTTAATCAAGTTACAATATGATAGGTAGCCTAGCGCAGTCGTAAAAAGAACTATAACAAAAGGAAATAAAATTATCAAGTACTATATACATACCTACTTGACACAGAATAACGATGTGAAATTTTTTTTGTAAAAATTCATCCTAATTACATGGGCCAAGACTTTTATTTCATGAAAAATATTTCTTGTTTCTACTTATATTTTCCCGAATACATAGTACGGCAAATATGGTGTTCCATCTAACTTTTTATTGCATTATAATCGGTTCTGTTTCTACTAGAAACGTTCAAGTGACTCTTGAAATTCCTAATATGTTTGTTTTGGTCGCCGATCAAGTATGATTTCTCTATTTACATTCAACACCGATCCTGTCCTCTGACTACAGCGTCTATACCTATATTTATCGTTATATGAATTTGCTTACTTACCTTAGTAATTAGTAATTAGTACGCTAAAAAATCAACTAATTTAATAAAGTAATTTACAGAACAAGTTTTAATAAAATTTAAAAAAAATGTCTCATAACGAATTACACTTTCTTACCTTCCGACCATACTGCATACCTATTAGTACCTATGTGAGAAAATCTGAACAAAACGCATATGTATGTATGTACATGTAGCTTATTTACAGTTCAACTCATTCGCAATAAAAACTGGTGTGTAAATATAAATTAGTAATCCAGTATATTTCAGACAATGCAATAAGGAAGAGCAGAGGACAAAGCGCCTCTAATTAACTTGTTTTCAAGCTCAACTATCTCCATCTTGGGTAAATAAAGCCATTAAATTGGCAATGTTATAATTAACAAAGTATTTTAATTGAATTGCCAATTGAGAATGGATTCTCTGGCGGTAGATATACAACTTGCATATATGACAAAACTCGAGGCTCGAGCTAAGCGCACTTCGATGTATCACAGTCCGAAGATGAAATGCTTGAAGCTCCACCAGAGGCTAAGACAGCTACCACCACACAACACTGAAGTCTGAAGCAGCTAAAGTCGCTAAATTTAAACGTGTGCATTTATTATTTCCTCTGTTGACATCACTCTCAGCCAAGATACAAGAGGGAGATAAACTTGTCAAAAGACCAACGAGCGAAAGAAAAGAAAGAGAGACGTATATTAATGAGCTCGGATGGTAAATCGACAGATAAGAGCTAATTGAATTGTTAGATCATTCTACCCTTATTAAGTTGAATCTGAGGGTAAATGCTGCGGCTATTTTGTCTTGCAGAGAGAGCTAAAATAACCGATACCAAGGAGGTTGTCTTGCAGCACCAGTAGCAGCAATAAGTCTTTAATACGTGATCAGTAGATGATCCCTTTAGATTTGCGATGGAGTGCTGTTTGTAAGTTCTCTATGAGGTCGTCTATCGGAACCTCGTTGTCACCAGAAGACAGAGGATTAAGAAGTTAAGAGAGGGAGGGCATATGTAGACGTTTGCACAGGTCAAAGCGAAGGACTTGCGATTGGAATTGAATAGGATGTCGTGACGACATATCTCGAGATTGATTGATATACTTACATTTATCGTGCAGTAGAAACATTTTCGCAAAAATATGTAGAGTTCTTAAACTTATATAGTCTTGTTTGTGTATATATATCTGTTTCTATTATGAAAGTATGGATGTAATTTAAGCCGTCATCAGTTTAAATAGATTTACTTAAGGAAGTATGGATGCAATTAAAGTTTTTAAAGTATTTATTGTATTGGATCTATACTTCATATTTTTACTAAGTTTTGGCGTCGAAGCGTATTGCGATTGCCTTGTAAACAATGATTGCAATCTCAGGTGATTTGAGTAAGCGAAGAATTGTTATGCCTGCCATTTATAATTGTACAAGATCTGTCTATTGGAGAAATTTTGCTTTCACATAGAAAATATACACAACATAACAACCATTTTTACTCAGGTAGGAGCAAGGGTATATAGATGACAAGCTTTTCCCATTAAAATTTTGACACATTGCAGCTTATAGACAGTGATGTAATTCAGTGACTAATGTATATACATTTTTATATGAAAGACAGAGAGAGGAGAGAGAGTTTTGTGTTCTCTATACCGTGCTTTCCTATATACTTTCACGATATTTTGTCACTAATGGCGGAACGTGGTTCTTAATGGGAATCACTTGTATTCTATATACCTTGGGTCGGAGGAGACACTGTTTTTTTTATTCAAGCGACTGTTGCAAGCAAGTTTTTTGGGTCGTGTTCTCCCTAACATAAATTTTATTCCACTTCTTTACCTCGAATCGGTGGGAAACGAACAAACGAAAAAAATGGTGTTCAATGTGAACTCGAAGCTTTAAAGCTTGAATCTCCACCGAGCAATCGGGCAACTTCTTCGTAGGGTTGCCATACAAAAATTTATACTTCGAAATTAACGTCTTTTTCCCAACCATTTTTGTTTCTGAGAATAAAAAGAAGCTTTAACAAATTTGTAGGGTAACTGTACTTGCATTTGTATCCAAACCATCGAACATTAATTTGAGTCTCTAGATGGCGCTCATAAAAGAATAGGGTTTGTGACTGAAGTAACAGATAAATGGGGGGAAATGTAATAGATTTTTTAAATTCATTTTGAATTTAATAAACTTGTCAGAAATAATCTCGTAGCATCACATCATTATATCATTTGATTTTTTAATTAAGCGTTGTGGATTTTAAAAGAACTGGCAAACAAACAACTTCAGGATCAGGTTTTTGTAGTTGTTGGTTCAGATCATTGGTATAAAATTTGCTATTTAGGCGCAAAATCATTGCCTGACATCATTAAGTGCCTGCCTTGTAATAGCCCCTTTAGCCCCTAGAAGTCGTGCTGAATGAAAGAAACATTTAACTATTCTACTCTTTATTAGTCTTTAATTAATATTGACTCATTAATATATCCTCATTGAATATTTTCTGAAATTGTTTTTTTTTTTTTGTTCTATGTAGTACTTTCAATAGAAAAATGAGCAACTTAACTCAATTTATTATCTGTAGTATATTTATCAAAGGGTTCCGTTTGTAATGCAAAGAAAATAATGCTGGTAGAGCAAGATGGGTTGGACATCCAGGCATGATATTAAAAGTTATTTGGATTTTTGCATGTCCGTTTGTCAGTCAGTCTGTCCGTCTACCTGTTTGTCTACGCTGAAATATGACACATGGCCTTTTTTAAAAATTTGAAGATTTAAGTTCAAAAATGGTATAAATCGGGTAATTCCTTGTATACAAAAATATCGTTTTTCACTATAATTTGTTTTGGGCAAGATGTGTGAAATTTTGTACACGGCGTTTTCATAAATATAGTAATTACAATTTCAAAAAGGCAAATCAGGCAAACGCATTTTGTAGGTTGCCATGCAAAAATGGATGTTTCTTACGCATACTGTGAAAATGATCGCAGTCATAGACAATTTTATTGCATTAAGTTATTCAGAATTTAAAATCCTATGAAATTGGTTATAATCATTTTTACCGTTCTAGAAATAGATCGAAAAACCACTTTATCAATCAAATTTGCTCAGAGCATACGAAATTACATAAGGACATTCATCTAGGGTTTTTCCTTGTTTTGCTTTTTCGTTTGGGAATGAATCTAGACCCTTATATAGCTTCATATAGTATGACGAATAAACAGTTTTTGTTTTTAGAGATATTAGAAAGTCATTGATAGAATATAATCTACCTTTTTCTTGTAAATGTGGTAAAATTATTGTTTCCCTCGGCTTGATAGTAAGTCCAATTTCGTTTTTATGTTTTGCATTAGTTCAGAGATGACCTCCTTTCATCTTATATAATTAAGAGGCGACTTTATATTTTATACCCGCCTAAGGATGTCAGCTAAGACTATTGGGCCTAATAGGATTTATTAGCGGCGGAAGCGTATTATGCAGGCAAGACTTCATCGCGAATTTTAGGTTGGAGAGCGGCGGCATTTTCCCATATATGTATATATATATGTGGTAATTTCCCAAAGCCTAAAGCTCTGCAGTTAGTGGTCCCAATAAAATAAAACTACTGGTAGCCCTATCTCTAAAATTACAAAAATAATTGCCAAAGTATATCTAGAAAAGTTTGTCTCGGTTTTACCAGTAAATGTTCTATGCATAAATAAACCCATTTTCAAAGAGAGTTATGCAAATTAGAGACCGCTTTGGACAAAATCAGAAATATTTCTCTTATCAGAAAATCAAAATCAATTGAACGTTCAAGGATTAAGGGAAAGGAAATCCAGCAACAATTTCAAAGGTTTTATTCAAATTGCATTGCACGAACGTAAACATTAACTGAAGTACTTACACTCTCCTGCATTCTGGGCGCTTTTCACAGGAAATAGCAGATAAAGGATACTCGAGAAAAAAAATGGCCGGGAAGTGATAAAATCTCCTTACGTTGGTCGGGGGCAACTTCAAAGTTTAGTTACACAGAACAAGAGGAGTGATATCTCCTGCTGCTTTTGTATGCAAGCTCGACCATTTGATATATGGCTCAAAGATGTTGAAGAAGACAGGAAACTTGTGTGTGCATGCACACTATCCCGCAGCGGATTCCATATCTCAGTGTCTCCCCGCTCGCCGTATAGAGACGACGACCATATGTACGTATATATAATATCGTAGCGTAGCAACAATTCCCTATTTCTACGGGCTGCCATAAATATCGGTAAGAGAAGTTCCGCAACTTTGAATAGTTTTACGGTCAATAAATTTCGCTAGCATATCTCACATCTGACGCTTTGAGCAAGTGGAATATTTTTCAATTTAATTTCGTGCCGTATAAAAATGTCATCTGGGCCAAAGTATAAGGCTGCTATTATGGCTTGGGTGTAGACAATGCATCAAAGTATTCACAGTTGGAAGGGAGTTTGAGGAACGTTTATTTTTTCGATTCGTCCTTCAAATTCTATATAGGCAACGAGCTCATCTTTGCTGTTATCATAGAAGGCTTTTAATATATTCTCTACTTCTTGCACTAAAGCACTCGCCAAATTAATTAATATTTTTTCCATGACTTCCTTTAGGAGAATTTAATTAAGACTTTATACGGAGATTAATCCTCTACGGTAAAGTGATGCAGGGACAGCAGAAAAGTGTAATTGTTGCAGTTTATGTATACGACTTTTATGATACAGAATTTCTGCAAGTGTATCTCTCGCGATTTCGGTATCCAGTAATTATCGTTGCCGGTTTTGATGGCCTTTTGTGCAAATTATCAACGGAAAATCGGAAAAAAGTGGAAAACTAACCAAATTACATGATTCCCTGCAGGCAGTAAAAGGGTCACAAAAATAAAAAATAAACCAACGGATGAACTACATTTACCATGCGAGTAATTGAGCACGTACATACGTGTATATAGGTATATGAGAACATATTCTAGGAGGATGTTAAATTGACATTTAAGGTTATACATTATTTTAACACTTTTTTAATTATTATTATTGCAATTTAACCGGAGGAGGTTAAGAGATGAATTATTGGAGTAAGCTTTGTAGGAAGTTTTACGAACATAGCTTTTCTTGTACAAAATTTCAGATTTTTAAATCATTCTATGCTTACTGAAACCAAATTCAATTTCGGCAATTTGGAAACTAGAGTTATAAAGTTTTTTTTTGAACAAAAACAGTTGAGTTCATCTATAATACTTATTTAAAGCTTAAATAAAAAAATCCTTTACAAACGTTCATGTTCCTTACGGTTCAATACCAAAACCTTTGTTGATCTTAATTATAATATGATATTCGCAAAACTTTTCACTTTTGTTTTATCCTGATTATTTTCCACTTTATCATAAAAACTACTGTATGACAATTGATTGTAGTGTTTTCTGGCATAAATATATCAAAACATTATTGTTTCTTAAAATTAATGTTAATTAGCATAGTCAGGATTGTAGTAGACTTGCTCGCTTGGTAAGCATGTTGATGTGATTATAGCCTTGAGTTCTTAAGTAATTGCCTAAAATTTTTCTGGAGCTTGAAGGTTAAAATGATAAATCAGTAAATTCTGTGTTGTATTGATGATAGCATTCTTTTATCTCTTCTTTTAATAGGTCTGGCAAAATGACGTTAGCTTCATACGACTTCATTAAGACAAGGAGCTGATAAAGAATTTTTACTTGCATCCAACCCCTCGCACCCCTCATGTACATTAACAATTATGTAAAGGAGAGTTTTTGCATATTAATAAAAATACATAAATGTGAATCTACTCTCCAAAACTGGATATATTTGCAACATTCGCACAAAACAAATAAATCGATTTTCGAGAATTAACCCAAAATCTCTTAGATAGAAATAGCTAAACCAAATCCACTACCTTCCGGTTACAAATACCATATCCAGGTTGCATGTGCTGCTGGAAACGAAAGAGGCATTGATTGCATTTTGCAAATAGACATCGTATTAATCTACTAATAGGGCTCATAATGAATCAACCACAAGCCACGTTTGTTTACTTCTACAATTCTCCGCTATGCAAAATACAGAAGTATCACTCAGTATCAAAGCATACAATACAAATGCATACATAGCGTATAGGTATACAGTTCATCCCAGTTCAGACGCCCACCAACATGAATTTATTACTTTCGGCGTTGGTGAATAACTTCATAAACGTTTATTGCATTCGGCAAATGGATTACAACCAGATCCGGTTAACACTAATCTGAAGGGGAAGGGGGGGTGGGGGGGGGGAAAGCGGTTGGCCGGTTGGACTGACCGAGGTCGGTTATTCATTTATTTTTCCCTTTCCTGTGATAATTGCACTCCATGGAGCTATTCCTATATTTTCCCACATCATCGGTCATGGACAATTTGCTGACTTGTGGGTTATTCTGGAAACACATTCAAGAATTATAATAATAACATCTGCCCAACCGTAGAGAAATTTCATTTTGCAACGTCTATTTTGGATCAGCGAATAGACATAATTCGTATATTACGTAGACATACCTACATACATATGCATACTTTGCGCAAAAATCCTTCAACTTCAGACAGAAAAGCTGTTTTTCTATATGTATGTACGTATGCATATATGTAGGTACTACATCTATGCATTATTCGGTTTGGTTTCAATAGAAGCCAGCAACGTAATTGGAAAACGTAATCCGATCAAATTCTGTAACTTGTTTCAATCACCAATCGGCTCACTGATTCAATACTTGGGAAATTTTTGAAAACCAGCAAGGACCAACTATAAGAAAACTTTAGAGCAGAGGGAATTTTTGAAATGCAATTTTAATGCTCAAATTTTAAATTATTTTTTTCTTCGCATCGTAGGTATTCCAGTTGAAAGAAATAAATTTCAACGGGATTTATACAATTCTTCTTGCGCGAAAAAAAATTCGTGGCATTTCATATAGCTTAATGGAAAATGTTTTCTTGTAGTCTGTTCCAGTTTTGAAGAAAATAAAATATTATAGAGAGGGAGATTTTGCTCGCTTTTAGAGTCTTTGTTTGTAATGGGACTATTTTTTTAAATATTTTTTTTAATGAATTACTGTAAAAGACGTTTATATTTAATGCAAAGTATCTGCAAATATCTGCAATTATATGTATTTACCATTACCTTCTTCACAACCCTCGTAGAATCGTAACCAAATTCCATACTAAATCTTCGTAATGTCCTTTTACATTTTGGTATTTCGAATATCATAAATCGTTATTCGAATTTAAAAATTGAGAATTTCTCAGCTTCATCTTACACCTAGTGTCGATAACATTTATCGAATCCCCCCTCTCCCACAAGTAATTATGATTTCTTTTTTTAGTTTTTTTAGTCTTTTGTCATGACACTATGAAAAGAATCAATGTCCGGTTGGATATTTTATTTGAAACACCCTGTATAATATAGGAAGGCATATAGTAATTTGATGTAAATTCATAAGTCTATTACGTAAATAGAATTTCAACGGATAAATCCTTACAATATCGTTTCAATGAAATTTCATTTAAAAGGAGTCATATTGATGTGGCGCGCTCTAAATTATAACATCATTGCTCTTGCTGCTATATACATTATGTGGGCTTGTACCTATTACCTGAAATGTTAGTATGAACGTTCGCTTACGAAGCTATTATTATAATAGATTATTATCGGGCTTCACATTAAATTAATGTAATTCAATCACAGAGGGGGTAATACCTCATACATCAAACGATATAGCACGTTTCGATTTTATTGCTTGCCATAATTGAGAAGCCATCGCCGGTTTGCTTCGGCAGGACATCACCCATCGCATCGATGCGATGTGGTTAAACAGGACTGCCGTCAAAATAAAGTGATCAAACCTCCCGTCCCTGGGTACGTGAGTCAGCGATTGTATATTTGTATCCTGGTCGCAGATATTTCAGTCACGTTACGTGTTATGTGCTTAGTTTAACAAAGTTTTCTCAAGTTTGGCCTTCTTTAGAAATCTTAGCTCCTTTCAACTTAGATGGGTGTCTCCAACTCTCCACTCTAGTCCGCACCTTCCGATTTATTTGTGTTGTGTGTGAGAGAGGGTAGAAATATATAAGTAGAAAGTATGTAGGTAGGTATATAGTTTACGAATGAATATACGAGTATTACCACAACCCCGTATCCCTTGGTTCGTATAAATCTAGACCGGTATCAGATATAAAGACGTCAAGTATAATGTAGCATGAGCTTTTCCTTCGCACGTGATTGAAGCATTTTGTATCTTAATCTTAATCTTAATCTCGATTGTGTGCGTGACAAACTTTGGCAAAAATTTTACATAACTTTTTTCCATTCAACGATTTCTCTTTTAGCATTGCGAAAGTTTTTTTTTTTTAAATAAGTTTGAATGAACCAATAAGCTGTAAAATTTTCCGTGCTGTGAAAAAGCTGTAAGAACTGTAATTTGGGGCTATATATATATATTATATATATATATATATATATATATGTATGTGTGTATGTGATTTTATAGCTGCATCACAGAAATAAATAATAAATTAAATTTTGAAATTTAATTAAAGTACTTGAAGGTTTTATGCTTGTATTATGGAACGAGATTTTATGTGTACAAAATTTCTAGAAAAATTTGTATTGCCAGCATATGTTTCGAGCCGGCGAGGCCGTCTCGGGTCTCCACATCGGTACCAGTTTTGCACAAACTGCCGTATTACGTGGAACCGGGACGTCAACGCCGGTAGGAACATTCTGTGCCTTGGCCTAGCCCAACTCCAGGGCAGGCCATTGCACAGAAACTTCAACACAAGTACCCCCTTCCCTGACACGGAATAGCGCGCAAATTCTGCAGCTTAACAAGCCGGGGACTACTGCGTCGCCTTGGCCCCCTTGAGGGCTTACTCTTTACGTATTATGGAACGAGAGGGTATTGCCAGAAACGATGAGATAAGTTCATCAATAACTTATCATAAGTCGTTGGATGAAAGTAATGACGAATTTCGTTCTGGATCCGTAAAAGAAAGAAATACATACGATTAAATATTCTGTCGAATCATCAGTCAATGAGCACCTCGTTGATGCTCTATTTTTTAGATGACATAAATGTGGTGTAATGAGATCATGAGAATGCAAATTATAAGGATCACCAGAACATCTCAGCTTGTGAAGGTCTCTACAGAATACCTATAAAGAGCTTTATAAGCATTTAAACTTGAAAGCTGGACTTAGAACATAATGGTTTGGCTATACAAAACAGTAGGCAGACCCATGATCACATATGCTGCACCAGTATGGTGGAGCAAAGGTTCACAAAAGACAAACATCAGGAAGTTAAACAAGCTCCAAAGGATGGCCTATATATGTACGCTGTATGTCTCGCATCTTTATAAGGAAAATGCCTTCGGCTGCAATAGATATTTATAATAAAATAAAATTTAAAAGAAATAATGAAAAGTATATTGTATTTTACAAATTAACTGTTGTCCTAATGGAGTAATATTTTGAAGTCAAACTATTTTGCACTGTATGTGCTTAAACTTGAACTAATGTCAAATGCTCATATATGTGCATATGTTTGTATCAGTTGCTTTTAATTACTAACGTCATACATATAGTGTGCGCTATATTAATACAAGTTAACAATAAGTAATATCAAAGGTACACCTATGCACGTATAACGTAGACGGAGGGCGCGGGACAGACAGGCAGACAGGCGAATTATACATTTGTGTAACTTGAATTAAGCCAGCTCGCATTTTTGTTAAGCTTTCTCCTTGGTGCCCCACATCCGTGATAACTGTTAAATGTATGCAAGGGACGGTAGACACGCTCCAGGTAAAGGGGTTGGGATACTCTCTATGGTCGAATAACTTCAGTCTCATATGAGTTGTTGACGACATCAGCAATAATACTTTAAAGTTGAAACTTCCTCCCTTCCATTTTACCATATTACAGGGTGGCGGTCGGTGGTGCAATTTGAAACTTTCTGCTGAACAAGACAAAAGCTTCGGATAATAACTATTTGCATAATGGACGGTGTACATGTTGAACTGAACTGTGGATTTTCTACCCTGATGCCATGCTATCATAAGGGAGGGGACACTGTATAACCAACCGGTAACATGAAGTCGGGTCTACTTTTCGTTTATGAATTTTTCAGATTTAAAAGTTCCCTTAGAAAAGCTTTAAGTAAAACGTGAACTGGATGTGGCACATGACTTCGTTAAGTGGGTGACAACATTTTCGTAACTATTACCGCAAATTTTATTCATTCTCTCCCCCTTCTTTATTTTTTTCACACTTATTATATGTGTATGTATATACTAAGTACATACCCATACATCAATAGAGAATTGTAAATCGTTTTGTATTTAACAGTAAGAGGTGCTTACTATTTACATATGCATCTACGCATCGTATGCAGTATTTAACAGTAAGTCATACAATTCCATTTTCAAACCTAAGCTCATTAGAACAGAAGAAGAGCTCCCCATTCGCGTTTTACTATGAGCAAGTCTTATTACAAAATATATGTAGTATGTATGTATGTATGTATGTAGCTTCTTATTATATATGTATACATATTTCTCTGGAGCATTTGCAGAAGTTAGCGAAAGTGTTATGTCGTCATTAAAGTGTCCTTAGAATTAAGTATTGTTTGTGCTTACGAAGTTTCGAAGTATGTAGGTATATACAAAATTTACAGCCATAGTTTCAGAGTTTTTGCCGCCCACGTTCATTCGGTGGGAAACATGTCGAAGGAAGCAGCACAGAAATTTATGACTTTGTTTGCACCAATAGGTGAATCCTTAAACAAACACGTTCCGACGGAAGTAATATCGACAAATTCCTTGAATTATATCCGAAGGTGTTTGCACATGTACATCTGGGGCGTCGTAAACCGATAGAACCGGAACTGTTTAGCTCATTGTGTATATACATAAATCTAGCCATTGCTGACTTCCGCTAATTATTTTGAGTGAGATGAATGTGAAGTTCTGCCCCATACTACTGGGCATTATAGTTAGATCCTTCTCTATGTTTCAATACTAATTGTATATAATGATGCAATTATTGTGGTCTTCTGTTCTGTTGTTTCGCCACGGGGAATTAATATTGTTGAGATTAGATGTGAAAATGAAAAAAGAAAAACAAACTTTTTTTTAAATATTAAAGTAAAATGCTGCAAAGCTAATTTATATATGCACTTTTATCAAAATCTATGATGCGTTCGTTCAATCTTTGAAAAACTTTTTTCCATCATGATTTTGGACAAGCTCTTCTAGACGTTAGCTAGGTACAATAAATGTAAATATAGGTTCATATATGCAGCAGTTCACTGTGCTTCAATATTTTCAATAAAAAGCTCTCGCCGAAACTTTACTCTTTTAAAGCTCAGCATAGCATTCTGCTTTATAAACAATGGTTGGAAATGCATTACTTAAATTTATCTATTATGCTTTCATTATTGCTTTAAATTGCAACAAGCAAAAGTTTATAGAATTTTCTATAAAAAAAAAGTCACTTTGGTGAAAGAAACCATTGCGCATTTCTTATCGGGAAGTCAATTCCATCTAGTTTACATGTGCATGAATGTAGTACAGTACATACAGAACATTTGCTTGCGTTCGGTGTGAAAGGAGATCCTTTAAAAATTTCATAATTATTTATTGCTCTCTTCTCAGAGTATAGGGGGAAGAGAATTTTAGACTGCGAAACGCCGAAATGTTAGACAACAATGAAAGTAAAGAAGAAATTCTGAGTGAAAACAGGAAGTTTATTGGAAACTTTACCAGAGCAGCAGTTACAACAAGGTAACAAACGGTCAGGGTAGAATATTTGTCTGAATTATTTCTTTAAAGAGAGAGAAAATAGAGAGCAGGTATATATGTTACATAGGTATTCAACTCGATAAGTTTTATATATAAATAAATCTTTTGATATATATATATATATATATATCTATATATATGTATATACGAGTGAATATATTTGCGGGGTGAGAGAAACAGGGAAACAAATTTAAGCCCAAAGTGAGTTAATGTAATGATGTTATTTCCACCCCACAGAACACTATTGGCCTATACAATAAGGTTGAAAAGTTTCGACATCTTCAGGTAATTTGTTTATTAATGACTCTTACGACAGCAATTTATGCGAAAACTTTAACGATATTTGTTGCAGTTCCTACCGGTAGGACGGGTGGACGTGTTCAACGGAAATGCTAAGCATAAAGAGAGGATGTGGCTTCCTCATGGTTGCATTACCTTCTCGACAGAGGGAGAATAGCCATAACGTTTGGACAACATCCGGTTTTATATTTTATTAGTTTGTTCGCTTGAGTTTGGACGTTTCATGGGAAAACTTTTCACTGTTGTGAGTCCCGAAATGTGCTAATATGGAAAAGTTAAAAAATATGAACTATGTTTTTTTTTTTTTGTAGTAATACGGGGGTGGGACATGCTTATTTTATAGCTGGAATTATTTCAATTTATAATAATAAATCATCTGTTTTTTATGGCTTTGATGACGTTATGGTAAATGTTTTTCTTAGAATTTTAATGAAATTTCAACGTCTTATTATGTACTTATATGTAGTAGTTGAAGTATACTTTTCTATATATTTCACGTTTTGTAGCTATGACGTTCTGAAGCTATGACGGCTACTACATGGAGGGATCTTATTTCAGTAATTAAAATTGATATTTGCTCGGTAATTATTTTTATATTTTTATTAGAACTCTGTGTAGGGTCGTTTTGTTTTCGGGAACAGATTAACTCCCACAACTTTATCTATTTCTGTGGAGGAAGCACATTGTGTTTACAGTACAAAGGTAGCGAGCCTATTGGATGGGTTTGAAACTCTTAAGAAGAACGGAACAACAAAATATTCCAAGAAGATAATGAATGGAATAAGATAAGTACAATTAATATTTAAATTTATTTAAAATTACAAGCCATAGAATAGCCTGACATGTATATAATATGGACTGACTACGTTCACAGAAATGCACTGCACTTCCTATTTCTGACTCTTTCGGTCTAAGCACCAAGTACCTACCAACTGAGAGAGAACTGTAAACAACATGCAGAGTTGAAAGATTTATTTACCAATGATTTTCTTCAATGTCTAGATATAAATAATTCTTATGTCCACTAAAATCACAAATCACAATTTATTAAGTAATAACACAATTATACCTCTCCATTCTTTTGTTATTTATGCGAACTTTTGATTCAGTGGCCGATGATAATACGATACATTTTTGAACTCATAATGATGGAGATGCGTCATCATGAGCGCATCGCTGCATTTTCGAATTTAACAATACCTATATATATACCTGTGGCATCGATTGATGTTTTTTTTTAAAGAAAGATCGCTGTTCTTTTTGAAACAGTAATGAAATTCACTTTTTATTGTTAAATGGCCTAATTTAATGGCTTTAATTTTAACAAAATGAAATTAACAAATGCAATAACCGCTACAATAATTAAAACAGCATAGTCTTTTACTTTGCTGCACAACAGCTGAAGAAACAGCAAAAACAGCGGCGATCGACGGCAGACTCCTAAAATATATATATATATATATTTGCTTACAACGCGACGGGAGTGGATATCGGATAGAACATTTTTAGTATAGTGGTAGTCTATTGTCAGAAATTTTTTGCTGTTAAAATTTTATGCAAACGAAAATTTGCAGTGTATTTCGAGATCGTTGAAATTTCTTTTATTGTATGCCAACATCGAGATCCCACATATGTATAGATTTAAATGACGATTAAAATTTTCATCATCAGCTTATCCACCTAGATTGATGCACGTCGATTAAACAAAAATCGTTCAAGTTTACAATTACTATTCCTCGTTAATAAATTACCAAATTATTCAAAGGTTTAAGAAGAGAAAGAAAGCCTAATTGCTTATGTCAAAAAAAGTTCTTACGCCGGTACTAACATTGAAAAAATCATTGGTAAATAAATAAGGTAAAACATTTATTTCGACGGACCCGCTTATTTAATTTACCATGTTTATATGCAGGGTTGAACCACGGTTAAACTCGGGTTAAACTCCATATAATAAAAAATAACATAAATTAAATTAAATTTAACTGTGCACAGTCTGTGTTGTGTACATACCTTCTCGGACATGCCTATATGCGCTGTGCGGTAAAAGGAAATGACGGTAAATATATAATGAAGGAGAGATTTCTCGTCTAACAGACTGAAATTTATTGAAAATAATTTCAATAAATTTACAAAAATGCATTTAAGTGCAAAAGAATGATTGAACTTTTCGACCCAGCGATCAGAGAGGTCTCATCGGTATGGTTATCTCTGATCGCCTACCATAGAAGTTCAATGTTGGAGGTCACACCAATTGCCCATATTATTGAACTTCTATGATAGGCGATCAGAGATAACCATACCGATTAGACCTCTCTGATCGCTGGGTCGAAAAGGTAAATATATAAAGCATACTAAAAAAATATAAATATGGCTATTTAACAATTCTACGTCATTCATTGCATACATATAATTAAATTTACTATACCTACATTACAATGAACATTGTCTAAATTATATTGAATAAGATTTCTTTTAAAACGATTTATCACTCTATCATTTTTCACTTTATCATTTTTTTTCTATCATGAGATGTGAATGAATGAATAAAACTGCTGTTTTCATACAGACTATACCAGGTGTGGGAACGCATGAGGTCAATGAGAGCCGCATGCCGGTTTTCCATATATTATGAAGAGCCACTTCATAGTATTTAAGTACACAAATTCAAATTTATATATATTATTTTATTAATATGATGGGATATGTGTATCTGCACAAGTCTTAAGTGCTATGTAAAATTTGTACCATATACATACATAATAGAATGAATATACAAAATAATTATTTAAACATTTTAATAATAAATATCAAATACAACAACAATTCATTGATACACCATTTAACGAAGACATTTGCTGAAATTTTTGAAATTTCGCATGTAATTTGTTAAAGATGTTGATATCGTAAGACTACTTTTCATCTAAAAGAATTCTACAATAATATAATAGAAACTACTAAAGGGTTTTCCAATAAGAGGTGTTATTTTGATATTCAAAGAAAAATGCCATTTTTTGAGATAAATGATCGGATCTTTATTTCATTATAAAGAGGAAGTTATGCCGTTATAATGGAAAATAACATCAGCCAAATGACCACCACGACCACGCCTACAGGACCATATCCTTTTTATGAAATTTTCCATAACCCAATCGCAAAGTGGCTGCCCTATGTTCTCGATAGCCTCACGAATTACATCTTTTGAGGTCTTGAATCGACGCTTGGCTGTTGGCGTAGACCTTCTCTTTCACGTGGCCCCAAAGGAAGAAGTCGCAAGGTGTTAAGGCACAAGATCTCGGTGGCCAATTGTGATCACCTCTTCGAGAGAACACGGTCCGGAAACTTTTCCCGTAAAAGATCAATGGTTTCGTTGCTTGTATGGCACGTAGCGCCGTCTTGTTGAAAGTAAACGTTGTCCAGATCAATACCATCCAATTCCGGCCATAAAAAATCATTAATCATCTGTCGATAGCGTAATCCATTCACCGTAACTGTTGCTCCAGCCTCATTTTCGAAAAAGTAAGGTCCAATGACCCCGCGGGACCATAAACCGCACCAAACACTCACACGTTGAGGATAGAGAGGCTTTTCAACAATAGCTCTTGGGTTTTCCGAGCCCCAGATGCGACAATTTTGCTTGTTGACGAAGCCATCGAGGTGGAAATGGGCCTCATCACTCAAGATGAGTTTTCGATGGAATTCCGGATCATTTTCATGCATTTCAAGGACCCAATCAGCAAAGACTCGACTTTGTTGATGATCGGCCGGCTTGAGTTCTTGTGTTAACTGAACTTTATAAGCCTTAAGACCCAAATCTTTATGCAAAATACGGTGTAATGACGTTTGTGGAATGCCTAATTCCAAAGAACGACGAGGAATGGACAAACCTGGGTTTTCTTCAACATTTTCGGCTACAGCAGCAATATTCTCGGCTGTTCTTGAGCGACGTGCACGGGTTTTATTCTTCACATCACTAACTTGTCCCGACAGCTCGAATTTTTCTACCAATTTCTGTATTGCGGTCCGACAAGGTGCTTCACGACGACCCAAAAATGTTCGAGTTTTACGAACCGTCTCTGCCACATTTTCACAATTTTTATAGTGAATTTTAATAATTTCAATGCGTTGTTGAATCGTGTATCGTTCCATTTTTATTAATGGCGTAGTTTCTACTTGTCAAATGTCAAAAAATGATAGCTCCAAAAGTGACATCTACCGAAATAGCGGGCTAAATAAAATAACACCTCTTATTGGAAAACCCTTATCTTCGAACTGAATTTGTGCTTTTCATCTAAGCAACTGTTTTCTTGATACAAAAGTTAATGTTTATTTGACAGATTATTTGGAAAACCATGGGAGTCAAGGGCTACCTTATGATCCTATGGTATGAGCTTATATATGTATATACCACAGACTTATGTACGTATGTGGTTAACTTTATATGAAATCGAGGGAATAAAATTTCCAAAGGATCAAAGTGGAAACAATTTTATTTATTCCTTAAATATGGTTTCAATAAGTTTTGTCACATTGGTCGTTTTTCTCTTTGTTGTAATGCATTGTCACGAGAATGGATATCTGAATATGACTTATCTGTGGTTCAAACTTATACATATTATATATGTTATAAGATTTCTAGTATTGAAATTGCTGAACTGGTGTAAGGAAAGCAAATCAATTAGAGATATTGACGGATGGGTTAGCTTAGCCCTGTTAAAGTGCACTGTCACTGTTTATGAAACTAAAATTCTATGCTGAAGATTGTGCTATCAACTTGTACTGTTTAGATTTTAAGTACCTATAAAATTGTGTGGAATTTTGTTTCATCAACATGCTACCCTCTTGATAGTTACTGGTTGAACTATCAAGTCAGTAAATAACGCAGCTAAACGTCTGACCTGTTCAGTAATTGTTACTTGGTCCCAGGATAGAATAAAAATTGACTTAATGTAAAATTAATTACACATTCATTTCAGGGGATATTCAATTTAATATATAATATCGCTAATTTCTTGAATTTTTTTAAATTCATTTCTTCTTTTACTGCAACTGGCAATTTATTGAATAACTGTATACCTTTATACATGATTGAATTTTGTGCCCTAGTTGTTCTTAATCGATCTAATCTGAAATTATTGTTATTTCTCAACTGGTACGGCTGACTATCTCCAACATATTTGAGATTCCGACATAAATAGCTTGGTAGTAAATTATTTTTAAGTTTGTGAACCATAGTTAAAACATTAACGAGTTAATCGTTGGTTAATATTCATCCACTTCAATGCTTCCAAAATTATTCTTTATGGAAGTTCTCCGATGACATTATAGTATACATCTCAGCCCTATTCTGATTCAGTCCCATATAAAAAATGGTTGACCAGTACTCAAAATCAAATTGGTCCGGTAATAAGCCATCGATAAACTCTGGTATAGATGATGTTTAATAAAATTCAATTGCAGGATTGTGCTCAGAGCGCACATGGTGCCAACAGTCTGGAGGCATAATTCGCTGAATGTTTGCTACTCGATTGCAAACATATTTAGTCCACTTGTTTGGGGCTTGTTGTATCCATGCGAGCGTAACAGTAGAGTCTGTCAATCCATAGAAATTATACGTAGAAGCAATAGCTTCGATTACTTGCTGCATGTGTTGGTCCAGTAAAGAGGCTGCACACAGTTCTAACCTGGGTAATGTAACTGTTTGTAGAGAAGCAATTCGGGTTTTAGCAGTAACTAAATGAACTTTGATTGACCCGTCTTGATAGGATGTGCGACAATATATTACTGCGGCGTATGCTTGTTGAAATGCATCTGCGAAGCCATGTAGCTCAGTTTTAGTTGATATTGAGAACTGGAAGACTTGAATAATAAGAGTCCCAATCTTTCTGAACGTCGATTGGCAAAGGTTCATCCCAGTCGCCTTTAGGACTCCAAAGTCTCTGAAAAAGAGGTTTTACATCAGCTTATTATACAAGCATATGGTGTAACCTTTCCCTGTTTAACAGTTTTTCATAGTTCCTAGTTTCTCTATTAATGCAGTGATTAGTCAAAGTCATGATTTATGTTTGCATGTTCACAGAGTGATTCGATTGAATCAGCTGACAATTATTTCGGTCGTCAGTTTTATACTTGACAGTTTGATTTAATTCAGTTCACTCGCGAGCAATTTATATTTTTTACTCGCACGCGAATAAATCATTCCATATCGAAATTCACATAAGTTCATATATAAAATAAAATATAATTATTTTACTATGCTGGAGATAGCTTTTATTTTAAATTTTGTCTAAAGTACGCGCGTCCAGGTTTCATTAAAAAAAAAAAAAAAACAGAACAGAACTAAAATTAAAACAACAACAACTACATAAGACAAACATCCTTCTAATGCTCGTTTCCTTGTGAGGAGCCACGGACCGGGTTTTATTGTATTTTGTATAGAGGAAATGGCACACTTTGCAGTACTGATAATAACGGCGACTGCGTGTCTAGAACTGGCCGTTGTGCTTACTCCGGAACGGGTGAAGGTTTGTCCATTTTTTTATTTCACTAGGCACAAACAAGCCCTGGCAGCAAGTGTTGTTTTAAAGAGACAAGTTGAGTTGTTTGCGGCAATCTGGAGTGCTTAAAAGTGTACTTTATCTATAGAAAAAAAATGAAAAGAAAGTTTCATTTAGTCCATACTACTCCAATCAAGTATAGTAAGCGTAGTATGGAAATAATTCTTCTTTGATCGAAATAAAACTTGAACTCTTAAATAATACTATGTAACTTAGCTTCAGCTTACTGGGACTTCGCATCAATATCCGAAGAAAACTGGTATGCAGCGAAAGGTTACACCATATGCTTGTATTAATATATTATTAAGATGGGAGGGAGAAAAAAAAATTATTAATTTTAGGAACGTGAAGCTCTTCTTGGACAAAGATATGTTCATTTTGAAACTGATTTTGATGAATTGATCTTGGGCATGACCAAGATGAAGCTAATTTTGCTTCGAAGTTTATTTTCTATTGGATAAATATCCATTGATTAGTAGAGCTACATATTTATTTTACATTCAACAAGTACAATAAAAATTTTTAAATATTATTTTGTAAAAATTCTTGAATTCTTGCATATTAAATAAACATCTTTCATTCGACCTAATTAAACAAAGGTCGTCCCGAACAGCTCGTTCAATGCCTTTGCTGCAGCGTCTTTGCGGGCCAGTATCTTGCTCTGGCCATATCCATTAAAAAGGTGTTCGTCCACTTTTATTAGTACATGAAGCGGCGGAAAATTTTTACCCACGTCTATAAATCCTATTCCGTGCTAAGGATAAGCAGCGTCACTATGCTGCTAGTAATACAAAATAAGTATAAGTGAAAAGAGCCTTTCAATTGCAACTATTTCACCTGGCTTAAACGATCTTTTTGTAACAACTGAAAACCGCCCCTCTTCTTCGATTAATTTTAGACAATGCTTTTGTTGAATGAAATTAATGCTTCTTCAAATTTTCGCTTCTTGTAGAAACCATTTCCATCCTTTCTATGAGCTAAACATTGTACTTCGTTCTTTTCAGACTTTAATTTCGGAGAGTAATGTAGTGCTAGACGCCTTTCGTAATTCCGAACAAGTTCTTCCACATAACGGATTTTTTCGGTATTGATTTCAATATTGTAGAACTCAGTTGATCATTTCTTATTAATTCTCGTATGAGTCTATCGGCTGTTTTATGATATTGTTTTTTTGAAGAAGCCATTTTCAGCTAAAATACTATTTATTAATTACATTTTTATAAGTTAATTCAATGCGAATTCATTCATTACTACACAGCTTACGTTTGTCATTTCTGGCACACTTACAATTCCATAATTATAAAATATAATACTTCTTGGGCATTAGCCTTTACCTCCCTGTGAGAGGGGATAAAGAATTCTCTCACGGTATGTTCTGCCTGTCGTAAGAGGCGACTAAAAGAACACAAAAGGGGGGTACAGTTGCACAGCTTAGTTGTAGCGTCATCCACTTGGAAGACAGACAACAGGCTTGTGACAAGGTATATAGAAGAAACAAGGTATGCCCATTAAAATTTTGACATATCACAGCTGATCAAACAGCTGATAGTCTGTGACGTACTTCAGTGAATGAATAAAAAAGAAAAAGGAAATCTGACAGTGGCAGTACAAGCGCAAAGAATTTTGACACATTACAGCTGATGCCCTGTGACGTACTTCAGTGAATGAAGAAAAAGGGAAAAAGAGTTTTAACAAAAATGGCGGAACGTGGTTCGAGTCGGGAATACCTTGTCTTCTATATACCTTGGGCTTGTGAGAACCCGCAAAAATTTCCTGTTGGACGTTCGTGCGAAAGTACGCCGTGGTGAATTTGTAGCGATTCCCGTCGGTCCAATCCACACTAGAGTGGCAGGAGTGTTTGTCGGTGTTTGACGTTTGTCAAGTGATGCATCTCTCGTTCGGTGCAAATGTATTGTATTAACGTAAGCGTTCAATTTTGACGTTGTTCATACAGTACTTTGCGTTCCGAAAACCAAAGCAAATGTTCTCTTGTGTGCGGCATATAATCGTGTTGCGCGGAGTATTATGCATCGTTCTGCCTTTTTGCGAAGCGATTGTGTAGATTTCGTTAACAACACTGAGCGTGTAGACATCGAGGTGTTGTAGTGGAATCGGCAACTTTTGCTTTTTATTCGAGCAAGAGGTTGTTCTACTCTCGGTAGTCGTATCGCCAACGATTATCTGACAGGCAGGATTTACGCCAGCAAATGGTTAAAATATCCAGAGCGAAATGTAGCCTGTATAGCGCGCATTGTTTTGGCATCAAATGCCTCACAACAATTTGTTTTGGTAACGTTGTTGCGTTTAAAGTAAATGCAAATATTTGTGCGGTGGTTGTTTAAGTTGTACAATTTTACAACATCAACCTCATAGCACAGATGTTGTAACATATGTTGCATTAGTCGACCGTTCGGTACAAAGTGCCTTTTACGTATGAACAAATAAATACATTTCATAAATGTCTCGGGCAGCTTTTGAGAGAGCGATTAAGTATTTCCAAGATCTTTTGTATTTGGCCCCTTGAGGGGTTTACCTTTTAGGTAGTTGAAGGATTTTGTCGCACGAAGTATCGCCTTAAACAACCGTTTTCACAGCCGATTCTATTGATTAGCGCATGCTTTAATATTAAAATTACATTCTTTTTATGGTAGGCATTTCGAAAAAAAAAATGTAAATTCTAATTAAAAGTTTCAAATTACAGTAATTGTGTCAGCTTAAACATTAAAAAATGGATTTTAGAAATATAGAATTGGTATTTTTTCTGTATGATACCCAAATTGGTATTTTGCATGACAACAGATGGCTCTGAGTTGATTTCTTAAAAGAAAAAGTAATGTTAGATGATTGCGATGCTTTACTATAAATATTCAAAGTTACGTTTTTGCACGAAATTAACCTAAAATTCAGAAAATATCTAAATATCTAAAATCTTCAGCGAAATTTCCTTTCTGTATATGGGATAATTGCCTAAAGCCTAAATCCTTTCTGTACCTCTTATAAAAGGTATACTTTATTAAAAGGTATGTTTCACAAATAACCAACGCAAGAAACAGCAGAAAATAAATGCATTTTTGACTCTGTATATCTACCTATATTTTCCATAATTCTTCTTTCGTTACTTGTTAAAGCAACGAACAATGTATAGAATCAGCATCTTGATATGAGGATTTTTTTTTATTACTGAAAAGCATCTCCAATTATGAATTTTAAAAGCTCAGCAAAATTTATCGGCACAGAAGACAAAAAAAAATTTAATTGTCACAGTGTCGACATAATGAACTTGGCACTTGTTAAAATCTGCCCACGTCATCAGAAGGAACTTTGCCAAGAGGGCAGCAGCTATATACTCTATATACGAATGAATGAATGCATCCCTTAATAGCGCTAGGATTTTGGTTGGATTTATCTCTCACACCATCCAATGTAGGGGGAGATTTATCAGAATCTCTTGTTTTCCAGTTAAAATGAGATGTCAAGTAACGTTTGGCTGCAGAACTCTTCTCGGACGACTACATAAATCTAGGGATTTACTCAATCAGATGTAAAAGTGGGATTGACGTAATTTATAATTTATATCGGATGCTAGGATCCAAAACGAATATTAGGGGCTAAATTTTCACCCTTTGGATGGCCCAATAGACGTGTATACTTTTTGATATATGGGAATAGATTCACGTCTTATTGATCTGATTAGGTAGTGCGAGTTGGTAATATGCCATTAGAGAGGTCTGTTGCCTGTAATGCCTTGGGACATACATAAATTTGAATTTATTTCGGGCAACTCAAGTTCTATATTTTATTAGTTTGGCCCTTTTGTATTTGTGATAGATGCTTTCTTAAGCGATTATATGTGAGAGGGTCTACCTTATAAAATGATCATCTCTGAATACCAAAGTGGAATGGTACTAAATTTACACATTAGTGTAGTAAATATATAGCATAAATATTTATTTCAGTATATACTTATTGAACTAGGTTTTATAAAACTTCGTAGAAGCAATCGTTTCACTACTCAGCTTAATAAACCCATGTTAAGTTTTAGTTAACTGTATGTACTTGCAAGATGATTTTAACATAATTATGATTCCTAAGTAAATGCTACCAAGTTTTTTCGATTTTTCTCCTGCTTTTCTACTACTAAGATTTCACCTATATTTAATAACAGATGTAGGAAGCAACTATAAGTTAAAAAAATTAAGGTAAATACTTTAATAAAACTTTCAAACTTTAGCAATAGAGAGTGTAAGCAGTCATCAGATATTGTTTGATAGCACACAACTTGTAATTAGCTAGCTTGTAATTACTTAATTAATGGCTTCTGTTAAAAAAGTTTTAATAACCTACAAGAGACAGAGAAGCTTTTTACTAATCCAAGCAAAAGACTAAAGGGAGGAAAATAAAAAAAAAATAGCAAAAATAATTATTGTGCATGTATTGGATTTAATTCGAAATGAGCAATAGCATGTGAAATATGTAAATAGGTGTTGGTATAATAAAATGTGATGAATTAATAATAAAAATTGCCAGAGTAGAAATTCTACATTATTTTTGGGTATGCGTTTCTCGCTTATAAATGTGTCAAAATATCTTTTACAAAAAACCAAATTTAAAAACGCTTTTATTGCTAATTTTTTTTTTTTTTTATTTTGGTTCTTGGAGTATTTTTCCCAGCGTTATTCGATTGATCTTTCATCAAATCTTACTTTTGCATATACTTTCCATAAAATTCATCATTTACATAAAAAAAATCAAAATAAAAATACGGTAATTCGTCATTCGTTGAATTTGAGTTTATATATTTTTTTTAGTCTTATCAGTTCTGTAACGAATTCAGGAGTAAATGCTTTTTGTTTTTATTTAATTTCTGTAGCTAAGAAGAATATCTAATGTCAGACGACAAATTGAAACATGGGATTTTAAAAGTATTGATTTTGAAAAACAGTGAATTTTGGCAGCTTGAGAACTTAATATTTTATCATAAGAACAAGGGTTTTGCACAGTGGATTTTTTCCCCCCAAAATGAAAACATGAGAATTTAAAAGTATACTATATAATTTTGAAAACTCGTAATTTTAGAAAAAGCGGATTTTGGAAAAAGGGATTTGTAAAATATTCGTGGGATTTTGGAGAAAACGTTTGTTTTCGCGCGATCTCGATTTCATATCGTTTTGGATATTTAATTGTGATTACTGTTGATGCTTGTATTCTCGATCTTAAGAGGAAGACACACATACGCTTCTTGACGTCTACGCTTCCAAAGGTGAAAATTTTGATTCTTTTTCCAGTCTTGTAATTTTGTACAGTTTTATTTAATTTGAATTGTTTTTCTGCAATTATTATAGTTGCAGAACTGGTGGTATAATTTTTTTTTTATTTGTGTGAAGCGAATTTTGTAGCAGCTGGTTGCGATGAGGTCTTGCTTAGATGTATTCTCGTCTTTATTCAAGATTAAATGAGCCTTCGCAGCCGGGAAGGCAACAATATTATTTAAGAAGGGTATACTGTTGTCAACAGACAGCCCCATACTTTAGCCGATTAGACGAAAGAATAATTTACCAATAGATAATAAATTATAATTAGCTGTTAAGAATTTCTTTCTGAGCTGTAATTGGACCTGAAAGTTTAGTTGGGGTTTCAAACAACTAATTTTTTTTTGTAATAAATTGATTGAGACATTATGCGAGTGCATCATGTGATAGTATTCTATAATTGCTAATCGCTTATGCATTACAGAAAATATGGTAAATAACTGGTAAACATACAAAAATTAAAATATTGAAGTTAAGTAGCACCTGCGTCGCCTTGGCCCCCTTGAGGGGCTTTCAGTCTATTGAGTGAGGATCGTTAAAATAGTCCGATTTATGCATAACATCTCCCAAAAGTACTTATCAATTTTTGATGCAATAATCATCTAGTGGCTTTCATGAGAGTATCGTTTCGTTATGTTTTTACATATTAAAAATTCAATTCATGCACACAACTACTCAAATGGTCGAAATTACCTTCGTTTAGATCTCATTTCAAAGGTGAAAATATACTTAAAAAAAAAAAAAAAAACATATCTAAACTTCAACGTGTATTTTATCTCAATTTAAAATATTTAACGAGATAATCAGGTTTTCATTCACTGCAACCAAAGCAACGTTCCTGCACACTACACATAATTGGCACATCAAGAAGTACCCAAAAATTTCAACTTTTCAAGAGAATTGCACGGTTGTTAGTTGACTAATTAAAGCAATGACACAGGAGGATGTTCTGTGCGCTACTTGAAATGTTCGGTAGTAAAATTTTATCAGAGGATAAGTATAGATATATGTATGTTAGTAGGTATATTTAGTACACATGTTAGGTAAAGGTAGAGATATGCATATATATATATTATAGAATATATAGCAATGACTCTGGTAGGATTATATTAAAGAGGACGTATTCACAACACAGTGCTAGTATGCTATGCCATCAAGTTTTTCTAGGTTCATGAATTGAAGAGCATGGGTTTCACCTCTTGAGTCGCGCATATACATACATATACCATATTATGTATACTATACTAGGATTCGGAGTGTTTTAAGTAACACTGAAGTGTTTGAACGCAACAAGAATTTTCACTTTATTTCAGCACAAACCCACACAAATGCACTGAAGCACTTTAGTAACTGGTTCAGTATACAGGACTCTGCAATTTACGTGTAAATTACTTTAGTTGGATACCACCGGCTTTTGTTCCTTTACCAGATTATTCCCATGTGAGAAAGTAAAGGCGGTAAAATGTACCTAAACCACCCAGGTTCTTCATCTAATCTTACACTTTTGCCCACAATTATCTTTTCTGTGTTTTAAGATGTATGCACATATTATACATATATGTATATATATATATAAATATATATATATATATATAATACGCAAAACGTCAACATAACTACGGAGAAATTGTACACCAAATGTGGTAATGTGTTCAAAAACATATCGACATGTAACATTACCTTAAATGGCAGAATGTCGCGCAGCATCTAACCAAATTTATGTACTCCCTTTAATTAAAACTCTCATGGGTATTAAAATTTTATGACAAATTAAATGTTGCAGGCAAATCCGCTTAAATGTTATTATACTTGCGAACATAATTAGGTGCGCCTCTAATATACATATTCCCGACATAAATTCAATTTCTAACCGAATATGTACATATATATGTATGTATGTATTTATATTGTATGTTCCCTCATACGACTAAGCACTTATGTGTACAAATATATGTATAAATATGGAGACAGGTTTTTCACCCTGGGGAGGCGTTAGCTTTTTCCTGAATTTCCTGTTTTTTTTTTTTATAGTCTGTGTTGATTGTCATCACTAATGCCGGGTATGTTTACGTGCAACATTTAGGATGGTATGACTTCTCTTCAATGACGTTTGTTTAGTAAAGTGCCTGGAAATTAGAACAAGGCCTTATACCTTTGAGGAATACTGGTTCGATAATACATAATTATGTATATATGTTAATACAGGTACACTTATGTGCATATATGATTTGCTACAAGTAATTGCCAGGGAATTATTGAAAGACTTCCCTATTTATTAAGAAAAAATATAATTTTTATTTTATCTCCTCATCAACATTACCAAGTACAGCTACTTGAGGGGCTTACTCTTTACGTACAATAAATCCAAAACCATTACAGTAAAAAAAAAATCTGAACATTTAATACATTCCACTGCAGATTCATTCGCAGCTATATTTCTTCCACGCTAGGATTCAGTTCACATTATTAAACGATACGGCAGTTAAAAATGAATTATAAATAGGATTTGCTTCCAAAACTGACCCCACTCCGACAGCTTTCAAGAAAAATGGTGAAAATAAATTTTCGGTGAACCCATTTACCTTATCCTTAATCCCATTAGAAATAATGTCGGAGATGAAACATCATCAACCTTCCGCAGCCATTTCTTATTGCCCAGAAATTTGTCGTCCAATTATTGAACTAATTCAAAGTTCAACCACACAAGAGAAGTGCACGTTTCCTTCAATTAAGAAGTATTGAATTCTTTAATAATTTACTCTGAAAGTGAGCACAATTAAGCTCTGCAGATTTATTTAAGTTTTGCCTTAAGGCAGCTGTGCTTAGCTTTAGTTATTTAAACTTTAGATACATAATTAAATCAGACCCTTAAGCCAATAAATTCGACTGGGGAGGGGTGGGAGAAGGAATAAAGGTATATATTTCTGTTGTGCTTAAATTTTTAATTTTGTTATATACAAAAGAAGTAGTATATTTGGGGCGGTTGAAAGTCAAAAAGTTCGCAAACTTAGAAATTGAAATTGTCTGTCATTTTGTTTATCAATTTTTAGTTAAAAATAATTTTTAAAAATACTATCAGTCCAAATCGATATAAGTAAGTTCGTATTACAAAAATGCTCGCAAACATGTTTCAAATTGGGGACATATTCTTAATTTACTAATTGTGATTATTGTGAGATTATATTACCCATGATTGCTAGCTGCCAGTAATATCGAATCTAATGTTTAGAGAGACTTACTTGAGTGCTTAAATAGCTTATTTACTCTCGATATTGAGCTTATACCTCTTAAGTTGTCTTTCTTAAAATATGACTTATACATACTTTGTTGCCATATTCCTCCAGACTCCATAAATATCGTCGATGACAAAGGTCAGAATATTTACGACTTACTCATATTAACATCTAATTTTATAAGAAGGAACCTTTTGACGAATTACTACTTATTGGTGATTTTAACTTAGCCAATATTCAATGGGACTAAATGCAGACTATCTTGCTCTTACTACCTTGACAATAAGGGAATCACTATTCCTAGAAGCTATTTCATCTCTTGTCTCAGCCAAATCAGTAATGTTAAGAATGACATGGGTAGGCAGTTAGACCTGGTATTTTCTACTGACGCGGAAACTTATTAGTTGAACCTAGCCCATTTATAATGTCTACTCTTGGCAAATACCACCCCCTCTACTAATTAGATATTGCTATGAAACCGAAAACCTCACATATTGTGATGAAACGCAATACTTTTTCAATTTTAGAAGACGTTTCTAAGTTTTACATAATTTTTTTCGATTTATTATCTTCTCATGTTCTTCTCCTCTCCGCCGTGGCTCAATAAAGAACTGAAACGGCTTAAAAATAGAATAGGAAGTTATATGAGGGATAAAGACATTATAAGTCACAACAACTTCCTCACATCCTATAATGAGTTCAAAGAATTTTTCTCTTCACTCTATGATGAGCCCATTCGAAGTATGCATGCGAAATTATTTAGTGATCCACGTAACTTTTTTAAGTTTTATGAAGAAAAAACCGACAACTGCCCCAATACCATGAGGTACAAAGATTCTGCTAGTGATGTTTCGTCTGAAATTTGCAATATGTTTGCTTCATTTATTGATAATACATTCTCCTCGTCAAATTTCCAACCTCGAAATAGCAACTTTCATACGCTATCCCTACAATTACACATGAAGATATACTTGATTATAATAATGGGTTTCCAAATGACTTCACAATGGGTCCCGATGGGATTCCTCCAGTCTTTTTGAAGTCATGTTGATTCTCCATAGCAGCCCCGCTGAGAATTATTTTCCAAAAATCGCTCGATAGTGGTTGTTTTCGCAGCTGTAGAAAAAAATTTTTCATCATACCTATCCACAAAAAAGGTAGTAAAAATGATATATAGGTCTATTGCGAAATTATCTTGCACACCCAAATTATTCGAATCAATAATTTATTCTCAGCTATTAATTTCCTGTAAAAATTTGCTTTCTTCAAACCAACAAGCGCTTATTTCGGGCAGGTCTACAACCACCAACTTATTGGAATTCGTCTCGGATTCCATTGACTGGTTTGCAAAATGCTACCATACAGATTGTATTTATACTGACTTTAGTAGTAAAGCTTTCGGCAAGTTATCTCACTCTGTGATATTGTTTAAAATGGAAAAATATGGGTTTCCCCTAGCATTCCTAAAATGGACTTAGTCATATTTAGATAACAGAACATATCAAATCGATTCCGCCATTCTATCTCTAGACTTTTAAAAGTTTCGTCCGGCGTTCCTCAAGGGAGTCATATGGTTCCGTTGCTCTTTATTCTATCTATTGACGACATTGTTCCTGTTGTGAAACACTACCAAGTCTTGATTTATACTGACGACATTAAACTTTTCGCTCAGATTAAATATTTTAATGATTGTGAACAGGTGCAGGGTGACATACATATATTTCATGATTGGTGAAAAAGCAATAATTTGGTACTCAATATCGACAAATGTGAGGTTATGACTTTCCACAGGAATCAGAGACTTATCACTTATGGGTTCTCGGATTCCTCGATTCGTCGTGTTAGTTCTGTCTGTTACTTGGGTGTAAAATGTGACCAAAAATGGAATTTATCTCCCATATAAACTTTATGGTATCAAAGAGTAGATTTATGCTGGGATTTATAAAACGTTGGTCTCGAGAGTTCTCTAATCTCACCATTACACTGCGTCTGTACACTTGCTTTGTGAGACCTCTTCTTGAATGCCAGGTCTGGTCTCCATTTTACGATACACAGATCGACCGTATCGAGTCTGTTCAGCGGAACTTCCTACGATTTGCTCTCATTAATTCTTCCACCCTATAAGGATCGCTTGAAGCTTTTAAATACGCACTCGATTCAGAAACGTCGCATAGTTGCTGATGTAACTTTTGTGTATCAACTCTTAAATGCGAATATTGACTCTCCGGTGTTACTTGACAAACTCTCTTTTCGTGATAGTAGGCACAATTTGAGAAGGCTACCTCTGTTTCATGTTAACACCTCAAGGTCTAATTTTAGCATCTATGAACCTGTTAATCGCATGTGTATTACTGTTAATAATATTACTGAGCATTTTGCTGTTGACGTTTCTAAGCATGTTTTAAAAAAAAACTATATATAATATTTAATCTTTTTTGTTAGATTTAATTTTGTTTAATGTTTTCTGTTGAATGTTGCATTGGATGTAATTTCATCGCGTGTTTTAGGTTTACTTTAACACCGACTAAGTGATGAAACGCATGTATTGTTGACCGTTTAGTTATTAAACGTGACACTACAGCGAGCTTGTGTAAAACTGGTTCCGATAATAAAAAATTCTTTTATTCTAATTATTCTGCCACTTCCTAGCTCAAAGTGTTGAAGCTTTCAAGCTTACTAACCAAATTATTTTCGAAAGTCTCTATTTCGAAGATACACATATACGAGCTATGTTCTTTTGTGTCCTGTGAATAGAGCAGAACAAAAGATACACAAAAGAACGCTTCATACATTTTCATAGAAGATTTAAATGAAGCAAATAGTACAAATAACAATTTGTTCTCTCCAGTATACGGGAGTTCTAGAACAAGGTACACAAAAGAATACAGCTACTGTATCCGCTTCTGTCGTGGAATTCTATAGTCACTCATTTGCTATATATGTATATAGCCGCACCTAATCTAAAAAACAGATAGTACATACTTCAATACCACTTTTATGATACATAGCTTTCAGAATTAAGACTAATAATGCCTTAATGAAAAATACCTCACAACGAAAATGTTTTACGTTTATGGAAACCATGCATAACTTGATAAATGTTCAAATCCTCTAAATATATTTGTGGTTAAGGTATGAGTTAAATCCTTACATTTTATACTTAAAGCAAATAATTTGAGATAAATGGCGAAGTAATTATTCTTCAATTTCAACCACGCATGTATACAAAAGTCATTTGTGCTGCGGAATATATTAGAGCACTAAAACATCCCCATTATGCGATGTAAACAATTACCTATCAAGCCTTCCCGGATCCCCATTAACCATTACGGCGTTTTATTCCTGAATGGGATCTATATTATGAGCAAAATGGGGAGGTGATTAGGGGGCCATTAGGCAAGAACATAAATCAGCGAATGTTTCACTTTAAGGACATGGAGTTTGTTCACAATACACCTGAACTTCTCATGGGTTGCGTACAAATGAAGGCTCAACTTTCATTTACCCGTCAAAGCAGTTTTTCATTTCGTTCTCCCCTAAATGCCAAGGAATCCATTGTAATGAAAGGGCATTCAAAGCTCTTTCTATTTCCATTATTACCAATTTGTATAAATGTTGCATGGCGCACACAAGTCTGCAGAGAACCCTTTCAGTATACTCATGGAGATTTAATTTGTCTACCAGGCTTACATAAATAATAATAGGTGGTTGGTATGGAATGGGAGCAGGAGGAGGGGGTGGTGGTGGTGATAAAATAGAATGGTTGATGAATGTGTGCAAGCAAATCGACCTGTAAAAGTTGCAAAGTTTCGCCTTTCTTGAAACTCTTTATTACACGAAAATTACCACAAAATCCACTTAAGCCTTGTTACAAAAAAAAAAAAAAAAAAAAAAAAAAATCTCAGTAAGGGGAGATTGACGAGATGAAAAGATCACTTGCTTGCTAAAATTAAGTCTAATAATGAGGCAAATTAAGCTTCTTATACGCGTATAGAATATTAATTAATGGTTCCATTTTAAGGCGGTGTACTTGTTTTTGTTTTTACTAGCCTGCACGTGTTGCTTTGGAAAAAAAAATCGTTTTCAGATGTTATTTAACCAACGCAACATTAACATTTGAATTTGAACAGACATTTTTATGTAAATATGTACATACATAATTAGCTGTCATTTTTAATTATTGCCTATATCTCCAGGTTGTTTTATCGCTTTAATTCGGTGGTTTTCTTTTTTCATCAATTCTTTGGCTGCATTCACATCGGACCTTTTTATCATGCTTTAATGAGAGAGAGAGAGAGAGAGAGAGAGAGAGCTGCTGATTAAATCATTTTGTTTTACTGATGTGAATGCAAAGAAGGATACATACGCGTAGAAATTTATGTGGCGTTCTGATTGAATCAAGACTGAAGGATGATTAAAGCGTCTGGTGTGAATTCAGCCTTAGTTTCCCGAGTCTATGTAACTATTTTCGTCTCATAAATGTTGACTAATCTAATTTTATTTTCAAATTTTCTGTCTTATTGTCACATTTCTTGGACTCTCGGTTAAAGTTGCCAAACCTTTGGGGTTCGGCGCAAGTACTTCTTCTCAAAATTTTTTATATTAATGCATTTATTTTCGATGACTTTTTAGAGGCCGTTATTCATGGCGCAGGCTTGCGTGTATACTTCGAAAAGAAATTGTCCCCTTATATGGTTCCAAATACCTTTGAAGAATAGCTATTTTGTCATTTTCATAAGAAATACTAAGTATAGGGTGTACGTACATAGAAGTTATGTAGGTACATACCATATACATAATATCTGAAAAAGTAACGAAATCGATCGAAGGAAAACTTAATAACCAAATTAGGATAAATGGAGGTAATTAAAACCTATCTTCCCGCTCCATATTCTCTCCGAAACTATTGGAAGCAGAAAATTGCTGTTAATTAACCAAATTACTCAACTGAGAAGTCAATTTCTTGTAAAATAACGGGAAAGCGAAGAAAGGCAGCAAAGAGTACAACTTTTCTTGAGTTAATCCGCGCTGAAGTAATGAGTTTTGTACTCTCAGATAATTTGTTATTGCAATTAATCTGCATGCAATGGGCTCCCAACGAGTTTCGACGAGCAGGAACTTTTCTGTGTTTACTTGAATTTCAGAAAATGTTTTGTGTGTTTGTGTGTTTTTTTTTTGCAATTCCATTGCACGATAGTTTTTCGTATGCTTAAACTTCAATTCTGTTGTCGTAAATTAAAAGTTCTGTAAGTCGTGCGCCTTTTATCTATGGTGTTTTTGAATTGCTCTGTCCTTCCTTGCTCTATATCTATAGGTACAATAAGTTGGAATTTTTGTGCAGAGAAAAACTTAAAACTTTACTGTAAATCCCTACAAATGTTCATCTCGTCTTAAGCCCTCATTTTATTTGTCTTTTTGTTCATGCCACACCACCTTGCAGAAGCGAAAGAGTCTCCCACCTTAATCAGTTTGGTTTGTTTGTTCGATAATTTCAAGTTCTTGAACTTTAAGAACGTACTTACCCTTTATTACTCTTTTCTCTCGTTTATTTGTGTTCTTATTTGCGCGCGGTCTAAAGTAGTTTTTAAAAGCTCTTCTACAAACAAGAGAGGAACAAAAAATCTTTTCCCAGCTTCGAAAAGATAATACGCGCGAGGTCCTCGTACTTTTATATTATGATATACTTATGTTTGAATGTATATCCATATATACATACATACACACATATGTATCCTTAGCGGACAATATATTTTTGCTATTTTTATACTGGACCGGTAAATGTGCCATTTACAAACTGTTGAAGTAGTTTGCCTTCGGATGAATGAATATATTAAAACTTGTAGTTTATATACATGAAAACTTTTCCACTTCTGGAAACTTTTTCCAACAATATTTTCCTTATTACAGTGCAATACAAAATTTTTTAGAAAACTTAAGTCGAAAGAAAACAGTTTAATTAATAAATTCTTTGTTAATTAATAATTTGTCATAAAAAGAAATCATGTATCTACCTATATAATTGTTTGACAACAATCCAGTTAGAAATCTATGAAAAAGGCTCAATCTAAGGGCCTTTTTTACTGCCCATTTTTCATATGCAGGAGCCTTAGGGTCTACCGATACTATTATGCCAAATAAAAACATGTCGTCGGTAAAGTGTATTGGTTCTTTCGTAAATTTTATGCTTCGGCGGCTTACTCCCCCGATATTTGTTACTGCATTTTGTTATTAGATCGTTGATAGTTCCTTTAATGACATAATGGATGTGAAGTATTCTGTTCTCCGCGAAGGCAAAGTGTTTCTTTTAACACTACTAAATAAGGTGAATTACTGAAGGCTTATGAAAATTACCTTGAATGCTTAATGTTTTAGGGAAAGCGTATGAAATTGTAATCGATGAAGATGAGTTTTGCCATCTATGGTTCAAGAAATACACATATATTTCGCAAAACTGAATCGATGAAGTGACCCCTCTCTCGAAAGTCCACGATATTAGTCCTATTAGAAATTTCTGTTTTAATTGTTTTAAGTTGAAAAAACTCTGTAGCAAACGAAAAATCTTTAAAAAAGAAATTTCATTGCAAAAAGAGGGCGTTTCGTATAAGCAGGAACCATATAATCGTCAGTACGGCTTGGTTCCTGCCTGCCGTATACGCCAAAGCAAACAAGTCAAGGCAAGTGTGCTTTGCGCATTTTTTTTCTCGGAGTTGTCATCGTATTCCTCGATGTAACCTTTTTGTCTCTTTTTTATCCTTGGGGCTTATCTTTAGCCCTCAGTCCGATTAGGTGACGTCGTTTGTCTTCTTTTTGATATTTGTCCTTAATATTCCTGAAACTTTGCGTTTCGTTGTCGTTTTCTTTCCTTTACGGGTGAAGCGCTAAGCTAAATCATCCGTAGTGTATGTAGCTCTCTCTTTGGAGTTAGTTGTTAATGGGAGGATAGGAGAAGGAGAAATGGAAACGATAGGATGTGGATTATTGGGAGAGTTTAGAAATCGTTGGTTTCTAAAGAATTGGTGTACTTCAGAGACATTCTCTAAGTAAAGGTGGCTGAATTGTGATTACCCGCGATAGTAATCACCTTTATGGTTGTAAAAAATTATTCTACCATCATGTAGACGGTAGATGTTTCTAGCCTCGGGCTTTATTAGGACAAGTGGTGAGAGGTATTTAAAGTCCTCCGGTATGAGAAGATCGGGCAAGCTGTTTATGATTGGGTTAGGGTGAGTTGGTATTCTGGCTAGTTGCTTCTCGGCAAGTTTGAATAAATATTCCTTGATGGGGGTGGCGTTGGCCGCCTCGTAAACTACTTCGTTGCGAAAGTATTTTCCGTTGGCTCTTCTATGGAGCCCTGTGCAAGTTCTAAGTATCTTCCTTTCAAGTTTGCTAAGGCGTTCCATATAAGTGGGAGAAATCGAGTGCCATATAGGAAAGCAGTAAGTAATTACAGGTCTTATAAGTTGCTTGTATAGCAGAAGTTTGGTTTTCGTTGAGAGTCCGTCTCTGACATGGATTATTGGGCTGAGCAGGTTGTAAGCTATATTGGTTTTGTTAATGGTGGCTTTCGCGTGATAATTGAACTTGAAGAGTTCGTGGAAGTTCACTCCTAAGTACTTGGCCTTTTCTGTGGGTTTAATGATTCCAGAGTTGTAAATAGCCTCTATGGATTTGGATTTGGATGTTTGCCGGTTTCGTCCAATTGAAGGTTTCCGAATGCAGATTAGCTCAGATTTTTGGACATTTATTCTTATCCCCCATTTTTTATGATAGGAGTCCAGCTTATTTAGGTCAAGGTTGACTTTGTTTGTAGCCAAATGCGGGCAACGAGATTGAGCGTAAGTAAGGGAGCCGTCTACATAGAGAAGTTTTGTCCCATTTTCTTTTGGAGGTTGGTCTGAAGTGTACAGGTTGAAGAGTATCGGGCCTATGATAGAGCCCTGGGGGACGCCTGCTTCAATTGCCTTGAGTGGTGATTTGTGGCATTCTAGTTCCACAAAGAATTTCCTAGAAGTTAGGAAACTGTGGATAAGCCTATTGAGGTGTGGAGGGAAACCGAACTGGTTTAGCTTGAAGATGAGTCCCGCTGTCCAAACCGAGTTGAAAGCTTTTTCGACATCAAGAAAGTAGCCTACAGTGCACTCGTTTCTGTTTAAGGCTCTGGTTGCATCTGTGTGGAATTTTAGCAGGGGGTGAAAAGTAGCGTGCTGAGGCTTGAAGCCGAATTGTGACTCCTGGTGTATATTTTTGTCTTCACAGGTATTTATGACCTGTTGTTTGATGACTTTTTCAAATAATTTTCCCAGATTTGAGATTAAGGAGATTGGTCTGAAATCCTTGATGTCTTTCGACGAAGATTTCTTAGGTATTGGGAAGATGCGTGAGATTTTCCACATTTCCGGAAAGTAGGAGTTGTTGATGCAATTATTGAAGATGGTTGCTAGAAAGTCGAGAGCTATAAGCGGTAGCTTTTTTATAATTGCATTTGAGATTTTATCAGGGCCGCTTGATTTTTTTGAGTTTATTGTCTTTGTTAAGACGAAGAGTTGTAGGGGGCTCGTGAAAATATGTTGCTCTTCTGGGTAAATTGCTGGGTTATCTGAGCAGAAGAAGGTTTATGGAATTGAGTCGTGTGAAGTTATAAAAGTACTGACAAACCTATTTACTTCAGAAGTGAAAGTTGTGATGCGAAGGCATTGCATTTTTCTTGAGGAAGAACTAATGTATCTTGGTTGCTTGTTATGGTTTTAGGGATTTTTGGCTTCCTGGAACAGATTTTGTTTTTATTGTCAAAAGTGTGTGGGCCGGGGTTGATATTTTCGAGCCTTTTCCTAAACTGTTTCTCGCAGAACAGTTTAGTTTGCTCGCTAATAATTACCGACAAGCATTTTACTTGGGATAATACAGACTGATAGGCCGCATTTTGTGAGTTCAGGGTTCTGTGGTATATGCGGTTCAAGATCTTCCGTAGTTTTTGTCTGTATTGTACAGGCTTTGGAGGCTCGCCGGCAGGTTTTTTGTAGCTATAGTTCTTTGTAGGAGCTACTCGCGAAAAGTGGTCGATATTGCTCTGTAGACAATTTGTAAACAGTTCAATTTGCGAGTTTATCTCAGAATTTGAAAGGTTTCTACTATTGGCTGGGAGGTTTCCTTGGTAAAGTATCGTCAACCTATCTTGAAACTCATTCCAATTAATATCTGGCCGGGTAGGCGCGTTGGGAAGGTTCCTTGTTAATATGTTTACCGGACGGTTGGGTTTAATTGTTAGATCAACTGCTAAGTGGTCTGAGGGAGCATGTGAATGTGTGTGATTCCACGTTGACCTGGCATAGTAATTTAAGGATCTGCTTACGGTCCTCTTCCGTCGATAGTTTGAAAGTGCATTTGTTGCCACTTCCCATTTTGATGAAAATTGTTGGCCTGCTTGGTAAGGTGTTCAGCGCATCATTAAATTCCCTGTAATTTAGTCCATGGGCAATTATTGGTGGGGGCCTACTGGGCTTTTGCTCCGGTCTCGGTTGAATTTCTTTATTCGGTATGACGAACCGATTTTCAGTTTGTAAAGCCTGGTAGTATTTGCTGCTTTGTCTTGGGCCTGTTGCTGGCTTAGCTTTCTTAGTCAAGTCTTCCGGCAGGATCTTGCGTGGTTTACGCTTTCCTCGGACCATATGGTAATCACTTCCATCAGTGTTTGGTGTATCCTCTTCATCCTGTGACATGTGTTTTGAGTCACTTGTTTCGCCCGTAGATGTTGACGAGTAACTTCCCGATGTTGCTTGTTGTTCCCCATTAAGCATTCTCTGTGCGAGAGATTCGATAATATCTTCCGGAACGTCAATTATGTTGCCCGTGTTAAATATTTCCCTTACGTTTGCCTTTACGGCGTTTATTACATGCTCTTCATTAGAGTTCATTTTCTTCACTTCTGCAACAGAAAATTTCCATTTATTTGTAAGAGTTAACAACAACAAATCCCCAAGGACCAAACAGTAACAAACTTTTACCTTTATTTCCTGTATTTAATTTTATTATTCTACATTTCGAATCACACATTTGATATTCCTGTCATATAACATGAAATTTCCATCAACTATAATATAGATAACGTCTAAAATATTAAATGTCTGCGGTTGTACATACATCAAACTATCATTAACAACAATTATGCAGAGCACCACGAACTGGAATATGCAATTAAATTTGATGTGACAACTCTTCCCCATAGATTTATCCATAAAAACAAATTAAAAGTAGCTTGGGAATAATAAATGCCAAAATACACTATTTTGGTACTCCTCATACTCTGCAAGTGATTCATTTAGACATATATTTAGTAGCTGCGTATATGTTCGTAGAAGAAAGAAATTTATAACTTTTTTGTGATTTAGACAGTTTTCCACATTCATATCGTATTATTATGGAACGCTTTATAATCCATGGTTCACATGTATTTCTCTCATAAGAAAAAAAAAACAAAAAACAAAAAAAAAAATAAAAAAAAAACCTTCGCTTAAACTTTCTATTTCTTCTAGCAGACATTTTCTGGGTCAGAGACATATACCCTGTGAGGGCAGTAAAAGAAGAAAAGTTCAAAATGCGAACATTTGCAGCGTTTTATTGGCAGCAAATTTTATGATTTCTGATAAAGTGATTTCCACTGGGAAATCAAATTCTGTTTCCGAAGCTTTTCCTTTTTCTATTGAACTGTATAGCATTGGTTAGGTCTCCCAGGGTAATGTGGTTGGTGTGTTGTACTGGGCCATTTATGCGCCAAACTACCGCACATATGTTTGTACGATTACATATATATGTATATAGTTTGTCTGTTGCTCGCTAAACGATAACCCAAGAAATTTGCACGAATTGTACACAATGTTCATATATGTACATACTTGCGTCCTGATAATCGTGCGATTATTTAAACTTTTATATTTGAAAATGAATTCTTTTTGGATATTTTTAATTTTTCTAAATTCGCTGAATTTGACTTTTGCTAATTTCCAATTTTTCAGGAAATATATGTTTGGCAGCGAGCCTATTGGATGTGTTTGAAATTCTTAGGAAGAAGGGAACAACAAAATATTCGAATGAAGATAATGAAGATCATGGAATAAGGTAAATACAATTAATATTTAAATTTATTTAAAATTACAAACCATAGAATAGCCTATATATATGGACTGACTACGTTCACAGAAATGCACTGCACTTCTCTATTTCTGACTCTTTCGGTCTAAGCACCAAGTACCTACCAACTGAGAGAGAACTGTAAACAAAATGCAAAGTTGAAAGATTTATTTACCAATGATTTTTTTCAATGTCTAGATATAAATAATTCTTCTGTCCAATAAAATCACAAATCATAATTTATTAAGTAATAACTACAATTATACCTCTCCATTCTTTTGTTATTTATGCGAACTTTTGATTAAGTGGCCGATGATAATACGATACATTTTTGAACTCATAATGATGTGGATTCGTCATCATGAGCGCATCGCTGCATTTTTGAATTTAACAATACCTATATATATATGTTTTTTTAAAGAAAGATCGATGTTCTTTTTGAAACAATAATGAAATTCACTTTTTATTGTTAAATGGCTTAATTTAATGGCTTTAATTCTAACTTTAAATTAAAATTACTACATATCGTGTGCAGAGAAAATAATGAAATTAACAAACAGCAAAAACAGCGGTGATCGACGGCAGACTACCAAAAATTAAAAGCGACAAGAGTGGATATCGGATAGAACATTTTTAGTATAGTGGTAGTCTATTGTCAGGAAGTTTTTGCTGTTAAAATTTTGTGCAGACGAAAATTTGCAGTGTATTGCGAGTTCGTTGAAATTTCTTTTATTGTATGTCAACATCGAGATCCCACATATGTATAGATTTAAATGACGATTAAAATTTTCATCATCAGCTTATCCACCTAGATTGATGCACGTCGATTAAACAAAAATCGTTCAAGTTTACAATTACTATTCCTCGTTAATAAATTACCAAATTATTCAAAGGTTTAAGAAGAGAAAGAAAGCCTAATTGCTTATGTCAAAAAAAGTTCTTACGCCGGTACTAACATTGAAAAAATCATTGGTAAATAAATACGGTAAAACATTTATTTCGACGGACCCGCTTATTTAATTTACCATGTTTATATGCAGGGTTGAACCATGGTTAAACTCGGGTTAAACTCCATATAATAAAAAATAACATAAATTAAATTAAATTAAATTTAATTTAACTGTGCACAATCTGTGTTGTGTACATACCTTCTCGGAAATGATAAAAGCCTATATGCGCTGTGCGGTAAAAGGAAATGACGGTAAACATATAATGAAGGAGAGATTTCTCGTCTAACAGACTGAAATTTATTGAAAATAATTTCAATAAATTTACAAAAATGCATTTAAGTGCAAAAGAATGATTGAACTTTTCGACCCAGCGATCAGAGAGGTCTCATCGGTATGGTTATCTCTGATCGCCTACCATAGAAGTTCAATGTTGGAGGTCACACCAATTGCCCATATTATTGAACTTCTATGATAGGCGATCAGAGATAACCATACCGATTAGACCTCTCTGATCGCTGGGTCGAAAAGGTAAATATATAAAGCATACGTCATTCATTGCATACATATAATTAAATTTACTATACCTACATTACAATGAACATTGTCTAAAATATATTGAGTAAGATTTCTTTTAAAACGATTTATCACTCTATCATTTTTCACTTTATCATTTTTTTTCTATCATGAAATGTGAATGAATGAATAAAACTGCTGTTTTCATACAGGCTATACCTGGGCACGCATGAGATCAATGAGAGCCGCATGCCGGTTTTCCATATATTATGAAGAGCCACGCCATAGTATTTAAGTACAAAAATTCAAATTTATATACATATATTATTTTATTTTATTAATATGATGGGATATGTGTATCTGCACAAGTCTTAAGTGCTATGTAAAATTTGTACCATATACATACATAATAGAATGAATATACAAAATAATTATTTAAACTTTAATAATAAATATCAAATACAACAAAAATTAATTGATACAACATTTAACAAAGATTTTTGCTCAAATTTTTGAAATTTCGCATGTAATTTGTTAAAGATGTTGATATCGTAAGACTACTTTTCATCTAAAAGAATTCTACAATAATATAATAGAAACTACCTACAAATAATAACTAGATAGAGGTTAGTTTTCTTTACTTCATTTAACTATTATAACGTTTATTATAATTCTAATCTGTAAAAATAATCTTAACAACAACAACAACAACACTTACCATATATAATAATTTTTTATTATGGAAAATGTAAACTTCTTTCTTGAAATTCGTACCAAAAATTTTATTGCAAGCCAGGCGAGAAGCGGCATCTCGTCGTACATTCTTTTTAGACCGGCTAAGTCCATAAAAATTTTCCCCATCTACAGACACTCCTATTTTCTGCGTTGGAACTTTTTAGTGTTTCGTTTGAATGACTTCTACTTTTATAAATAATAAGAAAACCCATTAGACCGAAAAGTCCTCCTAAGGTAGCTGCTATCCTAATGCCTGTCATGACGTCATATGTTGCATAAAATTCCATTCTAACTCTTTCCCTTTCAGCGGCAGCCAAGAGATCTTTAGTGCTATTGAAATTTTGACTAATAATTTTGATTTATACTTTAAGTTTTTGCCTCGCTTCATGCACGTTTAAAAATTTCAACTGCAACGAAATCGGCCATCTTCGTCGGTTTCTCCTGCAATGTTATCCAGACATATATTTTGATCAATATCATGTTGCGATCAACTTCTTCCTCCAAGTAAATATCAGATTGTGTGAGCTCATCTTAATTAATTTCACTATCGTAAAATCCTCCCTGATTAGGATAATATTCGATATCGAAATTAGGGAGGGCTCTTTTTTATATGAAAATGCATCATCCAACATTTTTAATTATTATTTCTCGACTATTTCTTGAGTTGCTATGAAATAATATGTCCTCTTCGGGCTCCTCTATTTTGCAGTGTCTTCTCTTGGTCACACATTTTGAAGAGCATGCTTCGCTTGCAGAAAAAGCTTGTCTTACAATTTCGTCATATTGAGTCCAACAATTCCAAGTATACTCTTTCTGTTTTGTCACTAATTTCAATTTCAAATTTCCCCTGTCTCCGTACAATTTCCGGAGCGAGCTTGGGATGAATTCACCAGCAAATGAGAAAACATGTGCCTGCCTTCATGATCATTTATTTTTGTACTTGCTATCTGCTTAACAGACGTAATAGAATGAATGAGACATTGTCGTCGTCAATTCAAGGCAGTTGAGTAGAGTTTTGCTTTTTTGTGATGTCTAGGAATTTTTTTACATTTCTTAAGAAGCTTATAAGTAGTTATGTCAGATTTAAAACATAGTACATGAAATGTACCAACACACGAACTGTCAAACTCAAATGTCGCACTGCGCAACAACCATTTTAGAAATTTGCTCTACTTTTTGACGACGACATTATTGCGCCGCAGCATTTGCTATGCCGTAATGTAACATCTATTCGAAAATTATTTTGGCGTCGACAAATGCGTGTCGCATTTATTGTATTTCAGCCTTATCCCTTAGATCTTGATCATTGGCCTTTCACAGACATCTTACGCCGCTTCACTATACTTTATGATTTGTTTTTAATATTTATCTTCCCTTCTACCGGTATTATTTCCACCCGATTTTTTTTATTGAATTTTTGTTCTTCGTTGTGTCAACTAAGTCGGTTTTTTTAGTAAGCATCACGGTTTTTAACGCTAACACTATTGACTACTTCAATGAAATCTCGAGTGCTGTAGGATTGAATTAATGTAAAGGCTTGAGTATTATTCTATAATGCTTACCTGCCTTAGTCTTGCCATTTAAAATGAAATTAGTAACACGCCAAGCCGCCACATCAACTAGGAAAAAAAAAACCAGAAAATACTTAGCTTTAAAAAATTTTTAATACACGAAATTGAATATTGTTAGGTGCAATAGAGAAAGGACGAGCGATATCTACATACATCACGTGAAATAATGACATAATCATGCAATTTGTTGAGTACATCAGTCAACTTGCTGCCTTTCAGTCGGTGCTACAAAAACTTCGACAAATTGTGTAAAGTAACAACTTCACATTTGCATGCCATAGTTTGTACAATGCTGGGGAACATCGAAGAAGTCGTAATTTCTCAAGTAGCGCACAGGAACAGATATATTAAAGAGTACTTAAGAGCTCAGAGGAATTTATGACTCCTTGTATACACTGAAACGCAAAACTAACTTTGGAAGTTTTTCGTCTATTCTCAAGAGAGTCCAATGGAAAGTGTTTAAGCCTGTCGACATATGGAGGTAGAATAATAGGGTTATCCCAGTGAAGTCTACACATGGCAAAACGAACGAATCTCCGCTGCACAGCCACGATGCGATTTATATATTCAGCATAGAAGGGAGACCAGACCGGACTGGCGTACTCCGAAATAGGTCTAACGAATGTGCAGTAAAGGGCCTTCGTTATGAATGGATCATTAAACTCCTTTGACCATCTCTTCACAAACCCCAGAGTTGCGTCAGCCGTGGGTACGATTGTGTTAATATGATCCTCGAAAGGAGAACACCCAAATCTTTGGTTTTGTCAAGTATAGTTAATAAGCATCCATCTAATGTATATCTGAAGCCCAATGGCCTCCTTTTACGAGAAACGCACATAGCAGTACATTTGTTGATGTTGAGAGAAAGACAGTTAATAGCACACCATTTATTTAAGGTGTCTAAGCCCAAGTTTAGAGTTCCACACTCGTTTTCATTAGAAACAATGCAGAAGATTTTGGCATCGTCAGCATTGCACAGTATTCTTGAATTAGTCAATATCAGAGATACATCATTAATGAAAATAATAAAAAGGAGTTGTCCGAGATGGCTGGCTTGAGGAACACCAGAAGTATTATCTATTACGTCAGAAAGAGCTGCGCGAAATATTATACGCTGCGTACGATCCAATAAATAAGAACGAAGTCAATTGACAAAGACAGAAGGAAAACTAAGAAGAGTCAACTTATGAATCAAGATTTTATGATTGATTCGGTCGAAAGCGTTACTAAATTCGACTTGCCTTCCGCTTTCAATAGCAGAAATGCAGAAATTAGTAAACTCTAAGAAATTAGTCGTAGTAGATTTATCTTTCATAAAGCCATGCTGATAAGAGTGAAGGAAAGGCTTGTAGTGGTACAAGACACACAAAACATCGCAAACCAGGGCTTCAAATATGTTACCAATACAAATTAAGTTAGCGACAGGTATGTAGTTAGATATGTCGCACTTGTTGCCATTCTTGTGCAAAGAAATAATCAAAGAAAGCTTCCACTGTTTTGGAAAAAGATAAATTAAATAAATAAACAGAAACGATGGACGTAGCACAATGTTTTATAAGTGTGGAAGGAATACCATCCGGACCACTAGAAAAACTATCAGTTATGCTTGAAATATACTTGGAGATATATGCTTCGTCGAACAACAGGTTTTTAGGTTGAAGAGAATTCAGCGGAAGCTTCGTCAAACGGGTATAATCGTTATAACTAATATCACAGTGGCTATCACAGAAGGCAGTTTTAAAAAAGTCAGCAAAGAAATTGACAGTCACCAAGGAATCAACGCTGTCTATGTTTCCGAGTCGCAACGATGAAGGGCATCCATCACAGTTGTGCTTAAAGTTCACAAACTTCCAAAATTGCTTAAGTTGCATACGCAAGACCGACCTCGTTCTATATACATACATACATAATCGTTGTATGATTCAGCTAAACACGAAGTGTACTGTGTACGCAAATTAGAACAAGTTACGTAATCAGCATCACTCCTTGAGGAAGAAAACCCCTTCCAAGCCTTATTTTTCAAATTTTTAAGATGCTTCAAAGAGCCATTGATCCACAGTTGACAATACGAAGTACGATTCGAACTAACAAGTGGTACAGAGTGAGTAAAACAAAGAAATACATTGTCATAAAACGAGCACACAGCTTTATAAATGTCACGTTGCCCAGAACACTGGTCCAGTCGCAAGCGGATAGCCATTCCTTCATTTTACTAAAATCAGCTTTTTTTAAAGTTATAACATTAGTGTTACTAGAAGCATTAGATGATGAAGTTAGAGGATCAGAAAACAAAGCTATATGCAGTGCTGGATGATGACTTGTTTCAAGAACCATAGGTGTTAAACAACGCATGACGAGAGTTCCATTGGGTTCGGAAGAAAATACCAGATCAAGAGATCTTCCAGAGTCATTAGTCACGCGGCTAGACTGCATAAATACGCACACATTTGTTAGATTTACTCATACTTTTGTTGAATAAATAAATAAGAAAACAAATAAGAAAATTATAAAAAAGGAAAAAAATAAAATAATTAAAAAATAAATAAAAAAAGGAAAAAATAAATGAGAAAAAAGTGAAAACAAAAAGAAAACAAAAAATAAAAATCAGAAAAAAAAGAGAAGAGAATAAAATAAAATATCAGAAAAACTAGTATTAGTAGTATTAATAATAGACTTTCATGTAGCAGAAAAGAGGAATGGGCGAACAAAAGGACATGTCCCATTCCTAAGATCACTTTCCATCAAAAAACGAAAAGCGGACAACCGCGGATATATGACCTTTTGTTCGCTCACTCCTGATGTCTGTGCAATACTTGCATAAAACGTAATTTATACCGGAAAAGGACAATAGTGTTTAGCGTTAAAGGCTACTAGTGTTGTATTAAAAATAAAATAACAAAATTTCTGAAATAATAAAACACAACTGTTATTATAATTTAGAGTGAATGGGCCGAGTCACAATCGTTATATGTGTGGCCTTTGATCAAGGATTTATGGGTGATTAATTTTATACGGGGCAACGTACGGCGAATAAGTACAAAGCTGACATGACCACCAAAAGTTTTTCCAGTAGTCTTTCCATCCTTCTCCACACAGTTCAACTTCTATTCCTTGATAATAGTTAGAATCATATATTTTAAATCTTCAAATAATTTCAGAGCAATACTGTTTATCTGAATAGTTAATTATTCAACATTTGATATTTCATAGAGAAGAGTCTCCCATTTTTTATACGATGGTATGATATGGGGTAGATTTATATTATTCGAGCTCCAACTTTCTCGTGATAACTTACATACATTTGTGAGAATTTTGTCGAACTTTTCATTGAAACTATCCGCGAAATTGGAATATTGGAGTTCACTCTGTAATGTTTTGAAGTACATTAGTAAATTATGTATATGTGTTTGATTAGAATTAAACATTGTAGTTTTTTACCTTGATTTTTTAGCATTGGAGAATGATAGTCGAGAGCTTCTTTTGTGTCATCAAAAGGCCAGCTCTATGTACAAATAATGAGATTTTGTTTTTTATATAAATTATTTATTTATTATTTTCGTGACGTCTAGCTGAAACCGGTGTTTGCCAAGTATTACCTGGTATAAGCATACGTTGACTAAGTTGTCTTCTCACAACGCCAGTTTCTATTAAAAATTAATTCAAAAATATATATTATTTTAATTTTACAAAGTTTTCGCTATGCATGCAATATAATTATCGGTGGAGGCATATTTGTTAAATATCCTGAAAGCCCATTTATGTTAAGTGCCACCATTGTTACATTTATCGGGACGTAACAAAGTGAACTTAACACAAAATATTTAAAACGCATAGGTACCAGTTCTGTACAAACTGTCGTATCGCGTGGAACCGGGACGTCAACGCCGGCAAAAACATACTTCAAATTAGCCTGGCCCAACTCCAGGGCAGGCCATTTCTCCAAAACATTTGGCGCAGTACCAGCCTCCCTTAACAGGGATAGCCCATCGGCGTTTCGGCTTTTGCCCAAACGCATAATGTCACCATGGCTCCTATGTAGAGTTTACCGGAGAGCGCCGCGGGCAATGAGCGTGCAGTTCACGACATTGCCCGCCGTTCATCTCCGGTACACAAGTGCTGAAATTATGCTAAGCAGGGATTTATAGATGATGATCATTGTTCAATCGCTGAATACACATTTGCTCACACATATTGTATTCGAATTTCTTAAATGTAAGTAGGTTAATTCGTTGACATTGTGCCATTTGTGATAAAGGCTACATATGTTATAAATTTTTTTACTATACGATTTAATATTATTTTTAAGATGAAACTTTATTCAAACTGCATCTATGTATATTTAAATATATGTAAGGCTATGTAAAGAATTAATACATACATAGAAGAGAAGCAAAAACGACAAACTTCTGGTTATTGAAAGAAAGCACTTTGATTGAAGATATCATACTGAGATATTAGAATATTAGCAAATATAACAAAAATCTGGATGTACATGGATTACGGCCACCTTATTTCACCACCCGACTTATGATGACAGATTGTTATTAATTGTTCCCCATAGATGGGACTATTATAATAGAAAGTTTCATGGAGGTAAATCAATGAAATGATAATAATTAGGGTATTCCAAACTGAGTTTATACTTTTAAAAGCTGATGCAAGCATTGTTTCATATCATGCCATTGCTACGCATTAATTATACACCAATTTGAATTTAGTCTTAAATTTTTTCCTTTAATTCACAAATAACTCCGCAAAACTTTTAATATAGAAAAATTTTACCATCACAGCTGCTTTTCAGTAGTTAAACGTGTTCCTTTGAGCGGATAATATCAACCTTGGAACTACCAACAAACCAAAACACATTTATTTTTAAATTGTTTACAATTATTTTTCTCGTACATAATTTAAAAGCGTCTATAATAATAATAATAATAAATTAAACCAACTATTGCATCCTCCTCTTAGAGATGGAGAGAGAATTATCTTCGAACTGAATTTGTGCTTTTCATCTAAGCAACTGTTTTCTTGTACAAAAGTTAATGTTTATTTGACAGATTATTTGAAAAGAATGATATTGCTTATACCACGAAAACCATGGGTGTCAAGGGCTACCTTAGCATCCTATGGTATGAGCACTTATGTACATACTATATGTGGTTAACTTTATATGGAATCGAGGGAATAAAATTTCCAAAGGATCAAAGTGGAAACAATTTTATTTATTCCTTAAATATGGTTTCAATAAGTTTTGTCACATTGGTCGTTTTTCTCTTTGTTGCAATGCATTGTGACGAGAATGGATATCTGAATATGACTTATCTGTGGTTCTAACTTATACATATTATGTATGTTATAAGATTTCTAGTATTGAAATTGCCGAACTGGTGTAAGGAAAGCAAATCAATTATTATAGGTATTGACGGATAGATTAGCTTATCCCTGTTCAAGTGCACTGTCACTGTTTATGAAACTAAAATTCTAAGCTGAAGATTGTGCTATCAACTTGTACTGTTTAGATTTTAAGTACTTATAAAATTGAGTGGAATTTTGTTTCATCAACATGCTACCATTTTGATAGTTACTGGTTGAACTATCAACGAAGTAAATAACGGAGCTAAATGTCTCATCTGTTCAGTAATTGTTACTTAGAATACATATATTGTTTTTTAGTTGTCCTACTGTACTACTATACCGAGTTCGGGTTAGTTAAGATATTTAGTTGTTGTATGTGCTAATTTTTTATTATTTATTTTATCCATATATACCTACGTATGTTTGTTTATACTCGCTTGTTTTTGTTCTTTTTGTAGGTATATTTTGCGATGTAGTTCCAATCTTCTATTCTACGCTATGTATACTTACTGCATACATACATATATGTACTTGTATCATGTTCCCAAAAATTGACAAACGGTTTTTTTCTATTTGAAACTTTAATTTTCATCCACATTATACAAAAGTCCATTAAGCTTTACAATAATTTCTACTTTTACCCTCTTCGGGTGGGTTACTCACAATATCGCATGCCAAATACAAAATCCAAACATATTTGAAGCAATTTAGTACATTTTTAAAGTATCAATTTCAACTAGGGCAAAACATATTATTCTGTCTGACTTTCTGTTTGCTATGTCCGTAAAAATACATACAAATATGTACAACATAAAAGAGAACTGACTGTCCGTATCCGCGCTGTTAAAATCATTTATGAGGATAATAATAGACACTATATACGAGGATGTGCCCATATGGCGGTATACTACATGTGTAATATTAATGTCAAAAGCCCATCTTATTTTCGCCTTTTTGCGAACACTATAGCTGAAACCGCAAGTTGTGTGTCAGGAGTATGTCGTGCAAAAACCATTCAACTGTTCCAACAACTTTTCCGTCTCGGTTGGAATACAGTAAATTGAACAGGAGACAGGGAATTTCTGGAAAAACAATTTTCTGCATTTTCAGTCACTCGATGTCACTTAATTTATGTTGGAATTGGTTTTTGTGGGTACTCACATACATTTGGAAGAAAATTTCAGTACTTTATCGCTGTTGCAGGAGCTCATTTTACTGATGCCACAGTGCACTTAATACACTGGCTCATGGCTATAGCGAAGTGCTATAAATTACTCGGAATGAATTTTACACCATTGTACTATGTATATGCTTGCGGCAAAGGGCACTTCTATGGTAAATAACTTCAAGGGGTAGGCAAACTGAAAATGTACACTAAACAAAACAGAAAAATATGACTAGGCTACCACACATGTCAGATAAAAGATGCAACATGCAGCATATATCCGTATGTGTGTAGGGTCTCTCATATAGTCGTCTGTTTATAATATATCAGGAGGCCTTCCATGCGACCAGGATTCAAGTTCAGACCGGAAGTTAAGGGGCAGATAAATACAGTGGATGCTGACTCCCTGTGGGTATAGTAATACATATATATATATAGACATAGCTGGAGTACTATGCGAATATCTGTCGATGTGCATAATGGTAATTCTTGTCGTAGCTTAAATATTTACGCGCTCCTTCAGTTGTGCTTTTCATCAAACCAACCCTCAAAGACCTTTCATAAAAGACAGCAAGGCATACATTGAGCTGTAAAGCTTATGCTAACATTGAAAAAACAATTCTTGTGTAAAACAAAAAAAAAGTGGTGGCTTGCAACTTCTGTAGCAAAGTTCATTGGCATTTTAGCAACACGGAAAAACATGAATATAGCAACCGATATACAACCAAAAAACATCAGGTATGCCTGCGCTGTATTTCATCATCCCTCTTCAATGAAAATGGAACCTTTTCGGTACGATGAAGATAACTTTTAGTTTCTTTGTCAGGACTTTTACTGGGAACTATACTAAAGACCTTAATTAAAAATCCCTGTTTATAGAAAACTCCTTTCACAACATACCTCACAAGGAATTTGCTTCAAGTTGGAGAAAATGAAAAAGTCGCGTTTGATTGAACAATTTAAAGTTCAAGTACTTCCTCGCATACAATCGAGTGAATGAATGCTTTAATGATTTCTCTGTAAATAACAAAATTGCACAATATCGGGAATTCGATTCAAGTCTCAGATCATTGAAAGACTTTTGGAGTTCACCTTAATTAATTTGTTGTAGCGTTAAGATTTTAAATCATTGTATCGGCGTTGATGATTGCATCGGTATTTTGTAGAGTTGTTTTTTCCTTTATTTTTATATGTAATATTTGGGATCTGTGAGTTCAGAACTGAGCTGCAGGAATGAGTCCGGGCACCAGAACATGATTATAACCCTTAAAAGAAATCCTAGCTTCATCGGCATTACAGCGCTTCAAGGTTTATTTATCAATAAATGTTAAATCACTTTTATAGGGCTTATCATTCATAATTTATAGAGTGATTCATAAGAAATTACAAACAAAAATCTTTAATCTCCTATACCTTTCAAATCGATAGGGATCTACCATCGCTTCTACTATAAAATTTTTTGCCTATCTCAACTTCTATAGTTGTCCTGACAAATTAAAATTGGTGGGTAGGTACATATATTAAGCTTTGTTCTCCTAGAAGAGTACCTGACATCTGGTTTTACTAAATTCCATAAATTACTGTTGTGAGTTTGTTGACTTCTCTCAGAACTATAGCCACTTGCTATCTTCTACAACTCCCACATTCAATGCTGTCCAATTTGCGTGTTTAAACAAAAAAATCATGGCGGTTAAAATTGAATCCACCCAATTCCAAGTTATAATTTTTCACAGTGAACTTTTTCCACAAGAATATTTCTCATCTCAGCTCCCTTCTAGGAGGATAAGCAGTATCCACGACCTTACCAGAGGTTAGCACACGAAAGCATTTGGCGCAATTAATAAAATGAGCAACAGTTGTGTGACTGTGATATTTTCGTGCGGCGAAACGTATCCGATTAGTGCAGATACAATTCTATAGATATACTATTCCATGCTCCTTCCTCCTTTATAAGCTGTAAAGTTCAGAAAATTTTCATGAAATTGCTCGAATCCTATTTAAATTATCTTTAATATCGGATCCAGGAGTCTTAATAGGAAAAATTATCGAGTCATAATTCTTACGTCCACCAGTAAATCCAACTTTATAAGTTCAGGGTAAATGTTCTGAAAATAATGAAATGAGGCAGAAAAGACGAGTTAACTTGATGCCGTCTTTTTCAAGAAGAAAATTCTTATGATGACAGAGCAAAAAATTATCTGAGGGATGGATAGGTCTTGAATGGGATTAGAAGGAACAACATTGCCCACCGTTCACCTTGTAAGATACGCTTTCACTTTACCTCAAAAACAGAAAATACATATTTGCTTGCCATACCTTTTGATTTTTCGTGAAATTTTTAATGCCGAACAGTTTAGGATTCTTTTCCTTTTCCACAACATTTCCTCATAAAGTATGTATTCTGGGTAAGTATATACTCGTATGTCGGTATTCTGTTCGGAAGGAAGTAAGTAAGAAATTTTTATCTCATTGTGACATTCTTTTACGTATTCACTACGTATATGTACGTATGGATATAACTGTACATAGATGATTATAATATAAGAGATGGATTTAGAAATAATATAGCTTACGTCTGCATTGTGTATTGTATGTATGTACATTGTAGCCACATCATGAGAATAGAAATCTCAGAAAAAAAAATTGATAATAACATCAGAGCCAGGGATTCGATAAGGTATTTGAGGGAAAAATGTAATTGATTCTTGTATAAATTGTCAATCCAATGCAAGACTTGCTTGAATCATCGAAATGAAACTATACAGAAGAAGGAAGTCGAAGAGCCCATACTGAACAAAGATTTACTTTCAACAATAGAAAATGAACGAAAGCAGAAAGTAAAGAAAACGACGACGAGTGGCTACTCAGTGCATTTCCCCCCACAGGAATTCTTTTCTAAGAAAACTTGGGAGAAACTCAAATAATTAAAAATCCATTCCACTCGATGGCACATTATTTCCAATTTGAAAAGCGAACTGACGCTGATGTTTCTCTGGCTCCTCTTGAGCGCTCCTTGGGATTTGTTTTGCTTGAAGAAAGCCACCACTTAAGTGATATAAGTGAAGGTATTAATTGCTTTTATTGATTGATAGAAAGTTTGTTAGGGGATTGTCTTCCTAAACTACTGGAACAGATTAGATAATGCCAAGAAGATTGAGTGAAATGAGGGGAATCCTTTTTATTTTCTGAAGGAATGCGAATACTTATCTATCCTAATTGAACTGATGTTCTATGAACTTTTCGATAAATCTGTGAAGTGATTAAACAGTTTTTTTTTTGTATTCAAAATCTCCTCAATAGAATTTTATAAGGAGGATTAAAAGATTTTAATATTTTTTTTTTCTTTTTTGAAAAAGAGTCAAATGTTCATATGAATTAGATGGAATTTGGTAGTTATAGAATAATTAAAATAATTTGCCAAATTACTAGATTACGATATCATTTTTTAAAGCTATATTGCCTGTTGTCATCTGTATATAGGTGCTCCATTCGAAAACATAAATTTTTTGTTTGATATCAGGAGATTCATATGTTTTATCACGCGGGTATAGGAAGGTTAAGGATGAAATTTAGTGGTTTTCAGATTTTTTAAGGCATTTTACTGACCTGGAAACATTTCGGCCACTTAAAATAAACTATCAAAATTTAAAAACGAAATTGAAGACATGATTAAATAACGTGACTTAACTTATGAAAACCTATAGAATAATTGATACAAGCTATGTATGATAATCACTAATAATTTTTCTAAGCTTCAAATTAGGATAATTTGCAAAATATTTTTTAAGATTTTTTTTTTTATTATTTACTTTATTTAATTCGTTTGAGGGGAATATGCTGAAAATGGCAGCTCTCTCTGCAATGAACTATGTTACTAGCGACATCTTTTTATCTCACGACTACATAATCTCTTTCAGTTGTTGCTGTTTCTGTTGCAATGAATCTGAAATCTCAAACTATGTTTTTTAACAAAAACAATAGGTATTATGTGAATAATAGTTAAAGAATTCTCACCGTTTAAAAAGAATTTAGACGAGATTGTTAGACATATGTATACCAAGTTCCAAATGGTACCACTTACAAAAATTCAAATCAAAAGTTCGGAATTCCACTATAAGACATCCATGTATGCACGCAAAATTTAGTTGGCGAAGTACACTAAATCGCTTCTCAAAACTGAAGTAATGTCCACGCAATCCCCGATGCAACTGGATTATTTAGAGTACACCAAAGAGCGCCTGAAATGGTTTTCGCAACAACAAGCACGTGTTTGGTCAGCACAAAGTTGCGCGTTTCAAGCACTATATTTGCACAGAGCGTGCAGTGCATCGATTGGCGAAACAAATAACGAACAACACTCCTGAAACTGTAGTGTTCTTTGGTTCGACCAAAACAGCCGCAAATTCTCCAATACGCGGTTACATTCGAACACCAAACCGGAAGTTGTTGGCGGCTCTTAAAGCGCATTGTTCTATCCTCAAAGTGGATGTGTTCAGGACGACGAAGCTGTGTAGCAGTTGTTCGAAGCCGGTAAGGCCGTCTCGGTCTGCACACCGATATCAGTTTTGCCCAAAATGTGATATTACGCCAGAGTGGGTGGCAGGCTATTCGGCGCAAATTTTTTGCGAACAACGACCCTATAGCATAAATGCTCTGCGGAAGCGTATTATGCAGCCAAGACTTCTCCTAGAGAAGGTTAGGGTGGAGACGGCGGGATTTACTCATGCATATGTATGGCGGTACTTCCCGATATTTCCCCCCTATCTCAACAACATAGCTTAAATCTACAGTTGTGACATATTTTACCCTATTACATATACACATACAAACGCACATAGATATTAATTGAAGTGCGAGATATTAATTGGCTATTATTAATAAAAATAAAAATTTGGTTGTATTTTTTGCAAAAACAAAGTTAAGCATTTTTCTTTATCACGAAAATCGGCTCATCCATTTCTGAAATATAATTTTTTTCAAATAACAATACATCGCGAAACACTATAATATTTCAAATGTGATGAGGGGTAGTGGTGATCTTGCGAACTAACCCAGCAGGAAATCGAATCATACTGTCATTCAAACCGGATGCCTTCTTTTGAAGATATGATGCTGGTCTCTATATTGGACACTTCATAGGTCATTCATATAGTCATGTCCTAGGGAGGAAGCAGTTCAAGGTTTTTCTTGTGCTTCCCCCCATCTTTCTTTGGAAGGAACGAGGATGCATGTCCCTTTATTGGACACTTTATGGGACATTTGTATAAGCATGTCTTTGGGAGGAAGCAATTCAAGCTTTTCGTGTGCTTCTTTCTAGCTTCCTTGTAATGAAAATGGAAGCAAATTGGATTAGGCAGCCAAGCATATTTAGAAGAAATACAAATTTTGTATATATGAATTTTTTTTTAATTTTATTTCTTGTGAAATGTTTCATTTTAGTAAAAATCACAAAATTCACAATTAAATTTGCTCTGTGCAAGGGAAAACATAACTGCGTGTACTTGGTTTCACAAACGAAATAAGAACGAGCTTGAAAACATATGTATGTACGTTGTACCTTTCAACAAGTTTCTTCCGGGATTAAACTGGAATAAATTAAAAATTGTTCACATTTTTCATCTCTTTGCAGTTTTACTGCTTCCACAAGCCTTCACGTGGAAGGCTGGATCACATTTCCCGCTGGAAAAATACATGTACTATTACGAAAAACAGAGAATAATTTGTGGACTTTTAAAAGAGAAATTTCACATCTTAGTTCTTGCTGGAATTAGAACCAGGTAGGACGATATATTGTTCTTCTCTGCTCAATAAACCTTTTCAAATTACATAATCAGATTATTTTAACATTTTTAATTTTTTATGGCAGGTCATCGCCATGATTACAAACAAAGCTATGTCATGTGAAAATAGGACACTGTACATCATTAATCTACGCTTTATTTTGGTGAGTTCTTTGTTTATTTCGAATAAGAATTTAATATTAATAGTTGAAAAATGTTACTAAAAAAATGTATTAAAAAATACTACATATCAGATATCTACTCTAAGTTAAATGGTTCATTGTGTCCATGTGACTTTTTTGATAAACTTTTTTAAGAATGTTGCCCTGTTATCTAAGGCATAAATTGGTGAAAGTAATCTATTAAATTTTACTCTAATTTTTCTATTAGTGACAATGCATTAAATAATCACTTTAGTTTTATGACAACTAAAGCACTAATTGTTAAATAAGGCTTTAGACTGTTGTCTAGCAAAAATATAAAAATATTATTAAAAAATTATGTAAAAATGATTAATTAAATAACTTTTATTTTGCATCCACCATATTAAAAAAAAAAAAAAACATTTCGGCACATGCTATTTTATAAGAATAATTGCTATCAACTTTTGTGTATATTTATACGTTAAGAAAAATGTGATAATTGTATTAGTATTAGCTTAGCTCATTGTATTATTTTCTTTACATACTTTATGTTTTCTCCTTTTTATTTACATATTTAGCTATGCTCGTCATTCATTGCGAGATATATAGTACGTACTCAAACAAACTCAACAATATCATCATTATCACCTTTGGGTAGAACAATCAATTCTAGATTGTCTCCCTTCTTTGTGATTAGAGTGGTTTTGATAAGTAGAACTCAAAATTCACATAGAAATCGAACTAGCAAATGTTCATGTGACAATTATTATTTACAATTGCATGCTTTCAAGTGCATATTCGTATAGGAGAAATTCTGTTTGTAAACGTTATCGGAAAATATCTGTTAATATTACGAGCAAGTCATGCGATATCAGCAAAAAGTATAAGGTCATAAATATTGATAAAACGTTCTCTCTATTTTCTCTGGATGTTTTGTTTTTGTTTTCTCAACTAATCAGAGGCGGCGTATACTTTCTTGGCGAGGAATCTTAAATAAAATGGGATGGCTGATATGTATATTAAATCCTTGTTCATTGGTGTGCTATTTTAAAAAGGATCTACAACGGAAGTAGTATAGAATAGGAAAATCTTCGCAAACCTCCCATTAGACTGAATTTTGTTTCCATTTCAACATTTTTAATATATTTTAATTTAAAGATAGTGTGAAAAAGTGGCAGAAACGTCGAACAATCCTACTGCTGCAATAGTTAGACTTTGATTCATCACCAGAACACACGTCGAAACCTGAGGGAGGTTTTTTGCATTCGGAAAGTTTAGCAGTAACAGAGACTGGTTCTTCCTATTGCTCATTGGCGTGTGGGCTGGACCTGGAAAACCCACCATCCAGCATGCCATTTCGCTGATATCAAGGCTTCGTTTTGGGCGTCGCTTCTCTGTGAGTTTTCCTGAAAGGGAATCGTGTACTGAGAGAAGTGTCTTATCGAGTCTTCCCCGCTCCGCTCTAAAAATTTATACCGACTCACTATTAGGTAGCCGATGCGGGTCCTTACTTTCCTGAACCTGACATTGGGATGGAATACTCACCTGGAAGACACACTACTATTTTCCAGACTGAAGTCTTCGCCATCGCAATGGCAGCGAAGATAGCCCTTGATATGGAGATCAAGCGAAAGGACATTGTTCTCCTTTCGAATAGTCAGGCAGCCTGGATGACTCTGAGTGGGGGACTGCAGGTCGTCCGTGGATAAGCTGTGTATCCACAATCCTTTTTGGTTCCTGGTCACTTGGGGATCATGGGTAATGAAATAGCTGACATTCTAGCTAGGGCTGGCTCTGATTGTCCGTTCCTCGTTCCGGAATCCGTCGTCGCCGTTGCAGAAATGGGCAAACCTGAGTAGTTGCAGGTGCACAAAGCTTTTCCTTGATGGGCCCAATAGGAATTTCTCTGATGTTCTCTTGGAGCTCGGAGGGAAACCATGTAGAACTGTCTTTGGCATCATAACCGGCCATTGCTCGCTTTACGCTCATCTAATAAGGATGGAAATTGTTGACAACCCTGAGTGTCTGTCCTCCCTGGAAGGAGAGCCTGAGACAATCAAACAATTTCTGTGTGCTGTCGGGAGCAGGCTGGATAATCGGATATTCTAGGATCGGCCATCCTATCTGTAGATGAGCTGAAAAACCTTACTTCATTAAGAGGTCAGGAAAGTCTTGGTGATAGGGATAGGGATAGCACAATGGGCCGTTCTGGTCTCCATGCTTGGGATCTCTTGTCCCCTGCCTTTTAATAAAGAAAAAGACCTAAGCACACGTTTTCATTTATAGCATCTGCAATTATGTGAGCTATGGGAATTTCTACAGTTTTGGCAGCTTTACTTTCTCTGAAGTTTAGCTCAACGTTAATTTTTTAAGTTCAATTGTCTATTAAAATGAATTTCTGTATGAAATAGTAAAAGCAGTTAAATTAATTTAAATTTTATACTAGTATGTATAAGTACATCTTTGAAAATAAATTTCGGATATTTTTCAATTTTTATATCTTCAACCTGTCGCTAGATGCATCCCTTTTGATCAAAAATATCCCCATTAACACCCATTGATTGTATATCGGATAAAAATAATTGCAAATAAAAATAAAGTTGCGTTCGACTTGGACCGACCTAAACTGAAATTTTTTTTTAATTTTTTTTTTTTTTTTTTTTTTGTTACAAGTTGAAAAGTACACGACCGACGTCTATGGGCCCGGTTAACGGAGCATAGCGGTGGCCGAAGCTGCATCGTCCCTCTTATCAATCGCACGCTAAATTTAAACTTTTTTCGAACGATTGATTCACAACAGTTGAGCGCAATCAGTTGTCAATTCTTGGGGGTGTTAAAATCGAACGAAGGCGATAGACAACATGTTTTTCTTAGTTGGTCAGAGTCTGTTGTCTTGAGAACTTGTGTTCGTTCGTTCGTGCAAACGTGTGTGTCTTTGGAGTTTCATATATAGTACGGTTTTTTTTTTGTGGAGTTATCGTATTTTGTTTATCGCTATATTGGAGTCTGTAGTAGGATTGTTGTTTATAGTGCTATTATTGTTGTCACGTCTTGCGCTTATAACTGTAGCTATATACTACTGAAGGAAAGTTATATTTCCACCAGCTGGGAAGGAGGAAGCTTTTGTGTGTAACTCTGCGTTACAGTAATATTTTTTGGTGATTGGTTCATCTATGAAGTTATAATAAGTGCATAAACTCTGTGTGTTTATCTAACATTATCAAGCGATATACTCTGTTGTATGTCTCATATATGTACATATATGTATATTATAATTTATGCATACAACTAACCTCATAGCTTCTTCTATCACGCATAACTTCATTATATCCCTTTCCCCCCATTCAGTTTGAGTTTTGTTACGTAGTTTTTTTTTGTTTTTTTTTTTTGTTTCTTTCTTTTACTATGGGAAAACACTTGTTGCAGTGTCCGTAGTTTATTGGATTGATTTACTCGCCTCCGGATCCTTTTTATAAGGTCCTTGGGAAGTTGATAGCTGGTTTGTGTTCACAAGTATGAGCATATGCTTTTCTATGTACTTTTTGTTGCCTTCCGTTATTACTTCATATTTTATTTTCCTTCGTAAAAATGGCTCGTAAAACGTATTAGGAGGAAACACTCTGCTTTTATATGTGCATATATATATATATATATTTGTCTTTATGTTTGTATGCTTGCATGAAAAATGATTTGCTCTTATATATATTTCGGTAAAGACATTTTTTTGACGGATTTGTACACTTAACTGTCTTTACGTTGTGTTGTGTGATCTGTAGAAGTTTTTTTTGTGTACGTTTCATGTGTTTTTTATTTTATTTTTATTTATTTTTTTTACTTCTTTTTTTTTTTTGCCTAAATTTCGGTGTTGAGTGCTTTTGTATATATGCACAATAAGATGGATGGCGTGTCTTTAATGTAACATGTTAGGATACATTAACGTAATTGAATGGGAACATTTTTGTGGTACTTTTGAGGCTTTAATCGCCTTAATTCACGCCAATGGCAATGTCTGTGTTTTTCTTCTTCTTCTTGATACATTATAAAGATAATAAATGAACATCTTTACGTGAAGTATATTCATGAATACATGACAACAATATTGAGTTCAAGATGACGAAATGGAAAATAATTAATTTTACTTACTAATAAGTAATAAATCTTGGAAACTTATCAGGCACTGCGAAAATCATTTTAGCGATGCATGAATGACTGTACAACTTTGGATAATATGATTAAATTTGAGAGCATCTGCTATTATGCATACATCCATACATACATATATGTATAGAGGCTATGAAACATAAACGTGTTTTGAAAAATATTGAATCCGCATAATATTGGAAAACAGGCCTGTTCTATATTATTGCGCAATATTTTAGAACAAAGTGATAATTGAAAAAACAAATTCTTATCTAAATTACACGAAAATAAATCTAAAAAGAATTTTATGTAAGGAAAGAAAAAAATGGCGTAGTTAATGAGAGAGCGCCGGTTGAATAGAGATAAAGCTTTCAATTATGAAACTTACTTACAGTTGAAAACCATAAATAAATGTTTGTATGGGAATAGTTGACGTGTGATCTTAATGACTATTCAATAGTAAAGTGAAAAAGCTGAAGCTTAAGAAATACTTAAAAAGCGTATCGAACATTATATTGAATTATGACTGCAATCTGAGAGGAGGACAAAGCTGCATAAGATTTCTTCATATAAAGTTAAAATTTTTTTTCTATGAGCACTAATTGGAATTAATTTCTTATTGTATTTAATAGCTTGTAAATTATATATATATATATATATGTATATATGTTTTATTTTAAATAAAAACAAAAACCCTTACATTTTTCGTTTTATCCTTCATAAAGTCCTGTAAGTAATAGGAAAAATTTAGTTTCTAATATCGAATTAGTTTGAAATTCATGTGGTGCTACAGATCTAACTTCTAAGTCTGATTGTATTCTCTGTTTCATCTACACAGCCAGAGTTTGTTGTTATTTTCCGATCTGCTCTGAATTTTTTCATTTAAATGAAGCTGGATCTGGAGCAAACTTTAATTTTAAACGAATTTGATATAAGATTTAGTGAAAAAATATGTATAAAAAAAAGCTAAGTGCAACTCAATTTTGTTATTAGCAATGAATGATAACAATATTTTATCAAAGTTTTATCGAGATTAGCATGGTTAGTTTTAATAAAATCGATAGATCAAAACTAGATATGTAAAACATTGGCAATATGAGATAAGTTAAACTATTCTGGTGACAAAACTTGATTAACGTCGTAGGCATAGCAAGCTTAAAATGATTAAGAATGATCGATAACTTCAGTGATCATCATAATTATTGCTTATAGTGATATCGTCTACAAATCTATAGATGACAACGTGAACGGTTAGATTGAACGTAATGGATTTACAGTGTTATTAGAAAGTTTGTATAGTTTATAGCTAAATTCATTTAATTGGGTGTGTAATTACTATTGGTCCATAACTGAATTAGAAATTCTTCATCTTTTCAACGACTTCTTTACTATTCTTTCACCTTTGAAAAATTCGCGGCTACAACTTTTAAAATTGTTATATTTTTTTTAATTGCAGTACTTTTTTTTTCAAAATTATGTTAAAGTTCGGAATAGCAAATCTGATTAAAATTGTTTGTGATCTGGCTCCAAGTCATTATCGCACTCGACCACTTCGTGAATTTTAGGCATGCATACTCGTATAACACCATCAAAAATGCAAAATTTCATTGTCAGAAACTTGAATATAAAATATATTTCAGATTGTAACGTTAATAGTGAAACAAGTGATAGGACACAATCAGGCAAACAAAAGATAATATGTCAGAGGGGGACAATTTGTAATGGTTTCGGAATTACAGGATGGATGGAAACGATATTTTTTTCAGAGCATCCTTCTCTCTTTCCATAGAAGTTACAATCACCCCACCATAATCTTCCTCACCCCAATTTGAAATTTCTGAATTTTCTCGTTCTTTTTTTGAATTAACCATAATTTATATTGTAAAGCACGTCATTCACACCAATTTTTCATATCTAATTAAAAAAAAAAACATGAATCTTTTAGTCTAAAATGACCTCTAAGCACAAAATGCAACCCTTCTGCGTATTTTTTTTTTGTCTTAAGCATATTTAGCGAAAAAAGCTTGACACAGTATACATTCATGTCAATGATGGACAATGAAAGAGCTAATAATTTTGCATGGCTTGGAGTAATTCGTCGGTCTTACTTTAGGTAACCCCAACATAACTCTCAGTTTTCGCCAAGTGTGTTTGTGACATAATGAATAGCATGACTAAATAACGGAGGGTAAACAAAGAGGTTAGAATACGCGGCGTAAGTTCGACAGATATCACTAAGAGCTGTTGATTTTATGTTGAATAACACTTTGAAACGATATAAAGGGACAATATGAAAGTGATTAAGATTTATTTAGATAAAAGAATGATATTTGTGAGGCGAGATGGTGTTTGGAAGAGATCCAATATTTTGCTGGATTGTGGAGGGGGGGCTGTTGAGTTGGATGTGTATTCCAGGTTTAATCCAATCATTGTGCTATGTTAGTTTTTACTCTTATGAATATTCCGTTGCTGTGTATATTACTTGGTCCGTTATATGTACTATATAGATTTTTTTTTTTCAATTATTAATGAAACAAAACACCGCAAGGAGATAATTTCTTGTCCAAGATTTATTAAAAAAAGAAAAGAAAAAAAATGATAATGATTTCTACATTGATTTGTAAGTTATTTACATTAAAACGGAGAGTAACTCTACTAAAATTTATATTGATATTTAATATTGATTTTCACATTCAAAGACCCATCCGTAAAATACCTATTGAAAATACTTGTACTTTACTAAAGTGGGAGAATTTTTGAGCACTGAATAAGTTCTCTTCCCTTCCTGGCACAGGCTGGATAATGTGCACCGGAAAATTAAAAAAAAAATTTATCGATAACTTGTTTTCAAAAATTCAATAATAAAACTTCTATGAATTATTACATTTCGAGTTTGAGTGAGTGTATATGCCACGGTAAAAAAATATATATATATATATATATATTCACGCAAGTCTAGATATATGTATGTACAATGTACATGTATGCATAAAAATTGCACCTGTCTCATATAAGAATGATGCCATTTACTCCTGCCTGGACTATGGACTTTATGAATGAAAATAAATTGAAAGTCTGCCACATGCTACCAACCCTATCAAACTGGCAAATATTTTTCACCTTTTGCCATAGTCCACAGAGGATAAAACTATTCGAGGGACGATGGACCAGAAGTGGAAAATTGTGGACAGTAATCAAGAAAACGGCGAATTATTTGATGCGATTTATTTAGGAGCACTCAGTTCCTCATTCATCAAATGCGCCAGATAAATGGCCTGCCCGCCTTTGATGGCCAACTGAACTCTGCACTTAATGACGATGCGATTAAGTCATTAGTCTTCTATTGTGCGGCATCAGTATCTTGTACATTATAGTGGTGGTGGTGATGGCATGATGTAAGTGGAGCCTGCAGTCTGTAAAATAGTGTCAGCTCTATCTAGACAATTCTTGTATATACATATATATATATATATATACAGAATGAATTCGACTCAAGTGAATATTCGTCTTCAGGTGCGGGAACGTTGCCAAACCGTATACAAGAAGCATCATACAGATCCTAACTATGTAGTAGGTAATGGAGTTATGGATTCATAGTGTAATACGAGCATCTCTCTATTCGATGTTTCATTACGGGCTTTGTCTGCTGTCTGATATCAGATTTATTGTTCACCAACGCTTCTGCTAATGAACCAAACTCATGCCCCATCCTACAAAATTTTGAGGTTTACTCGAGCTTCTCCGATCATCCATCATGCAACACTATATATACACTATATCATATATATGTACCTTGAAGGTGCTGTAAATTTCTGAGACGTGCCGTCGTTATTCTCCCCAGCTGGAATGTATAACGAAAGCCTTTTGATATGTCTAAATGTAAGAACATCAGGTTTTGCTTCTATGGTCGACATGAATGTTGCATCTGACACGTTTGGAAATGGTGAAAACTTCAGGAAGGAAACTCTCTTTTGAGACATGATGTATGTATATACTATATATAAATTCATGTAGCAAACAGATATTTACATACTTTAAGATTTCGGTTGAAAGATGCATTCATTCAGATGCGTAACGTTAAAAAGTCACTATAAAATAATGTAAAAAACTTTTTATGAAGGCTTAGTATATAAGTGATAGATTTTGGCAAGGCTTATTCTAAGTGGGCTTCAAATTGTGGTTATTTCGATTGCCAAGACGTTACTATTGTGAGTTGCATAAAAGAAATGACTAACTGTGATGTAGAACATTTTTAAAGTGAATCTTGACCGATTTGAAAGGAATTATATATGGCGCCTTAGAGATAGAGCTAAATACACTTATGTGCATATAAATTAGATTTGGAATTGTAGGCATATATTGTATATGTACATTGCTAGAATAAGGTGTAAAATGTAATGGTATTTCAGTTTGTGAGTCGAGTTGCATCAAGTACTCGAGGAGTTATATGCAAAGATTTGGTGCGCTCCAGGCTATCGCATTTTGCTTTATAATGATAGCAATATTGTTGCTGCTTTAAAGCATATGCAAGGAAATAGATATCTCTGTGATTGTTGTATATAAAATGTCTGTGATGTGTATAATACGTATATATTTAGTTTTAAGATACTTTAGGAAAGATAAGATACTTTAGGAAAGCGTTTGTCTGTAATAAGATATCCCCATTAATTGCACACATATTTAAGGAATTCCTTCAAGGATTAGACATAGTGAAAAATGAGTGGCATTCTCCAAAGATACATAATATGTTAAGGGAAGACTTCACTAAATAGGCCCGGATTCTATTCAAGCCGTTGCGTTGGTCATTGAGCTTATTTATAATTTCTTTAATTAAGTCAATTTGGCTAACTTTGTAAACCAGGACATTATTATGAATACTTTCATCTTTCAGTAGTAATGAGCCACCATGGCAGTTGTACTTTTATTGCAGAATTTACCTCAAAAATTTGATTTGGGTTGATTTTTTTGATGTTAACGTATTCATGCAGGATTATTTTTATTCGGATCATGGATATGCCCATCGGTTGTTAGCTTCAAGCAGCATTTTTCGTACAGTTTCGATGGTTTTTGGTCGATGACAGTGGCAGGATGTTTTGTCATGGCCCATCCTAGATTGAACTGCGTCAGAAAATCGTTCTCATTTTTTAAGCACTGTCGAGTCAAAATATGTTTTTAAAGCCATAAAAAATCAAAAATTGTTGGTGAAGATTTCTGTTTATGTTTATAACATTTGAAATGAGCAAAAGAGAGATATTTTTGATAGCGAAGCTCAATGCTACCTAGTATGAACAATTTCTGTAACAGTATAAATTTATCGTACTTGTAATTTTAGAAGTAATTCCAGGATATAAAGTAAAATTTTTAAATATGTATGCATGTGATCAGAAAAACAACATATTTAAAGAGAATTCATAAGATGTTTGAATATGTTTCATCAATTCTCAATGCAGTGAATAGCATTAAAAGGACATCAAAAGGTCTGACAAGCATAGAAGACTACTTAAAGCCCGATTTGAATTTTCATAAAACTGTTCAACTTCAATTAAAATACAAGGACAGATTCCAAGCATAACCCAATATACAAAGACATTTATATTTAATTTATTCTTTCTTTTTATTTCAAACTAATTACCATTTTCTCATTTATATCGAAATGAAATCACATAAATTTTTGCGTTTAACAGCATTTTCATGTACTACATACAGTAGTCGGAATTTTTAGCCTATCAAGAAGTCTAACCAGAATCCATTCTTTAATAAGAGCAAAACCCTTAAAATTACTATTTTAATAGGGCAAAAGTCATGTTATTATGGTCGCGTGGTAATAGAAACTAAGTCAAAAATATATCCCTGCCTAGGTATAACAATTTACTTATACTCGAATCAATAAATTCTGACGAGTTTCTGATCTTTTGGTTATCCTTTTGATGTGCCTTGTTATATATAAGTATCCTAAAAACGTCACAGAACATGACATTTACGGTATTTTATAGAAATTGATTAGTTCGACCTGGCTTTTGTACCTCAGTCATATAATATTTATGTTGTGGATTAACATAGACGAATTGGTATATTTGTACAGATATACATATATGCAGAATTGATATTTTAATAGATATCACCTCTTCTGTCTATATACATACATACGTGTTATTCTCAAGTTAACCTGAGGACTTATTAATGAGAGACAGAAGCGTTCATCCTAAGAACTTAAGGCATATACATATGCATATATATATATATATATATACATATATACGTATTTACTCAGTCAAATCAAGCTTTAATATGAAAATCAATTTACATAAATATTTTGTACCTTAATAATCCTTAATTGCGGTTTATGTCGTGCACGTTGAAGTGGAGTTTTGCTCATTATACCAACTTTTTCCCCAGACTTGTTCAGGCTAGTTCAACCCCCGTAACTTTATCTGAACGTGCACGTAAAATAATTCTCATAGTCGGGAATTGTAGGCATGTACGTACATATGTATGTACATACATTTATTCGTATATTTCATTTTGAAATATGATTAAAAGTAACCATAGAGATGACTGGTGAAAGGGAGGTGGTATTCATATTAAACCTGTAATTGTCATCGATTTTTTTCAACAAAATAATAAACCCTCCTCTTAATAATGCTTTGTTGAAAGACTGAACTGAACTGAACTGAACAGAGATATAAGTATAAAGGTATTGAGGGAGGCGAGGGGAGAACAGGACCCAATTTGCTAATGATATGTAGGTATTGTTCTAACAAAAATAAATATCAACATAGAGTCGTCTGAAATACGACATTATACTAGTTTATTTTCATGTAAATATTTAGACAATTTATTATATCTGTTTACTTGCCATGAGTGATTAAGAGTTTATTTGCGCTGCTGACATTTTTGAAGTGTTTACTTTGCAAATGTTTCTCTGATCATATTAAAACCATCGGGCAAATATCGATGGAAGTTTCATTAAATTTCTCATAATGCAAGCTCCCGACTTGGTATTTAATATTATTGTATGTATTTGTTTGTGAGTACTTTGATCTTAATCCATGTATATGTATATCCATATATGTATGTATATATAATATGTATGACTTATTTAATATTAATGGTATGTTCCTAATATGTATATACATATGTTGATAAATGCATTGTAAGCAAATACATATCTATAAGATATACTTACTTTACATTGATTGACTACAACAGGTTATATTCAAAATTCATTATGGCTTATTCAGTATTAGAAATTAATTAATGTGCAAAGGAATTTGCTCAAAGCATATTAAAGGTGAAAATCGAAAAATATTCATATTTACTTTCGTCACCTTAATACTGAATAAGTGCATCAGAAGTTGTATTTTCTTTGCAAGATTTAAGTATGTGAAAAATAGACAACCTTTAACAGTGCGTTTTAAGACTTTGTGAGGAAATGTCGAAAGTATAGATAAGTTCAGTCTATTTAATCACTTATTGTTGATTTATTGGTTATTAATGTAAGCTGCTACAATTAAAATATTTGAACTTTCTACTTTTAGTTTCATAAATTCTTCGACATCTCAATAGAGAGTGCTCCTATTTGTAGATAACCAGTGGCAACCTTATCAATATCTGGGGATAGGTCGGGTAGATTATGGCGTTATGTTCTTACTATTTCTATAAATGCGATATTCTGACAATGGAATTTGAAAATTCTACTTTGTAACAATCGATTAAATAAAGTCTTTACACACAATGAATTGTTTACGCCAACGGAAGATTAGCTCTTAGTATGTCATTCAAAAACTAGACATGAGTATAGTCAGTAATGGTAACGGCGAACTTTACATAGTTTTCATTAACCAATTATTATTGACTCGACACGTTCTGATCGAAATAAATTTCCAAACGCGCCCCCCGTTGAAGAAGTTGATTAGCTTATATTGATAATAAACCTGGGGTTAAAATTAGAATCCCTAAAAAGATTCAAATCTACGACCTATGGAACTGTTTTATGAAACGCTTGATTCATCTATGGGGCTTTTCCATACGTAAAGTAGGAATTACTAGTAGTCATTTTATCAAATCACAAAATATATTACGTTAACTGCATTTTTTCATTAAATAATTAGCATTTGAGTACTCCTTGCCAATTCTAAGAAAAAAATGTAAAAATCTCAGTAGCACCTGAGAATGACATTATTTAAAATGCCTGTTTGATTAGTGTTACTTGCAAAATTATTATATTTTTACGTTTAAATATTTTGCAATGTTAAATTTTAGTGTGTTCTAACGTGTGTGCTTAAAATTTCCGATAAAAAATTTTCGGCGAAATTTTATTAAGGAAAAAAACAATATCGGCCCTTGGCAACAAATGATCAGTAAAGAAAAAGGCTTAAATTTTATGTTTGTTAAGTTTGAGGTAATTGTGAAAAGTATAATAAAAAAAAATATTCATTCATGAGAATAGAAGTGAATTTACTTATTGAAAATAAAATAATAGAATTATGCAAATTTGTTAATTTGTTCTTTTGAAAATGTTAGGTCGGGATTAACTACTACATATACAAAGGTTTCAAATATTCGGTTTAACAGTATCTATATAAACCGATTTATCATATCCAAATTACTTCGAAAAATTTGGCAACTATTATCTTTTCAAAACTCTAAATGAGGTTCACATCAGACTTTTCGAATAAATTTGATAACGGCAAGTTCTACCAAAACAGTGAGCTTTAACTACTATTTTGTGAGGAATGGTTTCACATACGAAGAGCTCAATTGAGAACATATACGCTTGTCTTTGGGTTTAAAGTAGTTAAGTTTAAATTTTGTCTCTTGTAACGATATCGATATCAAAACTTCATTTTATGAACCTTCAGCGAATCTTTGAAAGGTTTTGTTTCCTTTATTCTGCACGAGCCCTTTTCTGATCCATTATAAAGCTGAGGGATATTTATCAACAATATACCTTCTAACCCTAAATTTATGCCCAAGAAATTGGAAAGCTCTTCATAAGAGATTGGTTTTACTTTGTGGAAGATTTACACCGTGCTTATCGAATTAATTGTTCACCTCTCTCTCTCTGACAATATATTGTATGTACTATTTATATAGATCATTAAGCTAAGTTTGGATCGGACCAACATGGCCTTCTTTCACGAATAAAAAAATTTATTACCGTTAAGAAAACTACCGGTGGATCTTTGTGGTATGCATACTGTATCTAGATTTTAATAAAGAAAAATAGTCAGAAATTTAAATTTTTAATAAAGAGTGTTCTTGCTGAGGTTAAAAGAAATGCTGAGGCTTTTAGAGTAGTATATCATTGGAAAGGGTGTAAAGCAATCCAAGCAACAGTAATTTTTAATACATTATGTTATAAAACGCGGTAGGTTCGTGAAAATCTACAACCTCCATTTACTTGATACATATATTTCGATCGAACTATTTTTTTCATAAAAGTCAAAATCGGAAATAAATAAAATTACATCCTTATCCTGCTTATATCAAATCCTTATATAATACTATTCATTCATTCATACATACACACAAGGATTTTATATTTTATATCTAAGAAGTCTCCAAGTTTCTTGCTGAAGTGCATGCATCAAAAATAATGCTCTCATATCCGTTTTATACTCTGACCCAACTTGTAAATTCTCCGTATGAATATAGTCTCGTTGGCCTTTTCCTTGTTCCATCCACTGAAACATAACCAGCTTTCTTCCTGAAGCTTTCAACAGCTTCTTCGTCCTGTGGGTAATATAAGTGTCTGTTTTTGTCAGTTTCACTACAAATAAGAAATTAGGTGCCACTTGAGCGCACATAAAGTGCTGTTCGCATTATTCCAGCCACACACTCCTATGATAAGTATTTTCCCTTATCAACCGCAGATATTAAAGTAAGGATAAGCGATAGAAAGGCAGAAAAACTGGATTTTGTTTTTTTGTCTTGGGTAGGTGAGTGGGGGGTTTTGTTTTTTTAAAGAAAAAAATTCTGGAGACTTAAGCACGGTTGAGTGAATTTTTTTCTGAAGAAATCAACTATGGGGTTAAATTTTGAGGTCATATTGCAAGAATTACATACTTATTATTTTTTAGATTGAAAGGTGCCATAATTATGGCAAACCCTAATTTTGTAGTTGGTAGTGAAAGGGTTATCAATATTATGTTACGCAATATAAATTTTTCGGAATGTGATTGAAAATTTAAAGTGTTATACATTTTTCTTTAGAATTATCAGTGCATATGTCAAATAAAGCCTGCACATATGTATTTATGTATGGATCGATTGTTTTCAGTTAGCAATTCAACAAGTAATTTTATTTAGAAACGGCAAAGATTCCTCCTTCCTCTTTGGTATTTCTCTCATGTTGCGTGAGGCACTTTAGGGTAGAACAGCGAAAGTAGAGAATAATAGCTGTAAGTATTAAAGACTTGTTTATCGTAATAAGTAGGCGATGTTTGGAAAATATTCAAAATGCTTGCATCATCGTAGGTCTGCATTGTTCACGTAATTGTTGTCAATTAACTCTTTTGCACTTTCAATTTCGTTTCTCTCTTCAAATCTGTTTTTCTCTTTTCAATCTCGCAATCCAATCATTGTTATTCAATGAAAACTCGTCAAAAAATTACCCCATTTTTGCTAAAGAAAAAATCTAATTGTAGATGCAACGCTACCACTTAAAATTCAAGGACACGAAAAACTTTTGTAAGCATATAAGTATAATTATGACTATTTTCTGTCGATTATCTGCTGACGATACTGCTAACAATTTCGTATAAAACACGGTAAAAACATGTGCCCAACTCCTTATTAAAAGCTAATGAAGTTGTGTGGTTTCTTACTACCGCATGCGTATCAGGCTTAAGAAATAAAAACATAAAAACATATTTATTTAGAGTTTTTCAATTATTTGTTCAATCGTGAACAATATAAAATAATTGATGTAATTAGTTTTAGTGCATATTTACTGTATTTATGTTGAATTACAAGTTTTAATAATTAATTGATCTTAGACCAATTAAACTTTTTTGTTTTGTTTTATAAATTTTTCTCTGTTTGTGGTTCTTATCTCACTTGTTTTGTTGTTACTCATTTAGTTATTAATTTTTTTACATATCAATTTATCGGATTTGAATAGCAGGGTTATTTCCACTCATTTATTAAAAAGATATTCGTTTAATAAAATAATAAGTTAGCTTAGATGTATATAATTGATTAGTTACAGTAGTGCCATGTATGTATATCATTACGGTTATTTCTCAAAATACATCTAGATTTACATATAGATTTACCAATTGGTCTATAATAAGGTAATTCTTAAACGCTCATTTAAATATCTAAAACGTTTTAATTGGTGCATAAAATTTCGCATACTTATGCATACATTTACAATTAACTTCCTTTATTCACTGATTAAATATATCACTGGGGACATCAGTAGGAACAGGTACTGTGAAAGACTGAAGGTTAATTTCACTACTTGTTACATATAAAACATTGCCGAAGAAGATCATGTGCTGGCCTGGACACTCATTTCTGAGTGTGCACCTCTTAAATGTATGAGCAATCTCATTTCCGGTGGTCTTACTTTAGCCTTATGGGATTAAAAAAAAAAACCTATGTTAACATTAATGCAAACAAATGAAATTTCTGTTAAACTCTTTTAGGGAAAGTGGGCAAAGGATTATGTGCTACGAAATGTGGATTGCCACCGAGACTGCAAAAGCTTAAATTTATGTGTTCCGTATTATTCACAAGACAAGCTTTTTGGTTTCTATACATACATTTAGGAAAGATTTGAAGCTCATCCGCTTGATGTCCTTGTATTTTTTTTGTTCCTTGTTTTTTTTTTTTTGTTAATAGCTTTACAGCAACGGAGAGAGATAGAAGAGCGGTGCGGTGACGGCGGCGGCGGCAGTACAGCAAGACGAACACTCATGAGCTAGCCGGCCGGCAGTAGGATTAAGCTTAATTAGTGGTTACTTTTAAATCTCTTTCGTAATTATCTGCTCTTATGTATATGTATATAGTTTTATATAACCTAGGATATGCTCGTTCCTTGTTCTCAGGTTTGTGCTCCTTTCGTCTAAAGCTTATAGCCCCGCAAAAGGGTTTGTTCGGCGCTTTTAGCTGAGTTAAGTGCAATAAATCACATGTGTACGGCCTTAAGGAGAAACTTGGTTCGTTGATTCGTACAAGCAAAAACAACTATACTAACTAAGCTTAACCGTTTCCTTTACCCCCCCCCCCCCCCCCCCCACCTCCACTCTCATATACCTATTCACTTTCTGCAGACATATTCCAGCTTTTCTGTTTCGGTCTTCATTCCTAGATATGTGTGCACCGCACCGTTTATATTGTTTCTTTGTAAGCAAATATGGCTACATGTCCTTCCCACAGAGAACCTGTTGTGTATAAGTTGATCCATATCGTTGTGCAGGACTGCAGTATTGTTTCGGAGGTCTTTCATAAAATTATTTCTATGTTACCACTGTAAAAAGTGGGGAAAATAATATCCCTTTAAATTGAATAGTGCGCATGCGAATTTCCCAAAAATCCCAGTCTCAGGATTATATTGTTGTAGGCGATAATATCCTTTGGCTCTTTACATTTATATCACATCACATTGCTTGCTATTCTCTCTCCCTCTCTCTCTCTCTCTCTCTCTCTCTCTCTCTCTCTCTCCTCCACTCGGAACAGCTTCGTTCGCATTGAAATTTAGTTAAGCTTACTCTCGAACTCTCTTTGGTTATCCCCTGGACTGGATGTGTTGTTTGTAACCATAAGGTGTAATACTACTTTTATACTGGTATAGTGGTGTATACACACAGAGATGTCATACCTTGTGACTCCATCAATTTAACTTGTATTCAAAAGGGGGGGGATTGAAGTTACGAGTAAACTTACACCGGGTGGCCGGATGCGTTGGAGCTGTAAGCAAAACTATAGCTTAGTACCTAGGATAGTCTCGGACGTGGCGTGCGGTGATGGATTTAGCAGTTAGTTTCATTTTGACGTTCAAGACGTATATGCAAACGGTCCGGATTTAAGAATAAAAAAAAAAAAATCAGATCGGGAAATTCTGATCTGGAGCGAAAAATAGTCGTAGCTTCTCGAGATTCGTATTATCATAATAGCTACTCAGTGCAGTGTCTCGTATTTATTATTTTACATATATATGTAAATCAAGTGTTAGATTCTTACCACGTTTCATATATTACGATTGTTAATAATATATACGAGTAATATGGGCTTCACCTCTTTCGACGATAAGTGAAAAGTGACAAGTTTGTGTTTACCATTATTGATAAATTTCAAATGTTTCATATCTCGAATGGTTGTAGCATAACTACTCAATTCAGAATTACATCGATATGTTACGGCAGTGCCAGTTATCGCGAGTGGCAGCATGACGTTTATTCAATTAATTGAAAACGTGACATAAAGTTTAAATTGTCGTACTAGATATACATACAATGTACATTGTACATACATACATCGTATCATAGGCTCTGGGTAAAAAATAAATAAAATGCTCTGTCGTTCAGGAACAGGACATCGAATACTTGACACGTTTTACTGTACGATAATAATAATGATAATAATATTAAAAGCAGCACATGTGTAAAAATCAGACAATCCATGTAATTTGCCGTATAATCGCGCGCGGTTTTTGATACTTTTATTCGCGAGTATTGAGAGAAAGGATGAGATAAATTTTTGTTCAGTAATTTGATTGTTGTCCTTTGTGAATTATTTTACATATACTTTTAGTTGAAATACTCTTGAGATGTATATACATATATTTCATGGGATTTCTTGAAAGAATTGTAATCATTCGATTGTTATCACAGTCTTACGATGCACAAATAAGGTAAAATACGTTATGATGATGTCCACTACAATCCTTCTTTGAGGATATAGTGTAGGGTATCGAAATTAGTAGGTGATGGTATTACTTTGGCCAGGAAAACATACCGCACGCTAATCCAGTTAAATTTTAAATCGATTTCAGTTGACCGCGTGTGCACGAAAATTTACCTTTCGTTTGCTGCATTGTCAGCATAAATTTAACATTCGTTTCCCACATATGGTTGACACTGCTACAATCCAAGCCCCAGGCAGTTTGTGGTAATCCTTCGCCGGCATGGACTCTCATATATATATGGAATATATGTGCCGGTGTGTGTGTGTGTGTGTGTGTGTGTGTATTTGTTTGCTAAGCATGCTTTACGTAAAAAAACCATTTTAAGGATGATTGATGTTTTTGAACATTTTCCAGAGCATAAAAACAAAGGGAAAAAATAGAGGAAGAAAAATACAAGAAAAGCGAAGGCGCCATTTGGGTACTATTTTTTTTTCTACCATCCACTCGGCCATAAGTCGACTTTATTAAGGCACTTTATGCCAAATTAAGGATTTTAGGATTTCAAGTTTTACCATTTTCGTTGTGTTTTTCACAACAGACCCATTAGAGCGTGGGAGAACTGCTTGGTTGGTTGGTTGGCTGGCTAGCTGGATATTATAGAATATGGGTATACATAGGAGAAGAGATGGAAAGAGGAACAGGGACTGACTGACTGACTGGTTCACAGGAATAATCGCTTGACTGTTGCTTAATTTCGCAGACTGTAAATCAACTTGTTATGTAGACATTTACGGATGTAGTTATAAAAAAAAGGGACTTCAGTTGGGGCAGCCGACGGTATAAATATCCAAAGTTTCAGACAGAAATAAGCTTGTTCCTTCCTTCTTTCCTCTCTCCCCAATTCTCATTCTCCTTCATACAAAAGTTGGAAGTTAAGCTAGGAAAAATTGATTCCCCAAGCTAGGGCTTAAGTAATGATTCTGGGGTCTCCATAAGGAAAAAAAAAACGAAAAACATATAATGCCTTCCAACATAAATTTATTTGGTGTAATTTTCCCTTACATAAATATCTCGGAAAACATTGAGCACGAAAAGTCGAGACACTTGTGAGTTGTTGTGCCTCCTAAAGTCCTGAACGCGTATAGTCATTTATATAAGGAAGTATAGTGAAAGCTCGCATGAATGTACGGTGTACATACTGTACACATCAGAGGCCTCCCCCATCAGCCCTATACACGTGTTCTATTTACACTGACATGAAGAGGCTATTTATCATTGAATAAGTTCCCCCGGAATATCTCTAAGCGATGTCAAATTAAAAACCTCCATAGAGAGCTCTCATGTGCATATCCCATGCCATGCCTGTGGCTTATTTCTTGCCACCTATATTTGGACAGGGAGGCGGGGGACAGAGAAATGGAGGGCATAAATTATTCATTAAGAAATTTCTTTTAGATGAGTTTCCTCTTTTTTATTCAATTCGTCGACCATTAAAAAAGATTTTCCTTTTTTTTTCTATTTTTTATTTTTTTTTTTTTGCCTTCTATTTTCTCATTCTCCCCTGAGTAGAGTATTATCCTACCCATTCCAGACTCTTCCTAGACTTCTGGTGTGGTGAGCGATGATGGTGAACTTTAGAAACACTCTCTATACTAACCAACAAGTTTAAGCTTACCATTTCTTCTTGTTATCTATACGTATCTCTACTCAACCCCAACTCCCAAGCGTTCGTTCGTTGGTTGGTTGGTTGGTTGGTTAGTCGGTTGGTTGGCTGGTTGGTGTATCATCTACTTCAATTCTCTGCACTTTAAAGCAATTTGAAAAGGGTATGCATTTCAATGCATTGCAAACATTTGAATTACTTAAACCACATGAATTTCTGAAATTGCATTCAGAGAGAAACTTCATATTGATTCATATCTAAAATTCCGTATCCCTGTTCGTTAGATTTGTGCAATACATACTCTTATAAAGATTGTTTAACTGTAAATATTTCCAGATATGCTGAGATTAGATGTGAATAACTATAGAACTACTATATGTGTATAGATGTTTGTATATAGAATATATTATTATGCTCATTGTTTTCTTGTCGACTACATTTATATTCTATATACTTATATTGTTTTCAGAAAAGTAAGAAACAAGAGCAATGATTAAAATGTTTTCCATTTCAGTAAAAATGAACAATACCAGATTCTATGAGAAATTATTTATTCAATTATGTATTCTGCCCGATTGTGCTTCTATGAATTTTTGTCCAATGAGCATTTATGTGAACCTTTAATCATATATTGTGAAGGAACTATACTTATTCATAGTTTCTCAAGTTAAATATTTGGCATTAAGAGTATGTATTACAATCTGTGAGAATCATTTTGTGTTGATGGTCGGAAACAGGATTCAAAACAGTGACTGGGAATGTCTTCTTTTTCCAGGTCCTTCAGTTAGTTGAATGTAGCCATTTTGATGATGTCGATTATCTAAAATTGATGACCCATCTCTTTTCACCTTGTTCTAGAAAAACAAAGAATCATAATTGAACTGAGACTCCATTTGAGACGAAATTGTAAGAGTATTGTAATTTTATTTTTGTCACATTCATTATCAGCCACTTTGATATAGTTTCTTAGTCCCAAAATTTCCATACAATGCCTTCTGTAGAATCTGTATGGACGAAGAAGAGGTTGAGAGCGTTCAGCACCTGATGTGTGAAGCTTGCTAAGCTTAGTAGGAATACGCTCGGTAGTTACATCTAACCTAACCTTTTCAATGGCCGCCACTCTAACCTAATCTAACCTAACCTAGTCCCAATTGAGCACTTACTTTTTATATCCTAGATGAAATCTATAGAGTATACTAAGTTTGTCATTCCGTTTGTAACACCTCGAAATAATGATGGTAGAGCAAAATGGATTGGACACCCACGAATAATATTAAAAGTTATTTTGATTTTTGCATGTCCGTCCGTCCGTCTGTGCGCACGATAACTCGAGAACGCGTGTACTTAGAGAGCTGAAATTTTGTACACGGACTTTAAAAAAAAAGTAAAATTAAGTTCGAAAATGAGACAAATCGGGCAACTCCTTCGTGGGGTTTCTATACAAAACTTTCGTTTTCCACTATATATTTAGACACTGCCTGAGAATGTATTGATATAGGGAGCTGAAATTTGGTACATGGTGTTTCATTGTACTAGCAAAAAAAATTATAAAAATGGACTAAATCGGGCAACTCCTTCTTGGTGTTGCCATATAAAAATTTAGGTTTTTTACGTATACTGTGAAAACGATCAGTCCAAGACATTTTTATTGTCCTAAAAACTTCTTCAGAATACGAAATCCTATAAAATTGGTTATAATCATTTTTTCTGTCCGACAAACCGTTCTAGAAATATATGCGAAAAACCACTTCAAAAATCAAACTTGCACAGAAGGGTGACAATACGAAATTTCATACGGGCATTCATCTTGGTCTTAGACCAATTCTAACGTTTTTGCTTGTTTTAGTATAAGGAATTATCGCAGTGTAATAGCCAAGTGTAGGCAATATCTGTGCTCATTTGGTTCCTACAATGTACTGTAGAACACAGGAGCTTGCGAATTGTAAAGTGTATAGAAGTAGAAAAGATTTTGAAAGTAGTATAGAGAAAATAATCAAGGTGCCATGACTCTTTAATTCCTTTCCTTTCTTTCAAATGGCATAACCGAATATTGTTCTGACTACTACCCACAATTGAAATTTATGAACTAGAAATATTTTTCTAATCCATACAACAAATTAGACAAAGTACATGTTGCGCTAAATTATAAGATCTTAATGAGCAATTAGAGATAATTTGTATAAAATAACACTACTGAGTTTAGTTACATTGAGATGAATATTTCAAAGGATGCCAAGTTCCATATTGACAAATTTATCTTAACCATTGAAAGAGGTGTTCTTATCTAAAGAAATAAATTCTTGAACATCAATACTTTAGATTCAAACGAAAATAATTACCATGAAATTTCATTATAATTATAAGTTAATCCATCATTTCCTTTGATAATAATTTAACATAATTGGGCACCTTTATGTGAATTCAAAGAGTCTAACCTCCCACCACAGTGTAGAATAGATCTTATACTTTCATTAAAATTCAAAGGCCAACAATCCAACCTCTTTATCTATGATAAAATACCATTTAATTTGAAATACGAAAATTTGTATTAATGTACATATCTACAATACAAAAGGTATCCATAGTTATAGGCTTTTCATACCACCATATAAAAACATCCGTGCTGCTTGAACAATTCTTAGGAATAAAAGGTCCAAGTAATCCTTACAATAAATTATTACACCCATGAGATTTCATGAGTTTTTTTTCTTTCTTCATTTTCTTCCTACACAAAAATCGATCCAATTTCCCCAAAAATTTTACTTTTGCTTGAAATTAGTATTTAAGGTAAATGAATGGTCTTGGTCATTCACATACATACATAAAAGAGGGTCAGCGATTATTTCGTTTCAGCAAAGTTGTTAGTACATTTCCCTTTATGTTTCCACATAGCGTGCTTCTTCCAATTTCCACTCAATGTGGAAGACAGGATTAAATAGATTGAGGAAGGAAAATATCGGTAACCACTAATCACGTGTCACGCGATATTTTGAATGTTGTAAACCTGTAATAGACAACTGTATTCTTGGAAAAATATGCGGTTTATTTGGCAATAAACTGATAATAGATTTGAGTAACGATAACGACTAACTAACTGAAAGCAGTTCAAGTCATCAAATAGTAAATGAGTAATTTTGCATGTTATAGTTGTCTATCAACTCGAACAAGAAAATGATTTTTTTCCATCAGTTTGAAAATATTATGTTCTTTTTCCTCTTCTTTTACATTTTCTAGTACAATATTCAGGTCACAGTTTTGAAGTATTGAATTTAATTTGGGGAATCTGTCATGCGCTTGTTCGGACAGTTCAAGTTAAGTATCACAATTCTCTCATACAACAAGCATAATGTTTCAAAAATAACTGACAGCTCTGATAATAGAATTGGCATCGCCATATTTGTTGTGTGTGTGTTTGTGCCTTTTCACAAACCAAAAGAGACACTTGAACGTGATGTGGCTCGGCTAACAAGACATAGCAGCTGTAAATTGAGTTATGAACAAAGGCCTGAAACACAATTGGAGCTTTTCAGTCAGCTTGAGATTTGTTGACAATGTAAATCAATGTAGAACAACACAATTGGAGCTTTAACTTTTTTGCCAGCTTCAAGTTGGCTTGAGATGTGATCAAATTGCAAATTTCAAGCCCAATGACTGCCAGGGAATTTTTAATGTTGCCAACTTTGCGAATGTCGAATATTAGATGAGAATGGCTTCTGTTGACACATTTAAGAAGTAAACAGCTACCAAAACTGTAAAAATAGAAGAAAACATAGAGTTTTATATAGAGTTAGTAAAAGACAAGCAGTTTCTGTGGGACATAAAAAAAAACTCAGTTTTAGTTTTACATATAATTGGTACATCTCAAAACTATCCAACAAAGTATGCATTTATGGAAAATCAAAAGCATTAACTGTCGCTCCTTAATAAATATTCTCAACATAACCAAGTTAAAGTTGCAAATGTCAAAAACGCCAGTTGTGTTCAATTCAGTTTTTTCAGTCAGCTTTAGCAGAAAGCTGGCCATAAAGCTAGCTGAAAACTTCCAAATGTGTTTCAGGCCTTACAGTATTTAGGAATTGCTTTACCTAGCTCACGACTAGTGATGAAAACTAGCCAGGAAGACATTAGCTGTGCTCTTTTGTGTACCTACCTGGCTCTAGAATACATTGGGGAGAATATTTTGTTTTTTGTTTTGTTTTAGTCAAGAGTAGTATTTATATTCATTTAAATTAAATTTTGCATTGACAACTAGATGGCAATGTGCGCAGTGTCTTGATTTTTAAATTTTTGCTATTTTTCTATTTCAATTTTCGGTAATCCTTTGACGGTCAGTCAATAATTAGTGAGAAATAAAGAACAAAAATATTGGAAATTACTTGCAATAAAAATCTTGCGCGAGAAAATCTTTATGGTTATAGCTGTTCGATAATAAATCTCATGGCTGCATTAAGCTACACTTGTATTATGGCAAAATAAAACAATCGGCAGCTCATCACTCAATCTAGTTGCTACTATAACCTTAAATATTCTATGTTAGATGTCTTCCATTTACATTTAATTTAAATTCATGTGAGGAAACTCGCTGTTCCTAATGTTATGATGTATTATCTAGAAAATGCAAGCTTTGAACAATCGTTTTTTTCCCATTTTATTCAATAAGATTGGCTGATTGATATCATGGAAATAATTGAATTGTGCACATGTCTTAAAATATAAATAATTCTATAAATTGGACTGTACGTTAAGTTGGTGGTAGAGTAACTTCAAAATGTTTCTCAGCTCGTGCTCTACTTATTAGGCATGTATATGGTGGCTGGATGATGTAGAAGAGGATTTTACTTCACCTTGATTAATCAAAGCTTTTTCCAAAGAGCTCAGTATTTTATATTTAGGAATCAAAAGAATTTAAGTATGTGTATATAATCTTTATTAACTGTATATATCCTTTTTTTTTTACATCTTCTGGGTGCTGGCGATTATTTATTATACAAATTTTCTTTTATTATTTGAAACCTTCCTTAGTACTCTGATTTATCTAAAAAAAATCCCATTTGAATTTCTAAACACTCCATGCTTATTATGCTATGTATGTGCACTTAACTGTCATTCATTTAATATTCAAATTTCCTTAGTTTTATTAAAAAAAAAAAAAAAAACTATTTGTTTTCTGGCAAAAGTAATACGTCCCACATTTTTTCCACTTAATAATATTAAAAATAAAATAAAAAATTAAATTTTATAATTCCCAAAGCACAAAATGGGAACGTACTTATTATAACACATAAAACAATGTTTCGGAAAAATTAGTTTTTTTCTGAAAACTACCTCCGAGATGTTAAATCGATGAGAATATCCTGACAACAACAAAAGATCCTTTAAAAAGAACAATAAAACTAAATTATTAACAACTTTATGAAGTGTCTCGTTAAAAGTATAAATAATGGTTTTTTAATGCTTAAATACTAAATAAGAGATAAATAAAAAAAAAAACTAAATTTAAGTGAAAAGTGTATTTGTAAATTTTTTTTGGGCATAATGTTGAGCACACTTGAGGCATTAGCGGGCAAAATATCTCCAGGATCCGGAAAGAATAGCCCTCAACAGCAGAACTGCAATGGATTGGATAGCAACTGTAATAGAATAAATCATCTAAATCACAATATTCATCCATACCATAAGCAGGATCATGGTTGTACGAAAGAAAAGTAAGTTGAGATGGATTTTGTTGATGTGTGTTGTACGTACATATACTCCTGTATAACAGTTTTGTGCTTTTTGTTGTCCCTCTATATATATATGGAAATCTTAAAAAACACTATATATATGTCGTATATGCGTATTCCCTGTTTTAATATAATTTTGATTATAAAAGAAAGAATAGATGCTATAAATAAAACTATTACACAATTAATAATTCAATAATGATAGGTACCTAGGTAATGAGATGTTTTAGAGTTGGTTGAATATTAGTTTGGAATGTATAGTAGGCCCATGTCGAGAAATAAAAAAAATATCGTTAAAGAAGAGGACATGGTATGCTGGAGGAAAGTTTGTATGTCCCGATTTCTTAAGTGATATACATATATTTTCTAATGAAAAAAGCAGTTCGAAGAGTCCACAACTGTATTAGTATATCTTGGGGCGTTTATAAAAACAACTGATGTACTTGACTCAACTTTATTAGGCAGACTGAACTCTAGCTTACTTTTATACTTTTACTAGATTAGAGAGCTGGAGTCTGCTCCCCTACATCAGACTTACCAGCTCTAATGATTTAAGCAAATCTAAATCACTACATCTCCCCCTATAAACTTTAATTAACAATTTTTTTTTTTTTTTTTTTTTTTTTTTTAACTATTCAACTAGGTTTCTTTTCTGACCAATCTGCTTAACTAATTGATACCCTACTCCAATTCAATGTATGTACACAGTTCCTTATTCAAATAGACTGCAGCATGTACCTACTTAATCTACATTTTTTTTTTTTTTTTTTTTTTTTTGTTTTACTCTAGTATTTATATATATATATATGTGCGGGCTAGCATTGATTGTTCTTATTACATATATAAATTTTGTTTTTTTTTTTTGTTTTTTGTTTTTGTTTTAATTTTAAACTCGTGGACGTAGAAAGAATGCATTGCGCCGTAGTTCTTCTACCTTCTTAATGTACTCCATATTTTGGTTTATATAGATATAGCGTGTTTTTGGTGGTCTGCCTCGTGGTTTCTTTACTGATCTGTCCAGTCTTTTACTTACGCCCATAAAATATGTACACTTGTTTTCAATCCGTAAACCTTTATTCTTCTATTTTCCACTTTTATATTTTTATTTGCACAATGTCACTTTTTACGAGACAGTTATTTTCGACCGTTCGACTGCGCCATGTATTAGTATATCTTGGGGCGTTTATAAAAACAACTGATGTACTTGACTCAACTTTATTAGGCAGACTGAACTCTAGCTTACTTTTATACTTTTACTAGATTAGAGAGCTGGAGTCTGCTCCCCTACATCAGACTTACCAGCTCTAATGATTTAAGCAAATCTAAATCACTACAACAACCACTTGGATACTGGCTTCTCGATGCAAAAAGCAGATCCCGGAAATCCTCTTTGTGAAAAATTGCTTTGTTTTTGATAAAGAACATTTTATATGATTTTATAATTGCTTTTGTCACATATATAAAAATTGTCAAATACTTGAAATGGTTCTGTTTGGTTCTTTTTCTATGTGCAGAACAGATTCATTCTAAACGAGAAAAGAAACGCAGTAGCATAAAGAAATCAGTTTATGTAAATTTTGATGTTTGTTCAGAAAAATCTCCTTATCAAGATCATGATATTACATGACCCGGGAAGTCTGTTAAATTATTTATGCGGGCAGAGTTTTTATTTTCTCTAATATGTTGATCGAAAACACTGCTGTTTTTCTTAGAAAAGTATTGTAAACTACCGACACGTTGAAGCAAGTATGGCGTACATTCTGAAAATAATATTGTTATTATGCTTTGAGGAAAATTCGATTTCTATTAGAATTATCTGTTAAATCTCACTAATAAAACCTGCTTTCTTTTTACAGGAGTCTCCTAAGCATATGTTATTAAGGTATCGGTTATTTTGATAATACATAATTTCAATTACCTACAGATGTTAATTTGCTCGTGCTCCATAAAATTGATTTGATCAATGCAGTTTAAATCGTAAAAAAAAAAACAAAATCATTATGAAACACCATGTATCGTACGACAAACACCCTATACCCCACCCCTCCCTGTTTGGAATTTTCTAGGGTAAGCAAATTCACTAAGAAATCTAGCAGTGCTGAATTACTGTAAACATATACTTTTTAAAACACTTGAGATACATACGATTTTAAAGGATCATTCTTCCAAAATAAACTCTGAATTCACCGTACATATATTAGCATTATTATTATCATCAGACAAGATCATTAACGGCTTAAAAAACCGTCAGATATTGAAGGCAGTATGTAGTTGACTTTAGATAAATGATAGAATGTAATTTTTTTACACTCAACATAAATTTCTACATCAAAATAATTTGCTATTGAAACTATTTTATCATCCTGTAATTATTCAGTTTAAAGCAAAGGAAAATCCAAAACTGACTCAGAAGTAATTTATCCATCCAAATACGTATAGATTACGTCTGTTTGAATGGATTGAATATTCATTTTGAGGTCAAATTCTTAATGTTACCTATACAGTAGGTACATACATACTATGTACACATATCCACAAAAACATATATGCATCCATATGCAGTATCTATGCAATGCATGCATATTATCCAAGTCAGAAATTCCAAAACTGGAAACTGCCTAACCCGGAAAATCGCGAAATATTTCCGCTTCCATGCAGTTGGCCCTTGTAATAATAATGAATATCAATCAATTTCATTCTGAGCACTTAACGAATACAAAAGCAGCAGTCTTCTTCCTATATACCAATTCATGGCAAAGCTGTTATTGTAACTGAAGCAGTATAGATATAATCAAATCACAAAGTTACGGTTCAGTGTCCCGTACTGATGCCAGTTAGCTTTCGACATAAAACTGATAAATGGCATCCTCCACCCCTTGAATATTGCTTTGAAATGATAAAATTTCACAGGATATGGTGCTGGTTTCAGTGCTGCTTTCTAACTTTGAATGAATCACTTGCGCTATAAAAATAAAATTGGTTAAAATTATTGCTTTATATATGTACATTGTCATATAGTTTTGTTGCTATTGTTATGTTGAGAAGGAATTTTTCAAAACATAAAATTACACGTATATTTTTGTCAATTTTTGGACGGGAAGGGAGATGTTTAAGGGATAGAATTATCTTAACTACTGGCCTCGCTTAGTGATAGTACAAATATTTTTTTCAACTCGCACATAAGGCACCAAATTTACCAACTTCGACAATGTTTTCATGCATGGGATTTTCTATCTTGAAGCAACTAGCCGAAACATATAGATCACGCTAATTTGGGTACCAAGTCATTAGGGCAGCTATATTGCGTACCGCCTTGCATAGTTCTTCTCCATCTGGATTTTTATTGCAGTAACATGAGCAGATAAAATGAAGATTTACACAGAATGATGAAAGTTGGTTATAAAATATTATTTTCAAAAATAAGAAAATCTTCAATACCTTTTTTGTTACAACAAAATCCAATATTATAAATGGAATAATTCCATGTCTAGTTTACCAGTAAATCCTGGTATTTTATAATCAGTAACATATAAGTGCCCTTATCGTATAACAATAGACTCTTGTATAGAGTGTCGTTTCATAGTTAAAACGAAGGGTGAAATTAGGTTGCCGAGGTGAGGCATGTAAAATGAGGTTAAACACACCCTCATTTAAAAGAGAAACATTGTAATTGTCTCTGTTTTCCCCCAATTTAATTATCGAAAGTAAGTCATATTTTTTCCGCGTTCAACCGCATTAGTACGAAACTGTTACGAACCATGAAAATGTTAATGTTGGTCTCTGTAATGAACCATAGAACTTACCTAGCTCCAAAACATACAGAAATTGAGCAAGCAAAAAAGCTTTTCACCGCAACTAAATAGATAAATCTCAGTGTTGTGTATGCAAGGGGGGGGGAAAGGCAGCAAAAGCTCTGAATATTTTTTGTTAGCTCTACTCATCATTTTGGGGTAATTAAACCTTGGCTGTTGGGTCTCCATATATGTATACCCCCTCCTACTAGATATATATATATGTAGTACTACCACAAGGGGTGAGGATCAACACCCGGAATAATCCGTTCGGCTCCCGATAACTTAGTCACGTAAATAATTAAGCATGTGACGTGTGTGTTTAAGTTAATGTCTACATTTTAACTCCTGGGGGGGCCTTATCATCACTCCACCGTTTAACTTCCCACCCAACTCCCACTCCATTTCTCTCCCGTCCATGAACTCTTTATATAAATTTGTGATTATCACAAATGCTGACGGAGGAATATGCGCCAGCCGACAGGGATCTCTTCATACCATACCCTAAGGGAAAGGACTTGTTGCGTGCCATTCAGTTGTATAACTCCTCTGAGGCCTCCTCAGAGGCAACAACTTTTTTTTTTTATGATTGTGCATGTGGGTACAGTATGTATACATAAGTGTATACATATGTGTTCATGCATAAGAGTAGGTTTCACTGATAATAATGATAGCAATGATGATGACGGTGGTAATGTTCATGTTCATCTTGTTTTCATTTTTCACTACGCTCGTCCTTCTCTCTGCCCGACTCCCACTGTACCCCGAAAACATAATATAAAACTTGAAACTTGAGGAAAACATCCTTCATACAGCCTACATCTTCCTGTATTTACCTTGGAAATTTGCAAGAACTTCCCTATCGGTTATGGCGTAATTATCAATTTGATGGCATAAAGGCAACACATTTCAGTTAAAGTACGACCGCCTACAGCTATATTTTCCATACTTCATATAACTTATTCCTTTATAGTTGTTCTTTAGGTTGTCTTCTCTATTTGATTATCTAGTTCAAATAAATTTCAGTATTGCCCTGGATGATGTTTTCTCTTCATCGAAAGGAATACAATAAGAAATCATCATGTGGTGTGTGACGTTAAAACGATACTCTTAGTACTTAGCTAGACGTATAGATTCTTTTTGGAAAATTAAATTCACACGAATATAATGATGTACATAGGTACGTCGTCGTCTTACTCTGATGCTGTTGATGAATGATTTTGGCATGTTTGAACTTAGGGCGTCATGCAAGAAACGCGTATAGGAAATAAAATGATTTGGAATAAATTTAACATTTACAGAAGATATTAATTTCGAAGAACTTTCCATTTTTAAAAAATAGGCGTTTGTAATTAATACAACAAATCAGTAACAGAACAAATTCAATAATTAGGTATTTATTTCTGGTAGTGTTTATTTGTGGCAATGTAGAATTATCTATTATATCCAGATGTGAACTGGTTTTTATAGTATAATATAATTGAATGAGCGGTTGGTAGATTCGAATAAACAGCTTTTAACAGCTCTTAAAAACATTATCATCGCCACTTTTTATTATTAAAATTTAAGGGTGCTCGGTTTGTCCATTATGCCTAAAAAAAATAAATTAAAAATTATTTAATAATAATTAATAATAATATTTATCCTCAAAAATTTTTTGTCAAATTTTACTCGTTTGCGAACAGATCAAATCGACTCAACTCTTCAAGCATATTCAAATCTCAAAGGCAAAAAATTCTGAACGTTCCAAACCTACGAGCAATGAAAATCCCGTTTAATCTCAAAATTGTTGATTTTTTGAAGAAAACATCGTTGTTAACAAAGATTTACTGGGGCCTTAATTATTACAAACACTTTTTTGTTTTAATTAGATAAAGCTTAATATAAAATATTTCAGGCGAAAGATGGAGTACGATATAATACAATTTTTTAAAAAAGAACTATTCTCAAAATTTTCTAGTTAGGAATTTCACGCGACGGCGAATTTAATGGCGAAATCTCAAAATTCAAATTGCTCAAAATCCCGAGGAATGAAGAAAAATTGATAATTTAAATATTTTAAATAGGTAGAACTCGACTTAAATACAGAAAATGTGATAGTCGACATTTTGAATAATCGCGACCTTAACATTTCGACATTTTTCCCATTTACATTTTTTTCAAAATCGAAACTCTGACCCTTCGTAAATTCTTACCATTCTCGTTTAGGATTCTTAATCTAGAGATTCATCTTGGACAAATCATCTGAAATGGTTCTTTTATTTTCCAGAATTATATAAACACTAGAAATACTCACAAATCGTAACCATTACTGGTTTTAAAAACAAAAGCACTTTTTACACAAAACAATTCTTCAAAAGTTTTATTTTCTTTTCTTCTTTGAGTATTTATTTCCTTATAAAGGGGGCTTGCCATCACATTGTTGGTATAATGCACAAAACCTGTACGCTCACCTTTGTAAATATACTTCTGATATCTTCGAGCGATAAACTCAATTCCAACTTGGTTTATGTGATAATGCATATTCCATGTTTGCGGATTTAAGAACGAAACCCATTTATTACAAGAAATATTGACATTCATGAATGCCAAGCTATGGATGTAGCCAATACTTACATACATAGATTAATCTCCCGCATAGGTACTTGTAGATATTTTCAACGTTTTGTTAATGTTTATTCCTAACAGGCCTACAAACAGAGTACTGAGGTAAAAATTATTCAAAAGATTCTTGTTCGTGGACAAAATGCAGTAAGAACATTCGTCTCGACATTAACTCACTCAGTGATGCAAGCTTACTTTCGTGGTATGATGATCGCCCTTTTGTCAAATAACTATCCATATCCAGAGCATACCTTCTTCTGTACTTCATAAACCAACTCGGCACAGAACAATATTATTCAGAGCCAAGTAATACTAAACTCGTCGTGCATGGGGAAAATAAGGTGAAAATATTTGCAATGTGGTTGGGCCCAGTTAAAATGCACACAACTTTTCTCAAGTATGAAATATGTTTGTACATACGTATTTGCGGTGCGGACGTATACGTATATAAACAGATGTAACTATAATTTATATGCATTTTCACAGGTATGTGCAAATTGGTTCAAACTCACTTTCTGAGCTTGCTACTATATATTTATATGTATGCTTGAATATGCTATAGGTCGGGTCATACAATCCTTTGAAGCTTAAAGTATGAAGGAGGACTATTCATGTAAGAAAATGCATACTACAAATAGGTTTTGCATTAACCACGTACAACTGAGAGCTTTTTCATGGGAATTGCTTAGTACAGTTCTAGTATAGTATAGTCCCAAAGAACCTTATTATTACGCTCCTTCTTCGCCTGTGCATAATAGTTGGGGATTGGTTTATTTTAATTGCCACCTCGGTGTCCACATGCTGACTTGCTTGTTATTATGTGAAAATACCATTTTGTTAGGTTTCACTTAGTAACCAGTTCCTTTTCCTTTTCTCGGGTTTGTTACATGATATATGCATATAAACTACATGAATAGGGAAAATTAAAACAAGCTTGAAATTCTAGCAACAACCACGGACGTAGGTTCTTATAATTTCATTGCACATTGCATAATATATATGTATTTATGTATGTATGTATGTATATATGTATGGTTCCTACCCATCTACATAATTATATGATGTTTGGAATGTGGATGCATTCAGAAAACTCTCAGAACATACCTGTAATGACTTTAGCCTTGCGGTGGCGATGATTAGTCGGAGTATAGTTATTAAATATTTAAATGGAATAAAATTTCCATTTTGAAATTTCTAAGAGATTTAAATTTTAATGTTTTAAATTGGAAACAAAGCAATAACTTCAAGGCATATTTACTTGCTAACTTATGTATGTATGTATGGGATTCAAGGATTCTCTTTTAATGTTCTCAACAAAGAAACATAGAAGGTTAGAGTTTTCGAGCTCCATCTATCGGATAGAAATAATAATTTTATTACAATTGAATCACTAGCAAATAGTAAAAGTATGAGAAAAATATTCAGTTTTACTGGAAACTGACTGGAATTCTCATTTAATTTAAAACTTGGCACACTTTGATTCGTATTTGAGAGCTTTAATTCGTATTAAAAGAACATACAAATGTATGAAAAATGTAGTACAAAACTTGGTAATATGAATAAAACTTTCTAAAACCGTTTCTACGTTTCTTTACTTATCCAAATTCATGGCTTTCAAGTACGAGAGTAATATTCATATAAAATACGACACTGACTTGCGATTATTCAAAATTCCGTGGTTTTCCATAATAGAGCTCTACCCCTTTCTTTTTTCGTATTTACGTACTAGCCAAGTGGTTGGTGCCGCCTACCTAAGTGAAAATCTGAAAAATGTACTTCAAAATCTGGCAAAGATAGAAAATATTTCATTTATTTTATACTTAGTTATCATTGGCAAGCGGTCACATCATTTATAAGATATGATCCGCAGTAATCAAAGATCCTGCCAATAGATAGTGACAATGTGCGCTTTCTCAGTTGACAATGACTAATGATCAGACTAAGTATGAGTTTTAACAGTCATTCTACTGACTTCCAAAATATACTTCGTCTTTTAAATGTGTGTCTTTTACGTTTATTGTATTATCCTCTTTGACTTTAAGGTGCACATTGACTCGGGCCGAATCGTTGAGACTTTCTTAGTAAATTCATCTGATGTTTTCGTTGCCAATAAAGTATTGTTGCCCTAGTATTCAGCTCGTGCTGATCCTACTGCTGATCTGAGCAGTTCGTCAGGAATGCGTTGGCACTCCCACAAAAGTAGATATTTTTTTAATGATTCATTCTTCTTCAGTTAGCTATTACAATTACTGACTTTAAAATTGCCATATGTTTATGTGCCCGAAGTTAAGATGTCCTCTGAAATGTATCCAAGTATTTGAAGTTATAATTACTCACAAAAAAATTTCAAAATTGCAGATTTGCAAAATTTGACATGACTGTCCACACGGTCTAGTTGAGGTCGGCAAAATATTTTGTTGTTGTTTTGTTTGATAGATGTTGTCCTTCCTCAAATCTTAGTTCACTTGAATATCTTGCGCCTGACATTTATCCAAGTGTTCGATGCTCTGCTAGATTACTAATACCATCCGACATTGGACTAGATTCCTTCAGTCAAGCTGATCAATAAATGTGTTTACCTCATTTAATCCAGATTAATCAATATTATAATCCCCCCCCCCCCCCCTCTTTTTCTTTCTCTTCTACTCGCTAAGTGGAAAATTATTATCAATTATTGCCGGCTATATGTTGAATAGGTCGCGCGGCCTAAGCTTTGAATGCATTGTTGATACCTAAGCTCATACCATCATTCATTCTATTCCTTAGATACGACCCCTTGGAAGAGGTGCTATCGTATCGTATGCTATGCTCTACTGCTTTGATTCGTCTGCCACCAAGCTTTTTTAATGATCTCCACAATCATGGTAACCTCTGCTAGACCATGCAATGTCCATACATTTGTAGTTACAGGCAATGCTATTGTAAAACCGCCCACACTACTCTAGTGGTGATGCACCTTAAATATATCTGATGCATGTACAAGTATACTGCTAAGGATATATTTTTTATAGAACTTTGGTAAATGTTTAAAAAAAAGCATTATAACAATAAAAATTTTGGTGAGAAGGACGAACGGTTACATATTATTTAAATCGTTTCGCTATTGCACGATTCTTTTTCGTAATTTCCAATACCCATTTCTATAATATCCTTTTGCTTTCATATTTTTCCTTTATAATAAATACGAAATTCACGTGTAATACATCCGTATGTAATACTCTATAATCCCCCATTGTATAGATAAAATACGCCAACGATTGTAAAATATTTCATAAAATTCACCGCCAATCTGAACAAATCTTGAAAACCATGGCAATTTATCCACAGTCATCACTTTTAACCTCGTCATCATGACTATGAAAAGGGCTTGACTTTAAAGTGTCTAATTTTTTGCTTGGGTTGGTATCACATTTTTTTTCCTTTTCATTTTAATGGTATCAACGTGTACGTAAACGTGCATATGTCTAGTAACAAAAATGTGGTTAATTTAACCAACATAGGATGGGTGGTTGCGCAGGCAGTAGCGATCCGCCCTTCAACTATGTGCAAACTGATAAAAATGATAATAAAATACAACAATCACGATTTTTTCTGGAATCTCATTCAATACTATGGGGGGGAGAGGGATGTGTCAACTACTATTTCACGACATATGGTTTTTAAACGATTACCATATATGTAGGATTCCTACGGGGGTGAATACTAGTATATTATTGTTAAGCTTCGGAGTTCGATTGAAAAAGTACAATAATGGATACCATTCCTATACCTACGTATGTATTGTATATGTATGTAAAATAAAAAAATCCAATACTTATTGAAATTCGAAATCCAAACTAAACAAGAAAAAAAAAAACAAATAAAAAAGCAACCGCGCCATGAGAAATGTTGGAATTCCTTAAAAATCGTTCTAACTACATTTGAGCCGGATGGAACGACCGACAGTGTGAAATTGATTCATTGTTGTCGATTTGCATAAGACTGTAGAAAGCCGATCCTCCCCTCCACCTCCACCTCCTCCTCCTTAACCGTATCTTATAAATGTGTGTCGCCGTTTTGGCAAAATCTACGAGACAGCTCCTATCCTATAATTCAGTATTCACGAGTCCCATGCGGTAGTGTAGTCGATAGTCAAAGGAAAAGGATATATGTATATATATCGCTGCCTCGTAGGACCACTACTCAACTTTTGCCTACACAATCTCTACATACACATGCAATGGGTTTGGTGTACACACCCAAGATAAATTGATTACCCCCATCAAAAGCAGAGGCCAAGCTCTAGAATAGATGTTAAGGATTTTTTCATACATAAATGAAGTGGGAATGCGGATTTGTATTTATATCTCGCGTCCAATACCCTACATAGATTGCAACTAGCGCTAGCTTCATACATATACCTAAAGATTTAAGTTTTGCTTATCTTTAAGGGTGTTAGCTAGCTGTCAACTGTCGTGCACCCAGAGCTACACAAATTGTCCATTATTACTTTGACATTGACGAATAATTACCAATAAGTTTTCTGTACGTATTCCTGTACACTAAATTGTGTTTACTCTCAACTTACGTAGTAAATCATCCCCTGTACTTCCTTTACACATTTCCCTTGGCTTGATACAAAACACCCCGAAATCCTCATTCCGGGGATGATGGCTGGTTGACTCCGGCGAATTGTTTTTCTTTTTTCCGAAACTCATTTCACAAGTTTACTTCCCTCGCACGACAGCCTTTGATTTTTATTAATGCGTTTCCTTTCACTTTTTGCCCCAGTTTTCTTATTTGTAGTGATTAGTTTGGCTCCCTCAAAGTGATTAATATTCGGTCGGCTGGGTCTTGGAGCTTACCTCTCCACCGTATAAGAAAAATATTATCTTCTCTTTTGAAAATACGAGATTGAGACTGGTTGTGTGGTACTGGGGGTGGTTGCTTAGCACATCATTTTTTTTTATGTTCATATACATATGTACGGATGGATATGCAGCAAACCTCTTTCGTCCTTCCCGAAAATGTCTGTTGTTTGCAAATCTTATATTTTTCACTTTTTGCTGACATTGTGAATTATATTTTCTAGCTTCTGAGGACATGCATACATAACTTTAGGATATGTCTGAATGAAATAACGAAAAATAAAAAATAAATTTAATGCTGGTTGTAGAAAAGTGATGATATGAAGAATTATTTTCCTGTTAGTTTCTCTTGAAATTTTGATGTCAATTCAAAAGTGTGAATGCTCATTAAGAATCCTTTCATGTCTCACGAAACAATGATATGACTATTGTGCTTGGACCTATATTGCATTCCATAGGAAGTAATTTAGATGGGAAGAAAAGTGTGCAGATAAAATACACTGCTCTTAAAATATATGTATATTTCATCTATATATTATATAGTTGTAGCGTAAAAGCATGTTAATAGACAACGATTTTAATATGCAGGTGGTTTCTGACACGCACAAAACTTTACACCTAATCCCCCACATCCTCATTGTCCCTGTTCTATCCTATAGATATAATAAATAGTTTAAATCTCGATCACCATTTACTAGGTCATACGTATGTATATGTCTAAGATTAGTTCAATTCTGAACATTTATAGCAACATACACATTTTAGGTATTTAACGTGTCTTCTATTGTATTCCAAGCTGAAAGAAGAAGAATGCGGCAAAGCTTGTATTTACGAAGAGCTATCAGTCGCTCTACCATATAAATCTTCTTCGGCAACCAACTTTTCCGAGCTCAAGACACTTATAACTAAATCTTATAGAATATAATTAAAGCTCATGGTACGGAGAATACAAGGTATTCTCATTAAATTTTGACACATGTTCTGGAACGTAATTTCGTGACTAATGTATATGTATTTCTATAGGAAAGACATGGAGAGAACAGAGAGTATTGGGCTCTCTATACTGTGCTTTCCTATACATTTTCACGATATTTCCTCACTAATTAGAACGTGGTTCGTAATGAGAATACCTTGTCTTCTCTGTACCGTGATCAAGACTTGCTTGAGAATTCCTTCAATCCCCTATACAGCTATCGAGGAGTAACAAAATTATCCTCTTTACATGTTTAAAGAAATTGCTGATGGTACATAACTGATTAGCTGATTGGTTGGTTGGTTCATGTCGTGAGTTCATGTGATTTCGCATTCAATGTTTTATGTGTAGTTTTGATACTACAGCTCATATGACCAGGCTGTCAGCAGCTATCACTTTAGGTATTGAAAAATTGACTACCTTAAGTCACTCACTTACCCACACCTACGGCATTGTATTGAATTGTATTAAATTCTCTTCAGCCTGACTGCCTGTTTGGCAGTTCCAACAATGACCTGTGCAAGTTGTCTTAATTCTGTTGTTTTGGTTTCGAACAGTTTTCTGCAGAACATGGGATATTGCGAATTGAATTGATTTGTCCTGTGCTCTGCAGAACACTGTTCGGAACTAAAAGGACACAGCTAATGTCCTCTACAATGTTGTAGTTTTGTTTTTGTATTATTCTGGATCTGCACTAACTATATTGTTTCATTTGGGATTAGCTGTAATAACTAAGTAGGGTAAGAATTTTTTTTTTATTAACTATGTATTTACAGGAGCTTACAATGCTCCGCAACGGGGCCATGGTAGGCTAACATGCTAACTCATCTGTAGTTGTTTATTTTCCCGGTGAAGAGATACACTATAATGTTTGAGATTCATGGCTTTGAGAATACGGTGTTTTTTTTTCAGTTTTTAATGATGCTAATAGTGGTGTACCTCAAGGTTCTCTGTTCGGACCAATACACTTAACTTTTTGTGAATGCCTTGGCATTGAGTTCGAAAATGTTGTTAGGTCCAAATAATTTCTTTTTATACTTCTGAATAATATTTCTTATTACGTAAAATTAAGAAGAATTATGTTATACATTATGTATATATCATCTATATATATTCTAAACAACTTTATTATAATTGAACCAATTTCAAATCACTTACTCATTTATATTTTTGGGCCTTACTAAGATATTCCGCAGATTATGTGTACAAGAAAGTTACCGAGGTAACAAAAAAAAATACTTATATTTAAGAATGCGAAAAACTCTATTGGTAACTTCTGCAGTGCACTTAATATTTTTGAAGAAAGGAACCAAAAACTTGACAATAATCTTAACATGAATAAATCCCCTGCAATCTATCAGCATAAGCTGAAGAATCCTTACCAAAGTTCGAGGAAGGTACGAAGGCGCACTCGTGTCAAGTCCCTTTGTTCGAAAGTAACACAATTTAAAAGTTTCCGAAATACTTGTAAAGCTTTTCAATAACTACTTGACTTCACTCCGTATGAATGCAAAAGGGAACGGGTCAACCCTTAACAGACGTTGAAGTTACTACACTATACTACACACAAGAACTCCTTGACAATACCAAAAAGAGAGAGAGAGACAGAGAGAAAAAAAACGTATCCTTAAGACAGTAGAAGGAAGTACATATCGATCCCCTTTATATGAACTTATCTGCCATCTGTGCTTACCGCTATGTTAAATTCTCCTCAAGAGAGGCATCCCCATCTGACTTTGTTTGTCGTCCCCAATGGTGGTGATATATAGCGCAAGGGAAAAGCAACTTTTCCTTGAAATACAGACCTAAAAGAAAGCCTCAAAAACTTTGACATTGAAACGAAGCACTTTGATCCTCGGCTACAGTTATATAATCTCATTTTAATGATCATTACTTCGTGCAAGGGAATTTAATTTTGTTTTTTTTTTTCTTTCCTTTTTTTTTGTGTTTTTTTTTGTTTGGTAATCAAAAACCAGCACACAAACAAACAGCTACTTTCGCTAGGTAACTACGCATATATTGTATAGTATACATATAAACATATAGATTGCTCCTAGACTTTTGTACATAATTTTATAAGATGTAAACATCCTTTGCGAAATCTTCATCGTCCTGTTCTTACATCTGTTTGTTAACAGTAAATTATGTTCCACTCTCCCACTTATATTGTTAGAAGCTTTTGATTGATGGGAGGTGGCTGCCATTCCGGGGCGCAAAATATGAATCTAGGAAATTTGGTAAGAGAGACATACTGGAGACGAAGGAGGAGAAGCAGGCTCTTTTCATTGTTAATCCGGTGCACGTTCATCCTATTCATAGCTTCGTTCTGAAGTCTATTAAGGAATCGACTTTATTACACTCTGAAAATTTCACTTCAAAGCTTTTACCGGGCTTTTGACTTCATTGAATAGATTCGAATTGCGACCGGATTTGAAAGGAAACTAAGAAAACTATTGAACGACAGACACACTACAGGAAAGTAGTACATGTATACATAATTCTTGGATTTAAAAAGATTAACATTATTCCGCCTGGCGCTATTATAGTTATTTGGCTATATATATATATATATACATCCCTACCTACCTACCTACCTAACTACTACTATACATAAAAAGAGCTGGATAATTTGCCTTGACTACTTAAAAGAGGTAAGTAAGGTATGTAGTCATAAGATTGGAAGGAGACTACTTTTGGCAATAGTCCAGAGAGGACTTATCGTAAGATATAAAAATTCTGTGGTTCGAAATCGATATTATTCTTATAATAAACTTATTTGAATTTCTTTCTTGTGAATGATAGTTTTGTAATGTCTTTATAGTTTGCATTGAAAGACTTGCTCAGGTTTGTTAAGTGTGCATTTATGCAATACAATTATTACCTATTCCACACCTGTCACTGCTGAAATCTTACTTCTCTTATCAAATGTTAATACTACTAGTCATAGAACATTCATGGCAAATCAGATAACGCGTTAGAGCAGAGAAGAAAAAAAAGCTCAGGTTGGTTACCTTTAATCTGAAGATTATTTTACTTTATAGCACTCACGCATGTACGCAATTATCCAATACGTTTGGAAATATTTGTAAACAAATGTTTGCACCGCATTGTAAATATTTTATAACAAAGCTGATGTGTAGCGATGCTTATTTCAGGTCAAATAAGAAAAAATGAATATAAACCAGATCCGCCAGATATTGTCAAAGTACAATGCGACAGGATGAAGGTAATATTGAGCAACGGATCACTGATTACTTCAAGATTTTAGTTGATTTGCAAAATTTAAATTAAATGCAACTCCATCAACACTTCTATACAGCAGCTCGTATTGTACCCAAACATAGATTTTTTTTATAGATTTTGGATAAATTAATTTCTTTTTAAATAAAAAAAAACATTCAAAAAAATGATAACTTAAAAAAAAAAATTTACAGAATCCGTCATTTCAAATGTGAGCAAAAAAAAAAATCAAAACATTTTTAAAAACCGTTATATTTTTTCTCTTATCTTTAACCAACATCATACATTGATATCTAACTTAAAAATGAGTTTTTATATACAAATAATTCATATATAACAACCTATTTACAAGTAAATACCATCATTTACTCGAAAACTAATTCAAGAAAAGAGAATTGCTGCAAAGCCTCACAAAAAAACATTTACTCTTAAATATAACGGTAATTTTATTGCACTCTGATATGAAAATCAATGTAGCAGCCAGAGGATTATTGTGGTATGATGCTTACCTTATATTTCATTTGCAGTTTGATCATTTGAAAGAGTGGACTTCGGTTGTGAGGTTATCGCGATTCTTTGTCTAGGTCTTGTGTAAATTGTGCAAGTTTTATTTTTCGGTTCTAAATATTATTATTATTTTATTTTAACCATTTTTTGACACGTTTTTTTTGCTTTCACGTATTTTATTTTGTAAAAATAATTATTTGTGAAAATGTATCGTCTTTCATATAATTTTATGGAGAACAAACGTTCTATTTTTGATTTTTATGGAAAGGATGATTTTTATTACAAGTAAGTACATCTAATCTTTAGAAATCCAATTGTTTTTGTTTTTGTAATTTTAATAAATTCATACCAGTAAGATATTTTGTGGGTAAAAAAAAGTTTTACCGCTGAAAGATAGTTTTTCGTTTATACTTTATTAATTTCAAGGTTAAAGTAACGGTTTTCCTTCAGTACGAAAGTGTACTGGCATGGCCATTAAAGAAAAATGCATATGTATAGAGAGCAGATAAGTGATGAAAAGAATGTTTTTTTTTTGTTTGTATAGTGCAAAATATTATAAATTTATAATATTTCGTTGTGTGATACATCTAAAATGTCAACATTATATCGGCGGCGGCCCTATTATTATAATCAAAATAATTATAACACTAAGCACTGCTTAAACAAAGTGATAATAAAATATGGTACAGTACCACGCAAAATGTTTCATGTGATTCAAACTCTTCAACTCGAGCGTTGCAGTAACAGTATACACATTTTTATTTGACAATATTGTGCTTAATTTGGTCAACTTGGACATGAATAAATCTACAGTGCTCTATATCCAATCAGATTATTTATAAAATAAAATGTGGGAAAATTTTTTATCTGTTTATGCATATTTTACAGATAATTTAATTTTTATGCTGCTGAACCGTAAAGTTAAAAGTATTTTGTCATTAGTCCTTGATCCTTTCGTTATTAGTTTTTACTCTCACGATGTTTTTGAGATGACATCCAGACAGTATAGTATCCATCCATTTATGATGTTAGCTATAACTTTCATCTTTGAATTTAATCTTTGTTTTGTAAAACAATATTCTTTTTTTATACTTGGCAAATATGTGACAAGTAATTTTCCTCGTCTTTCTCAACTAAAAGAGACCCATTTGTTTATTTAGTTCTTTTATATACTTATAAGATGTGTTTTGATAAATACAACTTAGAAGAATAAAACTTCACAAAATCCTGAACAAACTTTTATGTTTCCATTAATGCAATTTGACGTGTCATCAGACTGAATTAAAATGTTATTCACCTTTTACTAAATACTTGACATGTTTCAAAACAGTAAAAAATTAAAAATTTACAAATTTTGTTTCCTTCTACACGAAATCACTTAGTCCTTCAACTGCAAACAGCAGAAGTTCCAAGCTTTTTTCTAGCTTAAGTTTTATTCTTCATTAACGTTGCCTAGTTTCAACACTACAGTAATTCAATTTAACAACCGCTTTCAATGTAATAAATTTTTTTACTGCAAATCATACAGAGCTTTACCCTTCATAAATAATAAATATTACATACATACATATCTACAGCATAATAACTATCAACCAGTTTCATTAATTATATTGAGTCAGTATTTCTGCCCGTCCAATAAATTTCAATATTTTTATCCAAACGGATGAAAGCTTAAAATAATACTTACCTAGCATCTGAAGTGTAAATTAAAACAAACTTTTCAACTTTTCCATTTAGAGAAGGTACAAATTAATTAGGTTTTTTTTTCTCGCGGATAGAGCTACTGCTGCTAAAAAAAGAAGAGAAAAATTGTGCACAGTTTTACAATGGATGAATGATTCATTGACATCAACAAGGTGCAAATGATTTTCGAACATTGCTTTCCATAATACAACACCAGACGTTCTCTGTAACTAGTCATCAGTAATGAAAAAGGGGTGGGGGATCAGGACTCTACAATAGTAACATTGAGTTGAAGGGAGGAGTATGAGCGGAGGGGGGGGGGGTAAAAATGTCCTCAACAACAAAACTTTTTCTGTGTAACAACTAAAACTTTACGGTTGGTAGCTAGCAACGTTTCGGTTAATGAAAGTCAAAAACTTTTCGTTGGGGGATGAATTGTCAAGCTATACCGAAAACCATTGCTATAAATTCTCTCAAATATGCAGCTGCCAGGGCAAAAAGTTTTTACTATTCAGATTTAATCGAAAAGTAGTAACAACTATTTATCCAAGAATTAAAAACGTGATGAAAGACTGTAGACTTGGAAATTATGTTTGCAGTCGCGCGATATTAAAAATGTGTTAAAAATGATCTTTTTGTATGTAGGTCATACTTTTAAGATATATTTTATATTTTTAATATATTTCATGGGAAAATTACATAACAAAAACATTTCTGCCCTATCACGTTCTGTGACTTGGAATGTAAAAAAGTTTTTCCTACAGTTTAGTTTTTTGGAAACAGTCCATAATTTTACTCTATATTTGATCTACTTATGCTGGTTTTCAGCTGCAAAACTTCTTTCTTTATTAACTATACTTATTGTATGTAGTTGCTTTCCGTTGTTGGTATTGTTTATAGGTGGGATAAGGGGACTGCATTCCTCCGTTACGAATTATTGTAATAATTTTCAAAAATATGAAAAAATGGTTATTGTGTACAATCAAATACTTGATAACATGGAAAGAAATTCCTATGGCGTTGGCTTTCATAGTACTGAAATTAACATTCTAAATGTCTGATCTGGCATTAGTGATCTGCCATGATTATTTGACTGCCCTACTTATCCTTGATTCAGTGTTCTCTTTTTTTCACTAACCTCCCTAGTACCATTAGTTTCTTAAATTATACTTAAAAGAAAAATCATTCTTGCTCTACGTTGTACGATTTAATAGATGCTGAAAGCAGCACTCCAGTACATAATTTTACAGAATTTTATAGATTTTTTTAATTATAATAAAAAGTAAATATTCAACTAATAAAATGTCTTAATTTTTTTTCTTTTACAGTGGAATCATGAGTACCAGCAACACGAGCCTGCAAAATAGTAACAATAACAATAACAGCAGCCTTTGTAATAATAATAATACATGTAGTCCAAATAAAAATTTAACAAATGGAACGACGGATACATGTAATCAGATGAACGCTGTGTTGTCTAGTGAACAGCCAGATCCGGACTATATAAAAATGTTTGTTGGACAAGTTCCAAAATCAATGGATGAGGAACAACTAAGAGATATGTTCGAAGAATTTGGCCGAGTGCATTCAATCAATGTTCTTCGAGATAAGGCCACAGGAGTTAGTAAAGGTAATTTTTAATTTATAATTTTAATTTTTAATATTATATTTGAATGTACACTATTCTTTATTCATGGAAATAAATATAAAATGAAATCGTTAGATATATATTTTAACAGTTCAGTAGGCTACCGATTTTGGGTGTGCACAGTGTAACTATGCTATGTACATACATGAATAACATACTATAATTAAGGAAGTTTCCCATCCAAATTTCCGTTAACTCACTTTTCAAAGACAACAACGCTTTAAGAACTTTTACTTTGTTATAAATATGCAACGCACACATCTGTATGTAGGGGTACATATGTAGATATACATAATAACGCGGTATTAATTAAATGCATGGATATTGAACTTTAATCTATAATGTAACATAAATAATCTTTGCTGTGAACTTAATCCGTAAGCTAGAAACTTTCCTATCATTCCTGAACTTATTTTTTTATAATTTATTACATCGAAAGTTTAAAAAGTACACTCCACAGAATATAAGTTATTATCTACACATACAGGAGCAAACCTCGTAAGATACAAAATTTAAATTTAACGCTCTATTTTTAATAATGCAAAAACGAAGGTTTTTAGCATATTCGCCATCGAGACTAGAACATTATTTATGTATGTTTATTGTATGCTTAGACTATGTATGCACATAACAAAATTTTCTTTAGAAAGTGAAATTCTATGTTGAGGTTTTATTTGAAAAAAGAAAAAAAAACAACTCTATTTAATATATTCACGTCTCTTCTAGGTTGCTGTTTTGTAACATTTTTCACGAGGAAAGCTGCCTTGAAGGCGCAGGATGCACTGCACAACGTGAAAACACTCGTTGGGGTAAGTTTACTTTTTAATTTTCTGCTATCTTGAATATTTTAATGCTGGGATGCAGCTCTTATGTAGAACTTCCGCACTGAAATATGAAAAGGTTCTGAATTTCACCGCTTTTTATGATGCTATGATGAAAATCAATTTTATCTCATGAGATAAAAAATATTGTTTAACATTTCTTCAATGTTTTTTTTTTTCTTTTTCTTTTTTTCTTTTGATAAATGATATCCTTTTTGCGAGTTTAGTTTTTAAAAGCTGCACAGTAGTACCTAGTTCATACTCCCAGGTGAGAATGGAATATTCTTTTGCTTTGTTGGTGAAATAAAATGTTTTTGTAGAAAAGTATTTTTTTGAAGTACTTTTGTTTTATTTTGTGAATCTGCTTATGATAGAGAAGTGGATATTTTTTAAGCTGTTAAGCTTTCTTAAGGCTTATGCAATATTGTATACTGGGAATAAAGTAGTACCGGATACTACATATTTTAGTGGTAGAGTTATTAATATGTTTTAATTGTTGAAAAAGAACTACTAGACAATATTCGCAAAAAATCTTAGCAGTGGGGAAATATGAGATGTTGATTTAATGCCACATGACCCCCGTAGGTTAGGAGATATAAAACATATGTGTAATTTGTATTCCCGTTATGTTTTTCGAAAATGCTTTTAGCTACCTAAGTTTTTTACTTCAAAAAGAGATAAGTGAATTTAATATCTTGAAGAAAATTTTTCAAGTCTGGGATTGAATTTATGATTTTTTGCTTGGTAGACTTAATGAGTAATTACTGAACTAACTTAACCCCTAAGATAAAGACTTGTTTATATGACAATAGTAGTTTCGAACTGCCATTAAAAAAGGAAAAATAATTTATCCCAAGGATAAATAAAGTAATTATTTCTTCCACATTAATTATAATGTAATTTCAACCATTGACCCACCCGTGCCCAGTAAAATTTTTTATGTATATTAGCATACAGAAATGATAAATGTATTCGCTTCAAATGAAAAGAATTTCATTAACGTAAAAGAAACATTCTTCTCTTAATTTTCTTAAAACATTATTTTAATTTCACCAATTAAATTTCCCCTCAGGCTCGGAACATTTAGGTAAGGATGTAAAAATAAATCACATTTATACCTTAAAATAAGAAGAATTGATCACAATCGCAAAGTGCGAAATGATGGCAATAAATAATGTGTCAGGGGTGGGTGGTAATCAGGTAAAACTCAATTTATAACGCTCCCCTTGTTTGTTTAGGTGGAAATTTCTTAAAATTAAAAACGTACGAATTTAATTAAGTAAAATATCTCTTGTTGGAGGATTATTATTATTATTATTAATGAAATGAGTTTTTTTTTTTTTAAATTAACAGTTGCTATATACATAGATGATATAAAGGTAAAGGTGTTTTTATGTCTTCAAAATGTTGGTTAGCATCTTAGTCAATCGTCCCTAATTAAAATAACAACAAAATTTTAAATATCGGAAGAATATTTACTTTTTCAAAGCTGAGCTTTGACATATTTAACTATGTACAAAAACAAAATAACTTTGTAAATTATAAAGTAATTATCGATTCCTAGGAACAATAATGTAAAAAAATGTATATTAAAGTTGTTTAGTTAGCTTCTGTAGAGAAACACTGTAGATATAACATACAATTTCAATGACAAATATCACTTATACATATATATATGTATGAATATACGTAAGATATATATTTAAGAAGAAAAAAAAAACGTAAACGGAAAAGCTGGGAATAGCAAACACACTATCCTTAGCTTCCCTGGATAATTTGTGCCGTGGAATATGACTGCAAAAAAGAAGGACAACGTTTGCAGAAAATTACGTTTCCGTACTTTATAGAAACACCCCATCAAAATCTATATCTTTATGGTATACTTGGGTTTTCACAAATATTTGTCCAACGTTATACTACATAATACGTGTGTATATATTTCCCATATTGAAGTGTGTACATAGATTGAAATCATCAGAGCTTTTATTGATATTGTGGAATTATTATGCTCAAATAAAAAGAAAACTGTCTGGTCTCAAAAATATATGTATCATTTCAAGGGTGACTTACTTTTCCGACATTAAAGGATAGGGACGAGTACATTATAATTTTCTTTAAAAGTATTTTAAAGGAAAAATGAATGAATCTCGGTCTGAAGACGGATTGATTTTTCTCAGATTATATATAATGGTGCGGAGGTCAAAAGATGCTTTAATCCCACAAACAGGCAAGGTATTATGTATAGCTCTTGAATTTTTCATATCTAAAAATATCTATCTATGAAAGTCAATAATAGAATTATGTAATTTTTGTTAACATAGCATAGGTAATCTTCAATTTTTACATTAATTACGTAAAATATAAACAAACATACAGGGTGTTTCCCACTAAGAGGTCAGTAGAGCGGGAGGTTATAGTACTCACCTAGACAAGCCAGTAATTGTATGGCAGAGGGGGGGGGGGGCATATCAACCATTTAGGAGTTCCAGGGTGATTAAGAAAAAAAAACTAGTATTTCACAAAACACCCTGTATCTTAAAAACTACAGGGTGCATTTACTTCGTAATAACTTGTTTTGTTTTTATCAGTCAGGGTTTAGACCGAAACATAGTTGTACAACTGCTTTGTTTAAGATAAGCGATGATATTCGTGCTACTATTAATGAGGAGAGGTTACGTATTTAGGTCTTCTTGATTTTACTAAAGCATTTGATTTAGTCGAATCATCAGCTTTTACTGATAAAACTGTGCTTTACTATTATTATTTTTCTGTATCGGCAGGTAACTTAATTGCATCCTATTTATATGATCGCTTTCAACAGGTTCGGTGTGGTAACTCTTTCTCCAGATTTCTTCCAATAAAAGCTGGTGTACCGCAGGGGTCCATTCTTGGTCTCTTACTTTTTTCCTTATTCATTAATGATTTACCCAGTGTTATTAATCATTGTAATTTTCATCTCTATGCAGATGATTTACAAATTTACATATCTAGCAGGTTGGGCTTAGTAGAGGATGCAATTTTTTGTATTAATAGCGACCTTGGAAAGATAAATTCTTGGATAACTGATAATGGTTTACTTCTTAATCCTAACAAAACTAAAGCAATTGCTATATATAGAAATGCTCTGAATCACTCTGAATAATACTACTATCCAATTTTGTGATAAGATAAATAATCTGGGTATAATATTTAATAAGGACTTCTCCTGGTCTAGTCATGTTGACAACGTTGTTGGGAAAGTATATGGAGCTCTACGGCGCTTAGTAATATCATCTTGTTTGCCATTAAATACCCGTGGCTAAAGTACTACTTTTTCCTATTATTGGCTATGGTTGAGAGATTTATGGGCATCTTGATTATTATTCAACCCGTAAACTGAATGTTGCTGTAAACTCCATCACTCGCTTTGTTAATGGTCTTAGACGTTACGATCACGTCTCTCCATACTCAAACCAATTGTTGGGTCTTCCATTTAAGTTTTATTTTCTGTACCGTCATGTAATTTTATTGAATAAGATACTAATTGGATTAGCTCCTCGATACCTTTTTGATAAAGTCACCACTGCTCAATCTGAACGATCCTTAATACTACTAGTACGGAGACATTCATTTGTAGCTTCTCAAAGGCAATTCTTCGTGCAGGCTGTCATGCTATGAAATTCCCTTCCTCTTCAAATACGCAGACAGCACGAGTGCAACAGTTTCAAAACTAAAATTTTCAATTATTATAGCAGTTTGTAACTAGTCATAGTATTGTCACAGTATATATCATACAGTAGCCCAGCTCTGTCAAAACTGTCAAGTGAGTAGGATGCTTCTATAAAGAGACTATACTTTCTCTTTCAACAGTTTTAACTAACACACTAGTCAATTTTTAATACATGGATTCCTATGTAAATCTAAAGTGGAAGAAAGAGAACTGATGGCATTCTTAAACTTTTACTAGAGGGAAAGAGGCAAAATGACACCACTTTACCGTCAAACAGCTGTTTAGCAATGGAACAATACATTTGTCGCCGATTGCCGATATGTGTACATACATAAAACTAATACTTCCGTCAACGGTCGTGCAGCTAGCTACTGTTCGCCCATTTATGTCCGTATCATACTTAATAGTTCCCTCTTGTGGGAGAAATTCTAAGGTTATGTTTTTTTAATTGAAATTCTAAAATTCACTTTTCAGTAGTTAGTTCTAAGCTATTCTACTGTATGATATATACTGTGGTATTGTACTGTATTTGTATGGTTCTAGTAATTCTTATAATGTTAATTTTCATTATCTTTAGTCTTGATAACTAATCCATATAATGAAGTATACTTTCTATTGTTCTTTTTTTTTATATAAAATGCTTTTTTGCCTATTTAGAGCCTAGATAACTAATACTTACATATAGTGAATTATACTTTATTTTCTATATTTTATAATGCTAATTTTTCGCTTGTTTATAGCCTATAATGTATATATATAGTATATATAATGAATTATACATCGTATTTCCTACACATAATTTAAAGAATTTATTCTTACTTGTGTAGAGTTGCTTATAATAAATGAAATGGTCACAGTTAAGAGCTCATTGTATGCAGAACTTCATGACCTTTCCAACGCCTGCTCAACCAGCCCTTCCAACGACTACTCAATGAGCCCTCTTATCAAGAATTTTGGTTGTCTAAACTAAAAATTTCGGATTTTCTTACCTTTTTTTTTTTAAATTTAACCTCTATTATTTTTGCCAAAAGGTCATTAATATAACTTTTTTTTATAAAAACTGTATACTGTAGACTCTCCTCTTTAATCTGACCTATTACACCTAAGGTGCTATCTGAAGCCCTTTAAGAGTTATCTAAACCTTTTCTCAAACGTATTTTCAAACCTATTCTCAACGATTTGTTCCCTTAGCACGTCATTTAAAAAAATATCGTCTAATTTCGGTGTGACCTGAATAGGTTATGAGTTAATAACCGGCTACAGTTAACACATAGGGTGTAATAGGTCAACTTAAAGAATAGAGCCTACAGTTTACAGTTTTTATAAAAAAAAAGTTATATTAATGACCGTCATTTAAAAAAATATCGTCTAATTTCGGTGTGACCTAAATAGGTTATGAGTTAATAACCGGCTACAGTTAACACATAGGGTGTAATAGGTCAATTTAAAGAAGAGAGCCTACAGTTTACAGTTTTTATAAAAAAAAAGTTATATTAATAATTAAATTTAAATAAAAGGTAAGAAAATCCGAAATTTTTAGATTAGATAACCATAATTCTTTATAAGAGAGGGCTATGGGGCTCATTGAGTAGTCGTTGGAAGGACCGTGAAGTTCTGCATACAATGAGCTCCTAACTGTGAACATGCACCTTGCAGTTTTTAAGATACAGGGTGTTTTGTGAAAAACTAGCTTTTTTTCTTAATCACCCTGTAACTCCTAAACGGTTGATAGCCACCCCCCCCCCCACACACACAATTTTTGGTTCGTCTATGTGAGTACTATCACCTCCCGCTCAATGAGCTCCTAACTGTGAACATGCACCCTGTAGTTTTTAAGATACAGAGTGTTTTGTGAAAAACTAGCTTTTTTTCTTAATCACCCTGTAACTCCTAAACGGTTGATATGCCCCCCCCCCCATACAATTTTTGGTTCGTCTATGTGAGTACTATCACTTCCCGCTCTATTGACCTCCTAGTTTGAAACACCCTGTATAAGTAGTGTACAGTTAAGTTCTAGACAGATGGCAATAATACAGGTTGACAATCGAATTAAATAAATGGGCTGTGTTCAACTTTTGGCTAGAGTCGGCTATAGCCTGGTTATAGCCAGAATGGCTGTAGCTAGGGCTCTTATTTATGTGAATAAATGTCAAACTTTCGTCATTCCATAAATTGTTTCAATTTCATTGTAAGAAAATATGTCTAGTAATAAAAGTAAATTAGTTGCAATAGCAACTATAATAAAAGAATAAATTGATTCCTTAGAAAAAAAGTTAAACCTATATTAATAAATAATTTAATCACAGCGTAAATTAAAATTCAAAGTTTATTTATTACAAACCTCGGCATATGCACCATTCAGACTAGCGTTGGGTATAGAAAATGTTCAACATTACCGTCCTTGTCTGTTAATAATGGCACATTATTTTCGTAAATAATTTCACCTTTGCTATCCGCACAGTAATAAAATTGAGATATTTTTTTGGTTACTTGACATCAAAAACTAAACAAACAAACGTCAAGCTACTTTAGCTTCACCTACAGAGCACTTACCAATTTAGCTATACCCGGCTACAGCCAAGAGTTGAACAATAAATTCTGACAATTGTGCTAACATATACAGAAATGATTTTTCGTCATTTATAGCTTTTATTTTTGACTCAAAATTGGCTATAGCCAACAATTGAACGACCTCATTCTGGCTATAGCCAGCTATAGCCGGCTCTAGCCAAAAGTTGAACACAGACTGAAAATACAATTATTTTCATTTTTTTTAACCGAAAAATCATTTACAAAAGGGTTATAGGAGGATTGATTGGAATGTAGCATTATGATTCTTATTACTCAATCTTTACAAATTTCCTATACTTTTTAAAATTATGATTTTTATTCGAACTTATAAAAAGTAACTTTCTTTTTGGATTTATATTTTAAAAATCAGAAATAATAATTAAAAATTGATTTTTATTTTAAAAATCAAAAATAAATATCAAAAACTGAGTTTTATTTAAAAAATAAAAAATAAAAATCAAAAGCTGATATTTATTTTAAAAATAATATATAAAAATCAACAAATAATGTAGATCAATTGTTATCATACCTTAGATGAAAACCTGTATGTAATTTCCATCCACTCCCATCCACTCCCATCTGTCGTACAATCTTTGGCATATTTCCACCCATATTTAATATTCAAAACAGTGTTCGATTTTTATTTTTGATTTATTAAATAAAAATCATTTGCCGATTTTTATCTTTGATTTCTTAAATAAAAATCAGTTTTTCATTTTTATTTTTGATTTTTAGAAGGAAAATCAGAAAATAATTTTTTAAATATGATTTATTTTTTAAACATTCATAACTGTTACGGTCTCTGGATTATAGTGTTTCTAGGATATATTACAATGTATAAGATAAGTTACCGGGCGACAAAGTATATTTAGCTTTCTAATTTCGAGTTTTTGAGTATAATCACCTATTTCTAGTAATTTTAAGTGAACATTTTGATTATTTAAGAGATTTCCTCGGTAGATTCGTAATTACCCTACCATCAATTGAAAATCAAATGAAAGTATTCACATCGGTGACATGCTATCAGAATATCCAATAATATTAATTTTTATTTATTTATTTAATTATTACAACTTATACTTAAGTTGCAAATAAGCATTTTAATTTGCAATTGTTTCTTGTTTTTCTTTTAGTATTGTTATTGTATTTTAATTTAAACAAATAATTTTTATTCCAGATGCATCATCCAATTCAAATGAAGCCAGCGGACAGTGAAAATCGTAATGGTAAGTAATAGATAGTTTATATAAATTACGGACGAAATTTAAGCTCAACAGAAATAGGATTTATCGAAAACCTACATAATGCGCACATATGATTTATTTTTATTTTATATATTTTACACCCATGTATCGTTTGAGATTTTATATTGATTTTATACAAATATATAAGCGCGCTCAATGAAATCGAAATATTATACATATAATGTTAAATCCTTGCATACGCGCTTAATACACATATACATTTCTATTCTCACTTTCCTGTCGATAAACTGGAAAATAATTCTGTGGTTTGACGCTTTTCCGGGAAAATTTTTGCTGATAAAATACCCTATACTGTTATGTATTTTATTTTTGGGTCTATGGGCTCTCACCCGTCCACCTAATCAATAGGCCATTACTAGCCGTACTTTACTTTTATGTGGCCATATTTTCTGTTGCGGTTATTCATATACATACATACATATATTTCGTACACAGGTATATGGTCATAAATAACCGAAATCAATTTTGTGTTATATCCGAAAAAGTTATATTCTGCTTAGGATTTGATTCTAGGGGTTATAACATGTACAGTATAAGGATAAAAAGGAGGAAAGAATAAATAATAGGAATTCCAAAAGTACTATGCTGTCATCATAAATTCATTTCAAATGTCGGAGTAACCATAGTGGCTATAATTCTTTTGGCTTTTATTGCAAATAATCTTTAAGGAGAACAGAAGATAAATTCTGTATCCTTATCTTGTAAGGATCCTAAACGACATATTGCCGACGTTATTTCATTTGTATTAATTCGGATAAGATGGTATATCTTACCTAAAAATGTGTTGCGAATTATACTTTAAAATAACATTAGATAATTATTAAGTTTTTCAGTATGCATATTTAATTCAGGTTTTTGTTTCTGACAAACTGCTGCAAAACTTCCATATTGTTGAAATTTTTTTTTCTCAAACGCCTCAATAATACATGCATGCATTACAACTTAAAACCCGTTATTAAATGTATATAAAATTCATAGCTTTTAAAAATTTTAATTTTATTTAGTTTGTTTTATTCAACACACCCGGGCTTCCTATAAAATTTTTTATTTATTTTGATATCTCTGAAATATCCAGCATTATTAAGAAGTAATGTTTTTTATTTATAGAGTTACTTCGTTTTTCAATCTACTTTGAGCAATCCTCCCAGAGCTCTACAGTTATTTATTTCTTTGTTCATTGTCCTTTTTTTCCATGGGTCTTCCGCTCTTCTGAAATTCGTCTCCACTCCCCTATTTCATTTTAGTGGTCGATAAAGTTCATTATTAGGCTTGTTCTATCGTAAGTTAGTAATTTAATATTTAAAAAAAAATACCCCCCCATAAGTATACTCTTATACTCTATAAAAAAAAATTCAAATTATTGCCGCATTCACAATGCAGAGTGGAATAGAGTGGCGTAGAGTGGCAACTGCCATCTTTTTTTTCGGACGCAGTAATGCATATGCCTATCTCTGTTTGGCTCAGAATAACGCAGAGTGGAGCTGCATGAAAATAGGCTCTATTCTAATTTCACGATTGCATTTCCAAAAGCTTGCAAAATGGGATTTCGAACTACTAGAATATAGATGGCGTGGAAAAAGCTCTATACTTCTTTTTATCATAACTAACATGTTTTAATATTATTTTCTGATTTAGTATTTTTTATGAATGCTAATAAAAAACAAGAGGTATTTTTCGCAAGCTTCATGACTTAAAAACTAAAAAAAAATCATTACTTTTTATCCAGTTTCGAAGCAATCTGATGGTGTAACAGTACCGAGATTCAGCTAATTTGTGAGTGATTCACTTCATTCACTTCTTTCACTCACTTCATTCACTCACTTTTGAAAATAAAATGATTCCTTTAAAAAAGTGAAGTGAGTATTTTCGAATATTAACTTCGAATGTCATTTTCACAGCTTTTTGGCTTTTTATGTGTGAAAATGAATACGTCTGCGAAATATTATCCTCTAAACATTTTATTCAGATAATAAGGTGGAATATAATATAACATATTCTAAGAATCTAATTTTTCAGTTCTTTTCTCCCGTGCATTGGTGTCCCATTATAACTTTATTGTAGTCCATCAATACAACTTTCTAGTATGCAAATGGCGAGTTACAATTTATTAGTGATAATTAATTACTATACGTACTTACCATTTCTAAAATAAAATCGCTGCTCGATGATTTCACTCCCAACTCACCGCAAAATTGAAGGTGAGTGAAGTGAGTGAGTGAATTTCTTAGCAGAATCAAATTTGCAGAAAAGTGACTCACTTCACTCACTTTTTGCCAATTTCGACGTAGCTGAATCTCGGTACAGGTGTCTCCTTTTTCGACTTTATTATTTTGACAACCACAAGTATGTTAATTTGGCATTGTTATGGCATTTTGTTATATTAATTTAAAAGTTCGTTGTTATGGCGATTTGTTACGTTTAATTTCAAAGTTCAAATTTCACTCGGCGTTGTATTGTGTGAACAGCTTGGCCCTGGACTCAAAGCTCACTCTGTTCCACTCGGCATTGTAAATGCGGTATATATGTAAGTTAAAATACAGATAATGTAGATAAATATTATTTTACAATTACTTATTACTTCTTAATGATTATTCTTGAAATAATACATACATTTTACATTTTGTGCCAACATTTGTTATGTCGTTACATTCGAAATTAAAAAGATCTTTTTTTGTTTTTTTTTTAAATCTGCTATTCTGAAGACAGCTTGTGACTGACAGAATTAGTCAAATTCCAAATAGTTGATCTATAAATGTAAGAAATAATCTTCAAGAATGATACTGTTATTGGAATCACCTATTGAATTTCTAGTAAATTTCATATCAATACTATAAGTGCAAACGAATAGAAAGTTTTCTTTAACCGAAGTCACTAGGTATACAATATTGGTTCTTTCTCCATGAACCTCCTCCCGTAAATGCGTGCATCACAATAACAACAAACACTTAAAAAATGTTTACTAGTGTATAAATGATGAGAAAAATAACTGAAAAGAATGCTCTCAATTGTTTTTCTATCTCAACTTCCAAGTTAATCATTACCGTGCTACTGTAAGTATGTAAATTGGTATATATGTACATATTTATGTACCAACTAGTATATACCTACCTACTCGCTGTGCGGATTCTTGTTCTCGGAGGGTTGTCACCACATTGACTGTACGCGCGCGCGATGCATTTAAGTGTCAATCAGATAACGAGTGAATTACTTGATCCGCTTAGAAGAAATCTCGCGATTTGCAACTAAATTAAGATCTTGATTGAAAATAGATTTCGTCTCGAGAGATTGGGCCATCATTCTTTTTATTTATTTATTTTTTCTTTTAGAAGGAAGCCATCGATAATTTCCCCAAGTATTTTTAGCTAGACAATAAACCAATGTTAGTAAATGACGAATTTCTGAGCTCAACTAACTATTTTTCTCTCTGTATCAGTTTCTTATGCAAAATGGAAGTGTCGTGAATTTTAAATAAATTTTATTTATAATTAAATAAAAATAATTATAAATATAAATTAAAGTAAGAATTTTGTGATATACATATATTAGTGTGATAAACAGAAGTGTCAAAATAATAATAATAATATGAAAAGTAATACTGTTGATGCAGGCACCTTATCCACTGTGATAGGAATATCGCATTCGCCAAAAGCATATCCATCAATAAATGCAGCCTACTGGTCACCATCGCCAAATCCTTCACCATATATAATACCAGGTACATACATAATTGATAAAATTTTGAAATGATATGTAATTATCTATGTGTATGGATTGTAATGTTAGTTTCTTATACAAAATTCTTTGATCATAATCAGACAAATACCCATTAAAGTACCATATTTAAAGAAAAGCACTATAGAATTCTAATAATTAATCATTATCGACTGTAAGATTTTAGTAAATTTTGCTCTTAATGAGTGTATCTATTAGTGATATATAAAATTCAAGATCTCGTCAACGATACGCACTAGAGTGGAAAGAAAATTATGAAATGTGAGAAGTTTTGCAGATAAAGTTCCTTACAGTGTTCATGACAATGAATAATTGTGAGTTTTTTTTTTCTTCTTTTCACTTGTTAATTTTAAGCGCGAGTGGTCGAGCTTGTATTAAGCAAGGTGGTAACATTAGATGTTGTAGCTTTGCTGCTACTTCCGTCAAATTTAAATTGATATTTCATAGCACACATATGAAAAATTCTCAGATTTTAGTTTGTCTTACAATTTCAGTTGTTGTCTGTGTATTTTCTTTGTTTTTATTAAAATTAAGAACGCCAAAGGTTGTTATTAACTATAAGCATCTAATCTTAATTTTGCCAAACCTTTCAGTCTTTTTTGGAAATACTGAAATCTATCATATAAAACTATCTAAGAAGTACCATCAATTCCCTGTCTTGTATAATAGGTCAGACCTTAAGCTTTTATTTGGTTTATTATTAAATTTTACTTAGATCATTGCTTATACAACTTTTATTCACAACAAGGAATACGTTCGATTTCTTGTGATACTATTATAAAATGTATTCATGGCGTAACACAAATTCTTTCTTAAAACGTGAAATTCATAACTATGATTATTGAACAGTCTGCATCCGAGAAATACCAATTTTATCCAAATTCAAATAAACTTACTCGTATTGCTTTGATTAAAAAAAAAAAGTAGATACATGCATACATATGAATGTGTACACACAAAAAAGGTTATTTAAATTTTTCATCGAGAAAAGCTCGTTCAATCAGTATTTTATAGATTATACATGATATTACTGAGAACTAAAGAATACATATAAACCCCTATTCGATTTTCTATGCCCCGATTGGCATTCCATTAATTCTGTGTGCTTTTAATATTGCAAATAAAAAATATCCTTTATTACCTTTAACCTAATGGGATTTCATTTTTAGATTGTATATTAAGGACTGTCCTAGAAAGTAACGCACGGTTTCAAAGCCTTACTAGATCAATACGAATGTGTAAAAAAAAAATTAAAAAGAAATATGTTTCTGCCGGGAGAACAATCGAACTTTTTTCTTAATTGGAGCCATCAGCTTTTGCACAGTAGAATCACTCACTTTCCTACAAGCTAGTTTCCATAAACTAAACAAATTTTGCAGCGTTGTAGCACTTTGCCTTGTTTTCTCAAGATATTTTTGACCGAAGCCCAATAGCACTGAATAGGTCGAAGTTGGGGGACGTTGAGGGGATTTATTGCCTTTTCTACAAAATTCACTTTATTCTCTCGGTACCAGCTCAGAGTATTTCCAGAATAGTGGCAAGCTACTAAGTCTGGCCAAAATAGTGGATATTTCTTATGCAATCTGAGAAACGGCTATAATCCTTTTTTCATGCACTGGTTTTTGTATACGTCAGTATTAATACACCCCTCAAAGAAAGGGGGCCGACTGTGTTGACCACACTGACATAATATAGCCTTCCAAACAAGAATTTTGCGGCCGAGTTTTTCTATAAAAATTGATTTGCCAGCATCAGAAATATTGCCTTTATTTCTTGCATTATAAAATTGAGGTCCAGCAAGAGTACTAAAATCATATTTAAAGTAGGATTCATCGTCCATTACAATACAGCCTGGTCTTGTCTGACTTTCACGAAAGCGATCTAATGTCCTTTTTACAACCCATCGGTTACTTTTAGCGATCCACGAATACGATTGTTGTTTATTTTCTAACCAAATGCCCACAATTTCACGGTGCACTTCTTCTCGCTCGGAAGACAGAAAACTGGGTTACTGCATTTATTTTAGAAAGTAAATGAGTCATTTAACGGTTTCTATTAATTTTATTATAGTGGGGTCCATAAAATCATTACCTACAGTAGGCGAAAAAAACGAGCTTTACTTTCTAGGACAGTCCTTATATTAGAACTTTTTCATAATATGTGTACATACACTAGAAATAATAGGCTATTCAGCATACCATACCTACATACCCCATATCAAAATGACATAATGAAGACTTACATTACAAGTGAATGAATAGACTGATATAATTTACGAAATTACACTTAATGGATCATATAATTTTAAAATTTCCTCTAATATACAGGCTGTCCCGTAAGTCGACGTCAAGCCGGAACCGGGTCGGTGATAGACCAAATCATAATATGTAGTTACCAGAAAAATATAAAAAAAAATCCAAGTCATGTATTTTTTAAATTATAGACATTTCTTCTGTTTTCGAGAAAATGTTTTTTGTTCCTGTTGCTACAAATCTTTACTTTTTTTAAAATTTATTTTTCTTATGTAATCCCGAATAGTGGTTATATAACCTGTAGCTTTAAATTCTGAGCCAACTGCTCCAGCTTGGAAGAAAATGTCACATTTTGCCCCAAGAATAGAAAATTAATATTTCACCCAACTTTAACTTACTGTACTAAAAAAAAAATGAACTACGCCAGTTTGGCAAGTAACTTTAAAAGTTGACGCATTTAATAATAATTTAATAATTATTTCGTAGATTACGAAAAAAAAAAATTTTTTTTTCTTCAAGAAACCCAGTTTCGAAAAATATCTTGTTACCTACTAAAAATGATTTTAGTATACCCAAAGCTTGCCGTAAGACCGTAACTTTAAGATTTTAGTTTGAGTGAGATGGAGAGTCAGTTAGAGATGCTAACTTTTTGTTAAATTTAGGACAAATTTTCCTTAAGTTTAAAGTTAAACACCAATTATTTGGATGCTAAGATTTATTATTTACAAAAGATGTTCAAACTGCCTTCCTTCAGCTGCAATACAAGTTCGACATCTTCTTAAAAAAGATCGGGTTATCAGACTGGCAAATCATCCGTTGTTGATAAATTCAACTGCTTCCGTAATTCTGAAGCTCATGTTTTTGTAAAATTCGGTGAGCTATACTTTTAGGCACTCCTGTGCTTTCCTGGATTGCACGTACTGGAGTACTTAGATTTTCTTCAACTGATTGAAGTACTACGTCCTCGTAAGGTAAGGAACTTCTTCCTTTACCATGTACTTGGTTTGGAAGTCTGCCTTCTGTGGGGAGTAAACAGTGCACATTTGTAAAAACTCGATGATTTGACTCGCTAGCGTCACTATCTGGCTCAATCACCCTTCTTGCAATGACTCTCTATCTCACTCAAACTACGGTCTTAAGGTACACTAGAATCATTTTTAGTAGGGGAAAAGAAATTTTTCGAAACTGGGTTTCTTGAAGAAAAAAATTTTTGATTCCGTAATCTAAGAAATAATGTAGCAAGTGTTATACCATTTTAGAATCCTTATTAAATGCTTCAGTTAAAGTTGGGTAAAGTATTAATTTTCTATTCTTGGTTCGGGAAAACGTGACATTTTCTTCCAAGCTGGAATAGTTGGCTTAGGTTTTACAGCAACAGGTTACATAAGCACTATTCGGGATAACATAAGAAAAATAAAATTGAAAAAAAGTAAAGATTTCTAGCAACAGGAGCTAAAAAACCATCACAGGGTGTACATTTTCTCGAAATCAAAGGAATTGTCTATAATTTAAAAAATACATGACTTCGATTTTTTTTAATATCTTTCGGGTAACTATTATGATTTGGTCTATCACCCGATTCCGGCTTGACGTTGACTTACGGGACACCCTGTATAATTTATAAGAGAGGATAGTGTGGTATTTATATATGTAAGTAATTCGAATAAACTATCGTCTTTCATTCGCCTATTATACACCGCCGTGCATAGTATATCTGCATACTATTATCTGAAAAAGTCCTGTACCGATAATTCTTTTGGAACACTTCGTAATGTTTCGACAGATATTCGTAAAAACGACAAATTCTCAGATTATGTACTGTTCTCTGAGAGAAATTCGCAAATGCGAAAATCCGAGAAAATTTTTGTTACAGAAGCTATCATCATGTGTAAATTCCATTAAAAGATTATGGATTCGAATAGATCACATAATAACAATTCTTCCCTTAAATACAACTGACGCAAAATGTTGACCAACATTGCGGAAGACCAAAATAAATCAGCTATTTTTTTACATTACATTAAGTGTTTCAAAATATACAATTTTCCCATATGCATATTATGTGTGAATATCAATTAAGAACTGTATCAAAACAGTTTTAACAGAATCACACCTAAAATAAATCATGCCTAAATATTTCTTCAAAATACTGCCATCGATTTTTTTTTATTATTTGTATAATGCTGAGTCACAGAGCAGAAAAATTCCCTTCTAGGAAATATGAAATGTTCAGTAAAGCAAAAGTCAAGTCAGTTAAATTAAAGCTCTTAAAGTAGGTATATACATACACAACCATCCATATATGAATATATACATTCTCCATCCTTGTAGCTAAAAAGAGTGAACGGCTGACCTCGATTCAACTCATCTTCTATTACACTGTTGAACTGTACCATAACGGAATTGACCTCGTAAATCTCTGTGTAAGTTTAATCCCTGAAAAATCTTCTGATTAAAAGCACTGAACACAATAGGCTCAGAAGTTCCTTCCTACTGCCTTCCTTTTGTTTCATTTTTCAAGAATTTAAACAAAATATTTTGCTTTTACACTAAATAACTAGGTTTGAGGTGTGGTGCGGGAGAAAAGAGAAATAAATTTAAACGACAAAAATATTTACTTCTTAAAAATGTGCTATAAAATAAACAGGAGGAAGTTGGGCACATTAAATTTTGAAAAGTTCTTCATCCTTATCGTATTATGTAAGCTTGATCCGTTCGCATGACCAAAACTTGGAAAACTATAAGCATTGGGAATTGTAATTCGATCTTTTATTGGTGTGTCGTCTCCTCCATGCACAATAATAACTATTCGACGACGTTATAGCATTCTGCAGTTATTGTCTTGTTTGGTGCAGTGCTTTGACCTCTCCTAAATTGCTGAATAGTGTGCATAATCTTGAAATTCATATGGATAGACAAAATGCTAAAGTTCATGCACAAACAAGCATCAAAAGCTATAAAAAGTTAAGAGGCAGCATAAGCTAACGGGGCAAACATTCAGTTATCCGACAAATGCACCTACATATATGCATTTCATAAAAATCGCCTCAATTTTTTTTTTTTACATAATCGACATTCATAGACGTTGGCAAGAACTCACGCATATACATATGTATATCCATGGAAGGAATATTCAGAATAAACATATTTCAATAAACATTTTGATGTCGTTTCTGTATGATAACCAAAATCAATATACTGTGCACCATCTTGACCCTTAGTCCACTCAATGCATATTAAGTAGCTCCGGGCTCCCCTAAACGTGAGTTTTTTTTTTTAGTATTTGTCTTTTAATGGAATATTTTATCACTTCCTTTCCGACTTGTTTGCGGTTTTCTAGTTTTTCTTTTTAACAACGTCAATCTTCTTGCGATTTCATAAGTTAATAAAAGGATTCACTTGCTGCACACAATTCTCTCAAAGTATCGTCTCACATGATAAGTTTAAGTTTTGTGGAACTCTGTTGGGCACATATAAAACTCAAAATGTGTGTTGATAAAACTTAGTCAACGGTCCATTGGTTGCGACCATGGATTAATTATTAAATATAATAGGTATCCATGGAGAATAAAATGAAATTCTTGCCCCCGACGCTTCGTCAACCTAAAAAACTATTAATCTGAAGATTTATGTAGCTTTCGGGACAAAACAAGTAAACATAAAAATCTGAAGAAATTCTGGGCCTTTTGTTAGAATTTACTGAGTCGAAATTTCTATGTATGTAAATCGATATCGTAAATTTTTTTTTATATTAATTTAAATTCTTTGAGAATTTGGCACATAATTCTGATCGATGTTTAATATTGTAACCCATTCTTGTCTGGTCTATCGTATTTATCTAACAGGCACTTTCTTGTAGTTGTGAGGTTCCTTAAGCCTCAACACTGGGCTCCATATTCATCAGGTTATTATTAATTTAATTAAACTTTGTTTCATAGTCGTAATAAGTCGTCAGCTACAATGCCTAGCCTCAATCATCATCTTCCATTAATCTAAGCAAAATCATTTAGGCATGACTCTTTCGGATATTGTTTTAAGCAGTGGGACTTAATGAGTTACGCTGTGAAAAAAAAATCAGCAATGCATCGACCTATTATATTATTTATCCACAGTGTACACAAAGTATAATATATGCCTAAAATATATTAGATATATCTTGTATTCTGTATACAATGAGAGATAGTAGAACTGTATTTATTATAAAAAATTTCATCATCCTAATTATATACGTCAATGAAAAGCTCGAAGTTCCTATTCTCACTAAAAATTTATTACTGTTTCAGAGCGAAAACTTTTTGTGGGCATGTTAAACAAAAAACTCAACGAAAACGATGTCAGAAAACTTTTTGAAAGCCACGGGACGATAGAAGAGTGTACGGTGCTGCGAGATCAAAATGGGCAAAGTAAAGGCTGTGCTTTTGTCACATTTGCGACAAAACAATCTGCGATATCAGCAATTAAAGTAGTAAATTACCTTAACAAGAGAAAATATTTGTTTTTGTTTTAATAACGAATTGTGTTTTTTTGTAGTCTCTGCATCAGAGTCAAACAATGGAAGGATGCTCATCACCACTAGTTGTTAAATTTGCAGATACACAAAAAGAAAAGGAACAGAAAAAAATGCAACAAATGCAAGCAAATCTCTGGAATTTAGCAGCTAATATAAATATTCCTCTTGCACAAACTGCAACAACTGTAACAACACCAATCCTACAAAATCCACCTCAGCAAGCGAGTCCTGTATTAGGAGCCGATGCTATAACACCTGCATCGCTGCAATTATTACAACAGTTACAGGCTGTTGGACTCCAACAACAATTACTTCAAGGTTTGTAACTAATTGTTAATTATTCTTTTTATTTTTTTTATTATTATTATTAAACATAGTTTTTTATAAAAGTTTTAATAGATTATATTACAGGTATCGGTGCACAAACGGCAACAGATACAGCTACGGCAGCTGCTGCTGCAGCTGGTCTACTACCTCCAATGACTGTACAAAATTTAGCTGCAATTGCAGCTATGACTCAACCTTCGTTAACGGCTAGTGCGGCAAATCAACCTGCAAGTGCACAATTAACTAATGCGGCGGCTCTTTTGTGTAAGTCGTAAAAAAAAAAAAAAAAAAACCTACATAAAATATTCTTTACATTTATAAGGCTGAAAGATATTTGAAAATTAACAAAAACGTTGGGACTTATCCTGCTCTCTCATAACTAATAATTGTCACAAAATTTTAATATCCCTTATTTTCATTATACTTATTTAGTACATATAAAAAAAAACATTAAATTCTCCTTGAATTTCACTCTATTTATGATAGTCATAAGCAATGAATGCTTGGTGTATAGTTTTATTGGCCTTGTATCTGTTAGGATAATTTTGTTGGTAGTTGTGGTTCTAATTTTAATTAACATATAATATAATTACTCTGTACTCAAATCTGCTCGTATTTCCGCATCATGCATAAACTATTTAATTTGCTGTCAAACAAAACTGAAATTAATTTATAACTAAATCTCTAAACTGACTGACTTTTTAATTCGTTTATCCAGGTCTATTAGGGAAAACGACAAATTCAGGTGAGAGAGACAAAAAGTGGCTAATTTTGAAAATTGATTACTTTTGTTTTTTGCACAAAATTCTAATGGCATGGGATTTTTTAATTTACATATTATGCATGGCCGTTGTAGAATTGAAAATTGGTATTTATATACATATGTATGTCAGTTGTCTGACATCAATATTGTTAAAACGGAATGATATATATGCATACGTATTGGGAAATGTAATCTTTAATAGTTTATGAAACCAAATTCCAAATCGATTGCTATTAATAAATAGCTTAGAATGACGCTTTACCTGTATACTTTGACCGAATATTAAATTCACAATTAATTTAAGTGTGAACAATTAACAAAATATGTATTACATTAATTATATAATTTTATTAAATATAAAATTTCAGTTTTAATTAGGTATTTAAGTTAAATTTCAATTAATACTCTGACTGTCAACGGTATAAGGTAAATTCAATGCTAGATGAGTTTAAAGCCGTAAACTACCAAATGAATTAAATGATCATATGGGACGAAAATATTATTTTATCTGCTTATAAATTTTACTCTAAAATGAGAAAATGCCTCAGTGGTTTGCTCTCAATCAAGTCTATCAGGAGCTAATGGTTCAAACCACCTCACCGAATGGCTTGGACTAGAAGAACTTTATTCAAGACCTTTAATTTGGTCTATAACTCTCTTAATTAGAAATTGAATTAGACTTTCACAGCTTTTTACAGCCTATTGTTAAGTTTGTCTAGTTCTTTTAAATACAAATAATAGCTATTGATAGTAATATCCAAAGATAATAACACAAGTGTATCTGCCATTATCGAGAAACAAATGAAACTTGTCGTTATTTGCCCCTATGTCCACACAAACCAAAAATTCTTTCTTTGCTGATTACAGCTACATACCGTTATAATGGAAATTAGTCAAACTCTAAAATGATAATATTTAAGAACTACAAAGAGCTAATGGGCTAGAAATGTGACTTACTTTTTAGTACATTGTTTGTTTAGGAATGACTTGAAGGAATTTAGCGCAAGCTTGTAAAGTGCAATAATAAAAACAAATCATGCGAGTAGGCGTAAGGCCTTCATTCTAATGAGAGACAAAGACACACAAAAACAAACAAAAGACTAGCGTTCTCAATCATGAACACGGTCATCACTATAAATGTATTAAATGCTAAAATGTTAAGTTAGGGGCTTCGGTATCGTGTCACAAGCTTAGAATCATTATTTTTATTTTTAAAACTGCCAATAGTATCAAAGCATGCGAAATTAAAAAAAAATACTTTCGTTGTGAACACATTTCTGTAATTCAAAACTTAATTATCTTTTCGTCACCACTAATGACAAAATATATAAATATTTTGTTATTTTTCCTATTAGATGCTGAATTTTATTGATTGAATATATTTCTTCCCTTATTGTTTATTTTAGCTGTGATTTTTTTTTAATATTCCCTAGAAAATGATTACGAGGCCGGCGACGTATCGAATTCTAAAATATCAATACATATATGCCTATGTAAAATTAGTAAGCTGTCTTCAAAACTTATGAATAAATTTATATTTTAAGTATAACCTACAAATATTCCATGCAAATATCGACTTTTATCTTGTAAAACTTTATACAATACATCGAAGCCCTTGGCACTTGGCAGTGAACAGAAAATTTCTTGTAAAGAACAAAAATTCGACATCGTTTTTCCCTTACAACGAAAATCACTTTCCTGACACTTCTACTTCTATGTATGTATTCTGTGATACATTAAAGAAGCAATTTTGATAAAAGAAAATAATTTATCTGTAGATAGATTGATAAACTTAGTGAGGGAACATGCTGCCTGTGGGAAAAAAATCGTATGAAATGTCTCTAATTTTTAATGGAAAAGTTGCGAACAGTGAATAGAAAAGTGTTTGTAATAAATACACACACACAGAGTTTTATTTCAAGGCGATGTAGATATAACATGATAATTTTGTGTTTTATATAAAGTTTAATGCCTGTTAGACTTGCTGTAAAATGTAATGTAATCATCGTAAGGGTAATTAATCGGCGATATCAACAAACTAAATGATGTTCGTACGTTTCATTCCATGCTTTGATAGTTCCATAGCTTGTTCCGATTACATATAAAGGTGAGCACACTATATTGTTTCACTCTAACAAAAAGATCTTCGTCCAATTTCGTTTATAAGTGCTTGAGAATATAGCGTTCTCATAAATAAACAAAGCTCTATATACAAGCTGTGATAAACGGTATATATAGCTACGCTATTTATGCATAAACATTCGTGTGAGTAAAAAATTCAGAACTTTTTTAATATCCCAAAAAATTTTGTGAATACAAGAAAAAATCGTAACAAATTTCATGGCATGGTTAAAGTGATTTTTATGTTAAAATGCAATACAATATAAGCCATTTCGCGTTCAAATGGAAAATTTATAAAATGTCAACGCCCTTTGTAACTGTTACTTTTTGTTATTCTTATTACCCAATTTTCTACGTAGCAAAGCCTTTTCAAATATTTAAAGAGAATTGGTAATATCTAAAAAGAAAAGACTAATCACTAACAATTATTGTTACCAGAGTTACTTAAAATCATTTGATGATGTCTGTATCGATTTCTGTAATATGCCTGGAAAATAATAATAAAATCTCAACTTATGCTTTGATAAATTTACACCATACCTACAGAGACATACGCATATATAAAATTCTTTTATATATGGCTACGTATTTGCAAATATATATATTTTTTCCTACTTTCTATGATGTTTGGATGTTCGCCAACCTATAAGAAAAGAAGAGAAAATTTAGTGGCGAATACCAATCTGGCAAAGAATTCGTATTTTCTAAATCGATTGAAAAAAAAATTGTCATTCCTGGACCATATCAGAATGGAATGCTTCTCTCTTACAGCCATAACAGTTCAGATTTAGGAGTGGCTGGACTCTGGAGGGCTGCTACTTAATTTGATGAAATATTAAAAATTCCTTCAGGCAATTTAGTCCTTAAATTTCCCACTACAAAAGCTTTAAGACTAAAAGTAGAATTTCATTTTGGCCCTCGAACGAAACATGAAAAAAATTGGAGGATTTTTATGAGAAATAAATTCCATTTTATGTGCTCCGATACACCTTTTAACCCAAATATCATTCCTTAATACGATTTTTTTCTCCTCCTGTAGACGCTGTAGTTGGGTTGTCTGACTTCGGTTCGACTCTTTTTTCTTTTTCTTTTTTCTCTTTCTCTACAGCAGTTTCATAAAAATTACATCCTGGACTTCCAGCGTTTCGTAAGATTTTTCTTTCCTTTTCGTTTTTTTTATCCTCCTTCTGTATGATTTTAAAGTAGTTTTAGTACTTTGCTGGAGCTTCCTTGCCTTATATTCACAACTTTCTTATGATACATGGCAAGTTCCGTATACTTTATAAGATTGTTTAGTATTCAGAATGAAATTGAGTCGGTGTATTCGTTCAGGAGATCTACATCATCCAGGAATAATGAGAGAACTTTGTGAATTTTCTAAACAAGGATGATTAAATTAACTTGTGCTTATCATATCGTTACCCTTTGCATGTACGTTCATATAGACTTTCTTTCTATTTGCCCTTAAGTAAGTTGCAAGATTTGTTATTTAATATATTTATTTATTTATTTATGTATGCATGTATGCAGATATTACATATGTATATATACTTACATCTACATTACCATGATAGATGACCTCATGAATTTGTTCGGATTACTAATTTTACTTTGTTTCATTTAAACCAGGGTCGGATCCTAATCCATTAACATCAGCGTATGTGTCGACGACCGCAGGATTACCTCAGTTTGGTAGCACCACTCTATCTACTTCACCTCTGGCTAGTGTAGCACTTACCACAGCCGCAGCTGCTGCCGCTGGAAAACAAATTGAAGGTAAATTAATCTAATGCTCTTTATTGTATAGAAGCAAGGTACCTATCTATATGTAGGTACTAAGTAAAATATATATATACTAGGTACTGTTTTTCGTACACGATAGTTTTCATAGTACGACTGAGAGATGTAAATATCTTGATGATGTGCATATTTTTGATATTTTGTTTATAGTGAGTCTGTACGGTATGATTAAGTCGTCGTCCTGTAATTTGAATATATTTACTGATCAAAGTATTCAGAGAACAAGGTATGCTATATATACACTGAAACATCTTCCGATATATTGCACCCATTTATTCCGAATACGGCAGATAAAGGAAAAAGTAGAGATTTTAAGAGGCAATTAAAGCAACTCCAAAAGATAAATCGTTGAACTTATATAACTGAAAATATCATGTTCCAAAATGTTGTAGCTAATTCGTAAATATATCTACGACTCATAGATGTCCACAAATGAGTTGGTCATATTCTGTAATTGTTTTCATAGTTACGTAATACCGGACAAGCCTAATTATTTTTTAGAGAAACGAATGAGTATATTTAATAAATACACTGATATGTACCTCGTAATTTCTAAACACGCTTAGAATACAACATTAAAATAATCATATTATAGAACAACAAAATTTTTTTTTCTGTTCTCTCAAAAACAACAAATTTAATTAAGCAAATTCTAAAAATCTCTCCATGCATCTGCACACAGCATCGCCCTATGAATGTGTTCTGTAGCCGGATGTTTGGACGAGGATGTAATTTTTAAATGTTTGTTGGTAAAAAAAAGTCAATATTGAATGAGAGACCCATCCATCACCTAAGCTTTGCCAGGAAAGCAAATAACTTCAATTTTTTCCTGAAACATGAAAATTTCTCTGAATTGTCAGGAAAAAAACAGAAAAAGGGTTGACCATAAAAAATGATTTCCTCAATTGCATTTATATCCCTTTCCGTTTTTAAAGTCAGAACATCCGCCACAGAAGTCTCGTCCTTAGGAGAATGTCTTTCACATGTGGCCTGAATCGCACTGTAGTATTCCGGTTAGAGAGGAGATGCCTATTTCTCTGTATGATAATGTGTGTGTGTGTTATGTTTATGAAGTCTATCGTGTGTTGACATTTGGAGCTACATGGAATAATATTCTCATTTTTCATCATTTCAGGTCCAGAAGGATGCAATTTATTTATATACCATTTGCCGCAAGAGTTCACAGACACCGATTTGGCGTCGACTTTCCTTCCGTTTGGAAACGTGATTTCTGCCAAAGTATTTATAGATAAGCAGACAAATCTATCCAAATGTTTTGGATTTGTCTCTTTCGACAATCAAGAATCGGCGCAGGCCGCCATTAAGGCAATGCACGGTTTTCAAATCGGAACGAAAAGACTTAAAGTTCAACTTAAGAAGCCAAAAGACGCGTCGAAGCCTTACTAGGTAAGGTAATCATCAAAATTTATATATAAAACAAAATGTTACATTTGAGATCCTGCTTTTAAGTTTCCATCCATTTCCAGTTTTGTTTTGGCATACCTACAGTTGTCGTTATAGTTCAGTGGCATAAAAATCCCTAATGCGAGACTGTATAGCTTTTATCACCGCCGCCCGCTTCGTATTTTAGTGCTCCAAATTGTTGTGAGCATTTTCAATATTATTATTATTATTAATTATTTTGAATTTTGTTTTTAATGTATATAACGACATAGTCGGCTTAAGCTTTGCGTAAAGAACGACATTTTGTACATATTTACTGTTACACGTAACTCAGTGTTTACAAGTTTGAACGAAGTCCTATCGTCTCTTTCTATATGCTTTTAGTGAATATGTAAAAATGTTGTCCTTTTTTCATATCAGTTTTATCTTGCTTTCTGTAGTAGTCTAGACTGAATTATTGTAGACTTTTTTTTTTTTTGAATTTCCCTTTTTTTTATATTAGGTATTATTACACTCTTGTCAAAGCTTTGTTACGAATTTGTTTATTTTAGAAAAAGAAAGTAAAATTACTTTTATTTTATTTGTTATAACTTATAACAACGTGAATTTATATATGTTTACTGAATTTTGAGAAGTTAATTATGTTTAAAAGACGACAAATCAATGTTTTTGCAATGTTGTTGTTGTGAAATCAATATTCAGCATCAAATTTCAACTGTTGTAAATACTATTCACAATGAATTAAATGTTTTTAGTATGTTGATATTATTATTTTATGTTTTCACTTTGCTTTTTTTTTTATTTTTAAACTAGAAATGAAGTTTTATTTTGTTGAATAATAAATAATTTTTGTGCATTACATAGTTTTGTGCTTATTATATACATATGCTTATCCTTATATTACCTATGTCGATAGATGCGATATCCGATTATTTGCTAATTTTTAATTGTAATATTGCTTTGCTTCAATCGTAAATGTTTTGTGTTCTTGTAAATATATATATATATGTGTACAATGTATAACTTGCAAACTCCTATTTATAGTTGTAGCCTAGTTTTTGGAGCTGTGCCAGTATTATAATATGTAAGATATTTAATTTCGTTCATATACAGAGTACCGCCTCAACTATATATAAATGGTTTTATTACGCGGAATTTTTCTCTCTAGGGTATATTGAAAAATAACGTATTTTCAGCATAACTATTTAAAGTTGTTTCTTTTTTGTATTTTTTTTACTATTCACATACTTGACATACTTTCTATAACACCTCGACCAGAAAATATGATATCGATATATTTAACAACATTTTACATACCAAATGTATTTGTCAGATTTTATAGATATTATTCACAAATGTTTATTACAAACTCTACATTCACAGGCTAAAATATACATGTGTATGTAAAAGCTTATTATATCTCTTCACAGGCTATAATATATGTACGTATGTAAAAGCTCTTGATCTCCTCAATCATCTTGAAATTGCATCCTTTCAATTCAAATTTTAAGCTAGATCAAAGAAATCGTACAGAGCTGGCGAAAAAAAATTTCATGATTCACCATGAACTCGAATTTTTTTCATTGCTTTGCGCAAACTCCTCCAAACTCCTCAATGTTGACTGTTACTTTCTTAAAAAAATCTTTACAAATATCTTTTGCTTTTTTCTGGTTTTTCTTTAAAAGGAGGAATAAGTCTTCCAAAAATGCAGCTATAGGATGACGTCTTCTGCAATCACTCTAACAGTTATTTATTTTGTATTGCTAGATATGTACAGGGTATCTTACCCAAAATCAGTTTGCATGGAGACTAATATCTTACGTCACCTCAAGCCTGCTAATCTTGAGATCATAACATTGCGTGGCTGAACAATCCCTTTAAACATTTCGTCACTGCCCATTATAAATAAGCTTTCCAAAAGTTTTGATCAAATCAATATAACCTAATCCCTACCTAAGAAAAACTCTTTCACATATCATTTAGAATGTATGAATGAGGGTTAACAAAGTGTCTTAAAAAAAAAAACAAAGCATATCTGGAATATCGAAGATCCTTATTATCATCATGATACAAGTGGGAATACAAGAACCTCAAGCAAATCATTCGAATGCACCATCCTACATGCATATAAAATTTCCTTTAAAAAGTTTCGAATTACCCCATTATTTAACAACAATTCAGTCTACACATGTCGGAGGGAAAGTCATCGCTGCCCTGCCCATTAAAATGGCATAAATCCATAAATTTGCTGATGCGAAATTGGCTCAGAATATCAGATATCAATTAAAAATATTCAAATTAATTGAAAGCAAACAAAATACTCCAGAGGGTTTTGCCACTCAACGCAATTCGAGATCACATCAGCATTTTGAATTGTGTCCGTAGGTAAGTAGTAAGTATCTTTCACGTGAAATCTTATGATATTAATCCTAAAATGAATGCAAGAAGTTTTTGAGTAAAATTAGGATCTACCCTTTCCCTTTATCCGCCCGTCGCCAATAGCTAGTCATCTTAAAAGTCCTTAATTAATCGGATAAATGTGTCCGATCCTTGAAATAGATTGTATCGTGCCTCGAATTATATTCGGTTGGTTGTTTCCTTCCTGCTTCTAAGCGCACACACCCTTATCAGGTACACATTGCAAATTGTTGGCAGAAATAGAAAGCAACTTCCCCAGCCATTGGGTTATTTATGGGCTTTCTTTGCACCCAGCTAAAATTTGTACAAAGGAGGCGTAGGATAGAGGGAAAGATTATCGATTGTGATTGTATGATTTTAGACAACGTAGACTATATAAGTACATAGAGGCAGAGGGGAATGCAGACTTCTTCTTCCTCCTCCTAAATTAATAACAAAATTGAATTCATCGGATTAAAAGCTTTAATACCCAAAATTGGCCTATGAAAGGCAATTTTGTTTATTTCTTCTCAATTTTAATATCCGAGATTGAGGTACTTTGAAGAGGTTATTTGTACTTTCGTAATTAAGACCGGGAGGATTATTGTAGAACACCTGCAAATTGACATGACATAATAAGGTTGATGAGTTTAATGTTTATATTTAGAGCTCATCTGATAAGAACAACGTTATAGTTTTAGTAGAATCAGAATTGGTGGCTTATTTATCGTGTGTGGGTTTTAGTGGAATTAGACTGATTTGTTTAAAGTTCAAGACACACTTAAGTGTGACACTTCCATATATTGTAGAGGCATGAATACATAGTGATTAGCGATTTCTAGAAACAATATTAGTAGAAATGGATGCGAATAAGAACATTAAATTCTATGCTGATGTCGTCTACAGAGTTTTACTTACTGAGTCGAATTTATGGAAAGGCCCAGACTTGAGCAAATTACTCTGTTTATATGTATATCTCTTATTTAAGCTTTTCATGATTTATCTTTTCGTTTAATTAATTAGTTTTCATTAAAATTGCTTGTTTGTCATTATTATTTTTGTTCTCAATAATTTAGATCATATAATAATTCACTTCTGCATATGTACATATTAGAAATATTACTTAATGATGTGCGTTTTACCTGTAATTAACAAAGATTTTCTCATTTTATAGTTATAACGTGGTTCGGAGGTACTAACTTGTGCATGGAGATTGAATGGTATTCTCATTATGACTTCTGTTACCTCTGTATAAATTTCCAGCTGGTCGAAGAGTGGTAAGTAAATAATAAAAAAACAAAAAAACATAAAGTTTATTCTTCTACAGTGGAAATTTATATGCATTGCAGATTCTCTAGCTATGGGTGGATGAGAGATTTTATATAGAAAATGTAAAGAAAAAAAAAAAAAAAGAAAAAAACAAATAGTGTCCTACAGCGTTTTCCCTGTACATATATGATAAGTCGACTGAAAAATGTTTCAGTTAAATTTCCGAAACCATCTGAATCGCACTGACAAATCACACAAATCGTCAATATTGTACATTTTAACAGACGAATCCATATAAAATTAAAGGAAAATTTGTAAATTTCAGAATTTTAAGAAATGTAAGTTGTGCCATGATTAGATAATTTTTTTATGAAAACTTTAAACTAAAAAAAATCATTGTAAAGAAATTTTGAATGATTATTGAAAGTGTCCAGTATTAAAAGATTCAAAAATTATAAGAAGAAATATCATTTTTAAGTTGGATAATTTTATATAGTTTTCCTGTTGTTATATTTTGATAATTTTTAGAGAAATGTTTTGTTTGTGTTAATATTGAGATCTATGTAACAAGATTTTTAGTGCATTGCGCTCTATTTTATCTCGATGCATTGATATAATATGATAGTGAAATGTTCTATGCTTAGTTCTCGAGTGCGCATATATTTTATTCTGATCAATACCAGACCAGAAAATAACAGACATATTAGAAGAATGTACGCGCAAACGTAACCAAATTAATTTTAATTGTAGTACAAAAGTAGACAAATCAATTTTATTTCTTGCTGTACTTTCAAGGATTGAGTCTATCAAAGTTGATAAACGTGTCCAGCGCAATTATGAAGACTGTTTGTATTCGTAGAGTGTATTGAGGGACATGTAACATTAAATATATTTGCTAAGGAAGTCTTACATAACAAATAATAATGTCATTTGGAATGTTATAAACAACGCGTTAAATTGTCTTGCTTTAGTTGGTAAATAATTGTGAACTAAATTTCAACTTATTCTCTGAGCTTAAGCCTGAACTGTAGAACCGAACTAATAAAGTGGACTTCAAGACAGTATAGCTCTGTGAAGATCAAAAGGATCTTTGCAGAGACTTATGGCGTGTCCAGTCTTGTTGTTGTGAAGGTTACTCCTATCCAAGTGTTCACGTGAAAGGCAATATTATATGCAAAAAGCATTCTACTACTTTGTTCAACATTGCACCTGCCTTCTTCGACCAGTAATTTGATGGACTATTTCAATCAGTAACATAACAATTCTGTTTAATGAAATAGTTCAGAAGCAGTAGCGATGTTAATTAATTTTACACAAATTTAGGTATAAAAATCTTTTACTCAAGATCTCATAATATTAGATTTATTAGCATTATTTAGCAGCGAGAATTTCTCATTATAAAAAAAAACAAAAATGGTATTACTTTGCCAGTGGAAGATTAAAAAAAAATTTTGAAATTGAATTCGTGACGTGTACCTGGTAAGATAAATCTCAATTACATAATTATTGTTGGTTTTTTCACGTTTATTGTTCTTTTATTCTTAAATTACAATTAATTACTACGAAAAGGGCAAAGACAAGAGGTGTATGCGTGTGTGTGTGTGTTTGTGATGTAAATATATATAACATGCATACATCTAGGATCTTACGTATTTATACATAGGTAGTTTTTCATTAGATTTAATAATTGTAACATCTCTAAAAACAATAAGAGAAAGCGAAAAGTCTGAGTCGAAAATCACGCAAAGACCCAAATTTTGTTTTTATCATAAATTTTCTTAATTGTTTTTTTTTTTTGGTTAAATATTTTGCTTTCTCTCAAATTCATTTCAAAACAAAAAAGGCTGTGTGTACAAAGTTTATTTAGATTATATATTGATATACAAAAGACGTTCACAGAAAATAAATTTTTAAGAAAATTTGAATTTGTTTCTAGTTTTCTACCTGCTATCTGCTATCTACTACCTATATACTAGCTCTCCTATTGATCCTGATTTTTTTTACATGAAACTAATATTATGTTTTTAAGGTAAATCAGTAAAGGGAAGCCTAAGTACCAAAATCTGTGTGTTTCTATAGATATTCGTATTGAAAGAGTTCAAAAACTACAAAAATGAGGCCGAGGAAATATCACGCATGCTTGGACTTACTTTTTTTTTTTGTCTTAGATTACTTTTAAGTCTGTTTAAACTTTGTTTTTATTTTTTATGTATTTACTTCATTTCACGACAAAACGCTTCTGGTTTGTTTTGGTTTGGTCAAGTGCATGATGGAAATTTTTAATGAATCTAATAAAAAGATGTGGTAGGTAACAGAACAGTATAATATTGGGCCACCTTAGTTTAGTTTCTTCCTTATTTGAAAAAAAAAAAAAAAAAAAAAAAAAAAAATGAACTAATCTAGCAAACTACTCTGACAAATTAAAGTGACCTGATTTGTCCTTTTTTCGAACAGTGATATGGTGATATGTATGCACCCAGCACTATAACTACGTCTGAGTTACCAATTTTGAGATTTGAACAAAATACAAATAAATTTTTAATTTTTACAGGATTTTAAACGCCTGAATTCACACCGGACGTTTAATCATCCCTCAGTCTTGATTCAAAATGATTTAATCAGCAGCTGTGAGAAATCATTAAAGCCTGATTAAAACGTCCGGGGGAATGCAGCCTAAAACTTCGATAATTTTTTGTGCTATAAATTTTTTCTTATACAGCCTACTCTGGATGCAGATTTCGGTCATCTGTTTAAATTGTCTGAAGTAAAATTGGATCGTATCTCTAGCTGTACTTGCATCTGTGTGCAATTCTAACTATTATTTCGATCACGTGTTTTTGGTTTTGATTTACTTCTTGGGCAAATTTAAATTTTCTGTAAAACCTAAAAGTGCAAGTAGATTTTAAGTTTTCAGTGATTTGAATTGGAAACTCTGCATTCTGCCGGTCGCTTGCTTGGACTCTTCTAATTCGCTGCATGCACGGAATTTCGAGATTGTGCAGATTGCAAACTTGTCCAATTGGTTAACAAAATTGACGAGATTGTATTCTAAAAAAAAAAAAAAATATATGTTAGTAGTATCAATACCATCGGTAGAAGATTGACAATTTGAGTTTGCTAAATGCAAGCAACAAGCAAAAAACTTTACGCTCTCAAAAGACAATATTCTGGCAATAGTTTTTTCTTTCTTTAAATGCATCAATTATGCATTGTAGAGTTTAGTGAATTGCAGATGTGCGTCGGCGGAAGTGCTATTGAACTCAACATTTCTGCTGAATGACAATTGAACGCAGAACTTTCTAGTGAAGTATGCATCTTTTCACGTGCTTTTCTGTCATTTTAAAAGTTATTAAAAAATCAAATAAAGAAATTAAAATTATTACAAATATTTAAAGGTATTGTGATCAACATCAATTTTGTTCCATTATTCCTGTTCAATTGTTTTCTTATTTATTTTTATTATATCCATTTCTGCTTTTTCGTGTTTTTTTTTTTCTTACAAATACTCTTCTTTTATTTACAGATTGTTTTGTGATGTGATACAAAATTGGTAAGTCATTTGAGATCTTAATATAATTTAAGAAAGAAATGCTCTAGCCAATGTAAAGCTTATTCCAAGGACAAAATTTCATTTATACAAAAGTTCTTGTAGTTCTTCAATAGCTAATACTAGACACGAAAAAATTATTATAGAATAGGTAGAAAAGCACCGAGATCGGGAAAGAAAAAAGTAGAATTGAGTTTATACAATGTAATCTTAAAATAATTACGCATTCTCTAGAAGAGCAATTTCATCTACTCAACCCTCTTATTTATTTCTACATTTTGAAATTTCCAAACTGTACAATTTTAATGCAGCGGCTCCATTTATTTTTTACTTCCGGGAGCTGAAAATTCGACACCAACTAAATTTGAACTTAAATCTTCTCGCAGCAGACGTGGTTTTCATAAAATGTCGATGTTGATTGCGGGTGTCATGCTAAAAAATTATTGCAATTTTTGCAAATAAAATATTTTATTAATTTTTGCAAAAAAAAAAAATTTAATTTTTGCAAATAAAATATTTTATTAATTTTTGCAAAAAAAAAAAATTTAATTTTTGCAATCCGTACTCCATAAAAATGGAGTCCTTAACAAATTTGCAATTTGAAAATCTAGCAAAACGAGAAAATTTCACCATTTAACAACACTGGCTACCTAGAGCATATCAACATTGTTCTAGATTTATTGTTTTTTACGGTCAAAATTAATTGGAAAATAATAATAATTTTTGTTAATATTTGCTTTTTAGAACTTATTTTTTTATAATCAATAAAAACGTTGATTAATATTGGAATGTGGATTGTACCTAAATTGTGGAAGACAAAATTTTAGATTTTCTTGAAAAATATCATTAAATTACGAAGAAATTGCTTCTCAACGTATGATGACGTATACCTGGAAGTAATGCGACGTTATGTTTTTTGCCATGGTGCTGGGTGCTGCCATCACTGTTTATTTATTGCATCACGAACTCTAGGGAATTGGCACATGGGGAATATTGGATGATGATTGTAGGATGAAGTTGACTGTGGCGGGAAACACAATGCTACGGTCGTCGATCATCATCGTTCATCAGCCAGCTCAGTCAGATTCAGATTTCAATTTATTCCTATGATAAGAGAATTTGAGCTGATGAACGGTAATAGCCGTCGCATTGTATTTCCCACTTGATAACGGAAAATGGAAGTAGGAACTCGTGGAGGGAAGGTACATTGGATTATTTTATTTTATTTGAAGTAGATCGGATCTGTGCTGTGCCTCCGCCATTGTTTGATGAAAAATATTTTGTTTTTACGTGTATCTATAAATTTTGTTTTTTTAATTTGGTTTTTTCTGTAAATTAAATAAAAAGCAATAAATTATACATATATTGGAATCTGGATTGAGGTACATTGTGGATGATTATAATTTATAAAGTGCTCGTTTTCTTAGTGGTGCAATAAAGTTTTTTTTAATTTAAGACTTCTGGATTCTGTGTAATGTGTGCGCTGAAATTTATTAAATTCTATATTGCTGTGTAAGTGGAGGACTGTTTTTGGCAAGTGAGTTTTTTTTTTTAATTAATTATATTTTCAAATATAGAATTATTATTCCTTAGTAGTTTCTAATAACTTAATAGAAAGTTAAAAAAAATAGTCCCAAATCTTCAATAATATTCCAAAATAAAGTATCGTTTATACTGAAAAATGTCTTAACAAAATTAAATATTAAATTTTCATTTCAATTTTACTTTTTGACAATTTGGTGACTAGTCAGTATCGACTACATGTATTTTCAATGGTTCCTGAACTAGATAGAATCAGATTGTGGAGCACTTCTCTGAATCTTGTGTTTAGTTTAATATTTGAGAGGCAGTTTTAAGTACGAATCCTTCGATTAAAATAATTTAGAACGGTACAGCTCGTACCTACATATGTAGGTGCTTTATATGGAGCAGCATGAAAAACCCCCATAGACTGGTTTTTCTTAGTTTGTGGCCTTAATTGTAATATCAGCGATTTAGATACATATATATTGAGTATGTAGGTACATAGTTTGATACAGGATAAGAAGTACCATATCTAGCTAGTTATCGTTTTGGGGAATACAGTTTTAAATTAAATTTTTTTGCATCCTCGTCACAGTTTTTTTTTTGGTTTGCCATAAGGAAAGAAAAATATTTTCTCATAAGAAAATTTTTAATAAAAACATGTCTTACAAGATGTGTTATGAAAAGAAAAACTCTACTGTGTGGAAATACACATATCAGTCATAATCCAGGAAAAATCCTTTCTAATGTGTTTGCATCCTCGTCACTGTCGACAAACATAACATATTTAAGAAATATTTTATGATGATTTTCTCGAAAATAAATCTTTCTAGTATTTCCCCTAAACCAGATACATATATCCACATATTTACATAAATTCAACTTTGACTTGTGTGCTTCTAAAAAAAAAACAAATACAGTACTCGTCCTAATAAATCATAAATCCATAGGAATAAAATAAGTAAAAAACGTGTTTTCAAACAAAACTGAGGCCAAGTCGCATGAAAAAGTAGATAATAAACTTTTCTTCACACACAGAGGTGGGCTCAGATTTTTTGATTGGGACATTTCTCTTGAATATTCTTTCTCTTTATGAATCAAATCACTTATTACCTCTGATTGATCTTACTGAAATATATCGGTAATTGTCAGCGAATAAAATCTGAGTCCACCTCTGTGTGTGAAGAAAGGTTTTTTATCTACTTTTTCATGCGACTTGGCCTCAGTTTTGTTTGAAAACTCGTTTTTTACTTATTATATTTTCTGGCTTTTTCACGTTAACTAAATGGGAAAATTCTGCATTTTTTCTGAAACAGATTTATCACTAATCATATCGATGAAAATTTTTCCGATGATTTTCCCGCTTTTCCGGGTTTTCCATGCAATTTTTCACAAAAGCAACTTTATGCAACTCATTTCGCTCTACGCTCTACAACTTTGTGTTAGGTTGCAAAACGCTCAAACGCTTCCTTGGTCGGAAAAACTCCGGAAATGCGTGTTACATAAATTTTCCTCGATTTTTTCTGCAAGTTTTGACCATTGTCGGAGAGAAAGTAATGATGCCAGTTGATAGGGAACTTGATCCTGCATAATTTAGAAAACTTTTTTACCGGAAAATTTTTCGGAAAAGTCGAAAAATTCCGGAAAATTTTTCGGAAAAATCGGAAAACTCTGCATTTTTCCTGAAACGGATTTATCACTAATCAAATTTGTACCAAATTTTCAAATGATTTTTCCCGATTTTCCATGGAAATTTGCGGTTCAAATTTTGACAGATTCAATTGTCACGCGACATGAACCTGTGTACCAAATTTCAGCTCGCTGTGATGACGAAAAGTGGGTCTACGAGAGTGTCGAAAATAGTACGAGTTAAAGGGAATGGCTGGCCTCAAAAATTAGGATTAATAAATTTTAAATTGAAGAGACTTAGTCTCCATTAATGTAGGTTATGATTTTAATTCTGATATAGCTCGAAATTTTCTCCTTTTAATTCAGGCAATCAAAACTATAATAATATATATATACCTACATATGCTAGAATAAATCGTGTTCATAATTTGTATTTACAACCACTTTTCTCTTGTTTTCGTCTTTCAACTTTCTAAATCCGTCATGTGATATTGGGTAGGTAGAGAAATAAATATGTTTCTTGAAAAATTCTGTAATGAAACCTAAAAAAAATTTTGTTGGCCCTGAACCACCGAATGTGATATTACTACTCATTACACCTGTTGACCTGGACCATTATTAGAATCTGATGAGGCTGAAATCTAGACCGATAAAATCATGAGCCATATGTAGGTATAGTTGTGTAAATCTAACTATATTCTAAGTAACAGTGTTCAATTTTTTCGGTGCAAGAGCAATAAGATTAAGTGATGATGCAAGTAATCAAGTAACAAACTTTACTGTACGAAATAGTGGTCGTTATCATACAAGAGCATTGCTGCTAATCCAAAGTAACTCATTCGTGTGTCTGGGGCGAGTATTGGGGACATTTTAATAAATACATATTTACCAATATCTTTGCTTTTCGCAGGCGCAAGATGGAGATTTTCAGATCTAAGCAACAGAAGCTACTATAACCAATCAGGCTACTCTATAAGTTCAGCAAACATCATATTACACTGGGTTACTTTGTCCTCCAGAGCTTAATAGACCGTTTATAAAGCAAATAAAAAAATAAAAATTTAGAATTTTCTGCAATATCTACATATATTTCGAGGATTATACTTTAATTTCCGTTGCATAACTTAAACGGTTCTCTTGGCTACAAGTGTTAGACTATTAACGATATTAATAAACACAAATGAGATATTTCCTAATGCGGGATATTTGAAACTTTCTTTAAAAAAAAAAAAAAAACATCCCTCCCTTCCCCATACATACAGACATAGGCCAGAGGCTTTCTCTCGACCTCGACAAAATTTGTAGTAGTTTTACAACTTTGTTTCTGAGAAGTGGATATCCATACTGAAGAACTAAAGGAACAAGAGCAACAGCAACTACAATTCTGTGGGTTTCAATTCACATAAAACTGTACAATTACTTCCGACATTGCATCCACAGAGAGAGATTAAATGAAATTAAACTGTCCTGGTTCATGATAACTCCGTGTAACAACAGTGCAGTAGATTTCTTATTTATTCGGTTGGAATAGCGTTTTAAGACCATGAAAATGAATACTACTGCAGCATTAATTTTGGTTGAAACATAGTAAATTGAATGGTGTATATTATGCATAATTTGAATGGCGAGCGGTTTTACACACCGGCAAATCGTAACTAAATAAAAATTTCATTTAAGTTTTAAATATTATATAAGAGTAAAAATACCGCTGGACTTTATTTTAGTGCAAGCTCAGATTTGCTGTTAATTTATAATTTTCATGAAAATAATTACAAACTGGAGATAAAAAGTATCCCGAGTTGGATCTTGCACACAAAAAATCATTTCCAAGTTATAGTATATATTGGACATTTCATTTCTCCTAATGCCTATTCTTTTTATTTTAGATTCATCTAAATGGCTCTTGATCCTTCGTAGAACCACGCTGAAGTTTTACAAAATTCAGTTTTTTCATTATTATATAAAACATTTTTGCCATTTGGTTGAAATATCTAAGTAACTTTGTCTAATTAATTGATTTAAACTGGTGTAATCTGATGGCATAGGAGATCACTTCCTTTTTGATTTGCAGATGCAGAGGTGAAATACTTGATAATGCTTCAATGTATGAAGTAAGACAGCTCTGTTCAATTTTTCGAAGCCAATTCTCGGTTTTATTTTGTTTTTATAACGTCACGTATTTGACAATTGACCTGATTATAGAAGTACCCCCCTTCCCTGACCCAGGGAATAGTGCGTAAAGGCTTCGAAAGAAGCCTACTATGCCACCATGGGCCCCTTGCGGGGTTTACTGTAATTCAGTATCAGTGCAATACGTTGACGAAACATGTAGAGCAATCTATGACTCTTTCGGCCAACTTAAGTAGAACTACTAGTAAGTAAGTATTTGACGTATTTTGAAAATAAATATAAAAGCAATGTTTCATGTTGCATCAAAATGCTATATATAGGTACTTCATCATCTCTGGTCTGTATATACAAGTAGATCAAACTTTAACATCGGTTGCTTGGATTACTTAGTTTGCTGTCCTTTCTTCATGAAAGTAAAAATTTGTTGTGAACTGTGCTGAGAAGACCAATATAAAATCGAAATGACTTGACCGTCGCATGCATCAACTCCACATACATATATGTAGCTATGATATTCATTCTTCATATAATCGAATTGAGATAACTTTTTTAGTTTCGTTCCTATAAAACCAATATGTGCTTTTTTTTCTATATGGGGAACGTGATTCAGATTCTCGAATGAATCGACAAATCTATATATTTACCTGGTAAAATCAGCTAAAATACCTTTCTTCCGGAGTCACCATCAGACGTTTGCTATTTGCGGTCTCACAATGCTTGAAGCTCGAACTGGTCGGTCGAATTCGTATCAGAAGTGAAATTTCCCATGAGCTTAGAGGCGGATAGTATAATACGAGTACATGTGCCCGAATCGATTCAATTTCATACTCGAATAGAAACATTCTGTGTCAGGCGGATTTAACCTGCCCAATAATCTTATTACAAGTTAGTTGTTTGAACCTAATCAATTACCAACATAATTACAAACTTTGCTAATCTCCTTAGGTATACGTTCGACGTAAATTGTTCGCAGATTCATCTGGCAGAGGATTATAAGTACCAAAGAGGGATTTCTGGTTTCTGTTGGGAATTGTCGTGTTAGAAATCCCTCGTTAATGTGCGCTTCTTTTCTAGTCCCCTTGAACGGGGTTCGTTTGTGATAGGAATCGTATATAGTTATATAATGATAGGTGAAAATACATAGGATATACCCATATGTATATATATATATTTTGTACAATACAATACATGTGTCTGTATGTATGTATATCCTCCGCCAAATCCAAAATCTCTTAACGACTAATATGAGAGGACTCTTCACAAAATCCAAGCCACTTTGCTTGGGTTGAAGTTCTGTCGGTTATTGTGAGTGGAAAAGGCTCTCGTTTTGAGCTAGGGCTATATTAGAATTCCGCAGGAAAATTCAATTACGAAAATTATTTGGTTGGCTAGGCGGCGAACATAATTTTCCCTTTAATGAAATTTCTATGAAATATTGTTCCGGAATTGTAAAATTATTTGGTTCATTAAATTTTGTTCCGGTCGTTTGTGTCTAAAGAGAACCTTCAATAATTGAAATTGAATGCCTTATCAAAATATATAGACATGTATATATGTATATGTACTACATGCATATTTAGGTAAAAGTAGACAAAATCATTTGCCTGTGTATACCTTTGGCTGTCGGACATAATCAATTTTTGGCAATCTCAACAAAGCAATAATTGTAATTAGAAAAGTCTAAAAGGAGACGTGATTTGTTTTCTTGAGTAATTTTGTCTGAATGACGAATCCTTTGATGATGATGAGTTCAAGACTGGAATACGTAGTAGGAGTTGTCTAACTATTAAAATTTTGTTGATTGTAGGTAGTTTTTGAATACCGTGTGACTTTCTATATAAAACTAAATATTTCTATAAGTACTGAAATTTAAAAGTGTAGTCTGGATATGGGGAATGGGGCTATAAAATTTACTTTCAGCTCTTTCCAGGAGTGCTTATGGAGCCGTGTGAATGGTATCCAAATTTACCAATATTTCTGTGATATATAGTGTATCGAAAAGTTGCTTAATTTTCTTATACGTCTTGTATAGAGTAGCCTTAGTTCACTGATTTTCTACTGCAGTGCGCGATATTCTTGAATGCAGCTTTCTACGAATGGATTTGTACCTGCAACCGTGTGAATTTTATTTCTAGGGAATTTTGGAAAAAGATCGTATTTTCAGCACAAATAAGAAGATTGGTGGTGGATTCTGTTTTTTTTTTAATTCATCATCCTCTTACCTAATGTGTAATGAATCCAAATTAGCTTCATAGTTATTATATTATATGAATTTTTGGTTCAACAAAGGCAAATTGTCGCAAAAAGGTAAATTATGTACCTATACATAATTAGAGTAAATTTCATAAAATTAAATTAATCTCGCATAGTCTTTATCTGTTTTAATATTTTTCCAACACAGAGCAGCCCCATTCGAACTAAGACTACATAAATATAGTTTACTCCCTCCACACACAGCAAAAGTAGTTCTGTAGAGATTTTTAATTCAGGTCAAGTTCGTTTCATAATAAAATAAAATAAAACCTGAAATCATACCGTGAGAACACTTTTATTTCTGAAATAACTATGCCCTTTATCTTAAAATTAAATAAATTTAAAGATGCCATTTCAAGGAAAGTACACAGACTTTGCTATTCTTTATCAAATGAATTTTGTTGGAATCGTTACTCTCTAAGCTCAAGGTTCACCAAAGAAAATTGACTCCCTTCAAAGTAATAAACTTTTCAATGCATACAAATTGTTTATTCATCAGAGTTTCTATTCACGTCTATATGGGGACTCCGGAAAATAAATGCATTTATATGTAAGCACTCGTCATAGTAAATGAGCCCTGGAGAAAATTATCAGCATTAATTGGAAACTAAGAGGAAAGCTTATAATTGGTTAGAGAATAAAAAAATAAAAATATAAAAAAAAAAACAAATATATTAGGGTAAATTATGAAATGGGTACTCGAAAAATCGATATCATTTTCGAAAAAGTATGCTATTTAGTGGTGTTGCGGAGGAGGATTTGGGGTAATGGATAATATATTGAACAATATTCGAGCCTCTCAATATTATTCAGGTTTTCTTGTAATTTGGATGATACTAGTTATGAGAGCAAGTGATGATTCCGGCATTGTACATCTGTGTAAATAAATATTATACTAATTCTTTTAAATTTTGAATATTGGAAGGTAGAGGGGAGAGGTAGAATTTGTAGGTACGCCACTGCGCTGAATTTCGTCTATAGTGTCTAATAGTTGATACTATTGAAAAATCAAAAATAAAACTTTGATATAAATTCTTGTAAGAACTCAACAAAATATCTATTCCACCTTAACCTTCTGGACGGCCACTTTCAGATAAGTAAAGTTCATTTGTCTGAATTCAGATATCTTGTGCCATGTATTAAAGTACTTGACGAGTAATGAATACTCGTTCAGTATACGTTCTCCATCTAATACTAAAATCTGCTTATTAAAAAAGACTTGCAACGAATATGTGATCCATAATTACTAATAGGGAGCCGCCCAAGTACTTTTTTACTAACTCGGAGGAACTTAGATTAATCTTATCAACGAACTTATCAGAATAACTCTGCCGGAACTCCAAAATTCTAATGGTTAAGTGATCTGAATTTTGGAGTTCCGGCAGAGTTATTCTGATAAGTTCGGGGATAAGATTAATCTAAGTTCCGAGTTAGTAAAAAAGTACTTGGGCGGCTCCCTATTAGTAATCATGGATCAGAGCTACAATTCTAAGTAGCCGTCAAACCAAAAGCTTGAAAAAGATTTGTGAATTTTTTACAATAGACCAATAAATTAAAAAAATCAAATTTATTTAGAAATAAGAAAAACTTGCAAACTTACTCCACCATGGCTTAACGAGTATGAATGTAACACTCGTAGTAAAAACATTGAATCGCGTGTATACATATATATGACTATTATAGAATTGCAAGGAATAAAATTAGAACACAGCTTTTCGGGAAGAGCTCCAAGAAGAAGATTTTTTCATACAAAAGTTCTTGCAGTTCTTCAATAGCTAATACTAGAAACGGAAAATAAAGCTATTACGATTGAAAAGACATATTTAAATAGAACCTGTCGATATGCGATTTCCCACGGTGAAAATGAGATTAACTGCAGGATTAAGCAAATTTGTCTCTGTCGCTGCTTTATTGTAGATGAATGCAATGTGCCTTTGTAAATTTAAATTTGGTGAAAGCGCCCTAGACACCGTAGGTAGGTACTTAAGAAGAAAGATTGAAGATTTTCATGGAAAATAGCAGAGCAAAAACTAAACAGATTAAGAATGCTCACAATGCAGATTAACCTGATTTGACTTGGAACGTTTACTTTTGATGAAATTTTACATAAATGATAAATATGCTTATTCATTCAAAATAAAGAAACATTCTTTACTTAAACCCTTCTTCGTTTAGGGACACAAATACATATATTTTGTTATTATTTTGGGGGGTGTTTTTTTTTTTTTTTTGCGTAAAAATGTAGGTATACTAAATGTACCAATTTAATTCGTGACTCTTTCATAAGCTATATGTATATACTCGTATATACTCTGTTTCAAAGCTACAAATGATTTTGAAATTTTCCGTTTTACAGAGCTCAAATACCCCGTATGTCTAGACAATTTACGTAGTGCGTTAGAATGGTCTTGAGTGTTACTCCATATTCTGAAAACGGTTTATCACAGGTTGTATTCGTTCTCGAGAAAATGAGGAATTTAAGATTCGTTTATGGAATATAATGCGAGTGTCATATACAGGGATTTAACGACATACCATCAACTTTTGCGAGAAAGACAATTATATCGAAGTCGATGGACTTTGAATCAAATACGGGAAAACTACATCGATTTATTATATATCAATGCTACTTTTACATCGCTATATAAGGGGCTTTCGACAAGCACTGACTGATACAAAGCTTTGAGCAATAGTTTAAGTTGTCTTGGTTCAAACTAATCAGCTGATTTGCCAATTTTGACCACAGGTCTTTATTCAAATAGCTCAGTAAACTTTAATTAGTAATTAAAATCACAAAATAACGCATTACTGAGACAAGAAAATTCAGTTTCACTTGTCTCAGTTGGTCAGTGGTTGCGTTCGATTTTTGTAGCTCAATATGGAACTAAGACAGTTCACCGAAAGTGCAGTCTCAGTGAGCCAACTGAGAATATCTCACTTGTCTCACTGAAAATGTGCTTGCCGAAAGCGCTTATAGACTTTTGGATATGTTGACTCTAAATGTTTAGACTCGGTACTAGTTCTTCTAGCCTTTGTTGTAGTTAGTGCTCAGCTCATGGCGATTTGACAGCTTGAACGAGCTGATTTAACCTTCGTCCATATGATAATGTCACTAACAGTTACATAAGGCAAGTGCCACACCAGACTATTGCTGTACTGATGTGGTGATGGTGAAGTTGTTTTAAAACAATCACCAACTGATATATTACGAGGACATCACATCAGTAGGTAATGCTACAATCACTTAAAGTGATCTGATTTTTATGTCAAAATCGCAATCACTTAAAATGGAATTGAGAAAGGAGGAAGAGCTCTTGCTGCTTTTCTTATTAAATAATGGAAGCAAAAAGCAAAATAAACGCAAATATTGAGTGTGTGGTGGTTTATATATTAATATAGTCGGGATTTTTTGATTACATTTACATCTGAAGGAAAACTAACTATCATTCATGATAAACGATAAAGGAAAATATCTCACTATTAATCATGATCAATAATAAAATTGATAAGTCAGTCCAACTATCATTCATGATAAGTGATAAAATCCAGGAAGTCCAATGCCTCCTTGAAGGTGAGTTATATTCCGTGTATGGAGGAAAGAAGATATGCCAATGATGATTGTAAATTGCAAATTTGTACTTCAACAATTGATTGGAAGAAGCCCTAATACTCTTCAGTACGGAGTATAATTTCTCTCAAAGCTTTTTCCAATTTATACCTTTTGCAGTACTCACACGTTGATTAACATATGCACTTTGTACTAATTTCAAAACAAAATTTCGTTCACTCACTTTTAATATTTTAAACTAAACTAACCCGACTAAATTAGTTTGAAAATGAAATATCGATTGATGTCAGTACAAATCAGCAACATTCAAATCACTTGCTGATTATCAGCAGATCAGTATCACATCAGTACATCACTACCTTTTACAATGTAGCATGCCTCATTAATATATTAGTGCTATTGATAATCAGTACATCAGAATATCAGTGGCCTGGTGTGGCACTTACCTAATATAATTTATTACAGTTATAATATAGAATTTCTAGATGATACTCCCAATTAAAGATGTCGCACTTGAGACCATAACGCTTAGAAAAACATGCATATTTTAAAATAAAATCCCTAGAGATACGAGTATAACATCTCATTATTCAATGTAAAAAATAAGAAAGAATGTGAGACAATTTCGACCCCAGGTGGGTAGATTTGGTAGTGATGTTGATGATAGCAAGGATAAAAAGGTGTTTGTGAATCCCTCAGTCTATCTCTAGAAAATGTATATCCATTAAAACAAGAACGAAGTTGACATTGGTAATTGAAAGGCTGTCAATTAACAGCTTAATTTGAAATGAAGAGTTTAAGTAATTAAACACTATTTCAACACTTCATCTGACCACATATAATTATGTATGTATTTGTAAAATTCGATGAATTAATTACGTTTTTGTTGTTGTGTGAAATAAGAATGGAAAGTAAATAAAATTCAAATTTTTTCTACAGAAAATACCACCCGCTACAGAGGTATATAAATATACTAACAAAAGAATAATCAATTTACAACTGAAGATTCCCCAACAAAAGCCCGTAAAAAGGCACAAACTAGGCTGGAAATCCTCAAAATCGTGGTGAAAAAAATATACAAATGAAGGACCGGTCTGATTAATGATTTCGTTGTAAAAAATGAACCAACACTCTTCAGGAATAAATTAAATCTACCCTGTGCTGACTGAATTCGGCGGTAAGAAAATTGCTCATTTGAAATGATTTAAAAGAAGGAAGTGATGTGTAAAGCATCCTAAGACTTTTCGAGCGACTTCCACTCACCCCGAAGTACACTTCGTTTCCCCTCCGCCGCCCGCTATTGAAGTACGTGTTCAAAGTTACAAATCAGGTGACAATTTGTCTCAGGTGAGGCGTTTGTCTCGATCTCATGCCCCGTGCAGGCACAGATTAGCATGAATCATTTTTCTTGTGATTCTAAATGACGGGGAAGCTTGTCATGCCCTGAAATCAAATTCGATGGCGACGAATGTGTTCCCGAGTTTGGGGTGGTTGACGTCTCACCTTTAGATTGAATTTGAAGTGGGTATGGGAATTGCTTAGGAGGAATTTATATTGACAACGAATTTCCACGTCGACCTTCGAAGAGCTGCACAACAGAGAGCATCATCCCTTGCTTGTTATTCAGAACACATCGCTGTTTTGCTGGTCCTGCTGCTGGTAACTGTATACCGTATATGGGTGCTGTTTTTTGCTATTGCTGATTTCTTGTAACTGCTGTTGATGGTGGATATATACCGAGACTCGGGGTATTGGCGCGAGGGCTTCTGCCTGTGTCTTTTATTTCAATACGACACTTTTTTTTAAAGCCTACATTTTATCGTAACAATAATAAGAAAACGTGCCATGAATAATTGATGATAAAACAGAAATCTGGAAATGTCTACCGTTCCGGAATCATGACGAGAGACAAATGTAACGGTCCCTTATCCTTTTTTCTTGTCTAAGGATGTCACTGTTCACATGTGACAGACAGGCGGAGAGTAGTTGGTTTTTTTTTTTTTTTTAAGGAAGGAAATGTCATTAATTCACCCCGGAAATTTCGTTCTAACTTCGCTTTTGTACAATATAGACCTTTTGACATGACCTTCTTCCTTATCGCAACTTTTTTTTCCAAATCATGAGTCGGAACGTAAATCTAATTTGTACTTGATTTGTGGGTAGGAAGCTAACCTCAAAGAGCTTACATTATTAACATAGCGCTTGGTGCAGCTGCTCAAAAATACTTTGTTCCGACGTTCTGCGAAAACTCAAATAAACAGAGACGAAGCAGAATTTATAATATTAATATTTATCTCATTTTGAAATGAGCATCGCTGGATTGTTTGTATAACAAAATTAAAATAGAAAATTAGATTAAGCTACCTGACATTTAATTATGTATTTTCGGATCAGTGTAGGTTAAGTTCAGATAAATTCAAAATTGTATTGAATAGGTATCTGTATTGACATCGTCAGTTGTTGATCAAATAAAAATCAGTTCTGTTGATTTTTATTATAGCTCCTCTCTTTAAAATTTTAGAATTAAACTAACATATTTACAACAATCCTTGATGATTGCTCAATCATCAGAATAATGAAATCTGCTTCAAATAAAACTACAACAAAATTGAGCCAAAATTATTTTTTTTTATTTGCATTTTCCCAGTACTTGATCAGGCCAGTCCTGATCTTGATCAAAGTCACTCCAGTGTTTGATCATTATAGCACTATCGTCCGATAGACCCTTTATAGAACAAATTAGGTAAGCAGTTAAAGCAATATCAAACTTTTATTATAGAGTCATTAAAAATGAAATGAATGAATGAAATGCATTCATTTTTCGGTTCAGCAATGTGTGAAAAAATCAAGTGCCACTTGTGGCAAAGTATGCCTTGCTTCTTTGGCCACTTCCAGAGACGCCCACATGACGCCATAGATGTCACGGTCACTCGTTTTTGCGCGACGTCAAGGATTACTCTTGGGAAATATTTGCCGCCATACTTGGTGATGGCGTATTCGTCAACATTCTTCTGCACTGGCTGCTAACTGTGAGGCTCTTCCTCGCTTCCCGAGGATTGCGCCCACACACTTTCTCCCGAGGAAACCTCTGGTGTTGCAGGATCAGCCAATGGTGGATCATTTACTGGTGTTGCAGAATCATTCAATGGTGATGGAGGATCAGCCAATGGTGATGGAAGATTACCCACTAAGTAATGTTGCAGAATCATTCACTGGTGATGAAAGATCACCCACTGATGTTGCAGGATGACCCACCGGCAACAGAGTTTCATATGAATACCGAGCCACTGGAAGTTCAACTGTATGGTTTGGGCGATTTGGAGTCGGTTCAAGGCATTTGTTCCACATTTTCTTCCAAAAGTCGAACAATTCATGTGTCTTTGCATCAGCCTTCCATTCGCCCCTTTCGTGGTTTTACTGAACTCTTGAACTCTACCTTCTTTGAAAAGGGATTCAATGTACAAAAGCGTCTACTTTTACACTATTTTCACCTGGGTCCGTCGGCGGATACTGTATTTGTTTACTGGTGATGCATCTTTCGTAATCTACGGCATGTGGCACATTTTCGGAAGTCATATTTGATGACATCGGGCCTTAGAGCTTTCATTTCTTCAAGTGTACTGTTCGTTGGTCGGGATTGATAGACGAATTTCTATATTCTAGATGCTTAGAAAATTATTTGAAATAAGTGAGATCATTCCTGATAATCCATGAAGATAAATAAAATCTTTCAAAATATGACCAAAGATCAAGATTGCTAAGAATTCTCTATATTTCCATCTTTTTTTCATCAAGATAGAAATTTTATAATATTAACATACATATATACATATGTATATGTTTTTTATGTGCAGATTCAGCCTGATATATTAATTTTGTTAAATTTAATTCAAATTAGAATAGTAGATTCCGACATGTCCGATGATGTATAAATTTTATTAAAATTTGTTTTTTATTTAATTTTCTTTTAGAGCCTATTGTGTACAACAGAGCAGAAAGACATGTCCGCAATCGATACTCGGCACAAATCGAACGTCAACACAATGATGTGAAATTTTTGCACTGCTACAACCAAGTTTCGGGAAATTCTTTTCTGATCACTACTGGAGACGACAGCAGCAGGCGCTGCTCTCATTGCAGCATAAACTGGCATTTGAGCCATGCCTGGCATACCCATTGGTCTATGCATATCAAACATATAATTCCTGATATAATCGTATCCATGATGATATTGGTAACGATCTTCTGCAAGCAATCAAAAGATTCATCATCACAGATAAATTTACCAATTTACTAATGAGGAAAGTCGGCATTCGTTAAAATGATCAGACCGGATTTGTCCCCTGGATAAGGGTTTGGTATAATCTCGCACTTTATGTAAAACGATGTGATGCCGATCTTCAGGATTATTATTAAAATTCCATCTATCATACCCTGGATAATCATAACTTTTAGGATTACCATTTTCGATCGAAAGTCCCGTGGAAGAGGGTATGGGCTTTATTTATTTATTTTACTGCTCTCTAAATCGCTGCCGGAAAATAAAATTGTGAATGCGAAACTGCGATAGTCAACAGATATATTGAAAAGTATGTAAAACGGAAAAAAATATCTATAGAATTAATAAAAATACACTTTTATATAGGTTACAAAGCTCACCTGAAGTTGGTGTAAACGAAAAGATTTGCTGAGTTAAGTCTGTAACCTAAGATAAATCGAATTCACAACAAATGCGATTACTAGAAATTCGCAGGAGATATAATGGTAAGTCATTACATTAAACTTGCTGCCTTGAATTGGACATATTTTAATTTTAAAGTAGAAAAAAATTTATGTTTTTGTCTTAATTAAATTGAATCGTCCTTGAAAAGTCTAACTAATTGCGGGTCATTCCATACTAAATAGGCAACATGTGTGATATGACCATCACCAATTTTGTTGAAATTTTACATATTTGAATACAAATCAAAAATTGTCCCTTTACATTACGCATTTTGCGAGTCATAGCATTTTCATTTTCTTTAAAAATTCATATATAGGAAAGATAGGATTTTAAGCTATCTAAAAAAAAAATAGCATCTTAAAAATATATCCGATAGAAGACATCAAGAATAAGGATTTTACTCTTTATCCTTCAATATCCTGGAAGACGTACTTTTGATTTTTTTAATTTGTTTTTTTTTTTTATTATCCACTAAATTAAAATTTTAACTTGGGATCTAAACGGGATCAAGGATTAAAAAATCAAGAATGCCAATCTTGCCTTTGCTCATAATAAACGCTTAGTTTCTTGAAAACTTCATGAAAGTTAGTAAGTAATTATCTGTGTAAGTGGTGCGAGCTGATAATACAGGATTCTAGATTCTATAGAAATTTATAGATTTTTAGAAATTTTCTGGCTCATGATAATGATGATGACTTTTAAAGTAAATTTATGACGAATATGAGACTTGCCAGATTCACAAAATCATTTAGGTCGAATGGAATGAAACGCTCTTAGATATGTACAATTTTTGATCCATATAGAGTTACTAGAAATTTTTTAAATATATGTATTAAGACAAACTTGTGGTCCGTAATGATCGAATTAATACACATCTTGACAGAAAATCTCAGAAGTAATTTACGATTTGAAGAATGATTATCACAGACTGGTTGAAAATCTCGATTCTCAGAATAAAATATAAATACACAATTTATTATACTCGTAATTGTAATATGATTTTAAAATGTTAAGGTATATCTCGACCCTAGATTCTGGCCTCTTTTTATACCCTAGATGAAATCTATAGGGTATTGTCATTTCGTTTGTAACACTTAGAAATAAGGATGGTAGAGCAAAATCGATTGTACACCCTCACAAAAGTTATTTTGATTTATAGATGTCCGTCCATCTATCCGTCTGTCCGTACGTCTATCCGTTCGTCAGTCCCCACGATAACTCGAGAACGCGTTCATTTAGAGAGCTGAAATTTTGCACACGGGCTTTAAAAAAAAAAAAAGTAAATTTAAGTTCGAAAATGTGCCAAATTGGGCAACTCCTTCGTAGGGTTGTCATACAAAAATTTCGTTTTTCACTATATATTTGGGGCAATTCCTGAGAACATGTTGACGTAGATAGCTGGAATTTGGTACATAGTGTTTTCATAGTAATAGTAAATAAAATTTAGAAAATGGACTAAATCGGACTCCTGGTCATATGGGGATCATGGGGAATGAAATGGCTGACCTTCTAGCTAGGGCTGGCTCTGATTCTCCGTTCCTCGGACCGGAGCCCGCAGTAGGCGTTGCCACCTCGACTATCGGGTCTCTCATCAAAGCGGGTGTCATCAGCAAAGATGGGCCAATCTGAGTACTTGCAGGTATACAAAACTTTTTCTCCGATATTCTCATGCGGCTCGGAAGGAAATAATGTAGAACTGTGGTTTGGCATTATCACCGGCCACAGCTCACTTCACGCTCATCTAACAAGGATGGGAGTTGTTGACAGCCCTGAGTGTCTGTCCTGCCTGGAGGGAGATTCTGAGACAACCGAACACTTTTGTGTGCGTGTCCAGCCTTCGCCTGGAGCAGACTGGATACTCTAGGGTCTGCCCTTCTATTTGTGGATGAGCTGAAAAACCTTCCTCACCAAAACCTGATGCGCTTCATTCAGAGGACAGGAATGGGCTTCTAGCAGGACAGCATAATGGCCCGCAAAGGCTTCCGTGCTTTGGGATAGGGTGTCCTGTCCCCCTGTCTACATAAAAAAAAAAAAAATGAAAAATCGGTCAACTTCTTCTTGGTGTTGTCATATAAAAATTTAGGATTTTGACGTATACTGTCAGTCCTAGACGGTTTTAATGTACTACAAAGTTTTTAGAATGTGAAATCCTATGAAAATGGTTATAATCATTTTTACTGTCCGACGAACCGTTTTAGAAATATATGCGAAAAACTACTTCAAAAATCAAACTTGCACAGATGGGTGACCATACAAAATTTCATACGGGCATTCATCTAGGGTACTAGGATATCAAAACAATTGGCCTTAGACCAATTCTAGCGTTTTTACTTGTTTAAAGTAATATTTAAGATAAGATCATTAGCATATTTATAGGGGAAGCCTTTGCAATTGCAAATGAGTATTTTGTTTTACAAACCGCTGTACCTCTTTTATCCAAGTGCTGTTCCCCTAGAAAAACTGCAGCGGAAGAAGTGAAGTTCTGAACAATAATTATAAGCTCAAGAAGATCACAGGTATCTTGAATCGGAACTCCTTTATGGTCTGTACTTGCAACTATAATAATTTTTTTTCTTGCCGTAAATAACAAAAGCAAATCAGTTGAAATAATATATCAACCTCAATGGAAAATGCTCTTTCTAATGAAAGAAACTTTGGAATGTTCAGAGCTTTAATAAAGAATTTTTCATAGTAGATTGGAATTTTGTGCTTCGTTTTTTAATCCCGATAAACTCTCAGTAACTTCAGCCGTTATTTTGATCTCTGAAAATAATACTCCCAATTTGCTCTACAGGTATAATCAAAATCAACAACTGATTTTCCGTTCTAATTTAAACCAAGTATATGAGAGCAGATTATGCATCGCTTTGATACTATATCAGAAGCACGTTTCTATTTAAATAGTTAGTGCAAACGCAGTGCTATCATAATAAAAAAATATATGTACCATTTCGCCTTAGAATACCTTTATCTGTAAGAGCGAGAAAGAGTCAATATGGAGGTTCATTATATTATCAAATGTTAACTAATAATATACTTAATGCTTACCATCCTGCACTTAATGTAGTAGTATGAGTCATAGGTTAGTATTAGATCTGCCTAGGGCTCTGATTAGGGTGTTACCATCTTAAATCTAATTTTATGAGGCTAGGTTCATATAAGTCTAATATTATGGACATTACCTAATCCTGTAGAGTTTCCAAAAGTTTAATGCTTTCAAAAGTTATGACTAATTCGTTCAGCTTCCAAAGATTATACAATCGTGACTGATTCCATCATTCATTTACTAGCATTCTCCCCATTTAATTTATGCATATTGTGTATTCAAGAAAATAAACTTTATATCTCGATCCATCCTAGAGACGGTTGCGGCGAATGTTAGGTCGGTGGAGTAATTTCGCTCTGAATTTTATATAAAAAAAGAAAAAAAGAAAAAAAAAAAATAACACCAAGGAGAAAAGCTGTTATCACCACCTCTGACACTGCGTGATTATGTAAATATAAAGCGGAATGATGTTGTAATTTTATCACAAAGATCTAACGAGATTCTTAACACCCAAAGCGAGAAGCAGCTGCTTTCAATCCTCAATTCAGTTAGCCAATCGATATTTTACTGTGAATTGCTTTTCCAAACGCGAGGTTTGGGGAGCATTGGAGCGTCACGTTTCAGCATCAAAAATGTTATCGCTGCGCGTATTAATGGATAGAATAGAGGGGTAGAGAAATGCAAATTTCAATCCAAGCAAATCCTGCAGTGCTAGCATAAAGCTGAACGAACACTGACTAAACCAACAATCTTCTTTGTCCCGCCCCACATTCGCTATCGCCAGTAATTCTACCCACGTAAGTTACGCAGCGAAAAGCGGTGTCAACGAAATTTAATAAAACCCCGCAATTTACACAAAAGCTTTGCGAAGATTTTTAAAATAAACTGCCCGGTACTTTAGGAAGTCACACAGGCAAGAGATACATATCCTTCGATATGACCTGTGTGGACACCAGTGTTGAAATGGCAACAGAAAAAAAAAGCAAATGAGGGAAGTGATGTGAAAATCGCCAGAAGTATTATGGAAGAAGCAGGGGAGTCACGCGTGGCACGTTAAATCTCAGGTGCTTATTTTAGAGGGAACTTTTAAAGTTTACTAAATCTTCGTGAGTAAAGTTTTTTTTTTCTTTTTTTTTTTTTCAAAAGAAAACTTTTGTAAGGAAAATTTAATAAAATAAAAATTCAGCAAGAACTGTCAACTACTTGTATGTAGCTGGTTATTTATTGGAAAAGGAGTTTCAAGGCTTAAAACTTTCCGGCAATTTAATTTGAGTCTCGAAAGCTTCTTGATTATAGGTGAAATTTCAGTAATAAACATTATTTCAAAGGATCAGCACTTTGGAATGAGTATAGGGACGTATGAAGGAACATGTTTTAACTGATTAAGCTTTAAGAGTTCATCATTGCTGCTTCAAAGAGTGTTGTATAATTCATAACCTCACGTAGTCCCCGTTGTAATAATAATACAAGGTCTATTTTTCAGTTTTCATATTTTCACCTTTTTTCTCATCCAGGGTATTATTATTATTCGTCCTGGCTATCATGCTGGGATTGGGATTTTTTCATTAATATTTTATATCTGTGCAAGTCTTATTCTGCCGTTAACAATATCGTTGAAAATAATCTACTTTTAATCTTCCTTCCAATCAGGACACTTACATACCTACATACATACATACTTTAGTGAATCTCACAAAGATAATATTATTGTTAGGTGTTGATTATTATTATTTCTGTTTTTATCATGTGCTTTTTTATTATAAATCCCAATATATGGGACTTAAAGACCTTAATGGCAGTTCTGTTGGGCGTCGTTCTTAAAATTGTCAGCGCCCTTGAATGGGGAAGGACTTCTGCAATTTTTTTTTTATCTTGCTTTCTGAAGGAAAAATTTCTACAGATACACATTTTTTGAAATGGTAAATCGTTTTTTTGGATATAGGTCTAGTTGTAATTTGTTTTATCCTTGTGTTAATGTTAAAAATGTTAAATTAATTATATTGATAATCCTAAAGATATTTACTTTTTGAAATCGTATTATGTGGTGGAAAATAAAATCCATAAGTTTGAGGAATCTTTCATAATCATTCGATTCACTAATAGAAATCCCAAAAAACGCATGTAAAAAAAAACATTCTGAAGGACTACCTAAGAGAGAAGGCAATATTCCATCTCCAACGCACCTTTACTCCTATCTTTGGGAAGATTAGTCAAAATTTCAATTTTCGAAGCAACCGTCTATCCATGCAAATAGATCCATCATATCATATCAAATCGATGGCGAACAAAATCTTTGATATTGAAGTAGTTTTCGAATCGATATTAAACGAAAAAAGGATCAATGTATTGAGATTGAAAACATTGTCCAATAAATCTCTCGATAGTGTTTAAATAGGTATTTGTATGGATTATAATAATCCTATTACGTCGGATGTTTCATTTGCAATTTGTTGGTTCACATAGCACAGACTTCCAATCAAAGTGCAAACGTATATGTTTTTTGTATTAATGTATGCAACGGTAATCATATCTTTCAGTATCTTAAGTTATATGTATGTATAAGATATGTTTTTTTGCGGAGACAAAGTTTTCAGTTAAATAATTAATCTGAGGCTAAATTATATCATAAATTACATTTTATGTATTCGAAAGTTTAATTTTCATTTACTCCTTTGAAATGATAGGTGCTTCAAGTTAATACTTCAGGAATCTTTGAATCTTAATAATAGCCAAAGTCGGAATGATTGCCGAAAGGACCTTGGTTTTTTAGTGTAAGCAAATTCTTCCTTTATGTATAAATCCTTCCTTGCATAGGTATTACTAGCATAGAAGTCGTAAAACATGTACGATCACAGTGGTAATCGTAATATGTAATATATGTAGTTTCCAAATCATACAATTGCAATCAAATGTAATTGAGAATTAATAAATTCAAATAACGGTTGTGATGAACGCAATTATAAAAAGAAATTACTCGTACTTGATGGTCTGATTTAAGTTTAATGAACTCTGCATTGGTAATCGCTGATTTCATTTCTTATTACGGGAAAGCATCTAGAACATTCCCTCTTAATTTTAGGGAGAAGTTAAAATACCTGTATACCTATGTGTGTGTGGGTGTGTGTAAAAATGGTTCTAAAACATTTGATGCTATAATATCTGTTGATTTTTGCTCAGGTATTTGTACTTTAAGTACACAGATACACACACACAGACATCTTTCATTCTTTATGCTTTTCTTATCTCCATTTTGTTCTTCATTAAAAAGCTTAACAGAAAACGTGCGAAGCATTTAAATGGATTGTGCTACATCACCTCGTACGCCCTTTTTATTTGTGGCTCTGACTGCTCCTGAATATTCAATCGACAGGCGATTTTCCACTCTCGATTTTTAGTATGACCTCGCTCTATGAATAAGTAACTTAATAGAATTGCCTGCACATACGTTCTTCAATGTGGGCAATGCGGAACAAGCTTTTGAGTACTTTTTTTTTTTGTTTCTCCACTTCAAATCAAATGTTTGTGTAGCTTGTGGGGTATTCCTGGGAGTAATTTATCGAAATAGAATTGCAATGAGTACTTACAATTGTGTAAGTGGATAAACACTCAAAAAGAACCAAATTAAGCAAATTTGTCTTTTATATTTAATATAATTTTTACTTAGTGCTGATTGCAAGGACACTGTTATTATTTTGCATAGCATGAAATTAAAGCCGACGGCCACTGCAGATGACTGCAATACTGGCATAGCGCGAACCGGCACAACACGAACTGGCACAGACAGGCAAATACAAGGCAGATACCGGCACGTAAGGGAAACTTCATTGTCGGTCGCTATCGGTGGCTAGAAACCAGACCGGCATTTTTCGGTTGCTGGTCTAGTTTCGAAGCTAACGTGGGATCACTTTTCTACAGTTTTCTCTTGATATTTGCCTTAATTGCAAGATTCCTTTCAGTTTTATGTCGTTGTGCACATATACAAGAAATGCTGGTACCGGTCGATGCATGTCTGTGCCGGTTCGTGTTGTGCCGGTAAGTGTGCATTGACCTTTAGGCACAATGTTGTTGGAATAAAATCTCATTAATCTCCCGAACAAAATAATCTTGAATCCAGTTCAGTGTATGTATGTATTCACAACTAGATGTCACTTATATACAATATAAACAGAAGTTGTAGCTTTGAAACTGAATTCCAAAATTTAGGCCCTGCTATTATTTTTTACACCCGTGTAGTATCTCTTGTTTTTGTCATGACACAAGATCCGTCATCCAACTAATGAAGTAGTAGATCTATAAAACTTTAAAATGTTTCTTCATTTGGTGTTTATCTTTGTCGTTTGTAATATTAATCACTTAAAAACTTTTACAAACTTCATCAAAAAGCTTTATTCAAAAGTTCTTCGGAAATAATTTGCTTTGAACTTGTATGGTATGTCGATATGTGCTTTCCCTAATACTTAGGTTATTTGTATATAATCCATTCATATATTATATGCCTTTAATCATCTCCTCCTGTGTGCATTAATATTATGACGGCATACATAATTATCAGCTAGGCAGAGTCATGTATTACTTCCGTTCTGATTAAAGGAAATTTCCAGCAGCCAAGCATAATTATTTAAATATCTTTTACATATCTGTTAAACGTATGCCGTTTACTTAGCCCTTTTTAATTAACTCCATAAGGTATTGCAGTGGGATAGCTTCATTCGACGTACCTACTCAAGTCAAACTTCATAGGAATATTATACAAGAAATTAAATGAATGAATTGACCGAACATCCACTTCTGTCATAAATTTAAATTTACCATTGCACACTAAACTGATATAAGTGCGCTGAATTCCTAAGTTATGCTAGTAGATAAAAATATTATTGTCAAAAACGAAAAAGATAATAATATAAAAAAAAATTTGGCGTAGAAAGAAACACGTACCGAGGAGAATCTACTGATGTTAAGCCAGTGCGTGATGTAGAATTTAATGGTGCTTACGTTTTTTTAAAACTACTAGAGCCTAGGAAAGTTCAAAATGTCTTCCTGATAATAAATTTAAAAGTTTCAGATCAATTATTATTCTTTTCCGTACAGACATATATTCCGCCCCTCATCTAGTCACTGCAACCTCTTTTGATGCCCTACTAAGGCATCCATTCAAAATTAAGATCTTTAAAAAACCTAATAATGTTCTTGGGGGTAACATCCTGTGGCGATGGGAATGCCTTTTACAGAGGACATATGACACGTAGTAGTTTATCAAAGGTATATTTTTCAATTGTTCTGAATAAATATACAAGTTACTTTTCATAAGATTAACACCTTCCTAACTTTAAATCAAACAACAGTTTCTTATATAATTTCTAGCCTATACATTGATAGATTATATTAATATATACTAAAAGTCAAACTACAGACGAATAAGTCATAATCGATGTAATAATTTCACTATGCTTAGTTCAATCAGTGCCCACACAATAGGGCTTTCAAGTGCTCCCCATATTCGATACAATGTCATTGAGTTTCCTATATGTGTAGGATTCTGATTAAGCACTGGATTATGTTCCATAAGGTACTTGCACTTTGGTTCGAGACCATTATCATGTTCATTAGCCTGGAAAGTTTGCAATATTGATTTGGTCTCATACTACACTTCCTTTCAGTATAGAACAATATTCCATAGGATTTATCGAAATTAAATCGTTGGCATCTCTATATTGGTTTCCAGTCAATATGAAAGCACGTAAATAATAAACAATTGCGCACGTGATAGTTGCTGCTCAATATACATATGTAGGCTACGGCTGCCTAATATCATCTCTTTTGGATACATAATTACATTTAATTCATAAGGTTTAACCTATCAGATATGTATATATGTATGTATGTAGTATCCTTTATTATGTTCTTTTACTGCCGTATCAACTGGAAGGCACTAAATATGGTCAGGCATCTTTTCTTCTATTTAACTATGTATTAAGTTACAATTTTATATATATATTGGTTATTTTTTATTTATTTATTTATTCAACATTTTATTTTCGATATTTTAGGCTAATCTCAACTCCAGTTTTATTTAAATTTGCACACAGTTTTTAAGAATTTCTGAACACATTGGAACAAGGCTTGAATTCGTTCTAATTACTGCATTTCAATCCCAATTTGATTTCTTATATTGCGCGCAGTTTTAAGTGAATGTGTAGGACCGTTTTTTATACTTGTAGCAATAAATTCCTTAGATTAATTGATTGCTTAAAGCTTCCCCAAAAGATCTCATTAGAAATATATACAACAAATAAGTGATGTAGAGGTAGGTCTGTTTCTTTTAGGATGGGAATTGGTTTTAGAAAAAAAACAACCGAAAAGTTTTTAATTTTATACGTGTATTTATCAGGCTTTTTCACTTATTTTATTAACAAACGACTTTTCTATCTTATCTCAAATTAAATCCTCTCCGTTTTACCACTTGCCCGATGTATCTTTTTTCGACCGTCTTCAATCGCCCGTATTCAATCACTCGCCCTCAGTTCTTTCCAAAACCTTTCTTCATGCTTTCGCACTGACCTACTTTCATTTGTTGCTTCATATTGTAGGATCAGCGGAATTAGCGTATTTTATAAATTTAAAGTTGATCAGCTATTGCGAAAGTAAATAATCGATGCCTTATAGGTCGATACCCTTAAAGAATTCAATTGTCTCGCAATTGCTTTTCTGGGTTATATATTTTGCAATAACTGATCAGCACTTAACGGTAACCACTTTTACATTACAGTGATAAAATCGGCCAGCAGGGTAAAGCGACCAAAAAATTGTATAGCAAAAGCAGGGCAGAAGAAGGGGTGATTTAACCTTTTCGGTACTACGGACGCATATATGCGCTCAAATAGGCTCAAATAAAGTTTGTACATACAATAAAACATATGTGGAATACAGTTTCTGGAAATACCAGGTCCGTCCGGTTATATTGTTCGCCAACAGGTGACGTCAAATGGGAATGTAATTTTTTTTTGCATTTTAATTTTTGAAAAAGCTCAATTTGGTCTTCTTCCAGCACAGAAGAGATTCTATAAAATTTTTAAATATAAACATTGAGGCATGTTTGTAGAATGAAATCGCATATACATTTTGTCCCCTAATCACATATCTCATTAGTTTTTCAAGTCGATAATTAGTTTCGAAGATAACTCGAAAAGAAAATGAAGCAGTCTTTTTTAAACTGGCAAATGGCAGTTTTTTTTAGAGAAAGAATGGGTTTACTTTTAATCTCATGTTTGCGAACAACCGTTACGTCTGGGAAATTTGACACCTTAACAAAACATATTCACAACAGACCACTAATGCATATGAAAGAAAGAACGGCCAAAATATATGCAAAATTATGGAAGGGGGTGTATTTGACCCAATGGCCAAAATAAAATTGTTGTTAACGATCAAAACGTCCGTATGAAGCTTACAGGATCAAAAAAATCATCCCGCAACTCGATTATACTCTCTATCCCCTTTAATTTGATACCCCACACGCCCCATTGTGTGCAACCCTTATGGGGTGATACTATCCCTCACCCCCTCTGCAAACAACAAATTTTTTTTCTCCCGAACATCATAAATACAAATAAAAAACCACATTGCTCTACTCCCCCTCCACGGGAAGTTATGTATGTAGAAATACACGAAAAATTGGCCGTCCACAGCGACGTATTACTTCTAATTTTGCTCCGGTTATACAAAGCGCATTTCTGCATTAAGCTATTCCGTACCGAAAGGGTTAAATGATATTTTATTATAAAAAAAACATCTAAGGGGGGGGGGGCTGTTTGAAAGATGTTCTTTTTAATTTATAGCTTCTGAACAATATACACCATATGATGATGTTTTAAATTTATTAAGTAAATTTCATAGGAAAAATGTAGAGCAGCGAGCTTATGGAGTCTGAACAGAACCAGATCTCAATATACCCGCTAAAGAGCACTACATACTACGCTTTTGCTTACTACCTGTCGCAATGAGATTTTTTATTTCTGTCCGTGTATCACTTCTTTTTCATAAATTATCTTAAATTCACTGTGGAGCGATCATTGGGTTTCTTGACAAACTCCAAGCTACTGAGTTGAAATATTACATTACATTACATTACAGTATTTCATTAGCTTTACATAGTGAGTAATCTATTTGTCAGCGGAATGTCTCGGCTATATTGGTGGGCGCAAGATGGTACTTGAACCCATCAAAACATCTACAATTGTGTTATCCATCCATTACACAAATGACACGTTAACTATGCTGTATTCAAAATGTAGGAAGCATGCCCCTATAAATGTTAAATAAGATGTATTTATATTTAATATCCTTCTTTCATGTTTAAATTCTCCGATCATTTTCCGAGATACAAACCTTTTATTCCAGAATAGCCCATATAAAAAGCACAAACAACAAAATGCTCAGAGTTATATAATTCAAATGATTATTATAAAAGTAATCATTATTTTTAATTGATCAAACTATGGAAAAGTGCCAACAGCACCAAGTTTCACCATTATACAATATGAATAATATTTGCCCCAAGTCGAAATTGAGTTGACTTGACTTCGTCATTGACAGCAGAACGGCGAGCTCGTTACATTACAACTTCTTTCAGAAGTTGCCATTTTACGTCTATCCCACTGCTCTCTCTAACTCAAAAGTTCGAAGACCATAAACAGAGTAATTCCTTCAACCTTAAACGACACTTATAGAAAGTTTTGCTACTTCATCTCCCCTCTTTGTAACTCATTTCAACTGTCTAGGAAAAAGTTAGGCTCGATATAGAAATAATGCCCTGAAGGAGAAGAAGTTTTCTTTTCTTTGTCCCCTACACATCGTTTTTCCGCTAGAATGGTCACAAACACCTGTGAGGCGGATAGTATTTTCCCAGAGGAGTCAATTTGACATATCTTGGTAGTTGAGAATACCCACAACAAAACGAAAAAATATCTATGGAGACATTCGTTTTTGGAGCCGGGAATATCGCATATCATTTTGTGTTTTTTATTTATTTTTTTATATATATATATTTTTGTTTATTTATATATTCGTGCATAATTTCTAATGCCACCAAATACCTTTGAAGGACGAAATGAAAGTGTCCCTTCAATTCCGTTCCACTTTTCGTATATAGCTCTTTGAGCAAGTTGTGATTAACTTATTTCTCTATACCCTGACAATTTCATAATCCTGGACGAAAAAAAAAAAAAAATAAAAATTGGTTTGCGGGTATGTAAATTTTGGCTGATGGAAGTTGATGCTAAAAGTTTTGTGCACTGGTATCTTATGGAGTTTTGTACAGAAACTTTTTCGACTGGTCGTCTATCCCTCATTCTACTATGCTCTTAAAATGTTTTTATCTGACGATTTCGAAAATGTTTTGGCAAAACTTTTGAAATATCTCAAAATATACTTCCTCTAAGCTTTCCACGTGTTCGTTATCGAAGGGATTTTGGTGAAGTTTTCGAACATCTTCTTTCAGAAGTTGCTTTTGATTTTCAAAGCCCTTAGTAGCTAAATAATGTTTTAAAAACTTTGCTATAAATGTGCACAAAACGAAGGAGAAGACAAGACCATGCACACAGAGAGCCTGGGTGCTTAATCCTTCCTCATGTATAGTTGCATTAGGAATTATTTGAAATTAAATACATTTTTTCAATGATGGATTTATAATTTTGCAATATTTTTAATCTTTTGTGACATTTGATGAATTAGTAAAGTGTGAAAGTATGAAAAGTTTTTTATTGGGAAAAGATGGAGGATAAGGAATGAGAAATCTTGAGCATTCAGATTTTCAGGTCTATTGTATACTCAATCTACCATTTTTTTTTATTTCTTCAACGAACTGAAGGATTTTGTATATGGAATAATTTACCATCCATAGACTATATTTCTTCATAAAGGACACGATAGAAACGCTCACTGGCACCAGTCGGAAAGGAAAAATTATTCTACAAGAAGTAGATATTCGAACAAAGTTCTATTCACCTTAACCAGTTTCAACCCATCGCAGAATCCTTTTGCAAACATCTAGTCACATATGGGCACATAAATGTTATAAAACTAAGAACTCTAAAGTTTCCATAGTATATAAAACAACACGTACTTTTAAAATGTTGCTCTTTTAAACTAATGTCATTTTAGTCCTTCCTCATGGTGTATTTTCCGTAATTATTTTCGAACAAACGATGAATGGACGTTTTTTCATTAATACTCATAGTGAATATAGTTATACATATTAGATATTGTACACAAATTTTTGTACTAGAATTTTGAAGTATAGTTTGCGGTGTACGCCGCTTCCAAGAGGACACTCAGATTCCGGCGGTTGACAGCAATTAAGCCATACGGTTCATCGGAAAAATGAAAGAAACATACATATATTTAAAAACTAGACATATAGGTTTATAGCATCACGTATGGCGGAGCAACGAACCTTTTTTTTTTTATTTTCACCGTTCAATAAATACAAAATTGAAGGAGGCCTTTTATAAAAAAATCCCTACGTGGTGTCATAGAGACTGGATTTTCGAACCAGTTTAAGACTTGGCACATGCAAATCTGATGTATAATTTTTTTAATATGTTGTCAACCAGGTTGAAAAACGTAGTTTAATTTAACATACAAACTAAACTAAACGGTTTCACATAAAATGCAGTATCTCCGTCAATTTTACGAATTTCTTCAAAACATTTCATGAAAGCATTCTTAACAAATGCATCTTTCAAAAAATGACAAAAAAAAAACATTTTTTTATACAGTGTTCTGGTGCCTTAAGGCTGTTAATATAGTCCGCACCTTTTTTTTCTTCTGCCTTTCTAATAGCGTTACAACAATATATTTTACGTGCAGACAGAGTTAATACTTTGCATCGTCGCTTAATACCGGATTATATGTATGGTCTGATGTAGCATGTACTATTCATTTTTTTCACTATTTTCATAAATATATGTACATATACATATGTGCATCGTTTTATCTATCAACGACTTAAAAGGGAAAAGGCAACAAAATGAAAAATGGCATGAGAAGACCGTCGACATCAAATGGCACAAAAATCACAGACTAAAGGTCTCCATTTTACATTGTTTGCCTCCTTCTTCCTTCCACTGCCACCTCATATCATTCATTCATTTACCAAAGGATTGCATATGCACAAATGCAAGCACACACAGATTTACACAAATATGATGAAGGGTTTTCATATTCCGTATACTTTTCACTATTGCTGCGACTGTAGCACTCAACCATAATAGACTTAAGGGATAACATCATCTGATGAAAGCAGAGGATTCAATCACATAAAGGGATGTTTCAAGATTAAAAATTCATATGCGGTCTGTTTCCAATGGGGGGGAAGAACTCTCAACTGATACCAAAGTTGAGTGCAGTTAGAATATCTGTCTGTCTGACTGTCCATCCAATTCACATTCAAGAGACATTTTCAGTAATTTACGACGGGGCGGAAGATGCTGTTTTCTCTGTGCTGAAATAAACTTTTTTTCTTTTCACTGAACGAATTTTAAATTAACTTTCTTCTTCTTAGTTGGAGTTTTATGTATTCTACCTACATATATACTATAAAGCCTCAGAAAATACTATCCCCTTTGGTAAGGTGTCCATAGGAAACTATTTAAATGCGCTTCATGACAGGTAACCCGCAATTTTCTTTCGCGAAGTTTTTCCTCTACTTTTCTTTGTCGTAATTAGAAATATAAAGTAAATTGTAGGGAGCCATAAATACTTGTTTGTTGGTCATTTAAAAATATATCCTTTGTATCTTTTGATTTCAACATATTAACAGTTATGAAAAGAAATTAAAGGGACATCTCTAGAACTAGCTACTAGGATGAAAAGAAATTAAAGGGACATCTTTAGAACTAGCTACTAGGTAGATACAGAGAGCTCTATGAAAAGAAAATTAACGTTAAAACATCTAAGCCCTTTTCTTTCTAAAGTACCTTAAAGCACAGACAAATAATATCTTTGATAGCTAAAGTTAGTTTTTTCTTGGGAATTTTCTCCAAAAATTTTCTTCAGAATTTTTAATCAATATTGATGTTTGCACTACATCTCGCCGACCGATTGGATTAAGTCAGTTGTAAATATTTCTATGAACTTACTTGTCGATATATTTTCTTTATAATTATTTTGAATATTTGTGACCCGAAACGTCTTCATTAGTTTACAATGTAATTTGCATTTGAATTTCTCACGACAGTATTTTCCCTTCCAACGTCATTCTTTTCCATCAATTTATCTTAAAATTTGTCGGTTTGTGTCTATAATTTCTATTAGCCGAGATCCATGGGCTATTGAAATTAGTTATTTATGCGCTCATAGCTTCATACCACTTCCGCCAAATACCCGGAGATATTTCCCAAGTTCTCTTCAATACATAACAACCCTAAAGTAATCCTAAATTGGAAAACTAAAACACTTTTTGTTTCACAAAAAAAAAAAATGTATAAAATGATTTATTTTATTTTATTTTATTTAAGCCTAACGCGTTTCGATCTACTAGATCATCATCAGAGGAGTATTTAATTCACGCTTGTAGTTACTACAGTGGCTTACCAGGAAAGCTAAAATGAATATACATAATTTTGGCATTCTGCTCAAGAAAAATTACGAACGCGGAACCTATGGTGATTCACGTACCAAGAATCGGTCGAAGGAAATAGCAATTGATATGTGAAACAAATAGAAGATGTGCAGAAGCAATTATTCCGTACATAATCTACATTTTAACAAAAAGCGTAGCAACAATTATATAAATACAGGAATGGTTAAGAACAGATTTAGTTAGTTTAATTTGAAAAGAGATTTAGACGAAGGGAGTTTGTATGAAACTATCAGGAGCAGGTTAATACAAGCTATATAGGCCCAATGTTCTCAAATGGAATAAATGAAAATAAAAATCTACGTTTTTTTTATCGTCGAAGCACAACCATATTACTCCTACAAAATGTCCTCTGATTTCCTTAATCGGTATAATAAAAAAAAAGATGTAAATTTCTTTAAAAGTATTAAAAACTCTGCTATTTTTCCATCTTGCCTGATTGCATATACAAAATTTATCATCCTTTATAAATTATTCAATAGATCCATCTTCGAAAATTCATTCTCCCAGAACTTTCTTTAATCGGGTTATCTCGACCACTAACTGGAAATAATTTTATTACCAAAGCAGCTTTTTGCCACTGGTATACCCACTTAATTACGTAAATTAGTGGCACATTAAATTTATCTTGAGTTTGCCAAAACCTCTGCACTCTGTTTGTAGCACGATGTGATGCGATGGTAGAAATTATCCTCATTGAAAGAGGGGGCCGAAGCAGTTGTAATTGGACCATCACAGCTTTGGATTTCTTTAAACACTGAAGTACGTGACTAGCTTAGTGAGTAGTACACATCCAGTTGTGCGGATGGCATATCCTCGAAATTGATATTATTATGGAATCCTTTACGTTCGTATACAAGAAATTATCTACTGAAATTCTGAAATTAGAGATTTCTACTCGAATTCCATGAAAACTGATTCTGTCACCCGAAATTATATTTAGCGTTTTGCTTCTAATTCATATCTAAATTTATTCAAATATAAATGAAGGAGTATAGTGGAAGTGTGTAATTATGTATAATTACATTTGGGGCTCTATGATCAATATATATACACCAAAATTTCCTTAAATAACACCTAATTAAAGTTCATTGGTTGTGATTCAATATTATTTGTGGAAACATTAAAAAGGAGGCAAAATTCAGTATTTTGATATGTACATATGTTATATATGATAAGTATATGGGAATAAAATGTATATAATGTATATATTATGAGACAAAAAGTAAATTTACTTCTTTTAATATTCAATAGTTGGATAAACATAAAAAATTAAAAAATTTAGATTAATTTAATGGCATGGGTACAGATTACACATCTTAGGAAATAACGACCAGCACTGATCGCCATATGACCAAAATAGATTGCGACTTTTTTAGACTCCGTATTTAAGAAAAATTACAAATTTAACAAAATATGGACCCTAAAGATATTGTTTCCCACATCATAAATGTTTTAAATATAATATAATATTTATTGAGGTAAAAATTTCATTGAAACTTCATTAGAGTTTTCAAGTAGGGAAAATGTATGGTGTACCGGTAGGAAGGTTATTTTGTAATTTTTCTGTCAGTTTCATACGTACTAAATACGTGCAATAAACGTCGGCATTAATAATTGTCACCAATTATAAATTTGTATGGTCTTAGGTGTCTTTGGACTGGGGACATAAATGCCCCCCGTCCCCATCCGAAACCAAAACGTGTGTGCGCTACTGGAATATAAAGCTTACAAAATGTAAAAGTATCAGTAATGAGTATGGTTGACAATTTATATAAGGAAGCGAAAAAGATTTTAAGACGATTTTAGAATATTTTCTTTCAATAGTTTACATTAATAAGCAGGATTTTGCAATTAATGACACACACATTTTATATATGTATAGGTATATACAGTGTCGGACAAATATTTGGCAACTGACGATCAAGATTCGAACCTTGATACATACCTACATGATTTATACTTCCGTTTGAGGTTTACCCGCTGGAACTTTTCTTAGTATGATTATTTATCCATTTGTTGTTGTTCTCATTCTTTCCCTTTTTTCACCAAGTTGATAATAAGCCGTTGACGTCTATATGATGAATATGTCTACTTGGGACCGCTCTAGTCACAGCTATAATTTAGAATGTCGTAACGTAAGTAAGCATATCGTAAAAAATAAACTAAGATTATGATGAAATATTTTTTTAATTTGTTAGAAATTTTATAGTCTATGCATAACTCGTTTAGGGGCGTTGACATGTCAAATATCGATGTCAGTTTCACTTGTACTTTTTATCCAATCTGCTCCTAAAGCTGGCTTTACTCGTGTACAATGTGGATTTGGGTTAGCACAGAATAACATTTACAATCACTTGTTAACTCGCTCACTGACAATCGTGTTCAAGTTTGCCATTATCAGTTCAAAATCACGTCTCGTGGATGATTTTGTGCCATATGAGTAAGTGCTGACTTTGGACGATGCTGACTGCTGATTGGATGAAATACAGTTGGTGTCCGTTGGAGACGTACAAGTGCTACGACACAAGTTGTGATACCGTGAATGATCTTTAAATTATATCGATTTAAGTGATAATACCTTTTCCTGGACTTGAACCTATGTCCCAAAATCGTGGTATTGGATCTTAACTAATTACATTACATATATACATATATGTATATGCAAATACATCTCAAGCCGTTCTTCTGTTAATCTGATAAAATATAGAATTTCAATCCAATTGACAAAATTACATCCTTTTTCATATTTTTGAAAAATCTGCTTACATTCACACATTAAAAATGAAGAGATAAAGCTTTTATTTGGAAAAGAAAAACCTTTTTTGTCAGCTTCTACTTACTGAGCTGACAAAAAAGGGACTGACTTAAAAAATCCAAATTGGAAAAATCTACCCTTTCCTCCAATTATTACCACAAGTTATAAAAATAGCAATCAGATACATATGTATTTGTACTCACGACGACAAAAGCTTAAATTACTATCTGTATAGTACATACCTTGTTTTTAATTTGAATACACGATGCCATATCTGTCGTGAATATTTTCAAATATAAATATATGTATATATATATACATATATATACAGGAAAATATTTCAATTTAAAGAGGTAGATTAATTGCTCTCATAGCGAAAGGAGGAATTCTTTTAGAAGGGCTTTTTCTTTCAGTTGTAATGAGACTTCACGACTGATTCCTTTTTATTTCCAACGTCCAAAGGATGCTGCTTTGTTTCTTATCGCACCATTTTCTTAGATACTCTACTTTAATTTCAGAGTACACAAAGCACCTTGTACTCCTTTGTAGACATTTATCTTGATCTCTGAGCCCAAGGATTGTCATAACATTTCACATTCACAAAACTCAGCATGTAATTTAATTAAAGCGTGCTCTTAGATATCACCTGCTGATTAAGACATATTTAAAAGCATACCTATTCTGTTGCCCTGAGTAGATACACTGTGCGATGACGGCCGCATGGAATGGAAAGGCAGCAAAGGAATTTTATTACATTAATTGACAAAATGGAGTGATTGCGCACTGCAGAGGCAGACAGAGTTCTGTCCTATAGTATCTAGGTGTAAAGCTCGTCTATTCTCACAGCTTGAAGACCTAATAAAACATGGTGGTTGTTTTTTTTTGTTGTTGTACGAATAAATAAATGGACATTAATTAAAACTAGAGCTCACAGCTTAAATAATCCTGAAACCAGTATTTAGATGCGGTTGGTGAGGGTATTTCCGCTACGGAATTCTTCATAGCATTCTCTTTTTCTGTTTGAAGCTATCTATGTACATTGGCCTGGAATTTAATTTTACTGCTTTATTAATCCGGACATTGGTTCTTAATTAAATTCATTGTATTAACCGTAAAATTAACATCAGATGGAAGGACATGAGCATCCAGAGGGATAAGTGTTAACTTGTTGCAGGTCGGTTTTACTTAATTAGACCAATATATACCTACATGAATATTTGCTGTGGTCGTTTTCAGGAGTAACTCTGATCAATTACTCTTAATAGAATTTATGGAGTTTTTTTTTTTTTTTGTATATATGTACCTATGTTTTCTCTAGAATGTATTTCAACTATAGAATTTGTTTAATAGATTTTTCTGTCAAATAAATACAACTTATATAGGTCCTTCTGAGATATTTGCTATACGTGATAGTGACAAAAAAATTTTATTTCAATTTTGAAGCTCGTTTTTAGTAGTTTCTCTGTCCCATGTTATTCAATACTAAGAAAATTTGGCAAAAAGATAATTTTGATTTGAAAAGAGACTTACCTCATTATACATAAATGGCATAATAAGCAAAAACAACATAATAGTCCAACTTTTTTTCGTCTGATTTGGTAACATTATACTATGTATATGCCAAAAACAACGTTGAATTTCTGGCTAGGGACATGATTCCATCATGGAAAGATATTGATCCGCCATAAAAAAAACAACGATTAGAATATGGGGAAAAGGATGCATAATATAAAAATATAAGACTAGCAACAAATTTCACCTTTCTATTGTTATTCAACTCATTCAGGTTGCGGTAAACTAAAAATGAATAGAAAATGACACGTAAACCTACTTCCTTACATTTATTATAATTTAAAATATACAAAAACTTTAGGTTTTCTAGTTTAATTGTATATCCTATATATATGAATGAATATGATAATATTGTGTACATAACTAAATCCTAGAAGGATTCCATAAATAAATCAATTTCATGTTGTTTTCCTTCTTCTCCTTGCCTCAAGTATCCAAGGGCCTGCTTGAGAAAGAAACGATATTCATTCATGTAGAAATCTTTATTAAGCTGATTTTCCAAGAAATTAACTTGAAAGGAGTCGTATTCTGATTCTGCTGGAATTATGTATACATTCAAGAGAGGATTGAGTGTTATTTGATTTTATGTTATTCGGTTCGTATCTTACTGTTCCATGCAAAAGAAATTAAAAAAAAAATTAAATTGTTTAACGTCTTAAGTATTTTAGTTTTGCACAGGTCACTCCTATTCTTTGCGCTTTTCTATCGTTATTTAAAATTTAATATACTTAACATTAGGAAATTTTTTTTTTTTACTTTCTACAAAAGTTTATTAATTAGGTGGAAAAAAAATACCGGCCTATTTATATATCCCTGCGGAACTCCATTATGTATGAGAAAGTTAATGTATTGCACAAAATCGGACACAGTTTTCTAGACAATATGGATTGGGATTCTTTTATCCATTCTGATGATTTATATTGATTATGTCATGTTTTTCTGTATAACCCAAAAATAAAACTAGTAACTTTATAATAAGAAAAAAAATGTACACTGTGTTCTTGACTTATCCACAATATTGCAAATATACAGACGGGACGAGACGAATATATAAAAAAAAATTAATTGACGTTTTTAACATTATTCATAGGTAGGCAATCCATTTTGTCATACCATCATTATTTCTATACATTGCAAACGGAATGATAAGCATAGCATATCTACCCTATGATTTCATTTGGGAATATAAAAACCATAATCAAAGGGACGTGCGTATGCAAATCAGCCTTCAAGAACTTAACTACTAGAAATGAAACTCGAAAACTCCTCGACTCGCTTCCATCAAACAGAGGAATACGCATCACACAGCCAGTCACAGCAGTTTCAGGTTATAATTATCATCTTCATTTGCGAGACAATTTTTCATTAAGTTACAAAATTTTCCCGGGTGCACTCTTAAGCGTACAACGACACGATGATGTAAAGAACTTTCCCTAGCGCTGCTCAAGGGCTCACAACGATACGGAAGTAAGAAGGGAAAATTATCATTTCGCTGTCGTTTCATCGTGAGTTGCGGCTTCACTTTTCTTTTTATCAATTATTCAGGAACGATGAAAATCTATTAAGGGATCACATTGCATATTCATAAGCCCTAAGTGAAATTTTCTGTTGGTTAATCATTCTGTGAATAAATGATGATGCTGAATCGCTGACAATTTAAACTATTTGCTACTTGAAAGCTGGGTTGGCTTTGATCTGGGAACCGAAAGGAAGCCAACACTGTCGGGGTAGAAAATTTACTTTCATGGGGGTCTGGTTCCGTAACAATTTGGCGGCTTTTGCGTTGAAATTTGATGCTTTCGACGAAGGCTTTTCAATTAGGACGAAGGACTTTTAAAGGGATTTTCTACCGTATAGAATAATGTGTCATAATTTTAAATGCAAATGGACTACGTACAACATTTCTCTGATCTTAATTTCTGCTATTTACAAAATGCTTTTTAATAGCCGTAACGAATGGTATTAAATAAGCAGTAACAATTTTTAATGTAATGTGAAAGCTATTTACAACATTCAAAAAAAGGCATAGACGGAGATAATGAAATTTTGAATGTATAAATTCTTTCTCTTGACATAGATACCGTAAAACGGTTAAATGTATTATAAATGCAAGCATCATTTACATAACATGTACTTAAACCGCAGCTTGATTATATGTATACGATATTGTAGATCTAAATATTTAATACTAATACATATTTTTACATTTTTCGACCGTTCTGAGCGTGTTTTCTGAAAATTTACAGCCTTTAGTGCCTCATCTGAGAGCTTTCCAAAAACACCTTAACACTAACCCTAGAGCCAACGCTTTTCTGCAATTGTAGCGGAACAAACTTTGAATAAACTTTTAAAGAAATATACATACATAAATGCTGTATATCGTATTGAAACTCATAAATCTTCTTAAAATCGTGTTTCAAAATATTTACGAAGAAAGAATGGAGAAATTTGTGCAACACTCCAGTGCTTCATTTGTGGCCGGACATTTTGAAATATTTTACACCCTCTTTGATGTCATCGTTTCCTCTATTTGGGAACTCGATTCTAACGATTGTAGATAACTATCTAGACGAAGGAAAAATTAAACAAAAAAAAATTACGAAATATAGAAGGAAAAATCCTCAAAAATGTCGGCTGGTTTCTTCTTACCGACTGCATTATGACTGAACTTGATAATCCTCTAACTACCTTACATACATAACGATCATAAATTTCTATAACATTTCTACTAATTAATCTCCATAAATCATCGAGCAAATTGAAATCAATCTGGTCGATTTTTCACTTATGTTTTTTTTTTTATTAATTCGAATTCATAAACTTTATAATTATATAATTACTGATATCCGATTTTAAACTTGGCCATTGATACCATAAGTTTCTCTAATTGAATTAATAATGAGATGAATTAACCTGTCAAAAATAAATGTCGGTAGAAAGAAAAGTTCAAGAGGGAAAGTTTTATATCATTGTATCAACAGAAAGTCCCTTGAGTGCGAGAGCAATAACTAGTATCTAGAAATATACCTCTACCTAAAAGAGTACTCAGGAAATATATTTTAACGTCCTTTTCAAGTCGCATTAGAGTCAGGGGATACGAAGTCAACGAGAATATCTCGAATCTTCATTTCCACTCTAGGAAACTTTCTCTTCATCTCATACAGGAAAATTAAAAACTTTTTAATGATAAATCAAGACATTAATTAAATTTGACACTTCACCACTGAGGAAAATGTTGGTAGGGTGTGAGGCTGGGGAAGTTGGAATGGAGGAAAAGAGGAAACAAAGAAAAATTGCAATTTCAATGACCATCAGTGAATATAGAAACTCTTATCATCCATACTTAACTATCCCTTCTTAAACTATGTGTATATGTACATATATAAAGAAAATGTCAATGCTGAAGAATTTTGAACAAGACTCCTTTTTAAATTAATCTTATGTTGAAAATTTATTACTTTGCCAGACCTTAAAGCAACCCCTTAACACCTAATTATTTCATAAATTATAAATTTTGATAAATGAAATCATCTATTGTACAGAAATTCAATACACCACCGCAAGTTGTGTACAAAAATCTCTCGGGAATTTTAATATTCTCAACTTGAAATTAATGACAAAATTTATTACTAAAATTTAATGCTGTGGGTGGGTAATTATGCATACTGTTCAGTAAAAGAAAAAAAAAAAAAAAGACAGACTTAAATGACATAATTAATTTTGGAAGTTAAAATAATTATGTAGGTACTTCGTAACCCAAATAATTTGATCAAGAAAGTAGAGAGAGACCATATCTAATGTGTTGATGATGATTAATCGATAGCACATTAACTTATGTTATTATTGGTCTGGGTTCGAATCTAATCAGTGTCAACCAATGTTGAGGTATTGCGCGCCAACAATGGAATATACTCACCAGTTTATAAATTAGCAATTAAGTTTTTTTTGTTTTTTTTTGGCATTCCAACAAGGTCACCCTGAGCCTACTTCGGATGTCTCATCGCAAGTCCCTAAAATATTTTTATATTGTCTTATCTATATTGTGGGTCAATATTCTAGTGCTGTGCTGTTAAGAACTGTTCATTAAGAAAATATATGACGTTATAGCTTGGCTTTGGATGCAACTAATATCGAATTCTTTTCAATGAGATCTACACCGGTGCAGTGCAGCTTTACGTGTTTTTGTTTTTATAATGCAACAACAAAGCCACGTAAAGCTGTACTGCACCGGTGATAGAACTCGTTGAAAAGAATTCGACATTAAAAATTATCATGTTCGTTCACGTTATATTGAAACTCCTTGTTATTGTTCGCGTCGAAGTTTGGGGCCTAACCCATGTAATTTTATTGCTGCCTCTTCATTATGGAAACGGATCTAAGTTACTTCACTTCACTTATTTTACATACGTGTTTTCTTCTGCATTTCGTAAGCTTCTCTCTGAAAATTTTCTCAGATTCAATACCGATTTACACACGCAGAAGAAAACTGTCATTAAATAAATAAATAAATGTTTAAATATCTCCAGGAAAAAAATAATAATTCTTAAAATAAATGAGTGTATACTTACCTTTGTAACGTTTTTTTTTTAATGTTATTCATAGCCGTTAACCTTCATATGAATATTAGCGAAAATTCAGGAAAAGCTGTTTCTAAATTAATCAGTATATATTCCACCTGAAATCGGGTCTTAATTGAGGATGTAGTATTATATAGTTTTTGGTGCGACCAACTCTGCATAGCTACTGAACGTTACGATTTTCCCCAGTGTAAATCCACCACCAAGGAAACCGCAAATCTTTCGCCAGCATGCATGTGTGCACTTAATTAATTACTCAACTATGGAGCGACGTCCATAAGTACTTAAGTGTGTACGTTAGAACTTTTAATCCTCTTAGCAACATTCTGTGAATAGTTGGTCCGAGAATTTCTCAATAAATCTGTTTCCATTGGAAGTTTAACCAGAACAAGATTTTGGTTATAAGTTGGCCCAAACTTTTCATAGTTCTCTGATAAGTTAATTAAGGATTAAAATTTTGGTTTCGTCTCAGGAGGACAGTATAGTTGGGTCTTCGGTTGGCGGGTGCAGACGTGCCAACTTCTCCAAAACTTTAGCCCTTTTGGACTTGTGCTTTGTTGTTTTGCTCCCAGCAAAGAGCTTGTTACTGCGATTAGGAGCACCTGCAAGAATGGTTTCTTCTTAACAAGCACAAAATTAAATTACTGTTTCTGTCTACCCGAAGTGCATAATATAGTAAATATTTCTTCTCATCCATCAGTATGAGTGAGTGAGTGAGATCAGAGTAAGTGGTTTTGGCAAGTTGGACACACACATTATGTAAAAAATCCATAAGCAACGACGACCCACCTCCCGGGGTTACTTTGTAAATTTATTCAGGCTTTAGAGTCATAACTCAGATTTCATTACAAACTTATGTTGGGTAGTAAACCATATTATTCAGGATGAATAATATAAACAGGAAGAGAAGGTAGAGAACTGACTGCTGGATTACAATACGAGTTTTTGTTGGTATTAACCCAGGACATTACCAGCAATGATAAAAAAAAATATTAACTGAAAGTAGGGGCGAAATTTATTGTTTTGGGTAATATATCTACACAAATATTACGTTTATTCCTCACAATTATATACGGCTCTTGCCGTAAAAGTATTATCAAATGATAACGTTTTATTATGTACTTTTTTGTACTCAATTTTAAGACTCGAAAAAAAGAAATATTACTTTTCCGTAAGAACAATTTAATGAGATCTTGTTGTGCCTTATTTTTATACTTACTTGGTGGAGGGGATTGGCATGTGCAGGAGTATAAGAAGGATCTAAGCAGTTTTAAAAAGTTAAGGAATTTTAAATTTGATTTTTCCATTATGAATATCCATTTGGATAATGGAAGTCAATCCTTTTATCCCCCATAGAGAGGTGAACTTTGATCTGGTGTTAAAAAATCAGTACAAAAAAGCCACAACTGACGTTTTGAAGCTGCTTCAAGCGTAGGAAATGTAATGCTGAATGGTTAGAACTATGTAGAAAGTCGAAAAAATTGAGAAATTTTGCCACATCGATAGTGTGGCCACCCCACACATGGTGGTGCAGGAAGAGCATAATATATACACATAGAGGCCAAGTGTACATAGCAGCAAAGCTCAAGCTGCTGTTGTTTTTATGGCACAACGTTGCTTTGGAGAAACGTTAAAATCCTACACTGTGAAAAAAGAAAAACTGTGCAAGTCCAAATTCAAATCGGTTGCTGCTGCACTATGGCTGTGAAAAAATTAAGGTCACTACAGGTATCGTTGCTCCATCAATGTTTCGCATTTAAATAAACTAACACCTTCTAGAAGGAGGTTTATCCGATGTTTTGTTTGACTTTTGTTCTTTTTTTACTTAATCTGATGTTGAATGCTGACTTCGTCATAAATAACATGCAGCAAGCTTGGTGGTTACGTTTATATTAATTAGGACCTTCTTGGCTAAAATTTCTGTTGATTTTATACAAACCGTAATAGAAGTAGATGGTTTCAGCTCTAGAGTTGCCCGTTCAGTATCCCTGTAAAGAATAGGCTTATTGAAGTTTTGCTGCCTGCCGACGAATTGTTGCTTTTTGTTGATGTTAATGTGCCTAATGTTAACTAGGTCACCTTCGATGGGTTAAAAACGCGGCGTAATTTTATAAACTAAATATATAGAGTAAATTAAGTAGTGGTTTTTATATTATTTCGATGATTGATTTTAATAATTCCATCCCCAAAATAAATATCCATGACATGGGACTCTCGTTAGCATTGTTTAGCTGCAATGGTTCCAGAAACATGTCATCATCCGGCACTACATACATAGTTTTGTGTTTTGATCCTGCAATTTCACCATTTAATGCTTGTAGTAATTATTATAACTTTAAAAAAGTTGATTTTATTAAAATAAATGAATGCCTATCCGCTTCTGACTGGTGGACAGTATTCTAGATGAATGTGACATTCGTAAACCTGTAATTTTATGATATACTATTTATTTGTTTTACTCACTGTGAACCACTTGTTAGTTCGAAACGTGCTTCGATTTGTCAACCGTGGTTCAATGGCTCTTTCAAGTATCTTAAAAATCTATGGAATAAAGCTTGAAGGAGTGATGCTGATTACGTAACTTATTATATTTCCCGTACTCAGTACATTTCGTATTTGACTGACTCGTATAACGATTATATATATACACAATGAAGTTGGCCTTGCTTACTGACGCAGCTCTTTCTAGATAATACTTCTGGCGTTCCTCAAGGCAGCCATCTTGGACCACTCCTTTTTATACTTGACATCAATGATGTATCTCTGATTTTGACAAATTGAAGAATACTTTCCTATCCTGACGATGTTCTTCTGCATTATTTCTAATGAAAACGAAACTTGGAGACTTATTGTTAGACAACTTTCATAAATGGTATGCTATTAAAATACTGTCTTCCTCTCAATATCAGCAACCACTGTATCGTTTTTTCATAAAAGGTAACCATTGAACTTCAGTTTCTGTTTTAAATTGGTGGTTATTAACTAGACTTGACGAAACCAAAGATTTGGGAGTTTTCTTTAATACTCATCTTTGCTAATCTGGAATTGGTAAAGAGATGGTCAAAGGAGTTTAATGATTCATTCATAGTTGCACACTCGTTAGACCCATTTTTGGAGTATGTCAGTCCGGTCTGGTCTACCTTCTATGCTGTCTTCATAAATCGCATCGAGGCTGTGCAGTGCAGATTTGTTATCCTACCTCTATATGTAGACAGATCGTTATGAAGATCTAAAGGAACCGTGGGATGAATAAAATCTGTTTGATCAATTGAAACTCACGATAATTCTGTATGAGGTATTTCATGACCCTTGATGTAAAAGAAAGAAGAAAAAAAAAACCGAAGCGGTGGCTTAATGTAATGCTACGAAATTGAAATGATTTATTTCATTTCCAGATTTCTTATTTTATATTAATCCTATACCGAAAAATTATATAAGCATTTAAACCTAAAATAAGAATCATAATAAAAATATATTTATTCGCACTTCTGTTCGATGATTTGCATACCTACTCATAACTGGTACAACTTTACTCACACAAAGAGTGAACTTTAATTAACCCTTCCAATTGAAGGGATTTTTCATTGACTCTTTACCTATATAAATTTGTTTCATTAAACTGAAGTGCTCGTCAGATTGATTTTTTTTTATAACTTTTTCTCATTTACGTTTAACTTGTGTGCCAATGGGTAGCACAATTTATTCCCAACCTTCATTAAAACTGTAAATCCACAGACTATATATGTATATAGCTAACGTTTTCAATGATTTCTGTATTGCTTGTTTGTACTGTATTTAAAGTTTTGCAAGAATAAGGCATTAAATTTAAAATTTATCTAGACAGGTAATTTATTTAAATTTTATTTACTATACATAAAATCAAAGCTTGGTAATGTACATTTATATAGATCACTTATCACATTAGTATTATTCCACACGTTCATAGTATTTTTTATTTTTCATTATATAGAAGAGATCGGGATAGGTTGTTACAGTTTTTCTAATTTAGCCCATGACTCTGAAGAGTATTTTAATAGAAAAATATTTAATGAAAAAGAAAAGCCTTTTTTTCATAAATATTGACTTGTATTGTTTTAACAATATTAAATTTATGAAAGTATCAATTTAGTCAGATTCATTTTGGAGATTGAAATGTAATTTGCACAAAATGTTTGTTTTTTCTCTTCTGTATCTAGAAAGTAGAAAGATGATCAAATGAAAAATACCAGTAAAGTATTCATTTCAACTTGACACACTACACCATGAACTACATAAATTAAAAGGTCTATAGAAAAGTGCATATATCGAAAGTAAACAAATCTATGATTAAAAATTATTTTATGCTACACTAAATCTCATATATCCGCTCTGTCAAACACGAATATAAAAAACAAAAAATAAAACTTCTCAAGCATTTCATCGTGTATATATGTGCTGCATACATAAATAACCATCAAAAAACACTAAAAATTCCTTTGCTGCTTAAACAAAGCACAAACTGCAATTCAAAAGCTTTGCATATAGCCCAAAGAGAAAAGATTAGACCGTTCCAGAAAAATAAATTGCAAAAGGGTTTTTATTGCTGCGCTCCCAATAAAATTTCTCCCCAATAAAGTGGAACGAAAGTTCCATATTTTTATATATAACGTTTCACATTATATCGTTGTCCTTTAAGGTAAATTTTAATATTACAATGACAATTTACAGGACTTCATAGTTCATAAAAGTTACATTGAAAATGTTGTAATATTTTAGCATTAATTTTAGCATTTCATAAAAAAAATTACTCATGGCCGATTTTTATGGGGTACTATTTTATACAATAGTCCAAGATATGCTTATCCTAATTTCAGAAAAGACAATTTGTTTTTATATAGTTGTCGTCTTATCAAACGCTTTTAGAAAACCACACCTTTGAATTGAATTGTATTGGAAAACATTCGGTACAGTTTGTATAAAATCTATGCGGAGCAAATCTCTACCAAAATATGCATGCTCTGGGGGTTTATATTGGTAAGAAACTTTTAAACTTGCTTAAGAATATTCAAGAAGTCTGTGTTGAGGGATATTTTAGCTAAGAATCACAGTAAGTTATTTAGCGAGCTTTAGGCAACTATAGCAAATAAATGGTGGGATATTATTTTTGGCTTAATGTTTTTTTTTGTACAAGAGAATTTATTTTACCTATCTGATCGCCATGTATTTAAGAAAACTTCTATATGTCTATACAAGATCATTTTTCATAAAACGAGTGGGATGCTTGTATGGAGATGGATTATTATTATTAATATTTTGAGTTGATAGCCATGTTAGCTTAGCTGAAAATTTCATTCTTAATTTTTAGCCCTTCTACACAGGCTAAGTAAAAAAAATATTTATTGCTTGCTGAGCTTGTCTGATTAACAGTGATGTTGCTATTTAACTGAACATCCAAACTGTATCTGAACACTTGATATACATATATGTACATACTTTTATAATACAGTGATACAGATCCTGGGCGGATAATCTATTCATATCTTTTTAATTCTATCATGATGTACATTTATTTGTAATTTCCACTGTGATGAGCTGTTACAATTGAATTAGTTTTTTTCAAGCAATTGGATGTATTCTCAATTTTTTGCTGATAATTATTCAAATTTTTTTTATTGAAAACCAATTTCTTCAGTGTCGTCCTGATAAATAGAGTTCTATTCCGATTTTCTCATTCTGACTTTTTCTCAGGTATATCTCAGGGGTCTGTCATTGGCCCCATTCTATTTATACACTGATGTTGTGCTAGTTTTCCTTCAACCCATTATTATGTTCATGTTAACAATAATTAAAGTCGAATTCAGGTGTGATTAATGCAGTTAATGATACTATGTCATTTGTTGGTTCAGTTTATTTTGAGTCTTCTCTGGGAAAATAGAGTTCATAATCCCGAAATTAAATTAACAATTGAGAAGTAAGCATGAAATACTGCGATTATATTGGAAATAAAAAAATAAATATGAAAGTCGCCTGGAGAATTATTGACTCATACTTGACTCCAGATTTTGAAATATTTATAAATTTTTCATTATTCTTCTTGCTTAAAGTTTGCCGGTAATGTAGGCAACTTTATTGAAGTTTGGATTATACTTCCAAGCGAAATCTCGTAACTATATATCATCAATAGATTGTTGATATTTCAACAATTTTTTTTTACTCAATTTTTTAAATCCATCGAAATTTTTCAAGCACAAAAACATAAAAGACGCCATGATAAAACTTTTCCGTCGCATCGTCTATTCTACTAATGCTGGGAGTAAAAATTTCTTTTTGAAGTAATTTTTGCTGCTTCCCCAAAACGTCATACAAGAACGACACTTTGATGGGAGAGAGGTATAAAGGCAAAGTTAAAAATTTTCAAAGCTGTTTGGATGACGTTATACTAGCCAGCATAGCATAGCATACTATAGTGTAGATACTGGCTATAGTATAGATTCTTTTATGTGTTACATCGTTATTTCTTGTCAAGCGTAACGCCGCTAACGTCCTGTTTTCCACCTAATTAACTGCCAATGTGATCACAAACTTTGTAGGACGCTTTCCGTTTAGTGACCCAACGGATGGAAAGCAATTCCACTGTCGACCTATTAACTATCATCGCATACAGAACGTCTTTCATATATGCACCCCCCGGGAAAAGGAAGTTGCCATCAAAGGAGTGTGCTATGACTACATATAGTTCTGAATCCTGACGGAGGTAATAACTTAGAGTGGGCCACATCTGCACAATGTAAGCTATTTTCATCTCGACATCCAGGCTTCAGTGGATTCTAAAAGGAAATTGCGTGTAAATCAGAATTGACGGATAACATCAAAAAGAGATGACAAATTTCCAGTGACAACTTATTGATCAATCAATGTCACTGTTGAAAATCGATAAACAATATGATGTACCTACATCAAAAGGCGTTATTCTCCTTCTGCTGCTGGTAGGATATGAAAGTGGAATCCTGTTGCTTAGGTGATTTATTTCAGGTGCGCTTTTGTATCGGCTTTAAAAACGGTAGATATTTAGATACATATGTATTTGGAATAGGATATGTTGCGCGAACATTTCTTGTACCCTAAAAATAGTATATATACACATATAAGATTTTATAAGGAAAAACTGTTTTGCTATGTTGATATTTTATCTTTACATACATATGTACAAATCTACAGCTTATACATCATGTAGAGAATTGTGCCAAGTTACTTCTTTTCTAGTGAGAGAGAGAGAGAGAGAGGATTCCTTGCCACGAACATTATTATCTATAGCAACAAATACCTCTTTATTCTAATTAAATACAATTTAATTTAGGTAGGTGTTCCTTGTATTGGCGAAAGAACACAACTGCGGATGACGAGCTTGAATGGTGACATTGTGTCAGTTTTCGTAGATATGCTTTTAATTATAAATAAAGTCATCCAGGGTTACTAAATATCAAACTCAACTGTATTTAGAATTAAGGCAGAATTAAGTATTAATGGCACCCTAAACTGTTTGATAGTTACATGGAAGCTGCACTAATTTACCGGATTTTGAAATTTATCTACATACATCATTCGAAGAACAAAATTAGACGTACACTGAAATTAATAAATCGTAGATTACAGAAAAATTGAATCAATAAATTTTAAATTAAGTATTTTCACTCATCCTCATAGATAGAATTACTATCAAAAAAATTACTAGCTTTATTATGAAGTAGTCTTAAGGTTTCTCAGCTACTTTGGAAGTTTATAGACTGATAGTGAAAGAATCTGTTTCCTACTCTTACTACACTGCTCTTAAAAAACTTCACAGAATTTCCCGCGATAGTATTTATTAGTACAATAACTAAAATGAACTACGTATTCCATGTTTAATAAGAATTTTACCAGGAGAACTTTAACTTGTTTAGTTCATACAAAGAATGGCGGTCAAATTATGCTAATATGCTTTAGGCTTTAAGGTTGGATATCCATTACGCAAAAATTCCAATATTTTTTTACTCATCCAATCGGCAATATAGAACTGATTACATTTTCATAGGTAGAACATAAGGCAAAGTATCATAATTGCTTTGTTATTAATAATTAATAAATCTTTAATAAAATTGTCTTTCCACTAAATATCAGAGCATGCAATGTCGAACTATTGAACTTACCTTATACATATGAATTAAGGGTCATCATTGTTCGGTCAGTAATACAATTCAGTTAGATTCAATTAATCAGTAAATTATTTTACGAGAGGATGAGACACTCCCTAAGATAAACACCCATCTAGGAAATATTGCCCATATTTAACCCAACCCTGTGCTTACCCTGTCACCCCATGATAAAAGTGCAAACAAAGATCACACAACTCTCATAGTCGTAATCATAAACAACCACTTACCTTAAACAAATCAGACCTAATGAAAATTTCCACAATGTGAAAGTAATTTAATTAAAATGCAATAAAGTGAAGCAGTGTTGAGCGTTTTTCTATTCAACTTTGCTCGTTATTCTGCAATTTTTCTGAGAGTTAGAAGAAAGGCCACAAACACCAATTATTTTATTGGAAGGTACATTTAGTAGTGGTGTATATAGTCGAATAATTAAAGACTCCTCTTTGTCCTCTATTCACTATGGTATAATTGGTTGGGGAGGGGGAGCGAGGATATGGAGAGTCGTAGACAAAGAATTATAAGGTGACAAAAAGGCCAATGTGCGCTGTGGTATACCGGTGGTATTTGTGCAAGTCTAGAAAATGAACAAAAAGCCCTCTTACCAGGAATTAATTTCATTGCTATGAGCACACAAATATTAATTTTCCCACCTGGGTTTTACCGAGTCACAACATTTCTTCAGACCTGTAAAATGACTGATAAATACCTGTACAAGAGGACAACGCATCTTACTCCTGCTATTGTTGAGAATGATGATCCTTGAAGAGACAAAACCAGGGCGACGACGTCTTTTCATACCGTATGTCTTGGAATTATACAAAGCATTGACATGGCTCTGTGTGTCTCATCCCATTCAGAATATTTTGTACAAAGATACTTCTTTCTTTCAGTGGTTTGTCAGATGGTTGGTAAATGAGAGAAGGGTGGGATAGAATTATGTTGCTATAGTTTTCACCCCCATCTGCTCCCCCTTAAAAGGGTGGCTTAAAGAGGGTTTTTCTTTTATTCATTAAAAAGAACTTTATGTCCATTTTAGTATAGAAGCAAAGGTGAAATATTTACTTTCGTCCTTAAGAGGCTGATGTTATTCAAATAAGTACCTACGTGAAAACCGTGAATTTCAAACTCATTTAAATGTGGTAAGCTGAAAAGCTCCTAAAGCTTAACGAAGATAAAATAAAGAGGATGACTCAGAAAAGAGGGTGTATGTATGTTTTTTTTTTTTTTTTAGAAAGACCATTGTGTACATATATAAAGGGAAATTATTTCAGGCTAGGCTATTAGTGATGTTAAATTTCCACATTTTACTTGAATCAGCTCTTTCCTATTTTCGGGGGTGTTACGTTACGTCGATATTATGCTGTATGTACTAACTTAACATATACGATATAATTGTTTAACAATTTTCAAGCTGTAACTAGGCGTAGTGACGAAATGATTGCTTGTCTTGCATTACCTATATTTATAAATAGTATCTAAAGAGAAGTTTATTTTTTTTATTTTAGAAAGGTATTTAGCTTAGCGATTGACAGCGCTGTTTTTTACGAGAATTCAGAAAGTGTAAGCCAAACATCTGAAATCTTTTTACTTGTTTGCAATCTATAGCTGGTTCATTTGGTAATGGATCTATTGTAGTTTTATTTAGACCAGTAATAAGTTTCTGCAAATTTTCAAGTGTCGTGAAATAGTTTTCAGTGCCGCTTGGTTATTTTCCTAGGTTTGCTACAGGTTAGCTCTGGTTTTTACGCCCCCTACTCTTATTTAGATTTAGGTCAATTTTAGCCATTTGACTACATTATCGCTGTCGTATACTCTGGATTAGAAGATAATAATTATTAAAAGGGAGTCATGCTCTTAGTCACCAACTATTTTTTTTTAATATATATAGGTACCTATTGCTTTCATTATTTTGGCTTTATTAATCCATGGCTCCTCATCAGGGCTATATTTAATTCATCTTTTTCGAATATCCATGCCCAGATAGCTCTTACATCAAAGGCATGATAGACATTAATTTGGATACACTTTAGAATCATTGAGTTTGCTTAAGTGATTTGTCGTTCTTACCGCTACATTCATTCGGTATCTTCTCTTTGCCAGTTTTCTGATACATCTCCTCTTGGATACGTTTTTTTTTCTTCGCAAAATTTTACCCGTCATTAGTGTTCTACCCACTCATTGACACTATTGACTGAAGAGGCTTTGTGAATTGAAAGTATTCTCCCTTAGAATTTTTCATTAAATAAATTTAATCACAATCCATTAAATAAATTTATTTACAGTTAATTAGTAGTAGTTCTTTTTCATTTAAAATAATTTAATACTACTTGCAAATATATCAAATGTCAGAATATGTTTAAAACCCTAGAACATTTCAGAGCTTATTAAAATTTTCAAAGTATATTATCTTCTCAAAAAAATTGCAGTAATAAATTTCTTTTTTCAATTTTCTTAAAACTCAATACGAAATTACTTTGCCTTTATACATATTCATGACCACAGAATTTAGAGGAGGGAAGAAGTGGCATTTAAAATCCGGACTGTGTCAGTATGACAAAAACTAGAAAATTTAATTTGCAGGAGAAGAAGACTTACAGACAAACAGGAACTCAATTACCATAAAACAACTAAATCCCTTATTCAGAGGTTTTAGTTTTTTGTGATTGGTTTAAATAAGCGGATTCTCATGTCAAATTTACCCTTTTTATTATTCTGTTAGAAATTCTTACTCTTTTTATACCCTAGATGAAATCTATAGGGTATACTAGGTTTGTCATTCCGTTTGTAACGCACAAAAATACTGATGGTGGTACAGCAAAATTGATTGGATACCCACACATAAATTTAAGGTTATTTTGTTTTTTTGCATGCCCATGTGTCCGTCCGTTCGTCCGTCTGTCATATATACTTATGGTGATTTCGAATGGGAGATCTAGATTTGACCTAGCTCCGAGGCGTGCTTTTAACTCTACTCTAGATATGCTTCGTTTTCTGCTCTCCGATCGGGGAAGATATAAATGTATTCGATCTGATTACATGCACTCTTGAAGTCTAGATGTGCTGTTGATAGAAGGGAATAAGAAGAAGATTGTTGTTGTTTCACTATTCAAAAAGGGAAGGGATGGTAAGAAATTAATACATAACTCCTTATTAGCAAAACATTTAAGGTAATTCTTTCGTAGATTGTCATCCGATAAAAATAGGTAAATTTATAATACGAACTTTTAGCAATTGAGCATAAAATTACGAAATATCCTTGTTTCTTGGTAGCCTGGATTGATGTGGAAACAAAAGCGCTCCTTGATAAATACTACAACAATATAAGTGAAATAGGACTATTTAAAAGATTTAAAAATAAAAAAGAGATGTTGGTAATAATTACTGATGAATTACTATTAGCCCAACAAAACGGTGATGAAAAGAAAAAAAAAATGCCATTGACAATAAAAAGTCTGGATCTCTTCGAGTAACAGTCCCTTTTCAAGAAGAGTTAACTCTAATTAGATTCATTGATGACAGCATTGAATCGGATTGGATGGATTGGTACTTTCATAAAAAAAGCAGATCGAACTAAAAACATTTTAAAAGACTCCAAAACTTTGAAAAATCTAATAAGAGATATCTTGGTCGAGCTACATAGCAAAAAGGAAGAAGTAAAAGACCAATGAGAGAATTATATCGTAAAAAGGTTTAATTATTTAGGAGCTGCCCTATTTTTATTCTTCTCACATAAAAGTGTTTCATACAATGGATTTTTGTTTTTTTATATTATATACTTTTGTTTATTAAAATGAATTCACATAAAATATTTGGCCCTTAAATTCTATCCTATGTTTGTGGTTTTTCGTCAACAATAACATTTTTCAAATTGTTTCTCTTTATTTCACCTTTGTTACGCCAATGCTGTACTTGATAGTTGAAGTTTTGCATACAATGAGCTCTTAACTGTGACCGTATGACTTCTACTTTTTAAGATGCAGGGTGTTTTATGAAAAACTAGCTTCCTTTGGACTTATTAAGAATGATGTGGGTTGTAATTTGGGTGTATCGACCACCAAATTGTTTATGTTGCCCGTCACTTCACTTTCGCCCCACCACCGCGAGCATCCACTGCAGTCATAGCTTCATCTTCACGACCATCCACTACAGTTTTATCATTTATCACTCTGTCTTCTGGCAGCAAGATCATTGTTTTCAGGAACCATGGGAATGTCAGACATCTCTGCTGCAACAAAATCTGCATCAGAGAACACATTCGTAATTAAAGGAAATCCTTTTATCGCTGTAGCTGGCAGAGCTGCACGTAAAAATGCCTCCTCGAAAAGTCTGCTGATTTGAAATTGTGTTATAACTCTTCCAGGGTTATTGCGAAGAAACTTCTCACAAGCTTGAACGTAGAACGTTTTGAAAGGTGCCATAAATGATATATCTAGAGGCTGTAGCTTGTGGCTGCAATGTGGAGGTAAGTATACAACAGTTGTATGACTGTATCTGGCCTTTTCTATGAAGTCGTATGTTTATGGTGTGGGTAGCATGTCCATCCAGAATTAGAAGCACGGGATCTTCTGCTGTAGGCTTGGCATGTTTCAAAAAATCAAAAAATGGTCAAACCATTGCATGAAAATATCTGTCTGTCAGCACACAAACTCAGTTCCAGGGGGAGCTCCATCTTTAAGTTCAATCTTCATTCTTTTTTTTTTTTTTTTTTTTGGAAAGATCATAAAACGAGGAATGAAGCTTCTTCCTGAGGACATACGTACCGCAAATGTGGAAAGCAAGCCTCTCCGCTGAAGTAATAGCACCGACTTGGCGCCTTCCGTTGAGCGAGAAAACTTTGGTGCTTCTTGTTTGAACCGTTAAAAGGCCAGTTTCATCGACATATACTCGATGAGCAGGATGAAAGTGTTTGTCCTGTACTGTCTTAAGGATGTTAAAAAAATTTTCCACGTTAGCTCAATTAAATGACTGTACCCTGGCCATTGAAGTGGACTCTGGTTTTTAAGAGCAATATTAGGATGGCGTTTTCTAAATCCTGATACCCAATCTTTGCTTTCCATTTTCTTTTCTTTGTTGAATTGATACGGTATAAGCCGAAATGCTAAGTGGCGTATATCATTCAATCATATGCCATACAATCGTTGTTCCTCTTGTTCCTGGTTAAATACACATCTGTAGCTCCCAAGAACCTTCTTTTCTTCGATCGCATCGCGATTTTTTTGGAGAACCTTCTTACTGCTTCTATGGTCTGTTGCATTGGCTTCGAGTCCCATGACTGTTGGTTTGACTTCCTTACATATTTTGAGGACATCTTGATATCGTCCTATAACAAGAAAAAATCATTGCAACATGGCGTCGGTGTCATTAGGTTATTTTTACATTAATTATTATATATATTATATATATAATTAGTATTATTTATTCTAATATTAAAATGAATGATCTGCAAAGCATGAAGTTATATACTTTGTTCTTGAATAAAAATTGTCGGTCGGTATAGTGGCCACCATTAAATTGCCACTTTGCCCTTCCGGACGCCATTACGAAAAATGTGGTCTGCAGTCAAACCTAGTTGACCTATGTATATCCAAAAGAGACTATTTTCAAAGCAAAAGCCGGCGTTCCAATAGTACTACACCAAATAATTATAATTCTACTTAGTACCTAACTAACAGCAACAATATTAGCCACTTACCTTACATCAGACAGGTGAAAAAATACTGACTGCATCTGTTCCGATAGTTTCACACATTTCCCACAATGCTGCAACACCGATGGCCACTTTACCCACCCTGGCCACTTTATCCATCCTTCCATTACGGAATTTTAAATAAAAAAAGGTAAAATTAAGTTCGAAAATGAGACAAATCGGGCAACTCCTTCGTGGGGCTGCCATACAAAAACATCGTTTTTCACTTTATATTTGAACACTGCCTGAGAACGCGTCGACATAGAGAGCTGAAATTTGGTACATAGTATTTTAACAAATAAAATTTCAAAAGTGGACTAAATCGGGCAACCCCTTCTTGTTGTTGCCATATAAAAATAGACATTTTTATTGTACTAAACACTTCGTCAGAATACGAAATCCTATAAAATTGGTTATAATAATTTTTTCTGTCCGACGAACCGTTCTAGAAATATATGCGAAAAACCACTAAAAAATCAAACTTACGCAGATGGGTGACCATACAAAATTTCATAAGGGCATTCATCTAGGGTATCATGAGAATTGGTTTTAGAGCAATTCTAGCTTTTTTACTTGTTACATTTAAAATTGGATATTTATTTGAATTTAAAAGTTTTTATGCAACTACATATAGATTAAAAGCGCTCAAAGTTTTGCCCTTCGTTCGGCCCTATTAAATTTAGGTCAGGTCTTTAAATATTTGCTGGTGGTTATCAGTTTTTGTAATGAATTCTAATCTTCAAAACTTATCAAATCCCAATACTTTTCCTTATAGGAAATGGAGGGAGGGAGGCGATCAAATAACCACTACTAACTGCATCTACTGTAGTTAATTTTCCCTGCATATTTGACTCAGCAAAACTCGTTGGGTATTAGCAAAGTATATTTTAGCAGATTCTTCTCAACCTGTGAACAAAGTCAAATATAAAATTCACAAAAATATGTGCATATATGAGGCCTGGGTCTGTTCTGTGTGCGGTTTCTACTTTGAAAGTGGTAATCCAGACGAGTGAATTTCCACTTTACTTTACAACAAAGTTTCTATGCCAGTATATTCCATAGATGTGTGTGGGATGTAAAATCAATACGAACCGTATAAATAGGATTTAGATTTAACTCTTTTTTTTTTTACGAGTCCAAATTCGTTATTTTGGCTCCCCCAAACTTTATTCAGTCGACAATGGTTTTCACATGCGAATTATCCTACATTAACACACAAGTCAGTCCAAATCAATTGAAAACATTTTCGTCCAGGATTTTGCTGCCTTTCTGTCATCTCTAGCCTGTTACCCTTCCCATATATGAATTTAGTTACCTACTACCTATAGTTGGATATGTGAAAGCTTTTCAAGCACATAGGGGAAATCTTGTTTGTCTAATACCTTTGGGTAAGGCAATAAATTGCATTAAATCACAGAGAAAGCCATAAAATTAGCGGGAATGGGGCACCATTTGTCAATTTGCTATTGAATTTTCGGTGAATTCTCCCTGAAAGGTGTAAAATGACGATAAGGAAAAAAATTGGATAAGTTCATCCCCTTTATCCGATTTGCTTGAAATACGACGACAGTTTGCCAACTCGTTTTTCTCTCGATGGCAGAAGTGACATTAACTTCAGCCATTGGGATTTAGTCAAAAGGATTACGAAGGGTTTTGTTCAATCATTCTTCGAGGGTAATGAATTCATCAACATCTAGGTATTTATATATATTTATATATAAGATATAGAACAGACTGTTTTTATTTTAATACATATTTTATATAATTGGGGTTTCGAATTAAATATCGAATATACTACTTTGTTATTATGGCCATAAAGAGCATACTCTGCATTTTGATTTGCATATTGAACGTATTCGTTTTTGTACTGTGTGAGAGTTAACATTTCAATATTAAAAGTTTTAAGGCTGGTTCTTCACTTATATAAAAATAAACTCCTTCAGTCTCTAACTGAATTTCTGATATTCTAAAATTTGGATATTGTTAATAAGTTAGCACAAAATTGTCCGAATCTTGTCGTAGTTTATTTTTCATGTAGTGTAAAATTACTTCATACATGTGTAAAATGCCAATTTTACTGGTATGTAATTTTACACCGATATTGTACCATTCTATTTTTATTCAGTAGAAATGTAATTTTACGGTAATATTAATGTTTAGGACTAATAGCACTCAGGGTCGGTCAAAATAAACACTGATTTTCAAGTACTAAAAATTCTATTCAGATACTGTTAAAAGTTATCACCACCTGAGTTGGAGACAAGTGACAATTATTATTAATTTTTTTTATTTTTTTTTTTCTATTACTGATTACGGAAAAAAAACAGAACTTTCATAGATATTATGTGATATTGCATTCAAGCATTTAAGTACAAAACAATTTACAGCAAGAATTCAAGAAATGATATTCGTAGACTGAATTGTGTAAAGGAAAAGTTTATGGAGTTTATATCATGCCACGATCCGCAAGCAGTTCTTGTTGTGTACACTTGACTCTTGTGAATTCTACAAATTGTATAATGAGTTGGAAATTTTCGTGTTGAAAATATTTTTATTGCTAATTGTTGCTTAAAACTGCCAGAAAGCAAATCGAAAGAGCAAAAATAGTTGAATGTGGCGAAGAGGTCATTTGTAACTGCAAATTGCAAAAGTTTTCGGAACAGAGCAATCCGAAATGTTATAGTGGTCTGAAGGAAGGGAGGGGAAAGGGGTGTTTTTAATGTACTCGAGTTTTAGTCTGTGTCCGACATCCAATGCCATCGTACCGTTATTCACTGTAGTCCCTTAAATTCAATTGTATGTTTATTCGAAATATTCTAGCCATGCCTTTGACGGGTTTTCTCGGTGTTTTGCTGGTTGCAAAAGTCAAATTCAAAATTTCCTTAGCTACTAGGGAAGTCAGTGTTGGAAAGCCATTTCAAAAACAATACCAAGCAAGACAGAAGAGAGTAAAACGAAGAATTTTAATTATATTTTGATTGATCTATAAACTTTTCGTCCTTATTGATAAAAGCGTTAGGAACAAGTTCTCCTTGCTGCTGCTGCTGGTATTGGTGGTACTTGAAAATTCAGTGAGTTTGAGAACAGTTGCCTACTTCCTTATAGTCAAGTACATGCTGCAAGTTTCAGAAGTATGCCAAATTCTTTGATTTATGTCACTTTTCTCACACAAAAGAGGAGCCCAAAAGGAAGGGCACATTCTCTCACTCTCTGTAGAAGGGATTTCAGAAAGAAAACTCACAGAATTAATACCTCGTTCAGTAACAGTTGGAAGTGATTGAGTTTACGTGACTCCATTTAGACAGGATGGAATATCCTCGCTTCACCGGCAACTCAATAGCGTTGTAAAAAAAAAAATTATAAGAGGGTAGAACTCACGATTTATAAGCCGTGTAGAACAGCTTAATCATTTGTTTTCCTTCAGATGCATCGTGTGCGCAGTCTTGCTTTATTAATTTTTCTCATTCTCATCTCATCTGTGTTAAATGTTCACGAAATGTTTTTTGTCATAATTGATTTAGTGTTTTTATTTCTCTATATTCCTAGATAAATGTCTGACAAAAAAATGTCTTTCATTGATACTTGGGATAAAATTTATTTGTGTTTACGTGTATTTATGTTATTCTGTGGTTAAGCTGGCCATGACAGAACTTTAATTCAAGTTTAATTTATGCACTTATTGTATAATAGTAGGTACCACAGATAAGAAGTACCCAGATTTGGAAACCAATGTTAAAAATCTGCTTATCATGAGCCAGCCATGATGTATAATATCAGCCAGCTTTAGCTTTTAGAAAAGGCAAAATCTCTGAACATTAACCAGCCTACAGACCAGCCAACCGAACAATGTGGTTTCAGCCGGTGCTTGAAAAGTAAGAAAAAATTGTGAAAACTATGGAAGTTTTGGCAAGATATTCAAAAGCTTTAGCAAATATTTTAACCAAAAATAATGTATAAAAAACCTTGAAGATGTTACTACATACGGGGCATGAATTTACTATTCTATTTCCTTCAATATTTGGGTATTACTTATCTGGTAGTACATAATAATTTTTTTTTTTTTAGTATGTAGGTACTTATAATAATATAAAAATTAAAATAATAATGAAAAAGTAAACAAATTATATAAAGCAGGATTTCCAAGTCCGATGTAAACGTAACTATCGATTGAATACATTAGTCCTTAAATACAAGATTTTGAAGCGTGTCAAAATAAGCTGAGTGTTTGAAGCGAGTTAAAAATTTTGTTGAAGATGATCACTGATTTAGCGAAAAAATATAGCTCAATAGTGTGAAGAAAATATTTAATGGATTAACCAAGCTATTGCCAAATCTGTGAATTCTCTATAAAAATCAGGAAAAATTAGGTTTCCATACGTAAATTAAGGGAAGAGAAACGTTATAATAAGCCGGAGTTACACATTCAGAAATTATAGGCTATAAAAAAAACTTAAGTTTGTGAAGACCACAATAAACTTTGTCCAGAGTTCAGAGGCAAGTTATATTTTTTTATTAATAATTAGCTATGTATCTTAGAGTTAGCAGGTAATTTTTTTGATTTAATTGCATCGATGAAGTCATTGATGTACAAACTAAGAACAAAAGTTCACAGATATCACCCTGTGGAACACTGAATAAATACAGAATGTAAAAGTGTGAAAATTCACTCTTAATTGGTGTTGTGAGCGATTTGAAAAAAGACGTACGAGTAAAAGACATCGAGGATCTAAAAAAAAAACAAAAAAAAAAAAAAGAAGTTATTGATTCTGTTAAAATCTTCCGGGAAAACTAAGAAGTGACTTTTAGTTATTGAAGGAATTCTGAGAAATCATTGAAAATTTGGTGAATTTGAGAACGGAGAGATTAAGTTGAGTTGAGAGTTGTGTTCTTGAAAACTAAAAATTCTTATATCTCGGAAATATGGAGAGCTAGACAACAATGTGCAATCATTCAGCCTTTAATTCGTTGGTAAAACTTTGTATGATGGAAATTTTTCGAAAAATATTTTATCGGGGTGGATTTTTAGAAAACAAATAGGAATGCATAGTAGCTGCAAATGATTTTGCCAAGATTGAAATTGAAATTTTATTGTCGAAATTTTGACATATTTTTAAAAATATAAATCTCGCCTTTACTTCTCTCTTAGAGCTGCATCTGCTTCAGAAAACTTTTTTTCTTCTTTTGATTCCGAATACTATGCTCTAAATTCGAATGTTAATATTTTTATTCAAAACAGTATGTCGTAACTCGTATTTGAAGAATTTACGACCAAAACAATTTTTTTTCTTCTAAAATTACTGTATTCAATTTCCCACGTTAGTTTCAAAATACATTTTATATTTCACATCTAAATAACAAAAAAACATCTTCATTCCGATTTTGTGCAAGTGTGTTTTCGTCTATTTTTACTTTATGGTTGAAAAGTTCTTCGCTCCCAACACCTGTATATGCATTACGTCTGCAAATTTTTAATTTTTCAACTTTCAAGATGTTTTCCATATGTTTCATTTTTTTATTTTTATTTTATATTCATAGAGCTCTCTTCCAATACGTGCAATTCACATAATGCCGCACGAATAAAATAATTTTCTCATGGCCCAGACCTAATTCTGGGTGCTGATTCAGTTTCGGATCTCGGTTTCCACCCCCCCCCCCCCTCATGTCAACAGAAAAATCCATTGAGACAAATGCTGGTCTTAAATGCTTTTCCAACTGACGTTGTCGGTTGTCGTGTTTAAAAAATAGAATGCGATCTGATCTGATCTGATCAGTCGATAGACGCGAACAGGAGGACAAAAGCTTGTGAAAAGTCCCGCGAATTGTATTATTTCTTGACATGAAAATCGAAAGTGTTCCATTTGTAAGTGTTGACACTGTTTGCTGCGGCAGCAAGAGAAGAAATCTTAATGACTTTCGTGCAGTGGCGATAGAATTCCATTTACAGGCTCCTTGTCGGTAATTGCTGACACAGCAGAAAAGTCCAGAATTCAGGACATTCAGAATTTTTAGTGTCGGTTGGTTTTTTGTTTTTGTTGTGTATTTAATATACATATAGTACATACATATATAGTATGTATCTCGAATGTATTGTAAGAAGGAAAGTCTGATTGCTATGCCAGGAAATCCTCTTCTCAACAACGCCACGAAATAAAAGTAAAGCAGACGTTTTTAAATCGAGTGAAGCAGAAATTCAGCAGTAGCCTGGAATTTGCATACCAGGGAAAGGAAAGATAATGATAACTTTTTACCCTAGACTTTTTACTCGTGAATTCATCCGCATAAATACACTTGGATAAACAATTTGAATATCTCCGTAGTAAGTAAGTATGAGTGTTTATGGTAGGAGTTAGTTCTCTTTACAACTTTTTAAGCGGACCAACTTTTAACTAGATATATGTATATAAAGTCACAAAAAAAATATTTTTCCTTCTCGCGTATACAATTTCGATTGTTTTAAGAAGAAGATGAAAAAACAAAAATGTATCTCGAGTGACACGTGAAACAAATGAGAGTTTTTTGTTTTTGTGAAAAAACTGCACAAAAATGTTTCGTTAAGCTCAAGAATGCAGCGGCCGGCAATTTGAATACTTTGGTTAGTTTGGTTTGGGTTGGTTGTTAACGTTTTCAATATGAATTTATAAAGAGGTTAGGAAACAGATTTTTTACTATACATAAGTTATTTTTCGATAATAGTTTTGAGTGCACAACTTCATTTTTTCCATAATAATAGTGAATACTTCATGTTCTACTTGAGGGGAAATTTTTATTTAATTGAACACACTTTATTCAACAGAAACCTCCTACTATGCAATGATATGATTAGCTTTCCGACATCGACATTCCTTTGTGACAAAATACATATCTACATACCTCCTCCTTCAGTTCCTTAAGGACTAAATTGAAGGTAATCTTTCAAGCTCATGCATGCATTGCACCCACTTAGGTAATATTGATTTGCATAAATGCCTAGACTACTACACTCAATCAAACCATGGAAACTAAACTGATATAGTCCTTCGACTTTCAATATTATACCCACTCCATCGAAATTTATCATCTTTTTTCTAATTTTACTTGCTTTCCTAAGACTTTTCATTCCTTTTAAAATAGAAAATTAATGAAAGGAAGTCAGCATTGTTCAAGAAATAATTTTATTCCAAATTAGTGTCTCATTTTACCCAAAATGTTGTACTAATTATCCTACATTGCCTTCGATCATGTTCAACCAACTTCTAATAATTATAATAATAACTCATCTGTGTTGTATTTATTACGCGTTATAACAGACGAAGGCAAGATCAGATTCCGTCGTAGTGTGTTCTGATTTTTTATGCCATTATAAATACCCAATGAAATTGTTTACGTTTCTCTGAAGATTTTATTGGGCAAAATATCCTTAATTCCATCTATTAAATCCTCTTTAATCTTGATTATGCTTTTTCTCAACTTTTCTGCCAAGACACCCTATAAATTTTCTATGGGATTCATGTTTTTGTCTGTTGATAGGCAGAGGTGGCTGAATCACGCTTTGAATATGGTTGTTGTCATGACATTGCTTTGCCTTAGCGGCTTGGTGATGCTATGCTGTGTTGTGTTACCATTGGAAAATTATCTTCCTTTTACCATTTTCTTATTAAATTTTTCGTCAGTTCTTTATAGTATAAGGAGGGTCTGTGTATAAAAATCTACATACATTCACGCTCTTTCTTTATTTACAGTGATTTTTTCCTTCTAATACAGTCTGTAAACACGCATTCACGCACGTACAAAATTTTGTCTTTTATAAATGGTAGAATATACTTACATAGGATAGAAGCTATCATTTATACATAATATAGTTCTTTTGAGCGTTGAATCTATATGATAGAATCGATGACACTAAATTTATTATCATTGTACATTATCATTGTACATTTAGAGCTACGAGCATGTAAGAAAGAATACGGATTATGGTAATAATGCAGATAAGGTGATAGTAGGAAAGTCGTGATTGGAAGAATTTCCAATGCTGACTTTTGATATCTCATTCATAAAATATTGATTTGCAATTTTACTTGCAATTTTTACCCATCAAAAACTCATAAATTGGCAATTGAAAAATTTAGTTTTTACTTTATATTTATGTAGGTATATGACGTGAAATGTGAAAGCTGGTTAATGTGTTAGGAGACCGATTTTCATGTTTTAAATGATTTTTGTGGAAAAATGTATGGATTTTGCATAAAAAATATTTGTATTTACGAGTATATTTCAAATTTCAAAAATCAGAAGATTTGAAAACGATTCCCATCGATTCGATTTGAGAAAGAGGTGGAGGTATACGTTTTCTCGTCTATCTCTCATTCTTTTTGATGTATGTATATCCTGAAGTTGAGAAACGTGATTATCATCATAAATTTAACACTCATAAACACGACAAATTCAAGTTTGAACAAATGTTCTCGAAAAAAAAACTCGAATACGAATTTCGAACTAATCAAATCACCATTTGAAAATCAATTATACATTTTTTCACTATTTCATAAAAAATGTTGGTAAAGAAAAATTTCGAAAAGTTCTGTTTGCCTTTATTGCGAATAATTTTGAAGATCATTAATTTTTCTCGACATATGTATGTAGTTTTCACGCACAAATTGTAATTTTACCAGAATACGAAATTGCTTGCTTTCGAGCATTTTAGGAGCCGCGAGCTGCATCATGAGCATTTTCGCACACTTAATTAATTTTACTAAAAACATATTGTAAAAATATTGTGTAATATTACACAGATTTTTTTTTTATGTATGGAAATACCACCGAATAATTTGCTCTACAGATTTGAGCCTAAATTGATTAATGTAAGATGTCGTTTTGTAGGTAATCTACAAAAAAAAAGTCGGAAACTATTTAACTGCGTTACCAACTGCTTCTGTTTTGTTAATAAATATTAAGTTAGCCACTATCTCTCAACATAGCTTGTAGTTGGAATAGGTACTGGTCATTGTTCTATCTTAAACTGTTTTTGAAAAATGGACCAAAAAATCTGCTCATAAAAATTAATTGGTATATTTTGGTTTTATACTTCTGAGATTATAATTATATTATTGAATTTCTTGCTATAATTAGCTATATAAGGGTCAAAACTTGTTAGATTTTTTTTTCTCTCGAACAGAGTTCTGAAGTCCTTCGATTTTCGAGAATTGTTTGCCAAAAATACTTCCTATTGTATGGAATTGATTCGGCCTAATAAAACACTGTCCGGTATCTAATCTACTGGGAAATGTATAAAAACAATTTTTGAATTAATGTTATCATCTGTATTATAATGTAACTCTTCTCACGTAAACTATATGAAATAAAATCAATAAGTCCCAAAATTGAGTAGATTCAAATACCTCGCTTCGACAAACTTAAGTATGTACATCTTTCGAATATTTGGGATGGGTGGGGGGGGGGGGGCAACTCTCTCGCTATAATGCAAAGTAAGTAAAACAATTTTTTTTCCTTGCAGTAATCCTAAGGATCTCGTAGAATTTCTGCTTGCATTTACATTTTCTATCCTTGTGTACATAGTTTTGTTCTCGAGGACCGACCGATGCGATGCAACGATAGTCTTTGTGCATGACACCATAGAAAAAACATGAACAAGATTTTTTTTTTCTATAGCACAAAACAAACTGTAGTGCTTGTGTACTCCTCTGTAAGAAATCCATGGAAATTCCTCTAAAATTGGTCGGTTAAGAACTCGATTTGTATCAGCTTGTAAGAGTTTGGTCTATATAAAAAAAGTAGAAAAGCATTCCAAGAAATATAAACTGAATACTTAGTATTGTGAATTTTGAAGGTCGTGCTACTTGCAAATAATGAATGAACTCACAAAATTAAATTCAACGCAGTAAATTTCATATAGGTAGTATATGTATGAATTTTCAATGGTCATACATAGTTGCATAATGTAATAATCTTCGTGAAATGTACCGGGAAATGTTACCCGTAAAGAGTAAGCCTCTCAAGGGGGCCTATGTTACTTTATAAAAAAAAAAAAAAACAAAAAAAACAAAAACACCTCTACCACCCTCCCTCTAATCTTTTATCCAACAAAATTTTATTGGAGAAACACATAGCCTGTGTGCTCGTTGTTGAAAACATGAATGCGTCTCCATCTATAGTTGCCCGAAAATATAAAGTTGTAATTAATTTGCAACATTCAGTGAATAATTCAATAGGACCCGTCAGTTTCCAATTGAGGCTGAGTGCATGCGAACCCAGCGGCTAATTATTCTAATTGCGGGTGTATCTACTTCCCATACTCTTGAATCCATGCAGATAATCCAAATTTTGGCTGTCTCTCGGATCACTTGTCGCCATAAACATTAGCGCTGGCACTTGGCCAGCAAAACAGCTCTTTTCTACCTCTGCTTGAAATTTCGTGACAGTGACAGTTTTCAAATGGAATTTCGGCTATGTGGATGCATCGTTGGATTGTAGCTGTGTACAACAAAATCTATGACTAAATATATATATATATATATATATATATGTCACACGTTTTACTGCATATACTACCTTAACAATGTCGTATCGTCGTATATTTTTTCATGGCTTAGGATATTTTTAATCTGGAAAATAAGTCATAAAAATGTCACCGCGGACAATAACTCACAGAAGCATTCACAAGGCATACACAGGTGATGATGTTTTATGAAAGTATCTTCAATGAGTTTTTTTTATGCAGTGAATAATTATTAATAAAATTAATATTAAACATTTGCTGTCACTAATGAAATATCAATGCTACTTAGCCGATGGTTTTGAGAAAACTGATTTAAAGTTTTTGGTGGGGATCTCTTTCGCGCGTTTTTCATCCAGAAGGCTCTAATCCTAAGTATATTAATTGATCTGAAATTATGAAGGTTCTATCTACATACATGCATTTAAGGAAAAGGGAGGAATTCTTAATGACTATTCAAGTCCCCGAGAAGGGTTGGCCTCTATTGCACGCTACCCTACCTGGATATGACCTAACAATTCAAGTGCAAAACGGGATTCAATTAGTTACTAGCTGGAATCAATCTGATCTGAAACTGATCTATGCGTATGCCTATTCTAAAAAAGAAAACGAACTTGGAATTTAAAAATGCACAGGTGCTCACTGATATGTCCAAGGATGACTCGATATATCTGTAAATATGCCTCAAGTAGCATATTTCCTATATCTTCATTGGCTTCTGGAACAATATCAACGTCAAGAAGACGTCCTTCTCGTGGCTTATGTTTGACCGAAGTATGCTTATGTTTTTAATTTTTGGAAGTATTGTTGTCATAAAAAAATCATGGCTTGAAATTCGTTCACGCATTAATCCATTTTTATTTTATTTTTCTACAAAAGAAGTTTTCTAGCCGTGCGTATGCAGCAGATATATCATTTTTTTGCAATTAAGGTGGCAAAAAAACGTTAAATAACATTTCCCTGGAGGAATAGCTTAACCACTGCAAAACTTTCGTATATATATAATGTATATGTAATATATATATATTGAATCCTGTGGTTATTTCCATGCATTAGTATTCTTCAAAGTAAAGTGTTTAAGTAGGCTTAGGTCCTATTGTTAATTTAGTATTGAATGAATGAAGGGCTCTTAAAAGCATTTTAGATTGTTATTTTACTATGTAAAAATTTCGAAAAAAGAAAAAATCTATTTGTAATTTCAAAAAGAAATAATAGCAGTAACGACAACAACAATAACATTATCTATCTATCCATACCAGACCCAAATCAACAAAAACCTTCAAGGTAACTTATCACCTATTCATTTGTCCTAAGAGACCTGAATCCTTTTGAAATCGATTGAGCCAACATTAATAATGCAATTAAGTTTTTTCAATCCTTCAAATACATTGAGTATGGTATATATCTGTGATGGCTCCTTTCCTTGGGCTAGAGAGCGTGATAGTGGATTCACTCAGCTGTGAATTTCAGATAACTTCGGTTAATATTAATGAAGTGCTGCTGGTGGTGGTTAACTGAACCCTTCGTCGTAATATCGGCATGATGACATGTGCAACCTATCCCATATTCCAATCCTTACCCTCTAACACACTTTTGTTCATTATGGGCCATTGCTTGCTTCGATACTTTATCGATTGGGGAGCTCAGAATTTTTAAGACTGCTATTACTGGTTGTGACGGAAAATATATGTATGGCTGTATGTATGTTTTATGTAGGTAGGTACATATATATACCAACTAAGTACAATATCTAGATATATGAACAGTTTCGTGGCTAGTTTGTGGCGATACAATGGCGTACTTACTTTCTTAGATACCTATACTCTATAGCCAAACAGAAATTTCCTCTAGAGACAATATCGTTACTAGTTCCTTTGGGTGCTGACAGTGCTTTTACGTTCTGAAAACAACATTTCAGCAGAGTTTTTATCATAAGTTTTTAATACTGATAACAGCATTAAATAGAAATGATAACAACAACGTTATCAGATTAATCAAACAACAAGTGTATATTTTCCTACATTCATAATATACACATATACGTATGTACCTCCACAAATGGAATATTAATATTTTGTGGGACAAAACGAGTTAAGATTGCAGACCAGTTTTAGTGTTATCATTATGGTTAAGGACAGGTACAATTTGTTATCACTATTTACTCTTTCTTTGTCATCCAAGATAAGCTTTTATTAGATATATATCTTTGCGGAATTTTCATGAAATTTGGTTTCGGTTTTGTTGCAGTTTCAGTAGTCTACAGTTCGTAATACATATTATGTATGTCGCAGCAAAGAAAAAAATAAGTATTTGATAAAAATCTTTTAGAAAAGATCTCGGACTGGTGAATTGTTAGTGAATTCCTTTTTTTTTATTTATTTATTTTTTTTTTATTCCAATGGAGTGCGTGTATTTTAAGCCAGCCATATCAACGAACATTGCTTAAGCTTTAAAGTGGCAACAGGAAGCATAAAAAAGGGCGGAAGGTCTCCAACAATAGAACGAATTTTGGTCCTTATATATATGGTACAAGTTTATCCAACCATATAAAGATAAAACAGGGTTAATACGACACACACTAAATTGTTTCAGTTCATTGAATTTTCCGCTTTTAGTGGATATGTGGTGGATTTTATGGGAAAAGTGAAATAAATTTCAGCCACGTAAACTGGTTAATACTCGTCGTCCTTTAAATATATATATATGTACAAGGATTCTTTTGTGTATATACATAGTAGATATATATATGTACATATATAACTGCCCCTTCGAATTGTGATTATATATGCCACGTTTTACGGAAAGCTTAAGCTAATTGGATGAACGAATAAAATAAAGTAAACCTTATTAACTGTTTTTTTATCGAGAGTGCTAACTTTAAGTGTATACATACATATAATAATAAAACAGAGAGAGAGAGAGAGAGAAAGCGAGTGAGAACAAATACAATCTTCATACCTAGTGGCTTTTACGAAATCATTGAACGTGTGTTCCCATTCCTTTAATGTGTAAAAAGTGCACCTAGTGCGGAGAAATGTTGAAATCCTTAGATTTGTTGGCCAATAAATTGACCGAATCCGATAAAACGATTCAAATAACTTCAGTGGGTGGCAGTCCAAGAAGTCACCCGTACCAGAAAGAGGGACTCAATGGATGCAGTCCGGTAGTAGTAGTGAAAATGAAAGGACCATCAAACGGGTAAGTTATGCTGATAGCAAAATTTGGTAATTTAAAATTGAATCACAAATAAAAAAGGTATATGGAGCATTTGTGGCAAAAATTAGATATTTTTGGGTAATGTTTCAATTATAAGTATACATACCTATAATGTATAGCGTGGAATATATGTATGGATGCTTTATGTACGCTAAATACATACATACATATATGCTTATGGATATCATTCATTGTGCTATAGTTTGATTATTACACAATAGATTTTATGATTCATTTTAAAGGTGGAAAGACTATAAAACCCCATGTGGGTTTTATATGAATTTGAAACCAAATTCTGGCATGCAATTTTAAGTTGAGAATTACGCAATTAAGTGTGGGTTGTTTTGCTTGATTGCTATCATTCTGGAAAATTACTTGCGTTTTTGCATTATATTTACTTCCTCATTCTGATTAAATATTATTTTTTGTCTTGTTTTTTTTTTTTTTTTTTTTTTTTTTAACAAGTGTGATTAATTATGTATTTCGCCTTGTTTGTGGATATTTCATTTGCTTCCCTGACAGGTTTCATTAATGTAAATCTAAAAGACGATAGTGTACTTTTATAAACAGCCTATTAAAAACTACTCAAATATTATTTTCATGTACATATGTATGTATGTATCGAAAGTATGACCCAACCGATCCCGCTTTAGCAGCCAGACCCAGTCATAAAATAATTTTGTTAGGACTAACTAGGTAGGAAGATTTTAATTTATGCATGCTTTTTTTTCAAAGCATAAATATGCCAAAGAAAATGGAAAATAAAAAAAACATAAAAAATGACACAAAATTGTATTAATTGTGTTAAGAGCATTTTTCAAAAGCGGTCTTTTGGTACCCTGTCGTTAACCATTTAAGTTGATTGGATGTCGTCTTGGAGCTAAATTAACTACTCAAATATTATTTTTATATTATTAAATTTTGTAATAAATACAATTTTAAAGAAATTATTTGCTACATAACAATATAAAGGTAGTCCATTATAATTACCTATTACTGTCACGGATAGTAAGACTGCGGCGAATGTTGCCGTCTGCCTACCATAAATGTATTTACATTTTAAATTTCTTATTCAGATTCAATGGCCTGTAGTTCGGAAGAAATGTGGACTTCCGTGTTTTTTATTACCATTAAAATCGTTAATTGAAGGTCTCATTTCTGTTTCTCGATATCCATACTATAATTATATGTAGACTTTGCCATATCATTCAATCAATAAAAAAGCAAAATTTCTTGCTGCCAACTTTGCTCGTGAGAATCATATACAAATTTTCGTTTTGAAAAGCCCAAAACCGAAAAACATCTTTTCGTGGAATATTCTAAACAACATAAAAAGGAAAGACTACGGCAATGAGTTTAGCGTTGAAAAAGGAGAAAATTCTAGTATCGATTTTCAACCGTTTCTTGCCCGAAAACTAAAAAATTTGCCTTTTTTGTTGTAGTAAAAGAAAAGAATCATTTTACTTTGTTGATTTTAAATTTTTCGAATTTGAAATTTGATGTTTCCCTCTTTTTAGACTTTCTAGATCGGGTCTAGCCAAACACTGTTTTTTTATTTTTTTTTTATGTTTACTAGAATAGTGGTGAAATTTTTGACTCCTAATAGATTTCTATTGAACTTCCTTCTGGAACTTAAATTAACTTAAGCTGGTCCTATTAAGATAAATAAACAAAGTGATTAATATTTTTTTTTTTTCAGGAAAATCATTAGAATTCCAGTATTTCCAAGTTCACTAGATTTTTCACTGTAATATCTATGAAGTCATCTCTACTTAGGTTTTACTAAATTCTACTTGCAAAATCTTACTGTGCACATCAAAACTCCCAGCTTTTTCCCCTTCTGTAGATCTTGAGCTTAAAATCCGCATAAGTCAGCTGCAACTTTAATTACTTGTGTTAGGTTGAAGTGTGAAGTCCCATTTATACATCTGCTTATCCTGGTTGTTTGCAGATCCATCTTCTGTACACGTAGGTACACTGTAAAATATATTAGGACTATTCCCTAAATTTAAGACACGTTTTTCCCTAAAAATAAATATAATTTTCACTGATAGAAAGGGAAAATCAGTTTAATTTCCCCAAATCAATGGAACATTCAATGAATTTAGGTATCTGGCGCCAGAAAACCTCTAAAGTACGTCAAATTGACTAAATGTTAAGCTCTCTTGGATTCAAGGAAGAGAACATTTAATGAATTAGGAATTATGCTACGTTTTTTATGGAAATATATTTTCGTTTATATAATTCACACATTGTTCTTGTTCATAGTTATATTGTTTTTCAATATTTTGCTCAAGCGTGCCCAGCGCACCAACATAACTTCCATACTACTTAGTAGTATACACAATAAGAAATGAGCTATTCAGCTCATTCTTATGTTTTTTAAAAGGTGGTCTTCCATCACATGCACCTATGGTGGAGAGTGGTACGGTGCTATAACCTATTACCTACATTTTAGGGAATATTGCCTAAATTTTAGGGAATAGTCCCTACATTTTAGGGGAAAAAAACAATACAACGATTTAAAATTCCCTACATTTTAGGGAATATTCCCTGAAATGTAGAGAAAAAATAAAAAAAGAAACATGAGAATTCCCTACATTTTGGGGAATATTCCTTAAATTTTAGGGGAGAAAAAAAAATTCTCTACATTTGAGGGAGAAAAACCTACCTACATTTTACGGATAGAAACCTAATTTTAGTTGTCCATGCTGAGGCTTTCCCTAATCTTATCGACAAATGCCTAACCTGTGTGGCACAAATTGTTGCCACTCAATTTAGGGAATTATTTTTTACTGTGTATATTGTCTCCAAATTAGTATGCCTACAAATTTTCTGCTTTTTAAGAAATGCATTTATAATTTAAAAAAACAATCTCAACCTTCTATTTTATCACTGCTTTAAAAAGTGCATTTATATTTTGTCGGGATACTTTTTCCTAATATTTTGCTTCAATATCTAGAATCAATTAATTTCCGATTAATTATCTTTCAATGGAAAATATTTTCAGGTGTACCGATAAACTTTAAGAAAACTTTATAGAAAAAATATGAAATTTACAATGTAGAAATCTTCGCTCCTATACTACGAAACTCTCTGATTTTCTTTCTCACCCAGAAATTTGTTAATTACATTTATCAGGGTTGATTAAACACAATCTCGATAATTTTATAAAATTTACAAGGCTGTTTTCCCTTTCCTTTATTATCTAAGTTCTTTGTCAGTGAACAACTAAACTTTTAACAATGTTGAAAACTTATTCAACAATTTCGAAGTAGATGAAGTTGAAAAGCTGCGTTAATCTAATCAATAAAAAAAGAAAACTCTGTGAACAAAAACCCAGGATTTTAATGATGAGCCCCAGAAATATTACTAAAATGAGCGACTTTTTTTATTTACTTAACAAATTCTTTGTCAAAAACAAAAGCTAAAAGAACAGAAAAATTGTCGGCCAAAAGCGATAACCGATAGCTTAGAAAAGCTGTCCTGTCATATGGAACAAAAATCAGGAACTTCTTGTTCGAAGAGATAATCAATGATTTAGATAATAAAAAAGGTTAAGAGAGCTTTTTATATTCTTAAGAATTTTAGTTATAGTTTAGCCAGCCCCAGCAAACCGAATTAATTCAATTTTTTTGAATCGTTGTTGATGGCCACCAACACTTCATAAAAATTATGAAGAAAAATTGTTGAGTAAAATGCTTCTCTGCTTTTGAATTGCTGTCACCAAATTGGGTTTAAGAATTTTCAAGGATATTCTTAAGAATAAATGAGTGACTATTTTAGCAGGACAAGGTGGAGTCAAGCATCCGAATTAATCCAAAACTTTTTTAAGGTGCATAAAAATCCTGAAGATTTTTATACCCTAGATGAAATCTATAGGGGTATACTAAGTTTGTCATTCCGTTTGTAACACTTCGAAATAATGATGGTAGAGCAAAATGAATTGGACACCCACGCATAATATTAAAAGTTATTTTGATTTTTGCATGTCCGTCCGTCCGTCCGTCTGTCTGTCTGTCTGTCTGTGCGCATGATAACTCGAGAACGCGTATACTTAGAGAGCTGAAATTTTGTACACGGACTTTAAAAAAAAAAAGTAAAATTAACTTCGAAAATGAGACAAATCGGGCAACTCCTTCGTGGGGTTGCCATACAAAACTTTCGTTTTTCACTATATATTTGGACACTGCCTGAGAACACATCAATATAGAGAGCTGAAATTTGGTACGTGGTGTTTTCATTGTACTAGCAAATAAATTTTAAAAAATGGACTAAATCGGGCAACTCCTTCTTGGTATTGTCATATAAAAATTTAGGTTTTTTACGTATACTTTGAAAACGATCAGTCCAAGACATTTTTATTGTACTAAAAACTTCTTCAGAATAGGAAATCCTATAAAATTTGTTATAATCATTTTTTCTGTGCGACAAACCGTTCTAGAAATATATGCGAAAAACAACTTCAAAATCAATCTTGAATAGATCGGTGACCATACGAAATTTAATACGGGCATTCATCTAGGGTATCATAAGAATTGGTCTTAGACCAATACTAGCTTTTTTACTTGTTTTTTTTTTATTTTTTGTACCAAATTTGTCAGAGAATATTAATCCAATGCAAACTATTTCGAATATAGGCCCTTCCTTTGCAATATGCCGCAGAAATATAGGGAAAAAGTGGGGACTCAAACCACGGATGGTCCTATGGATGTACAGTAGCGTCATTCGACCCATGATAACCCATGGTTCTGTGGTGTGGTGGAAAGCAATGGATTTCGCCAAGCATCGTAAGATATTGTAAAAGATTCAGAGACTGTGCCTTCTTAGCGTAAGCGGCGCCCTCAAGTCAACCAGCACTCGGGATCTCGAGGTTATCCTCAACATACACCTCATACATATACACAAAGAAGGGGGCATCAATCGCAGCGTTGAGGTTGAATCTCAATCAGAGCTGGATTCGCGCTGGAGCAAGAGTTCCACATGAATTCATCTTTGATATTGTGCAATCCATCGCTCCTGACATCAGCGACCTCCTTCTACAGACTATAATGAAAAGCGAATTTAAATCAAAAATTCCATCTAGGGCAGATTGGGAGTCACACTCTGTGTTTCAACCATTAACAAAGCCTATTGTTTACATAGACAGCTCTAAATCTGAAGAAAATACCGGATCAGGTATTTTCTGTGAGGAGCCTCGTATGTAAATCGCCCTACACCTTGAAAACCATGTTCTTGAAGCGGGAAGGTGTCTCCTCAACGTGGATACAGTACACAAGGAGATTGCCATCTGCTCGGACAGCCACGCAGCTGTAAAAGCCTTGTCAAAACCCTTCGTAACCTTAAAGCTGGTACTGGAGTGTGTAACAGGGTACTCGTTGTGTGGTTGCCAGGACACAGCGATATCAGCGGAAAGAAAAGGGCGGATGAGCTCACCCTTATTGGTGCAACCTCGGAGGAATCACGCTCTTCAATCGGGTTTACACCAAACATGCTTACATCTAGAACTTCGGCCTGGGCTGACTGCCAGCACAGTAGTCTTTGGCTGGATGATCCCTCGGGCAGAACTACTAAGGAACTGTGGGGTAAACCTAACCCAAATCTCACGAAAAATATATTGGAACTGAGCAAGCCAACTCTGAGAACACTTTTGTCAATTCTCACTGGGCACTATTTTCTCAGGGGTCACCTACAGAAGATGAGACTTGTAGAGGATGCGGAGAGGAGCTCGAAACGGTGACTCACTTCTTAGGTCACTCCGGAAAGCATTACAAATTCCTTGGCTCACAACTCCTGGCAGAACTGCACAAGGTAGGCAGGGACGGTTGGAGGACAATTCTGAATTTTGTTAAAGCTTCCGGCTGGGACCTGTGTGCTATTTCCCATGAGTCTGGAGGCTGATCAATAGGCTTTGCTGTGGCCTAAGTTCCAGAGTTCTCCCCCCGGGGGATTCAACCTCTTTTCAATCCATCTAAATTATTTCAAAACGATGATTAAATTTAAACGTATAATATAATCTCAATTTATGCTCTTTTATATCTCTGAGTAACAGTCTCTGTTATCTTTAATAAATCAAAACTATTTGCAGCAATCTGGCAAAAGATTAATTGATTGAATTCAATCTGCAAAAAAGTTCGGTTATAATAAAAAAAAAAAAATTTTGTTTTATTCGGTTTGGAAAGAGAATACACTACACGTAATTGTGTTATTGGTTTGATGAAGTGGTACAGAAGAACCGACACAAAGAGCTCTGTAAGAGGATTTAACCAATGAAACCATAAGGAAATTAAAATATATATTAACAATAATCCTTGCTGAAAATTGAAAAAATAATATATATATTATGTATGTACCTACTTTGAACATATTTTTATCTGTACTTCCATAAAAATATAATTCCATTTGGCTTTGATGTGAAAATTTTCTCTGCAGTTATTGTTTTACAATGCAATCACACAAAATTTCGTTAATATTAATTATTGTGAATATCATTAAATCGAAAAGCATTAATTCTATACAATTAAAAAATAATGTGGGTTGCATTATGAAATGAATTCAAAACTTGCCGCATCGCATGTTATTTAGCTTACATCCGGAATGTACAAGTTCCGCAGAATTTTTGTTATTGAAATTTTAACAATTATTTATGATGTAGGTGCACATTTTCTGTAAAAACCTTAGAATATCTGATAAATTCTGTAAAATTGAAAATTATGTAGTTTTCCTAGTTTATTTTAAATTGAGGAAATAATATGTTTTTTTTTTTTTATAAAGTAGGTAAATTGGAAACTGTAAAAGAATCTGAATAATTAGGTAGGTGGTAGAAAGGGTCCAATGCCTTACGCTTTGTTTTATCTTATGCTATAGTCTACTTTGTAATTTTGTTGTCCATAATAGTTTCCTGAACTGTAACAGTTTCGTGTAGAGTTTTGATGTAAGATCACATTCACGAAGTTATCAAGACCTGCAGCGTAAGAGACGTTGTGCCCCTTAAATATTTTGAATAAATCCTTTGCGTGCGGATATGTTGGATTTTTTACACATCAGATAAATTGAAATTATTCTTTAACTGTCAAAATATTCACTTTATCTAAGTAGTTGACATCCACTTACCTAGAGAAGATCTGTTGAAATTGTTCGTGCTGATTTTAAGGAGAGACAAGAATCTTTTTCTATTCTAGTAAAAACTCTTTACCTAATACTCTGGTGAAATAGAAATTTTTCTTTTAAAAAGATGGACTTACAGGTATTTCCCGTGTAGTTTTGTTTCAGCTCTAGACATGGATCCAGTTGATATTCGAGAAAAACATTATCTTAGCTATACAAGTATATCAAAGTAACTATGTTCTTTTGGCATGGTAATAGCGACAATTTAATCATGCAAAACATTAGGAGTGTATACTTCTATGATAAGTATGTGTGGAGTAAGGAATATTAAATCAGAAAAAGCCCCACTGATTAAGCTAATGTATTTCCGGAGTTGCAGTACTTCTAACTATCGAAATAGGAGTCTCTCTGGGCTCTGCTCTTTGCCCGATCCTATTTAATATCTATATGTTAAATCGTCATGATATTGCAGAAGTCTTCTCTTTTATATCAAACAAACTTCTCCCTCTTTAGAACAAGTTTTTGGATGATTTAATGTTCATTATCGCCTTGTAAAATACAATACCATATGGGCGAGACACCCTGTACAGATTGTATATTCAAACAGATGAGATTTATATACATACATATGTACAAAAATATGTACATACGTATCCAATCTAACACTAAAATTATATTTTTCTTTTGCCTTTATATGAAGCAAATAAATCTAATGGACTTTCACAAATACGGTGAAAGCTGTTACTGTTTTGTTCAAAACATGAAAAAGATTCAATAAAATACAAAACATCCAGTCAACCATCTTTGAAGGAGGCATTGTGTGCCTGTATATATGTTGTATATATATATGTACATATGTATGTACGTCCCTGGTCGGTGATGATAGCGACACGGGGGAGATAAAAATCAAACAACCTAATTTTGTCCCAAGTGTATCGACTATAGAAAGTCTGCTGTCCGGAGCAACCCCAGCACTCCAGAGCCCTGACACTGCCGATCAAATCGATACTCATCAAATTATCTTCATTACCCGGCAAAGGAAGAGTGGAGCTCTAACGTAAACAGGGCGCGGGTAATAGAGCAGAATATGGAATGGGTGGCGACTTTATTTTTACAGGAAATATAATTTCCTTTATACTGGAAATTAATTAGAGACGCTATTACACCTACATAGAATAGGGAAACATTTACAAATGGATTGTTCTGTAATAAAAAAAGGAAAAAAAAATAATAAAATTCCATCGCTAGTTATTTTACGGCTTTCATGCGAACGACATAATAAACTGTAAATTGTTATTAGAATGGTGCTGTTAAAAGTGAAGCATATTAAAGTTTTGCAAAGGACTAATAATGCCGGTAATTGAAGCCTGATAGCGTCGGGGGTAAATGACATCTATCAAACAATTATGTATACTTCCTGTGGTGCAAACAGTCACCTAAGAATGGAAAGGAATATGCAAGGACACAAAATGAGGGAATAAAATTTCGTATAGATAGATAGGTACTGTTGTTAGTAATGCCTGAAGCAAATGGATGGAAAAGGTGACAGAGAGAAATATTTTTGAGCTAGGTATCGATAATAAATGTGATAAAGAAGTAAATAAAATTATGACGAAGTAAAAGTTCGGTTAAAAGAAGAATTATACACTTTTTTGTGTGGATATTTGTGTTTGATCATTGTAAATTCATTAAAATTTCTTATTCAGAGACGATATAAAAAATTTCTTGGTCCTAAGTGCTGCATTATACTACTTTTTCGGGCTTTTTCAAGCAAACAAACAAAAAAAAAACGTTGAATTTGGCTACGATAATTTTCGCACGACATTTTTCAACGTAGTTCACTTTTCATGTCCACTTTTATCAAGTAAATTTAAAACTTCATCAATGATCTTATTACTGAGCTTACCATAGTAGGTATACACAATAGTTCTGAACAAAACGCGGGTCTTAAAGGTTGCACAAAATAACAATTTCTTTATTCAAAGTCTTGGTTTGCTTCTATTTTTCTTTTCTAATGCCTTATATCTACATATGTGTACATATAGCGATATGAACTGCATATTTATCCTTTTCACATCTTCTTATTTCTTCATCTTAAACTCTCCCACTCAGCAAAAGACCCTTACATTTCAGTAATCTGCACGAGTTTGGAAGTGACAGGGTATCAGCAATGGTTGCTTTTTGTCTTTATAGAAATATTACCGGTTAGATACTTACCCTTTAATAGTCAATTTTAAAGCGTTCTTTCTTTCAAGTTCCAAATATGAAGACATTTATTCCAGATAAAGAGTATATAAAGGGTTTTCTAATAAGAGGTGTTATTTTGATATTCAAAGAAAAATGCCATTTTTTGAGATAAATTATCGGATCTTTATTTCATTATAAAGAGGAAGGTATGCCGTTAATAATGGAAAATAACATCAGCCAAATGACCACCACGACCACGCCTACAGGACCATATCCTTTTCATGAGATTTTCCATAACCAAATCGCAAAGTGGCTGCCCTATGTCCTCAATAGCCTCACGAATTCCATCTTTGAGGTCTTGAATCGAAGCTGGGCTGTTGGCGTAGACCTTCTCTTTCACGTGGCCGCAAAGGAAGAAGTCGCAAGGTGTTAAGTCACAAGATCTCGGTGGCCAATTGTGATCACCTCTTCGAGAGAACACGGTCCGGAAACTTTTCCCGTAAAAGATCAATGGTTTCGTTGCTTGTATGGCACGTAGCGCCGTCTTGTTGAAAGTAACGTTGTCTAGATCAATACCATCCAATTCCGGCCATAAAAAATCATTAATCATCTGTCGATAGCGCAATCCATTCACCGTAACTGTTGCTCCAGCCTCATTTTCGAAAAAGTAAGGTCCAATGGCCCCGCGGGACCATAAACCGCACCAAACAGTCACACGTTGAGGATAGAGAGGCTTTTCAACAATAACTCTTGGGTTTTCCGAGCCCCAGATGCGACAATTTTGCTTGTTGACGAAGCCATCGACAGCTCGAATTTTTCTACCAATTTCTGTATTGCGGTCCGACAAGGTGCTTCACGACGACCCAAAAATGTTCGAGTTTTACGAACCGTCTCTGCCACATTTTCACCATTTTTATAGTGAATTTTAATAATTTCAATGCGTTGTTGAATCGTGTATCGTTCCATTTTTATTAATGGCGTGGTTTCTACTTGACAAATGTCAAAAAATGACAGCTCTAAAAGTGACATCTACCGAAATAGCGGTCTAATTAAAATAACACCTCTTATTCGGTAGCGTAAGAAACAACAAAGGGTTGCTTTTAGGCATCCAGAAAGGTATCCTTTCTGAATTAATTTTAATTGTTACTAGTCCCTGAGCTGCCAACTCTGTCGGCAAATCGTCGTTTTGATATTTACCTCCCTTCTGCACATACACAAGGGTTCAAAGGGGAGCCAAACCAATGCAGGAAGAAACATTACCTATATTTTTCTTGCTCTACCTGCAACGATCGACTTGAGACTTTCATTTCGGTCATACACGCATACATATTTAAAGCCAACTAATTTGGATTTGTGTTATATATTGGTAAGTTGGTAAAGTTATCTCTATGACTAAAGATTGAAATAAATTGAAACAAATACAAGTTTCTGAGCCATTGAGAATGCAGTAATTTTTCATTTGCTAAATGCTTGTTTTGAGGCCAACCGGGTTGCCTTACTATGCCACATTCAGCAATTGAGCAGTTACAAAGGCACAATTTTGATTGTGATTCCTTAACACGCAGTTGTGAACGGCTGCAAAATTGATAAACTAAGTGCACTATTATAGCTTTGAGCGTTGCTCTGATATGAACGCTTCGATGAGGTATGTTAGTGTATTAGATAATTATTCCCAACTAACTCAAATGATCCAAATGACCGAATCTTTTACATGAGTCACTTATATAAAAGACACTCGTATGATCTGAGGCACCAAAATGACCGATTTTGCCCATCATTAATTTAAAGTCTAAGGCCAATTATAACTTGTTTTCTTGTAAATTATAAAACAATGTAGAAAATTCACTTTTATGTACCTACATACAATAATACTTCTGAATAAACCTCTCTTTTTTTTTACCCAAGTAATACATATTGACAATATCTCATCCAATAATAATATGAGCCGTAAAGTAGCACATTTTGTGCTTCCAGTAAAAGCGAACTAAAAAAAAATAAATAATAAACAAATCATATTTTCTAATAGAAAGATTATATACACACTTATTATACATATGTAGGTGTGTACTGTACATTGATAGCTCAGCTCACTCTTTCAATTTTCTTTTGTAACAAGACAGAAAGTTGGAATTCCTTGGTGATATCTTATTACGTGTCATACTACTGGAACACTACCTCTATGTATCTGATTCTATCGATTTTCTTAGATTCTGTCAGACCTCCCGGTTTCGATAAATTCAACTTCCTTTTATTCATGAAACAGGATAGATATAATGGTATGGAGATAATGTTACTAATGCGATCATTGTTGGAATATTTCTAGAGAAATATTGTTTTACAGTGCTTAAAGTTTTTCAAGCACCTAAACATTATAGCAACTTTTTTCTAAGAATGTAATATTACATTAAAAAAAAATTTTTTTTATTGAAATTTCATTGATATTGTTTAATACTGATAGCAGTACATAGGGGAGAAATTTTAATTTTCTGGCCAGTGACCAATAATTAGTGTGAACTAATTGTTATATAATCATGCAACTTAAATCTGTCGTGAAGACTCTTTCTTTATTACTTTCTTGCTATATTTGGATCATGGTTATAATCGGCGTATAGAAGTAGCTTGATAGTCCTCGTATAATCCTTCTTGCAACTTTTATATACGATTCTATAAAATAACGGTCAACTGGTCATGGTGTATAGTGTTATATAAAATTTTTATTACTCATTAAAAGAAAGAAAATTCAGCAAATTTTTTTTATGTTTCCGGGGTACATAGCAAGTCCGGAGTATATAGCATGAGAAGGCATTTTCTTGTTACTAAAACTGTTCACTAGCTGCGATAATTTTATACACAATGAACAACTTTTTGTGCATTTTTGAGATGGGTTTACTTATGGTTTCGAAATATTAGAATTTTTCCAACACAATACGCCGGCAACAATATTATGCGGGTTCGTCTATAGCATTTATTAAAAATAGTGTATAGTGGACATGTGCAGCTGGCTCTACAAAACATTATATTGTTATTAATATCATAATATGTAAAGGGTTTTCCAATAAGAGGTATTATTTCGATATTCAAAGAAAAATGCCATTTTTTGAGATAAATGATCGGATCTTTATTTCATTATAAAGAGGAAGGTGTGCCGTTAATAATGGAAAATAACATCAGCCAAATGACCACCACGACAACGCCTACAGGACCATATCCTTTTCATGAAATTTTCCATAACCAAATCGCAAAGTGGATGACCTATGTCCTCGATAGCCTCACGAATTCCATCTTTGAGGTCTTGAATCGACGCTGGGCTGTTGGCGTAAACCTTCTCTTTCACGTGGCCCCAAAGGAAGAAGTCGCAAGGTGTTAAGTCACAAGATCTCGGTGGCCAATTGTGATCACCTCTTCGAGAGAAAACACGGTCCGGAAACTTTTCCCGTAAAAGATCAATGGTTTCGTTGCTTGTATGGCACGTAGCGCTGTCTTGTTGAAAGTAAACGTTGTCCAGATCAATACCATCCAATTCCGGCCATAAAAAATTATTAATCATCTGTCGAAAGCGCAATCCATTCACCGTAACTGTTGCTCCAGCCTCATTTTCGAAAAAATAAGGTCCAATGACCCCGCGGGACCATAAACCGCACCAAACAGTCACACGTTGAGGATATAGAGGCTTTTCAACAATAACTCCTGGGTTTTCCGAGCCCCAGATGCGACAATTTTGCTTGTTGACGAAGCCATCGAGGTGGAAATGGGCCTCATCACTCAAGATGAGTTTTCGATGGAATTCCGGATCATTTTCATGCATTTCAAGGACCCAATCAGCAAAGACTCGACGTTGTTGATGATCGGCCGGCTTGAGTTCTTGTGTTAACTGAACTTTATAAGCCTTAAGACCCAAATCTTTATGCAAAATTCGGTGTAATGACGTTTGTGGAATGCCTAATTCCAAAGAACGACGAGGAATGGACAAACCTGGGTTTTCTTCAACACTTTCGGCTACAGCAGCAATATTCTCGGCTGTTCTTGAGCGACGTGCACGGGTTTTATTCTTCACATCACTAACTCGTCCCGACAGCTCGAATTTTTCTACCAATTTCTGTATTGCGGTCCGACAAGGTGCTTCACGACGACCCAAAAATGTTCGAGTTTTACGAACCGTCTCTGTCACATTTTCACCATTTTTATAGTGAATTTTAATAATTTCAATGCATTGTTGAATCATGTATCGTTCCATTTTAATTAATGGCGTAGTTTCTACTTGTCAAATGTCAAAAAATGACAGCTCCAAAAGTCTACCGAAATAGCGGGCTAATTAAAATAACACCTCTTATTGGAAAACCCTTTATATTTGCCAAAGGCAGGCAGAAGTGAATTGTGTTGCCATCGAGATTATCAAAGCTAAGCTAAGTCTTATTATTTACAATTTGGTCAGAAAGTCATCGATTTCATGCTGAACTTAAATTAAACTTAGCTTCTAAGCAAAAATCTTAAACTGGTTAATATGGCGGAAAGTAAGTACGTTCAGTATCTCGATTGCATTTGTAGTATTGTGAATGTGCTGAATTTTCTGTCATTTGTTATGCATGTGCATAATAAAACGCAGAAAAAATTTTTGTAGTGACATTATAGTAACTTGTTTCATCCTTTTTGTATTTAATCACCCTACGTACATTAACATGACAAATGTTTGAGACTTGAAGAACCCTTTTATTTTTTATTTGCATAATTACCTATTTTGGAGTTTTCTCATCCAAAGTAAAAAAAAAAGTCTTCTGAAGAAGTATTATGGATTCCTTCGGTAGAAAGTGTATCAGGAATTCTTCAAACGTTTTATATTCGGAAATTATTACCGGTTACCTCCTACCATTACCAGTACCATATTTCCATCAAAGAGAACACCTAGGATAGACAAAAATAATTCTATAGTTCAAAAATCCCATCGAGAAACTTTTTTAATAAGAGCCATCACGCCCTCACCTCAAGAACACACACCCAGTGAAACACACACACACACATTATCATAAGAAAATGAAGTTGAAACGGCCACAAAACCCTAAGAAAATCCACTTAGATTTTTGCGTGAAGTCATTTCCACGCCTCCAAGTTATTTTATTAAAACAGCAAATTGACTTATGCAAAAGGGCTCGAGAACAAACTTGGCAATTTGGCTCAACATGAGGGGTGCATAACATTAAAAGTTCCGTAGGGCTTTGCGCCTTAATGGAGCGACATATTGGTGAAAATGAAATTTTTATGTTTGCTGTTTATTTGAATGATACCGCATTTGCCTCCATTTCACGAACTTAATTTCACTTTTTCAAATTAATCCAGATTCTCTATTTTCTTTAACATTTTTTTCTTTGTTTTGTATTTCCTCAGGGAGATCACAATGAAAGATGATACAAATGGTGCAGCTAATGAAGAAGAAGAAGAAGAAAAAAAAGAAGAAGATATTACTGAATCCTCAAATAAATTGAAAGGTCATAACAGCAACGATCCTGAGAATCCTAATTTAAACAATAATAATTGGTCCGATGAAAATCCCACAAATATAGAAGATGAACTTACCAAAGAACAACCTGACCCCGATAATATCAAAATGTTTGTCGGACAAATACCAAAATCACTGGATGAAGTCCAGTTAAAGCGAATGTTCGAGGAGTTTGGGCGTGTTCATACGATTAATGTCCTACGGGATAAGATTACAGGAATTAGTAAAGGTAGGTAAAATGGTGCTGCAATACTTTTAGCTTTTGTTAGGTGAACAATTTTATTGAATTTCTTATCGACTCGGACTATGTCAGGATTTACGGCTACCCAACAATTAATTTTGGGGCCTATACCCGTATAAATATACATATATACTTATGTATATCTATATATATATATATATATATATATAGAAAGACTAGCGTTCAATTACCTTTCAGCAACTGTGTTTTATGTGTTTTCTTGATTAACTTTATACGATTGTGTGGGTGTATATTTGTTTGTTTGTTTGTTTTTTTCTTTGTAATTGTTGTAACACATGTTCTGTACGCCGCCAGTAACCGTTTGCGGGGATACAATTTGTTAGATCCCCGGGCCCATTTGGTGTGTCCATAAACGTTGATTGTTCCTGTGTTCTCAATGTCCTTATTATACGAACCCACGAAGAAGTACATTTTATTACTGCGGTTAGAAAGGTAAATACTTAGTATGTATGTATATAGTTTTGTGTTTTGTCCTATGTGCATAGATATTCCTTGTGATCGAATACTACTTCGCAAGGGAAATGCTATAGAATTTTTAAGATTTTATTGTTATGTAAACAACCACGGAATAAATGTAAATAGCAGGTATTGTTTTACTATTTACTTCAATTCCACCTTCTTTTATTGAAACTTTCTCCATGTAGTTAGAATCGAATTAGTATATTTTTTTTTAAGATAACTCGATTTTCCTAAATGTGAATTCAGAAATTTCAATTTGTGTTAATTTGCAATGCGAAAAGAATCAGAAGTTTTCATACCACCACTTTTAAGGAGTATTTCTAAATGTGCAGCAGGATAATATGTATTAATATACCTAACAGAAAAAGAAAATAGTTATAGGCCAACTTAATTACAATTCCCAAATTTATTTAATTAAAAATGTCTTCTTCTTGTTTCCCACGAAATCACAATAAGTCGTTCATGTACTTCTTTAACCTTCGTCATGTAGACTTTTATATTCGTGGAATTGAAATAATTACTTTTAATTACAGTAATCGTGGTAATGGTCGGCGATGACAATTATTTTTCGGGTACATTATACATATATTTACCATAAAAAATACAATCGTAGAGGTATTTTATAATTGTGCGATCTATGATAGAGATAAAACTGTACTGCTATTATATGTATTATGTAGGTATATTGTGAAATTTTGAAAATTTTAATTAAAATATTTTACACGACTTTGAAAGTACCTAAAGTAATTAAAACACAATTTCTTTAAGGCAATTATATTCTAGAATTTCCTTTTACATTTAATGTGAGGAGAATTTTGGTAGCGGTAAAAGAATTTTTACATTACCAAACAATTTCAGAACATTAAGTATTAATTTTACAATTTTTCAGTTGTGCAATTTTATTCCAATCTGTTGTATTTTTACAATCTCTTTAGGGTAAATTTGCGAGATCGTGTAATAATTTTACATTGATATCACATAACGTTGTAAATTTACTACAATTAATGTTGACGTTCGTAAAATTACCTAGTGGTTAAGTGTAGTGTCACATCTTCTGGTAGGTACATAGATGCTTTGATGAATAAACATATATGTAACATTGGTAGATAAAAAACGGTTCATCCTAGTATACATTAGCTCCTTCCTTATTAAAGCCCCATTATGCCACGGTTGGGAAAATAATGAAAATGACACTATCAAGCTTCCATTTATTCAAGGAAATTATTCGAAAACAAGATTTCCTATAAGCTAATGTATTTCAAAAAACATAGAAGACAATTAAATCCCATTTGAAAAAATTCTTTTAAAGGTTACACCTGAAGATTCACATCACCTATTACAATATTTCCATGATTGTAATTTTCCGTATAGTTACATTTATGCGCAAGTATGAATGACGGGGAAATTAGCAATTCTGAGTAGGAAGAAGGACGGCACCCACAGTATATAAGTAAATTTAGAACGAAGTTAGGCATAAGTGCTCGTAATTCATTTTCGCTTTTCCAACTTTATGGTATATATTCACATAATTATCGCTTCAGCTGCAAACCGTTCGTCCATCAGACATATATTTCCTCATTACTCTGGCAATTTGCATATCCTACCGAGATTGCCCCAATATCCATGCATATTTATACACGTTCCAGTTCTATTTCCTGCCAGGGAAGGGAATCAATATTCATTCATAACTAGTTGGATTTTTGAAAATATGTATTTCTTTATCCCCAGTATTTATTTGAATGCAAATATTCCAAAGTAAATTGCAATTACTGTGTATTCATGAGCATGTGTGTGTATGTATATGTAGGTGAATATGAATGATGTGATGATGATGATGATGAGATGAGATGTGATGAGAAAATCTAAACCAGGTCTGTGTTGCTTTTCGCAATGCATGTATGTATATTGCACTTCAAAAACTGATTTGAGTCTCAGACGCTGTGCTACATGTTGCTTTTTTGTGTTTTCAGGGTGCTGTTTTGTGACGTATTTTACACGAAAGGCGGCTCTAAGAGCTCAAGATGTCTTACACAATATAAAGACGCTTGACGGGGTAAGTCCTTAATTTACTGTAGGATATACGTTTTATTTTATTTTTTTATCGCTCTAGTATAAGTGTTAACATTTTAAGTGAATCTCTTCATACCATAGTGTTTAACAATACGAAATCTTTGTCCTTGTCGCATGTTAAAACAGAGCGTTTTGTTTCTGGTTTTTGTAACAGTTTTTTTAAGTCTGTGGGTGAATGGAGTGACACTTTGTAAACATAAACTTATCTTTGTAGACTTCGTTTTTATCAAAACTTATTTCAAACTGCTCATAAGTGATTTAAACAATACTGAAGGTTGGTTGTCCAACAATTATTTGTCAGAAAGCATTCGATTATACTTTGTGCTCTAGATATACTCAGTGGGAGATCTGGTCAGACCTGCGACTTGAAGGCTTGTGGAAGCAATAAAACTTAGTGCATGAAAATGACAAATCTGAAATTTTTTCGATCGATTCCAGATGGATCCCAGAAGAAGCTTGTTGGAAGATGCAACGAGAAGCTTGTTGGAAGATGCAACGTATGTTTTTAAGCTAATTCTTGTTCCGTTTGTGAGACCCAAGTGCACGCTCGCTTGCACAGAGTAAATTTATTTGTGAAATTAAAGTGCAACTACACAAGAAATATAATGAAGGAAGTACTTTCTAAATAATTCATATATGCAAAAATGAACTTATTTTTAATATGCGTGGGTGTCTAATGCATTTTGCTTCCATTTTCCTTCCAAAGAGCCCATGAGAGAGCTTGAATTGCTCCCACCCAAGGACATGCTTATAAAAATGTCCCATAAAGCGCCCAATGAAGAAGCATGCATCTTCGTTTCCTCCAAAGAAAATAAGGGGAAGTACACGAGATATTTTGATCTGTTTCCTCTCAAAGACATACCTGTAGGTACGAATGTCCTATGAAGAGTCCAACATAGGTAAAGGCATGCATCATATCTGAATGATGGTATGATTCAATTTCCCGCTGTGTGGGTGCTTAGTAAAAAGTAAAAGTAGTATTGACGTTACCTAAAGCTCTTCCCTTTGGAATTATAAGAGGTGTTTAAGAGGATAATAACTCTAATTACCACTATTTTATTGTCACCACACGTTTATACTACTCATATGTCATCCAACCATTCATTCCAAGCCCTCGCCACTGCCATACAATGTACCCTAGTGCGCCTAAAGACTTCTGTTTGATATGGCCTATCTGTACCCAAGCATTCAATACTTTTGGAATTTTTTCCGTATATCCATAATCTAGTGAGAAGGGCTTGAAAAGCTTATTCACAGAATAAAATTGCCTTTAAAGATTTTTTTCGAATTTAAAAAAAAAAACAATTGCATTTAAGATTCGCTTTAAACTAGTTACAAATGCAATCTTTCCGGGTGTGTTACTTTTTCTTAACAATGGTCCAAAAAGATGGCTTACAAAGCTCATTCATAGAAGAACATAGCCTACTCTTAGGCATTTACTGAAAATTAACTTTGTTGAGCCTAGCCAGCCATAAACTGCAAAAAGGAGGAATCAAACGATCGAACAGCTCTTATAGAAAATTACCAAGTTTAAGCAGTCTATTCCAATCCTAATCACTAAAAATCTCCATAGTATGTTCGCTTAGAATATTGTCTACATACACATACATCTATAACTATTAAAATTTAATTGTAATCTACTTCAATTGTCCTCTGCTTGCAAAAATTTTTTTAAGTGAACATGAGAACCTTTCAAACTATCCCAAGTCCGTCCGTCGTCCATCATCAGGTCTAACCACATAATTGAATTAAATATTCCAATTTATCTCTGAACTAAGATAATCCGTTCATGCGGCAAAAGGGCCTCCACTGATGATAGAATTACTTTTGAATAATGCACGTCTATCAGTGTGGCAATCAGTCTAGCAAATGGACAAAATCTCCAATTTAACATTTCCTGGTAATTCTCTTCACTTGTAAAATCTCTGATTTTGCTAACTTTATCAGCGGAATTCAATTAGAGGCGTCCATCCACATGTGGTTGCATTGGCTGCAGTAGTCGGCGTTCCTCCTTAAAAGTTCCTCTATCATGGAAATAGTTGCCTACAACTGATATTTTTAGATACGTCCACTGCCTGACTTTGACGTGTCGATTCTGCATACACAAGCAATTTGTCTTTTTTATTTTTTCTCTCTCTTTTCTTTTGTTTAGTTTTTTTTTTTTCATTTCTATGGACCAATCTTTCTAGCATTTTCCGGGCCATTTTTCCCATTTTCTCTAGGCTCCTTGTACTGTGTATATATATATATATATATACATAGTAACGCATGCTCCGACAATAAAAAAGAAGACTCAACATCCAACAGATAAAAATAAATAACGTGGCGCGAGATTGCGATGAAATTGGAAAAAAGCACAACTCGAATTATACAAGTGAAGTGTACCAGACAAGAACTTCGTATAGAGCCGTAGAAAAAGAGGACTAAAGAAGAAAATATTCATTCCCATAAATTCTGATATCCAGTTTTTATGCTTCAGCACTTCAGAGGTATCCATCACAAGTTTAATTAATTAAAAATATGAAGAACAAATGGGGAGCACCGGTTACATTCAGGTGTATATACATAAATATATATATATATGTATGAACCACCTACCAGAAATGAGGAGAGCACTGTTTTCATACATCATGGGAGCTTGTCGAATGAACGCAATACACTTCCCAATAGTAGAAGCAGCAGCAGCAGCAGCAGTAGCTAAATTATACTCCGAAATTGCTAGATGGGATATGGAAAGAGTTCCTATAAATAGTTCCTCTTATAAGCAGAATTTCAGTTGTTGGACAATTTATTTGCTCTCTTGTTTTCCAGTGAAAAATTTACCTGTGAAAATATTTAATAATTATCAAAAGTAGTAAAATATGTTGCCTGCATGAGATGAACTTTTGTGGGTATAAGCAAATATACATATAAGCTAAATGGATATACATACATATGTATAGTATCTGATGTACCTTGACTATTTCCGGGTCAATTAATAGGGTCAGTAAGAGCTTGTTAAAAACTAAATTAAGGAATTCATTGACTGCACTTTATCTACTATGTATGTAGAAAAATATATAAAAAAAATCGAGTAGAATTTTTGAAAGTTTACCCCTCGAAATATACATAGTACATTCACTCACTGGAACTGTTCCCTGTAAAACAAGAAAGTAAATTCAGTATCTATAGACCTACAGTTTCTAACCATTTTCTCCTAACAATAGGTATAAATTAATACTGCAAATAATCATTGCCCCCTGAATAATTTTTCTCACTGCATTTAATCCATCTAGGTTCGCATCTACGCAGTCGTACTGATGGTAACAAATATATTTTTATCGTACTTACTAGATAAACCCTCTTGAAATTCATATTGATAAAATCAATACCTAAAGCTGCCCACACATGATACAACTAATTTATGTTGGCGTACAATTGTTGTATGGTGTGTGGGCCAATTGTACGAAGCATGCGACGATCTCAAGCTCGGTTGAATGGTTGGATGTGCATGCAGGTAAAACGCTGTTGTATATGCGACGCGAGAAATCGGTCCAACAGTTGTATCAGCTGTGTGCTTTTGTGTCCTCAGAACAGGGTAGAACAAAAGATTCACAAAAGAACGCCTCATACATTTTCATAGAAGATTTATAAATGAAGCGAACAGTACAAATAGTTCGCTTCAATCGACAGAACAATTTGCTCTCTCCAGTATATGAGAGTTCTAGAACAAGGTACACAAAAGAACACAGCTATCGTCTGTGGATTACAATACAACTGTTTGTCCAACGGATGTACAACAGCTGTTGGACCGACTGTTGTATCGTGTGTGGGCCGCTATATCCGCAAGGATAGAAAACTTTTTAGAGCATAAGGCCATTACTTAGTTGCTGGAGAGATATAGAGTAAAGCATATATTCTCTTCTGTCTATTCTCTGTTCAATCGAATGCTACCCAACTAGTTAATCAGTCTGTATAAGCTGCTATTCCGCATATGTTGGGTATGAACAGAACTGAGATAAATTGTTTAGCAAGACAGACTTCTTGAATTCCGATCAACGGAAAACTAACAATCAAGGACACATCCTGGTATTTGATAGCAAGGCGATCAATGTATTTACCAGAAAAATCTCAAATAAGGATGACTCTGTTTGAAGCTGGTAAATGGATTTGCAATCACGCCGAACGCTTATTACGTATCGTGCACAACGGCCACTATAGAATTGAGGGAGCCGAATTTTTGTGTGAATGTATGCCATGTTGAGATTTCAAGAGAGTCTAATGTTAGTACAATAACAAACTCTTCTTCTACGACTTGGTGATCTCAATATTCTGGTGTCATTCATCAATAGATAGATGACTTCAACCAATGTCTCTCGAGTTTAATGTCACAACGAGCAAAGGTTCATGGGAAGTAGTATCGGTTCATGTAATCTGCAGCCGCCATTCTAATCTAACCGAATTTCATTTCGATGGAAAATTATACGCCAAATATGAACGTGAAAATCAATTTTTCTTTTGCTAAGAGCATATCTATAATTTTCATCGAAATATTCGAATGATCGATTGAACCAATCGATTAATTTCGAACTAATTTTGTGAATTTGTCGATTAATCAAACACAGGTTAATCGAAAAATGGGAATATGACTGGTTTTCTTTCGATTAATCGTCGTTAAATGTAATATTAGTTTATTTATTTATTAATCAAATTTATTGTTTAATCGAATTAAAAAATCGTGTTAATCGAAGATTTCAATTAATCGAAAAAGCGATTAATCCGGAGTACTACTAATATGTTTTTTTTTTTTATTTAACTCTTCGTTATATGTAAATATTGAATTTTTGTTTTATCTTGATAATTTAATATTTTTCTGAGTGCTCTTTCAATCTTTAAAACCACACATGTTACTCTGACTGTATTCCATTATTTATCTCCTTTTTATTTTTATTTTTTACACACAATAAACTTATTAAAATTATAATAAATTACACCAAGTAAATTCTCGAGTAATTTTTCATATAAATTAATCATGTTTGTTAATTGGTTCGATTTAATCCTTTTGAGCGCCACATGATATTTATGAATATCCACCAATAAACCTTGTACATTTTCCTCATTAACATGGAAAAGTTCATGAGGAAGTAATAAGTGTCCGGGAATGGGTCCTTTAAATCAATCACTGCAGTTGATCCATCAATTTCGATAATGTACCATGGTAATGAGCTGTTGACTCAAGTTGCGTGTTTCCGAAACACCATCATGTAACAAGACAATAAAATCCTGGTGTACTGTAAAATCCATCACCATAAGTTACTAAGTGACAGATCGATCAATTTTTATCACATGTGTGTGGTGTTGCTGCCGTATAGTGAGTGCAATGAGATTTGTCATTGATTCCAATTTTTTTTCTTTTCCCTTTTCAGATGCATCATCCCATCCAAATGAAGCCAGCTGACAGTGAAAACAGGAATGGTAAGTCACTTTAGTAGTCAGTTATAGATATAAGTATAGTACAGAATACAGAATACCATATATCGCAGTATGTACTACAGCCTCTAGCCAAGGATTGTCTCCAGTTTTTGTACTTCATTTTCAGTTCGTACATATATATATATATTGTTGGAGGGTCGTATGCGGTTTTGTTTAGTTTTGAATTGATTTCTCATCCTTCAGGCTATGTCCTCACTTGAACTATAGATTTTCCAGCGGAAGAATTGTTAGAAAGACCGCCCCCATCGCATTCTATATGTTTCTAAATTTTCGCAGACAATTTCCTGTTGACGATGACGCCAACTGAGAAGATGCGATGGGTTATATTATACTATGTAGTAAAATATTCGGTGCATCAGAACTCACTTGTGATGCTGTTTAAAAATTTAACCGAATGTTTTCGATTTAACCGCTCAGATTGGAATCGATTTTTCGGATACGTAAGTACATAGATCTTCATGAAATTTTGATGTGATGGCACTTCAAGATGTCAGTATCAAGCTAGCTATCTGTGCATCGACTAATGAATTTTTTATTTCTATTTGCTGTTTTAAGGATAAGCAACTACAGTAATTGTTATGAACAGCAATTATATATTATGTTTAAGGAAGGTATATTTGAGATGTTGAAAAATTTAAAGCCCAAGTTTGTTTTATTGGTGACTTTTGTTGGAATTTTGTTGGGATATTTATATCTATATTTTTTGGTACATAGTGGGAAATGTTAGTTATAATCTTCAGTAAAATTAAAAACTTCAATAACAGTGTTGCTATTATTCAGCAAATGCCATGCAATCTACAATAAACTGCTATATAGGGTATGCCATGCTATTTTGCAGGTATACATATAGGTCACAAATAAAAATCACACGAAATTTCTATTAGATGTGCTGATTATATGATTCAATTTCATTTAAGTGGAACCTCGTTTCCGAACGATTTTGCAGGAACTTCAAATTTTTTACTTAATTAAAAATATAAATTTTCTTAATTTACCTACATATATACACATCTCTGGTTGGTAAAGTTGTAATGAAGCAATTTTGAACAAAATCAGATATTTTATTAACGACAACATCATGAAAAGAACTGAACCCATAAATGATCCTTGTGGCGCTACAGAATAAAAAAGTTTAAAAGAGTGCGAATTGTATAGAAAAGAAATTTTTATTTGAAAAGCAACATATAATAACTCCCACCTGTTTTTTTTTTTGCTTTATTTTACCGTACTTACGATAAAACACAATTTCAAAAAAATATACATATTTTCCGAGAAAAGAGCAATCGAGTTTTGCGATCCGTATATCAAATGAAGTTAACTAAGCATTAATTAATAATTGTATGTAATCATAATTAAATAAAATTGTATTACTTAGGTACATACAGTTAAGGACCACTATAGTAGCACTTATTTTCATACACATATTTTTAATTTTTAAGCTTCTGAACCTTATGCTTCCGACTTGATCTTGGTAATATAAATTTTGAAAGTTACCGTTATCTAGAATTTTCAGGATGTAAAAAGCATGGCTAAGTTATTAATAATAGCATTTCCGAATTTTAATTATTTAAAATCTCCTCGTTAATGAGCATTAACGTGCAAAAGTTTCTCATCTCTCGTCAAAACCAACCATCAGGAACAACTTCACCAGTTCCTCTATACCTTCACTACTTAACAATGGTAAAGTGGTTGTTGACTCAATGGGGAAGACTAATATTTTGGCTGCTAGATTCCCTATAGATTCCATCTTCCACTCACTTCACATCTCTCGTGTGCATGTGTACAAGAGCCAATACAAATGCATACAAGAGATATGTTCAAGGTCTTTAAGGCGATAGACGCTATCAAAGCCGCTGGACCTGATGATTTTTCGCCCCTGGTTATTAAAAGTTACTCCTCCTTCTTGAGTAAACCTCTGCGCAAACTATTCAACTTGTTTTATTCGACAGAGGAAGCCAAAGAAGCATCGCAATATTTCAGTCCGTCAAATCTAGCGCTCCTCTGCAAGTCCTATATCAGTCCTAGAATACATTTCCCAAATATGGGCTGGCGCTGGTCGTACAGCCTTAGCTTCATTTGGTATTGTCCAAAATAGAGCCTTCAAGCTCATTGGCGATTTGATAATAACTTGTCACATCGACTCACTTCAGCACCGCCGTAATGTTGGATGGCATTCGCTCCTTTATTGCTACATGCATGCGGTCAATGTTCCAATGAAATATCTAGTCTAATCCCTTGTAGATTAATTCCTGTACACAATACTACATCCCTTCACCCTTAAAAATATTCTCGGTCGTACAGTAAAATTCCGTGATGCTTTCTTATCCCAAACTGTGTATGTGCGAATGTGGAAGAGTCTACCATCTTCCGGTTTTCCTCTGGCTTACAATCTGCAAAGGTTGAAGACTGACATACATCAGTACCTCTACCACTTCCTTCATATCCGCTAAGCCTTTCCCTACCTCCTTTCTGCCATGCTGTGCTTTGCATCGAAGGGCATCCCCTGAGCTTGGCTTAATAATAATATTTTTTTTTTTTTTATTTAAATAAGCTCTTTATTTGTTGGCTCTCTGGCTTAAAAATAGGTGGCAAAAGGCTCTACAAAGTGTAAAAAAAGACGTTAGCTAAACTGAAAGTTATAAAAGGTCAATAGGGACAACTAAACAATTAAAACAAACAAATGACACAAAATGGCAACGAAACAAACGCCACAAAATTTTCAAAAGAGACTAAAAAACGGCTACAAGAATTTTGAAAAGTCTAAAAGATAGACACAAATTTTAAAACCAGTCCCAATTTTGACAATTAGGTAAGTGGCAGTTCCAAGAGGTTCAAAATTCCCAAAATATTTTAATAAAAGCTAATTCCCTAAACGAGCGAATTTTCAACAAAAAATTTTATAATTTAGCACCGAGACAGAAACCGAATTAAAAATTAATGACCGAACGAACGAGAAAATTTACATGATACCGTTATAGAGTCTCGCGAGAGCAGCCTGTAGTATCATAGACCTCTACAAACTGCTCTCATCATCCCTCCAACTTAGCATCTCTAACAAAGTGCTTGTCCTTCCCACAGCACTTGCAACGATTCCTAAGCGGGGAGAAGCCCCGTGGACTAGTGTTGCAAATGCTGTGGCTTGCTATCACCAGCGAAAGACAAGAGCTCCGTCCTGTACCGACGATAGTGGTTGCCATGTGCAGTTGAATGTGTCTGCGTTCGTTGTCAGATATTCAAGACGTAAACGTCTCTTCAATCTGTCAACAAAGTGGTGCTTAAGTGATTGTACGTGGTGCTGTGGGTCAGTGTTCTGATTCCCATCTTCGACTCTCATGTAGTACAAGTGAATTATAGATTTGGCCAGTGTCAACAGAAAGATAATCAAACAATTCACCCGACTACAAACCTTTGGTCCCCAGAGAAACGATGTCCTATAGTAATGCCAAAATTCGGGTGGATCAACTGTCACATATCGCGCACGAGTTCCATTAGATTTTGCAAAGCCGGACAAGTGAAGAACCTGTTAAACAGGGTGCCTTCACCAGCACAAACTGTGCAAATCCTCTGAACCCGCCGATCAATATGTGACAACTGATTAGGATGCATAAGACTGTGATGCAGTAATTTGAATGCTACATCAGCATCTTTGTAACTAGAAGGATAACTGTAGACTACTCTGCAAGTTATTCTTCCCATCACGCCCATATTCACCCCGAGGTGTGTTCGCCTTGTATGTGAGGTGGTCTTTTCAGAACGAAAGCATCTTCCAACTCAGTGCCAGGGTCACTGGTCTCAAGATGGCGAAACCTCTCCTGTGCAGAAGTAGCCAGGTCGTGAAGTTGTGGAGTGTTAGTGTTGATTCGACGGTTTCCAGATATATCAATAATATCTCCGAGAACTGTCAGTGTATGCGTGTCAGCTTCAAAACCCCGAGCATTACTGAACACTGAATCTATTAATTCAGGATTAAACCTGATTGGAATCGACGCGAATTGCGTGTACCGTAGAGCATACCACTTAAGATGAAATGCTGGCCTGATTCTGCCCCAGGTCTGAATCATTGAGATTAGATCCTGTGGCCAGTCATGAGGATAGGGTGGTCGAACAGGTAATACTCCCCTATACCGATCCCTCCCAATACATTCACCCACAGTTGAGAAATCAAGGTATCTCTCTGGCAAAACACTCCTCGTTGGAATGGACGCACTTGGAGACACCCTGATTTTACAATCAAGTTAGTTAGACCTAATTCACCTATCTTGACTGACAGACAGAGCGTGCTTTCAGCAACCCATCGTCTCAGACTTTAGCAGATGAACAATGGACGAGGTAATGAAATAGTTTATCACGACTGACCTTCTCATTAAGAATAATGGAAATAGTCGACTACACCATGAGCTTACATCTCTACGTTCGTACTGTTCGAAAACAGCACGAGCGACCGGAAAAGCTTCATTTCTTGTAACGAAAATAGAAAGGTCATCCGCATATGCCAACATAAGAGGCCTCACATTGGTATATGGTAGATGAACTGAATATTGTCCGAGCATTCAACGAAGATTCACCAGTAGCGGCTCCAACGAGAGATCATAAGGTATACCTGACAATGGACAGCCCTGTCTAGTACCCCGATGACACGAGATAGGATCCAGAGCTTTTCCTTGATGCTTAATCAAAATCACTGAATCTCAATTCAGTTTCCGGACGATATCGAGCCACCTGGGTGGAAACCCAAATGCCTCGATAGCAGTCAGGAGATATTCGTGCGAGAGGCTATCAAAAGCCTTTTGTTGGTCTATTGAAATCATGGCCATTTGTGTATCTGTCTGTTCATGGTAGGCAAACAAATGTTTGGCTACCGCGATGTTGTGGTAGATACTACAATAGGACTATTCCGCGTGTATTACCACCGAAGCAATCACTGAGCGGAGTATCGCTCCAAACGCTTTGCAGATGATTTTGTAGTCCACATTAAATAGAGTTACTGGCCTCCAGTTCCCCATCCTCTGCAAATCTCCTTTCTTTGGAATCAATCGCAATAGACCTCCTGCAACTAGAAGGAAAGTCTGAATGTGTCTCAACCGCCGAATTGAAGACTTCCAAAAGGTCGGAAATTAATAAATCCCTGAAACGTATGAAGGATTCTGGGGTAAAACCATCATAACCAGGTGAAGTGTGTCGCCTTAAATCCTTTGTCGCAGCGATCATATCGTCCAATGTGATTACTGTATCCAGGAGCTCCTTACTGTCTTCAGAGAAAGTTGGAATATTCTCAAGAAAGTCATGTGTGATCGAGGATGTTGTCGACGTCGATTCAGAGTACAGACTACTGTAGTAGTCTCGAATATGTTCTTATAGATGTTGTCCGTTGAGGACTTGTCCAGATTCATCAACTATCGATTCGACTTCACAAGAAGCAGTACGTCGTCTAGTTGCCTGGAAGAAATACTCGGTTGGAGAATCGCCTTCCCTCAGCTAGCATGATTGGCTGCGCAGCACAAACTCTAAGCTGTGCTTGTAAGTTTGTGTTGCCAAGCGTTCCTTTATTCTGTTAAAATAAAGAATCAACTCCGGCTGAGTTGGGAGAAGAGCTGCCACCCGAGATACTGGGCCGACAAGCTAGAAGCTTGATATTCACTTCGATTGAAATTCGTTTTAATAAAAGATCGAATTTGGAGCTTTCCAACATCTCACCATTGACTAAGAAAATGAAAGTCAATTTTTCCTCTCTTGCCAATCGTGCCAGAATTCAATGAACTCATCGATGAAATACTCTGAATTCAACAAATAGTTGTTGAATATCCAGTTCTTCTTTCAACTAGAGTGCTGGTTGTCACCAAAAGAAGATGATCGCTAACGGAATACACTTCATGAGTGACACCAACGATCTTCTTCCTAGGAAGGATCTCTTCGAGACTTCAAATTGGCTACCAGTCGAAATGATGCTATCACACGACTCGTAGCCACCGAAGCTCGAGAGACCAATCTCATATAAGCCGGTCATGTCGCAGTCCGAAAGCTGCTCGAGAGACACTTCCATGTCCCTCACAACAACCTTCGAACCGCGAGCTCCACTATCGTCCTCCTCCGAGTGGGGCCGTTTTGGAGCGGCTGACTTGGCTGGCTCTGGAGAAGGCAGCTTCGCCCGGTCCACCTTCGTCTTCCTCCTCGTCCTTCTTTTCTTCCCTACTTGGCTACTCGACTCTTCGTCGGAAGTAGCCGTGCTTTCACGTGCTGACGTGGCACCGTTTATAGACGGAATTTCTTTTACCTCTGGGGTAACTTCAGGCACTTTCGCCACGATCTGCTCCTTCTCCAGAGCCACTACTGTAGTAGTGGTTTCCTTCAAGGTAGCCTCGGTTCAGCCTTCTTCCCGCTTCTCTTGGGGCAGTTAGCAATAAAATGCCCTACTAAATGGTGTCGTGCCCCAAAGTAAGCCAATAAAGACGAAAACAATAATTAACACCGATAACTCATCTTCGGCCATAACAATGGCAAGCATGGTATTTTGCTTCGGTGCCTAGGTCTATCCAGTGCCTGGAGCCGGATATGCTCAGGTAAAAGCCTTTTGGAAGCGTACATCCCTTATTCAAGGTAATGGATGCCTCCCGGCTGGTACCGAAGATACCCCGCCCGAGAGCCTCGTGCCCAATTTTTAAGGGAATGGCGCAAACGTTGCCATGAACCTTCCCAAATCTCCCTAAGAAATTTAGGTGGTCTTCATGGCTCGCTCGCCTAGGGACCCGCGAAAACATGACCTTTGTGGGCTTTTCCCTGCGTGGGAACGGCACAAGGTGTCTACCATCCACCTCGATGCCCGCAAGCATAAGCTTGGTGGCACTCTCGAGGATCGTGGTGTACACCTCAGCCATTCCCCCAGCTACTATCCCCATAGAAAATAGCTGCTCACGGGAGATGACCTGGAAGATTGCTTTTAGGTATGCGCTCTGAGGACATCTATTGATGTGCTCGAGCTGCATACCGTAGCTCTCATCCTGTCACCTCCCGTTGAAAAAAGCCTGTAGACCCGCACCGGTCTTAGGCCGAGGCATACCAGCATCCAATGGAGCTGGACGAGGAGAGATGCCATTACCTACAATTTCTAAGGCTGGCTGACTCTTGGAACCACCACTTACCTGGGCGTATGAAATCCCAGCAACTAGTGGCTGGGGTCGTAGCGATGCTGTTGTTACTGCTGCTGCTACTGCTGCTACTGCTACTTCTGTTGTTGCTGCTGGCTGCTTCTTTGGGGCATTTCGCTTCATTGAAGACATCGGTGGCCGCATTACAACACCACTAGGCTTCGGTGTTGAGCTTGAAGCTATTTTGACAACTTCAGTCAGCTTTTGCCGAAGTCCTGACGTTGGGATCGTGGCTGTTTGAGGCACGTTTGCTACTACAGCAGCGTCTGCTGCTCTAGCTGCAGTCTTTTCCGAGGGAGTTGGCGACTGCGGGTTGGCCTCTTCATTTGGGCCCTTTGTGGCCTTTTCGGTGCGAATATTTTCCGTACTTTAACACTAAAATATGGTATCCCGAAAGGTTCAGTTCTAGGTACTCTATTAATTTAGATGTAAATAACTTTTTGAAATTATAGAGGATACTAAAATAGGTACATTTATATGAAAATGTCGTTCTTATCAAAATAAATGCATAATAATAATAAAAAAGTTGGATTTGAGGATTGTCTATATGAATGAAAAATTAACGTAAGTGAAGAATAGAAAAAGGGTTGTTCCTGCAGGAGAAGTGCAAAGATTATATCAGGATCTAAACTTGGTATAAATAAATTCATAATAAAATTATAAAATATAATATCTATTCCTATAGTAAAGAATACATTATTAAACTAAGTGATAAAATATTTGTATATATGTATATACGTATATATATATTACCGACGACAGAACAACGTGACAATATTCCCGCTACTAATTTAAAATTTATTTGAACTTAAAAAGCATATTAGGGCTACTGCAATATTAAAGTGTAATTCCACAAAAGTTTCCCTTGATACCTATACATCGCAATTTGGTGTCACTTAGAACTTTAAAAAATTTTCACAGAACAAGGATGAGGTCAAGCACGCGATGCCTCTTACAACGAAAGTTTTTAACAATTTAGACAGGATATTTCTCTTAAGGATATCGAGGGATATGATGGAAGAGGAAAAAAAACTTTTTTTTTTTTTTTTGTTAAGGAGGGAGCAGAAAATGTCTTCTGAACAGTCTTCTGCAACAGTGATAAATTGTTTCCGTTGATAGAGAAAAGTTTACGGCGGGTTTTTTTTATTGTATTTTATTTTTATTTTTTTCGGGAGGAACTAAAATAATTTTATATTTTCTGTCAAAACAAAATAACTAGTTGCAAACTCTGCAAAAAAAAAAAAAAAACTCGACTCTAAACGTGAAACTTTATCAATAAATTTTGTAAATGGCAAATTCAGTTGACTCTGTCGAAATCATAATTCAAATTCAAACTGCAAATTGGGCGCCTTTTATATTAAATTTTCCTCCATTCAGTTTCAAATATCCAGGATAATACCATTAGTATATACGATTTAAGTCAATTCACCATCATTGATTGATGTAACTCCGAATGACTTTTGATTTATAAAACGTTTATTTCAACGATAACGAGTTCACTGCATTCAAAATTTTGCATTTCTCTTGATTCTATGGATGATAAGATTTTCAGAATGAAGAGTTTCATTGAATGTGTCCAACTTAACATCGATTTAACATAGATTAAAATATGCTTATGGATTCTTTGTTCAGAGAAATGTTCGAAACCCTTGTGTTTTTTTATTTACAAATCTCATTATTTCTGAGTAAATGTTTGTTTCAGTGATGAACTCCTCATTAGATGTGAATTTTTGTATTTGGTGTCATTTCTTAATGTATGAAAATCGAAAAGGTACCAAAGAGGCCTCGCGAATATTGTGGAGATTTCCAGTTTCTCATAAGTTATTTACATATTAAGAAAGATGATGGAGTCAGATAATTTTAAATTGCACAAAAGTGATGATATCCACCATTGAAGTTATTCTGTTCGCTCAATAATGTGTAACCCTGAATCTCTGTGCAGAAATTTTTACTTTTTCCTCATTTAATTTATTATACATTGATGAACGATTTTTCTGATAGAATTATTGATGGCATGGGCATGGGCGGGAATATGTGGCCCTAATAAATATACTTGACAATGCTATAAGCAACTCGCATAATAATTGCTCAGAGTAGCCAACAATTACTTACATAGTAAAAACGAAATTTTTGTATGGCAATACTATGAAGGTATTAACAGATTTCAACCATTGCCGAACTTAACCTTACTTTTTTGTTCTTTTTTTTTTTTAATTTTGTTTGGGTAAAATGTTAGTGCTATTTGTATACGGAGGATGAGGATGAACATATATGTACATACGCGCATGCAAAAATCGAAATGATTCATTCATGATTCCATGGATGCGTAACTAATTTATGTTTTTTTTATACATTTGATGCCTTCTCTAAACGTATGAACCAACTGGTATAAGGATTCATCTATAGTACAAAATTAAACTATTCTGCATACTAAAAGCGAGGGTTAAAATTACGAAGAACGCACTGTATAGGGTATTTTGTGAGATATCTGCATGTAACTATGCAAGGCTCATCTGCCCCCTGTATATTTTTTTTCTCCAATGTTCACCATTAGAGTATCTGCGGGAAAATTCTAACAATTATTTTTTGGATATTATTTCGTCTATCGTAACTTATTTAACCAAAATAATATTGAAATCAATATCTACAAAGTTATACAAATACATATTAATTATATACATATGTACACACCAGCATATCAATATCCTTCTTAACATTAATAATATTAATAAGTTCTATATGAATTTAGCTTGCATTATGTTTATTTTCATTTAATATGCCGACAAGCACAGTGACTGAACTCAAAAGACTTTCTAATTCTATAGACTATGGGTTCATGCAAGCACTGTAATACCACAACTCACGCCTATTGCATATTGATAAGATAAGGTGAATATTGTTTACATTTTAAACGCACCTATACACACTTCGCAGAGTGTATACATATAGATAACATTGTATCATTGTTGAGTACGATGACATTAATTTGTGAGAAGTTATCAGTAAATTGCAGAAAGGTGCAAATCGTTGAAAGAGCTGTTAGGTATGATCAAAGTGTAACCAAGAGGGAAGTTTCTGTACTGCCAGAATTTCGCTGGTCACATGTAATGAAATGAATAGCGCTTGGCAATGTATCTTTCTCAGTGTCAGTCAATACCTCAAACTCAAACAAAAATCCAATAATTTACCTGGCAATGCATTAAGTTTGTAAGCATACGAACACAGTATATTGAGCTCTTCGCTCAACTACAATTCTCATACACAAACAAATTAATACCTGGTGGATGGAGGCCGAAGTAAGGTAAACAACGGAAGTTTGTATTTCACATACCTACTACGAGTAATGAATGCTGAGACTTTTGTGATTCACCTCACATTTTGAACATTTAGTGGAATGCTTGCTTTCGTGGACAATTTAGTAGAGTTTTTCTTCTAAACAGACGTGAATTGAAGCCATACTGATAAAAAGAAAAACAAGTTCACCTAATACTTATATATTTTGAATTTGATTTGCACATTTAAATGGCACCCTCTCATTTCAATTGGAGCCGTACAAAAAACGTAGCACCACATTACTACGTGTACACGTGAATTCAACCAGAAAATAAAATTAGTTTAAAGCTTTTGGTTTTTTGACAGACGTCTGCTTAGCAGAAACCAAAACGCAAATACACAGAAGATATAAAAAACCATGCAAAATGGCATGAAAAGGGAAAAAAAGAAAGACATTTTGTTAAAATTTAAATTACAATACTCTGGAATGGTGGCAGCAGTGGTAGAGAGCATAATATCCACAACTCTGACAGAAGAACTGACTGACTGACAAGCGCGCGTGAATAACAAAGATGCGTTCACACAAGTCCCCTAAGTGAAAATGAATATAAAACAGTTGTCAATGTCAGAAGGATTTGAACATGAGAGGGTGGATTTTATGAGCCAAATTCAGAGGGATGAAAACCATCAATTGAATAGAGGAATGTGCAATTCCGACAACTTATTTCGTCTTTTTCATGAAACTTTTATGGAATTGAGTTTATTTGCTTGATTGAAATGTTTAACGTTTCATCTTAACGCGTACATTATTCCAGCCACATTATTTATATGTGGAATGAATGAATTCGTTGAAAAAGAACATCTCTTCATTTTACGAGGGTTTACGTTTTTCTCTAATGCATGCGAATTGTTTTGTTTAAATATTAAAATAAACGAATAAATGCCGGATTTCTTAGGTTAAATGGTAATGTTGAAGATTATTTGGAATGTAAAACGTTGTCAGTTGTAGTTTATATCATTATCATTTATATTTTAGTGTCTTAAAATTTATCAAAAGATATCATTGAATGAGTTGAGTATGTAGATTTGACATTGAAAGGGGAATGTCCATTTTTCGTACAACTTCAGGCCCGACACCTCCAGACATGATAAATGTCCTAAACGATGCGTTATGATACTCTGAAAATATTTTATTAATAATATTTATTTGAATACAGCGGGGGAAAGCTTGGCGATCGGATCTAGCTTGAGCGACACTTTTCTACTTCTCGTGATTGCGCAGGATTATTGAGTCGTGGAAAATGACTTCCTATGAGAAAATTTCCATGCAAGAAAGAACTGCAAAAATATATGCGAAATGTAGTATAGTAGTGGGGTGTATGTGACCCAAGTGCTTGCAAATGGTTTTTCCGGTAGCAAAAACGTCCGGAGAAAGTTTTCTGAAAAGCGTGAAAAAGGTACACTATTCGATAGTACTCCGTGAGACCTTTAATTTGATATTCAACATGCGGTATTGGACGCAACCCTCCCCCCCCCTCGCCGGATGTTCCTACCTCTCACTCTAAAAGAATGTAGAAAAGGAATTCTTCTGCGAATTTTAGCTAGTAGATGTTCCTACCCCTCACCACCAATGAATGGAGAAAAAGAATCCTTCTGCGAATTGTAGCTGGTAATGAGCTGAGGCTGACAGTGAAACCCTTTTTCCGATCGGACATAACCCTGGAGTTAGAGCCGATCTAATGCGCGAAAAATGTAGTACTTCAGTTCGAATAAAAAAGAGGGAAATGCTAAAAAAGTGAGTATGGAGAATGATATAAAAAGCTAGCCCTGGTAGAGATATCGTGATGAGCTCGTCAATGAGCTCCTCATGAGCAATCAGATGAACGTACTAATGACATTTATTCGCGTTTGAATCAAAATCGAGAAAAAAATCATTTATTTATTTATTCACATATAGTGTGCATGAGATTTGCATCTCTTTCATTTATTTAGAAAGTATATTTGTTCAAGAAGGAATTTATTTGGATTCTCCGGTATATAGCAAAAGCTAAAAAATGTTTTTAATTTGTTATTTCATCACACAACGCATTATATTTTTGGTGACAAGTTTCAAGTCTTGGTTTTTACTCATCAACAGGTCCCAAATAGCGAAATTGAGTGACTTGAAAAACAAATGAAAAAATTGAATAAAGAAAAGAAATGAAAAAATGAAAAAAATTGAGACAAATAGAAAAAAAATGTTATTTAAAAAAATCCTAAAGAGTGATCTCTACTTTTATTTCTTCCTCCTTGGTGTAATATAGGAGCTTTTGCCTCATATAATTCACACGTAGAATTTATTCTGAGTTTATATGAGCGGAGATCAATTTGATCTGTTTCAAGCGTCTACAGCAGGCAGAAAACGAATTAATCTGGTTTTTTTATTTTTTTTTATAAATTTTTTTTCTATTTTCTCCATTTTTTTCATATTTTCATTTCTTTTCTTTATTCAATTTTTTCATTTGTTTTTCAAGTCACTCAATTTCGCTATTTGGGACCTGTTGATGAATCAAAAGCAAGACTTGAAACTTGTCACCAAAAATATAATGCGTTGTGTGATGAAATAACAAATTAAAAACATTTTTTAGCTTTTGCTATATACCTGAGAATCCAAATAAATTCCTTCTTGAACAAATATAAGTTTACCTCTAATCTCTACTTTTATTTATTTAGAAAGGTATGCATTGCTTCTCTTTTGTGCATTTTACAATATTAGATGAGCACTTCGATGAGTACAAAATGAATGTTACTATAAGCTTATTAATGAGCATGCCAATTAGGGTCTCGATGAGCTTATTAATGAGCATGTCAATGAGTGTCACGATGAGTTTATATTAATGGGAATAGCAATGACTGTCACGATGAGCTTATTAATGTGCATGTCAATGAGTGTCATGATGAGTTCATAAATGGGAATCTGATTTTACGATTGATTTCATATATTTTCCGAATTCAAACTCCGGTTGCAAATCAAACTCTGAGACGCTGTAGCGTAAGGATTTTGGCATAATGTCTTGTTCAGCATATGGGCGACAGTCTTTTTAGGGAAAACAAATCAAAAAATGTATTTAAAATAAATAATTTAAAAAGTTAAATAAATAAATCACAAAAATCAATTCAAATTTTCCTAGAAATGTCATCTAACACGGTGATGACAAGAATAAATATTTATTTATTGCCAGTTTAGTATATAGGGAGCAGTTTCATGATATCCAATAAGCCCTTCGATGAGATTTAATGAATACTCATCAGGCGGCTCATCGGGACTTAATTTTTTATATGTGTCTTCATTAATTGCAAACACTTTTGAAACTTTTCAGCACATTAGTATTATTTTACATAATAACTGCCCCTTGCGGGGCAGGAGAAAAGGTAAAACTGTGAGCAATTTCTACTAGGGAGTTAATCCTCCGAGTATAGGAGTGTGGGTATTGAAACTTCTTCTCGGGACTTAAGGAATTCGATTTTGTACTAGATTTTCCCAAATGTAGTAGATCGAACTTTGCCCCCTCCTCCAACTTCCCCGGCTGAATTGAAATAAACATTGTTAATAACTTTCTTCAAGAAAGAATTTTTTGGGATATCTCCGGTATATAGCAAAAGCTAAAAAATGTTCTAATTTGTTATTTCATCACACAACCCATTAATTTTTGATGACAAGTTTCAAGTCTTGGTTTGACTCATCAACAGGTCCCAAATAGCGAAATTGGGTGATTAGAAAAACAAATGAAAAAATGAAAAAAGAAGAAAGAAATGAAAAGTTTAAGAAAAATAGAAAAAAACAATTTTTTTATTTATTAAAAAAATTTAAAAAATTTTAAAAAAACAGATTCATTCGAAGCGAATCGAACCTGTATACGCCACGCAGTGGGCTGAAAAATGAAGAAGAAAAAGGAAGAAGAAGAAGCGTTTCGTGTCAGCAGAAAACCTTCCACTCATCGGTGCAGCTTGGTTTTCTGCCTGCTGCAGACGCTTGAAAATAGATCAAACCGATCTCTTCTCATATAAACTCAGAATAAATTCTGGGTGTGAATTATATGAGGAAAAAACACTCCTATACAATCCCAGGAGGAATAATGAATAAAAAGAGATTACTCTTTTGGACTTTTTACCGGGTTAAACTTAATTTTCTTCAAGAAAGAATTTTTTGGGATATCTCCGGTATATAGCAAAAGCTAAAAAATGTTCTAATTTGTTATTTCATCACACAACCCATTAATTTTTGATGACAAGTTTCAAGTCTTGGTTTGACTCATCAACAGGTCCCAAATAGCGAAATTGGGTGATTAGAAAAACAAATGAAAAAATGAAAAAAGAAGAAAGAAATGAAAAGTTTAAGAAAAATAGAAAAAAACAATTTTTTTATTTATTAAAAAAATTTAAAAAATTTTAAAAAAACAGATTCATTCGAAGCGAATCGAACCTGTATACGCCACGCAGTGGGCTGAAAAATGAAGAAGAAAAAGGAAGAAGAAGAAGCGTTTCGTGTCAGCAGAAAACCTTCCACTCATCGGTGCAGCTTGGTTTTCTGCCTGCTGCAGACGCTTGAAAATAGATCAAACCGATCTCTTCTCATATAAACTCAGAATAAATTCTGGGTGTGAATTATATGAGGAAAAAACACTCCTATACAATCCCAGGAGGAATAATGAATAAAAAGAGATTACTCTTTTGGACTTTTTACCGGGTTAAACTTAATTTTCTTCAGAATTTATTCTGAGTTTATATGAGAAGAGATCGGTTTGATCTATTTTCAAGCGTCTGCAGCAGGCAGAAAACCAAGCTGCACCGATGAGTGGAAGGTTTTCTGCTGACACGAAACGCTTCTTCTTCTTCCTTTTTCTTCTTCATTTTTCAGCCCACTGCGTGGCGTATACAGGTTCGATTCGCTTCGAATGAATCTGTTTTTTTAAAATTTTTTAAATTTTTTTTAATAAATAAAAAAATTGTTTTTTTTCTATTTTTCTTAAACTTTTCATTTCTTTCTTCTTTTTTCATTTTTTCATTTGTTTTTCTAATCACCCAATTTCGCTATTTGGGACCTGTTGATGAGTCAAACCAAGACTTGAAACTTGTCATCAAAAATTAATGGGTTGTGTGATGAAATAACAAATTAGAACATTTTTTAGCTTTTGCTATATACCGGAGATATCCCAAAAAATTCTTTCTTGAAGAAAATTAAGTTTAACCCGGTAAAAAGTCCAAAAGAGTAATCTCTTTTTATTCATTATTCCTCCTGGGATTGTATAGGAGTGTTTTTTCCTCATATAATTCACACCCAGAATTTATTCTGAGTTTATATGAGAAGAGATCGGTTTGATCTATTTTCAAGCGTCTGCAGCAGGCAGAAAACCAAGCTGCACCGATGAGTGGAAGGTTTTCTGCTGACACGAAACGCTTCTTCTTCTTCCTTTTTCTTCTTCATTTTTCAGCCCACTGCGTGGCGTATACAGGTTCGATTCGCTTCGAATGAATCTGTTTTTTTAAATTTTTTTAAATTTTTTTAATAAATAAAAAAATTGTTTTTTTCTATTTTTCTTAAACTTTTCATTTCTTTCTTCTTTTTTCATTTTTTCATTTGTTTTTCTAATCACCCAATTTCGCTATTTGGGACCTGTTGATGAGTCAAACCAAGACTTGAAACTTGTCATCAAAAATTAATGGGTTGTGTGATGAAATAACAAATTAGAACATTTTTTAGCTTTTGCTATATACCGGAGATATCCCAAAAAATTCTTTCTTGAAGAAAATTAAGTTTAACCCGGTAAAAAGTCCAAAAGAGTAATCTCTTTTTATTCATTGTTAATAACATATCCATCGTTTAAGATATCTCTCTTATGTCTGAATGTATCGGGTCTAAAATGGGCTTTGTTATTATTATTAGACCTTTAAGATTGAACAACGACCATTGTATATATATGATTTTCAAAGCACTTTTGAAGTTAAGTCTAAATGTAGACTGATAAGTTATGACCAGCAGATATAATAATTAATCTGTTAGTGGGTATTTAAGCAACATAGAGGAAATTTATATAACACCTGAAGATGAAATTCCTCATCATCCTCATCATGTACATTCTTAGCAGTGTTCCACCATATACTTCATAGATGTATATTGTTTCCACAGCATTCAGCCTTCTAATTAATGATATTGAACTCTCTCGAGATTTTCTTCAATACCCACAGAATGAATTCTATTGCTACTGCTGTTCTCTTTGAGACGAATTTCTGTAAATCTATAAAATTAAATAGAGTTTACAAAATGTTAGAAAGAAAACTGGAAAAGCCTTCTCAAAATTATACTAAAATCTAGTATGCAATGTAATACAGAAATAGGTACGTTATAATTGGAATGTAAAAATCACCACCGCATCACTTTTTGAGGTGGCTACTGTCATTTATGAGATTTATATTTTATTTCAACAACATTTACAAGGTATGAGTTTTGTTGAGCCGACACAAAAGCTTAAAATTTATTTACTTTTATTTTTTGCTTTGCTTTAATTTTTTGGTAATCAGAATGTTTTTTGGATACATGCTGACAACAGTAATACAATTAACAGATGGTACAAGATTACACGACTTATAATTCCCGTCTAAACATACCTACACACCTATAATTTTTCCAGTTCAGTCTTCTTATTCCATTCGAATATTACTCCGAAAAAAATATATAAGAAATTCATTCAATACCGCCAGATTTATGCTCGCACGTACATCATCCTCTTCATGGAAAATAGCTTTAAATTATAAAGGACCAATGTTGTGCCCATCATTTACTTAAATACATTTTTGAAATCGATTGATGTTCCTCCTTAAAAATTAGTACAAACAACAAATAATTAAAAAAAAAAAAAAAAAAACTGATAATGATCAAATCCAAAAAAAAGAAAAAAATTCACATAAAAATTTTCAAATAAGTTGGGGGCGTCTTTCTTTTAACATCCCCTGCTGAGATGAGGACACAAAATTTCCCAGAAATTATATAAAATTCCTTTAATTAAAAATGGAACCGGCTGGCTGGAGGAAATTAAAAGAAAAACAAAATCTTGCGTCTTAATTACCCCCAACTGACTTACCGGGGTATCTTATGATCTCCTGCCTCATTGCGATTGCTTTCTTCTGCTTTGATTTTCCAATATCCGAGATGGATCAAATCTACCAAAGAAAAGCCCTTCAGGCTAAACCAAAGCACCTCAGCACCTCAGCACCCCGGCACTGGCACATTGCATGGCAGCAGCCCTAAGGAAAGTTTTCTGTAGAACTTTTTGTTTGCCACCTGGTAAACCACCTGTTCTGTACCTTTAATGGATTTTTAATTTATTCTGTAGATTAATTGCTTTATCAGTATACGAAGAAGATTGTAGTTTTTAATAATCGGTGAATTGCGGTGCGTTGAATATTTCATGACGTTTTTTTTTTTTTTGTTTATCTGCAAAGGCACATGAAATATGATATGACCTTTTAAGTACATATATGTATGTACTTTCTACAATTCGTTACTGATGCTGTACTACTGCATTTGCTTTGCAGTTTCTGCTTGCTCTTCTTCCTGTTTTGAAAACAAGAACGCGAGATTAAATTCAAAGTTTACAGTACTACTGGTGCTGCTGCTGCTGTTGCTGCAATGGACGCCAGATAATTAGTTAGTCTTCCTGATTACAAAACACTTAGTTCCACTCTTGAACATTTGGTAATGCTATGTGCTTGTTGCGCCACCATTTAAATGTAATTAGGTAATGTATAACCCGCAGGAACCACTCAAAGCTTGGCCATAGTTGAGAGTTTTGCATGAAACTCCATCCCATCAACGAATGATATGGCGGTATGTAGGAGGGTTGGGTGGTGGTATATAGTAGTATGGACGATGACTACGACGGAAATGAACAAAACTTCCAGGATAAGGGTTTAAATGAATGGGGTTGTACTCTGGTTAGACAATAGCGGCTTGTACAGAGACCGTAGAGAACTTGTACAGGGAGCTTATTTGTTTTCGTCGAAACTTTTGGTTATACGGAGAGCTTTTATCTACGGACGGTGAATATTTCAATTGTGGATAATGGATCGAGTGCAAGAGATTCATTTTAATAAAGCAAACCTTTGCAGCGAACTTTCTTCCTCTCTCTCGTTTTGTTAATTTAGTTCGTTTTGTGTTAATTTGATCGTCCTTGTTCCCTTATGATCATTTTTCTGGATTTCAAGAAATTATTTCGAAATATATCGTGATTTGTAAAACATGAAAATTTACATAGATATGTTTTTGTATATATATATGTACGTACATATACCTATATACATACCGGTTATGCTGAAGATTTATCTTTGATTTAAAAACAAAGCACTATTTCTGAGGTAGTCGATAGCATTGCAGTTACATTATTGATTATAGAATTTAGAATTTGAAATATTTTATTTCATCGAATTTTCTTTTTAAATATTTACGTCACATGTACATATGTATATAGGTAATGTAAGCCTGTCGCTTGTCGCATTTGCTTTATTCACGTCATCGATCTAGTTACGTAACGACGGACGTATATAATCCCGAATTTCATACTTTTCCAGGTAAAGTCTAGTATACATCTCGAGCGAAATGAAACTTTCTTGGGTCTCTAAATTTTCAACGATATAAGAAACGGAAAAAGTAATTCACCAATATGTATGTAGGTATGTAGAGAGAAAACTCGATTGGAAATAGAACAATACCAGGATTAATACCAGAGGTCTTCTAAAGAAACTTAGGAGTCCTCATTGCTTTGTCTTAATTGGGCTGATTTTAAACATAACATATCCATAGAAGAGAGTTCTCGAAAGGATCTCGGAAGGTTTCCAAAGCGAGCAAAGAAAATACATTTCTTACTTCATCTTTTTATATCCTAGATGATGAAATCATTGGGTATACTAAGTTGGTCATTCCGTTTGTAACGTATACAAATAATTGTGGTAGAGCATGTCGCATGTTCGTCTGTTCTTCCTCACGATAACTTGAGAGCGCGTGTACTTTAATAGCTGAAATTCAGTACACGGGCTTTAAAAAAAAGAAGTAAATTTAAGTTCGAAAGTGGGCTATATCGGGCAGCCGCTTCTTGGTGGGTGTTGCCATATAAAAATTTAGGTCTGTAGTGTTGCCGCAAGTCTAAAAATTTTCGGATCCAAATTGGAAGGAAAAAAGAATCCAAATGTATCCACTAAAAATTTTCTTAAAAAATTATGATAAGCACGAAAAATTACGAATTAAAAGACTTTTTCAAAAAAAAAGCAATCACATTTTCATTATTTACTATAATTAGTTAATAAAAAACAAGTACACATTTTCCGTATATTTGTACGCAAACTATTAGTATGTTATTTACTCAAAAAGTTATGCTAACTAAAACCTACAAAAATCCTGAAGGCGGAATTCATAGTTCATTATTATCCGGAGACAAGTCCTTGTCAAACATTGACTGAATTGTGTCCATATCGAACTTATTTGATTTTTTGTTTTTAATCAGACTTAAATCAGTAAATTTTCTTTCTACACTCGCTGAGCTGTAAGGTAATGTTATCAGGTCCATCATGAAACTGGAAATATTATAAAGCACAGGTTCCATCAGAGCATTTTTAAGGTTCGACACTACCGACCAAAATTCTTCTGCCTTCTGCTTATTGATATGATCTAACATACTTGTGCAGTATTTAAGTGTCATTTGCTTTGTATTGATTAACTCCATTTTACGTTGGGGAACCATATTCGAAAAACCATTGAGAAGTGACCATACAGTTGAATCTTGCTTCAAACATACTACTTCTACTCTTGCGTTTAATAATGTAAGCTTTTTAAAAACTTTTTAATTTGAGTTGCTAACTCAATATAAAATTTGAGAAAACAAGTTCAGTTACTTCAAAGTCAAAAGACTGAATTTTGAAAATTTCTTTCCATAATAAGATATAAACATGTATTCTCAAGGCTTGAGACTAAAACTCCGCATTCATTATGTTAACAATTTTTAAAATATACGAAAGAAAGAAGAAATATATTTTAGTTCCAGGCTTGTAATTTCCGTTTATAAATGCCAAGGGGCAAGGTTCCGTTCATTAATTATAAAAATTTCTACAAAAAGGAACGAAAGTAATTTGGGAAAAAAATGTCTTAGTCCTTAAGTAAGAAATTAGTTAGGTGTCTGAAAATCGATCCATTTAGACAAATTTAGAAGAAAAAAAAAGGATCAAAGTATCCAAATTAAGTTTGAAGAATAAATTGGATCCATTTGGATCCAATTGGATCCAAGTGGCAACTCTGATACTGTGAAAATAAGCTGTCCTATACGTTTTAATTGTACTGAGTTCTTCACATCTTTTTGGTTATAATAACTGTTACTGTCCGACGAACTGTTCTAGAAATATATTCGAAAAACAATTTCAAAAATCAAACTTGCACAGATGGGGGCCATACGAAATTGCATACGGGCATTATCATAGGAATTGGTATTAGAGCACTTCTAGGCTTTTTTATTTGTTTCTCAATAATTTGTTGTCGAAAGGTTTTGAAAAGTCTACTAAATAGCACGAGATTTGTGATTTTTTTTTCTACCAACATAGGATTAATATATTTAATGCTTATAATTTTAATATCGGATGAATATACTAGTTCTAATATCATCATGCAAGTTACGGAAAAACTATCAAAAAAAGTGATAATGTCATTAGAAATATTATATTATTACAGAAAACTCATCTAAAAAAAAAAATCCTTTTTCGGCTACTGGATGGCACTATATCTTAGAATAGATTTCCCTTTATTTCTCATATACATACTTACCTACATATGTGTCAGTCGATCTCATGATCTTTAAGAAATTTGTATGTATATGTTTCCTTATTATCCAGAAATTAAAGTTTTACAATAAAAATGGAAATAAAAATTCTGCGATAAGAAATTCACATGAATTATCCAGAAATCAACATCAACGTACGTGTACAGTACACCTTATGCTTGTATTATATTTACTCTAAAATATGATCAGAATAATGTGGGTATTGTAACAAAATACCTCAAAGTAAATAAGTTTTCTGCGATTACCATAAAATGAGTGTGCGCTGCTGCTGCTGTTTAAAAAAAAAATAAAAAATAAAATAAATTTAATTTCACGTGCATGACAAAATGTGTACAACACCCGATACATACAACACAATATGTTATATCTACCTAGGTATAAATACAGTCATTGAATTTGCTTTAAATATATTTCCTTGTTACGTAAACTGGAGCGCTAATTACAGAGAATATGTATGTACCTCACGTCGGGAACACACCTACATCCACATATATATATATATGTATGTACATTCAACCTCAACCTATAATGATGAACACACGAACTTCACTTGATTCGGAAAAAAGCTGGGCCCAGGTTGTGCACAGTACAGTACAGCAAGCAAAGCATACTATAGAAAAACCTCAAGATTAGAATTGCCCACAAAGTGGCTGGGCTTGGGACTTTAGTATGTGCCTCATGTATGCATTAGTTGGCCATTCGTTTACATTTTCGATTACTTAATATTGAAGAGAAGTCGCTTCTCAGAGCCGGGCTTTGTTTTGAATTCAAGAAAACACGATACCGCCGAGTCGTTGTCGCCGGCTCATTTGCTATGGTGCACAACATTGATCCGCCATAGTAACGCGCGCCTCCTTGGCTAGCACAAGGAAAAATCATTGATCTTCACTTGTATTAAATAAAGAACTAGCCTAAGCCTAGCGATTTGGTTCGCAAGTGCTCTAAGTACTAGTTGGATAGAAAATAAGAAAAAAAAAAAAAAATCATATATACCTAAATGTGCGGCATTGCAGCGGTAAACTGCACTTATGTATGTATGCTGCTGCAACACGACGTAAAAATATTGTGTCAATAGAAATCAATTTCTCAAACTCGCGAACTCGGACTTGACTTCCGGAAGAAAGCGTGACAATATGTACGTACGTTAGTGTGAAAATAGTACCTACATATTTTGTGAACCTATGTATATAACTAGTTCAATAATGGTTATTGCAAGATCAACAAACAATTCATATTCACAAAACTTTTTCAATGCCTGCGTGTGTGTGTGTGTGTGTGTGTATATATCTCATAAAATAATAATAATAATAACTGACAATGCGTAACGTAACCATCACGGAACACAGTGTAGATAAAGATAAACGTTTTCATTATCCATTAGGCACTGAGGCCATACCAATCAGTCTTAGCAGACATATGGAAATCTCAAGTGGATTGTGTGGATCAATACGTCAATAGAGCGCTTCAATTGCTCACGCTCGAGACGATTAGTGTCAGGCAGGCAGGGAGCTTTCTTATATTCTCGTCTCGGTGTATTGTCGGTTAGTTCTTTCCTTAGAATTTAGCTCCTGAAATAGATTTGCCAGTCTGCAGTTGTTTAAACAGACATTTGTGACGGATTCGACCGCAATTTCTTCCATATTGAATGATCTTATCATCACCCGGCACGCCATCTACCCGCCATACTTATTGGATATAACCGAAACTATTCAAAGGTAAATCGATATATACGAAACGATCGTGATAAAAAAAAAAAAAAAGAAAAAAAAGGTGATGTAGCTTAATGGAATGCAAATATTGTGGTTCGGCGAAATAAAATAGAAACAATATAAGCAAATTAGTACCTCGACAGGTTCGATCGTTTTCGAACTACCAATGCCAGTTAAAGCGATCATATTTGCGCTCATTTGATTTTCCTGCTGTTGTCGTCGTCGTCGTCGTTGTCGACAATTGAAATATGAAATACGTGCGATCAGACTGTAGCAGTGCCGCCCCGGTGAGTATCTTCAATTCGCGATAGAAAAATGCAGCCGTGGTTCTTCTGTGCCGTATTATATTGTAATAATATAGTTGTGTGATAGTGTATACATAAGTGCAGTTATATAGTGGCATACTTAAAACGTTGTTAAGATCTATCGACTCGACCAACCGACTAACTGACGACGGCAACGACGACGCTTGCATTTTTGCAAACGCAGCTATTTTTTTTTTCACTGTACATTCGTGAATAGAGCTAACAATTTTGTTGTTTACGTCGCATTTGCCGAAGCACGCAAACACGGGAAGTGCGGCAATAGGTATAATTTAAAGAAAAAAAATTTTTTTTTTTATATAAAATTTTTAAATATAAATTTCGTGCCTTGTAACTGTGATCCTGAATTAATTACGTCCAATTTTCATGTAATAATGTAAGATTCGTGTCTCACTTTAATAGTTATAATAATTTCAAAGACGACAGCGTGTGCAAAGATAACAGTCAATATAGTTTGTTTGTTCATCATCATTGAATTTCCACATTTTATTGATAAGTTAAAAAAAAAAAGAAAAAGAAAAACAAGCTAACACAAGAATCTAAATATTACTTGCGAAGGTTTCACAGTTCGGTAAACACAGTAAATTTCAATTGTGGCCATATTTTTGTGTGTTTGAATTTCAAATTTTTGTGCCAGCTTTGCGTCGTCGTAAGCGCTAAGCGATAACACGTGTTTATATACCGGGGCTAACTAACAACATTTCAGTTTGATCTTAACCGATAATTGATGGTGCATACAAAAATTTCGTGGATAGCTATACACTTAGTTTCACTAAAATCAGTGTCAGTGATTTGGCCAATTAACAGACATCTTTGCAATAGGTGTAAATTATTGCTGCTTGTGCGAAACAACTACGAAGCTCCGATACATTTTAGTGTTTTTTTTTTTCAGTGATATTACTATTATTATTATTTATCCTTATTTAGTTACATAAATTTATAATGAGAAGTCGAGCCAAACAGACCAGTACAACACCACCTTCAAATCATGTAGGTTCAAGCCTAAATACGGCTTATCCTGCAATTAGTGCTACCTATTGGCTACCAGCACCTACCCAGACGCCATATCTTATACCAGGTATATGTACATATTTTTTTTTATTCCATTTTCAAATGAATGTTGAATATTTTCTGAGTTTAGTTTGAAGGAATGTTTTTTTTATGTTCTTTGAAACAGTGTTACCAAACAAGCAAATTGAACTTTTTCCAAAATTATAACTGTTAGTTATTGTTGTTTCGATAAAACAAAAATATGGGACACCATATTTAGTATATTTTTGGACCAATACTGTTAAATTTATTCACAAAAATTAAATAGCCTTTTTTATTGTATGGATGACATTAAAAAAAATTGACATTCTTAGCCTCAATTACATAAGGGCGCAAATCTTATACGAGAAAAAACGCTTTTTTGAAGTAAAAAAAAAAACTTAAATACTCAAAATTATGCTAAAAATTTTCACCATATTCAGGCCAGTACGGAAGAAAACCAAAGCTCGGCAACTAAATCTAGATAGGTTACCTATTTTGCTCATTATATAGTTCAGTATAAGTAGATAAAGATGAAGAATCGTTACTAGGAGCAACGAAATATGTACATAGGAGAGTAGCCATCCATAGCCTTCACAGGAATCCATCCAGCTAACTCTAGGCATATTAAAGTCAGAAATGAGAATAGCTTCGTCAGATGGTAGAGTTCTTCTTGGATCTGTTGCCAGATTTCATAGCAATCTATGGATGAACTCATGAATAATAGGGTTGCTTGGCAAAATGTTAATAAATCATCGCTGCGAAATAAAAACTAGGCATATACCTAAGCTTTGAAAACTGCAGATTAGGAATAATAATTATTAACCGCGTGGCAACTGTTTATCAATTCTTCTGCAAATGATCAAACTGCAATTAGCTCCGCTGTGTGAAGAAATAAAATTAAAAATTTGATTTATTTTCAAAATTTCCCTCATAATATCCAATATACTCTACAAATCCTTGTAGGACTACAAATTGGGCAAAAGAGCTTCGTATTAATCCATTCGTTTATATTTCCTTGCCAAAATTAATTTAAGAATCTTATTTCAAGCAATTAAAGATGTCGTTAGTCTCACATTATTAATAATACTTATTACAAAATCCCAGAAAAACTGACAAATAAATTCTCACCCAAATTTATCTTGCAGAAAAAGGTTCTTTTTCTCTCTCATGTAGGTACGATCTTCTTAAAGGACTTCATTACTTAATTATTATTATTATTGCCAGTTAGCGCTAATAATTTTCTTATTTTCCAGTTCAATTAACCATGTAGATTTTGTATATACCTATGTACCTATTTCTTGAAGATTAGTCTGCCCATCTTTGGTGTGTCGTTTCCCTACTTATCGATGAATTATACATAGTTAGTTCACTCACTCAGAAGTCGGACTGCAAATAATAATTTCTTCGCTTATACATATTTTGTGCTCATTCATGTGGAGCATATCAGCCAACATTTTATAAACATCGACCTTAGGTTATGTAACCTTGGTTGAACACATCCATACATGTTTAGATACATATTTAGTTCCAGACTCCATCTCAAGTCTATTTTTGTTTTGTACATCTCTATATAATACATACATATATATGATGTTTTAACCTACCAGGACTCAACTCTTAGGAACTCCACTTTTGCGGTAGAGATATTTTGTATAGACGACGCCAAATGTCGAATAGGAAAACAGCGAGGTCCTGGTGGTTTATCTCCATCTTGATAACACGGTTAATATTGTATTAATCCATGGAGAGTTGTCTTCATCTCCTTGGAGAAAGGGATTGTGTGTTGCCTTTGTTGTTATTGTGTTCATAAAGTTTTCGTGTGCTCTGTCGTTTTTTTCGAAATGAAGAAGTCTAATTGGATTTAAGTATGAATGCTCATCTCTAAATGTATATTATACGAATTACTCTACCATATTGCTCCAATTTCATTAAATAAAGAATGAAATATAGAGCGAAATATTATAAATTTCGGGTTTTTGTTGTTGTTATTGCTGTTGTATTAGATAGGTACATTATGTTTGTATTCAATGAAAGACTGCATTTTCTAAGACTTTATTGACATATCGAATAGCGTCGTCATTAAATGAATTGAATCCACATGTGTGTAAACATTAAAACCCCTGATAAAATATGTGGCAACAGAAGTTATATACTCGACAGTTAACAACAGTCGTTTTTCCAAAAGCCGGGGGGTTTTTTTTTTATTTTCGTACCCAGAAGGAATAACTCATCATGATTGAGTAATTACAAAATTACACAATAGACAAAATAGTTTTATTTAAAAAATAATTGAAATATCATAGATTCATCGCTTAAAAATACAATGTAAATATTTAAAGTAATTCAGTAATTTAAAAGTGATTTTCATTATGGATCACGTTGATATTTGTTTTCTCAGCATTTCGAAATTTAGATTTTTTACATAAGCTTCGATCATAGAAATCTTCCCAAACACGTATATTTCCATATCTATAACAGCTTTCAAATTGACATTCAGATATAGATCGAATAACAATGTTGATAGAATAGAACCCTATGGAATTCCATTAGTTTGTTCCTATGTATATACATATATACATATATATATAAGTTAGACAACTCCTCCTCTTCTAACGATTCCATGCAACTAATTTTAGTTTACTTTATTTAAAGTTTGAATCTATAGCTGCTTCCATACGATCAAAAAATTAATTAATGTAAGTATTATTTTATAATAAATCAAACGGGAAGGAAATAGTAGGTTTAAAAATTTTATGAAACTCACCAAGTCTACTCAGGCTTGTATCTGTATTAATGGGACAAACAAGCAGGTACGACTTCACCCTATATGAACACATTCAAATACTTATAGATATTAATGTAGGCCATATAAGAAGGTTATATAAAGTTTCAGCATCATAATACTGAATACATCTATTTAATATATTTGAATCTCGTTCATTAACGAAATTAAGCTGACAAATCACTCCACGAACTAAGAACGACCGTGCACTACCAGACATAGATTCGAGAAAGACCTATACATAATATTAGACAGCCAAGCTGCACTTAAAGCATTAAACTCCTTTAAGTCTAAACTGGTTTGGGACTGCCTTGAAGCAACTGGCCGAAACAAACAGGGTACCAGGACAGAAAGGCATTAAGGGCAACAAGATTGCGGACCACCTTGCAATGGAAGGAGCCAAATATCTGTTTATTGGCCCTGAGCCTGTCTTTCCACATCCAAAAAGTTACCTTTCAGCTCAGATCAGGCTTTGTGAGGACAAAACTAAAAAGGAATACTGGGAAAATACTCCCGGTTTGAGACAAGCGAAGAAGTTTATAAAGTATTCGCAACGACAAAGCATTCCTCACACACAGAGGAAAAGCACTAAGGCTCATAACGGGCCTGCTTACTGGGCACTGCTCACTTAGACACCATATTAAAAAGATGGGTAAGGTCGATGATGAGACCTATCGTTTCTGTATGGAAGACGATAAAACCACTGAACATGTCCTGTGTGACTGTGAAGCTCTGTGCCGCATAAGGCTAAGACATCTAGGAAAGGCATTCCCCCTTCGAATAGGCGCCCTAGCGCAGTTAGCGGTATTGTTACAAAAGATCTTATAGGTCGCGGTGACTAGATGAGAGGCGGTAGTCCTGTCTGCATTCCCCCGTTAGTAATAATATAATAAAGTTTATTCAGGCTTAATTACAGTATTTAATTCATATTTTAGGAAGAGTTTTAGATTTATGTAGATAAATTTTAAAGTTCCATAAAAAAAAATAAAAAGTTATTCAGATTTTTTTGATTCTAAAAAAAATGGTAGTATCTTTAAAATTAAGAGAAGATCTTTGACTAAATAATGTGGATTGTATTAATGGGCAGGATGATGATAGATACATATGTAATATGGGGCCTTATTGTAACTTACAGATACAGAGTGAAGATCCTAGAAATATTTAGCATAGTTTGTTAAAAGAGAGTTAAGTAATTTTACATATATTCAATGGAATTTTATAAACCACGACTCTGAAAGAAAGGGATTTTCTTCAATTTTAAAAACAAGATATCCTTGGGCAGTATGTTTTTTTAACTGACAACGATACGGTATCGACTGAAAACGAATTTTTAAGAAAATAGAAATGAATTTTTATAGAACAGGATTGTTGCACCCTTGTTGTCTTATCTTAAATTTCGAATTAATTTTAGTCAGCAGTATATGTAATTACCGTTCAGGATTTCGTAAATCGGGATTTTTCAATACTCTAGATTCCACAAAATTCTATATTTACAAGATTTTGTGGAATCTCGAAATAAGGTTTTTTTTTAAATGCATGCAAACGTAGTACGAGATTATTTTACCGCTCCCAGTTTACATACAGACTCAGCAATCTTCTAGACCTTCTTCCTTAAAGGTATTATCATGTTGAAATGAAGAAAAATGGTGACAATATATTCTCTCCTCTCATGAACAATAATAACAGCAAGGTTCATGTCGAATTTGATATAGGATTTTTCGATTTTTATACCCTAGATGAAATTTATAGGGGTATACTAAGTTTGTCATTCCGTTTGTAACACCTCGAAATAATGATAGTACATATAGCAAAATGGATTGGACCCCCACGCATAATATTAAAAGTTATTCTGATTTTTGCATGTCCGTCCGTCCGTCCGTCCGCACGATAACTCGAGAACATATTAACTTAGAGGGCTGCAATTTTGCATACGGGTTCGAAAAAGGACGAATCGGGCAACTCCTTCGTGGCGTTGCCATACAAAAATTTCGTTTTCCACTATATATTTGAGCACTGCCTGAGAACGCGTCGACGTCAAAAGCTTAAATTCGGTATATGGTGTTTTTATAGCAATAGTAAAAAAAAATTTAGAAAATGAACTAAATCGGGCAACCCTTCTTGGTGTGTACCCATATAAAAATTCAGGATTTTTACAAATACTGTGAAAACGATCAGTCCTAGACATTTTTATTGAACTAAAAACATTTTTAGAATATGAAATCCTATAAAATTGGTTATAATCATTTTTTCCGTCCGACGAACCGTTCTAGAAATATATGCGAAAAACCACTTCAAAAATCAAACTTGCACAGAAGGGTGACAATACGAAATTTCATACGGGCATCATAAGAACTGGTCTTAGACCAATTCTAGCTTTCTTACTTGTTTTAATTTTCTTTTGTATATTCATTCCTTTTCGATCCCAAAACATGTTGACAATGATTCAGAAATTAAGGAAACTAATTCAACCGTCTTTAGTAAATTATCATAATGTGCTAGTTCAATTCAGATGGAAAAGAAGTTGTGTACGAACAAATCTTGTTGTTTTACTAGAAATTCAATTTTATAAACTTTCGTCTACATAAGAATCGCTAAAATCTAATATATGTAACTCTATGCAACATACAAAGTATTCAAAATTTTATGTTTTCGTATTTTAATTCATACTTCTAATCAGAGTCAGTATATGGTTGATCATCAACACTGTCTAGCAAAAGGTTCTGAGTTCAAATCTCCAAATGGGCTATTTGAACTTGGATAACTTTCTTCAAAGCTCCGAATTCACACAATACGACTGGTACTATAGGTGACGTTTCATAAGAAACTCACCATATAATTGCCGGTGTGCCCCAGGGCTATATTATGTCTACATCTCTTTTCTTAATTTTCATTAATGATCTGCTTTCTCTTAGTTTCAATCCCATCCATAGTTTACCCGATGACAGTTAGTTCTCTTGATTTCGCTACTTTTTGATACTCTTGTGGACTCCAAAGGGAGTGTCGCATGTGTCAAATGAGATTACATGATTAGATCATTGAATAGCTGGCTTCATAATATCCTCGTATGGGGCAAAGCAAATCATGTCGTATTCAATTCATCTAAATCCCAAAGCTGTTCCATCTCTTTAAAACAAGATCATAATTTTTCCACTCCCGTTTCTTTTGATGGAGCGCTGATTTGCGATACACTGTCTTTACGCATTATTGGCATTAATATTTCCAATAAGTTAAGCTGGACAGATCACATCTTCTCTGGTGGCAAAGAAGCAACGAAATATCTTGGATTTCTAAAAAGTTGTAAAAAATATTTCAGCCCATCGAATCTAGTGCTCCTGTACAAGGTCTACATCAGATCTAGAATGAAATACAATTCATACATCAGCCCCTCCGTCACTCTCCTCACGTTCCTTAATTTCTTTCCGTTCCAGCCATGCTGTGCTTTACATCATCGGGTATCCCTCGAGCTTGGCGTATAATATAAAAAAAAAATAGATAGCATCAGTGTAATGTAAAGTTCATTTTTATTCCCAAAGGGTTTTTATATTGCCACCAATAGTTGCTCTAGATTTCTAGTGACTAACCTTCAATTATATAGAAAGCGCGCTTATATTTTGTTCTCTTCAATAAAATGGCACAACAGATAGATCTAATCACAAGAGACGGAACGAAGGAGTATTCGGATATCAATTTCATCTGCGGAAATAAAAATTTCAATTAGCAACGTAAACTAAGTACGTAACTACTAACTAAAAATACAATTATTGATTTTATGGGGGCTGAAAAATCACACCCTGATGACATAATGAGCCTCCTAACTATGAACAATGAATCGCTTTCAATTATTGTAAAAATGAAACTATGCCACAAATAGCAGTAAAGCAAAAGCGCTCATAACCGGTTCAAGGTTCAACGCTGGAAACAGCACAATATTTTTGCTGAATGCAAGTCATGAACTACAACTGCAACTGCAACGATAAATGCAATTTGTGGGGGAAAAAATCAGGCAATAAAAACTGCATCTTAGCGCCATACTAAGTATATATGTATAGTAGCTCAATTCATGGGGTGGTGGCGGTAGTGTTGGTGGTGATTGGTGCACGTGTGTATGTAGAGGATAATTTTCCATGAATTTTCTGCATTTCTCATTTTGTGTTTAATTAGTTTGCCGCTCACCGCGTTTATCTTAACTCTTAAGTTGTGGTTTGATTGTTTTAGTTTTTACCTGCGCGCACATCTTCACCGCAACACTATTATTAAATTGAGAGTTCCTTCTTCCGCAGAATCAATCACGGGCGGGTGCGGCACAGCATTCGGAAATCACCTCACCTGATGTTATTGTTTTTATTCTTTTTTTTCCCACTCTCTATAAATTCGAACAATAAATAATTGCGATAACACGACATGAGAGCTGATATCATCCTGATTCCTGAGTCCCTCCCGAGATATTGTTAACCCCTGTTATTTCGTTTACCTAGGGATCGAAATGTATTGCAGTAGCAAAAGGTAAAAATCGTGCAATTGTGTTGCAACAGCAGTTCTTGTTGCGATTTATTTCCCTGAAAACTGAAAAATATTTTTGTTTTTTTGTTTTTTTTTTTTTATTGATTAGTTCATGTGCTTGGGATGGTGGTTGAAGTTGGATATGAATTGCAAAATGTCGCTACCAGCAAGAGTGAGATTTACTTGGTATAGGTACAGGTACAGTAGTACAGCATTCAATGTAGGAGGAAAGCCTCTGGAGTAAATGTGAAGTCATTCATAAAATGCGACTATGATTGTGTTTTGTGTTCATCTCTGCAGGAAATTAGTGTAAATCGGCATAATGCTTCAGTCAGAGAGTGAATCGGGAAATCGGTTTTGGTGGGTGGTGCAACAGGAACATATGTATATGTATGTCTATTGTACATATGAATGTACTTCAGAGAAGTTAGACTGTTAGTTTCTATCGAAGATAATTTCCTAATCAATTTAACGTCAATTTTACGAGTTAGGTAAGCTTTGGTAATTTACAAACGTAATTCTGTCTCGCATATAATCGATGTTAATGAGCGAGTCAGGTCGCAAAAGCTTTATATTTGTATTTTACATAAATACATATATACATATGTATAAAGCTAGATAAATGTGTATATAATAGAGGTAAGTAGAATTCGCTAATTATCTCAGCACTTGCTGAATTTTAACACACTCAAGTAAATTTGAATATTACACGAATATTAGTTTTTTGTAACTTAAGTAGAAATTCTTCATAGTGGAGAAGATAGATATCTGAAAACGTGACCAAACTCTCAAATGAATATTTTCACTTTAAAAAGAAATGTGCTGTCGTTAGGTAAGGTTACGTAGAGAATTTCATGCTAGATGTGAGGATTAATAGAACAAATGTCTGATTATTTTTTATGGTGTTGTGAAATCATTGGAATCTCTGCAGGTAATTTGAGAACAAAATTGATTTTTGTAATGTCCCTAGACCAAAACAGTTTTATCGGACTTATATGTATTTACCAATACCATAGTCTAGTTAGAAAAAGTCCTTGTTTAAAAATAAAGGATATGTGCATAGAAAACCCATATATTAAAAAAAAAAAAACTTACAACTACATAGCTCTGCGATCGCTGTATACAGCTTATCACGTATGTATTTTTTTCTCGTGCAAGCGTGACCGATCCAAATCCTTCAGTTCCCAGACCACGGGACACCCTGTTTGTCCTCAATTTTTAAACTTAAAAGTGGATGTAATGTAAAAATAAACAACCACTTTTATACGTAATTTTTAGTAATCTTTTCGCCATCAGTCAATAATTAATTACAAATAGAAATAAAAAGAAAACTTGTCCGCTTGAAGTGTTCATTTATCTACTCTGACCCGTGGAATCAACAGAATATACGTCTTTATTAAGCTATCTTTCGCGTTGGTGTTTGATAAGGCTTAGATTAGTATTTCTCAGTCAGCAGTCCTCTTAGATATTTTAAAAGCTTTTGACACTTTAAACCATCAACAAACTTATCCTTTTTTTTTTTCATTTTCTATCACTCAGCTTATTTGGAATTTTTTGATAAACAGATGGTAACAAGTAAATATCGAAACTATACTGTCTAGTTTCCTTAAATAAGATACCTATCCTGTGCTGGTACCACACGGATCAATTATTTGACCCTTGTTGTTTACAACCTTTAGAAATAATTTGCCAAAAATACATAGCTAAAGATATCGAAATTCAGATGTTTGTCGAAAATGTGTAATGTTGTCTTAATAGTAGGCCTATTGTTCCATGTCAATATTGATCTCCACACAATACAAAACTAATCTGCACAATATCACAATAATCGATTTAAACCTTTCTCTCGTGAACTGTGCAACAAATCTAGACTGCATGTATGTATATAATAAATTGAAAAAGTGAAATTCTTTCCGACCATATAAACTCAATCAAATTTGTCTTGCTACTATTAATTTTACATAAAAAAAAAACATTCTTAGTATGCTCATTATTTCTTGAAACTCTTATTTTCCATAAAATGCTAAAACATCAAAATATTGAAAACAAATTACTTCAATTATACATTTAGCGAAATTTAAGTACCCACTAGTATTCATATATCCTGGATAGACAATGATAAACCGTTCCCCAAGTTGCAGTACAAATTCTATTTTCATCGTTTCGAAAGTATAAATTACTTTAAAATTAAAGATTATGCCAAGAAAGTCATAAAGTAATTTTCGACAAGCAAGAGCTTTTTCATCTTCCACCAATTATTATAAAACGGAACACAAATGAATTCAAGTTCTTATTGCTCGTAGTAAATTTATGAATTCCCTAAAAATTGCTTGCCTTGCAACTTGTTCCACTTTAAAAAGCCACTCGAAATGAGTTCAAGTATCAAAGCGAGAGTCCTGCATAACGAAACAAAACTGCTGCCGAACACTTTTGCTTATTTTTAGAAAAGATTTAAGATTTCCTCCTGTCAGTAAGATGAATTTTGTTGAAAATATATTTTTGAGAACTTAAGAAGTTTCTTATCAATTTCCCTTTTAGTTATTTGGATTAAGATTATTAAGAGATTTATATAAAATCGAATTACTGTAAATGTTTTTCAACTCTTAAAAATCGGAGATTGGGTTGTGTAGTGGAAGAGTGTCGTAGAATAATTTTGTTGTTTTGAGGGGAATTTTTTTTCTTAGTTTTTAGAATGTTTCAGTATATTTAGTTGCAAGTGTGTTTTAAATATTATTATTAGTATGCATTTTTTATACTATAGAATCCGACTATTTTAAGTCAACTAAGCACGTTCAGTGAAAACTAAAAGTATTTTCATATTTTTAAACGGAAGTAATTATGGAATGTCCAAAGCAACCTTTTTTTTTCAGAGCGTAGAACGCTTTTCAGAAGTGAGTTTTAGGAATTTAGGCACTATATAGAATCGAATGTTATGGGAGTGACTGACATTAATTCTCAGCTGTCGGTGCCATTCCATTACAATAGACAGAACTCTTTTTATAACTTCCTAAATGGACCGCATCTATCTACATAGCTATCTTACCGATGTCATCATTCATAAGTCGAGAGCTATAGGTATATGACAAAACATATCTTGGGTGTGTGCCAAAATTGTTGCAGAAGAAATTAACAGCATTAACATCTGCCACTCCACATAGCCCGTTTAGCTTAAAGTTTAAATCTCGAAAATCAAAGAAAATTTTTGTAATGGAATTTTTAGCGGCATAATATATACATATAAACATAAACCATACATACGTATAGTACATGTCAACTGTGCTTTCATTACCTCAGCACTCCCATTGGCTGCACATTACGGCCGTAGTTCTTGAGTTAATTATTATTCTGCCCGCATACAAGGCCCACATTTCATTTCTGCTGTTTTGTCATATTTCGATGAAAGAGGTTTGTCGGTTCTGTGTCGTCTCATCCATTTCTTATTTTTACCATCAGAGCAGATCTCTGTGGATCTATGTATGTAATGTATATATGTTCATAGAACACATCATCCCGCACCATGTCCATTCAAACTGCACCTTTTTCCTCATTTTAGAAAGTCTGGTGCTCCCTATCCCTATGTTGAACCTCTTCTACTTCTCCTACTAAGTCACATCATCTTTTTTCATATATGATGTCCTCCGTATTTCGTCAACCGCATCCAAGACAGACGGGTCGTAATTTTTCTTCAACGAATCTACTGTTACACCACCACATACTGTACATAGGTCGTTTTGCCATCTTAGAAGACATTCGGTTGGCACGTTCCTGCAGGAAGTGATATTTTTGTATTCTCCTCACCACTTATCGACTCTGCACGTAGGTCATGTCATGAACATGGAATGTGAACGTTGAGCGCGTATTTAGTTACACAGATTGCATGGACGATATGTATATGTACTCACTCCATACTTCTTCATTAAAAGGAAAGTACTTGACAGCATGACGTAAGATAGCATAAATATAGACCTCGGACGGAACTTAGTTATATGTAAAGTATAAGTGTATACTATATAGTATACTACCCGTTCGTCCAGCAGTTCCTTCTGGAAAGTGAGCACTGAATAGTAAACATAATAACAATAGTAAACATTTTGGAATATCACAATATTATTACCCATTGCACTTAGAGGCTATGACAGAGAGAGACAAGAATGTAGAATAACTAGTCTTTCAGTAATATAGAACCCCACAGCGGAAGCCCCCGCTGACTGTTAGTTTATTATATTGCGTAGCTCTGTGTACTATACTTGAACTTTCTGCCAACGTCAGATTTTAAGGCAGTCTTAACTGTTTTGTAGTAGACTTGTGTAAAGTAGGTACAATGATAAGTGCCCTGCTTTCATATATACATTTTTTTTTGTCTATTATGAACGAATGACCACTTGTCCAAACAAACAGTCGTTTTATGTGGATATCAAATGAAGTACGAGCTTTTACTACATAAATGCCATAAATCTTTAGATTAGCTTAGCATCAGATTTAGTACAAACGCACTGAGTAAGTATACCAAATTATCTGCCCGAAATGTGTCCACTTAAAAGTATTAAAATTGCACCACGATTCATTTTACTACTTGAAACGAGAGAAGACAAATTTGCTTGTTTTCTTTATGCGCCAACTAGATAAATATAGGTCGAGATATTTTGAAAAAAAAAAAATAATTAAAAACAAAACAGAAAAGTAGATTCATTTTTCCGTGGCTTTTTGCTAACTAACTTACTAACCTACCTACATAATTACTTACATGCTACTACGGACTACCCATAGCTTTATAAATATAAATTCTAGTTAAGTGCGACGACAGACTACGCGTATCGTAAGAGGCAGAATATCATAGCAAAGTACTTCTCTTGTAAAGTTTTCAAAGAGTGTTCGTTTGGCGTTCACAGAATTTTTGCGGCAACCAACGACACGACGTTAAAATATTTCAGGGCCTGGCATTGGCAAGTATGTACGAAATGAATACCTCCAATTACACACAATTATTATTATGGTGTCACGTTTTCACATATATATACGTTTCAAATTTGTGTAAATTTGTGATTTAGCACAAAATTTCCGCCACAGAGTTAAATTATGATATTTTCTGTGCTTTGTTTGAATTCACAAGAATTTTTGTGAAAAAAAAAGAGTTACAGTATTGTTTGTAAAAAAAAAAAAATTTTCTTTTATTGCTTTTAGACCTATTCGCATCTTAGAAATCTTACAACATCACAACAATTAAATCTCAGTATTTTAGATCGACATTATTTTCTTGACCTGTAATGTAATAATTGTGACCTACTAAATGTTGCTGCTAAAATGTAAATACTTCTTATATAGAAATTTCTACTTAATTATTGAAATCTTTCGTATAGTTGATAATGAGTTGATACCTCTCTTTGATGGGTAATCAAACCTAATTTTATTAACACCTTAATAGAAAGTTTATTGTATACAAAAAAACGAATCGATGATTACAATACGAAATTACATTTATTTTCGATACCGGAGATCTGGGATGTCCGAAATATGGTTGAAGTCCGCGCCACGAAAAGTGTGCTATCAAGGTCAAAGAAATATCAGTTTGGAGTTGCCTTTCTACCAATTTAACCTGCATAAAATTTTCTCATTTGTCAATATCAATTAAATTATTTTATTGATTTTCTAAAAAGTCAGATAAATTTCCTCATACAAACATGTTTTATGTCGTGTTCCTTAAGTTACAGAGTTTTTTTTTACAAATAAATTTCTTTATTTTAATCAATTATTTACCGGTATTTCTTGTAGATTTCACTATAGAAATTCCACGTTCTGATCTTTAATTACCTTACTTACTCGCTAATTAAACTCTGTCTTCTATTCTGTCTCAAAACCTCTTTGGACTTTGTTTTTTATATAAAAAATACTTCCTTAGGTCATTAAGAAACTCATATAAATATTTACTTTGAAAATATATGCAAAGCATTTTAGTTTAGACACAAACCATTTAGGATATTTTAACTGAGACTTGTCCAAAAATCATTCTAAATTTTTTCATGTTGCACCCAAACTAAATACAAACTTACATCTCTAATCACAGTTCTCGTCATTTTTTTTTTATCTATTTATGCATAAGAAAATTTGTGCAATTGTGATATTTTTTATTCTCATTAAAGTTCTCAAAGCTTTTCTATTTGAAAAATGCGTAATATTTTATTTTCATGGTCATGCGCAATTATTTTAACATACTTACACAGGAAAATTTAATTGTTTATTTTTTATTTTCTGAACTTTGGATGTATGGCTTTTTCTATAATTTTGTACGTGGAGACGAAATTATTCCTTTCTCCCTTTTTAATTTTTTTCAGGGCAGCAACTGCCACAGTACGAGAGAATTTCCATGATCTCCCAAAACTGACTGTCAGTATATTGTGTAGATCAACTAACTGTAGTAAATGTCAGCAATGCTATGTTTTACGTTTAATGGGAATGGGTCCGAATGTGCACAAATTCATTAAACAATAGACGACGCGTTCGTTATTCACTAACCTGAACTGGTTCAGTTTTATTCACATATAAAACAACAGCTGCAGCATATGATCCTAGTTCTCAATCAATTCTCGCTGAACAAAACTGCATTTTCATTTCATATCTCACAAATAGATGTCACTTTTTTTTTTGTAATTTCTATAAATAAAAAAAAATCCTTGAATTATTACTCGTAGTAGAAAAATTATTTCAGAAAATATTAAATAAATTCTAATTATCTTGAAAAATTTCTTAATTAAACTTTTAAACTTCAGATTTCGAAAGTCTTTTTGTGTTTCCATGGTGATATAGAACGAGGAGAACCCTATCGCTATTTTTACACTTGCAACTGAACCAGTTCAGATAAGTGAATAGAGAACGCAGCAAAAAAATTAATCTCACAAAAACTGCAAGTGTTGATGATTTTCAGGCATCACCGCAATGGACTATGGTGTTCATATGCTAACTACTCCATAATAATATCTTCAGCTGAACTGGTACCTACTCTGTAGACTACACCTATATATACTTCACAATGATCCTCGAGTTGGTAATATAATTTATTCAGGAGCGATTTTCCCTAAATCGAATTTGGTGGTTTCTTATGTGCCAATCAACTATCCAGAATTATGTGTAACAGTATTTTCCCCGTACTTGATAATAACCAGAAACCTCTCCAGTTATTATAGTCAGTTAGATCACTGTTTTAATTTGTAAGCTTGACGATTATACCTTTATTCGTCTTCTGAGAATTTGCAAAAATTTTCTTTTTCCGTACTATCCTGGAAATATGTATATATTTTTTTTTTCAAATTATACCTCGCGTGCGTTTTGTCTTCCTTAACAATGGCAATCATAAGCTTGGTGTTAGCTATTTTGTCTTGTTTTTGTCTCCACCCCCGCCCCCTTCCCCCCACTTCTCCATCATTTAAATGTATCTAAAAAACATTAAAATAAGAATCTCTTTTTCCCAGGATGCCTCGATTTTAATGAGACTTGAATCTAGATCCAATGCATTATCGGTTACATCACACCAACACCATCTTAATAGGCTTCTTATGATTTATGTATGTGTGGATTAATTTCTTCAATATTTCTTAAATTTATCGAAAGTTAAACTAACACGCCAACTGCAATGTATAAGCTCGACCATAATGTTCCTTATTGTGGACCAGTTTACTGCTTATCTATTTATCAATTTATAACTTTTCTTTCGTGTATCTATTAAAGTAGCTATGTGCAATGTACATATGTGGTACATTCACCGAAATTGCAATTAAGAAAACTGAAAAAGGGAATATCTAAAGTAATGTCAGAAGATATTTTGCTGGTTCGTTACTCGAAAGATTTTCTTTCTTCATGAATTTATTTCTTAAGCTCTGGTTTGCACCTGAAATTGTTAATTTACTAGAGTGCTCCAGTATTTTCGCCTCAAATATTTAGTACAGCTCAATGAACCACTCCTGCAATTCTTGATATATCGACAATCTACGACTCGGTACATAATACATACATATATCGAAATCGTTTTTCATAATTCAATGCCGGGCAGAAGAGGCGCAAGTACCGGGTAAAATAAGTAAAATTGGATACCATAGTCTATGTATAGAGCCACATGTCTGTCTACATTTAATCTTTATGTTCAGACATTAAGATAAGCAATGTTTTACCAAATGCCCACCGGTTATTGGGTTGGTCTCAAGTGACTTTCCCGCCTCCTATATGTATGTATGTACATATATACGTACATACAGTGCAAAAACTCTTTATAATGAAAATGCAAGATGCTTAAATAGAGCATCACCTTTAAATTGGTTTCGTTTGAAAAGACAGCAATAAAAGAATCTTGTTCCTAAATTAATAAAAAAAAATGATCTTTGAGATGATAGTTCTCATCACCCCCCTCGCGAAAGTGCATTCCGAAATTTCATTGCATTTTTGCGACCTCACGGAATTTTCTTATTCGTCAGTTTTTATTTTATTATGTTTTTTTTTACTTTCTTGATGTCAAGACTAAAAGAAGGCAAAAATCGTATCGTGGAAGTAAATTTTCCTCTAAACTTCCACTATGATGCTTCCTTCCTACAGCGGCGCTATTATATATGTATGTAACTCAAGATATCTCTGCCTTCATTTTTATTTTATTTTTTTTTTTTACCATCCTTTATGTTCATGACAAGAAAGGACGGAATTTCGGGAATTATACGGCAATATTGGATTTCTTATGGGAAAAAGAACATATTCCTGGGCTTTGACGACATCCTTTTTGAACGCCTTTTTCTGGTATTTTTATCCTCATACCTTTCATTTTGGCAAAAAAAAAAAAAAAAGATTGGAGATATGAGGACCATGCCCATGAAATAAGCGCAGCTAATTCCCGTGAGAAATTCGTAATTTTATTGAAAAATTCCTACCTACATAACTTGACTTATTATTTTCCATAGAAATTAGTATATAAATAGTATATTTATGTATTTATGTAATCAGTATATTTAGCTGAAAATTTATTTATGTAGATAAAACGTTTAATTATGGCGTTGAGGCGGTGTTCATTAGATTTTATTACTCCTTTTTTATGATGATGATGAAAATTGAAATATTGCATGCCTTGGAAATAATATTTTGTAACGAAGGATAATGTAATTATAATAAATAAGCGCTTATAATTAATTTCAAATTTAGCTTAGTGTGAATATTTTATAAGAGATAAAGTCATAGAAGAATGTTGTAAGACAACATCGATATATGCATATTTTTAGCGTGGTTTTTATGTAGATAGCCAAAAATAACAATTGAACCTTATGTAAAACGCTTCCAAAATCACATTGCTTGGCAGCAAGTATTTGAGTGAGAACAATTCTATTAAAAACTCCTTTAAAGATCGAGTTTTAGGTATCATTCTTAGTAACAAACAATAGTTCGATATTTTAGACGATACATATATGTGATATCGATATAATATATACGTATATATGTACATACATTTGGGTATAAAATTACTACAAGAGTTTCTAAATATTCACTACGTAGATTATAAGGTGTAAACTGGCAGCGAGTGAAATTATACAACGCAAAATGTAAACCAACCTTCACAGTAAAATAATATTTGGGAATTTAAGATTGTTGAGCTAAATGATATAATGATGATATGTTATTTCAACTGATATTTTAGTTATTTAATGCGCTGCTTTTTCTGTAACTCCGTCTTACCCTTGAAAATTTAATTCCTCAACCTAATGACTACAACTATATCTAATAAGAGGGAATAAAATTTCTGAAACAAAATAGCCGAATAAAAATACTCAGCAAAAAACCAAACAAATCAAGCTTATTTACGCTTATAAAAAAAAAATAACTAGCCAGACACCCCGAATAAATTCAATTTTCAAGAATAATTTCACAAAAAGATACAAGAAAATATACACTTATAAATGTACGGAATGCAAAACTATTCGAAGAAACCAGAGCTGCCTGGGGTAAAATCATTTATAACTATATCTTAAATTAGATAAAATTTACACTTTTTTCTACAATTTTCACTCATAAATTGTAATTGTACTGGGGGCTTATTGTAAAAATATTGTGTAATATTACACAGATTTATTTTTTTTAGATTTTTTGATTTCAGCATAATATTGTATGAAAGTAAAAAAAATTGCAATGATAGAAACTCTTTCAGTTATTTATTAATATAAAAATTATCGTTTTATCAACGATCGCTAATAGGACTTCCGATTGGAAGGCTTATCTTAGACATAGCTTCCATATAATTTCGTTGAGTCAAAAATCGGTGCCCATATTTACAAGACCTTTAATAGATTTTGACAACTTGTTCTATTAGCCAAACTTTCTCATCTAGTTTAGACTGCATTTTTGTTATCCGAACTCATAATACAAGTTACAAGATTACTTTTGAATCTCATTTTTTTAACAAAATTCTAGTATAGTTAGAAATCAGGTAAAATTATACTCGTACCTAATGTAAAACGTCGTCCGTGATGGCCTTCAATTCAAACTTTAGTCTTGTCAGTAAACTTCCATTTCTATTTTGGACAACTGAAAGACTAATGTATGAGAAATTATTCAATTTGTTTTTATGCTAACAAGACGCTAAATGGTCATCAATCAGATAATAATCATTCTTAAGATTACTGACTGATTTTGACTTTTACTAAAACCTTCGATTCGAAAGATTATAAAAAATTTTTTGTTCAACTGTCTCACAATATTTTTTTTTTTTTTTTGAATTATTAAATTTAAGATTATTTTTCTGATTAACAGAAAACAGAGTGGTTACATCCAAACAAGTTAAATTAAAGTTTCTTAATTCAAAAATCCTTCCGACCATCGTCTTCAGAAAATTGTTATTTTCGCAGACGTTTTTTCAAAAGTGGAAAAATAAAAAAAGAATAACTTAAAGCCAGGCTGGGGCTGTAAGCTGGGTAAAACACTGTGCAGAATTACTAAATTTTCTACATCGTGTTTCCTTAATGGTACTATGAGCCGGTGAGAATCAGAGTGGCGTATTCAAATTTCCATAGTTTAGAGTAAATTGACCTTCCGCATCTTGGTCCATAAAAAAACCAGATATAAAGATATAATTTCTTTATTCCACACCAAATTGCTTCAAAATTTTATAATATAAGCTTTATTTTGTTGTTCTATCATAAAAATCACTTTTAGGAGTACCCAACTTTACTTACGCCCCTATAATCCTCAATCAAGACCAGGTTTCATGAGATTCAAAGACTTAATATCGCACAGTTTTCAAATTTTATTTCAAATATTTCTTAATGAAACATGAAAATTTTCATATACAACATAAGGGCAATAAACAAATAAAATACACATCCTTATGAGTTAGAAGGGGGGAAAAAATGATTTTTATTAAAAAATAAGCCATCTACTAAATAAAATCAATATGGACGTTGAATCACAATAATAATAAAATGGTAAAAAAAAACCAAAAGATAGTTCGTAATAAAAATTTAATTAAATAAAAATCTGTAAAAAAATTAGTCTTCATCACTATGCATCTCTTCACTAAAAGGCTGCAAAGGTCATATATCCTCCTGAACACCAGTAGTAACCATGTTTTGGAAAAATCCGTGATTAATTGGTGGTATAAATGGGAGAAGATCAATCCTGTCCTGTTTCTTCAGCTCGCTAACAGGTCTTTTCCTTGGATATAATAATTCCCTGGTAATGTTTTGAAGAAGTACTGATCTACCTTTTCTTTCTGTAGGTCTAATATTTAGAATCTTGAAATTCGTAGATTGCTGTAATGACTTCTTAAAAAGAATTTTATATGGGCGGCATTTTTCGTAGCATAATCATTGTATTTTCAGCCAGTTCACTGGATCATTCTCTTGGGTCATTTTCCACCTTATTATATATTTTTCCAATATTTCAGTAGAAAAAGTCATCAGAATTCATTTCACAAACTCCAATATATTGTTTTTTTCGCCTTGCAGATTTCATGATATCATACCACTTTTCCTTTAGCTTGTACCTCTACTGATCCAAAATCAGAATCATTGGGCAGAAATGAATGGCGAAATACCAAAAATGTTTGTTCAATTTTCTCGATGGTCGTTTCATTACTTTGAAGAAAGGTCATGAGTGCTAAGACCAATTTAATATTCCTGTTTTGTCCCGTGAAAGCGTCGCTGTAGATTATCACAGTTTTTTTTACCATTTGCTTGAAGCTTTAATTATTTAATGAGACAAGAAGACATCTTCTAAGCAACTCTGGAGGCTATAGTCTCATTCCAAACATAAAAGGTGGCAGTATCTGTTGCAAGGTCATGCACTCCTAAGTTATAGCAATATAAATTTTGTTTGTAATAAGCTTCGGACATTGTGATAACAGGAAATGGCCAGGCCTTTTGTAAATCCATGCTGCAAACATACGTTTCAGGATTATTTTGTGCATATACGGAATCATTTGTCAAAAAACTCCTTGCTAATTCTGCTTTCTCCAAAAGTATTTCGTGTTCATTTTCAATTTGCATTTTTGTCTGAATGTCAGGATTACTTATTTTAATTTTGTAAATCTCGCGGTTCTTACAGGTATCCTTTTTGAGTACGTAGAAGTGTAAATTAAACTTTGTGTTGTTAATATACCGATAGTAATGCTCTTTCACTGGAGCTTTCTCTCCTTTAGTAAATTTTTCTACGTAAAGTGTATACATCAACCTAATATTTAATTAACCGCTCAAATATCTTCTGTTTTCATTATGGTTTCTTGTGTAATGCCTCTGATAAGATGGAAATGATAAAATATGCTGACAAACATCATTCTTACGATCTTCAGAGATTTTTCTAGAAGGACAACCCTTATAACCTCTAAGATCGTTACCTGGCTCCCTTCCATTGCATACTTTCTCGCCCTTCGGAAATACAGAAAGTATCGTGAAAGAACTTCCTAGAGTCACCTCCTGTTTTCCGAGGTATTTTTTGTAGGATGTCCTTCCTTTGAATTATTCCACAAATAAATGTGTTTTGTGTACGAAAATGTTGCATTTACCAAAACGAATCAAATATTGCTTGCCGATCATCCGATGTTATTTTTGCAGCACACTATTTTTACATCCACAACTAGTATTTGAAAATGAGTTTTCATTAACAATATGTCCCCTTACGTTTACGATTTTCTCGCCTGAGTTTCTCAATTTCTTCGATATTATTTTTTTATAGATTTCCGGTTTTCTTTTTCTACGTATATTTTTATTTAAAGGTCCAATGAACTTAGCGGATTCAATTTCTGATGAATCAGAAATTATTCTGCTAAACATTGCAAATGATGTTTCTTTACTATCACTAAAAGAGGCAGAATTAAAGTAGCAGACGGCATCATCACAAGTTTCGGAATCTGAATCGCTATAATTAACCTAGACTAGATCCTTAACTTCGACTTGTAATACTATATTCGTTATTAAGTTAACTTTTTTCATGACATTAATCCCACCTTTCCTGATAAATTTATTTCAATCCCTTTATTTACAAAAGATATGACTGCTTGAAAAAAGTCGGTACTGATGGACACAACTCAAGCACATGCGTAAGGAAGTAAACAAGTTTATCAATTGACTTACGTCACTTTCATTCTAAAGTATGATCGGCTTTTGTTAACAATGATAATGACTCACTGCCATCAGTAGCTGTAACTGTAACTTTTGACTTACTTCACTATGGTTCTTAACAGGGTGATGGTTAAGAAGTAAGAATTTGATCTTAACTCAGTTTTGAAAAATTTAACTAATGCCAATATAGTTCTCACCGGCTCATTTATAACTAATATCATTTGGCAAGAGTTTCAGTCATTTTCATGAATCATCACATCTTAGTCCCTGCCAGAGAGAAACAGTATTTTTACATTGTCAACGATCACGTCTCATATTTATTTTATTTTGTCAAAGTATTTGACAACACTTACAGGTTTTTTTTTTTTGTTTAATTTCACACTATTTTTATATTTACAAATATACACATTTACAGAAGTTTTGCTTCTAATCTCATTTTATTGATATTTTATTAATTATATTCCTCTCAAGGAATGCTCAATTTGAATATTCGAATGTGATATACGTTCCAGACTTCTTGGTTCTGTAAAAATTTCAGTCTCCTTTTGTTTCTAACAATTACCTCAGAGTTCTATTCTAGAGCCACTACTATTTTCGACCTCCCAAATATAATAGGTATACAGTTATGCGACATTAAGTTTTTCTAACGAAAACTTCGATTAGGCAGATAACTGTAAATAACTTGGAACGTATCTCATTCCTCATTAGGATTTGCTTATCTTCTACAAAAAATGGCTAACTCCTACTAACTAACATTTTTGAAATGTAGGTCCGAATGGCAAAGGAAAAAATAATTTATTTTTTGATCACAGTTTAGGGATATCGTTTGTAGTATGTATTATCTTTAGAATAGTTGTATTATTTAAAAATTAAAAAAAAAATCTATGTAATTCCTTTATAATTATAGATGATTTTCATATTTCATTAAGTTTTAAACTAAATTTGTCCAAAGCACTACATGCGATGATAATTCATTTGAATCATCCTAAAATTTACTCTCTAGTTTTATAAAATTTTCTACATTTGTTATCTTCTATCCTCGACAGGTCAAAAAACCTCCTACCTCTTTTTCTTTCTCATTTAATCAGTTAACATTAATGCGATACATTTTGATCCTTTCCTCAAACAAATGAAGGAATTCGTCGGGCGTAAGCAGAAAATCCCTTTAAATCTCTCTTGAGAAAGGAACTGGAAGCTTGGCCTAAAATTCCATGGTCCCGGCCGTCTTAAAAATCAAAATCTTATCAGCTTTTCCTGACTTCGACTTTTCCGAATAAAAAGAAGCAAGAACAAAAAACAAAAATGAACAAAAAATCGTAATAGGATTAACGCGCTCTCACTTTGGCACAACCTTTTTCAAGCTAAACAGGACTAAAACTTCTCCCCCGCCAGTAGTCTGTCTTTAAAACTTGCCCGCCTGTGATCCTTGGAGGACATGAGGAACAGCCTTTCAAGAGATTATCAATTTTCTTAAAAGCAACGAATTTTGTCGATTTTTCAATCAACTTTGCAACAAATGTAGAGGTACGTAAGTACATAGGTAGATGGTACTCTCTTGGAAAACTCACTGATATTCATTCCCTGCCAGCTCCAGATACATTCTTTCTCGCTTTGTTTCGATTTCTCCCGTGAATTGTAGAGTTTTCCCAACGGCATTTATTATTTGCCGACCCCTCATCCTTTCCTCTTTCTTGCTAAAGAAGCTTCGTTATTGTTTCATTGTAGATATCCTTGAGTAGCACTTTAATTTTCATCGATATTAGAGTTTTTTTTTTAAAGCATCGTTTAAAAAATTTTCCTTTTCATTTTCTGGTTCAGCGTGGGTAAGGTACATTATAATACTGTACCAATATCAAGTACGCAATTCCTTTCCATCTGATATCATAATAGGTATACTTTGTACTGGGCACATTTCCCTTTCTTAAAATATAGAGGACGGTAGTCTTGATATCAACTTGAACTCAAATGGGAGAAAAAATGAACTTAGTTTTAAGTTACAAGCTCAAAACGCTAAGAGTAGCAACAGAGCCCTTGATACATTTGATATCAGTAGAGAATTTAAGAGAAAAAAATTCAATGAGGAATTCATTATTTATTTATTAAGTACTTGGAATACATGTGTAGGTACTATTGAATCGTGATTGTAAATAATTGCCACATCAGAATGGATTTGTAAAAAATAAATGATATCCATGTTTTCACTAAGCCTGAAGCCGCATATAACATGATAAATGTTTTCCAATTGTAAAGAAAAGTATTATGAACTCTTCATGTCCTTGATTATCTGTAAAAATATGTTTGACATTTATTCGATCATCATGATTCAGGATGCGGCATATCCTACATAGAAAAGATTTAGGTTCATATCGGGTTTTTCGTAACCAAATGGTTATTGTCAATAATGTAAACCGACGATAGTATGCCTTCAAGCTAAACACATTTCCATTGTACCTACTTACATACAATCTGTGTTACCGATAATCTTTAAAAATTCTAATAGTAAATAATCTTATTATACTACATGTACATATATGTATACAGTTGCTTCGAGCCATACACAAACTGCTTCGAAAATGGCTGATAACTAATTTGCAACCAAATTGATGGAAATATCTTGTTTCAAAATTGTATGCATTTGAAAATCACTGCATGCTTGCAATATTGTTCTCCAAACTGCATTTTAAATATATAATAAAATAGTTGTGCAAACCATTTACCTATTTGACAACTATTTCGAACGCACAAAAGAAAAAGACAGATGTATTTTTACTTGTGCATGTCCCACCGGACGATAGCTTGACAACAATGCATTAACAAAATTTTCTGCACGTTTCTGTATAATTTTTGTTTTTCGAAAATAAGAAGTTGCTATATTTATAAATTAATATTTTTGCTTGTATTAATAGTAAATAGCATCTCCATAGTATGATTCAAAACCTTTTGTCCAACTAACGATTTCGCTCTTTCATTTTCTACCAACCTACTGTGACTTTTGATTTACCCGGGCTGAAAGTTTAACTATTCAAAGAGTGATAACAATGTCTCCGATGGTATAGAAAGGCTCTCTAACGTTGTTCCCGGGAAACTTAAATTCTTCCAGATCTTATCTTCCGATGTTCAGACCCCACTGGTCCGTATGAACAAGGCAAAGATCTAAGATAGTCTTCAATACTTTTTTAAGCGCTAGATTTTTACAATTATTTATTTATCACTTGCAACTTTGGTATGTAAACCGAATAACTGATGTCTTTGAATTGAGTTCTGTTACTCTCGATATTATAGCTACGAACCATATTTAAAACTAAAATTGCAAAACTGATAGGGAGTTTCCTCCAATGAAAGTAGCTGCTCTATTCACAATAGAGTTTATAAATAAATCCGGATAACTTTCGCAATCTAGTTTTATGCGATATATTTGACTTTTATCTGGCTAAAATTCGTTTTACAAAACAAAAGGTAAAAAGCATTCGAGTTCTTTAGTTTGCATTTCTGGGGGTTTAAACATGGCGAAAGCAATAAACATGGGTTTTTTTCATCTTTGAACGCTGATATGTATATGAGGACAGCCCTTTTGCAATATAAGCTACCGGCAAAAGGGGAAGCATAGAGGCGTCGCATTTGTCATGATGGGTAAACAACCCCCGCAGCCGTTGAACGATTCAATATTTTTCCTATTCAAGCTAACTTTGCACAAGACTACAACAGCAACAGCAGAACTAGGAGTTCTGTTAGTTTATGTCCCTCTATTCTATTTGCATTCATACATACATGCACATTTCTATACATTCTATATAAAAACAGATTTTTCAGCACATACATATTCTCAGTTTACACTTTCTTTTGTTACAGAGCGAAAGCTTTTCATCGGAATGCTCAACAAAAAATACAACGAAAGTGATGTGAGGCAGCTTTTTTCTGGGCATGGAACAATAGAGGAATGCACTGTACTCAGGGATCAAAACGGTCAAAGTAAGGGATGTGCCTTTGTTACATTTTCCACGAAACAAGCAGCTATAGGGGCCATCAAGGTAAATTGTTTTTTTTTTCTTTTTCTTTTTTCGCACCTAACAATTTTAAAATTTAAGTACATATAACATTTCGTTGCAAAAAAAAAAAACTTACATTTTTATATTGAAGAATATTCTTTTCTATTTCTTTCCATATGTTATAAACGATATCCTTATTAATAGATTAATTACGAAATCAGACTGTGGATAAAGTCTAGCTATGTTTAGTAAAGATTCATTATGATGTCAATAAAATTAGGAAATATCGACACATCGTTGGCGACATAGTACCGACTTTAATGGATTCAACATGAAGTAGTTATTTGTAGATCCAAACTGAAATTCTCTTGATCTTGTAATGTAAATTGATATAGGCATATATAGCCATGTTTGAATCCTAAACCACTTTGGAAAATCATTCAAATGCCTACGTTCTAAGCAAAAGTGGACCCAGAATCGATCCTTGTGTATCTCCGTACCGCAGAGACAAGATTCCCAATGTAGTACATTCTCAGATTTAATTGGTTAGCACCGTCGAGTTCTTAGTTATTATACAATTCCTTTGTACTTGCATTGGTAAAAATTGTAAAAATGCTTTACACTGTGTTCTTCATTGCTTTAGTACTAAAAAATTGTATAGAAGTACTTTTTAGTTTCTGTTTATGTAGGTACTAATTATTCCTTTAAGTACTTTTTATTCCTTTTTAGGACATAATTTAAATACCCTCATTGAAACACTGTAGTCTAACAGATGAACTACGAAACTATCAAATAATAGTAAGAAAAAAACAAAAAACAATCCATTAATTTCTTGACAATGACAAATATTCGAATCTGAGAGACTTTATACATAGCCAACAAATTGAACCGCAGGGATAAATTATGAATTGCTGAAAGCTGTAGTTTATTAGAGTTACTTTGTCCAAAATAAAATATAATAGAATTGAAATCAAGCAAGCAATACTAAAATAATAAATCAAAAGCTCTGAAGAAGAAAAAAATCTCACGTCATATAAATTCCTCTTGATGCCGACGACGAAGACGATACTATGAAATTGTTCATATTGCAATTTTCCAAGTGTGGTTATTTTATTTTCAATGAATCAATCCATGAAAATCACTAAACACAGAATACATTGACTGACTCACATGTTTTCGCCCTTGTGGCTCCATAAACTCTAAAAGATCGAAATATGAATTCTAAATGATAACGATGTCAAAAGTTTCCCATCATATTTCTTTCTCCATGAAATTCAAAGTGAAAGTAGAAAATTTATTCACTAAAACTGACACATATTCTCGCGAGATACGATGACGACGTGTACACGTCAGATATCCAAAAATAATATCTGCACTTAAAAATCTACTCTCTTATATTTATTCTTTCTTTGATTGATTTGGAGAATTGAAGGATTCGTGAAAATTATAGACGTTTTTGAGGCAAGGAGAATATCCAAGTATGTATGTATGTGTATTATGCACACATAAATTGAGATTGAAAACCTTAAACGAATGAAGAGTAGGTAGTAAAAAAAAAATTTTTTTTCTGAAGCTACAGAGTACTTTCCATCGTAGCCTTTGACGAAATATTGTACCTTTTCATTGTATGATGAATCTTTCTAAGATCTCGGTAATTTTGGGTACTTTTTCCATTCTCATATCCTGAACTAGCTTAGGTGTATCAATAAAAATACTTTAGATATCAAATAATAATAAATATCTTCTTACAGTTAGCTTTCTATTATTATTTTTTCGAGAATTAACGTTAAGACCGTTAAAGGACAACAAATTGGAAACATTTTCCTTATTTTTTCCAATTTCTATAAATATCTCCTGAATGAGATTTTCGAAAATCAAGATAATAGATTCATTCCATTTCATCAAAATCCTATTACCCTAAATACCATAAATGAGTTTTTGCCCCCTAATTACTTATAAAATACTTCAAAATTAGATTTACCAAAGTCGTAACTCAGTTAAATCGTTTACTCACACCGAAAAGGTTAGAATCACCATATACCTCATAAATAAATGTTCTTTGGCGTAATACCAAATCTTGTTGGGGGTATTAGGTCCACCTGATGTCTTGAACGGCAACTGCGGCATCTTGGGCGACCGCTTAATGCAGAAAACTGCTGGTTTGAAAGCTAATTGCGACGCCTTGAGAGCTTGGTTAGCAGCGTCGTCTTGAAAGCCTGCTTAACGCAGGAAGCAGATTTATTGAATATTCGCTGTGACGTAGGTAGCGGTGCGCCCTAGATGCCTGGCTACTGGTTGATCAAGTGTTCGATTAGTAGCCAGGATGCTCAATTACTGAACCTGAAAAGAGTGTGGTGGCCTAGAGACTGCTTGAAGGGGACTGGGAGCTTACGCAAGGTCAATTTGTTGGGCAAGTGACTTCTCCGGCCCAAACTGTCCCTATGACAGCCTGAACGTGTGCTAGGATTAAGCCGATCTTATGTTGTCTTGATGATTATCAGTGTGATGGTCTTAGAAACAGCAGCAGTGATGCTGGAACTGAGGAAGGAATCCACTGTTCCTATATCAGTTCGCCAGCCCGATTGTGAGAATCCTAAGAAAACGTAGATACTAAAAGGAGCTTATTTTGGTAGTCATTAAATAAAACATTGGCTCGTGAGTTGTGAGATCCCGTCGTGTATTTTTTCTCATTTAATGTTAGTTATTATTATTCTTGAACGATTATTATTTCCGGTTTTCTTTTCAAATTTTTTTTGCAGTGTAGCTGAATTTCCGGTTAACATCAGAATAATTAATTTTTTTTTCTTTCTATTTTCACTAAAGTCAAAGCCTACACAGTAAAAAATTTGCACAATTGTTACAACTTATGTATTTTTCCCTAAAAAGTAAGGAATAATTCCCTAAATTTTAGGGAATAATCCCTACATTTTATGGAAAAGTACCTAAGGTTTGTGGCAACAATCTGTGCATTTTTTACAAAGTACCTAACTGAACCGTCCTACGTTCAACAAAGTGTTACTAGACGCGAATTTCGAAATAAATTTTGTCGAGTTTAAAAAGTAGTTGGTCAAGAGTTCGGAAATGAACGCTTCAGTATGGACGCGTCACCACACTTCTACCTCCTAAGCTCCCCATAAATATGTTCTAAATAAGTTTTTCCGAAATAAAGGCCTCTAACTGAATCCCTTTCTTTCACTCGAAAATGTTAGGTTCATTCCAATTCAGCGAAATACAATCCAATATTGTCCCCTAATTAACCTGAATGAGTTTTTACCGACTAATTACTACCTGAATACCTCCTAAATGAGGTTTCTCAAGGTACGAAAATATCAAATCGCGTTCTTTCATCCGAAAATCATAGATTCACCATATTTCATGAATATCCAGTGTTACCTTCGAATAGAGTTTTTATCTCCTCCTTATCCCATAAATGTCCCCTAAATGAATTTTTGTAAAGTCTAGACATAGCTAAATTGTTTTTTCACATCATGTACCCTCTATTACCCTATATTACTTCACATCCGAGACGTAGCTCAGTCACGCTTTCTTCCATCTGTGCAAGGTAGTTCAGCCCATATCATTAAAGTCCTAGTCCCGTTTTCATGGTACAAATATACAAGAATTGCTCATTTAATTGATAAATATCCTTCCCTGCATGAACTGCCATCAGAGATATTCCGCAAAAACAGCATCTAAACGACAGCTATATTTACGAGACATTTTTTTTCTGCATTAGGTAGGTACTTCAACTGCATACTTACGTTTGTCTTCGCAATTAATCACTAATGGAAAAAGTTTGCGATATTGTATGCGTTCGGGGAATATGGAACACCTGAGCTTATGCCCACATCTTGTGTCGACTTTTCTTTTTTTCTTTTTGTAGTACGTAGATATACTTACTAATTACTTTTTCTGTGGAAAGTGCATTCTGCGGCTTCCAATGTAATAATAAAAACCTTTTCTGGGCTTCTCTGGCAACCACGATCTACGACTACATAGGCATAAAGAAGGAAAAGGAAAAATTCCATGCATTTAATGTACATAGAATGGGGGGAACTTTGAGCGTTTTACAGCTTTTTTCGATACACTAAAGTAGGATGGCTGGAACAAAGCAAGCAGCACCCACCCACATATATTTTTTTTTATATGAAAAACTTAAGCTTTCTCCTAGATTCTATAGCTTTTATAGATGAATATATGTATATACATATTTGAAAATTATATGTATGCGCACCTGTAATTTTATGTTTGAAAAATTGTTTTGTTCTTTCAACAGGCACTTCATCAAAGTCAAACAATGGAGGGCTGTTCAGCGCCACTTGTTGTAAAATTTGCAGATACACAAAAAGAAAAAGAACAGAAAAAGATGCAGCAAATGCAGGCCAACATTTGGGGGCTTTCGGGTAATACAAATGGATTAAGTTCATCACTTTCAATGCCATCGGTGACTGCGCCAACACCTACACCATTAGCACAGACAGCAGTTACTATAGCAGCGTCACCACAAATTATTGCGGCTAATCCACCTCAGCAAGCTACACCTTTTCTAGCGGCTGATGCCATATCACCAAGTTCTCTTCATCTATTCCAGCAATTGCAGTCGGTTGGTTTGCATCAGCAATTTCTTCAAGGTAAGATTGCCAAAAAAAATATATATATATTTTCTATGAAATTTCCTTTGAGTTTAACTTCCTTGTAGAGTTTTTTTTTTTTTTCTTTACCTTTATATATTGTCTAATTTCGGTGTTATACTGAGTCCTTGCGTTCTTATATTAAATACTCGTTTATACTTGTAGCACTTTTTCCGTTTGCTTTTGCATTGACCAAAGAGCTTCCTTCATATTATAAATATCTTCCTGTAGTGATTCCGTGTTGCTGTGATTTCAAAAACTCATGAACCCTACATAACAGCATCGTTAAGGATACTTTGAAAATGGAAATTTAAAAACAGGCGAGGTTGTATTACGTGCCTTGCATTTACAATATTGCAAAGGTAACCTTCTTGCTTATAATGTCCTTGCATTTCTGTTGTTTTATTTTAAGGAGTTGTGTATAAGCGCTTCCAGATGTTACGTTAGGACTTGCTTTGTGGTGGAAAAATTCACTACAATGAGATGGAAATTTGCTGACTTAATTTTCACTTTAATTCATAGTTGACTTATGCTTTCCACATCAAGTGCTTTTTGTCATATAGCTTTGTTTTTATTTTTAACTTATGTTTCACGTCAAAATATTTTAGAAAGTTTAAGATATGTTTTTATGCACGTTTGTGTTCTTTTTTATGTATATGCAATTAATTTTATGATGCAATCAAAGGATAATGTCATACAACGTTAACTAAACTGACGGTTAAACCGATTTTTTTACTGTAGTCTCAAAGAATTAAAGTCAATTATTTTAAAGTGTAAGAAAAAAACACGACTGACTTCTTTATGCAATAATTGCTCCAATGGCAAAGAAAGTAGAGGAAACAGTGATTCGACAATTACGGCAATGAGAGCTAATTAGAAGCAATGGAGTCAAACTTAGTCTGGAGTCAGATGAAGATCCAGGTTATGCCCTTGTATTGCATTAGACCCACAGAGGACATCAAGAAAAAAATACACGATCTAAGGCGTAAAAGAAAACTTTAACGTAGCAGTTGGTAAATTGAAGTCACCAAAAATTATTATGTCATCGGTAGGCATTATAACTCAATCAGTTCATACGTCCTCAAAGAAAAGTTAGCAGGTACATATACATTCTGAAGAAGGAAAGATTAAAATAATCATCATAACTATATCCATTGAATCTATTTCTGCAGACAATCTGGAATACTGGCTCGCGACGAAATATGGTCAACGATATTTTCTTCACTCCTATTTTGATGAATTCTTTTTGGCACAGCTCAAAAGGTAGACAATCCCTGCAAAATCACACTGTCTACAATTTGAAGGCGGGCGGTAGCGGGCGGTAATCTGTGAAATGCTTATGAGCAGAGAAAAGGATTTTTTCTTTCATTTTCTTTTCATTTTTTTTACCTTCTTATACATTCAATTCAATTTGTCTACAATATTGACAGCATACGACCTGCGCTATGCTATCGATCGGAACCTATTTGCGAGATGAATAATCTGGGGTCGCGATACTAGACCCCAGAAGAGATCCTATACTCGATAGTACACCAACATATAACGCGGGGTTGATGGTCGATAATCTTCCTAACTATAAAACGGGTGTAGTCTTAAAGATGCTTCAACTTCAAGACGGCTGAATAAGATACGTTTACCCTTATTGCTAGAAGAGATATCGTTGTATTAATGACTGGATATAATGAACACATAACTCGATGGCCCGACAACACTGGCGTTATTATTCAAAGGATAATGACTAATAGATGACTAGTTGGCAAACTCTAGCAGCCAAAGAACTCATTTCAGGGACTAAGGAAACTAGAGAGAGAGACAGAGATCTGGTATGCTGAGAGTGAAGTTAAAGGATAGTGTTGTGGTGTGTACTTTTTGAACACATCCCCGGATGAAGAGCTCCAGTAAATTTTTTTTACTTCTAAAAATCTTAGAAGATTTCGGATAATTCAGCCACTAAAAATGATTAGTTTTTTTTTAACTTCAATGAATGTTATTTCCGTGCTCAATCAGTTTAGCTAAGTCCCATAACCATGAAGTTTTATTAGTTCATTTCTGACACGACTATTTTGAATTTAATTTCCTCCCAGCAAGAGTAAATTTTCAAGAAAAGGCATAGGTAACTACTTTAACTTAATACCAACATTTCCATCCAGTAGTACTTCTTTGCAGTATTACATACAAGCCAACTTGTGGGAGTTGCAAATCATTGCCTGCTATACAAGGTGAATTATTTGCAATGTCATCGATATTACCATGTGGTTGGCTTACTCCAAGCGGTTCATCTCGTACAAATACATTCCGAAGCCAAATTTTAATCAACCTTTGTAAAATACTTACTAATAAATCGAATCTTAAATATTCTCAATGGGATAGGTTACTTTTAAAAAATATAATCTTTTTCAATATAAGAATACTTCTTACAATAGGTGCAAGTCGTGTAGGTAATAGGTAATGGGATAGTGGCTACGATATCTCAACTCATTGCATCAATAATAATTTCCTTTTTTTTTTTTATTATACTATTATCCCCTTGACGCTTTTTCTTCCTGAAGCAAAATAATGAGCATATTCAGCTCAGTTGATGGCTTTCCTTAAATACCTTCAGTTGAACATTTCGATTTTCTAGGAAAGCTCCCAAATCTCTTTACATCATAAAACCATTACATTTGCATAATATTTGAATAGAAGTGCTGGATTGCGTCTTAAAAAGAGCCTTCGACCAAACTTCCAAATGGACAAAAGAAGGTAAAAGTGGGACTTTTTCAGTTGAAATGCCTCCAGTGATTGCCCTTCTACCCTTTTTTGTTTTTTTTTTTTTTTTAACCTTTTCAATGTTTCGCCATTTTCTCAACACCTATGAAAATTTTTGTGCTTACAAAAGGATTTCCATTACGGCAAAAAATCTATTGGGATATAGAGGGGAGGGATGAAGTCCATTCCTACCTGCTAAAAGTGCCATGTAGAAAGAGGCACGTTCAACGAAAATCTCTTCACACGTTAAATGGACCTGTGCACTTCAGAACTCCAAAGTGCTGAGTAAGGCAAGTAGTATTAATGGGGGAGAGGATTCAAATTACGTCACTTTTGGCAGGGAGTTGAACTTTTACGATGGCATTTTTTTTTTTTTGTTGCCCCTCTTTTATCTTAATACAATTCCTAGATAATTTCAAATCAAGCATTTTTCATAAAAATTGGGTTGGAAGTAGGAATCTTATAATATGTGTATGTATATGTCATGTGTTTGTGTTTTATGGATAGATATCGTACCATACATATTTACTCAGGTGTCTTTATTCGCTAGTCCACGCTCTATACCTTTACCTTCCAAAATTGTGTAATGTTGGGTTTTTATCAACCACTCAATGTAAAAAATTGAGTTGATATTTTGGAAATTGAATTTCCGCGAAAAATGTACTCTTGAATATGGAAAAATGTCTTTTTTCCTACTTACATATTATACCTATGTACATGCTCTCAAATAATATACGTCAAGGGTTAAGCTGATTGATGGCTTCACTTTCTTAGACACGTTGGGATTTTTTCCCTTATTTTAAAATGTTTATCAATGACAGATCTAAATTGAGGATCATATTTTCTGGTTTTTACCTTCAAAACTCTATAAAAATGTAACTTTATATATTTCTATGAAAAACAAAATTATTAAATTGAAACTCCAGTCCATATTAAAATTGTTATAATTTCAATTAAGTTATCTATTTCCAGAATATAATTAATTTAAGAAACAGTAAACTTAGTACTTTTGATTTTTTCCGCAGATGGGGCTACCTTTTTTTCATGGACTCAATCTATGTACATATCAGGATTAGGGCTGGACTTGGGAGGGAGTATTTTTCTGTTCTCTGAGAACGTTAGTTCTCTATACAGTTGAAGTAGAGAGCATATAAGAAGAAAAACTGTCGTAAAAAATACAAATTTTGTAACAAACGTTTCTAAATTATATATCTCACAAATATGTAGATGTTAGATGACGTTGCTAGTCTTAGTAAATTTCAATGTTTTTGTGTTTTCAGACCAGAGCTAGACAATACTTAAGTAGATACTACTTAAAGTACATCTTCATTACTTAAGACTTTTGAAATTCCCTACTTAGTATTTCAATATAAGTATTTGCTTCTATTTACTTGTACTTAAAACTTAGTGTTGTATTTAAGTACATTTTTGCATAAGTATTTCTGAGTATATTAAGTACCTACATATATGTATAAAAAAATCTAGCCCTTCGTAGAAAAGAAAACCTAACAAAATCTCTAGCTCAAAGATTGTAAAAAAGAACTTTTTAGTAGTTTCAATACGTAGTTACAAGTACTTTTTATACATGTGGTACTTGTACTTACGTTAAAGTATTTCGGCCTTCGATACTTGTAGTACTTAAGTACTTCTTCTTTGGTACTTTTCCAGCTTTATTTCAGACATTAATTTACAACAATGGAAATATTTCTAAGTCTGTTCATCTATGGTCCTTTAAGATGAGTCAGTACTCAGTAAAAGTATCAATTTAGATACCAGAGAGCCTGTAGGCAATAATAATAATAATTTACTATACGTAGGGTTGTGTCCTAAAAGTAAGAAAATTCATATAAAATTAGCCTAGACCTAGACCATAGTCCACATAACAGACATCTAGCGTAAAAGACTGAAACCCAATATGCGCTACTAATCTAAAGAAAAGAGAATACCTACTAACTGAAATTCGATTTAAAAAAAAACTTCAATTTCTACCATGTTTGACAAGTTTCCTAGCTGATATATCCATTCCAATAGATTTTTTTAAATTTTTGCCGACGTTATTTACTAGACTCTTCGTTCCTTCAAAACTTGCACATCTTGGTAATGACTTCTTTTAATAATATGAACAAAGCGTTGTATAAGCCAATGCTACAAGTAAAACACGATAAAAATTGAATTGCATCAATTTTTTTGAAAAACTAAAAAGTCTAACCACAAAATAGCAAAAGTAATTTGTTAAAAGTATTATTTGCTGGTGAACACGTGGCTTTAGAGTTTAGTTTTTGTAAATTTTGCTGCTATTCAAAAACTTTTGTAGTGAAAAAAAAAAAATTAACTTTCATTTAATCCAACCTGAAGTTAATCGTAAATTTTATTAAGCCACATTCTCTGTGTTAATTAAAATGAATATTTAAAAATTCTTTAAATATCAATAAAATATGAAAAAAATTCGACAAGAGAATACTAAAATATTAAATACGTTTTAACTTTTATTTATAATTCGGTACAAGGTACTGTACATATATACACATATGTACATGCACTTGAAAATATTATTTTTACTGTTGTTATTATATACCTACCAAGTGAGATCATGTCTCTCTGACGAATTTTTAATTGCAAACTTTCTGCAATTAAAAGCTTAACTTTATATTGTGAAATTTTAAATAAATTAAAAATTCAATCTGTATAATATCCATGCATGTAGACGGATGAATATAAAATGATAAATTCCATATTTTTGCAGTCTGTCAGTATTTTGTGATCCCAATTAGTGGAATTTTTTATGTAGGTATTCGACATCACTAAGAGCTTAACAGTTTCAAACTGCTTTTTCCCCCGATAATTGTGTTTGTTCAAGTTGCAACATAGAGTTTTGATTAGTTAACTAAATAAATCTGAATATTCTCTGCATATATTTAAATTTTACAGAACACAATCAAAATCTTTAGCAACACTATCAACCAACACAGAAATGAAGGCATACATCGTCAGAAAACAAAACATAATCGTACCTCTATATATCTTAGCAGTTCATTCCTTATGTAATGTGATAGAAATAATACCGACTCCTATGGTACTTCATAGAAATAAGGAATGCTTTCAAAAATCATTTACTCTCCTTTTTATTTTCTTTATGGAAGCTATCAATCAAAGCAACTGAGCTTGTTACCTTGTATACCATATTTTCGTAATTTGTTGATCAAAATAGTTCTGCCCACAGTTTTCAAAGCTAGGAAAACAGCACTTTTTTTTTATCCGTCAGTGTCCTTTTATTCCAAAGGAATTCAATTTTGAGAGATGAGTCACATAATTGCTTCTCAATGATAAGATACTTCTATTCGAGGTAATATCCAAGTTGTTAATGACTTATCATTTTCATTACTTTTCATATATAAATTATTCACACTTAAAATATTGATTTTGTTTTGATCATCGAGGCAGTGATGCAAATGAATACCCAGAGCCTCGCTGTCGTATCGGTGTCGAATGATTCAATTTGAAAAATAGAAACTCTAAGATAATTTAAATCTTTGCGGGAATAGGTTTGCAAACTTTTACTCATGTATGGATTTAACTATTTTTTTTTTTTTTTAATTTTACCTACATTATTGGACAGTTTAACAGTTGCTTTTAATATTTTTCTGTCCGGTTTTAAATTTAATTTTTCATGAGATTGATCTCATTGAAATCAAAAATTTGTTCGCGAACTTCATCAGGGTACATTATGTATACCGTTACGCACATATATCGAATCTTGCACCTACATATTAAAATATTATCTACTTATTTGCGATATTGCACTAGTTGTGTTGCTCTTGTTTAATTTCCATCAAGAATTATTGCTGGATGGTTGAGTGAAATCATAAGCAACCGAAAATACTTCAAAAATAGATGAATAGATGCAGATTCTGTATCATTCACATATCATAATCTGTATACATACATACGAGTATATCGAAAACTGATTGCGAATAAAAATTTTGTTTCAATTGAAATACTCTGAATGCTAAATTGTAATGGATTAATTAAATTATTAGATTAATTATTTAATGAAATGTATCCTATACCATCTGCACCTATCTTAATTACGATTATGTACCTACTTTTTCAACATGATATTTAATGTCACTTTAAAAAGGAAATGTGTAAATTTACTATGTCTAGCAATAGCAAGATGCGTTCCACTTTTTTTTTTATTTTATTATAAACATTTTTGTAACTACCTTCAATTATTATTAACTGCAACACGGAATCAAATTTGTGGTTACTTTATTTGTTTTTTACACGTAGAATTTTTAATTTCCTTTAGTGTTAATGCAAAAGTAATTGTCAATGCATTTTTGTGCATATACGAACGTATGTTTTCTGTTCATATTTTATACACATATATGTATGTATATGTTCATAGCATGAAATAAAAATATTTTACAGTCACCATATTCACTATTCTAAATAAGCTGGGATAATATTTCTGTTGTATTCTTTTTTAATTGTTTTAAATAATGTTTCCTCTTTTCCCACAAAAAAAAAAAAACTATTTTTTTGTCTTTGTTGAATGTTTTAACCTAATTTTTGTTTTGTTTAAATGTAAATAATTCGCTTGGGTGTGTGTTACTCCTTTTTTTCGTTGAAATTTGTCATGGCTCTGTGGTTAAATGAATGACATCAGGACTAAATACACAACCGGATCACAGCACAGCAATTACTGGAACTGGATACATTCCTTCAATGGCGATGCAAAATTTGGTGGCTATTGCAACTATGAATCATCCCCATACTATTCATGCAGCACCGAGTCATCCTATATCAGCGCAATTGACCAATGGAGCTCCAACATTATGTAAGTATTTTTTGTTATCTAACCAACAAAATTATCACTCAAAAATTAAACTATAAAATTTATATGTTTTTTGTTTGTTTTATATTTAAAATTACACCTACATATACATGATTGGTATAAATCGTATTCTATGTTTATAACGGAATTAGTTTATTTACTCTGAATATTTTACATTTTTTTTTTATTTGCATAACGATAGAATAGATGTACATACTGTGCGTAATTAATACATACAGACTGACAAAAAAATAGTACCCCACCATGCCTTTTCCGAGAGAAGAATCAATCGAAGTAATTATATTTGTGTCATGTTTGTTATTCTAACATAATATAATAATTAAAATAATAAGAAATTGTAAATTTACATTTTTTTTTTTTTTGTAAAATTACAAATACTATGTTTTATTATTTTATATTTTCACTGACAAATTGTAATTTTGCTATAATTGTATTATAAAAATATTGTGTAATATTCCATAGAATTTTTAGAGTTTGATATAATGAAGTTTTTGTTATCGCCAAAAATACGATTAAATGGCTACATAAACTTTTTTTTCATTCATATCAGAAATATTTTACATCTTCAAACATTACGATATCTATGTTTTATATCAGGCCTTGATTAAAATATAATTCCCATATATGGACAAAGTCTGAACATAGTTCGTTACTTCTATGGCTATTGCTATGATAATATTGATAATATTTCTAACCTGTAGAATCTTATCCTTTTACGTACCTACCATCTTCAACCTAAGTTTTTTTTAATTAAAATTAAATTCTTGACTATTTTCATATGACTTAGTTGGAGCTAGGAGCCATTAATTTAACTGGAGAAAAATCAGAGATGTTAATTTCTATCCATGTATACAGGTCATCGATCAAACATTTTTACCTATCACATTTTGCCTAATTGACTTTGATGCAAAACCCTCGAGAACACATCACAAGCCATGAAACAGGCTCCCCACTACTACATGAGAGCCGCAACGGAGTCCTAACATTCTAAAATATTTGCAATGTTCTTATGTAAAACTGACAAAAGTTTGATTTGAATAGCTCCTCCGCCCTAAACTACTATTCATACAGAAAAATTTTCTCGTAATAAACTTGAGTTACTTTCTTATTTTCCAAACCGAAATAAAATTGTTTTTATACATTTTCTAACAAAATTAAATAAAAAAATTTATCTGAACCAAATGACTAAGATTCCTGAAACAAAAACTTTCAGCAGAGTAAAGGAATGGCTGAGTAAAGTCGAGTACCAGATTGAGTTGTCTCTCCTTGTCTCAAGGTTGCACTCTAATATAAGTTCTTCGCACTTCCCACCAGAGTAGATTTGACAGAGCAGCGTCAGATTTGAAAAACTCCTAATCGCACGTTGGTAAGCTTATGAGAGCAAATTCAATTTGCTGACTCCACTCTACTCAGCCATTGTAAACTCTCCTTAATCATTATATATGGCGCTGTGCCGTCATGCAATTATCACTCAGCTGAGAGTTAGTGAGCGTAAAATGCTAAGGTTACTTTGTAATCAAAACTATTTTATTATTTTGTTAAGTAAGGCATATAGTAAGTATAGCCTTTGGGAAGGTAAGGAAGCAAGCTTTAAATTACTTGTAGACTATTTTCCTGTATGGATAGTAGTTTAGGCTCCATAGCATATTTAAAGTCAATGTTTGGTACTTTACCATAAGTATCAATATAGAACATTTTAGAGAACGAACTCCCAACGCATACATATAGATTTCTGTTTCATGGCTTGGTAAGTATTCTCGAGGGTTTTGCTTGATGGCTATGCGTATGATGGAATTATATGTATTGGGCCTTACTTTGAGAGTCACGTCATATATGTGTGACTGTCGTCATTTGATTTGCACGAGATTCCTGGACGCCGCCTGTAACTCAGAAACTGAAATATGCTTTCGAGTTACCAAAACCGTACTCGAGTGGTCCTATAAAAATCAAATGACAACAGTCACATGCGAGGAGATGAGCTAACTGTTTTTAAAAAGGAAGTGGCAAACTTCAAATTCTAGGTGCAAAAGTGGTAGTCCATACATTTACAAATTTACGATGATCTCTACTTCAAAATTAGATATCAAAACGTGTTATTATATTTTTATAATTTTACATCAAAATATCTAACCTCGTCCTTCGGATAATTATTTCATATACACGTTCAGAAAGTACTAAAATAAAAAAACAAAAGTTAATAAAACTTTCCAAATTGTTAGTCTCTGTATATTTTTTATTATATCAAGCAGATGTTTAATTTCCCTAGCCTACTTTATGTAAGTGTATAATAATTTAGATATTGATTTAACAATTTCCTAAAAAAACAAAACACATCATTGAGTGTATGTATGTAGGTATAAATTAAAAAAAAAAAAAGACTATCTGCATGACTTTCATTATGTACAGAGGCTGTGATTATATTACACACCTTAATTTGTTCTGTTTATCCTTGTTTATTACAACCACAGTACCACCAGCAGCAGCAGCACAATATTCAAGTTAACTAATTTTTAATTCCATAATTTCAGGGTCGGGAACTGAACCCTTATCTGCAACATACGCACCGACAATCTCACAACTGGCCAGTGGACCATTCGCTACATCGCCGATCCCAACTTCATCCCTAGCAGCAGCAGCCGCTGGAGTAGTAGCAGGAAAACAAATGGAAGGTAAGGGATATAGGAATGATATGAGTTGCCGAGTAATAACCATACCCAGAACCTTTTTGTTTTACAGGCCCCGAAGGGAGCAATCTATTCATATATCATCTACCTCAGGAATTCACGGATACGGATCTCGCTTCAACATTTCTACCCTTTGGAAATGTCCTATCGGCCAAAGTTTTCATTGATAAGCAAACCAATTTGTCGAAATGTTTCGGTTTTGTCTCATACGATAATCCAAATTCAGCACATGCCGCAATTCAAGCTATGCATGGCTTTCAGATTGGCACAAAAAGACTTAAAGTTCAACTGAAGCGTTCTAAGGACGCAGCTAGGCCATATTAAGTACCTTTTAAGAATATAATGTTAAAACGAAAAATATGTTTTCTATTTTACTTTATTTTTATTATTGGATACATACATATATATATATATATAATAACATTTTTTGCATTCTATGAAGTATATAGTTAAGGAATCTATAAAAATAAGGAGAAGAAAAAAACAGAGAATTTTAAGCGCTTAAACTAGATTGAGAATCTTAACGTAGGACTATTATGATGAAGCCAGTTTCGTTTTGTTATTTTATATATATACTTTAAATATTATTGTATATTTTAATAGTTTTTTTTTTTTGTCGTCAAGCTCTTAGCTCTAATATTGTTATTTTTGAATAAGGTGGCTATAATGTATACATAATATTATGTAGATGTTCTTAAATTATTTGCTAATTTCTAGTACAATGCACTTTAGTTACCTCGCCTCTGAGGTTTGACTTTCTTGCGGAATTGCTATACTAATTTACCGATATGCACAAATCGGAAGAATAAGTCAAGTATAGTCAAATCTGGGGTATTAGTTCATAATGAAATCGTACTTGAAGTATGTATCAAACCTAAGAGAAACTGCACAAAAATCTGTGAAATGTTTTTAATAATTTATTTCGTTATCGATTTCTATTTCTATCTAGATATATATGTATAGTAGGTACATATATGTATGGTACATCCTAAGAATATAATGTATGTAGTACTTAAGAGAGAGTGTGAGAGCGAGAGAGAGGTAGAGTGCGAAATAGAGAGTGAGAGAGAAATAGATAAATCCAGTTGCCTTAATAAAGTATAATATACAATTTATGTTAATTACTGGGAATAAATGAAGAAGAAAAATAAATTCAAATTAATGATAATAAATTATTATCACATAATCGATCCTATAAAAGCCTCTCCCAGAAGTTCATAATTATCAAATTCATACACACATACCTACCTACCTCATAAATATAAGCGATAGATAAATCATTAATTAATTTATAGAATATAGCATCTCTTGCATCCTAACTGTGAACCCTGGCTAAATTTATTCATATTATTGATTGAAAAGCAAGAACTATCTACGAGAAATTTTTGAAAAATAAGAATATTTCCGAGCTTCGAAAGTATAATAATATGTAATTTTTGACGGAAGCAAAATTTAAGGAAGCAATGTTGTTACTGTTACAAATTGATACAAAAAAATAATTACACAATCAACTGGAGGATGTAATCAAGCAGGTACGCTCGTTACTCCTTACTTGTCGTACAAAAATGAACTGCCACAATATTACCACAACTGAAATGAAATCCAATGTCGATGAATACTACATACCCTCAGGAAAAGCGACTCAGGACTTAACTTAAAGTGTTCGTTTATTTAATTTATTTGTTTTATTTTATTATTAATTTTCAATTAAATTTTCAGAAATTCCAGAGCACTACAGATGCGAAGGCAGAAAAATGCCATTATACAAATATATGAAATATTGTGTATGAAAATTAAATTTATTGTGGATTGATCATCAATTTGGAAGGTCGAAAATGAGTAAGTTACTCCATAATTTCTGTATATCACATCTGCTACAGTAAAGTAGTTTTGTATTTATTTCAAGAAATACAAATTCCGGTAGTAATTTAACAAAGACAAACTCTAACTATTTTAGTTTTAAACGAATCTTGTACCATATCATTACTCATTACGGTATAACCTGGTATCGACATTAATACGGATCATTTAGTCAAATTTGACACTAATAATAATATTTCAAGTGCCAATCTGCTGAGTTCTGGTGTTCTGTTAGAGTTATAATCATCCACGCGCTCATAGTATTTCGACAAGAATATATTGCGATTTTCAACAAACAACAAATTTTCTTCCAGACCTTATAATTAATTAGTCTCTAACCAACTACTATTTTCAGAAGAACTCTTAATAAGAATAAGAAAATAGAAAAGCTCTGATTAAATTTCATATAATTACTTTTAGTAATTCCATTTGGGAATGTCTGCTGCAAGAGTTTCTTTTATGGTGTTAATACCGAGATTACTTAAAAAGATTAAAACTTGTATCTCTCGACTTTTCACTCATACATACTACAAAAATGTTTTCTTATATAATTTACCGGATAATAGAGAAGCTCACTCACTGCTACCCTCTAATCAAACAATTAATTTTAAGAACTTAGTTGAATTAAACTACTCCGAAGCTAGGAATTATATTTAACGCACATATTGTTCTAATCTAACAACTAACCACCCTGGCTAATGAAAACTAATCCTATACATACATGGAAAATTTAATATATAATAACTATAGAAAACTATAAATCCATTCCTCCCAATCTAACGATTATTTTGGAGAATATTTATTATTCGAAAGATATTTACCTTACCCCCGTGGTGCGATGCGACCACTATGAGCTTTTGTTTACAGATTTCGGGATGAAATGTGAAACATCTTAATAACTATATAAGCTCTCTTTCTCTCTCTGTCACACACTATTTAATGGGGGGTTACCCTGAGAATAAAACTTTCATCGGTATATCTGTTATCGCCTTAGGCCTCTGCTGCTATACATATAATAACAACAAATAAAGACCAACCACTAGAAAGGCAAAGGTCTGTACAAATTTTGCCCAAAAGTGGTTAAGTCAACGAGGATTATTTACCAGGGGATAAGCTCATTTTCAATGATACGAGTAAGCAATGGGCCGCCTGGGCGCACTGGATAGACTTGCTAATTTTCCTGAAATTAAATAAACTATTTAAACTTAAATATTTAGGTATCAAGTTGACTCCAAAGATTGTTTACTCAATTGGTCGATAATGGGATACTTTTGTTGATGAAGGTACATATACATATATAGAAGGGTTTGTTGTGAAAGTGATTTTATATTATGTATGCAAGTATACGTCTACGTGTTAACTAATTTTCTCTACCAATATAAATGCCTATACATATATATATATATATGTATGTACGTACATATAACGTCCTTGTGTAGGATATTATGTGGTTTATTTGTAAAGCCAACACTCATGAGTTATTTATGGTGTCATAGTTGAAGCTATTAATGCTCTTTATTTCCCTAAATAGGTAAATTCCCTAAGGTGATTTAATGCTAATTGTTAGATTCACTTTTACCCACTACAAAATCTGATTTTAGTTTAGAGATGATGTTATAGCTGATCCACCCTTGGAATTTGTAATTAGGCATAATATATGTTTTTGTGTTTGTGTATAACATTGTAAATATTAGCATTGATGATGAGAATTAATGGCCTGTACGGTATTCAACCCTTTATAGCTCATCTTAGTTTTTCTAATTTTATAACAACTATAGTAAATAAATAGTGATGTCGTCATGACAAATGATATTAGCTATTATTCATACAAAAAATCTTCAAATAAAAATTAATCTTTCATTTGAATGCGCCTTTTAAGGTAGCACAATATATAATTATGCAATAAATAAAAACATTGCACCTATACTCATAACCTACCACGATATTTAACTGATATTACTTTTTTGTTTTACGACAATGTTGCGAAAACAGTTTATATAGCTCAGTAACCATCGCGAGGAGTAGTTGACCGGTTGGAATTTGTGTATCATTTAAGTTATCAAAACCATCAAGAAGCTGCACAAAATTACGACTACACTTTTACATCGCATTTACAAATATTTGCTACAGATTACTGATTCTGTAACTAATATCAAGCAAGCTATTTAAGATAACTATTATATACAATCAACTTGAAAGTTTAGAGCAAACTAAGGTTAAAAGCTTGTTAAAATTTGGCTAAGTTAACTCGAAAATAACAAAAAAGTTATTGTAACGTAAAAACGTCGAAAAGTTTTTGTAACTTGTTAATTATTACGATAATAGTTAAAGCTACCCGTTCTTAGAACGGGATTACGTCTTTTACAATATTACTGTTCAAACATTTCATGGAAAATCAGCTCTCCTTGTTATTGATTTTGATGAATGTTTTGATGTGATACTCTGGATCACAACAACGTCACATAAACTTGATCATGTGAGAAAACGGCCGTGTCTAAATATATAGTCGAATGTCTGACCTTGTGATTTATTGATTTCCATCACAGAGGCTGAGATCATCATAGGATGAATCGCACGGTTTCTGATGAAGCCAAATCGATTCGCGGGATAAGATCTATTTCACTTCGATTACATTCGGGAATAATCCCTGCCATTACATAACTCTTTCTTTGGATTCAAGTTTCGCAACAGCATTATGATAACTTCTTCTTTCAACAGCAACAAATGTAACGGCATACCCGTTGTGGTTTGCTCATTAAGAAATTCTGCTGGAAAGTTTAATACGTCGTTGGGATCTTCTAAGGTGACATAATCTGCTCTATAATAGATGGTTGGATTTGCTGAATATTGTCTCCGTAGATCGATGCAATAAGGTTACCCCCATTAACTATCGCTTGAAGGATTTCGATTATGTCGTCATGTCCAGTCCAGGAATTGGTGAATGGTGGAATTTGACGGATTCCTTTATATTCCTTCCCAACGGCAACTCATTCGCGTAAATTTCTTGTAGTCCGTACTTTGAAGGCGTTGTTATCTCATCTATGATGATAAGGGCTGCCTGTATCAAAACTGCAGCCACAGGGGAATTAAGACGCATCGATGAAACGAAAGTATCGAGGAACTTCCGCTGGGTACTGTTCGTTCACCTTTCATCAGAGTTGCGGCTATTTCGGTTTAAAAAAAAACTTCATAGATATATATTTTCTTTTCGCGGTTATACTTAAGTTTATAAAAAAAAAACCTGCTAGTTTGTTTTGTAGTAAGTTGAAAAAAATGAAGAAAGAGCCATTCGAAACAAAACTCAGTCAGTCTCATTTTCGTTAACAATTATTTTTATCAGAGCTGTCGTAGATAGCATCAATGATATTTGACCTTTACTAGCTTAGATATATCGATCCATAAATATTATGTCGCTTGTTTATTGAATGTGCCCCCTCCCCTCTTTTTCCCAGTACAGAGTCTGGTATCGGAACATATTTCAGGACACATGTAAGCTTGATTTGATCCATTATCTATTAACCAGTTTCAAAAATTACCAACATTTTTTTTTTTTTTAATAAATAGCAAAAAGTGTACAATTCAAAGGTTAATGCTGCTATATTTCATGCATTTACATAAAAGAGTGTGACTTGTGTTTTTTACTGGAAATAAACACACCACCCCCATTGCGGTAGAAATATTTCGAAATTGATTTATTCTCATGTCGAAGGGCCGATAAATGTGTGCGGTTAAATGTTTATATTAAAAATTGTTATGAATTTATTATTAATGTGAAATTTGTACAGACAGACCCGACTATACTTTGCATTTAAATTACTTTCAGGATGAAAATTTATTTTCCGTTTGTCTGTTCAACCGCTACTGAAATTTTCCTCATATTTTGTTATTTCTTTTTTTTTTTATTCTCATTTTTGTATCGCAGTTGGATGCTCCGGATGCTGTGATTTGTTTACCAATTTTATATTCATAGCATGGAGGAAACGCATTTTGACGTGATTTTCATATTATACTAATACCTCTACTATTATATCTACTATATCTAACTATTGAAAATATTTTCGACCACTGCATACGGAGGACTAGATAAGCAAAAACATTGTTAGAAATCCAAAGTTATTGAAATATTGAACGTGTCAAGTTATTGTGGCACGTTAGATTTAATATGCAGAAAATTTTCCAAATTGCATTAAGAAAATTGAATGCTGTAAATATGCATTTCTCAGTGTGACACTGTGCATAATGTATTTTTGTAAGCTTAGGGTTCTGCATGCAATTGAGGCTCCAAATAATTTTATACTTATGCAGGATATTTTTTCCTGCAGGAACGTGCTGTAGAAAATATTCTATAAATCGAAACGAAATGTGTTATCTTAAAGAATGACAATAGGTTATCACTGAAATTTGAAATTTGTATAATGCTGCTAGCTGAATAGCCTTATAACTATGTTTCCTTTTAGATTTTTTTTTTTAATCTGTAGTAGGTACGTTAATGGGTCAAACATCCCTCGAATATGCCTACTTTTTTTATAGTAGATTACGCAGGAGGGGACTTATCGGTAGTCCTTTGAAAGTCTCCCATAAAATTCTTACTAGTTGATTAGATCTATTTTTTCTAAACACCACTAATACTAATTTGAAAATAATCTTATTTCCAGTATTATTATTTAACTCTTTCAAAGGTGAAATCTCGTAGATTCTTCACGATAAATATAAAATGTAGGGACGTATAAACTCTAAAAAAGAGATAGTAAATGGTAAAAATAAACAAATCTGATATTGATGCACTCTGGTATATCTCAAAGATCTCCACTTGTTCCTATTTTATTCAATTTGAGATGACTAGTAAACAGTATAAATATGGATGGTTTTCTATGGAGTCGTCTTCGATCTAGGTCCGTACAAGACCGTATAAAAATAAATTAATGTTTGTAGTTTGTGGCTACTTGACTGAAAAAGTTTCGCAGTTAGCATGTCAATATACTTGTACCTACTGCGATATGATACTAAATTTTGGGGAATACTTTTTCTTGCTAAAAGAAAATTGTCTACAGAAAATGTTCAGTTTGCTTAAGAAAATAAAAAACAAATTTATAAATGAAATTTTCTAACCAAGTATAGGCTTGCATAGGTTTGTTCGATGCTCCGTGTAAAGCACTACTGTAAATTTTCGCTTACAAAATGGCGGCTATTTACCAGGATTTTGTGCATTGATCAGTTAGGGTAACCCAATATAATTTGACATTTCTCTGACAGTTCTTCTCAGTATAATTAAATGTGAAAATTTATAAATGGGTGAAGACAAATAAAATGTGTTCTAGCTATTTTTCTATTTCTTTTCTTCTAATTTTTGCTTATTTTTGCTTAAGAAGTTGTATATGCCCCAATCAGCAACAAATTTCAAGTGACAAATGTCAAAATCTTACCCCAAAAAAATTTTTAGTGTAAGTTCGGAGTAATCTGGTTAGCTCTAGATTTTTCAAAAACCAGAATAGTGTAGAATTAGAGTGCCCTAGATTTACCCGGTGTTTTCATTGAACAGACCTCTTGTATTTATTCCATTTATTTGTTTTGTTTCTTTTGTGTTTTCTTTATTCTATAGGCGATATTGATTCGAATGCAATACAACAATCATATAACTATTGACATAGCTCTATTACTGTTCTAAAAAAAAAAGTGACCAAACTAACAATATTTTTTTTTTCTCACATTAAATTCATCCGGAATTTATTTTGCAGAAAACTGCATACGGACTTCGTAAAAGTTGACACTCAAAACAGGGATGTAAGAACTCCTTTTATTCTCTTAATTCCGGTTAAATGGTGACGCTCAAAATAATCTATGTACGAATCCCCACATGATTATAGATCTGTTCGCGTACTTCTCCTGCAAAACCTTTCTGGGTAAAAACTTACTAATTGTGGGTTGGGGGATGTAAAAAGTATGGAAAAGTACACAAACGATTTTCCTGCAGCTTTGTTTTAAAAACGAGAAGAAGAAGTGCGAAGTGACATACCTTGTTGTACTCATTCAAAAGTCCAGGGAAAATACTGAATGGTAAATCTAATCCATCTGCATTCGACTTTTATTATGTTTTAAAAACTTTAAAGAAATTTAAAAAATTGAACTCTTATGACAACTGCTAATTTTTTTTGCGAAAATGGTGCAGTAAGTCCTTTGACACACGATGATACACACTCGAGACTAGACACGACGTAAAATGGTACACGTAGTTTATACACGGTTGATACACGTTCTTCAGGCAGCAAGGAAAATTCATCCTTTCCATATGTTCTATTCACACACACAAACCGAGGACACGCATACATATGTAATAAAATACTCGTGTATCATCCGAGGCTTAGTCCCATGACACACGATGATACACACTCGGGACAGACACGACGTAAAACCGGTTTTTGTATCGAGTGTGTATCAGACTATGGTACACGTAGTTTATACACGGTTGATACACGTTTCTGAGGCAGCAAAGAAAATTCATCATTTCAATATGTTCTACACGCACACAATTCGAGTACATGCATACATATGTAATAAAACACTCGTGTATCATCCGAGTCTAGCCCTCTGCTCTAAATTGAGGTAACACGAAAATGTTCTAAAATAGTGCTAAGAAAACCAGTTTTTAGTACGGTGTATCGCTTGTGTATCATCGTGTGTCACCGGACTAAGTAAAAACTTTGGGCAAATTTTTGCAAGAAAACGGTGACGTATGCATAGCTCGTGTAATTTTCTGCCACGAGAAAGTACACGAACGGAAAATGTGTAAGTTCGTACAAATTCATTACAATGCATTGTCCCAAAAATGATTACGCGAACAGACAGAAGAGCAACGCGCAAAAAGAAAAAATTACAAAATATCCCCATAAAAACCCACTAAGTTACAAAATATCCCCATAAAAAAAACCCTGTACCTATCACTCAATTCTTATTACTTCCCAGTTTTTTCCCCTATCATTGAAAGAGAAACGTCACCCAAAAGTATGACGTTCATTTTTCCATAAATTTTTTGCTATCCGGCATACGTTCTTCTGCGTTGATCGCCTTTTTGATTTTTGTCATTAATGTCGGTCGGCTAAGGCTTTAATTGCCCAAGTGTATAAAACGAAGGCCACTGCAATAGAATCGGTTTATTATGTCCGTGCAAATGCATCGATCAGAAAGAAAGCGATAGAATGATGAATAGCTTGTGAACAATGGTCGATCACACTACTTTCTCTGTCATATAATACTTCTAGTCCAGCTTCCATCCAGGCACATGGTGTCCCATTGCCTGAATCAGAACAATTTGGCAGTCTTTAGTGATTAGATCAATTTTTGTGGCTCTGGAGCGGCCATTTTTGTGTCAATTTATTGTGATTTTCTATCCCATAATTTCATTGTTAATTTATATTTTGTTTTAATTGTGTCCATTTCCCTTGATATTATTTATCGTGTTGTTTGCTATTTTAGTGTCATAATTGGTTTTTGAAAACAAATGTAAAACTTTTTGTTTTAAGTTTTTAAGTGCGGCGTGAATTTTTACGGTACCCAACAAACATCGAAAGAAGGGATTAAAGAAATAATTACATAACACATATATATACATATATACATATATATATATATATAGTGATGGGAAGTGTTAGATAAATAAAGGATTTTTTTTTCGGTGGTAAGCTGAACAAAGTGAAATTTCTTTAAGGTGAGCACAATTTTTTTGTTATTTTTTTTTTTTTTTTTGTATGTGGTTTCTCGTCGGTTTATTAGGCATAGGTACATACATATGTACGTACTAAAAAATTCCGAAATTCATATATTCCCTTCTATAAAGAACTATTATGAGCTAACTTCAATCTACATTCCTTAATCATAATTAAAAATATATGGGACTTTGTGGCTACATAAGCTTTTGTATGAGTTAAATGTAAAAAAAAAACCAGCTGTTGTGTTTAATTTGTTCTTTTGTGAACATCTAGCGCAGCAAGAGGCATCTTTTACTACGATCTTAAAATGGTTATTAAAATTGCTTTTTAATTAATAGTAAATGAGAAATATCTTTCACCCATACGCATAATATTCAAATGTAATTTTGATTTTCATGCATTCTGTCTGTCTGTTTGCCTATCTGTATGTCGGTACGATAAGTTGAGAACGCGTTGACTGACTGAGAACTGAAACTTCGTACACGATTATTTTATTAAAATTGCAAATCAAAGATAAAGAATTTGTAAAATTTGGCAGCTCGTTTCCATGGTTGATTTACAAAAAAATTCGGTTGTTATGTCAGATTTATTTGGACACTGCTTTGAACGTCTTATTGCAGAGAGCTGAAATTTTGTGCACAACTGACATAAAAATTATAAATGGAAATATTTGGACTTTCCTCAGTTTTCTTTTTATGAGTACCTACCTATTATTTGTATTTAAGAAGTGCTTCCAGGACCTTATAATATTCATATATGAACGGGAGTGATAAGATACGAATCCATGATTTTCTTGCTTGATAAACTTGATGGTAGCTGCTATGATTAGATAGGACTGCATTAAAATAAAATACTACAATTCCGAATATATTTATGGTGGTACATAGCACTTGATCCAAAACTGATTAATTGTGGTTCCAGTGAAGTAAACTATTATAACAGTTTTATAAAAAAAAAAAAAAATGAAATCCATCAAACATTTTGAATGTGGAAAGCGTATAAAAGTAACCCTTTCACGAACACATAGACAGCTGTTTTCCCATTGTAAACGCTTTGACGATGTAATCTTGATAAGCGATGCGAAATATAGTCCTACACGATTATCTGATCGGCGATAGGAATACTAATCGATTGTAAAGTTTTGATATATCTAACAAAAAAAAAAACATCAGTTAGTACTTAAGTAGCTGTCGAATTTCAGGATGATTTTTATACCCTTAGATGATGAAATCATAGGATATACTAATGTTTTTCATTCCGTTTGTAAATCATAGAAATAATAATTGTAGAGCAAAAAATATTGGACACCCAAGCATAATATTAAAAGTTATTTTGATATTTGTATGTACGTCTGTCTGTGCCTTTAAAAAAAAATTTTTTTTTTAGTTTTTTGAATCCTACATATTTTTATTGTACTGAAAAATTTTTCAGAATAGGAAACGCTATGAAATTGGTTATCATCATTTTTACTGTCCGACGAACCGTTCTTGAAATATATACGAAAAGTCACTTCAAAAATCAAACTTGCACAGTTGGAAATTACATACGGCCATTCATCTAGGGTATGAAAATATTGGTGTTAGTTAGACAAATTCGAGCTTTTCTACTTGTTTTATACTACTTAAATCCCATCGGTATTTGTTTTAAGTGATCTTTTTTTTTTACAAGACCTATGTTTTAATTCAAAAAACATTACTAATTCCAAAAATTAGAATATATAACCATGTATAATAATATGTAATATTGTACTATGAACTCAGAATCTGAAAGCGTTTTACACTCTATATGCACTTCGAAAATATCCGACAATTGTGTTGTCAGAACAAAATGGATGTACATAGCCCGTTTGACTGTTCTATACTGAAATAAATATCTCCAGGAGAGTCAAATAAGATAAAATATATACGTATTTGCGGGACAACCTCTATTCAATGTTCATAATGGCTTCAGTTTTGTGCTCATGGAACACATGATATATTTTAAACGGAAGTTGCAAAGTACTCGTGTCATGCATATGGGCGGGTTGCTGTATAGAAAAGGGTCAGGGGACGAGGCCCAGGGATATACTTACTATATAGTAGAAACAATCCAGCGCTGAAATTTTGAAGCAGAACTTTCTAAGCACTTTTGGTCGAACGAGACGTTTCAAACAAAGGCGAAATGCTATACGAAATCCATTAAATATTTAACCAAATGTCTCCAAGTTGTTAATGAGACTGAATGCAGAAATGAATGCAGACTTCCTTGTTTCCAGCTTGCCATCCACATGTGGAACAAAACGCCACAAAATTGCTTCAATTGAGAGGAATGTGCAGAGTTAAATCTCCTTAGGATAGCAGGCAAAAATGTGTTAAGCTCCATTTTATCCTTGATGGAGTTGTCCTTTGTGCTATAAATCGCAAACCGGGAAACACTCGACTGTAATCCAAGTGCCATGTAATTGAAGCATGAGCGCCGGCGTTCGGTCGCCCGCCCTGCGAATTATAAACTTAAGTACAAACGGAGTGAGTTGTGATGCACGTGGTGTGTATGCAAATTAAAAAAAAAAAAAATTTAAAACTGCTGGAATGGCGTTACTAATGTATATATATATATATGTGTGTATGTGGGTGTGTGTGTGTATGTTGTGTATAGGAGGAGTGTGTTAACATGTCGATGGCGCCCTTCTGCGAGAACGTAATTAGGGACTTGTTTTGCTGCCAGCATGCTTCTTTGGTCACAAGGACTTGTCGGCTCCACCAGGGAACTGAATACTCTCAACCCGGAACAAGTTCAAAAGTCTCAAAGTACTACGGAAAATTTTTTAATTTGAATTTCGCCATTAAGTGAATTTGCATGCAATGTACCGACCCAATAGTTTGTGAAACCCCCTTTTTTTTTGGATTTTTTTTTTTTTTTATGAGGAGCTAGCTGTGTTTTAATTTAATCTGGTGGTGGCGCATTACCTGTTCTTTTTCTGGAATGTGCTATGCACCAGTTTGTTAAAATTGTTCTCCAGAGGATGAGGACAACATGGTCTGGATTGTCGATAGAAACGGCTTTGAAAATGTAACATTGTATGTACTTGAGCTTAGTTGATGTTATTAATCAGCTGGAACCGCTGGAAAATATTGTTGACTAACAATATCTGTCTTCCTTGATTAGTATTTCTGCGAATATTTGTATTAATTCTACTAAATTTTAAAATTTACATTACCGGCTTAGATTGAGACCTGTAGAGCCGTAGCTATTTCAATTGTTCGTGATTTAGTTTACCTACATCCACACAATAGTACACAGCCAACTTATTCGGAACATTTGTAATCTTCTTTCTGCCTTTGCCTTGTAGATATTCTATATGGTCCTTCCGCTATTTACTCAAATCAATTAAATTTTTCATGCTGAGTTATTACACAAACATTTAATGGGTATTGAAAGGAAAATATGGATCTCTAATGAAACATGGGCCAAAATTTAAAAAAAAGAGGATGATCAGAGCCTGTTGTCTCTATGGCATTTATGAGTATAAATGATGATCTAACACCAACAAAACAATATTTCAAAAAGGATAAAGATATAAAAAAAATTCAGCAATGAAAGATAAAAGTCAATGCCCCTAATAAAGAATGTGATAGAATTCAGCTACCTGGTAGTATCTTAAATAAAGTAAAAAGTGATGAGTGAAAAACATGAAAAAGTCTTTGGTACCAAAACTTTCACAATTATTGTCGGATTTTTATCAAATTTCATATATCGATAGAATATATATTGAATTTTTCTCCATTCACCTTTGGGTACAAAATTCGAATTCGAAAATACCTTTTATAACGGTTAAAATTGGACATTTTCGAATTCGAATAACTTCTATTTGAATCGTACGATTTTTTAATTATAGCACTTTTTTGAAAGATCTTTTTATTCTGAACCAAGTTTTTCAAGTTTTAGTTCATTTGGACTTTTGAGTGGGGAGAAAAATAGGGTGGGGGGAATTTTCGATATTAACTCTAACTTGAGTAATTTAAGGAGTAGGGGGATGAAATTTATACACCTTATAGATATTTTGATAAGCTATCTTTTGGTTTTCGAAAATATTCGAAATTCGAAACAGATTTCGAAATTCACGCAGTTGAAATTTTCAAATCGTCATTTCAGATTTTCCTTTATTTCTCCACTTCCTGAGGGTCTAGCGAGATGTTTTAAGATTCGTTGGAAAGCCTATGGGCGTGGCTATAAAATATCAAAAATTTAGAAAAACGATATTTTCGAAACGCTCGGAAAAGGGGGAAATAGGGTGAAGGGTGCTATCACGAAAATCGTCCTAGATTCCGTACTTCTTATCACATTGGGATGAAATTCTACACCTAAATTCAACTTAAAATTTCCCATAGCATTATGGTATTTTTTTTTCGAATTTCGAAAAATTTTCATACAAAATTGATGATTTTCGAAAAACGTAAGGGTCATTTGCCCGGCTTATAACAAGTGAAATTCCAACTCCACTGGGTCGAGTGGGGTATCGTTGGAAAGAGAACACTTCAAATTTTACGAATCTGAAATTTCACCCCCCTCCACCCTTCCTTGTGGGTGGGGGGAGGTAAAACGTAACGTGAAATGTTAGGGGGTGGAGCGGGGGAGGGGGGTGTCCGAGGAAAATTTCGAACGCGCCAAATGAAAGATCCCTTCGAGTACTATCGATTTGTGCACTAATATCGCTTAAGGATGGTACTGGGTTGATTTAACAGGGTGTTCAATTTACATCTACCCGCATCACGGTGCTACCCCACAAAAAAAGTTATTGCAAATTTGGGATCCCAAAACATAAGTAATAGCGCATCAAAGAGCATGAAACTTTCTGGAAAACTTAATAAAACATCAGCGAAAAACAAATTGGTGTGATCGATTTTCTTTTTCTGCCCTTATTTACTTAATAATAGTATTTGAAGTTCAGAAATTTGCTTTAATTATTTTCAATATTCGAACCTGTTTTGCGGGGAGAGGGGGGACCCGATGAAAAAACTAACTTCAGATTCATCTTTAATTCAATAAAGGGATTAAAGTTATGAAAAAAAATTTGGGGTGGGGGGATTTTGTGGTGGGGGGGGTTGTTACCCCCACCCCCCACAAGCCCCAAATTTGGCATGTGGGGTGTCTAATTAAAGCCCCCGCCGAGCTCTATCGAATGGCGTTTTTCAAATTTCAATTGAGTATACTTCGTAGTATATTTTTTTCACCCTCTTACATTTTACCTGAAAACCACTTTTTCACTTTGTCGGACCCTGCATCATAACGGATGCCCGTAGAGAAAAAATTTTATATTCAAATTAAAGGTAACCAAATTCTCTATCCATTAGAAGGTTTTCATTTGTGATTTGAGACATTTTCTCACTGAGTTTTTCCTCCCGAAGTTCAAAGTTTTTCCTCATCTGGGTCCCATATACCCCATTACTACATATGAGTTATTTTTCCAATTTTTTTTTAACCATAGGCATTAGTGTTCGATTACGAAACTTTTTTATCTTTACAAAAAAATTTCTCCGAAGCACCGTTATTCCGTAAAGAGAAATTGTAAATTTTTACATCATCTCACGGCAAAAAGCGGCAAAAAGCCGTCGTAAAAGGAGGTTGTTCTACTATTATTAAAATTTCTCCTAAACTATTAGTCCGAGCGGAAAACTAATTAGAAATAAACGTTCCCAACAAAACAGGCTTCATTTTATCCGCTGACATTATACTCAAAAAGTGTATAATTAAGTAGTAATAGTAGAAATAAAAACTTTGAAAACGACCAAAACGGTCAGAAAACGCCATGAAAAACCGGCATTTCCTTAATTTAAGCCATTTGGTTGAGATACTTTTGTTTTTATTTTAGCTATTTTTAACCGGATCTTCATAGTTCATATTTTCTATGATAACTATGACCCCTGGGAATCTTGTGGATTTTTTTCAATTTTTTCCGGAGCCGGGAAGGGCTCCTACGGGCCCATTTAATCACCCTGTTCCCAAAATAACAAATTTCATTCCCATAATTACATTGCGAGGCAAGCTAAATTAGTTTGATGAACACACATACGTATATATTATGCGAAACTAATTTTCACTTGTGTATGAAAGCATTTGTATATGAGCTAAGAAGTTCACAATTTCATTGAAATATATGTATTTATAGCGCAAGTCAAGAAAGATAGTTTGGCTTAGCCAGTAGGGCGCTAGGTCAGAGAATTTAGGGATTGTGGGTTCGAGTGTTGAGCATGAATTTTTTTCAATATTGTATTTTTTATATATATGGCGGGTTCATTGCTAAAGTGAACCAAGTATAGTTGGTCTATTGTAAAAAATTCACAAATCTTTTTCAAGCTTTTGGTTTGACGGCTACTTAGAATTGTATGATATTCAAGTAAATTGGTACTCATTACATGTACCAGTACCAGTACTTATATTGGAAATAAATTTACCAGTAAAAGTGAGACTTGATGCTTATTATGAGGATTTTTTTCAACATAAAGCAAGGTTGGCCTATTTATTATTAGAGTACCTATATGGAAAAAAATAAAGAAAAATATGATATATGAGACGGATTTGGATGTAGGTTTATGTGAAATGTAACATTCAAATTTAATTTTTTTTTTTTAAAAGCCCATGTGCAAATTTTTTCCCCCGGATGGACGGACATGCAAAACTCAAAATAACTTTTAATAATTTGCGTATAACCCATGATTACATAACCTGTATATACATATACCCTGATTTACAGATTTTCACGGCAGGAGATTGTTCTACTCTTATTAATTTTTCTTCTAAACTATTAGGCCGATCGTAAAACTAATTAGATTTAACTTTATGTCCTAAAAATAAATCTTTTTACTAAATCTCGATGCGATTCTAATTACCGATTCGCCGATGAGTTTTGTATGATACTATCTTTCATCGGTCATTACATTACATTCAGCGCCATCTTTTTTGTATATCCTGCAACAATTAAGCCACTTTTTTTCTCTTAACATTATCTCTAATCCACTAGCTTTTATCTAAAATAAACTACAAGACATTATTCAAAGCCGTTTAGCAATAACTAACCAAATAAGTTTGCATCGTTCGCTAAATTAGATTCTAATTAGATTCGTCCCTCATTTATATGGGGAATGTTACGTACGATTGAAATGTTTTAATTTTAACGGGACTTATAGCAATCGTATAAGTCCCGTTATAAATTTAGAAGTAGTATACTACTGTCCCTAAATTATTGTGTTTTTTTCAATGCTATCCGACAAACGGTTTAAAAGATTGTCATACATAGATTTCATTATGTCATTTAATTTTCATGCTCATATTAAGGAATGAATTAAAATTCCCGTTATTTTTTAATTAATATGCTAATTTTTTTAGCTTAATTTTTATTACGATTTTTTTCTGATTTTTTGAGCATATTTTCAAACTCTGCCGACATACGTGACAAAATCTGAATATTCGGCGCCCGAAATCAGCGTCCTGAAAATTGATTTGGAAATTTCGTTATACGAAATAACAATTATTCTAATTTTTAATTTTTTTCTAAAATTGTGATCATAAAAGGATTGTCTATACCGAATTTTAGCATTCTCTGATTTTATTTTCCTATTTAAAAAAATTAAAATGTCCTGGAAATGTAAGGTCCATTAGACGACTCCTGGTGGGGGCCACATAAAGCAACTGAACAGTCTATTTCAAGAAGTGGTTTTTGACATTCCTACTTTATCGTTTAAAATTTATTTGAGCCAATTCGGTTACTTCGTTCAAATTCTACAAGCATTTGAGTTCGACAAGTCCAGCCAAGATTTGCGAAATCAAGCATTTTGTAAGGGTTTGCCCATCAAAAAATCTGAAAAAATCATGATTTCATTTTTTGAGCCTACCCCCACATGTGAGGACTCATTGGAAAGGTCTCGATGAGTACATTACAGAAATAACAAAAATTTCCCCCCTCCTCCAATTTTTCGGGTGGTTTAGGACAAAAAACAGTTATTTTTGCAGTCTGCGCTTCCTACCGGCGCCCCCTTGAACTACATAGACTTGTAATGCAGAAGGCCAGTATAGCTACTTATGTCCTATAATTTTTAAAATTTATTTGAAGTCATTACCTCTTATCATTCAGGAGATATCGAATTTCAAAGTATTCAAGTCCCAATTTAATTAGGGAATTCCTTGGTGCATGTAGGTATGTACATATGTATGAAAAGTGGTAAAGCATCAATTTCTTATTTTCATCCTATCTTAGCGATTGACCACTCATTGGAAAGGTCTTGGCGAGTACATTTTGAATATGCAAAAACATTTTACCCCCACCATATAATTTAGTGAAAAGGAAGGCGGGGAAAGGAATTATTTGTACTACGCGTACAGTTTGAGCACGTGTATCTCCTACAATTATTCACTTATTTCAGAAATTTTTCGATTTTCTGTTATTGTGAATTTTTCTGATTTTTTGAACATATTTGCAAACTCCTGGGACGAACAACGTGGCGTAATCAGAAATTTTTGAGCGTCAAATTTCCACCTTGAAAAGTGATTTGAAAATTTTATTGTATGAAATAACGGTTATTCCAATTTTTAATTTTTTCCTACAATTGTTATCATAAAAGGATTGTCTGTACTGAATTTTAGTATTCCTAGATTTTATTTTTCTATTAAAAAAAATAAAATCTCACGATTAATTTTTACGCGTCTGTATACACCCGTGAGATCGAACACAATTCGGTCTAAATATACATTTATAGCCCAAACTGAATAAGGAAGTTTGGCTCAGTCAGTAGGGCGGTAGGTGAAAGTTCTCGAGTAGGGCGGGTATGGGTTCGATTGTTGACAATGGCAGGGTTTTTCTTTTTTTTTTTAATTTTTTTTTATATATGACGGGTTTATTGCTAAAGTGAACCAAGTCCACTTTTACAACTGATAGTAATATTGATTAGAGTTGGTCCATTGTGATTTTATTTACTATTTTTATGAAAAAGGCCGTCTGCTTACTTTCAGCGCTCTAAGTGAACTATGCCTATAAAAAAATTCGAATACAAAATTTCAGTTCACTACGTAGATGCATTCTCAAATATTCTCAAATATATAGCGAAAAACTAAATTTTTAAAGAAAGCCCCATGAAAGAGATACCCGATTTGTTTTTTTTTTAAAGCCAGTGTGCAAAATTTCAACTCAGTTAATTGGAAATTTTTATTTTTCCTGTATCTTACTACGTTCATGCGTCAGTTTCCAAACAAGATAAACAAAAGTACCAAAGTGCCAAGTTCCCGCTTTGAAATTTGACAGTCAGGCTCTAATATGACCGAACTTCACGCACAGATAAGCCGGCATTTTGGTTACGCTGAAGGTAGATACACGACAAGTATTCCCATTAGAATTTTGACACATTGAAGCTGATAGCCTGTGACGTAATTGTGTGACTAATGTACTTGCATGTTTATAGGAAAGACAGAGAGATCAGAGAGCGTATTGTGTTCCCTGTACCGTGCTTTACTATACATTTCACGATATGACATATGGTGGAACATGGTTCGTAATGGGAATAACATGAATTCTATATACATTGGGGTACGCTCATGTACCTGAGAAGATGGCCTTATACCGGCGCGGCGCTCCCTTGAAATATCGAGACTTCCAATATAGGAGAAAGTTATAGTCACTTAGCTTTTAGCGTTCAGGAGATATCAAAATTCAAAGTATTTAAGCCCCTATCTAATTGGGGATTGGTGTACGTTCCATACATTATGTATGTATGTATGTAAGTGGTAAAACATCAATTTACTATTTTTCATCCAATCTTAACGTATGACCACTCATTGGAAAGGTCTCGATGAGTGTATTATGAACATGTAAAAATATTTTACCCCCTCCATATAATTTAGTGAAAAAGATGGGGAGGGTGGGAGTAAAAACCAGAATTGACTCCACTCTTTTGGCTATTGCTCCTCACCCTCCTTACCGTTTCTCTTCATTCTTTTTGCATATGGTAGCCAACCCCTCTCTCTACAAACAGGCAATCATCTGTTCCTCCCCTCACACCCTCGCGAGGCACACCATGCCAATCTACAGTCTACATTCAAAAAAAATTTCCGACATGCCTCCACTCTTTTGTCCATTGCTCCTCACCCTCTGGACCGTTTCTCTTCATTCTTCTCTCAAATGATAGCCAACCCCTCCCCCTACCTTTGGGAAAACGTCGCACCCATCCCAACCCTCTCGCCGGGCATCGCCGGCGGGCTCACCCTAGTTTTTACTTAAAACGTATCAGTAGAAGAAGAAGACATATAGGTGAAAGTTTGAGAAGTGTAAGAATGGCTTTTGGTAAACTGGGCAGTTTGGAAGTCTTCAAACATGGCGAGCGGCAAAAACAAATTTAACTCCTGCATGTAATCAATACTATTTATATGGAAGCAAAAAATGGTTTAAAAAAATACCATGTAACAAATTCCTAAGAATATATAAAATCAGCAACCTAATTAAAGCGAAGAAAGCTATTACTCTTCCATTCTAAATGTTAAACTCCCCAATAAAATCCTGTGGAACAATATTAAAAGAAGTGGACTTGTCGGGTCTAAGCTGAGCTCATGCTCAGTTGATCCTGACGAACTAAATCATGAATTTGTTTCAAATCATGTGAGCAGTTCTGCTGTTAATTTGGATAATGATGAATCAGTGAGTGTTTCTCTAGATCAAACCCAGTTTAGCTTCCTAAGGACTAATATTCACTAAGTAGGTACGGTAATGGACAGCATTAAATCTACTGCTGCTGGTATAGATGGCCTAAGTCCTAAATTTGTAAAAATGCAACACATGCTTTACAAGTTCCATTTTCCATAGAGCTTGGAAATCTTCAAAGATAGTTCCTGTTCCTAGGGATACTAAGACACAATGTATGGAGTATCTCCCAATTAGTTTGCTACCATATATTTCTAAAATAGTGGAGAAAATAATGTACCTGCAATTCTCTAACTTTTTGATATGTAATGAACTCTTACATGACAATCAGTCGGGGTTTCGTTCTGGACATAGTTGTACAACTGCTTTACTTAAGGTAAGTAACGATATTTCGCGGGCTATTGACAAGGATGAATTGACTGTATTAGTCTTCTTAGACTTTTCAAAGGCTTTTGATACAGTGGATCATTTGCTTCTATGTTGTAAGCTCAGTAGATATTTTAAATTTTCATCTCAGGCAGCTGATTTGATTTTCAATTACTTGAGTTACAGATCACAGGCAGTTTACATGAACGGTACCTATTCCTCCTTTTTACCGATATTATGTGGTGTACCTCAAGGATCGATCCTTGGTCCCTTATTGTTCTCCATGTTTATCAATGACATATTTCGTCAAGTTAAGTTTTGTGATTTACATCTCTATGCAGATGATGTACAATTGTACATCTCCAATCGTATTGGTCTGATTGAGGATAACATATCTCGTGTTAATGAAGATCTTGAATCAATACATTTATGGTCCTTGTCGAATAAATTGAAACTCAATCCAATTAAGTCTAAAAGCATGATTATATATAGGGTAAAATTAAACACAGATGGATATTCACCTGTGACTATTAATAATACTATTATTCCTTTTGTCGACTCCGTTAAGAGTCTTGGGGTTATATTTAATAACACATTCACCTGGGATGATCACATTAATTCTGTTATCAGAAAAGTTTATGGTGGACTTCGTACATTGTGGACATCCAGCTATTTTACGCCAAAGCCCACCAAATTGCTTCTTGTTCGTGCTCTACTAGTACCTGTAATAACCTATGGCTGTGAAATATTTGGCAAACTAGACTATAATAATACAAGGAAACTTAGCATTGCTTTCAACTCTATAACCAGGTATGTACATGGCCTTCGTAGATATGATCATGTATCACCCTATAGATACTCAATCTTGGGGTCTGATTTGCTAACCTATTTGAACTTTCGTATGCTAGTTCTTTTGGTAAGAATTATAAAATATCATAAACCTAGATATATCTTTGAACTTCTTAACTTTTCTAGATCAAATAGAACATTGCAACTAATTTTACCTAGGTCTCAATTCTTAATAACAAAACGCCTGTTTTTCAGCCATGTCATTAAATCATGGAACCAGTTACCCTCTCAAATCAGAAGCTCTATACAGGCCGGCACACTATCCTCTATAAGTCGTAGCATTTTGAATTTCTTACTTTAAGTAGTTAGTGATAAGTCTTAGCGTTCTATTTTTTATCATATCTTCTTCATCCTTCTTTTCTGTTTTTACTTCCTCCATCTCTCTTATTATATAATAACTTTATATGAATTATACTGCTTATTTAATGTTCTAACTCTATCTTGTACAAATTGTAAAGATCTTTAAATCTTAATTGTGCAATGTTTCATGAATAAATTTGAATTTGAATTTGAAAATAATAATGAATAGGCCACACACTTAGAAGACCTACCTACAAATAATCATCCGACATGCATGCGAATGGAACCCACAAGAATAAAAAAAACAGGCATTGGCACTGATTAGATGAAAACCAGGAAGAAAAGAGAGAAAGAAAAGAGTCCTGAGAAACACATCAGCTTACATATATGGTAACATTCCGGGGTAATGTCATCTAAATGCAACCCGTATTCTTTTGAAATCCATTTCTTACACAAGTTTGTTTGCTTGAGTTTGTGCTGCTGTTAACTTGAATTCCCGAACATCGTTTTCCACCCATAAATTTTTTTTATTAAAAATTTTCCGAAAATTGTGTTGTTTCCCACTTTAATATTGTTGCACGCAATATCAGATGAAAAAACGAGATGATTCCAGATTGTTTCTTGCTCATAAGCAATTTTGTTTGTTATTCGGCACTGATTGCCTATTTAAGTACCTACTCAAATTCATTTTAAATCGAACTTTATGGTATCACACCTAAAGGAAGATATTGCTTCTCTATGTAGTCGATAGAATATTCATTTCAAGCACTGACTCATTCTGGATTGCAATTTTTTTCAACGGATACATGGTTAATTGGTTTGTCTTATGCTTGACTAATGGAATTTGTCCCCTAGACCTACAGATCTTAATCATCCATTTTACATATACATATGTTTGTAGGTACAAGTAAATAATCAAATCCACAATTGAATATATATTTCCACATAAAATGTTTTTCCAAAGATCGAACATAAATTCATCATACGAACTGAAAGCAAACTAATTTAACCGGATGTAGAGGGCTCAGCAATAAAGCTATGTAGGAACCCCCGACTTAAACGCTTTTCTTTTATTTCAAAAAGTACTTTCTTCACGATACATGTCGGGATGATGTAAACAGAAAGAGATCCTTTTGATAAGATTGTTTTCCAATTTATGTTTTCACACCAGAGAAAACCGCTCAAAGGCATGTAAACAGCATCAAATAGAGAAAAAAAAAAATAAAAACTGTCGAAAAAGAGCAGCATCAATAGTCGGAGTTCGACGAAGAAAGCAAAAAAAAAATCAGAAAACAAAAACCAAGGAAAAACAGATTCGTCGACATTGCATGTGAAATATCCCTGCAGGAAATAATGCCTTCATTCAAATCTGTTGTTACCGTCGCCATCGCCATCGTCATCGTCGTAGCCGAAAAGGAGTTTGTTTGGTAGGGATGGGAGGATATGCGATAGAAATACGGGAATACGGGGGAGGAAGGGGCTTATGAGTCTGAGTCTGAGCCCCAGCCAACTCTATATGTACTTTTCCAATACTTCCGTAGGATTTAAAGGAAGACATGAAGTGGGATGAAAATCGAAACGCGACGGAGCTAGCTCGCTCTTTATTGCGCGGATGTGAGAAATATAACTTTGGAAAAAATTTCCATTTAAGAAAGTTCGTGTGCCGTTTATTTGTGCGTGTTGCAGAGCAAGTTGTTTGTATTCAACTGAAGCAATCTGCACAAATCCGCGGACCAACTTTTTTCGACAGCGATAAGAAAACTCTTTCCTTACATTTTCGGTGTTTCCGATGAATTTCTGAAAAGTTTTCCTTTTGCAAACTTGAAATTGTTTGGATAAAGTTGAACGTCTATGTAATACTCCCGAAGAAATATGAACAGAAGGTACCAAGTACCAGAGAAATCAGGACATACACTCCTTTTATTCTTACTTATGTGCGCTGCAAATTGATGCATTGATCCTACCGGAAGAAGATATTTGAATTAAGCCTAGTTTATGGAGAGTTTCCATCAAAGGAATAATAAAATGTAATCATAACTAGAGTTATACGATGTTAAAGTAAATAGTAAAAGTTTATTCGCTTCGTCATAAGAAAAAAACAGTGAGATTACAGATCAATAAAAATGTAGAGCCACTTCTCAAAAGATATTAAACTTTTCGGAATTCCAATTTTCTTTTTTTACCAAATTTAATTTTTACCTTCCACTTTTTGTATGGTTTGTTTGGTATGGTTTCGTACCTCCATCGATCAATGACGAAGTGTGCAAGGTATAAAAAGGGAGTATATGAAACTCGTCATGATCAGCAAAGGAGTTATTTGTAAGTTATATCTGCATCTGCACGTACACATCATTATAGAGAAAGCTTCGCTATTACTGCAAGAACTTTACTAAGGTTCACACTATGATTGGATAGGTTTTCGAAGAAATTTCTCAACTGGCAATGGGAATATACCATACAGACTCCAAAACTATCATCGTTCCAAAGTACCAAAAATAGTTATGGAGAGAAATTTGGAATATCTGAACTATTCTCATTGGAAGACTATAGTCTGGACACAGATATCAAGTTGGGGGTGGGGAACAAAAGCCACAGGTTCAGATTTTTTTTTAATTGCCCGGTAGTGGAGTTATCTATTAAAATACACTCACAAGCTGTGTTTCTGCTTTCTGGCTGAAAGATAGTATGGGTAGAGCCTAAAATTTGTAAAATTCAACATCCTTGCCAAAATATACCATTTTCCGCGTGCACATTTTTGATTCGTTTGTGTAATACATCTGTACGTTTTGCGCCAGTTAAGGCTACTTCATTTCCTGCATTGACGGTCGGTCCATTAGTCCCACTTAGATAGTCAAGGTTTTATTTAATTGGAATTATATCATAGATTCATTGAAAATATTAAAATTATCTCTTGGTTTGAATCCTTTTGTCATTAAGAGATTAAATGTGGTAAAAATGTTCACCATTTTTTAACTTTTCGCTGTAAGACAGACGATACTCATGTCAGTAGTTATTGATTGAATGTCATATACAAAGATGTTATAGTTTATGCATCATTTATATTTATAAATGCACTAAAAAGTTATATCTCTGGCCGTAAACATATTTCCAATTTCCTTGAAAATTTTGTGAATCGTGGTCTCTGCGCTGGATTTACAAGATTGGTAGATCTATTGATGTTTGTATGTTTCCTATTATAATAAACTACTAGAGGTTTGTATTATATAAATTAAATCTTTAAAGACTTATAATTTTTAGAAATCTCCAGATCAAAATGCAGTATCCTTGTTCTTTTCATTTCTTATATTTAGATCTCCACTAGATGTCACTAGTATCATAAGACATATTTGGAATATGGAATGGCTGTTAACATTTCTGGCGATGGAAGTCTCCCAAGGAGTTTTCATACCTTACCTTAGTATTTCCATTAGTTCTTTTGCAACTTATACATATATAAGAACGCTCTCTGATCAATTACCACCTCTGGCCTATCCTACAATGAAAAAGGCAATAATATTATTTAAATGAATGTCTTAGTCTTCTCGTAATGAAGAGAGAAAATTAATAATACGTTTAAATGAAAACCTCATTTAACAACTGCAAAAAGCTCTTAAAATTTGTTTAAATAATTTACTTAAAAAATTATCATTCATTACACTTTCTGCCACATATTATCGATAACCTCAACAACTACTGCGTGTCACAAAAACTCAATTCGGAGGATAGCACTCAGAGGTGTCAACTCGAAACGAGCAAAATTAAAGGGCGTATGCAGATATATGTAAATTGATGACTTTATTACATGTCTGAATATTTCATGAAAGTAATTCGATTATTTTATTATGATAATTAAAGTAACTACGTATAAGTTGGGTATAGACTCACTATAGGCTTTATGTACCCATATGTACCTACATACACATGCAGCCCCCGGAAAGATATGAATAAGGATATACGAGACTATAAATAAAGTTATATCAACAAATTATTATTGAAGTGACATGAACATATCCATGGGGCTGGTATCTCACGTATCGAATTTCGTGTAACAAACAAGTCTTCGGCATTCTTATCTCCCACTTTGAGTAATTTATCCCAAAGAACCACAGGAACTTGTTAGAAAATTCGCCTCAGGAAATCGTCATTTCCCAACGATAATTCCTTCCCATCCTGGTACGACGATGATGACACGGTGGCCTGATGTCGACGGTGTAATCCAATACTGTTAAGATGACGGTAACATCTTGTTGACGTGCGTTGTCAAAAGTGTTTTCGCGATAATGATCTCAGGCTTGTGGGAGTTGTTCGCCAAAGAATTGAACTTTATTGAATGACACTTCAGCTACATGTACAGTAGGTACGTATGTACATACTAGCTGCTAGCTAGTATAGTCAGTCGGTGACATTCGAGATATCAGGTAAAATGCGATTATTTAGACCCTTAAAAATTTTGGTTTTCAGCTCAATTATTATCATAAAACGATATGAAAATAGACATGGAGTGTGCTCTTTTTAAGCGATTAATGACAGAAAACTTCTGAATATAATTTTCAAAATGATTTTCTTTTTATCACATAGATTTTAAACATAATGAGCTTATATTTCAAGGTCCAATTTATTCAAATTTATTAGATACAATAATTTTTTTTCTCTATACTATAGTATAGGGTAGCTGGGAAATTTTAAGGATTGAGTAGGTATACCAATGAATTCATTGGGGTGTCCTGATTGATCAACTTTTTGGGTAGCAGAATGAGCTGCGAAGGATTTTATATTTAATATTTTATGAATAAATCTATTTAATTAGTGATGCAATGATACTACTTTTCGGAGTTATGGGCTACGCAAAATCGAAAAATGGCTTAAATTAAAAGTTCATTCGCCGAAGAAAATTGCCTACTCTTAGGCTTTTACTGAACTAGACATGATTAAAAAGAGTAAAAAAAAAAACAAAAAACTTCTAGCGTGTATTATTTTACTACGTTGTAATTAAATATATCGTGAATAACTTCAGTAATTGTGAAGTTTTTTCTTTATTTACATAATAATAATCAGTGCATGCATGCAGTTGGGAAATTTACTTTTTACAAAAAAATACTATCTATGTATCTCTTGTCACGTGATCAAAATTCTACAACACGTTAATGAAAGTTATTGAAAACTAATTCTGCTGTCTAATTCTTTTTCGTCAGTTATATATAGAGAACTTCTTTCCTCGTATATATTGGGCCTTTAATTCTGTAATTATGGCGTAACTTGCTCTTAATGTATTCTCAGTGAAAAAAGGGGTAATGTAGTGCACGTTTATGCATTAACATTTCCCTATGTCTTAGATACAATACAATACAATACCTTTATTTAGAAGTGCCCTCCGTTTAAGATATGAATCCAGTGATTGCTGAACAAGAGAGTTTCTAAGAGATGAAACGTGATCAAACCGACGTAGACCATAGATGATACGAACGCAGTCATTGAAAGCAATATCCAGCCTTCTCGAGCAATCACTGTCCAGCTTCGGAAAAATCAGATTTCCATAAGTAAAGAGAGGCAATAATAAGCTTTCTACGAGTTTCAAGCGCGTATCAGTAGGTAGAATATACGCCGACAACCATAGCCTACGAAGGCCCGAATAAATTTTCTTCAAACAGTCGGAGATATGACAACAGCACTTCATGCGAGAATGGATTGAGATTCCCAGACTTTTCACGTTATTCATGTAGGGTAATATAGCGCCGTTAAGCATCACTGGTGGTAATTCCAGAGACACAGGATCAGTATTATAGAAGGCTATATATTGCGACTTAGTCGGATTGAGCACAAGACCATTACGCAATGACCACAGGGATATTCTGGAAAGGTCTAGATTAATACGTTTAATGCAATCCTCTTGGTAAGATATTGGCCGACTAAGATACAGCTGAACATCATCCGCATATAAATGGATATTAGCATCCTTAACAACGTAACAGAGATCGTCAATAGAAGAGAAGATGACCCAATATGGAGCCCTGGGGAACTCCACTCTTGACTGGTGAGAGGCTGGAGAGCTGATTACCAATCTTCACCTGCTGGAGTCGATCATAAAGAAACGATCTCAATAGTCTAGTGGAACAGTTCGAGAATGCAAAACAAGTGGTTAGTTTATTGAGAAGCTTTTCATAATTTACACTGTCGAAAGTGGAAAAGTCCTACAACGTCAATATACACAGTTCATTATTATCCATAGCAATTCTTACATCACTAGTCACTTTTAGCATTGCAGTTTCACAGCTGTGAAAAGGCCGGAAATCCGATTGCCACTTGGATATCAGCTTATGCACACTGATAAAATCCATTATTTGACTATGCATAATTTTTTCCAAAGCTTTAGACAGAAAGGGTAGTATGCTGATTGGCCGAAAGTCAGAGATATCCTTGGGTGATGCGCTTTTTGCAATAGGAAATATTGTCGCTGTCTTCCAAGCTCGAGGGAAGGTGGAGTATGTAAGACTCGAGTTAAAGATATGCTGAATATACTGACTGACATATGGAAGCAGTAGTTTGATAAAACACGGAAAGATATTGTCAGCACCAACAGCTTCGGACTTTACAGAGCAAATTGCCGACCAAACTTCATCTAGGGTTACTCCCCGAAAACTAAACGCCCCATCCAAGTTATGACGAGTTGGTGGGTTATATTCGAGATTGTTGTAGAAAGGGGTATCGTGATGTGGATTATTTGGGGGAGTTGCGAAGAACCTGTTTAGAGCTTCCGGACTAAAATCACAATTAGATTTGTCTTTACCGCAGACGCTTGCCATCTTTAAGTTCTTCCAAAGAGTTTTGGATGGTAATTCAGGGTTGAATTTGGAGCGATAAAATCGCCTTTTGGAATTACGGACTGCGGTGGTAACAAGATTACGCGCTGCAGAAAAGTTAGTCCTAGCATGGTCAGTCCTTAATCGCCTGTATTCACGGTACAAGTACTCCCGTTCGACAATCAGCAATTTAATTTCATTGGTAAACCAAGGCGGAGAGCGGTTATTAATCCTCTTGACACGAAGAGGCACGAATTTCTCAAATAAGTAGGTTACGAGGCCATTGAAAATCGTTACCTGTTCATCAACTGATGAATATTCAAGGATCCGAGACCAGGGTAGGGTGTCGCTCTCGAGAAGTAGCCCATCTACATCAATATTTTTAAAGTCTCTGTAGGAAATACTTTGGATAGGGGGAATGGGGTCAAAGCAGAAATTATAAGTCAGATAGGAATTGACTATGTTTAAATGTAAGGACTGGACAAGGGAAGAAAAATTCAATGACCGTAAATCAGCAGATAGAAGATTAACGTTAAAGTCACCACTGACCACGACATCATCATACCGTTGAGCCAAAGCAGAGAATACTCTTTCAAATTCAGATATATTACGAGAGTTAAAATTATTTGGTGGGCAGTAAACTGCAGACACAGCGAGTTTCTCGTAACCACAACTAATCTCCACGTTGATAAATTCAAGACTTTCTTCTATAGATGATGATAGAACCTTGGCTTTCAGGAAGTCCCTCACATACCCAGCAACGCCTCCACCCACCCTCCCGAGGCGATCATTCCTAAACAGCCTAAAACCCGGTATGGAGACCATGGATGAAAGAATATGGTCCCGAAGCCAGGTTTCACAGACCCGCAACACATGTACGTCGCTATTTCGAAAAACTTCATAAAATTCATCCATCTTATTCCTTATGCTTCTGGCATTGACTGAACATATGTTCAGTCCATTCCTCTGTCTACCCATGATGCTTATCAGCGCCCTCACACCCTCCAGACCACCCGCCGCTCTATCCGTAATCATATTTATCATTAAAACCCACGTCAGCACCTTCAAGAGACAAGATAAAAAGCTTCACAAAGAACAGCACAACAGCATCAACATCACGCAGTAGAACAGGTTTAAAGTTATCAATTACAACGTAAAATGAACCCATAATCTATGAAATTGCACTAGAATCAGTAAAAAAACGGGAATATTAACAACACAATTCAAGTTGTTTACATTTAATTTCATTTCTTTACTTCTCTATATGCCCTCCTTCAATTATATCCCAATTTTACCTATTTGGTGTATCCTTTCAAAAGCCATGTTGATGTACAAGGTTATTAGACGAAAACGCCGTTTTTTATTTCTTAATTTCTATAATGTCGTCAATCAAATTATTTATTAGCTAGCTGAAAATCTGAAACTCAACTTGAAGAAGGCACGACTCACGAAGCGCCTGAGATTATGCAAAATTTATAAGAGCCCAAGAGAACATGGATTGCAAAGTTGCCTACCCAAAATCCAGAACAAATTGGGAATAGTTCGGTTTTTTGCTTATCTATGCGAGCAAAATGTTTTATTTTCAGTCTAATTAGATTAGTTTGGTGTGCACATAAATGCGACCGTTGATTATAGACGCAGATTTAGAAAGAATTGAAGCAAAAAGCTTATTTCATCATACTTAATTATTTTGATTCTCCAGTTAAGAACTAGATTAGTGTTCTTGCCAAAAAATAGTCATTGAAATTAAAATGCTTAATTAAAAATAATTTTCTTAAAGATAAATCCTTTAAGACTAACTGTTTGGAGTTCATCTGTAATTGAAGTCGAAAAGCAGATCTATTAAATTGATTTTAGTAAAGCTTCCGGCAGAATTTAGTAGAATGAACAAGTTATCTATTTTTGATTTTCCAACTGCTTTTGTATAGTAGATTTGTTTGTATGTATATACTTATTTGGTCTTATGTAGTCGGTGATGACGACAAAATAAATTATACTACCGACGTTCTCTAGCGTAGCCATCTAGGACCAGTATTTTGTTATATTTATATCACAGCTGATCTTTGATTATATAACTAATATTGATAATTCATTGTATTTTCGAGAACCATGGTTATATCTTTTTCTTCGTACCGAATATTTCGTACTTTGACCAGTCAGTTTGTTTGCAAAGATTTACATCTTTCTTACAGTCAAATTCTTTTTACTCTTGCAGTTTGTTGTATATTTTTATTTATTTATTTTTTCTAATCATTATTTTTGAAATAAAAACAATTATTTCGATGGTCGTGATAATGAATATATTTGAAAAAATAAAAAATGTATGACAAAAAGCAAATATAAATAAATAAATAAATACATAAATAAGAAAGCTACGACCTTTTTCCAATGACACATTAACATTTTGTTTGTGAACTGGCATCACCAAGCCATAAGTGAGTATTATGAAAACTTAATTTTAAATAAATAATAACATCCAAAAGTTCTAATTAATACAAAATATGTGTCCTTCTGGATAATTACTACGTCTTAATCTATAAATGATGCTTGTCTTCTTAATACAGATTTTCACTCTTTGGCAAGTTACCTATGTCCTATGCTATACATACATACATCCATACATACATACAATACATACATACATATATTATCCTTTCATACCTCACTGTTGTATTTTCTTTTTTTAATACAAATATTTAAATGAGCTAAAAAAAACATCAGGTTAGTCCAGAGTCCGGAGAGAGCATTTTCTTTTAAATCGATATTTCAGATTATTAACATCACTGATGGCAGCAGCAAGAACGTACGTAAATCCACTCCAATGAAAGGGAAAATATAAATTATTTCTTAATAGGAGTAAAATTAATATTTGTGCTGAGGGGTTGAGATTTTATTGGCTGGTCATACTGATATCTACTTCTCTCATATTCTGGCACAAATTCATCGACCGCAAAAATTTCGGCCTCTGGGTCAAAGGGAGCACCTTGGTCTGCAAGCATTTCATTGATTGCAATGTCATTGGATAAATCTACAGGTATACTATCGTATGCATCGATATTATTATTATTTTTGTCATTGTTCGCCGTACTTATTGAATCCCATTCGAAATTATGATTATCATCCCAATGGTCGTCAATCACCTCTTCGGATGAAGATTCGCTGTCTGTAATGGGCTCTCTGTTATTATTATTACTAGTTTCAATTAAACGTTCATTGGTAGGAGAATTTTTCGTTTCACTATTCTCTTGTTCTATATCCTTTTCAGTATTAGTGTTAATAGTTTCGGAATTATTTTTCGATTTTTTTATTTCTTCGCCAGAGTTATTAGCTTCGTTTGTTTCGTCACTTGTAATACTTTCTTGAGCATCATCTTTATCATTTCGATTGATTTCTTCTTTAATTTTAAGTTGATTATTTTGTAAATTCTGTAGTAAATTTTCAATTGTTTCGGTAGTTTCGAATGAATTGTGCGGTGCAGATGGTGATGGTGATGGTGTAGTGTGCAATTCCGTATTCTGTTCGAATAATTTCAAAAGTTTCATAAGTGCATTTTGTGAATGAAGTTTAGTTTAATAGAAATATTTAAATTCTTATTAGTATTAGTTTTTGTTTTTAACTTACAACAAACTTTCCAATGTAGTAAATGTATATATTATTAATTAATCAATTCACCATCAAACCAAGCCAAAAACAATTGTTAGTTTTATTGCTGCAAGCAAACAAGTTCAGTTCAGTTTTACAAACTATTTTTTTATATAATAATATAAAACCTTTACTACTGCATCTCCTATATATCTATAAAAAAAAATCTCAATGACAGCAACAACAATAATAATAACAACAACGAAAAACTGTCCACTCTTACTTGAGTTTCAAGTACAGAATATCGTGAAAATTTCTTAAAAATCTTCGATTCCTCTTGAAAATCCAATTAAAATACAAAATAATGAGAGAACTTGAACGAGAACGCTTCAGTTAACAGAAAAATCAATAGTGAATGAAGGACAGACTAGGTATGTTGTTGTTCTACAAATTGGTGCTTAATGGGATTTTTTTTCTTCTCGGGAAAAACTTGATTATACCTACACCTAAATTTTATACTGCAGACATTTGTAGGATCAAAAAATTAAGATAATTATTAATTTTTACCTTTACGAGTACTTATTTAGGTATTTAGGTCAATTACACTTGTTGTTCTGTATCCTACATTTTATTTCAATCTTTAGTAAAACTTCTCTAAACATTCCTATATTTTTTATATGATTTCTTGTATATTTATCCTGCATTATCAAATTTATTTTGTAGATTTTCATAACAATAATGGTATACTGTATAAAAGAATTGTGTAATTTTACTAGGATAATCGTTGGCACAAAATTTGCCAACATTTATCATAGTGCATTTTTCATGATGTGTAAGAATATGTAAATTTCACTAATAGATAATGTAAATTTTTACTTTATACAAAAATCAAAATACACACATTTGAATTTTTAATGATTATGTCGAACGATCTCGTACTTTTCCAAACATGTCTTGTATAATTATAGTGAAGTGTAATCCTCAGGCTATGTGCATTTTTACTATATTTCTCTTGCATGTAAAATTATGTAAATTTACACTCTTTTTTACAACGCTCATTTAATTTGGTATATATATGTAATTATGGTTCATAGAAATCTTGCTTTAAGATTGTAGAAAGCGGAAGATAAATAAATGTATACTGGATTAACCTAAGATCTTACAATATTTACTACTGTCTCTTTCGAACTTCATTGTTTTCCTCATTCATTGATTTTATAATACACTCGATTCAAAGTACATAATTAAATCGATGTACGTGTGTACAAGATATCAACTGTGAGTCTATTTTATCAATGTTGCCCAGGAATTTATTTACAAATTATTATCTACAATCAATCTTTTCATCATACTATTTATTTTATTCACGTACATATAATCTAAATGAACGTAAAATGTTGAATTATGTTGATTTCATTGATTTAATTGGACAAATTTTGCTTGCTCGCTCACATAAAATAATTTCATTCTTTGTGTCAGCTAATTTTAAATTATTCAGATATTATTGTCAATAACTCGGAAAAAAAAGTTAAGGGATGTATGATTTTTATGTTCTGACATTCTCGAAATTGTTTCGATTGGAAATTGAATGGACCTATGTATGTGGTGCACAATATTGTGCAGTATACAATTGGAGAGGTAAAAGGACATTTTGTGTATTTGTAACCACCGCTGTGAAAATGTGCTCCCTTAGTTAAATTGGGTGGTTGGACTGCCACTGCGAATTGTTGTATTTTGGAGTTGGTTTGTATTTTACCAGAATGTAATTATTGCATAATATGTAAATATTTACAACATTTATAATACTTATTAAGGATTTTAATAATTTAATAACTTCCAATAAGTCCTTCGACATTGTTTTTTGTATTCTCTAAATTTCAGTTAATCGTTATAAAACACTGGGGCGAGAAATTAAACTATTCCTTGTCATATTACGTACAAACACAGTAAAATCTAATTTAAATTTCACTTAAATTAATTTTGTTTTTGCTCAATTATAATTAAGTACTTATGAGCTGGCTTAATCTCAAGAGTCCGACTATAAATATACAAAGGCCAATTCCATAGAATTACTAAATTATTTATACTTACATATATAGATGTGACATTCTGAACACTGTAGGTGAATACTTTTTCTGATTGAGATTACTTCCCCAGTGGTGAAAAAAAAAAGTTTTTTGTTGCGCAAATGATCATTAAGTATTACGTCTGTAGGCCTTATATTCTAGCATATATATATATATGTATGCGCAAAGATTAAAGAGCACTTAATGAGCATTTGCACGAACATAACTGACACTAATCCTCCCTTGGGGGGAAATTTCAATCACATAAAGTGTTCGTCTCTATAGTACCACCGTGTCTCATCTAATCTAAATAAAATAGACCACTGGCAAACGTTAAGGTAAATGAGGATGAATTATAAAAAATAATTATGTTCTTTTCTCAACGGTAATACATATTACCGTATATATATATTGAAATGTTCTCTTATTTAGAAAAGAGAAAAAAAAACATTATGTAAGAATCTCTATTTCTATCGGAGACGGCAAATCCAATTTCATAACTTTGATTCATCCTTTTTCATTTCAATTAACTCAAAAAATATATTTTAACTACAATTAAAGGGTGGAAATTATTTACATTAAACTTTTAAGTATAGCTTTTTTTTATTCCTATATTAGATACGTAATTTCCAGATCCTTTTGGAGGTTTCCATAAATTCTTGATAGGTTTGGATTTATCTGTTTGCAGGATTTCATACTTAGTTTAATATAATGCGCAAGTTACTTTCTCTACTCAATCATAACAGTATTCGATTTTGATATTAAAGTAGTACTAATAGAGTGCTGTACACTCTAAACTAAACAGCATTATAGCAATCAAGACAACATTTTTGTTTTATCTAAATGGGAGTGGTTAAGTGGTGATTTTGTTTTAAAGAAATCATAGATGAATTGAATTCGACGCGATTCACTTTGCTCCAAGCGGAGATATTATTAAGATCATTATTCAATGTTATGCAATCTTGTTTTGCACATGCGACTTTTCCTCTTGGGTCCGCAAGAGTATCAAAAGAGTACGCGAAATAAAGAGAACTGTCATCGACAAATGCTATGGATGGGATTGAAAGTAAAGTAAAGAATGAAAATTAAGAAGATAGATGGAGAGATAAGAGAGACCGGGGACACCGACATTTACAGGGCTATGTTCTAATGAAACGCCATCTAATACAACCCATATTAGGCGACCGATTAAAAAACTTTCAATCCATAATAGAAGAAGAGGGGAGAGATCAAGTGCTTTGTGTTTGGCTAAAAGGGCTGGATGCTAGACTCTATCAAAGGCGTTTGAAATATCTACGGAAACCATTTTAGACTCACCAAAATTGTGGAGACTACGATTCCAACGTTCCGTAAGAAAAGTCAGCAAGTCTTCAGATGAGCGTCCAGTCCGGAGGCCATATTGACGATAATAGATAGTTCATTAATTTGAAGTTAATGATAGATTCAAAAACCTTCGAAAGAATTGAAACTGGTCTATAATTTGAGAAATCGCTACCCCCAACGGTTTTTGGGAATAGGCTCAATGGAAATTTTTCTGTCGAATATGACAAGTAGAATAGTTTGGGCAGAGGTTTAATTAGCTTTTCATTAACAAGGACGAGCAACCAACAGGACCTGCTTGGAGGCGTTGATCTCCTTGGAAAACAGGTTTCTATGAAGTTGGCTTTATTATTAGCTTTATTAGCTTTATTCACTTCACCATTGTTAAGTAGTGAAGGTATAGAAGAACTACTGAAGTTATTCTTGATGGTTTTGACCAGGGATCAGAAACCTTTACGGATTGCAAAGATTGTTTGTCTAGTATTCTGATCAAAATTTGTCTCTCTGGATAATGAACTTGCAGGTGTTCCGTGCAGTGTTGTAGACTGTAGTTTCAGTTCTGGACATGGATGCAATTGAGTCATTTTACATAGAATTGAAGCAAGTATATAATCAATGGAACATTGAAATCTTATTGCAGTAAGTAATTGATTTCCCTAAAAACACATATGCAACACATTTGAAGTACTTGACATAAAAATGGGTCAACAGATGTCGCTAGCATAAATTATGAAGTTATATATTTTACAAACTCAAAAATTTAGATACGTTCGACGAATGTAGGTACATATGTAGTCTATGGGCACATATTATGTAACAACATAACTTTTATATAAGTACATATTACGTATGTAAGAAATATGATTTTTTTATGGCTTAAGGCTGAACCACAATAGAAGTAAACGTAAGTACATTTACTTACGTAAAGCGAACGCGCCCTTTAATTTAACAGGCGTACACAAATTAACTTTAACTCGTGTGAGGGGAACTTTCGTTAAATTTAAAAGTCAAATTGCAGTCAGTAAAGGTGCGGTAAGAATCGCTCATTTCGTAAGAAAATGAAGTGTCAAACAGTTAAATTATTACTAAATGATTAAAAGTGCAATGTAAAACTTAAAATGGAATAAAAATGGTACTGTGAATTAATAGAAAGCACAAATCTTCAATTAAATCAACTTCCAATTGTTAATTTTTTCACTTTTACCACTTTTTAAAATTTAACACATAAAATGTCATTCGGGCACTGCGAATTAATAGAAAGCACAAATCTTCAATTACATCAACTTCCATTTGTTAATTTTCACTTCTACCACTTTTCAAAATTGAAAACATTAATTATCAAGATAATAACTCTTACGGAATGTGATATATATTTAGGCTAAAAGTATCAATTTTTTGTAAGTAAACCTCAGTCTCGTTTAATTTCGTAAAGTTATTTACTTCTATTGTGGTTCAGCCTTTAGAAAATATTATAAGAAAGGAAAAATGTTAATGTATTATTTATAGTTAGAGGAAAAGGTATTCATTCTTAGACTGTATGGTGTACATAGCGATCACATAATGGAAGAGGATGCTACTTAAGTTTTATGAATGACAAGCATTTTATATTTATTTATTTATTTCGAATCATGGATTCATGGTGCACTAGTTGCCTTCAAGCTGCATGTTCCATATCTTGATAGTAAAATGATTTATTTTATCTGTCAAAACATTATAAAAACTTAAGTAGCAACCGTTTGTCAGTCTTCTTACAAACATGATCTTATGCAAATGCAAAGACCGCCTCTTCATAAGTAAAACTTTATTGATATTTTGTGTGTGTCACATTACTACAATTTTATAAAAAAAATAATAATAATAAAGAAATTCAAACAAAAATGAAGAAAAAAAATTCTTAATGAATTTTAAAACATGCAACAACAGTAACGAATTCTGCATGCCTGCAATTGTACCTATATATAATAATAAAATTATAAAAGTTCAACTCGTCACCATAATAACTGTACAATTTTAGTAATTTGCTTACAAACTATTTATTTAATAGTGTTTATTTATGTAATTTTTCTCTTGTCTATCTACAAAAAGATATCAACTTTAAATTTTTTCCCTTGAGTGGTCTACATAATGTCAGTAAAGCAATTTAACAATTTTCGTTTGGTAAGTATGTCTCCAGCTGCATTAATTTATAAAAATTATAATTTTTCTTTTTCTGGGGTTAATTTTGTATACATTATATGTACAAGAAAATAGCGAGTTAGCGTAAATACAAAAAAAAAAAAAACGAATAATAATAAATGCTAAAGATTTACACAAATACATGCACCACCGAAAGCAGCGCTTCCTTTACAAAATACCAGACTCCAATTAAAGATAGCGAGAGATTCAAAGTCATTAGCAGGGAATTAATGCATTTGGATTGTGTAGGGGGAAGGTGGTAGGAAAAGGGAGGTTGGAAAAGAGACTATGGTTGGATTAAAATTGATTTGATCTCCCTTCGCTACTACACAAATAAATTGAAATAGAATGAGACGGGTTGAGTCACTGTTATATATAATTATATATTTATACTGTTAGTTCTTTCTCCTTTAATTTTGATTCTTAGTGATAATTAGCAGGGAAAGCATAGAATGGTTTTGTTGCATTTCATTTAGGCGAACCTGATGTTTTTACCTCAGTTGAATCGATGTTTCCAAGGATCTCATTATCCTCATTATCCTGAGATCCCTTTTCAATTACTTCTGGAGAACCCTTATCGTCTTCGGTGCTTTTATTATCTACTGGGCGGCTGGCTGGTACATCTTCTTCGCTTGAATCAAGTGGTCGGATGTTAACAACGCGCACCTTGAAAATTGAATTTCCGGCATCATCTGTTTTTGTGTACACAGTGTCATTAATTTCCACTTTATGTCCATCAATGACCTAAAATAAGTGAAAAAGATAAATTATTATGTGCACTCGATTTATTGTTAGCTTTAATTTCCTACTACTACTATTACTAGGTTATATTACATGAGTACCATGTACATGTACATATGTTGATACGTTACCTTTACAACAGATGTCGTATTTCCTTCTGATGGGTCAAAATCGGATGGTTGTGGAATAGCTGACCACCATCTGTTCCATAAGTTCTCTCGAAGTCGTTTAAATGTTTCTATAAAATGAAAAAAAAAAAAGAAAAACAATAAATTTGCAAAGAAATATAAAATTTTCAGCTTCCATAAGAGTAAAACTTAAATGATATTTGAAAAATGATAATGCCCTAACATGAAACTAAAAAATTTTAAAATGAAACCTTAAAGCTTCCGTGTGCAGCATTTTCTGATTGAAATTTGTTAGCTACGACCGAGAGCATGAGGGGCATTAGTCTCAGGTATTTCATATGATAAGGATAGAAACACGAAATACATATCATGCCATTGCCATGGCTGGTTAAATATAATTAAAAGACAGTCCGTTTCCATAATGTTTAATAGCTCTGCTGATGTGTTCATGTAGTGGATAAACATAAAACAAATTACACACATGAAATAGTATATTATATATGACGGTGATTTTCTCGAGCGGGGGTGATCAGGTGCACATTTTTAGGTAGACAGTGAAATACTTTTATTCCACGCTAATATGCAACGTCCTTACGATTCTAAGGTACTAGCTACAGTTCATCTTTATACCTGTGGTATCCGATATGTAGAAGGTATACTTTAAAAAAAACAACAACACAGATAATTTCTCAGCGAATAAATTCATAGGGATAAAAACTATATAAATCAACCAAATGCTATAAAAAACTTACATGGTATGATGGTATGTACATAGTTTCATAAGAATTGTAAATATTTTTCTACCCATGCATATATTTCAAGAGGATTAGTGGAGTATACAAACTCAAAAACTGTGTAAATTGCTATCTAAAGGAATTTTTTATGCTTTTTTTGTTTTTGTTTTTAAATCCTATCCTTCTACCGCTTTATATTAAACAGAGCAACGTATGGTTGGCTTGCAATATCATTGATATCAAAAAGCAGACTAGCGAACTAGTGAAAAAAAAAATTGCTACATCAGTTGACAATATATTCTGTTCAGTTGCAGTTCGAGTTGTGCACACTTTAAAAAATGTATTTTCAAGGAAATGAGTTCAATTATAAAATATGTGCGCTTGTATTTAGTGGTAGTCCTGCTTTTATGTCACAATAAATAACCTCTTCCAAGACACAATCCTTAACTTCATTTTTCAAGGAGAAACTTTGTTCTTACAACATAACATGTCCGAATTATAAAAGAAATTTGAAATTGAATTTTTCTATCAACATGGTCTATTTCTAGCTGATATTGGTTGTATGTAATTTTTTTTTATATAATATTACACATGTGTAAATTAACACATTTTACTTAATTTTCCATGTAAAATTCAATATTGATATAACTAATATTTTACGTCGTCAATGGAAATTTACAAAACTTTATATGTAATTTAATCGGATATTTAAATTTATATATTGTTATATTGTGTATTAAAGCTACAATGGAAAGAGAATTCATCCCACACCAAGTTAGGGTATAAATTTCAGAATTTTTGTAGTAGCTCAACAGAAGTATAATTACGAAATTTTAATCGTGTCAGTGACCAACTCAATTCAACAGATAAAAGTTATATTTTTGTTTACATGTCCACTAAATTATTTTGAATTTCTGAATGAGAAAAGTTTTTACAAAATCGTGTTTCAAAAACAACAAATGACTTAAATATAATAACTCAAGTCTTGCAAAAATTCCCCCATTTATTGTGGAGTTATTCGCTCATTAGCCCCAGAAATTGGTTAGTTTTCATATTCAGCCCAGAAGAATATCCCATTCACCTTGGTATTATTCCACACTCGTATAAACATATACATATGTACATACATATATGTATAAGATGGGAATTAAATAATGGGAACGAAGCAGGTGCGTCTAACTGCTTACGCGATTACTTGTAAAATTTTAAATTACTTTAGAAAGAGCTTCGCCAAGAATTTAAGGTGCCAGACAAGACGTTTTTAATTCGTTGCCCCCTTCTTGACGGCCTCCATTCTAATGTACATATATATGCCATTAAAGGGGTAAGTGGTGCACCGTCTGCGATTTGAGTATAAATGTAGTTAGAGAAGAAGAATTGTGACTCTAATTCTATTAAATAATACTTTAAAGGGGGAACGCTTAATCCTCCTTCAATATCAAAGTTAGACCTTGTTTTGTTGAAAGAAAACAACAAAAATGATAACCTGACCTTTTGCTACTTTAAATTCATGCACCGTTTGTTCGATGATATTTAGGAAATTACGGTTTTATGTTTTTAAATCGTTTTTCACATAGCAAAAAAATATGTCCGTGTTATGTAAGCGGACTTAATAGAATGCTTTCAAATATATTTTTCATACAATGTGTCTACCTCAATGTGGAATAGTTTTAGAAAAATAACATTGATGAAAAAATTCAAAACAGAATTATTCGATATTTGGTTTCACAATTTAATTTGACAAGGGTTTTCATTTTCCGTTCTCATTATTTTTTGTAATTGTAATTTCTTTTTTTTTTTATTCATAAAAGCTGTGACGAGAAATTGTAGAAAAAAGCACTGTACAACTTTAGCAGAGGAATATAGGTACTGATGTACTGCTGCATGACGAAGAACTTATAAGGAAGTTCCCGTCTACATGTGGATGTAATTCTTCGCACATAATTAGCATTATTTCCTGACTGTTATCCAAGTTAAAAAAAAAATAACTATAACTTGTTTCTAATAACTTTCCCTTGCCCGATTTCTGTAATCGTCACGTCAGTACTTTTCACTGACTGATGAATTTGAGGTCTGACATGAAGTTTCATAGAGTGATGTTGCATGAAGGAAATGAGAAAAAAAAACTGTCTGATATAAAACGTTCTGTGAATATAAGGGTTGTTTTTTTTTCATCATTTTCCTGATGATGTTTTCAGACTGAACGTTCAAACCGAAATAATTTTTTTTTCCTAAATGAGATAATAAATAAAATGAGAAAGTAAGTCAATAATTTGGGCAGTAACTAAATCTGATACTTCTGCTATCGTAGCAAGGGTACTCCCCAGACTTCGTTATTAGGGCCTTTACTCTTCTTCTTCTTTTAACGAACTGAAATCTATCACACGCATTTTATAAGAAATTGTGGAATAAATTCCGAAATTTTGCTACATCGTATGGTTGCTAAAGAAAAATAGATTTTTTAACTGCAATTATTGTGAAATTTGTTGAAAATGTTTTAAAGGAGAACACTGATATTTTCACGGAAAAATTTACTAAATTGTTCCCATGAACAACTATAGGTAAACGGTGATTAAATGTTCTTGACTTTAATAAAATTACTTATTTTAGTTTTTTTTATATATCATCTAGTAATTTGATTGTATCTTATTATTAACTTATCGTTGCTTTCAACAAATCCGATTTAGATTTAGACTTTCTCAGGTTTTTTCTACTCAAAAAAAAATGTGTTACGCAGGGCAGGAGGCCAGTTTTGTACCTTTACTTATTTTTCATAATTCAGTTTGAATTAGTTAATAATTGGGTCTTCCATCTTTATGCAGATAATTAACGTTTCAAGGAGATTTGATTTAGTTGAGAATGTAACTTGTTACATTAATAATTATTCCACCATATACATACAAATAAAAAGATTTCATCGAGATTGGAGACCTGATCTCATTGATTACACTTGGTACTGCATCTTTTCCATGTAAAATTGATTGGTTGACCCATAGTTTGTTAGTTGATTGTTGACGGTAAATAAACGGTATAATAAGTATACTACCTAACTGTTTTATGTCAGAATCATATATTACAGGTATTCTTTGAGTTATCAGTAATAAAATGGAATACCTATAGTAAAATGTTTTCTATACCTTATAATATGATTGTAAATATGTATCTATGTACATATTCTAACTGTATGCATAGACCGGTAAACCAAAAGATTTTTAACTCGACTCAACTATAATGGAGATCATAATAATAATATAAGTCAAATTAAAACATGATACGCAATTAAGTTATTCATAAAACATTACCTACATTCATTATACCTATGTGTATCTATGTACGTCAATGTAAATCCGCTTTAATGAGAGCCAGTTAGTTACCTAATTTGTTTCAAGATCACCGAAGCGTAAATTAGTGTAATAATAATTACTGTGAAATTTCTAGAGAATACCTACAACAAAAAGGCGGAATAAATCCAACAAATTTGACCTTGAACTCGTGCACTTTTTGTACTACAGTGACAGTCTCTCTAGACTGTAGAGGCCAAAAGTTACAATACCACCTCCGTACCTATAATTTTAATTAAAAGCCTTTGTAGCAAGATTTTCGTTTTGTTCTTGTTTTTTTTTTTTTAATTTTTAATTTCTAGTCTGACGTAAGCCGATATTTTCAGAATATTTTTTTCTCGATAATTTTTTGTTTCTATTTACTTGCCCGTTCTTGTGTACCATTCAGGGATTAAATACGTTCATGATTCATCTGCTTTCAAGCTTTTGAAAAGTATAGTGCGGTGTAAGATGGTATAGAAAACACCTGTAGATGATTCATTTCTATAAGCTTTTGCTCCGATAGAAAACCGATGTTTGTAAAGAAATATTTACAAAAAGGCGCAAAACAGAAATTTACAGAACTTTCTATCTAAACGTGGATACATGTTTACTATCTATCTACATATGTACATACATTCATATCTCAGGGTTAGCTCTAGTCAATATTTTTGTTTTCTTAAATGTGCCGACAATGTTGTCGTCCAAATGAATCACCCAATGAGTGGAATTGGAATTGTTTTTAACAAAAGCCAACCTGACAAGAACTGAGCTACTATGTATACTATGTGTAGTATAGGTATGTACATACATAGATATGTTGTCAACCCGCACAAGAAAACAGAAAGAAGAAAAAATAGAGAAATGAAAAGAAAGAACCAAGAAAATATTTGCACACTGCGATGATCACGTATTCATTTCTAAATGCAATGCAACAACTCAGCAATGCAGAAAGATTTTTCTTTAGGCCTATTGCCGACGACCGACTGTGTGGTTACGAAACTGGAAGCTTTTACACAACAGGTAATCCTAGGTGTATTCAGCATTCTGCATTTAGAAAAAAAAAAAAAAAGAAAAAGAAAAATCTAAAGTTAAACATTTACACGCCTTCAGGGATATTAAAAAAAAAGAAACAGAAGCCTTTAAAACTGAAATTCTGTAAGCTTTCAGGTATCTTTTGATGATAGAATGAAAGATATCTGCAGACACAGGTGATAAGTGAGACTCTGCGGGTTGGATTTAAATGACTGTGTAGTATATTCACCTACACAGGATTCGTGTTTGCTTAAGTGACCTGATTTTATGCATATAACTTTATGATGATGCACTTGTAATAATTTACCATGGAATTTTATTGTTGTCTAGGAGAAAATTCCGTAATTTCCTTAATTTTCTACAAGAGAAAAAATAATACTTAAACGACAAAAGACATAATTTTGTAGCTTGATCTAGAAGAAAATGTCAGCCTTATAAAAATTTATTTTGTCTGGAAAGTTGTAAAGGAAAAAGGAGTGTATAGGCGCACATATATATATGCGAGGTGTCGAAAATTCATATATCTTATCATATAATCTCACACCCACCGCTTGTTAATAAGTTCGAATTGAAGTCTAGATTAGGCCGACGAATACGTGATTACTTTTGCTGATCTTGTATATAGTCCCTACTAATTCAATGCCAGCACTTCTTTTTTCTTCCATAACTTGATTTTATCTATGAGAGTAATAATCGATTAGCACTATCTTTTCATCAATACATGTCTTAATATCTTTGCTTCTTCTTGAAGGGCCTTTAAGGTAGGCATATGATCTCCTAACGTAGATGTTTATGAATTTAAAAGGTTCACTAATCTTTATTCTCGCGTAAAAGTTCGAGATGTATACAAAGTTGACGAAATTCATAGAAATTAAGTTTATTTCACTTCTACCTAATTTCAAAAAACTTATTAGCTGTACATAAATATGCTTTTATTTTTAGTTATTTTTACTTGTTTTCTGATTCCTGTAGTTCGCCTAGCTACAAAAGGGAGTAGTTACCGAGGAAACTATAATGGAGGTGTTGTTCATCTACTCTTTAATTCCCTGAAATATTTCTAAGCCTCATACGATCCTGTTGTGGCATCTGTAAATTTTCTCCAAATTAACTATAACCCTCAGTCTTATTTCAGTTTTCATTACCTACAGTAGTAGTCTAGCGACAAACGATTAAATATAACTTCTACTTTCGCAGTTGATCTCCGCAAAGATCTCGTTGTGCTGCCCATCCATACCGTTCGCTGAGCTCTTAATAACCTGTTCATATTTAATTTTTCTGTATTGCCGTCCACCAAAATGGGGGATCGACCGTATAAAAGTGGTGTACTTTCAATGCACCATATTGGGTTTTAAGCCCCAATTAATGCCTATTCGCATAGAAAACCCCCACTAGATTTCTTTGTGTTCGTCTTTATTATTCCGTCAGTAAAGTTTAGTAAAGTGCAGCATTACGCATATGACCCTGTTTAGATAAGGCACCTCAAAATACTCATCAATCAACTTGCTGCTTATCTTCACTTCGGCACAGACAGCATACTGAACCATCTAAATAGACCTACCTAGTTGGCTAAACTGAAATGGACCAGGTTTCTTATTCTTCTATTACCATCGGAGTCTTAAGCCTGATATTTTCCTTTTCCTAGTGTAGAGCCCCAATTCTATTTATATAAGAGATTCACGCTTAGTCCACGGCTTGAGGCTTAGCATATTCTATACTCTTACTAACAAGACTCTAAAACTTGTCATATGTATAGCAAAATTACTAAATCATCTTCATATGCAACAAATATGAATCCATCTTCCTTTAATACCTATGCCTTAGATTTCATCAATGATAAACAATATACATACCGTTAATTTAAAAGTAAGCTTTAAAATATTAGTGTGCTCCTTTATGACCGCGAGACAAACGCTTCAATAGAACAAGATTTTATTTTAAGTAAGCATTGTGTTCTATAAATTTTTTTAAATTCTATCTGATACTTTACTTTGGTTTACTATAGACGCAAAAAAGGTGAAAAAATGTTGACAAATAACGATCAAAGCACCTAGTTGTCAGTGAGCGAGCAAAAAAAAACAATTGTTTTTTCTTCAATCGACAAAATCAATTTTTTTGTGCTTATTGTTATTATACTCTCTGTTAATAGTAAACTGTAAACATTTTGAAGAAAAATCAAAGTAAACTTTCATTATAAAATCAAGTTGACACGCATTTATAACAGTTTTCCCGACAAAAACATAATTCTAACAATGAAATATTCCAAATTTATACGCAATATTACTTTCTTCTATTAACACGTATTCTAATATAATCATTCTACCGTAAAATTTATTATGTGATCACCCATCATCTCATAACTTATACATAATCTCGAGCATAAAAATCAAGCTGACGCATACACTTTATTGAATGCTGTAACTACTATAAGTTAGTTAGATATAAATTACTCACCTTCAAAATTATCAAAGAATCCAGTACCGATAAGATTATATGGTCGAACTGAAAAGAATGGGTATCCAGATCCAGTATCCACGACACCCTTGAAATCCTTAAAGTCTGGATCGGCATCCGTAGCAGCCGGTTCATAAAGATTTGTCTGTTGTCTCCTTGATATAGGCACAATTTCTGCATCTTCATCTGGATTACGGGCTGAAAAAAGAAACAAAAACGAAAACCGTAATGAACAACCAACCACATAACCATGATGAATAAAAAAAAAAAAAGTGAGATTCTATTAAAAAGCTCAATGATGATAATATCTAAAAATATCTCACACAGAAAACGGATGTAATCGCGGCGCTTATTCCGTTGAATCAGCCCAATTCTCAGAAGTCATCCACTTCTAGGTAATTCCACGAAATTGCTTGCCAATGTAATTGGACTATAGAAATTCTGATGCAAAAAGTATCAACAACAGAGGAGGATGGGGAGGAGTAGAAGCATCAGCGATCATCACAACAACTTGGCAAAGTTGGGTATTTTAGGCATGCGGTGACTTTAAGTGGAAAATAATTCGAAAGTGATTAATTGAGTGCGAAATGATAACGTGATACTAATTATTCGACTTATTAATAATTCAACAGAATGGAAAATTAATACCGTGTTTCGTACGTACCTACGTACGTTCTACATATGTATGCGTATACATTCTTACAAACATATATGAGCTTTTGAAAATAATTAACATGAATTAAACTCTTCAAAGGACATTTGCGGTTAACATCCGTTTAAAATTTATACTAATTCAATTGCAGGTAGTATTAGGGGGTGTTTTAAATATATGTAAATTGTTACATATGTACGAGTATATATGTTTGTTACAGCTGTGTTGAAAATTAAATGATTAAAAATTAAATTTTAAATGAAACAAAAATAAATTACCACAGAGAAAACCATCGCAAGCTTACTACTGAATTTAGGGATTAACTTTTAAATTTGGCTGAGGATTTATATTAAGCTAATTAGGTTTTGTAAATAAGTATACTTATACCATTACGGAATGAAAAATTCCATCTAGGTATTCAGAGTTTCTGCCCGTAGCGTCTGTCTTGTCTATAGTTCGACAACACAATGACTTGAGAACGCGGTCACTTACAGGCAAAACTAGGTAATTCCTTTGTAGTATTTCCATTCCGATTTTTCACATCCATACATATATATGTATATATGTTTGGATTGGATACTAGTTGAAAATATTTTATGTGACTAAATCAAGGAAATCCTATCATTAAGGTTACCATACATGCAATTTTAGATTTTTCGTATATATGTAACTAATCTATTGAGAAAAGGGTCAGTCTCAGATATTTTTTTAGTGTAAGAGTTCTTTGATATGTGAAAACCTATACATTTGATGATATGATTATTTTTACTTGTTCTACAAAAACAACAGATGCGTGGTTATATTTATGCGCATCTATGATCATCATATTCATCGATTAAGGTTATTCATTGGTTTTTTTTAGAACGTTTAGCGAGAATAAATATATATTTTTTTTGTTTTAGTTTTTCCTGCCCAAGTTGATGATTACACTTTTGATTGAAGATAATCTTGGTCTCCGTATCTACCTACATATGTATATCTGGACCTTAGGGTATCAAAGAAAAATTTATCTTCTACCACTTATAACATTATCCCTTGTTAAAATGGATATCGTTGTTAATTTGTATGTCTTACTCTGCCTGCTATTATTCCTCATTGGTTTGAAAAGTCAATAAATAACATACATTCATTCATATATAATTAACCAGATTTGAGGACTGTATTTCTAACTTTCCACTACAAAATTTATTTTTGGACCACAAGGGTCCTATACTAGGATCACTTTTGTTCGTTATACAAGGTGTCCCGCAAGTCGACGTTAAGCCAGAATCGTGTGATAGAACAAATCATAATAGTTACCAGAAAAATATAAAAAAAATCTAAGTCATGTACTTTTTAAATTATAGACATTTCTTTTGTTTTCGAGAAAATGTACCCCCTGTGATGGTTTTTTAGTTCCTGTTGTTACAAATCTTTACTTTTTTTCAATTTTATTTTTCTTATGTTATCCCGAATAGTGCTTATGTAACCTGTTGCTTTAAATTCTAAGCCAACTGTTCCAGCTTGGAAGAAAATGTCACATTTTGCCGAACCAAGAATAGAAAATTAATATTTCACCCAACTTTAATGAAAAAAAATTGTGCTACGCCAGTTTGGAAAGTAACTTTAAAAGTTGACACATTTAATAAGGATTATAAAGTGGTATAACACTTGCAACAATATTTCTTAGATTACGGAAAAAAAAATTTTTTCTTCAAGAAACCCAGTTTCGAAAAATATCTTTTTACCTACTAAAAACGATTCTAGTGTACCCAAAGCTTGCCATAAGACCGCAACTAAAAGATTTTAGTTTGAGTGAGACGGAGAGTCATTACATAAGTGTGAGTGAGACAGATAGTGACGCTTTCAAGTTAGAGATGCTAACCTTTTGTTAAATTTAGGGCAAATTTTATTTAAGTTTAAAATTAAGCTCCAATTGTTTGGATGCTAAGATTTATTATTTACAAAAGATGTTCAAACTGCCTTCCTTCAGCTGCAAAACAAATTCGACATCTTTCTAAAAAGATCGGGTTATCAGACGGGCAAATCTTGACAAATTCAACTGCTCATGTGCTCATGTTTTTGTAAAATTCAGTGAGCTATACTTTTAGGCACTCCTGTGCTTTCCTGGATTGCACGTACCGAAGTACTTGGGTGTTCTTGAACTGCTTGAAGTACTACGTCCTCGTAAGGTAAGGAACTTCTTTCTTCATCATGTACTTGGTTTGGAAGTCGGCCCTCTGTAGAGAGTAGAGGATGGACGTTTGTAAAAACTCAATGATGTGACGAGCTAGCGTCACTATCTTGCTCACTCACATTTCATGCAATGACTCTCCGTCGCACTTAAACTAGAATCTTAAAGTTACGGTCTTACGGCAAGCTTTGGGTACACTAGAATCATTTTTAGTAGGTGAAAAGAAATTTTTCGAAACTGGGTTTCTTGAAGAAAAAAATTTTTTTTCCGTAATCTAAGAAATATTGTTGCAAGTGTTATACCACTTTATAATCCTTATTAAATTCGTCAACTTTTAAAGTTACTTTCCAAACTGGCGTAGCACAATTTTTTTTCATTAAAGTTGGGTGAAATATTAATTTTCTATTCTTGGTTCGGCAAAATTTGACATTTTCTTCCAAGCTATTCGGGATTACATCAGAAAAATAAAATTGAAAAAAGTAGAGATTTGTAGCAACAGGAGAGAAAAAACCATCACAGAATGTACATTTTCTCGAAAACAAAAGAAATGTCTATAATTTAAAAAATACATAACTTAGATTTTTTTTATTTTTCTGGTAACTATTATGATTTGGTCTATCACCCAATTCCGGCATGACGTCGACTTACGGGACACCCTGTATATCGTACTGAAAAATTCTTCCGTTCAGTTGAATGTGCAGACAATATTTAAAATTATCTGTGCAGAGCTATTGTATTATTGTAAGATTGTATCAAACTGGTCAATTCATCCAAATTAAATTGCTTATCGAATTGGCTTGTATTGGGGAGAATTAAGATTAATCTCAGATAATGTTGATTTTGTGAACACCTTTTTTTAAATTATTTTTTAATAATGCGTGAGCCAGGTTGTTCCCCTATCATGAATCCTTCCTGGCCTCTTAATGAAGACACAGTAAATATCTACTGGTAACAGATAATTCTCTTTAATTTTACCAGAAGAACAGATTCTAAAATACTTTTCTCTTGCGACGGCCGAACCAACAAACAGGAAATCTTCAAAGATAGACATTTAATCGCAAAATACTTAAGACAGCCTAAATGTAGCACAAAAGGTATTAAACTTCACCAATCATTAATGAAAACTTGCAACTATGCTTTGTCTAAAAATAAAATTACTGTGGTGTGTGTAGAGGGGGGGGGGGGGGGAGAATATGCTTTACTCCTACAATGTGGAATTGAAATTAAAAATGATTATTGTTGCTACAAACACGAATAGTGAAAAAATATAATCACCTCATTTCGCATTACTTTAAATGAAATAAAACTAGTACACACAGTAGTAGATAATAATAATGGAAGCAAATTATGCACAGGTTAAATTAAGAACGCGGCGATTACAAAGCTCAACAATAGTCTCTCATCATAGGCGGCGCACAATTCGAACCGATTCGAATCTCTGCTGCTGCATTGTAATAATATTTTTGTTCCATTTCACGCCTTCGAAAAGGTGAACTTTAAATTCACTACCCCCGTCGCGCCGTCTGCCAACTCGTACAGAGCAGCAGTAGTAAGTGTATATTATATTGCCCGGTTTATACTCGGGTCGGGGACTCATACAAGCAGACACACTCTCTCTCGGGCCATCAATCAATCCACCCAATTAGTTGCAATAATAAGCTGCTCCATCAGCACTGAAAATGGTTGTTGACATATGTAATTACAATTGATTTCGTTATCCGGCGACGAGATTTTGTTTGCGTTCTCATCCCAATCGAGCGCCCTCAGACCCAGACCCAGGCCAAATCTACCGAGTACAAGAAGGAATGAGTCTCATCATCAGCGCCCCCATCATTGCTACTTTGGTTGGATGACAAATTTGGGAAGAGAAGCATCAATGCGGGTATACCCGTTCCATATATGGCTAGCTGGGTATTTGGTTGGTTGGTTGGTTGGCTGACTGGCTAGCTGGCTGGCTGGCTGAATGGATGGCAAGGCTATGGCTAACATCGAGACTATTTATGGATAAAAATGTCAATGGGAAAAGGAGTAATAAAGTCGAATCATTCGTAAACGCATCAAAAATTATTAATTTTTATTTTTGTGTTTGTATGTCTCCTGTGCTCTTTGGTGAAAGAAAGAACAATCGCGCGTAATCCCATATCCTGGTCTATTTGAATTTTGTTTTGAAATCAGTACCTGCACCATCATCATCATCATACCATTTTGTTGCTTGTCAACTTTTACATCGTCGTCATTGGAAAATCCAAAAATATTACCGAAATTTACCCACAACATAACAACGTAGTAGTGGGTTCGAAACATACCGGCATACATATTGCATATATATGTATATATTTACCGCCATCGTTTGTCTGTTCTGTTCACTATACGACTTGACGCACGTTATACAGTTTGTAACCAATGATTATAATTGATTATTGAACTAATTAATATTCATTTCAGTTTAATGCCAGAGGAGTGTATGTACGTGTTGGTCGCCATATTTCAGCAAAAGTGAAGACTTTTGTAATCTCGCTCGGTTGGCTTTGTGGGTCCCACTGAAAATTCCCTAGAGCTTAAACCTGGGTACACATTGAGCTGCTGCGAATTTAATGAGATTTCAACCAAATTAATTTCCGGCCATGATTAGGTTTCGGCAAAGCAATTTGTGGTTGCATCTATTATCCGGATGCTCTGTTTGTTTTTTTGTTTTTTTTTTTTAATAAAATTTTGATAAATGGCCCGATTTTCGTATGTGACAATGACTTTTTGACTTTTCGGGGGTGAGTTATTTAAAATTTTATTATTGAATAAGTTAAAAAGGCGCCAACGTTGTTGCTGCTGTTGTCGTTGTTGTTATCATTGTTTTGAATGAAAATTTTAATGTGTGGGCATGATGTCGACAGAAAATGATTAATTTTCAAAAGTAAAATCAATTTTATTCATAATTTGAAGGAGTTTCCGGCATTTTGTGGTTATTGTGAATTTTAATGTTTTTCTTTTATATTGTTATCATAATGTGTGGATGCATATTTTACGTATGTACACATGTATGTACATTTTTTATTTGGAGGTGCTACAAAATATAATGAGACAAAATTAATTTAATATATATAGAAAAAAAAATGATTTTATGGTGCTCTATATATACATAGATAAAGTGAAGAAAGCTATTAGCTGAACTATAGCAAAAACCTATCAAGGCAAGATGAGTTTCTTGTTTTTCTCTCAAGGGACTGTTTTTTTTCTTCTTTTTTCTGTCTTTACTCCTCTCGTATCTTAATTGAACTCTTTTCTAGTGCCTTGATTTTTACTTCTAACCAGATTTTTCATGTTTCTACTTTCTTCTGGTCTTCTAAGGGTCTATCATATAAATTTCCATTTTCTGTGTCGTTTCTAAGTTATTCCACTTTTATTATATCCTTTATAGCGTAAAATGCCTAATTCCAACAGTATTCAATCGAAAAGAGTAGTATGTTCAGTTGTAAATGTAATATCGAGTTCGTTTGTCATAAACCTTATTTAAATCCTATGTTTTGTATTACTGAACGAAAGGATTTTTTTATTCATACAACTGTTATTTCCATCCGTGAAAGTTTACCTGTAAAAAATTCAATTCTGCTCCTATAATGTACGTTTGTACGTGTACGTGTATCAAAACTTTAGTTCTTTATTGACATGGACAATTTTTCTATATACTGTGGTCACCCGTAATCTTATTGATTTCTGTCATTTGCTCCCTTATGATCTTCTGGACAAGCAGAAATCATTCATACAGTCAGAGTAAAAATTATTAAGAACGCAATATAATCTATTAGAATAATATAAGCGAGTCACAAGATCGTTTCAAGTAAGGCCAATAAGAGCGAATCTACACTTAACTGCTTCAATACAGATGATATGCCCAGAAATTAAAGATTTGAATAACTTTAAAATGGTATACAAATATTGACGTTATAGGTCAAAAAATTTTCAAGTTGATAAAATTACTAAAATTAATATCAAAGTTGAAAACAGGTTAGCAATATTGTTGAATGATTGTTGCTTGCAATATTCGCCAGATAGAGTGAGAGATAGAGAATCGGGATAACTAATTAAGACTTCACTTACACTGTAAATAATGTGCGCAATTGTTGCCATAAACATTAGGTATTTTCCCCTAAAATGTAGGGAATATTCCCCACATTTTTGGGAATACTCCCTACATTTTAAGGAATATTCCCTACATTTTAGGAAAAAATGCCAAAGCTTTGTGGCAACATTTTTTACAGTGTACTTATAATTCACAAATTATTTAAATTATACGAGCAATAATTCTGGGTATACTAAGTTTGTCATTCCGTTTGTAACGCACAGAAATAATGATTGTAGAACAAAATGGATCGGACACCCCCGCATAATATTAAAAGCTATTTTGAATTTTGCATGTCCGTCTGTCCGTCCGTGCGCATGATAACTCGAGAACGCGTGTACTTAGAGACCTGAAATTTGGTACATGTTAGTTTCATATCAAAAGAAAATAAAATTTCAAAAATGGAATAAATCGGGCACCCCTTCTTGGTATTGCCATATAAAAATTTATGTTTTTTTTTTTTCAGATACTGTGAAAATGATCAGTCCTAGACATTTTTATTGTACAAGAAAACTTCTTCAGAATATGAAATTCTATAAATTTAGTTATAATCATTTCTTCTGTCCGACGAACCGTTCTAGAAATATATGCGAAAAACCACTGCAAAAATCAAAATTGCTAAAATTGGGTGACCATACGAAATTTTATACGGGCATTCATCTAGGGTATCATAAGAATTAGTCTTACACAAATTCTAGCTTTTTTACTTGTTTTAATTAAAAAAATTAATGCGTTTGAATCCCAGCATGCTTTTCTTCTTAAAAACAATTTTAAAAAAATTGATAATAAATTAAAAACAACTTAAGAAAAGCCCAGACTCTGTCCAAAAATTTTTAAAAAAACTAGGGAAACGCTCAAACTCTGTCTGTTTAAATAAAAAAATATATAAACTTAAGAGAGAATGACATTGTAAGAACGGGCAACTTTTGCTAATATTCAAAATATACGACCTCTGACCCAAAGATGAATTGAAGTAAACTAAGTAAATAATCTACATCGCTCCCTTACATTTTCTTTAATTTGGAGCACCTTCAAGAACAACAAGCCATAAGCACTGTTTAAATTTTTTTTGTTAAAATGTCTGCTATTAAATTATACAAAAATATTTTACAGAACGTTATCGCTGTTTTTTTTTCTGTTCAGGTAATAAAATTTCCTTTTAAATGCTTTGCCTGCTGCTGACTGGTTGTAATATGATGAAGATATTATTAGTTTCTATACAACCAGAGTTTCAACTTATAATTACTGATATTTATCCATAAAAAAATTAACTCACATTTATGGTATTTCATATTCTCAATAATAATTAAACACTTGTGCATGTGCAATAATGCAAATAAGATACGTGTGTCCCATTTTTGTTTATTTTTTTTTATCTCCCTATAACTGTGTAATCAGTTCCAGAACAATTTAGAATGTTGAAGTGTATGCAGCACACCTTTTGGGAATTGTGTTAAAAAAGATTATGTGACTCTCCCCAGCACACCTTTGTTCATTCTCTGACTATGTAGCTATATGTGGTTGGAATACGAATGAATTACAATCGATTTTCTCATTTTATAGTTTCAATCTTTAAAGTATTTTTACTACGTAAGTAGGGCAGGTTTAATTCCCTTTTTTTTTTGCAATGTTAGTTAGAACAGCACGTAACAAAATTTATTGTGAGGGAGGTGATGAGAATCACACAAAAATCGTAAAATCTTTTAACTTTTATATTGTTGTTATTTAGGAATTTTAGTCGTCCGTCTCTAATGGATTTTTGAAAAAAATCTTATAATGAACCATAGTTTATAATAAACATCACTAATTTTGTATTGTACCATTTTATTATTATGAAATGTTATGAAGTCATAACTTGCATAACTCAAACTTTGAAAAACAAAAATATATTTAAATAACACAAATTAATACATTTTTTCGAGCTTGGAAAGCTATTTTAATTATTTCTATAAAACACGTCGCGCTTGCTTACAATTGACCAAAATTAGAATCGCTCGACCTCTTTCAAAGTACTGTTTGAATGTACTTAAGCGGAATTCAACGCCCCCATTTTGTATAGCTCGAAAAGTTATTTGTTTTTATAAATCGAATTTTGGTATAAAAAACAAAAAACTTAAAAAATCAGTGGAAAGTTTTCTGATATCCCGCTCGGTAGTGGCGATCCTAAAGCGTTATCAATAAATCTCTAGGCAAGACATTGTAAGTCCAATCGAAATTTATTTATCTAAAGTTGACACAACATTGGGTATTGGGTATAACTAAGATGTGCTACTTGAATACTTGATTATAAACTTGTTGAAGTTACATTTTACAAAGAAATAATCTAAGATTATATTTAGATCGATTTTATGAGACACACTGTGCCGTGCTACATACATGTATTGTAGTGTACCACAGACTAGCCATAATGGACTTCTTTTTTTTTTTAATGACCAATTGAATGTTTCACAACACTTTTCACAAAATTCTTACTTATGCTGATAATGTTGCAAATTTTTCAAAAAAAAAAAAAAAAAAAAATTCCATGTATTGAAATCAAAGAAATTTAAATTCTCAAAATAGGTAATATGTTTTTATGTTTTGACTATTTATAAATTAAATAAAAGATAAGACTAATTGTGTTCCAGATCTTTATAGCTCTATAGTAAATTTCACTTAATAAGAATTTCAACAATACAAAATCCGTAAAATAATATTCAATTCGATTGGATTTTTTATTCTAGAATTTAAATGTAATTTATAAATATAATTTCCGATTTCAAAAGAGCAAGCACACTTTATTTATGAGTACAGAAATTAAAAATTAAAATTCACCGCAAATTTTTAATTTTTCATGGACACATCCGTGTACGTAATTTAAAATTAATAATCCATTATCATAGTCCACACAATGACGGTTGTACATATTTTTAAAAAGAAACTCCCTACAAAATTCATTAAAATAGTGACGTGTGTCGAGTGCAGAGATTAGAGTCTATACACCGAATTATTATAATTACAATGGGACAATTTTGCTAATCAGTATCGTTATAAAGTTCTACTTTCATAACACATTTCTTTTTCTAGCCTTTGAACAAGTTAATGTAAACTAAATTATGCTTTTAATTATACGAGTATAAGCCAAAGCAAAGCGTTTAGAGACTTAGTTGTCGTTTTTATACTTGTCACAGTTTTGTGTTTCTTTCGGATTATCTGTGTGATGAAGTCAGTGTGTCCTAGCTGGGTTTCAATAGGATCAAGAATTGTTTGTATTTTTCAAGTTATAAAGACCTTCATTCCTTATACATTCTAGGAATCCACCTAGCAGCTAATTAATTTTGCGAGATTAAGATCTCATATCATTCTTTTTACTTATTTATGTATTATATATGTATGTACATAAAATCTATCCCTCCCTAGCCTATTCAAAGATGTCTAAAAGCTACAATAGATCTTATAATTTATCGGTAGGTATTATATATTTATAATATAATACTGTTGATCTTATGTATGTATCCATACTTCCTGGAAATTTACATCAAAGAGGAAATCTGACGAACAATTTACCTATTCTGAAAGGTAAAATTTGTATGTCGTACATATAAAAATATCTTTCCGAATCTCAATACAGTTTAGTTGGACAATCTGTGTGCGAAAAAATACAGCCGACGATTGATAATCTGAAGATTAAAAAGTTGACAAAAGTTTATTATTGAATTGTTACCAATAATAAATTAGCGTCAAGCTAAGTTATAATAAATATATGGAACAAACTGAATTCGTATTTATACATAAAAAGCTTAAATTAAAGTTTACTCCTACATTATGTCGCTAACGTTCATTTTCACACATTCAACTTCAGATTTAGCTTAAATAAAGCCTAGTTTTACTCTCAAAAAAGTAAGGAAACGAATGAATACATCAACGTTTAAAATATATTTTTCACGACAAAAAAGCGACAATTTTCGGTTTGCTTTTTTTCATTTGTATATTAATCATTGCTACTGCTAGCATAACGTAATTCTAATTCTATCTTATCTTATAAATATATGTATAGGTATGTGATTTTTAATTTAATTTAAATGCGATAATATTACGATAAAATATCGATAAATTGTATAGGATATGATCTTACTGAGCATTACTAAAAATGTGACCAGTACAATGTTATACCTTTATCTCAACTTGCTATAGATATATATTTTTTGGTTAAATATAAAGAAAAAATATTAACAACATTATTACGACAAAAAGGCGACTAATATTCTTAAAATTAATAAATTTCTCTATTAATCTGACATGAAATAAATTTAATTTATTATTTTTTTTTTTTTACAAAATTTAAATCATAATTTAAATAAATTTAAAAAAAAATCGTAAAAGATGTGCTAGGGATTCATCAATAATGTTATACAATCTCTTAGTACCCACCGACATAATAAAATTAACGACAAGCTTTAAAAAGTCTTTATACAACTGAACTCTGGCGATGTAGTAAGTATACTTGTTTGCAATAAATTCTATCAAGTTTCTAGACTCATTTGCTCGTTTTAATTTTTTCTTTTCTTCCATCACATCAATTGATGAAATTGCTCTATTAATGCTATGTAAAAAAAAAGAACACCCATCCATTAGATATTAATTTGCAGATGCACAGTCAAAAGACGATGGTAAAAAAAAAGAAAACCTTTCTTCTAAGATTAAGACTACTAAAGTCATTCATGACCATCAGTTGATATAAAATTACTCCCTCTCTTTATCTCTTTCTGTCTCTCTCTATGTATATCTATTTCCCCGTAGATATAGTCATACTATACCACCAACATCACCCATTTCGCGGCAGAAAATGCAGTGAAAATAAGTTCATAGATTCAAGTCGATGGTTTTGTTAAAAGTTTCCGGAAATTTTCTCCGCCAGTTTATCAAAACTTTGAAACTGTGTTTCTGATTGCATTTACTTTTGGCTGGAAGGAATAACAACAAAATTGTACCTTCCTCTAACCTACCACCACCAACTTCCATTCAATCTTAACTTTGTTTTCACAAGGTACGAGAAATTAATTGTAGCAAATGACACAAACTACATATATACATGGCTTTGATATAAAACAATAAAATTCTTCTAAATCGTACCGCCTTAATTGAAAAGCAGAGATCTTTGTGAACATTTGAAACTTTCGTAAATTTAGTTGCAATTTAAAGAATTTTCTTGCGCACTACATTAAATCTGACAAATTGTAGAATTTTGTACGTACATAAAATGAAAGAATTTTCATCATCGAAAACAAAATCCGTCTGCCTTATTAAGGCCCAGTAAATTAATTTTAAATGTACATTAATCAAACTTCTATACATCACAGAATATATAACGGAAGGAGTTTTTTTTTTTGCATTAGCACAGATTTCCTCTTCACTTTTGATGACTTTACGTTTATTTTGTATGTATATGAGCATTAAAGCTTGCGGAAATTAATTTTGCTAACTTCCGTTTGAGTATGCGCAATACGCATTTAATGTGAAATGAATTAACAAAAGACAACTGAGATAGCTTTGATTTATTTAAAGATATTTTTTTTATGACCGACTATTGTTTTGGAGGTTGAAATGGATTATAGTTTAGCCCTAGCCAGCCATTGAGTCTATCAAGGAACAGATCCTGGGTTAAAATTTCTGATGGAATGGCTTGTACCTGGATAGGCTTAGGGTTATAAGTTTGTTTATCCTAGATATCAATGACTTCAAGACTGGCATTAGTTTTTTTTAGTGCAGGAATAATTTTCTATTTATTTATTTTTAAGTGTTCCACAGGGTAGACAGCTTGGCCCATTACTTTTTATTATTTAAAGAAATGATATTAGGTGTATTTGAAATAATTGAAAAATTCTGTTAAATATAACGAATATAATAACTTCCTCTCTCACTCAAATTCAGATTTGGTTACTTTTAATTATTGGTGTTTAGCGAAGGTATCTCAATATATATTTTTTTCATGATTGGAAAGGTTTCCATCTTTAATTCGATTATATGTATATAAAATGGCGACTAATTAATGGGCTTGGCTTGCCCTTTGAGAACCATTGTAAGCACAGATAATTATCCTACTTTGACTTTTGTAAGAAATGTTTTCGAAAAGTCCCTTTACATCCTTAAACCCATCAACAATCTCTTTGGGATAGATAGATTTGCCTATTTTGATAACTTGCAGTAATTTACCCATCAAGAATCCTTTCTCTAGTTGTAATTTTAGGAAGATGGGTTGATACGATTGGAGATTGGAGCCAGTGACTAGAATTCCTAAATTTTGGTATGTTTGTTTGTATGTCAACTCTGAACTTTTCTCCATGATCTGAATATATATCCCCATGTATGACTGCCTCTTTTTAGTACGGGTAGTTTTTCTATGTGATAGGTACCACACCCCTCCTTCGTACATAACATCAATTCAAATCTATTTTGGAATAAAAACTTTAATAACGATCCACAAAGTTTTGTAAAATTGGTAGAATGACACTAATCTCAATGTCAAAAGAGCTTAATGTTGCAAATGTTCACCTCCACTGAACTGAGAAAATCTATTTGCGCTAATAGCTCTCGTGTATATAATTTTCCTGATTCTAAAATAAAAATGCCATCAAACTTTTCTGTAATCCCAATTCAATTATAGTGTCATTTTTTGATAAGATCTAGTATGTTATGCCCTAGCTCTGCTGATAAATAAGAAGGCATCTTTCTGTTGGTAGAACTTCATCTTAGCTTCTATAAAACTTTTTTACACTTTGTAAAAGATTCATTGCAGACATCTCAATTACCGGTGGGTGGTCTGGGCCTAGATAAAAAGTGTTTAATGCTTATATTATACATTTACAATATATTTCCTGCAACTTTCAGAATGCATGAGATGAATTTGAATTTCGAATTTTGATTTCCATACATATTTTCATTGATAAAATCCATTCGTCTACTATTCATTATACCTACTCTTCCATCTAACCATAATTAGCTAAATTCCATTCCGACAATGTTACATTTCGCGCCTATTTAATGAAGCATCTCAGAACAACTGCAACTGAATATATTTATCGAACACTCCTTAAATCTCTCAGATAAACCTGTCGTCAATTAAATGCATATTAAACAGCTATATCTATTATTATTCAAATTCTTGGAATAATAAATCGATAAATTCCCCACTTTCTTACGATATTCTTCAATAAATTTATAGATCTACAAATATATATATATTTATTTACGGAAGATAAGTAGATTCACAACAACAAGGTCACCAAATCTATTTTCGTAATTTCAACTCAGATCACATGAAAGAGACGTTACTGAATACAAATTTAATTGCACGTAAACTCATGCTCATGCAATATTTTCGCTCATTATTTTAATGCATATGGATTTCTTTTATACTCATTCATCGTTTTTATAAAAAAAATTAATAAAAAACATACCATGCAACGTGAAATATATTTATGTACCTACATACATATATACATACATACGCGATTAAATAATTCTGTTGTAATATCTATTAGTCTGGAATCATCTATGATATATTTTCGCTTGGCTGGAGATACTTGTTTACATTCAATTCGAAGAAGAATCGCATAATAAAATTGTTATTGTGATTCATCAATTTGAAAAGGCTATTTGTAGGTGAAAAAGATGTAGCGATGTAACTCTTCATATGTATAATTATAAATGCTATCCGCAGGTAACAGAATTTGCTTAAAAATTCAAAAATAATTAAACCTGATCTTAAAAAGTTTCCCAGTATTAGTCATACAGAAATATTTTTCCATTTTTTCTTTTTCTTTTTTAATTTAAAATGCGCAAAACTAAGCGTGAGTTCATTTTTTTTATACCCTTGACAAGTAAAAACAAGAGAAAAGTTATAATTTGTCTGCGATCAATAATATACTCCAGATGAAAATAAAAGGTAAATAAAATGAAAATCCAAAGAGGTTGCCCGATTTAGCTCATTTTTGAAATTTTATATACTATTTTTATGAAAACACCACGTACCAAAATTTCAGCTCTACATCGACGCGCTCTCTGTCTGTGCATTTTATTGTGAAAAACTAAATTTTTGCATGGCAACCCCCCGAAGGAGTTGGACGATTTGTTAAATTTTCAAATCTAAATTAACTGTTTTTTTTTTTTTTAATCCCATGTACAAAATTTCAGCACTACCGAGTTATCCTCAGGACAAACAGACGAACATGCCAAAATCAAAATAACCTTTAATATTTCCTCTGTCTGTGCGTTACAATCGGAATGACAAACTTAGTATGTAGTATACCCACCCTATGATTTTATCTGGGATATAAACTTTAAAACAAACAAGTAAAGATATATATAAAAACATATTATTAAACATTCATCTATGATGAAACAAATAGTGCCATCTTGTGACTTCGTGATATCAAACAAATTTTGTTAATGGTTTAAATTGTGGGAATTTTGGGAGACGCTATGATTAAAAAAAAAAAATCCATCAAATTGAAGGCTAACTTGACGTGCGGGAAAGGAAATAATCAAGTGAAATTGTATAAGGGCGATTATTAATTATCTTTGCTATAGTATTGTTCAAATTTGCATAAAATTAATACTGAATAAGTCAATTTTCAAAAATCTAATTTCATCTTTTCATTTTATATAAAACAGGTAACTTTGTTTTCTTGCATGCATATTTGACTCATAGTCATTCATATACGCCGTTCACATGAAGCAAACTGGACTGGACTGGACTAGAATAGTCCTAGTTCACATGGCGATTTATCTCACTCAGAAGTACGCTAATCCACTCCAGCCCACTTCATGCGTTTCCTTCTGACACGTTCCACTTAGTTTATTTCCAACACTAAATTCTTTTTGTTCAGTATCCAAAGTAAAAAGGAGACTTACAGTGAAATATTTTCTATAATTAAAACGTCAAGGGTACGTCGACCTGTATCATTCTAATATGTGTGTAGAACTCGCATTTTTTATATAAAAAATTAGGGAATTTAGCCACAGCTGGGGAAATGTGGAATAAATTGAAAAGTGATTGAGGAATGGTGGATGAAGGAAACGAAGAAAGTAGGTAGATTAGTAGGTCAGTGTCATCCATCCATCATCACTTGTAACTTGTACCTATCACTTTTACTTTCACCCTTAAATTATTGTTAATAATTATCGTCAAATAAGTTATTTAACAGTTTTTTATCAGTAAAAAAGAATTTTAACATTTTGTGCTCCATTTTTTTCTCATAATAATAAAATTTGTGAATGCGTATGTGTGCATGCAGTGAATTGTAGCCAAACTTTGGAAATTGGAAAATCAAGTGTCACTGTTTGTTTCTTAATGAAGAGAAGTTTATTTATCCGGTAAAAAATTGTTCCGCAATTAAATAAATTGCAATTTATGGTTTTTCTAACTAATTTAAGGAATTTTAATTACGAATTATTATAAATATAAACTGTAGTGAAAGTGTAAAAACGTTTAAATATTTACAAATGTATACCTATACCTATAAAACAATCTGAAGAACAAAGCACATTTTGGTGAAAATTTTAAGAAAAAAGTTAAAAACTGTGAAAAAATAAATCCAATTTCATTCAGGTGTGATTGTTTCGAAGTAATTAATTAATTTCTATATATTATTAAATTCATAGAAAGTTTTATTAAATGTGATTGGAATTATTTGAGATTAAAATCGATTTAATTGGCCTGGCTGTCCGTTACAAAAAAAAATTGAAAACTTTTCATAGCACCTAGAATGGTAGGTATTAGAACTGTAGTGACACTGTAAAAATGTTTTCATATGCATATATATATATATACATATGTGTATATTTAAAAACAAATTGACGAACAAAGAGTGTTTTGGTGAAAATTTTAATAACGGTGAAAATATAAATCCAATTTCAAAGGTAAGAATGTTTTTGAATTAAATTAATTTAAATTACCTCCTAATATATGTACATACTTAATTAAATTCATACAAAATTTTAATAAATGTGATTGGAATTTTACGGAATTATTTGAGGTTAAAATTGATTCAATTGCCTTCGACTGTTGTCCCTTACAAATAATAATTGAAAATTTTTCATAACGCCCTTCAATTGCATTACGGTATACACATTAATTGGTCAGCCGTACTTAATAGACAGAATTCGCTAACGTTTCCTGAAACTATTCAAATGATTTTTTGCAGACACATGTACCGCTTAAATTTGTGTAGATCGAATTAATTCCGGCCAAAAATTTCCTACGTTATATTATTGCTTATCATTGATATTCTCTCCAAATAGTGCACTGCATTGGTTCTTTATAGTTTATGTTATATTGAAAATAGTGTTGCCTTCGAATCAGTTCTAGATACTATCTACACATACTTGTTCATAAACTTTGTAATCACTTTTCACCACGGGTGAAGATTTTAATCAGAAAACTCCCTTTGCCGTTAAAGTAGTACTATAGTAGTATATCACAAACACACCAACTAGTTGACACCACTTTTCAAATGAAAATCCTTACTTTCTGATTTTAATTAATAAACAGTAAGAGCAAAGTATCTTCTTAATAAGAAGAAAATATCAACCATATTTGATATGTTGCCATGAATTCTTACTAGGAGTATTTTAATTACGTATTTTTTCAGTCAATGAGCTTTAACTTAGATAGTATAGTATGATAGACAATTAAATATGCAAAATTTTTCAGAAGTCATGTTATTAGTTTTTCAATCACAATTGAAGAAATCTTCATTCTGCACATGTAAATTACGCTACTTTCCTTAAAGCTATTCTATTCGAAATTACTTTAAAAAAAGAAGATTTTTTCAAATCATCATTTATAAATTTATGTTGATTTTCATAAATCTCTTAATTAAACCTAACTGCGAAATAACAAACAAAAAAAAAGGACTCTAAATTCAAAGCAAATATTTTCTTTTTTATTTTAATTACTCAGAAATTATTATTAACTTCAATAAAAAAAACAACACTCAAATTTGACAAGAAAAATATTATTCATTGGCTGCGGTTTATGTTTCAATTTTGTTGAAAATTATTGATAATTCTTACATCAAACAAGACCGATCCATCCTTAAATAGCCCACAAGCTCTCGTTATAAGAACCAACACATCTCTATTTGTGCACGTTGTTTATTTAGAGCTTCAGCTTTCTAGAAACGCAACAGGTGGCCCACTTGTTGTATAGTATAGGGAGGTTGTTTAGCAGATTTGAGCCTGATCCTGATGGAATTTCCTTGCAAAAGCACTTGTGTCTGCTCTTTACAAAACGGGAGCGTTAAGTTTCAGCGCACATATTTACGTTTTACTGTGATAAGGATAAGGTTTCTTCCCAATATATACATATATACCCTAAGGATTTGCAGTTATATCCTCTGTAGTCGTCTGCTGTTGGGAAACCCAACGCAGAAACAGAGTCTTATACTACTTATATACACCGTTGGGGTGACTACACATTTTGTTTGCAAGAGTGTCAGAGGGAGGAAAAATTTCTTTTCGTATATTTTTGTGAAGGACATTGAACGGCACCGCCGCTGCGCTAAAGTACGTGCTCCTTCTTGAGTGATTTAATAAAGGTGTCTGTACCAGTATACACATAATACTCGTATTCTTACCTGGAAAGGCGAAAGCTGAACTTATCGCCAAAAATAGATATAATCCTGCTTGAAGCTTCATGTTTTCCTTTCTTTGGCTGGCTTGGAACACTAACAAAATTCACTTAAAAGATTCCCTCACCAGGAATGAAAGTTTTTAAGAGTTCGCAACTCTGTATAAAAAACTAAAACACTGCTCCGCAAGTTACACGCAAAAGTATCACAAGTAATCGATAATACTCTATAATAGATCCGGCCGGCTAGAGGTCTATCATAGACTGACTATTTGGTTAGAGAGCTTCTTTTTTATTTTTTTATTTTTTTTGTAAATCAATTATTTTTCTTTACAGTCGGACAGAGCTTTCTTAGTAAGCCGCGGCGGTTTCGATTCAACTAAAATGCCCGCCGCGATTTTATTAAATTTATATACACCGGCGGCTCTTCGCCAGCAGTGTCTGTCGACTCGTCGGTATGAGGTGGGGAGAACTTTTTGTGTACTCATTTTCTTGATTCTTGTTCACTTACCCGCATAGACGTTGGAAAAACGTAATGTAGTATAGCGAAGTGACATAGCATCGCTTTAGATGTAGCTTTTCGAACAACAACTAACTTACTATATCTATATAGGTATGTAATAAACAATCACTTCTACCTACCTACCTACAAACCACTGGTAAAAATTCAATGTTGATAAATGCGGATTTGGTTATTGGGAATTCAAAGAAATCCGTGTCTGTCTGTCTGTCTTCTTTTTTCCGGAACAGATAAGCCATACTATGGGAATCGCATCCAATATTATTAAATAAACTCTGTTGTGACTTGTTCTCGAGAATTTTACTCTACCAATTTTCTAATCAAGAGTTTATCTTTATTGTTGGCCTCGACATGACAAATTTAATCGAAATGAGTGTACAATGGACATATGAATAATTAGGAAAATAAAAATATTTCTCGGAACGTGTATTAATCTGTATATATAAACAGTTTCTTTAATAACTATTTAATTCCTTGAGGCATAGTAAATGAAATTATTATTACAAGTAGGAGCAGGAGTATGCGCTCCCTTTAGACATTTTTACACACTATTTTATACATATTGCACTTGCTCATATTTGATTTAATTTTTATTGTCATCTATGAATTCTTTTTTTTAGAAAACGTAAAATAGACCGAAAATGGCTCAATTCATAGGATTCTTGTATATGAAAAGGTATCCAAAACTTTATACATACATACATGTATGATGTTCCAGAAACTTATAGTGCGCATTTGGAAATCTGATCCATACAAATTTCTCTCTTCGTTAAAGCGTTCGAAAGCAGCGTTATTCTGTATGGCAATCCTACGAAGGAGAAGCCCAATTTTTTCCATTTTCAAAGTTCTTAAATCTAAAATTTTTGTAAAAAAAAATTTAGATAGAAATGTAAAAAATTCCAAATCCCTCCTATACCAAATAGTTCTCTAACTATAATTATAGTACATAACAGACAAACGTAAAATTCAAAATATTCTTTTATATTAGGTATATGTGGGTGTCCAATATATTTTACCTATACCATAATTATTCAGTGACACCAAATCTGACATTCAATTTGACATTTTGCTCCGAATATTGGAATAATAATTTTACCATAATTGCAAAATTCGAAATTTGCAAAAATATCGTTAGAAATTTGGTAAGGAGAAAGTGATAATATAGATAGATAGATAAATCAAAGAACCGAATGTTAGATGAAAATGATGAAATTTTTAATTTAATTAATCTCATTTAATGTAAGCTTAGCAATACATAATTAAATACACAAAAGCCAACGCAATAAATTATCTGTTCAATTCCCTTTGCGAGCATGTAAAAACCTTTGATTTCTACCCACTGAATGCGTTAGGTACATATATTGGGTATTACATAGATTAAAAATGAGGGCACAAAGTGTCTACCTCTACAGTTAAAAACCTATCTATAAAAAATAGCAAATTTAAAAATAAAACCAACAAAACTTAATATGTACTCTTACATAAAAAAAAAAAAAAATCGCACAAACATGATAACAAATAAAACCATTTCTCAGAAATTAAGGCAAAAAAAAAAAAAGAAAACTTAATTAAAATTTTTTTGTAGTAATCGCAGTACGCTGCCATCTCCCCTTGCTCCCTTTTTATATCTGTTTCTCTCTAAGGTTTGAAATAATTAAAAATATATTCATACTCAATGAGTCATTTTTAAAGTTCTTTGAATAATTGAAAGGTGTCAGTATTACTTATATCGTTTCAAGAAACCTGCACCTTCATGAAGCTAGTCGAGAAGCTACGACTGTTGCACTTCTGTATCCTACCTATGTAACATAATATGTATTGTACATACAGACTTCGCGCTGCTTGCAAGAATTTATTATTTTCTGTAACCACAATTTTGATTTATTGCGCTCGTACTTGTTTTGATTATCATTGGAAAAAACCCTGCTTATCTCAGTTGGTTATATTTACATACTATATGTATGTTTGTACGTATCCGTACACACTTGTAAATATGTATATGTGGTATTTTTATGCAACGTCTTCAAAAACTGGTACGTCGAGATAACAACGAATCATAATATAGACTAGATTTGTAGTTTTTTTTTTCATAACACTTACAATGAACTCAAAACAATAATTTTGATAATAGAAAACGATAAAAATTAATAACTAGATATAATTTATAAGAGAAATTGAAAAATTTGTTTATATTTGGTTACGCTCGGACCGCCGATTAATTATAAAAGGCGACGTCAGGGATAATATTTATTATTTAAATATTCACCGCTGATTTGATTTGTTTTCAAAGTCGTCGAATAGTCGGAATGCAGCTGGAGCCTAAATAAGTTTTTGAAATAGAAAATGTGCGGGGGGAGGGCGGTGGTAAAAACAAATTCAAAAAGGTTTGAAAACATTTACTGAAAATTTCTAAACAAAAATTTCTCACTACTCTTATATACTAAATTTGTAGTTTCGCCTAAAATTTTCTTTCTTACACAAACAACTCTTAATATGTATTTAATATAATTTAATAAAAGGGACTAAATCTGCATATGTATGTACTTCTTATGTTCTACCACACCAATTTTACCCTATGAACTTAATGTTTACCAAAGATTTTTTAATTCGAATCTCTCTCTCTCGCTAACATAATAAAGGGTGCCCCCACTTACGTTTTTCTTTTCGATACTAAGTTAATTCATCAAGCTCCTCTCCTCTGCTTGAATTACTTTATTATTTTGCGTGGTGGGTTTGTTTTCCGACAAGCAGCAGTCCTAAAGTCAACAATCTTAAATTTTCTTCAAACAAAATAATTTCAAGCTCAAACAATTCATGAAAGTGAAGGGAGAGAATTCAACAAGAAAAGTAGAACGAGAGGGATACATCAACGATTCGCGAGCTCCTTACACTGTTTGCATAAACGAATTGCGCCAAATTTTTCAAGAAATTAAATTCTCATTTGCATTTTACTACAAGAACAGCCATGAATAGGATAAGATATTATTGTGTATAAGAGATACTATATTATTATATAGATAGATGTGTACCTACATATTTTTTTTTCTCTATAAAAGACCAACAATAAAAAAAATTATAAAAGTGTTCATAGAAATATTTCGACGACTCTTAAACTATATACGCAACAGCAATTTTATGGTGGAAAAAGTTCCATTACTACATTTTAATACTTTAGAGTTTCATGTAAAACAAGCAAAAGATTATAATGTTCAGCAGAAGAATACAGAGAAATTTTTCTTTTAATTCTCTACTTATTGTAATATCCGGGTCTTTAGAAAGAAGAAAAGAAGTAGGATTTTCTTTTGAGACGTATACCCTACCCCTATATATAGTAATAGTATAGATAGGTTTAAAAGAGAATGAAGAGCAAAATTACGTTTTATTGTTATAATTTTAATAGTTTCATTAATTTTGTAGGGTGGATAGAAAGTGGTTAGCAAATTCTTTAGTAATGATTTTCGAGTGGATTCTAATGTTTTATTTCTGAGACAGATAAACCACCAGGCAATATTACTTAAATATAACATACAATGCAAATTGCACTGCTCTGTCAAAAGGTAATGTCCAGCTTCACCTTACTTTACATTACCTTCTGATAAGTCTATTTAGCTGAACTGCTATTATATCTCTCAACGAGATTGAACTCCAATGGCTAATAAGTAGTGAAGTCCCGCAGAGCTCTATTTTGAAACCTTTGTTATTCAGGCATTAGAAAATACTAGTAAACGATATAAAAAAAAATAACACATAATTTTATAACAAAGGATGAACGGATTTTTGTTAAATCGTTGTTGTCTCATACCAACACAATCATTGAACTGTCCTAATTCTCATCCTAGAGAATAAGAGTTTGTATATGAATATAGGATGTCTCAGATAAAGAGACAAATATATACATTTCTCAGGGCGATATCTTGAGTCACTGGAGATAAAAAAAAAATATTCATGATCGGAAAGTGATTAAAGTAATTTGGGAATCATTACAAGAATTAATACATATAGAGATTCAATCCAATTGACCCTACCAATTGGAGGGTGCACAAGTATAATTGTATTGCTTTTTATATAGGCCATATAATACTATACTATACATTGTAATTAAATACACATTTTACAACGATTCACTCTTCAAATATAACAAAGCCTGGACTTACTCCTAGTATATAATACACCCTCCAATTTAATGAATTCACTATCAAAAAACATATCTGCAAAAATTAAATTTATTAATTGAAACGTAATCTCCCTTAATAGTCCAAAGAAAAACATTCCAATTAATACTTTTTGTATAAACAAAATTTCCACAAAATACATCTTTACTCTTATGATAATGCGAGAAAAGTATTCATACATTTTATAAGGCTTCAGCTAAAAGTTGTTAAGTTCTTAGCATTATTTCAGAGAGATGAACACCTTTACAGGATTCTACTTAAGCGAGAATATTTAGAGCTTATTAAGCAGTTGATTGCATCAGAAACACATCATGCTAAGCTATAGTTATTCATAGTCGCTTCCACATTATGGCAGTTAATTTGCATTATTAAATTATCCATTTTCAGCCCTCGATGTTTTCAAATCGGAAAGGGATGTAGCAAACAAGCAAGCAGGCATGCATGCATGCGTTTTGCCCATGGATGGTAAATGTAGCATATTTAATTAGAAATTTTGTTGTCGTATCATGCCAAAATTTGTTGATCCCGATTTTATAAAATATTCTTCCGGGTGAGGTAATACATATTCTGAAATCTTTACGTTTCTAATTTGACATTAATAATTGTAATTATCACTTGAAATGTAAATTGTTTTAAATCGATACATTGATATTATCACGTATCTTTGTGAGTTTGTACTTAATAACGTAACTGTGAATTTAAATTGATATATTATAGAAAAGAAAATTCCGCATAATTCTATGTTTGTTGTGTTTAGGACTGGGCTTAAGCTCCACCAGTAATAACAAGTAATGAAAATATTCTAATGACCTATTCACTAAAAATCAATTGAGATATTGTTACTATTTAAGCAATAATAACAATAATATATAGGGTATGTCCGCTAAGACGCATTTACTGTATACTACACGATTCCTTATTTATTTATTTATTTATTTATGTAATTCGGTGTACAGAGATTACCTCCTACAGACTATGCTAAATATTCAAACAAACAAGAATACAAATAGTATTCAATCGAATTGAAAATAAAATGCAACTAAAAAAGAAGTAATACTTAGTATCACTAGACTACGAAAATATTGTTAAAATAAATTAAATAAGTAAGACTGACTGCAAGCACTTAGAAATTACAATATAAACTTGATAAATAAAAAGAGATTACTCTTTTGGACTTTTTACCGGGTTAAACTTAATTTTCTTCAAGAAAGAATTTTTTGGGATATCTCCGGTATATAGCAAAAGCTAAAAAAATGTTCTAATTTGTTATTTCATCACACAACCCATTAATTTTTGGTGACAAGTTTCAAGTCTTGGTTTGACTCATCAACAGGTCCCAAATAGCGAAATTGGGTGATTAGAAAAACAAATGAAAAATGAAAAAGAAGAAAAAGTTTAAGAAAAATAGAAAAAAACAATTTTTTTTATTTATTAAAAAAATTTAAAAAATTTTAAAGAAACAGATTCATTCGAAGCGAATCGAACCTGTATACGCCACGCAGTGGGCTGAAAAATGAAGAAGAAAAAGGAAGAAGAAGCGTTTCGAATCAGCAGAAAACCTTCCACTCATCGGTGCAGCTTGGTTTTCTGCCTGCTGCAGACGCTTTTGCTATATACCGGAGATATCCCAAAAAATTCTTTCTTGAAGAAAATTAAGTTTAACCCGGTAAAAAGTCCAAAAGAGTAATCTCTTTTTATTTATTTTTCCTCCTGGGCTTGTATAGGAGGGTTTTTTCCTCATATAATTCACACCCAGAATTTATTCTGAGTTTATATGAGAAGAGATCGGTTTGATCTATTTTCAAGCGTCTGCAGCAGGCAGAAAACCAAGCTGCACCGATGAGTGGAAGGTTTTCTGCTGACACGAAACGCTTCTTCTTCTTCCTTTTTCTTCATCATTTTTCAGCCCACTGCGTGGCGTATACAGGTTCGATTCGCTTCGAATGAATCTGTTCTTTAAAATTTTTTTTAAATTTTTTTAATAAATAAAAAAATTGTTTTTTTTCTATTTTTCTTAAACTTTTCATTTCTTTCTTCTTTTTTCATTTTTTCATTTGTTTTTCTAATCACCCAATTTCGCTATTTGGGACCCGTTGATGAGTCAAACCAAGACTTGAAACTTGTCACCAAAAATTAATGGATTGTGTGATGAAATAACAAATTAGAACATTTTTTAGCTTTTGCTATATACCGGAGATATCCCAAAAAATTCTTTCTTGAAGAAAATATAAACTTGGTACGTTCAAGAGCTAAATCCACGTCATTGTCATAAATTTCATTCAAATGACGAGAACAGTAGGAAATAGGTTCATGTTTGACCATAAGAGGTTCAGTGATAAGCCACATGTAACAAATATCTTGTTCTAAGAGCAAAACCAGGCACATAAATATTGAATAAGATTAGCAATTCTGGTGAGCAAATTTTATAGCAAAGAGTATCTCTTACAAACAGTATAGATGAAATACTTCTCCTAGTACCTAAGAGTTGTAACCCCAAAAGTATACATCTGGTAAATCATGCAACTAATGCAATCTTATTAAAGTATACCGAGTAAAGTTTTTTTGAAATCTCTCAATTCTGTCATTAAGTTGTTTGGTGTAAGGACACCATACCACTGAAGCATACTCCACTACAGATCTAACTGGGGCAATGTATAAAGCTTTTAAGGTCTGAGGATCTCTAAAGTCTTTAGTATTTCGTTTTATAAAACCAAGCATTTTATAAGCCCTACAGCAAATATAATTAATATGCAAAGCACTTCCATGTTTCGCGTCAAAAATGACACCTCCAATATTTCATTCAGAGCCTCAATGGAAAAATTACCGATAAAATATTCAGTATGAAGGGGATTTAGCAAACGCTGAAAAGTATAACATTTACACTTGCATCGATTTAGACCCAGTCCATTTTAAAAGCACCGTTGTTGTATCCGATCAAGATCAGACTGAAGAAAGCAAGTGTCAGATGAATTTTTAATGGGTAATATAATCTTAAGATCGTCAGCATATACCTAGCAATGGTTGTGCGGAGCGAAAAATATTTATCATATCATTAATAAAGCTAACAAACAACAAGGGACCCAATTAGTAAGATATGAGATCAACCAATCAAGCAGAGACGACCTAAAACCAAACATTTCAAGTTTTTTAATTATGTTGGTCCCATGACCGTTCTACAAATGTGTTTCATGAGGTGCTGTGGTTAGCAATAATTAAAAAGAGCTTGTAAGAGAATTTATGAACAATTAATGGTTGCAAAGAATTGCCAATACAAATATTATTTTGAAAACATCAAGTGAAAAGTGATTATCTTTGAGAGCCCGAACATCCTCCCCCGTTGAGAAGATTGCTTCTTAACAACTTGGCAGCTTAAAGACCTTACCTAACTCTGACTAAATCGTCTTCGCCAGGATGAGTTGACTCTATTCTGCCCAGTAGCCATTTCGATGGTGGTAGCCTATTATCGCCGATTAACACTAGCTCATCTTTCTTCAATGAGTCTACTTCCTTACGCCATTTGGGACGTTCTTGTAGAGAAGATAAGTATTTTAAATGCCACTGCTTCCAAAACCCTTGGAGGTGCTGTAATCGTCCTAAACGGAAGGTTGAAATTTCAGTTTAGTCGGGCTCAGGTAAGACAGTGAGAGGCTCGCCGATTAAAAAGTGACCAGGAGTTAGAGCGTCGAGGTCATCTGGATCTAGAGTTAGTTGACAATAAGACCGAGAGTTGAAAATGGCTTCGATTTGATGAAGCAAAGTTGTCATTTCTTCAAATGTTAGGATGCTTTCACCAAAGACACGACGAAGTTGCCCTTTACTGCCTTCACGTTGACCTCCCATGCATTTGGTGTAATGAAACTCCATTCTACTCTAGACTGTGATAAAAAATGACAAATTTTTTCATTAGTACTATTATATAAGACAAATTTATGCCATTCATTTAGATGTCTTTTGGCACCAACAAACTTTGTACCGTTGTCCGAATAAATATGCGATGGTATTCCGCGTCGCGGCGAAGTGGTGCAATAAAGGCTTCCGTGGTAAGGCTACTAACAAGCTCCCCAAGTGCACAGCTTTTGTTACTAGACATGTAAACAGTGAAATATAGCCCTTTAAGGGCTTTGTTCCTCGACCAGTTTTTGTACAAAGTGAAAGCGGTCCGGCATAGTCGATTTCAACTCGACAAAAGTCGGGCTGCTGTTACCCTAGCTTCCGGTTGATTTCCCATGAGTTACGATGATCTGACGGTCCGTTCTCGGAAGCACGATATACATTTCCTTGACACTACGGGCAAGATTTCTCAGAGCAATTGATCCAATATCGTTGCCGTAAAATGGCAATAAGGAGAGATGTTGCTGGGTGGAGATGAGTCCGATGCATTTCTCTAAATAACAACTCTGTGAAAAAGCATGATTTGTGAAGTATTACTGGATGCTTTGCACACATACATGCATGAGACCTTTGAAGTCGCCCACCCACTCTTAGTATACCCTTTCCATCAAGAAATGGACTTAACGCAACGCCTTAAATGAACTTTTTTGGGAAACCGCCTGTTTTATGTTTAGGTCTTTGATCTCTTTCGAAAAGCTGCTTTCTTGACTGCATTATGTGGCATTATGTATTTCTTGAGCAGAAAGACAAGCTGATTCTCCCTTTGTCTTGTCCTTTTTGCAGTAAGAAAACGATGAAAATCGATGAATAGTTTGCAAAAGGGTATCTCCAGAAGTTTCTTGAAAGTGCGAGACGATGTTCTTGTTACGCTCTTCCTTTTTAATGTCGCTATTGGAGCTTAGTAGGGTAGCCTGTGGCCAGTTGTTAATGTCTTCAAGAAGCCATTTGTGTCCTGACCACCAAAACTGTAGAGTGGGTAGATCGCGCGGTGATACACCTCTTGACGTTAAATCCACAGGATTCTCTTTGGAGGGCACGTGTCTCCTATGAGACCGAGGTATGGAGGTAAGAATCTCAGCTGTCCTATTAGCAACATATGTTTTCCATCGTCTGGGAACATCTGACAGCCAGGATAACACTATTGTCGAGTCGGTCCAAGCGTAAAGGGGAATTTCCTTCAAGCTTAGGAAGTCTTTGATTTTCTCTACCAACCGTACAAGCAGTAAAGCAGCACAGAGCTCTAATCTGGGTAAGGATACCTGTTTGAGGGGGGCTACCTTTGACTTGGCTGCTACAAGTCTAACTTCAATCAAGCCTTGGTGGTTCATTGACCTGCAGTAAACTACCGCTCCGTAAGCAGCTTCAGAAGCATCTGAGAAACCATGCAGTTGTATTTTACTTGGATTTGACCAAAGTTGCCTCGAGATTTTTATTCGTGTTAGCTCAGGCAGCTGTTATTTCGTACACTCCCATTTATATAGTACCTTAGGGGACACTTCATCATCCCAGTCATTCTTTGATAACCAAAGCTCTTGGAAGAGCATTTTAAATACTACAATCATTGGTGATAGCCAGCCTAATGGGTCGAATATTCTTGACGCTTCGGATAGAATGATTCTTTTTGTAACGACATTTGAATTTTTTAAAGATACCGTAAAGGAAAACACATCTTCTTTATAGTTCCACAAAATACCAAGAATTTTAGTTACTTCAAGATTGTTGTCAATTTTCAGCTCTTTCTGGTTTCGCAGGATTCAGATTTAATATCATCATTGAGAAATTCATGTGAGTTCGATTTCCACTTTGTCAGATGAAAGCCGCTGGATTCAAGCACATTTGAAATTTCTATCCTCAGCAATAATGCTTCAGGCAAAGTGTCACATCCACTCAGGAAGTCATCAAAATAAAAATCAGATTGAAGAATGGAGGCCGCCTCTGGGAAGTTTTCTTTATTATCTTATGCGATTTGGTATAGTGCTCTTATCGCCTGAAATGATTCTGAGGCTGTCCCATATGTAATGGTGTTCAACTTGTAGTGAATTATTGGAGAGGATGAGGCTTCACGCCAGGCAATACTTTGGTAGTCTCTATCAGCACGTGCCACCAACATTTTCTCCACATCTGCAGCAAAGGCGATGTTCGACTTCCGAAAGCTCAGTAATATTGCTTGTAGATCACTCTGAATAGTTGGTCCCACCATTAATTTATCGTTTAGAGATACTCCGAAAGAGCTCTTACATGAACCATCGAATACTGCTCGATTCTTTGGAACAGGCTCGGATTTGAAACAGCATGGTGTGGTAGATAATATCAGCTTTGGTCATCAATATTCTCTTCATGCTTTGGAATAGGCTCCATGTGTTTTAGCAGCTCATATTCCAGCATGAACTGCACGTACTGCTCCTTGAAAGTGGGATATTTTCTAAACCGACGTTCCATTGCATATAATCGTTTAATGGCGTTGGATTTAGATTCTCCAAACGGTGTATTATAGTTTCCAAATGGCAGGGCAACAATATATCTTCCATGTTCGTTTCGGATCACATTTTCTATAAAGTGTTTTTCACATTCTTGTTCTTCTGCCGATAGAGATGCTGTTCCAAGTCCATTAATCTCTTCAGCATTCCAAAATAATTGCAAAGTTTTATCTACGTTCTCTATTATCGTAGATAGACTTAATAAAGAAGGACTAAGCACGTGAGGAGTGCTAAAGAAAACCCATCCAAATATGGTATTTTGAGCAACAAGCTCACCAGCATTATCATACAATTTTCCCCCCAATAAGATTTGTAGAAAATGGTCTGCTCCTAGAATAATATCAAAATGAGACGGCTCGTTGAATTTTGGATCAGCCAATTCCATTTTCTCGGCATAACTTGAGTATTTGCTGGAATGTTAAAAGTTAATTTACCAAGTATAAATACTGTCGTCTTTATTCTATCCCTTCCGCTCCACCGAGAATGGATGTCTATAGAGAGCTTCCCTCTTGTATATCCTGCGCCAGAAGATTGCACTCCCTTTACTGATAATCTTGCATTTTCTCTCTTCAATCCTAATCGTTGCACACACGATTCTGACATTAAGGACACCTGTGATCCTGAGTTCAAAAGAGGTCTGCAGGGCACTAAATTGCCTAAGTTGTTTTGCACGTTAACTATGGCTGTAGGAAGTAGGGAGCCAATCGTGCATTGAGTGGTTTGGCCATCAAATTTGTTGGAAAATACTTTCCTTTCAACACAAGTGTTGAGAGAAAATAATGTCGTTGGAGTTGATGTAGTTCAGAGTTGATAGAAGAGGTGTTGATTGGAGAATTAATGGTGTTGATTGAAGATGACGACCTGATGCCCGAGGTGTTTGAGTATCTCAAAGATTGACTAGATGGTTCATATTGATTACTATAGCAGCAGGTATGTATAGGGGCACCTTGAGAACCACTAGGATTTTCAGTGGATGCATCAGCCTGAGACACATGTGAAACTGCTGTCTGTGACTTTACTGGAGTATGTAGCAATGGGTGATGTCTCCCATTGCAAAGTCTGCAATTGACCTTGGAGTGACATGAACGCACAGAATGGCCTGATCCAAGGCATTTGAAACACAAAGCCTTTGAAATACCTAAGGCTTTACGAACTTCTGGTGACTCAGCCTTAAAAATCTTGCATTGATAGATTGGATGATCCTTGCTGCATCTGGGACAAGTAAAAGGTATTGAGTCCCTTTTCATGGTTGCAGATGTAGCGATCATAGATTTTATTGGAGGCATTGACCGCTTTGTTAAATTACTGCATGTCTCTAATGTATCACACCGTCTGGTTAAAAATATGAAAAAGTCATCGAACTTTGGAAAATGGCTCTCATCTTTTCAGCCCAAAGCTCATTTGTTTCGTTATCGAGTTTGGTTAAGGCCACATGAATTAACCACGGATCTCTACTTTGAGCTTCATTTCCCAGTGCCTTTAAACCCCGTAATACTTCATCGAAAGTGTTACATAAGATTCTCAAAGGTTTGACGCCTGGACTACTAATTGTTGGATGGTTAATGAAAGTTCTAACAAAAGAGCTACGATTTGATTCTTCTTTTCAAAGTGCGCAATTAACTTTGCCCATGCTTGAGTGTAGTTGGCATCACTAATCGTGAGGTGCTTTATTACATTAGCTACGTTTCCTGCTAAAGATCCCTTTAGGTATTGAAGCTTTTGGGACCCAGTTAATGAGGAATTATTATGTACCGACGACTCAAATAAATCTCTGAAGGACGGCCATTCAGAATATTCGCCATAAAAATGAGGTATATTTAATTTTGGAAGACGAGTAGTTACAGACCCTACATATGATGCATCGCTTGCATTGCTTCTAGTAGTAAGATCTTGAAGGATGCCTTTCTGTTGAGTCATGAACAGAGTCATTGTGGAATTAAATTGTGCAGAGAAGGAAATTTCCTGATTCATATGGGGAACGCTATTATTAACCGCACGTATCAAAGCCACTTTCATGTCATAATATTTTCGTTCATATTCTTCCATATCCGACGTTTGATTTTCAAATAAAAGCAAATTATCTTCAATTGTTTTAAACTCGTTCCAATTATCCTCTAAACTATTTAAGCGTACTGATATTTCTTCAGGGGAGATATTCTCGGTGATATTATCGGCAAAGGCTCTGAGCATAGTGAGGACGCCTTTAACTCTGTATCTCTTTTGAACTAAAGCCTGCTCGGCCATTGTGAAATACAACACCAAATTAAATATCAAAAGAAAAGTGGGAAATCAATATGCGCAACTTAACCTTCCAAGGAAACACAATTAAATTCTGGTATTTTTTTTTTTTATTATTATTAACTAAGCGTTGTGTCTTTGGATATTTATGAATGTGACACCCCAACACTTAGTACCTTGCAAAGAAATTTTTTCACTCATCTGTATTTCTAAGATGTCTCAAAAAACGTTCAAAAAATTTGCTGAAATTTAAAGTTCTATAGGTCTATATTAGTAGCATCTTAAGAATTTTTAGTTTAGTTAAACCTTTGCACTTTTCATTTCAATCTCTTTTTATTGTCTGTATGAATTTATCGCACAGCTCAAGAAATTTTATTTAATGGCACTTCATATAATATCTATTGTTATCTGTTCTTACTTATTGTATAAATAAGTATATATATGTATATATGCATACATATCTCAAACTATTGTCTGACTCAGTATTTAGCACAGCACTTAACCACAATATAATACCGCTATAATTTTAATTTTAATGTGTGTAAATTCCTAAAATCTGTTTGTGTCCAAAATCACTTTCTTGATTTAAAATGTTCGCGAATGAACTTTTATGCATAAAATGATAAATTTCTAATCCCAAATTGTGCAAATAGAAAATAAATGGGTTTAGCTTGCAGAAAAATATTCTTGAATGTTGATTGATAATTTTTCGCATTAACATCCGGCTTGGAAGGACCATAAAATGATCAGCACGTAGATCATGAAGTGATCAGCACCTTGATCTGGAACTGCAGCGGTGAAATATTTCTCGGTATGATATCCGCTCGTGATATTAAACTTGTCGATGATTTTATGGGATGATGTAAATAATTGTAACGCACGACTTTATACAAATTTACAATCCATTTATTTAGAAACAAAAATAGTTATTTTAATTTTATATCTATGCTCTATTACGGACCACTGCACTTCTTGAAATCTGAATATTGAGTGCCAGCTTGGATACTGGTGCCATAGCTTGGAGATAAGAGATTACGTTGGTCTCATGACCGTTATACAAATTTGTTTAATGAGGTGCCGTGGTTAACAATAATTAAAAATAGTATGTAAGAGAAATTATAAACAATTAATGGTTGCAAAGAATTGCCAATACAAAAATTATTTTGGAAACATCAACTGAAAAGTGATTATCTTTGAGGGCCCGAAAAAACGCGATCAAACACTTTTACAAAATCTGTGTATATAACATCCACCTGAAAGCCATCCTCAATAGCAACAGACACAGTGTATTTGAAGAGAATTAAATTCGTCGAAGTAGATCAACCACTTACAAACCAATGCTGCACGGAGAAAATACCTTCTTTTAAATGTGAAAATCAATCTTATCTTTTACTAAGATCTCAAAGGACTGGTAACGAGTGTAGCAATTGGTCTATAATTGTTGATATGATTCCGGAAACCGGCTTTGAATAGAGGTTTAATCAGAGAAAATTTCCAATCGAACAAAAATCCCCCAAACCTAGGGATATATTCAAGACTATTGTTAGTGGAAGAGCCAAAGAACTACAACAATGTTTAAGCAAGATGTTCGGAATCAATTCATTACCGTAAGAGGTATCACAGTCTAAAGATTATTTGAAAGGATACCACCATATTAATAGGAATACCGGACGATGATCGCTTAGCGTTAATGTGCGACAAAAATGCCTTAATATTGCCCTTAATATTATCCTCACTTGACCAGATATAGAGTCTAAAGGGGTATCTATGAAGATACTCATATACACGCCTTAAACGTTTATAATTGAATGAACTGTTAAGCTCACCCAACAATATAATATAGATATAATAATATTATATTTTTTTCACCAACTAAACGTAAAAAAAAACAAAACTTATTTTTTTTTTATTCTATCACGCAATCATATTATTTAGGGCGACAAAATTTCAAGTCGTTTTGACTCATCAACAAATCCCAAACAACAAAATTGAGTCACTCGAAAAACAAATGAGAATCTCTTATATAGAAAAATTTAGAATAATGGGAAAAAATCTGCTTAAACAAAAACCTACTGAAAAGTATTGAGGTGTATCTGCTGATACGAAACGCTTGCATTTTTCAGACGATTGCGGGCTTATGTACAGATTAATTCGCTCTGAATTAATCTGAATTTTTTTCCCATTCTAAATTTTTCTATTTTTTTTTACCTATATTTTCTATTCTCCTATTTTCATTTGTTTTTCAACTAATTCAATTTTGCTTTTCTGGACCCTGTTGATGAGTCGAAAAGTCTTGAAACTTTGTTGTTCTAAATAATATGATTGCGTAATGGAATAAAAAAAAAAGAATCTTTTTTTTTTTGCTTTTCGTTGGTACTGGAGAATTCCAAAAAGGCCTACTTGAACAATTATAAATTAAATATGCATCAAGAAATATTTCTGCATATTACTAATATCATACTTTTTGAGATAAACTTATTGAAAATTTGTTCTGTTATCTCTTTATGAATCACTTACTAACTAGATATGCATCCTATTGAACTTAAGGTGAAGCCTTATACAACATTCCACTGTTTACTTAACCTTTGTCTAGCGTCATTGAAAATTTGGAAGCTTTTAAATTTAAAGAAATTAAATTTGTACCCAGAGCTTAGTATTCAAGTTTAAAACATCCATGTGTTGATTTATCACTCTGCATGCATGTCTAAGAATAATATTCATGAGGGAAAAGTATGTGAAAAATTAATTTTCTTATTTCACTGCTTGGAAACTTCTTATCTGCTTATAAAGTCTCCACATGCGATTACTTTCCATTTTTATAACTTCATTATAACTTCAAATAGAGACTTTGTCGATGAGGTAGGACAATATACAAATAATGGTCTGCGTGAATGCACCTTGGTCTAAACATACTCTAATGAAAGTAGCCTTAGATCCATTAAAAAATAAGAATCCCATGAGAATCTACTTAATGCTATAGAACTCATAATCCGGCACAAAAGTATTAATGGTGTACATTTAATAGAAAGACAACTTTACGTACATACAAACATATATTTCAAGTGCAACTGATGCTCTTCATTGTTGACCTTGGATATCATCAGTCATCGTAGTTATAGTATTAATTAATTAAAAAAAATTCTTCCCCTTCCATTTTTAATCACTTTTAAAACGGGTTGTCATTGCGAGTATGTAAGTATATAAATAAATTCCGACAAGCATATTTTAATTAATTTGAAAAATTGCAATCCTTTCAAGTCCACTCAACTTTTACATGTTACATGAAGCTTAATTGACTCACTGTTTTTGAATATTAAGATTGATGATTGATGTAGGCAATTTCATTCAGGTAAACATGATGGATTAAACCGCTATAGAGTGTATCATAAACCCAAACCCGCATTTGTTTTTTTGTTTTTTTTTTGTTCTTTATGAACAAAGCAAATGAAACAATATTAAAAAAATATTCTCGGGGGGATTTTTGTTCATTGTTTCTGTTTGACATTTTTTGTATGTAAATATGAGTAGAGATATATCAACGTTAAATTGTTTTCATTTTCAGGTTCAAAATTCATTAGCTACCCTGCTGCCTATGTTATACTATATATACATATGTAGGTACAATTTTAAATATTTTCGTTGTTACACTGCTCAATCACTTCATGAGGTGTATTTTAATACACTAGAAAAATATCTCTTAAAAACAAAACTGCAATAATGTCAAATCGCGTTTTCATAAAATTTACTTATTTATGAATTACATATTTTTTCTGTTTTGTGCAGACGCATTTAACTATGCAAAAATAATTTGAAGTAACATTTATTATGATTATCAACTCATCTTTCCTTCGCTCTTGTGCTTTTATGTGATATTTATGAAATGTATGCAAAAAAAAATTTCAAGAATAATCATAAATTTACTACAATTACATTGTAAAAATATTGTGTCATATTGCACGATTCTTTTTACAATGTTTAGTGATTTATTTTTAATCTCTTCTGAAGGCGCAATGCCTTACATTTTAGCTTATCAGGGACTTTAAGAAACTTTAAATAGTTTGGTTCAAAGGTTGTATACAGTGGAAACTTAACGATCCTTTTCCACCGCTGGTTATTTGCCCTGCGCTTTCTTGCATTTTCTATGAATTGGTACACTGAAAAAAACAATATGGCGCTCTCAACCCGATTTTTAAAGAACCAAATTAATTGAATGTCACAACTGTGTTACATCAGCTATGGTACCGCCTTCCAAATAATTTTACAATGCTGTTAATATAATTTTAGATGAGGCATCCAAGCGTTTGAATAATTTTTGTGACATATAACTAAATTATATGGATCTAGAATCCATAATTCCATTATATTTGGTTAATAAATTTTACTTCTGCTAGATGCAACAACCAAATAAATTCCTTCCTCCAAAAATTTAGTTTTGTCAACCAAAATTTAGTCTTTTTATTTATCTTTTCTATGAAAATACATATGTCCAGACATGAAATTTGCTGTTGGATAATAACTACCTTGATTTACCATTGTTTACAAATTCACTATCCAATCTTTGTTATCATTTTCCATTAATATTAGTTGCTCAGCTTCCTTAATCAAGTAGCACCACAGTCTGCAATTGTAAACAAACAAATTCCGAATTTTGAAGGTTATGTCTTCCGTCGAAATTGAAATTTGCTCAACTTCTCCGTCCCGTTCCGATCCGTTTCTTACAATGTGAGCAATTACATAGCATTGGGTAAGTTCAAATTTGAGAGCTTTACGTAACGGAATGGAACGGGTGCTATGTAATCAGCACTTAAAAAAAAAATGAATAGAATAATGAGTTAGTTTAGCTTATAAGATGTTATTAAAATATAATAATTTAAATAAATGAATTACGTACATAAATTCTACATCCGTGATTTCAATCATTTGAGAAAGATCTACGTACACCTATTTATTTACTTATTTGCAACACAACAATTAATTTGAATCTCAATAAATTGTTATTATATTACGACCATTATCAAACCAACCGATTGATTGAATGTTTTATTATCTTAATTGAAATTGGAGGCACACGACAATTACCTTCAGCAATGTTTATTAAACAAAATAATCGAACTTTGGAAAATATCCATGAATCCTCTATTACTTATAGTAGATAAATTGCATCTAGCTCGTGAGAATTAGTTTTTTTCTTTTTGCATATCCGTGTGTGCTTTAACAAAATCACGAGCTTCACGTAATAAGAAAAAATTATAATTTAACTATGCAACCAATTTTCTATAATCAATTCAAAAATTATTCTTCTTCAAAGTTAAGTATTTCATAGTTTTCCAGTTGAGTGAGTACGCATGCAAATGATTCTAATGAAAAATTTCCATGTATATAGGTAAGTACTTACTCAGTTGTTACATGTATATTTCAAATTTCCTCCTTAGTATGAGAACATACTCTGTAATATATAGTGTATATATGTACATACCTAATTTAGAAAAGGAATCAAGGAAAAGTTTAAGGGATTGCTTAATTCCAATAATTTGTTAATCATGTAATCAATAATGGAAGATATTTGTCTACTACTGTTTTTAAAAATTAAATTTAGGTTAAAGAGGGGCAGAATAAGCACCTATGAAAAAATTTGCCAACTCTTACTGACGAATAGTTTGGCAATTCAGGAAAACATTCAAAGAGGGAGTATAAAATTATAAAGTTATTGCCCACATTACAAACAATATTTACTATCAAAATGATAGGAAATTAAATAAAAAATTAAATACCTACGATAGTAGTTGTAAAATTACATGTATAAACACAATTATTTTATTTTATTTTATTTCTCTACATATTTTTGTATATAGGTATGTAAATGAAATTTACGAATTAATGTGTATTTGCCTAAAACTTTTTATGTATTTCCCTATGCGTTCTTTTTCTTAAATCCATTTAGGTACATATTTTTAGTTGATTTTATTCCAAACATTTTGCTTCACTACTATCACAGGGTGCAATTTTACATTACGTATGTAATTCTTAATTCTTTTATTCTGATTATTCGAAAAAAGCACCTTTATCAAATACACCCTTTGCTACGTTTTACTTCTCATTTCGCTTTATTTTATTTTTTTAAATTTTCTATGAATTATATTGGAATTGAAAAACAGTCGTGTAGTCGTAATAAACCAGTTTTTCTTAATTGTAAAATTATATCACGGATAAAGAACAAAATTGTTATCTTAAAAATTAAGTTATTACTTAAACCACAATATTTCCTAAAATTAATATCTTATTATTTTCTTAACTTTTAGGCTTCTGCTTATTATCTAAGTTATAAAATACGAACATAAATAATTAACAAATTCTTATTAATTTTTTGCAGAAAGCGTCTTCGAGCTTGACATTTTCTTGAAATTGCCTTATGTAAGTACCTATGAAATTATTTTTATATACACATATATGTATGTACATACCTTGATTTATACAAATATAATCATTTGAACATTGAACTTCAATTCAATGCGACTAAGCTTGCTTATTTCTCATTTAACACTCAGGACGGGGAGTCAGGAATTGATTTTTGTGGAAATCCAGCAAAACTGGTAAAGACAAGTTTTCATTGATTTCTTGCTTCTTTCTACGAATTACCTATAATGGCTCTCCAAGTTACGAAATTATTTTTCTAATGAAAGTGACCAAAAGTCTGATCAACGTTTAAAAGAAGCAATAAAATTCTTCTTCAGATCTTTTATGAACTCGATTAGCTTTATAAATAGTAAACTTATATAGATGCGCACTTCTACGAAAATATGTAAATACCCTACCTATGGAATTTGCACATCATTGTTTTTCGGCTTCTACCCATGTCATTTAGTAATAAGTTTATTCTATTCAAACTAAAGTCTTCTTTATATACAAAAACAATTAATAAGATATTGAAAATTTATGTGAATAAGATACAGGTTATTAGGCCATTAGACTTTATTCGTGAATGCCAGCACTGCACAATATTAACATGTGTTTAGCATGTTCGGAGTATATTATGTCCACTAATCTCAGAACAAAAATTTTGCCATAGAACATTTTACATGTAAGTTTATTTGAGTATAGGATAGTAAAAGAAAACGTAAGCCTACTTCTAATTGTAGTATTACAGGGTGTTCCGTACTAACATGATTATTTTTTTATCTCTACTTTATTTGTCTTGACGTAAACAATAGTATCGTTAAGGGAAAGGGTTAGAGGATAGATGCGATCACTCAATAAGATTAATGGAGAATTCTTTTGCAAAATTTTACAAAATATCCTGTACCTGTACGTAATTACTTACGGGTCTTGACCCTCCACAAATTAAAAATTACCACCCAGCTTTTTTAATTTAACTAATAAAACAAATTTTTTTAAACCAGCAGCAAAAACTTGGAGTGGAATTTCCGAAACCCAAAGTAATTCTAGACTTTGTGCTGAAAATTTAACCTCTTTTGTTTGTTTAGCACTTTTTTGAATTAGAGAAAAACACTTTAACCACATGAAGAACGCGTCACTGAGGGGCCTCAAAAATGACCATCTAAGATTTGCCCTCATGCTTTAGTTGGTTTGGTCCCATATTTTTTTTTTTTTTTTTTTTTTTTTTTGAACCCTTTATATAAAAAATAATATAACCAAATTTTGCAAGGTTTTTTTTAAAAAAAAAAACAGCCCCTAAATTGAATTAAAACTGCGAAGAGGGGTAAAAATTTAAATTTTTCATAATTTTTATGGGTGTTGCCTAACCAACTTGGCATGCGCCTTAACACTTCAAAAAATATTTAAAGAACAAAAAATCTGGCTAAATAACATTTTGCTAATACTACCCTTGTCCTTCTCGCCATTTTTGACTTAATAAAAGGAGCTACATACAGTCATATTAATATGTGACAGATATTTGTTTCGAATCCACTAATGGATATGCCAAAAATTAAAAATTGGACGGACTGTTTCTAAATACATACTTTGTATATCCATGGATACTTATGACAATTATTGCAGGTGAATCAGAAAACATATGAATCATGGCAGACAAACAACAAAAATAAGCTGCAGCATTTATCAGAAAGAAGAAACAGACAACAAAAAGTTATTAAAAATCTAAAGAAATGTCTCTACAACGAGTAAATGACCCAAGAAATTGAATGGGTGGGTGGGAGAAAGAGTGTAGATAATATGCTGTTCATTTTTCAATTTCTGTTATTGCAACAGTACATTACCACTTTCAAAAACACATTGTGGTTTTCCCCCAGGATGTGCGATGTGCTTTGTAGAGTACGCTATACATATATACAATGCTTTTATTAAACACATGCACAAATGAACCAACACCCCGCAAAACGATAAAAGGAGAAAAAATTATAAAAATTTTCAGAAGAGAATCAATCATTATACGCCATACTCCATCTTTCAAAAGCATAACACAGCTCTAAGGGGAGCCATACAAAAGGACATGCCAGCGTCACGTATTCTCATAGCAATTTGACTATTTTCAGCACGACCGAATCCACTCAAGGAACTGAATACTCAAGTGCAACAGTGGCAAGAAAAGAAAGCGCCCTCGATGCACATAACCAACACTAGGAGCAGATGCTGAAGTACCACAGCTCGCTCCTATGGTCGTACAGCAGAGCAAAGTAATGCCCTGACCATAAAAGCGAATTTAGACAGCGCAAAGCAGTAATTCGCACGTCCTTTTCGATGCTCGGATTGTTCATCAGGAAACCCCAAATGTATTTAAATTACGATGCGAGAAAAACCCACCATCGCATAACCAAACCATTACTACAGGAACAGGACTATAGCATCGTTGGCGGGCGGGCGCCAAGCCGGGCGGTATCATTCGAAGAAACAAGAGAGACAAGAACTTTCAGACAGAGCAGCGGCGAAATCGCTTTTAGAGCTCACTGCACGTTTAGCTGGACGAGAGATGAATGTAAATTGGCCGCAAGGCGTTCATCCGCTGGTTCTGAATAGAAAATCCCATCAAAAGACCAACAACATGACTGAAAGCAGAAGCCTATTCAATCCACATACGAGGGAACGTTGTTTTTACTGATTCTAACGAATACCACCAGGTGATGCGAATTTCTGGCCACAATTTGAATGATGTCAAAGTTTTTTTTTTTTTACTTTCCGCGCTTTATTTATGTATCAAAGGCCAACGAAAGAGAATTATTTAGCTTTCATCTCACAAATTTCGATAGGTGTTCAGATGTAACACGACAATGTGTGCACGGTAGGAAAATTTCGCATCATTTTTCATTCCCTTTATTTTATTGTCACAGTTCAGTAATGATGAGCACGTGATTAGAAGAAAAACGGTTATTACGGAAACAATTGGGTTAAGTTCAAGAATGACCTTATCAAAATCAAATAAGAGCGCCAATGTAAACCAGTAATGTGAAAAAAAAACATTTTCGCATCCACATGCTTCTAGAAAAATGCGGAAAATGTTAGATCACGGGCAACAGAAGATTGCTGTCAACAAATATGCTATAAAGGGCCGGTTGATAAATTAGGTACTGAAAAGCAATGGACAGCATTTTAACAGGTGCTGAGTAGGAGTCTACAAAAAGTAGTGCCATTATAAAATAATTGTTATTATCAAACAGCGCTTAAAAGAGGCTGGAATACCTATATAGTTTTCCCGGAGTGTTTAGCAGAACGTATCGTTTATTAACAAATTAGTTTTTGTTTTATATTGATCCTAGCTCATAGAGATTTTAAAGATCAAGGTCCTTGATAAAGCACAGAGCTTTCTTGGGGACCACTACTAATACCAAATTTTCTGACAATGGGAATGTCAATCTGACCACATCCGTAGAGAGCATGTTGAGCTCTTTCGTCCTCCTCCATAAAAAAGAGTCAAATTTCGTCTTCTACTTTGCCCATCTGATATCTTAAGAGCAACGTGTAGAGAATAGAGTCTCAGCTAATATATGTTAAACAAGAGTAGTATTTTTGCCCTCTATTACAAGGACACAATAATTGTCGCTTGTCTCAGCCTTGGAATATTTTTATTTTCAATATTAGGATTCTTATTTTTCCAAAGCTGGACTTGTGATGAAAGGTGATTTTTCGTATGGCCATAGAAAATCACATCCACAACCGCGTTATCTGTCACCCACAACAGCATAATCCTTTTTGTTTCGGCTGAGTGCTTCAAGCCGACCTCATATTATCTTTTTTCTTGAAAATACTTCGGGTTGGTTGGCTTATAATTGGCCATTAAGCTAGTAGTCAGCAGTATTGGCCGACTAACCAATCGCACTTCATGTTGGTGGAGTCGCACTTGCGAGTTTAATTGGCTTGGCTGCTGTTTTGACTTCCTTTCCCATTGATTCAGGCATTTAAATTGACTATCAGAACCAGCTTAACACAAGCTCGCTGCATGGACACGTTTAATAAATAAACGGTCAACAATACATGCGTTTCATCATTTAGTCGGTGTTAGTATTAGTATGTTAAAATAAACATAAACCGAAAACCGGATAAAATTACATGCAATGCACAAAAAATATTAAACAAAAAGATTAAATATTATATAAGCGTTTGTTTTAAAACATGCTTAGAAACGTCAAGAACAAACTGCTCAGCCATATTATTAACAGTAATACACATGCGATTAACAGGTTCATAGATGCTAAAGTTAGACCTTGAAGAGTTAACATGCAACAGAGGTAGCCTTCTCAAATTGTGCCTACTATCACGAAAAGAGATTTTGTTAAGCAACAACGGGGAATCAATATTCGCGTTTAAGAGCTGATACACAAAATTTACATCGGCAACTATGCGACTTTTGTTAAGCGAGTGCATATTTAAAAGCTTCAAGCGATCCTCATAGGGTGGAAGAATTAATGAATTATTCCAGGGTAGGTGCCAGAGAGCAAATCATAGGAAGTTCCGTTGAACAGACTCGATACGGTCGATGTGCGTACCGTAAAATGGAGACCAGACCTGGCTAGCGTATTCAAGAAGTAGTCTTACAAAGCAAGTGTACAAACGCAAAGTTATGGTAGGATTCGAGAACTCTCGGGACCATCGTTTTATAAAGGAACTACTCTTTGATACTGTGTAGTTTATTTGGGAGATAAATGTCAATCTATGGTCATATTTGATACCCAAGTCACAAACAGCACCCACACGGCGAATCGAGGAATTCGAGAACACATAATCGTAAGAAATTGGTTTCTGATTTCTGTGGAAAGTCATAACCTCACATTTGTCTATGTTGAGTGTCAAGTTATTGATTTTACAGCAATCGTAAAAACTGTGAAGGTCACTCTGTACCTGCTCACAATCGTTAAAAGATTTAATCTGAGCGAAAAGTTTAATGTCGTCAGCATAAATCAAGATCTTGCAGTACCTCACAACAGAGACAATGTCATCAATAGACAGAATAAAGAACAAGAGGCCCAAGTGACTGCCTTGAGGTACGCCAGACGAAGCTTTCAAGACTCTTGAGATGGAATGTCGAAATAAGATTTGATATGTTCTGTTATCTAAGTAAGACTCCGTCCATTTAAGAAATGTTAAAGAAAACCCATACTTTTCCATTTTAAAAAGTATCACGGTTGTAGACCTGCCGAAATAAACACATGTTGGTTTGAAGAGAGTAAATTATTACAGGAGGTTGATAGTTGAGAAGAAATTATAGATTCGAATAATTTGGGCATGCAAGATAATTTTGCAAAAGGCCTATAGTTAGAAATATCATTTTTACTACCTTTTTTGTGGATAGATATGATAAAAGAATTTTTTCATAGCTGGGGGAAACAACCACTATCGAGCGATTTTTGGAAAATAATTCTCAGCGGAGCTACCAGAGAAAGGCAACAAGACTTAAAAAAGGCTGGAGGGATCCCATCCGGACCGGTTGTGAAGTCATTTGGAAGCCCATTAATATGAACGAGTATATCCTCTTATGTAATTGAAGGGATAGTGAATGAAACGTTATGAGAGTCGTTCATATGACTGAAGTTGCTATTTTGAGGTTGAAAATTTTACGAGGCAAAGGCATTGTCAAAAAAAAGAGGCAAACATATTACAAATTTCAGACGAATCATCGCTAGCAGAGTCTTTGTACTTTCATGGTATTGGGATAGTTGTCTGTTTTTTTCTTCATATTAATAAACTTAAAAAATATCCGTGGGTCACTAAATAATTTCGCACGCATGCTTTGAATATACTCATCATAAAGTATGGAGGAAAGCTCTTTGAACTCATATGATGTGAGGAAATTGTTGTGACTTATAATGTCTTTGTCCCGCATATAACTTTTCCACAGTTTATTCTTTCTATTTTTAAGACGTTTCAGTTCTTTATGGCGGTGTTTTATTCAACCGCTGACGCTCGCGGGGAACACAAGAAGAAAATAAAATAAATCGAAAAGTCAGCTTTTCTAAAATTGAAAAAGTATTGTGTTTCGCCACAATATGCAAGATTTTCGGTTTCATGGCAATATGTAATTAGTATAGGGGGGTGATATTTGTCAAGAGTGGACATTATAACTGAGCTAGGTTCAACTAATAAGTTCCCCGCGTCAGTAGAAAATACCAGGTCTAGCTGCCTACCCATGTCATTCTTAACATTACTGATTTGGGTGCGACCAAGAGATGAAATAGTGTCAAGGAAACGTGATTCCCTTGTTGTCAATTTATTAAGTGGAAGATAGTCATCGTCATCTTCATTAAGTACCCATTGTATATTGGGTAAGTTAAAATCACCAATAAGTAGTAATTCGTCAATAGGTTCCATCTTACCATGGATAAAATTAGATGTTAAAATGAGTAGGTCGTAAATATTTTGACCTTTGTCATCGACAACATCATCAACATCATCATCATCTATTTCTATCACTTGTTGTTCAGAATTATCTTCCACAATTTTTTTCCCATTTTGAAAATAATGATATCGCGCAAAGCCATCTCACATGCTTTATTTTTAGTAACAAGTTTTGAAAGCCCACTTTCTTCATATTTTATACAGTTTACAGCAATTACAGTTGTAAATACACCCCCAGTTTGGTTGGTTATTACATTCGTTATTTTTATGCCTTGCATTTCATTCATCGTCATTAAGGAATTTTTCGGTTTCAAGATTCGATGGAGTCTTTGATTCTGAACCATCTTTCTTTTTTGAGCTGTAGTCTTCTTACGGTAAGCACCAATGAGTGCATTTTCCATCACAGTGTGAACTTGTACTGTAACTTGATGTTGTTGCTGTTGCTTCTGCTGTTGCTGTGCTATTACTGGAATAACACGAAACGTGAAACTATAGTATGAATTGGTTCCATCAAAAGCGCTGAAAATTCGCCAATACGTGGCTACGTGCGGACGCCACACACGAAATTTTTGTCTGAGCTTCAATCGCATTGCTCTGTCCTCAAAGTGAATGAGTTCAGAACAACAAAGCTGTGCCGCATTTGTTTTGAGCCGGTGAAGCCGTCGAGGTCTCCACACAGATACCAGTTTTGCCCAAAATGTGGTATCACAAAGAACCGAGACGTCAACGCCGGCAAAGACATATTGCAAATTGTCCTGGCCCAACTCTAGGTCAGCCCATTGCACCCAAACTTCCCTCGAACCACACTCCTCCCGTAACAAATAATAACTGCATTGATGTTTTGGCTGTTGCTGATGTGCGACCTGGTATGGCCAATGACATCTTCCCCATTTTGAAATTAAATACATCAGTTAGACGGGGAGATCATGTAGTTAAGGCACTCTCATACCAAAAACAAGAACCGAAAAATTTGAACTGAAGAACTTTATGTATTCCAATTTAAAGCAAGATTTTAACTCCAATATTTCCCAAGCCATGAAACAAATCTCAGTGTATGCGTTGGGAGTCCGTTCTCTAAAATGTTCTATATTGATACTTATGGAAGAGTGCCAAGCATTGACTGTACAGATCTGCAATATAAAATGTTGGAATCAACGAAGTGCTAATTCCGAATTAGCAATTTCCGATCTGCCTGTTTGATTGTGGAAGAGCTTCAGATTTCAGTGAAATAAAATACTTGGACGTACTTTCTTACTCTGAACAATTTATTTAATTTTATTGCTATATATGTATCAGAGCTGGGCAATATTTAAGTAAAAAAAGACTTAAGTACTACTTAAAGTACATTTTCGTTAGTTAAGACTTATTACTCAATACTTTTGAAATGCCCCTACTTAGTACTTGAACATAAGTACTACCGTCTATTTACTTGTACTTAAGACTTAGTTTTCTACTTAAGTACCAAGATTTTTATTTAAGTATTTCTGAGTCTATTAAGTATCTACAAATATCTAACTCTTCGTAGAAAAGAAAACACAATCTCTAACGCAAGTCATTTTTTGTTGAGTTTTAAAGCACGCAAAGAACTGTCAAAGCATGTGCCGTACTCACGCGTCAAGGCAGAATAATAACATACAAACAAGACTGGCAAGTAGAACAAAAACCAGTAACGCCTCGCTCGAATATAAAATCGACGATGCCTCGACTTGATGACATAACCACTGACATGTATAATATGGGCTAACTACGTTCATAGAAATACACTGCAAAAAGTGAGCTCACTTCTATATTGCTGACTTTGTCGGTCTAAGCACCAAATACCAACTGAGACAGAACTGAAAACAACAAACAAATTAGTGGATTCGTCGAAATACATGATTTTAAATTAATCATTTAGGGTCATTACTGATAAAAACTGTTTTACCAAAGATAATATATTCATTAGATACGCAGAAGAAATTCTAAATGTTTTATTAAAATCACCTTCCGAGCTACGTGTGCACTTTTTCAACTTCCCGCCAATGATTTTTTTTTAATGTTGGAACCGACGTACGAACTCTTTTTGACACAAGCCCACGTAAAATAGAAAAGTAAGCAGTCCATAGGTCCAAGGGTCCAAGAGTCCAAGGGTAAGCAAGCAATGCATCGCTCCAATATAAAATCAATGATGCCTCGACCTGATGTAGGGAAGGCCTCAATATTTTCTTAGAAATTTACTGGACATTTTTTTCTTAGAATTTTTATGCATTATTGGAGGCGATAATGGGTGTGCTTGGGCGGACCTCTAATAGTTTTTATGAGTGTAGCAATGAAAGGTGAACGTTTTACTGTACCCGCAGCGGCGAAAACTATAAAAAATATAAATAGTAGGTAGAGATGTAGAGGTATTTATTTATTAATATCTATTAACTGAACTCGACAAACTTCATTATATTACTGCCAACGTACAATGATTCTAAGAAAGTACTTTAAAAAATACTTCAAAAATTACTCAGTACTTTTTATAGACTTAGTACTTAGTTACAAGTATTTTTCATACATGCGGTACTTGTACTTACGCTGAAGTGCTCAGGCCTCCTGTACTTGTACTTGTACTTAGGTACTTCTTCTTTGGTACTTTTCCAGCTCTGATATATACACATACATATATGCTGTCAGCAATTGTTTTCTTCAGAGTGCATTGCTTCATGGGAAACGTAAAATTTGCTCGTCAGCAAATTTGCTGACTTGGTTTATTAGTGACAAAATTTCGAATGTTGTTTTGTGCCTTGAGTCAATGTACTCGGAAAAAATGCACACAGTTAGAATTGATCTTATATGCCCAGCAGAAATTATTGAAAGGTATATTGCTAATTGGATGAAAAAATTCTTAATTATTATAAACTTTAAGGCTGGCTTAAAAATGTTTTTTTCAGGGTTGAACATAGACTTTATATATACTATGGAGCCTAAACTACTATCCATACAGGAAAATAGTCCTTTAATAATTTAAAGCTTGGTTCCTTACCTTCCCAAAGTCTATCCTTACTATATACCTTACTTAACAAAATAATAAAGTTGTGATATTTTTGGCATTTAGTTTGATTTTAATTTAATTTCTGTATTTTAAATTTTGACTTTCCACACTTTGATTCATTCCAATTCTTTCAAAATAATAAAATTGCAGTATCTTCTTCTTTCACAATCGCCGCTCACCGCCTGTCGTTGCAATTGTACTCCCAATTTTTCGACTACCTGTTGTGGCAGCGAATTTCCAGCTGCCGTCTACCGTCGGAAGATCAAATAAGTAAAAAAATTATGACCAATTTCTAAGAAACAACAACACTTTTTAAACTCGAAATTGTGTGCTTTTTCATACATATATATGGGTAATCGGCGCAACAAAAATATAAAAGCAACTTCATAACTGGGCTGCTAAGCCATTTTCTAAACAATCAAATACTAAAATAAATATGCATTTCAAAATTACTTATTATCCTGTGATAGATTACTTTTTGACACTATGTAAAAACGCAAGAAAATTCTAAAAAATTCGTACACGTTTAAAAGACGAAGAGCTACGAGCGAATGACTATTATTCCCAATCCACTATTACTACTCATAAGAAGAAAAACTACAAACTAAACCGTACCATACTAAAATCATCCTGTTAAAGTTTTACAGCTCGCTCGTTCAATTAACCGCGAAGGTTAGGTGGCGCTTTGGAAGGGGGGTCATGACCCCCCGTGACCCCGCTTCCCTGTATACGTGTCTGCACGACATAGCATGGCGGCACAGCGCCATATACAATGATTACTCAGCTGAGATTTTTTGTTTGAGGAATCGTAGTCATTTGGTTCAAATAAATTTTTTTAAATAATTTTGTTAGGAAAGATATAAAAATTTTATTTTGCTTCGGAAGATAAGAAAGCAAACTTAAGATTATCAGAACACCATTTTTCTGTATGGATAGTAGTTTAGGGCGAGAAGCTATTCAAATCAAACTTTTATCAGTTTTACATAAAAACACTGCAAATATTTTAGAATGTTAGGACTCCGTTGGGGCTCTCATGCGGTAGTGAGGGAGTCTGTTTCATAGCTTGTGAAGTATTCTCGAGGGTTGTTTTTTTTTTTTGTCACCCACATCGATTATTTCAACCCTGGGATACAACCAAGTCACAAGTGTGAGTGAATTTCTCATTTTATTATAACTAAAATCATTTATTGAAATAACTCTTTTTTTGTAAATACTCTCTACGACTATACATATTTTCTGGCTCGTCTATGTATATTATTTAAAAAATTTAAAAAAATTATATTTTATCACTTTTTCATAGTTGAAATTTCTTTTTTTTTAATGACGAATAATATTTATGAGCTATTAGTAAATTTCTCAGTGGTGTTGTCATGAAGCCGTTCGGAACAATATTTTCCGTTGTAATTTTTCAGCATAGAAAACGTGCTATACTTTTTTTTTTTTGCTTTACAACAGAAAACAAATTGTTAAGAACTTGATTATTACCATGGTATTATGTAGTTGTTACATAAAGCTGGTCTATATGCATTTTGGAGGTGAATCTTTAATTAATTAATTAAGACTTTCCCCTAGGGAGATACTCCTGTAAACTTTTACTTCGATTATTCTGCTGACATGTTTTTAAGCTTCCTGAATTGACTAATGCTCCCTGTTCAATACGGGCTTAAATTGTTTAGTTTAATAATTAAAAAACAACTGCAGGTTACATAAGTGTTCTTTTGTCACACTAATTACCAATTAAAATCTCTAATAAAAAATTTAAAAAAAAAAACAAAATTCATTATCATGATGAAAACAGCCAAGTAAATTGATGCAAAAAGTAAAAGAATGATGTACTACGTAAAAACTTACCTACTTACAACTGCAAAGCCGCCAGCGAATATTACATAAACTTCGTGAACTTAAAGTAGAAATTTACGTAAATCTAAGAGAAACTGTTCAACATTTCTTCATCCATCTGCATTTTTCTTAATTTTCCATAAAAGGAAGAGTTCTGCCGTATCGTAGCGAATTTTTAATTATTCGCATTGTTTTCGCCTGACATAAAATTGGGTCGCTCGCTACATATACATTTACACAGTTTTAATACGGCAGACATAGTAAGCAGTAAATGAAAGGCTCCATCCATCCATCTATCCTATGAAATTTTTGCACGGAAGCGAAGGGTTGTAGTACATATAATAAAAGCTCTCCCCTCTGAGTGATCAAATCAGATAAAGGGAAGAACTGCAATAAAACAAACCTCAATAAACTCTGAACCAGACTTAAGGAAACAGCAATGAAAAGTTTTCTTTGAGGTTATCTTTTGAACTATCAGATAACATTGAACTTTGACGTTCGCAATAAAAGATAACAAGAGGGAGAGAGGCTTCAAAGAACTGCTGAATACTGAAAGGGTTGAAGTGTGCATTTTAAGTAATTTACGCCTTGAATAAGCATTGAGATTTTTTAAGACAAGAACAAAAACAAAAAAAAAAGATACTCTAAAGAAACTTATTAACTGAGAAGGACGATAAAGACTTTTGACGTTGACGATGTAATAAATGTGGGGGTAGTGGTGACGGTGCGGAACTATTTTATGATTATCATTCATTGTTAAAAACAGGCAAAATGTTGTAAAAGAATAGGGATTTTACTTGAAAATTAGGTCCAGTGAAAGTATTTTCTTAATTAGTTTAAATTTCTTCAGGAGCCACAAACGATCAACAGGGAAACTGAGAGTTACACATAACAACAGAAAGGCGACATAGGAAAATTAAACAAATTGTATGATGGTATATTTCAGAACTTGTAGTAGATGCAAAAATAACAACAATATTCCTTTACAAAAAAAAAAAAATCGGCAGAAAAATTTACGATAAATCATAAGGTACCATAAAGATTGAAGATGAATCAAGAGAGAGTTTTCCTGTATATTCATGAAACATCGAGAGATACGCCAATCCTCTCGATGAATAGACGAAGTTTATCGAAGTTTTTGCGTATTTCCTTTTTAATTTGGCAATTTTCGACCACCAACACCAATTGAGCATATTCCTACGAAAAAATTAATGCAAGACAAGACATAACTGCAATATGCTGCTGTGGACTCAAATGTAATATTTTTGCTATATTCACTTAAATACGCAACTTTGGTAATATCGGGATATTATTTGTCTGTGCTCATGAGTTCACACCACAAAAAAACTTCCTCATCAATTCTTTTTGCTTTTCGTAAAAAAAAAACAAATTAAAAGTGCGATAAAAAAATTCTTTATTTTACTACTTACACACATATACAAAACATACAAAAATATGCCATATCCTATTGTCTTCTCTTTACCTTAATAAATAACGTTATATACAAACTAACATGAACAAATATTATCCATACAACTAACGCTAGAACATCAATTCCATAACGATCTCCGTCCATCTGCATATCCTTTAGAAATTTTTGTGGCGTCCTGTAATAGCAATAGGGCACTGAACACTCCAGACCTGTACGATTGTAGCCGTAAATTGCCTGAGTTAAGCCTTCCAAACTGTACCGGAAGTATGAGACGTGAGTCAATGGCTGAAGGTATATGGAGAGTTCGTGGATTCGAATGAAGAATCCTGAAAAGATGAGCATTGGAATGCAGGATACAGGCACTAGGAAGATGGACAACTGTAAAAGTTAAAAAAGTTAGTCATCAATTTTCTGTGGATTTACAATTTTAAGGAAAGGAGGGCGTTATGCATGCAAATGTTTTGGCTGCTACTCGAGAACTAGCTCTTGATTTTGCGGGAATAAATTTTCCATCTACTTCTTTATAAAAGCGTTTGCGGTTATGATTACAGGAAAAGCTGTGTTCATTAAAGCTTTTAAACTCAAGTTGCTGTGGTTGCTGTTTCATTTTATAACTTCACATTTTTTGTTGTTGTTTTTTTTTTTTTTTATTAGTAAAAGAATAACTTTATTTGAAATACTTCTCTATCTATCCTGGCTCATATATATCTTATTTAGATGGGATAAGTGGAACTGAATTCTTTGTGAACCTGATGTGAATATGAATAGTATCGTAAATGTGATTTACGATATTAGGTAATAATAATTTTGGAGCTCACACATATAGTTTGAAAAATTTAACGATTCCCTATAAATTTTCCTTTTACGTAATCCTCACATCATCCGACTACGTCGAGGAGAGTCACACAGTGAACAGTGGCAGTAACTAACCAAATTGATATTTAACTTCGATGAGACCTGATTGCTGCAGTCATTGCAGTATTGCAAGAATTGACTGAGCATTCTTGCTTCAAAAATGGCACAAATTTTGAACAGGCTGTGAAAACTCTATTGCATACAATTGTACACCGATTCATAATTTATTACTATTTATCGATTAGAAACACTAAAGATGTTATAAAATATTGCGTTAAATAAAAATTGTTTAGGAAGTTAAACTTGCTTTAATTAGCACAACAATTAATTTTTAATTACTGAAAAATGTGCTCCTCTGCAGATTTAATGTCAAACAAAATTTGACCATGAGGGAGATAGACTTATATAAGTAATATATTTGTCTGAATTTTATGTCAATTAAATAAAGTAAGAGGTGTCAATCAACACATGAAATTGGTAACAGTTTAACGTATATTTTGATCATGAAGGAGGCAACTGATTTACCCAAAACTTGTGAAATTTTTGACTATAGGAAGTAGATAGGATAGGATGGCTCAGTCCATTCTTATTATATGTCATTTCATTTCAGACTATATAATAATAAATAGGATTGAAGATAACCTAAATTTATTTAGGACATATGTATTTGTATTGGAAGCTTTGTGTGTGTTTGTGTGTGAGAGAGCCATCACATATTGCATTAAATGAGAGCTCATAAAGAAGCAGGCCATTAATTCTAAAAAGTATGAATTTTTTGTTCACATTTCTACATTTCATTTTCATCTCCAATCAACTTGCACTGATCTAATCTCAATAACTATTGACTAACTGTGAAAAGATGGCTAAAAACGAGTATGGAAAAATTTTAACAACTTGTTAGCACTATAAAAAAATTTATCTCGTAAACTAGTAAATGATTTCTACCTACTTCCAAGATTCAGATAAAACGAACATAACAATAATCATAATTTTACTTTGATAATCGTTGGCAAACAAATTTCCAACTTTTATCGTATTGGATTCTGCTTATGCAAATTTACATTACTTTTTCATTCTAAAAATGTAATAATTTCCGAAATAGCTAAAATTAACATGTAACAATGTTATTATAACTTACTTCGATTGTTGATTTGAAATTAATGGAAAAATTTATTTGTACCTACCTGCATAGAAAATGCAGCACCAGCCAATAGTCCAATTGAATGTCCATGGACAGCAGTAAGTAAACATATGCCCCAAAACATTGAAAAACGTTCAATTTCATATGGTTGTCCAGTTAAGTAGTAAGCTATACCACAAAACATTGTCGGACAAGAGAATAAAAGTGGTAAATCCGAAAAAACCTTAGAAAAATAATAAGCATCGATAGAGTACCATCCGTTAAGATGTTCTCGAAGAAATACTGCTGTTTCCAGAGGACCTTAAACAAAATCGGTTTATTTTTATACTTTTAAGTATACAAATATAGGCTGTTTCAGTCGAAAGGCTATAGCATTCGTTGTTAATAAAGTTGTTTGATAATTTAGAACTTTACAAGTTGTAATAGATTGAAATTTGGTTTTGTCATGCACGTCTATAACTTAAAAAACGCTTTAATGTGGAGAGCTGAGATATCTCAATTCAAAAATGGACGATTCGGCAATACCTTTAAAAGATTAGTGCCTACCTTCCTATATAAAAACCTCGATGTTCAGTGTATATATTTGTGCACTACTTGAAAACGTATCGATTCAGACAGTTGAAATTTAAAACTGCTTTTTCGGAAAAATTGTAGGGTGTAGCTCGAAAATAGACATAATCGGGCAACTGTTTCAATGGGTGCCAGAGAAAAAATGTGTTTTTCATTGTATATTTCGATAATGGTTTTTTAGAATATGTAGACTAATGTCGAATTCTTTTCAACGAGTTCTACACCGGTGCAGTACAGGTTTACGTGTTTTTGTTTTTGTAGTGCAAAAACAAAAACACGTAGAGCTGCACTGAACCAGTATAGAACTCGTTGAGAAGAATTCGACATTAGAGAACTAAAACCACATTTTGTAAAATTTGTAGTTATTCTTAGTTCCCTCTAAAAAGTATTAACTTTATCGGACTATGAAATGTGTAACCTTTCGACTGATATACCGTGAAAATGAAATATAAATTCTTAACACTTATATTATACTTACATGACAAAATTGTTGGCATAACATTTGCAAAAAATATGAATAAAATGAAGAAAAACATACAAGAACTATTTGAAAGTGTTTTCGCTGCATCACCACCTACATCCCAAAAAACTGCACCCAGAAGAAAGGCAACAATCACGTGACTAATAATTCTCGCTTGAACTGTCATCTATATAGTAATAATAATAAATAATATCATTAATATTAATTATTACTCCTTTTTTTATATAACTTACTAAATCTCTGCACATCGCAGTGAGCGACCTCCTAAAAAGAACACAAAACTGCTCCAGACAGTTGGTTGGATATTTCCGTCGACTGTGCTTGAAATGGTGAATACACTTGCTTAACGAATTTATACTATGTACACCAAGATTCGCACCAAAGCCTATTGAGGACAACATCCAGGTATTAATAAGTAAAAAAGCTCAAGCTCAGAAATCTTCAAATTTTTTGATTGAACTGGCAAAAAGTTCCAACTTACACAAATTTTCTTTCTTCCCAGAGAAATTAACGGAAAATGAAATTTCAGTTTATTTGAAAATTTTTGGATTCCGGACTTTTCTTAAATGCCGCATTTTTATTGCCTTTTACCACCCTTTCAAATTTTATTAGCCCATGAAAAATTTTATTGAGATTTTTTTGCAACAGATTTTGACGGGACCGAGCTCAATCAAGATCTCGTAGTATCAAAAATATTTTTCACGTTTCCCAAGAAAAAGGCAGAAAAAGAATTTTGCGAAGATTTTCTTCTTCAGAATTAATAATAATGAATAAATCAAAGGATAAATATTTACCTTTCTCCCCTCCATTTAAATCGTCATTAATGCCCACACTGCGTATCAAAGTATATTTTTTCTCGTTTTCTGAAATTAATTGATATAAATCTGCACCATTCTCGTTGCTAGCCACTTCGATTGCTGACAAAAAAAAAATGTATTTTGCAAAAATAAAACAATAAAAGAAAACTCTGTATAATTTAGTACATACCAAAATCAGCTCGATTGTAATAATTTGGACAAATGAAACCTGCACTCGCAAAACAATCGACCATTTCTTCTAGAGGGCCATTGTATAAACATTGTCCTTCCGACAACACCAAAACATCATCGAATAACTTCAAAAGCCTAGAGCTGGGCTGATGGATTACACAAATGATGGCTCGCCCATCAAGTGCTAGTTGTTTCAAGTGTGTCAATATTTGGACAGACGAAACGCTGTCAAGACCACTAAAATAAAATGAAATGAATTAATTTTTATCTTTTGCATTTTTGTATGCTTTAAATAAAGCATTCTTACCTTGTGGGCTCATCAAAAAACATTACAGGTGGATTCGTAATTAACTCTACACCTACAGATAATCTCTTTCTCTCTCCACCGGATAAACGTTCCACAATTGTATTGACACATTTTTGCAAATTCAAGACTTTAATTATGTTCTGGACCTACATAATATAGAAAATAGCTTTAATTATGACTTCAGTCCAAAAAACGTAAACAAAATTACTATTTCTTCCTTCTGTTTTTTATCAGATGCTTTCCCTAATTTAAGATCCGCTGATATTCGAATAGTTTCCGCCACTGTCAAATAATCCAACATTGCAAAACTTTGAGGAATATATGATGAGATCTTTCGAAATTCTTTAGACTTGCGTTGTTCATCATTTATAAGTATTGTGCCTTTCACTCCCTTATCTCTGTAAAATTAATGTTTTTATAATAAAATATAAGTGCGATAAATGTATGTAGGTACTTTATCTACTGATTATATTTCGAATGGAATATTGTTTTCTTACTTGAAAGCTGACAAAACATTTAAAAATGTTGTTTTTCCTGCACCTGATGGACCTAAGATTATCGATAGACGACCAGATTCAAACTTTCCACTGACATTTCTCAAGATGTACGGATCATTTTTTGCTATAACGAAATTTTACAAATTAAGACTTGTTTTTCTTATGATTATTTTCTAATATAGTTAAATCTAAAAAAATTTCTCGAATTTAGATAAATAGGTTAAGTATAGATCAAAATGGTTATCCAGGGTGCCCCAGAGCTCGCGCCTTTCTTCTATACCCAGGAAGAGGGACGGATAGGGCACAGTGTGAGTGGTTGGGTGGGATTTTTTGATGTTTTGATACTTTCTTTTCCCTAACACCCTGTAACTTGCTTGTTAAACAACCTATGAAGGTGATTCTCAACTCAGATAGTAAACCATCTAAGCTTTCCAACGAATGTCGGATATCTTCCCCCCCCCCCCTCCACTTTCTAGTCGCTAGTAATAAGGACTGCTTTTCTAGCTTACGATCAGTATTAGCTACTGCGGATATATAATTTCTACTTTCTTCACTAAATTTGACTATTTTCTATTACTGCAGAATGGATGTGGTTAATAGCTGTGAATAAATTACACTGAATCTACTTTGGTTTAGAATATGGTGATGAACATTATAAAATTGATAAAAAAAAACTGAATATTTTAATATAGTTTTAAATATACTTTTTATCGAAATATATCCTCTGCATCAAATACTTAAAGATCATAAAAATTTCATCTAAACAGATGAAACAGATCTAAAAGTGTCTAAAACAATTTTGACCCATTGCAGCCATTTCATACGAAACCAATCACCTTGGAACGCCACCATCTCCAATTTGGAATATGGAGTATGGAATATCAAAATGGCTCAAACATATTTTTATGTTTTCCTCTGCTATGCCCCCCCCCGGGGTTAGAAATTTCATGATCTTATGATGAAACGTTATTTTCAAAAAATCACGTGAAGCTTAATGCTTTCATTTTTCATCAAATACATATAGCACGGCACTGAGCGAAAAAAAAAATATTTTGTTTAGTAGTTTTTTTTTCAAAAAAAATAGTATTATTTACTATTGAGGACTTCTAACACTTTTGTTTTTGTTTGTATTTTGATTTGGAAACTAGAAGCCTCTATCTATGTATGTATATACAGAATGTTGCGATGATGTTCGGCTTAATTTTTGATATATAAATTCTTAAAGTCATTATATACCCAAAGTACGGTGACTTTTGAAAGGTGTATAAAATTAATTAGGAATATAAGAAGAAGAAAAAAACTGTAGCATTGTATTTTTCTAATGGTAATTTTTAGAGATCTTTATTTTCCTCGATTACTGAAATCATTAAAAAACAAGTAAAAAAGCTAGATTGGTCTAAGACAAATTCTCATGATACCCTAGATGAATGCTCGTTTGTAATTTCGTATGATCACTCATCTGCGCAAGTTTGATTTTTGTAGTGGTTTTTGAATATATCTCTAGAACGGTTCATCGAACCGCAAAAATTATTAGAACTTTAGATTTCATCTGGGGTATAACAAGATATTAATACCAAATCTAAATACATTTGTGTACTTATTACATTTGGAATTTTTTTGATTTTGCTGCATTCTTATAAAGTAAACTTACAATTTTTTTTTTTTTCTTCATTTACTAAAAGCGTGACAAATTGTGAAAAAAACATTGAAAAATGATGAAACCGATTTTATTAACAAAATAAAATTTGGCTAAACCACAGTCTAGCGAGCTATGCAAATTATCTCGTCCATAAATGGATAAGTGAATGACAAATTTATTGAAACAAAAACCTGTTAAAAGCTGCTATAATTATGTCTTGATTTGCTAACTCTTTCAAAAATTTTAACGAATCAATACCTGTATAATATATGTAGGTACACTACACATTCATATGTTAATGTATTTTGTATTTAAGAATTTCAGAGATTTTTGGAACTAGTTTATATCTGTATTATTGGATAGCGACTTTAACTTTAACTTCAAACAGAGATTATTGAGAGAATATCGTTTAACGTATTATTGGATAGCGACTTTAACTTTAACTTCAAACAGAGATTATTCAGAGAATATCGTTTAATATAGTTTAACTAATTAAAATTAGACCTTTTAAAACGCGACATATCTTTATCGCCTCTCCACTATAAAAGTGGAAGTGTCCGTAATTTTTATTATTTATATATATCATATTAAGAATTTAAAATTACACATCACATCTATATTTGATATTTAATTTCAAATTTAACTTACATTCATTAATACATCATATAGAATATCAATTGCTGCAACTATGTTGCATAACAATGTATAATATACTATACGATGTACATGCACAATGTATGTATATTCTACAAATCTTTAACTATTTATAAACTAATAATCACAAAAGAATAATTAAAAAACACTAAAAAAACCCATTTTACACAAATAATTTTCACAACAAGTACTTACAAAACGATGTCGGCTTGTAATAAATGTTGCAGAACTGTAACTTCAAGTATCTTTTGGGGACTAAAACATCTAACACAGTCGCATTTTCATTGGAAGTCATTTTCCAGGTTCACACCTGTTATGCTGCTAACAGCATTACCTACTTGTGGTCTATGATGAAATATTATTGTTGATCTGTGATCTTCTCAAATTCTCTTCATATACAAGTGTTAGTCAAATTAACAACAGCTGGAAATCGTACAGCTTCTTCAAAATGTATAAGAAACGTTCACGCTCTATTAGAAACTAATCTATAAACATCGGCTGCAGCGTCTTGAAGCTACCCTCGTATAAATGTCAGCCGTTATATTGCTTTCCACGTGCGTAAAACTGTGTAAGTACTGAAACAAAAAACACGTTTTAGAATAAAGACAGGTTGAAATATTTTCGCCTTAAAATTCATTTAAATTTAGCATTGAAAATCAACTGTCCTCTGTTAACCCCTTCATTAATTTTTTACCGTGAACTTCTCTTTTTTTTTATGTTTTATTTGATACATCAAAATGTCTTTAAAAAAAAAAAGAATTATGATTTGTCTGTTTTTGGAATCCAGTTTTAGTTTCGACAAAATAGATCTACATACATATTATATTATCGAGAGGAAGTTAAACTTGCCTTAAAAAGCAGTCATTCGTATAAAGTTTTGACATTTTTTTCCTTACGATAATCATAGACTTTTAACTTTTTTAATTCTACTTTTTTCAAATTTTTTGTTTGTTTACAATTTTTTGTTTTCTGGAGGGGTTATTGTATATTTCTCGAGGGATAATATTATTTAAGTTTCTCAGATAAATAAATTGAGTCGTTATAATCTACGTAGGTATTGTACTGTACTGTATTGCACTGAATTCATGAAACGGTTCTTCTAATTAAAGTAAATTTATTCAGACAACATTAAAAGTCTCTAGTAAAAAGAACACAATTGGTACACATTTCTGATCCTAATGAAACTCAACGAATTTAAATTCAATTCTAAAACCATTCCAGTTGAATAAGTAGTATTTAACTTTAATTTAGGAAATTTTTAACTTATGTATATACATATATGCTACAAAACTTTCTTAATTTCTGGAGCTATGAGAATCTAATATATAATATCAATACCTAAAACTCGTGGCACCTTTGAACGTAATTACGCCACTAGACTTAATCACAAATAAATTCCAAAATTTAAAAGATAAACTGATAAATCGTTTATGAAGCTGATACAAAGTTTTAATCAAATTATTTATAAACAGCTTTGAAAGGATTAAACTTTTTTATTATTTGTAGTTATCAAAAGTCAATGATTGAACTGTTGTTATGAGTAGAGTAGATATATATTGTGTAGGTACTGGTCACTTTTCATATTTTTACATTGAAATCGCTTAACGAAGTGATACTGTCTATAAGAAGTTTAATAACTTTGATTCAACTTTATATGTTAATTGAATTATTTTCAGGAACTTAATACGTACACACAAATATTATATATATGAACATAATGTATGTAGAATACAAAAATCTGAATTTCACCAACTAATTCAATTCAAAATAAAAATTAAGAATGCAAAAGACGAATATATGTATAGGTACCTAAAAACTATTTAGCTATCCGATTTTTTTTACATCACATAATTGAAATCATACACGATTTCACTGAACTGTAATATGACAGCAATTGAGCGTATATTTTTGAGTTGGAAAGAGATAAATAAATTTAATAAAATTTGTGCAATTTTTGTATCTAGGGAATCCTCCATCCATAGGACACTCAGTCCATTTTTATCACATGTCATTGGTTTTCGTTTTGTTGATTTCAGGGTAAACGAAAATGAATCGTTAGGAATCCAATGAAAATCAAGTGACAAAAACCACATATAATGTAAAAATCATGGTAAAATTACATGTTACGATAGTTTTCTCTTCTAATTCGGTTACTAAGAACAGCTGTTCTTTTAACATTCTACTACTATTTTTATTATATAAAATGGCTATCTAAGGCTGGTACTTAGTTAAGCAACGATAATTATATAACTGGTATTTTCCTTTTATTTTCACCGATTTTTACCGTCCGGAAAATTATTTTTATACCCGAATTAAACTCGAATGTAGAGGAATACTATGAACTAGGAATACATACCCATATAAAAACTGAAATGCAATTTCAGCACGAATAGACGAGAATCGGGATATCCGAGCTGATTAAAGTTCAACTTTAAAAATCCTTAAATTTAAGTATGTAGTTCAGCCCCACTTACAACCATTTCTGTAAAACACTTTCAGTCTTTATCATACAAGTTTCTTTGCCGTCTAGTCTACTCAATACAAATCAAACATTTGTTTACTTCTTGGTGAAATAAACCTTGCAATTTTTGTTGCACTATAGACGACATTATAAATAAAACTCTCTCTTCATGAAACTCATCAGCATTTTTGAATATACAAAAAAAAAAGTAGACGTAAAAATAAAAAAGAAAGTGCTTATTATTCTGACGACTCAGTGATAAAGTTGATAAGAAGTATCAAGTAGCAAGCATAGTATGTATAGTGTAGTGTTACTTCTATGAAATTACTGTGCAAAAATCTGAATGGTCTGACGACTTCTTCTAAAGAAGTCTAAATTCGCGGAGGATCATCCATCTGATCAACTTTAAAACCGAATCCGCTTAATAGCAATTTTATTTTACATCCTATTTCAGAACTAACTAGTTTTTCTGATTAAATAATAGTATATCCCTTAACGCTTAAGCATTCTCTCCTTTCTTGATAGTGCTGCGATTACATCATATGGTACATATCGTTTCCACTTTTAATATTCTTTTATTGCTGTTAAAAAATACGAAAATAAAACAAAAAAAAATATTACATAAGATTCTGATAATTTCCATTTCCACGACAAATTGACATGCGCATAACTTAAATATTTATATGTAACTAACTTTAAATGTCTACACTTATAACATATTTAGAGTAGGTAACAAGTTATTACTTCATAATTAAATCGAAGTTAAATAATATTTAGATAACCTTCAAAGAAAAGTATAAGCTTCGTTCATAGCTTAAAATTAATATTCACAGCAGAAAAAAATCAAAGTGATTAAAAACTCTATGGGTGGTATTCAATTAATTGTTTTCTCACTTACTAAGTTCAAGGTAAAAGAGTTTTTTTTTATATATAATCAAGTTGTGTGATTTAAAATTTGAAAAAATATACGTTTGTTATGTTATTGTCGGATAGTGCATCTATTATGATATAATGTACTTGGAAAAGCAGAAATAACTAATAAGAATTTCTATTAATTATTAATTAATGCAATGTCAACTCTATGCGAGAGATCAACGACATCAATTATGTGAGTAAGTACTTAAAATTTAGCTTTGAAGTATGTGCCTATTACACTATATGAACTGCTATGAGGCGGTAATTATTAGACATACCTGTAGTTGAGTAATAATGCTAAATGATTATAATTTGAAAGCACAGCTCGACAAATTCGAGTACAATATTGCTTGGAGTAGTCGAACACCGACTCAATCACTGCTTGCAAATTTAGTCTTGAACTGGTTTTTCTTTTTTCTTTCTGATCTTACTGAATTTCGATTCTACAGTTAAAATCAAAAAGTGAAGTAACTATACGAAACACGATTTGGTGGTCAACAGTGCACCTATCAAGAAATCATCTAGAAGAAAAATGTATTGCATTCGCACTAAGTTGAGATTTCTATGTCCTCAGCTTTCGAAAATCTGTCAAAAGCATTATCTTGCACTGTAAGAAAGCACAAATTGTTGCCACAAAGTTTAGAGAAAAATCCCTAGAAATGTAGGGAATATTTCATAAAAAGTAGGGAATATTCCCTACAGTTATAGAGATTTTTTCCCTAAACTTTGTGGCAACATTTTGTGCCTTTTTACAGTGTGGATTTAAATAATGTTTTCAATAGTTACTACCGTCGATGCATATTCAACGAGTCCGTCCTCAATGCTCATCCTGTTTTTTTTTTAATATTTAGTTCCATTTTTAAAATTCTTGAATTCAATTTTTTGACAATTTTATGCCTTGAAATATGCAAATTTAGAAATTCGTTCCAAATTGCAACTCAATTTCAAAATGTCGTTCATTCAGTTCAGAGTTTCAAACAAAATTGATGTTAGTTATTGTATAGTCATACAAAAAACAAAAAAAAAATCTCATACCTTTCCTTGTGAGTAAATAAAATATTACACTTCTTGCTACAGTTTCGATTTCACTTCAATTATGTACTAAGGACAGTATCTATCTCTTCACACCAAATATTTTTACATCATGTGAACAGCGTTAAATTTCTCCATAAAATTGTAATTATTTCATTCTTTTCGTTTAGATTTTCTTTTTCTTTTCTTTTTTTATAATAACGCTGCTATATTTAAGAAATCTTTTGATACTTGATTGATTTAATTGAAAATTAAACTTATATCCAACCTCTTTTTTGACACATTTAAAATTAAAAAAGCAAATGCTGTTAGTGGTTCACAAAATTTAAATCGTAATTCTAAATCTCGAACACAAAACTCAGCTATTCCGAATTTACAAATACCCGCCGTTAGTTAATGCCTTTATAGGATTAACGTCTTATAAGATCTGTTTCATCTCGAATGATCATCTCCTTTATATATTGTGGGAATTTATAAGAAAACTACATTGTTATCATCAAATTACATAACTCTATACTTTATAATTGTAGTTTACTGACCTATATCCACCGGACCTTCAACAGCCCCATAAAATTGAAATAAACAGATAAACAATAAGTAAATGCAGTCATTGCACAGTCATACATTAAATATTTTAAACTAATTTATATTTCCGAACATTGATACTACTTATACCTATTTATATCTGACATACTTACTTAGTTATGAAGAACAATAATAATAATGTCAAACTTAGCTAATAGATAAGCCGTACATACAATTCTACATTAAAATTTTGCATTGCTATTCGTATTTAACTAGTTTTAAGTAGATGACATCAATTTGCACAAAAATATTTCGAACAGATTGGTTGGTGAAGATTAAAAAAAAATTAGTTCTGTGCTTACGCTATCCTTATTGTTTCAAAATAAAAAAATTAAAATAAAACTAATAAGTGTCAACAAAAAATCTTATCGTATGCGGCATTTGATTGCTAATTACTCACATATGTTAAAAATTAATTAAAATTTAACAAAAATAAGACGTGACAATCGTAAATAGATTTTTATCTGAAAGTCGTCTATCTTAGAATTTTACAAATATTCGATGGGAATATTAGAGTTAAGCAAGAATCAGCTCAACAAAGACGCATAAATTTCTTTGTTTTTGCTATTGTTGTTAACAATTTTTTATTTATTTTTTTATTCACGCATTCTTAATTACTTTTTATACTTGATTCAATTAAATCGATTCAACTTGTATAATCATACAAAAATAAAAATCGCATACCTTTCCTTGTAAGTAAATAATCCAAAAATGTCACACTTCCTGACCTTGTATTATTCTTCTAAAACTGTATGTATCCCGTCACACCCAATATTTTTCTGCGATGCAAATCTTGTTTAAATATCTATATACTAAATATTCAGCTAACCGAATCTACAAAATTATTATGATTTTAATTTTTCTTCCATGAATTCTTTGTTAAAAAATTATTACTTAAATTCACTGCCACTAAACTTATCATAACGATTTCAACCCGCGTACCGCACTCCACACACATCAAACAAGAATAAAACCCTCAAGATTTGTAAGTCTGGACGAACTGAGTATTTAAGAGGCATAAATTGAATTTAATCAGCGACCGGCCAATGTTTAATCACGATAATAGTGCATACGCGATACTTGTTTACACATGCGCAATCACTTTAACAGTGACTTCGAGATATGTATTTTCATAATTTGCAATGATAGCATAACACATCAACTCTGATGAGCAAGGGTCAAATTTTAGGATAGGAGAAAATTTTTAAAAGATTTACATATTCAGAATTAATTACACAGCACACATTCTGACAAGAAATGTGGTTGGAGGAAATCGTACTGCTTTTTGACGCTACACACCGGTTTCACTTGTAGTTTATTGCAATATTGAAAGGCATTTCTAGCCACTACATATTGTAAGTAATGTTATACTTTATAAGTGGGAAATTCAGTTGTGAAAGTTTTTTCTGAACTGGACACAGGTTTTGGACGAAGTAAGCCAATTTTTTACTTTTTCTTTTTTCTTGTATGGAATGGCTCGAGCTCGAGTGTGTATACAAACTGAACAGCGCGTAATGAGGTTAGTTGCGCAATATCAAACATTAATTTCCTTGCATGGCTTAGTTATAAATATTTACGAAATTTAATATCAATTTTTATATATGTACATATGTATGTATGTATTCATTCTGACTGAACATATGTATGAATGTACTTTTGTAAAAATGAAATTACCCAACATCATTCAAGAAAGATTGTAAATCTTTAGAGACGTCTTTAAATGACAAAAGCTTGTATGTATAGCCAGACGCATAGTAATTTAAATATTCGATTGCTCTTAAATTTCTTATTTTATTTTTATTTCATGTTTACAAATAAATTTTACTTAAGCGTTTCTGGGCTCTGGAAACAACTGTGGTGCGACTATATATATATATATATTTATATCAATGGACGTGATCATCGATATCAGTTGTGCACATGTTATGCGTTACATGCAAATAAAGATATATAACTACATATATTTAAAAAATTTCTGAGAGTGTTGACCAAGATTATCTTTTCATAAACTAGAAGAAATCGCAAATTAGGAAAGACCGACAGACAGACTGAAATGGATTTTCTTCTATTTTTCTTTATTTTTATGATAACCTAGATGAAATCATGGAAAGTATGAGTATACTGAATTCGTTTATACATGCTGATTCAGATCAAGATACCTTCCGGTATACCATGCGATTCCTTGAGGTAAGATGATCAAAAAATTGTTCCACATACCACCCCCCCCCCCCCCCCCCTTAGAAACCTTCCTTTAAGAGTTGTGGCCAGTTCAAGATTTCGCCAATATTCGTGATAATAAATGAGTATAAGTTTTGAACCACCCTATAGATTTTGGTTATTGTTAGCTTATTAAATAGCCAAGAATAGTAGCTGTCGAAATGTGTATTGCTTTGTATTTTTTAATTAAGCATCTTTAAATTATTCTCAAATATTTCCAAAACATTGATTTTTTTACACACAAAAGTTTTTGAAATAAATAGCGGTATTTATGAAATTTGTGTGTAAAAAATCAATGTTTTGGAAATATTTGAGAATAATTTAAAGATGCTTAATTAAAAAATACAAAGCAATACTCATTTCGACAGCTACTATTCTTGGCTATTTAATAAGCTAACAATAACCAAAATCTATAGGGTGGTTCAAAACTTATACTCATTTATTATCACGAATATTGGCGAAATCTTCAACTGGCCACAACTCCTAAAGGAAGGTTTTAAGGGGGGGGGGGGGGGGGGTATGTGGAACAATTGTTTGATCATCTTACCTTACCTCAAAGGAATCACGTGGTATACCGGAAGGTATCTTGATCTGAATCACCCGTATGTTTATAAAAATAATTACAGTAACCATCCATAGAATTATGTATCTATTTGTCTATTCATCTGTATGCAGGCGCGATAACTTGAGAGCATGTTAACCTGAAGCAAGCTGAAATTTTGTACACAGTGATTTTATGAAAAATTTAAAGTAAAGTTTGTAGATGGGTAAAATCGGGCAACTCGTTTTTAATTTCAATACACATATTAAGCACTGCGTGCAAAGGAAGTCAAATGACAGCGGACTTCCATCTTAACTTCTGCCCGAAACCCCCTCCTCTTTTTTTCTTGAAATTATAGTATAAATGACTATAAAAATAAATGTTACATAAAATACCTGGTCATAAACTGTTTCATTTAAATTTGGAAGCATTTTTGTTTTAAATTTAACTATTTTCCATTTTCGCCATTTTTAAATAAAAGTTGCCTGGTAATGCGAAAATGAGAATTGCTTACCCAAATTTCATATAAATAATAATAAAGAATATAAATAATAATAAAGAAATTTACAAAAATCACTATAATTAACATCAAGAATTTTTTGAAAAAATCAAATTTTTCCCAAAAACGTACCTATGTTCGTACTTTTTTGTGGAACAACATAATCTTTTCATAAGCTAGAAGAAATCGCCGAGCTATTATTATTCTCCCTTGGAAATTATTTTTTTTTCTAGTTTCATATGTTTGGGCACTTGTTAAAAAATTCTTGTAGTACATACATATATTAAAATATACATATAATGTGAATAAAACTTAAAAAGTTGATTTCAAGAATCTGGCTAGTAATTTGTGTTTGCTGTTGGTTCTCATCTGTCCTGCCTTCTAGTTCCTATGGCATCTCCCGTCTTAAAATTGACTCTCATTTATATTAATCTAATTTGCTTTCCTTGTTTTTTTTTTGCCGTCGACGCACAGTAGGTCAAAACTATTCTTGGATGACAAAATATCGATTTTCGTCATGTCATTGATTTTAAAAATTTTAATGCCTTATGGAAACAATTTTGGTTTTTTTTTTTAATATTTACCTCCCTCTTTAGTTTTGGAATGGCTAAAGTCACACAAAAATTTGAACAGCTCTTTTTTTTAATGTTCGAGTTTTCTATGGTTTCAAAGTTTTATTGTGAAAATATTTGTATTGGGAGGTTTTAATTAAAATGTTAGTATTAAAAAAATATTTGACTCTTATCATAACTTCTTGGCCTAATAATACCTCCTCCTCTATAGTAAGTTATTTGAGGAGGTATTATTAGTCCAAGAAGTTATGATAAGAGTCAAATATTTTTTTAATAATAACATTTTAATTAAAAAATTCGATTTTTCGGTAAAATTATTATTTAGTTTTAACTTTTAAAAGAAATGGCAAGGAAGGGCCACGTTCTAATTGGCATACAATTAAAGTTAAGACCCTCCTGCATCGATAAAAAAAAACACTGGCTACGACCACCTGCAACTTTCGGAGAAAATCATATTTGAAGTAAAGTCTACCTTGTTGTTGTGTGATTATTTTCAGACAATGTTCCCAGGAATTGCAAAAAATGCAAGAATTTTATGACTTTTAATCGGCAACTTGTACTATTTGCCAAAAACATAAGGGAAGAAGAATGCGATGTTGAAGAAAACCATCAATACGGGTTTTCGCCTCTTCATGCAAGGATGCGATTTATGGAATTTATATTGCACATGAGTTACGATTTGAGTTTCACTGATGAGGCTGTACGTAATAACCCTGATAATAAGCGATACAATAAGAGTTCAGACGACAACTTGGTACAAATGACGGCAACACAGCGAGGAGATTTTTTGAATACCCGTACATAACAGCGGATATTACCAAAGTGGTCGTGGAAATTATAAAAAGATTTAAGGCCATATAAAATATTCTTTCTTGTGGTCTTCCTACAAATGCCGAAAAATTCGGAAATTCTGCAATATAATATATAGGAAAATATAATACTTCACTGTCTTTTGCCAATTGGCGTATTGTCGGAAGAAGCCCAGGAAGACAAAAATAAAGACTACAAGCGCTACAGATAGCACACACTAGAAAAATTTCAAGCAAAGAGCAAAACGTTGATCTCATGAATATGCTACTTATATCATCAGATCCATACATCTCATCATTTCGGAGAATACAGGACAAACGTTTTAGAAGCAGGGAATATCCAGAGGAAATGGCCTATTTACTAGACTAGTGTTGGGCGATGTTTATTGATGTTTTTGAAACATCGATGTTTTGTTCACCATGTTCGATATTTTCACATCGATGTCGTCACATTCCAACATCGGATGACATCGACGTTATCTTTCGATGTGCGGAAATTATATGGCACTGAGCTGCTTTAGCTTTAGACAGTGCCATTCATTACTAACTTTACGTAAGTCGACTTACGTCGAAAAAACTAATATGAAGTGTTCTAAACATGCCACATTACGAAAAACTAGTCCTACTTTAGTTGGGTATCTGATACGGTATTGAGCAGGCCTAGACCATGCTATTTAAGAGTTGTTTTACGTAAGTAGACTTACTACGAAGTATAACATAGGCTGCTTCATTTTCTATTTCATGTAAGACCAATTGTTTGGTAGGGGTCTGACAATTGACTTAATTTCAAGTTTCATTTTTCGCTTTAATATTCATATAACAAGCTCAAAAAATTCCAAATACATTCGAAATTACTATTTCTATCGGAAGCTTATCGCCTATACCATCAATAGTTCTTAAACTCGAAATAAAACTAAGTAATATTTGTTTTCCCATCCCTAAAAGTGGGTAAAGGGACAGAGAAAAGATTACAGATATTTTATTGGCCTTCCCAAACGAGAAGTTGTTATGGAAGGAAGGAATTTCCTTCTCTCTTGCTAAGACATGCCAGCCCAACAATGTTGCTCAGCGTAGTTCCTTATATGATTACGGAAATTAATTGCGTGCGTGTTCAATTAAATCACAGTTTTTGATTTAAACAATAACTGTATCACAAATTCACATCACGTAATGATTATTAAATAATTATATTATCAGTTCAAATCGCAGGTAAACATCTGTACAGCCGTCCGATCATAAAGTTTGCAGTAGCATTAGTATGCTGTCCGAACTCCTGATCGAAACTAGGTAGCACGGAGTTTTTCCTACTCCCGAATACTTCTCACTCGTCAAAACTGCCTAAAAACTTCTGCGTATGGGCTATGGCTATTACCATCTATTTCTACTCTATATATTCATTTGGAAAATCTACTGAACTATGGTGGATTTGGTATAGAAAATCTTTTTGAGATGATGTTCTGCGGAATGCAGTACTTAAACCAAAAAGAGAAAACTATAGAAAAGTGATCTAATGTAATTGGAAGCAATTTCAGTAGTGTCATACATAAGATGCATAAGAACAGTGGCAGTTGTTTACACTTTTTAGTCATTCTTAATGCGTTCCGAGTGAGAACTATACAAAAATAAGAATATAAATCAATAGTTGTATAGTTGTACATGTCCTACATAGCCAAAATAAAAGTTTTAGAAAGTTGTCTAGAGTTCAACAATTAGTATAGAATTTTGTCAGAAGCGCAATATCTCCTCTAGTTCTGTTGATAATTTAGTTACAAAAATAAATTCAATATTTAATTATTTGATAGGTTGCATATATATTGTATATGTCTCGGTTTTTATTTTAAATAAACGAACAAGTAAACTAAATTAAAATATTATCAAAACGGATAACGTTAAATTTACTTTTAAATCAATACCATCGATGTTGCTTGTACTTCGATGCTATGAGATCGATATTATCGCTACATCGATGTTCGATGTCCCAGCACTATACTAGATACACAGCAAAATATAGATAATATTTTATGTTAGATATTTCTATGGAGATAATAAAATTATTAAAGATTAAGTTAAAAATGTTGTTAAAACTTTTTGAATAACATTAATAATTCATTTATTGACTACTTCAAATTTTGTTGATTTATTTTGAGGCTAATTGAACTTTTTTTATCAGTTAAGGGCTAATAATATCAAGATTTATTTCCCAAAGTTTCATTAAGATATCTTTAACACAACAAAAGTTACAGATTTTTGTTAGCCAGCAAGTCGTTTTGGCCCACTGTACGGCGTTTCATATTATTTAGTTCTAAAAATATTTAATAAATTATATTTGTTCTTTTTCTCAATGATTGGTTTCTCGCAAAATAATTTTTCTATTATTTTAAAATTCAAATCTGACAAGAATGGACTCTTAATTGAAATGTTCCTATATTTATGCAATTCTGTACAGTCAGTCAACGAAATTTCATCGTGAGCTTGTTTATCAAATATAGATACAACATACGGCTAATATGTTGATTGATTTTATTCAACTATTTCAAGGTTGTATAATAATTGTGTGTGACTGAACAAGAGAGAATTTCCCCCCGAAAAGGTCTTTAAGAGGAATTCCTATTTAAATACCCTAAAATTCACCTCTTTTGGATTAAATTACAGTACACTGAATTTTCGGGTAGCAATTACTAAAACCTGAAATAATAAATTGTTTAATTTAATAGTAATCAGAGTCAAACAAGGTTATTCAATGTTAAAACTAAAAGCTGGTTAGATTAGTTGATTGATTAGTTCACAGGCATAAGGTATGAAGGTCCATTCACATTAGTCGTGTTCTTGTGATTTAATCTGATTTAATATCAGAGTTTAACGTGAAACTAAAGCGAGACCTAAATCAGTTAATCAACATCCATTATTAAAAAGATCCATTTCTTCTTATCAGAAAATGTTGGCATTGTTAACACTTTCATTCTAAGTATAACGCGGAATACATACCTTGTCCAAGCCAATACTAATCCACATTGCATAAAATGCCACCCACCGCCACCTTTGGACTCACATTAAATTTTAAGTTATTTTTAATTTACTCCAAAAAGTATAAGTGTTGGGACCACTGACATGTATATAAATGGACTGACCTGTTTCATGTGGCACCAGTTTTGATTTCAAAAAGTATGCTCTGACTGGCGCTGTAGTTAAATTATTTGGATATTTATTTATATATGCATGTCAGTGGGATTTAGACAATTTAACACAAAAGTATTTGGGACTCTTTGTATTGTTAAATTTTAATTATAAGGTGAAGGAAGTGTTTTTTACAAGGCTGTTTTGGTCGGAATGAATCGTTACAGTTCAGTGGTGCCATTTGCTTCCATGCATTTTTGGTTCAACGAGCAGTCCATTTATATACATGTCAGTGGTACGGACTCATCGAATGTCACGAAAATGTTAAAGTGAGACGCCCTACTACTATCTCCTAGATCCAATGCAATTCTACAACGCGCTCTCAGCTTACGTCGAAAAAATCTTATATCATCTGCTTACACTAAAAATGGTATTGTGTATACCCGCGAAAATGATTCACAAAAGCCGTTCAAAGTGATTAACCTGTGTCAACTTGTTGATTTGGATGCAAATTTTCAGGGCATTGTATAGGAAGGTTATGTTAGTAATTTATTTTTCTCTCTTAATTTTGATTTGATTTTATATTTCTTTCTTTTTTGATTTGTTACTATAGCTATTTGTTTCTTTAGTTTTTAAAAATTGTTTTCTTTGGTTAATTTTATAAATAATTCCCTGTTCTTTTCGGTTAAATTGTGTCTTCGTCATGTTGATTGGAGTTATTGCTCGACATCCCAGGTTGCCTTCTAAAAATGTAAAAATCTACTCATATTTCAGGATTAAATAGTACAAGAACGTTGCTGAACATATTTTCCCAAAAACAAAATGGCTTTAACATCTGCCATTTTAATGCAAGAAGCCTTAGACGAAAGATTACTGAAGTGCAAGGAATTTTTCATAGCAGTAATGTGCATTCGATATTCATCTCCGAGGCTTGTCTTAATAAGACTATTTCATCTAACTCGATTGCAATTCCTGGATATAAGTTGTTTAGGCGTGATCGTGAATGTCAGATCGGAGGAGGAGTTGCTATTTTTGTAAAGGATTGCTTTAAATCCAAAATTATTAAAAGATCCATTGAGGGTGGCATTGAGTTTCTGGCTGTTGAGGTGTGTTGTGCTACAGAAAAATTGCTTCTTATTAGTGTTTATTGCCCGCCAGGAACATTTAATCTTGACAATGCTGTGGAACTAAGTAATTCGCTGTTCCATTTCTCACAGAAATATACCAATATAGTAGTTTTTTACACCTCTTTCAATCGTGCTTTTTACAAAATATCAATAACGGCTTACCTACTTGCTATAATTGTAATAATCCCTCGCTTTTGGATTATTTCTTTGTGTGTGATACCAAGAATGTCATTTTTCATAATCAGATAACATCGCCTAGTATATTTGATCATGATTTTACAACATTTGCTTCTCACCTTTGCCTAAAATAATTAAATTCCGTTCGTACGATAAAGTTGATGTACAAAATTTGCTTGAGGAAGCTTTCACCCTTCCTTGGGTTTGTATTCGGGACTCTTCTTCAGTCGAGGAGCAATTTGAATATTTTTTATATTTTCATATCATTTCTTCACAACAAATATGCACCTTTACATATAAAACGGATTACTCCAAATTTTATGCCATGGTACTCGCGTGAAAACGAGTATCTAACTGCTGACAGAGAACAACTTTTTCGTAGGTACAAGAGATGTAAGTCGGAGGAATATTTTTCCAGGTACAAAGCAATTAGAAATAAGACGAACACTGTAATTAAAAGGACTAAGAAGAACTATTTCAATAACACATTAAATCCATTGCTGCCTTCTAAGAAACTGTGGTCTAATTTGAAACTGTTTGTCGTATGCGGAAAGGGTTTTCCACCTTGTGACTTGAATACTGATGATCTTAATATTTATTTTACTACACCCTGTAATATTTCCTCAACACAACCCCTTCCTAATATCAGTTTGAACGGGAAAGGTCACAGCAGTTTCAGTTTTCGATGTGTATCACATGAAGAGACTTTCAAAGCATACATGTCCGTTAGGTCCGTCGCCACCGGGTCAAATGATATTGCACCATCATATTTCAAATTGTCATTGCTCGTAATTCTTGCCACTCTAATTTATATTTTTAACTCTTGCCTCACATGTTCTGAGTTTCCTCAAATATGGAAGAATTCTGTTGTTATACATTTGGCTAAATGCTCTGCACCCGGCCAATAAGCTTACTTTGTTATCTTAGCAAAATTCTTGAAAAATTAATGAGCTCGCAAATTCTCCAGTATGTGTCGGATAATAAGCTCATTTCGAAATGGCAGTCCGGTTTTCGTTCTGCCGATAGCAGTAAAACTGCATTGTTGAAAGTTTCTACTGATATACGCAATTCACTGGACAGTGATTTGTTAACAGCTTTAGTACTCTTCGACTTCACTAAAGCATTTGATTCCGTCGATCACAGTTTACTTTTATCGAAACTGCAAAAAATGTATAATTTTTCTCATTCCTCTTCTAGAATGATTTCAGATTTCTTTTCAACCGCTCTCAGTATGTTAAAGTTGGAAATGCTAAATCGAAGTGGATTAGCGTCAATAAATGGATCTTTTGAGAATGGTAAATTCTCAGAGGAATAGAAAGAATCTGTTATAGTTCCAATTAGAAAACTTGGTACTAAAAAATGTGGCGAGTTCAGGCCAGTTAATATGCTTCCGATATATGAGAAGGGAATAGAAAAAGTAGTACAAATACAATTGGAGGAGTACATGGAGAAAAATAACCTACTTGTGGAACAGCAATCGGGGTTTCGTAAAGCACATTCCTGCGAGACAGCTTTAGGATGGGTAACATTGGAATGGAAGCAATGTGTGCAAGATGGAGAGGTTATACTAGCTGTGTTCTTAGATCTAAAGCGGGCATTCGAGACAGTTGATAGAGAAATACTGATTAGAAAATTGGTTAAGTACGGGATCAAAGGCAAGGGGTTAAGATGGTTTGAATCGTTCTTAAAAGGGAGAAAACAGCGTACGAAGGTGGGTGATACAAAATCAGCATCTCTAGAGACGAATTTAGGGGTACCACAAGGACCAGTCCTGGGAACGCTACTATTCCTGATTTACATTAATGATATGGGTTGTATCTTGGAACATGCTAAACTGTTGCTTTTCACGGATGACGCGCTAATATATATTGCAGCAGAGAATATTAGGGTTTATGAAGTGAAATTACAATCTGATATAGATCGTTAAGTGCGTGGTTGAAGGGAAATAAGCTTAAAGTGAACATTTCAAAAAAAAAATGTATGGCGGTAATTTCAAGTTTTAATGCTAATATTCAATTGATGGTGCGGTAATTGAAAATGTTACTATTATAATATACTTAGGTGTGATAATGGATAATAAGTTGAGCTTTAAAGAGTATGTTACTAAAAAATAGGTAAAAATATCTCTTATTTTAGAAGGAAGGAAATGTCTATTGCTACATCAATTAAGGTTTCCAATGTCATGATAAAATCACATTTTGAATATTGAGCTTCAATTTTGTTTACAACATCAAACAGTTTTAAAAAAAGATGGCAGGTGCTACAAAATAATGGAATGAAGTCTATATTGAAGATTGGAATATTTACGCCAACTCGCTTTCTTTTAGAATCATTAAATGGTTGAGTATAGAGCAAAGGATGCTATGGAATGTGTTAGTAGTTGTATTTAAAATAAGGTATAATTTATTACCGAAATAATTATCTAGAAATCTTAGGTATGTTGGTATTGAACAAGCATATATGTTAAGAAATAATGAAAACTTTCGACTACCTAAAGTTAGGAATACCAAAACGGTGAATATGTTAATGTATAATGCTCTAAAAGTTTTTAATGAATTACCAAGTAGCATCAATAATAATAGAAATTTAAGAAGTTTTAAGGCAGAAATAATTAAGTTTATAAGGGATAAATTTCCTGTATAACTGTTAACTGTTTATAAGAAAGTTATGAATAACTAATAAACTACTACTACTACTTTTCATATCTTCCATCTATATATCTTAATGGAGTACTTTTTTCTTACGCCAGAAAGGTTAAGAATCTTGGTTTTTTTTTCAATAGTAAATTGGAGTGTTGTGACCATGTTAATTGCTCATTACAAAAGATTTATGGCGGCCTTCGATTGCTCTGTCTGTCGAGTAATCTGCTCCAGGTTGAGTTTGTGGCAGTTGAACACTGGAAAATTTAGAAATTGTTCACAAATTTTTATATCCAAGTTGCCACAAGATAAACGTCATGAAAAACAATTAATACTTCGATGCCTACCACGTTCGAAGATACAATTGTTTTTCATGACGTTTATCTTGTGGCAACTTGGATATAAAAATTTGTGAACAATTTCTAAATTGTCCAGTGTTCAGCTGCCACATTACTCCCCTCAGTGTAAACGTATTAGTGTTGTTGAAAGCGAAGTGGAATCTTGATCCGCCGTCCTGCCCTAGTCGTCTTTTCTGGTGCTGTGAGGGGTGGACTTGGTGTTGCTGTGGGTTCCACTTGTAGTTCGCTCATAGTGTATGCTGGCTTCAACCGGTCGATTGAAATTTTCGCCTTACGATTTTTCATTTCCACTATATAGTACGTGTCCCTTTTTCCCACAATTCTATATTGGCCATCATATGGTGGTGTAAGAGATGGGTGAATTGTATCGTTTCTTACGAAAACGTGTGTGCTAGTTTTTAAATCCTTGTGAACGAATACCGTTGGATTATCATGATGAGCTGCTTGCTTCGGCTTAATTAGAGCAAAGTGTTTCCTGAGCTCTGCGATGAATTCTGTATCTGACGATTTTTTACTTGGCTCTGCGACAAATTCGCCGGGTAGCCTTAATGTGCTACCGTATACCATTTCTGCCGGAGTTGCCTGCATATCTTCTTTGACTATGCATCGCATATACCTAAAAGAATGATAGGTAGAACTTCACTCTAGTTAGCTGCCTTTTGGCACATCAATGCTGACTTCAACGTTCGATACCATCTTTCTATCATGCCATTTGCCTGGGGGTGGTATGGCGTTGTACGGAGGTGTGTTATACCGAGTGTTTTGGTGAGTTCACTGAACAGTTCAGACTCGAATTGACGTCCCAAGTCTATAGAAATCCGTGAGGGAATACCAAATCCGGATATCCACCCTTCGATGAGAGCTTTAGCCACTGTAGTTGCTTTCATGTCTGGGAGCGGTAAGGCTTCTGGCCAACGCGTGAATCGGTCAATACAAGTCAAGAAGTAGTTAAAGTTTCCCGATGGAGGTAGGGGTCCTATTAGATCGATGTTGATATGTGAAAACCGCTCGCTGGGTACTACATATGTCGAAATAGCTGTCTTGGTATGTCTGTGCACCTTAGCCCGTTGGCAGTGAATGCACATCTTCAAACAAATCTCTCAACGATCAGCTTGGTCGTAGCTTAAAGCTCTTAAAGTTGATTGCAGTCGCGTTGGACGAAATAACATCCACTCTGGACAGAGTATCGGCTACTGAATTCTCGCGGCCAGCGATGTAACGAATGTCAGTAGTGAACTGACCTATGAAGCTCAGATGTCGAGTTTGCCGAGGAGAAGTTTTATCTGCTTTTTGTTGCAAGGCAAACGTTAATGGCTTATGATCCGTTAGTGCGTGAAAAACTCTTCTCTCCAACTGATTTGACTCTGTACATTGCGTACATTGCACAAAATTATCTGTTGTAGGTACTGTACCTTTGTTAAGCAGGAGTAAATCGTTTCAAATAGAAGGCGAGCGGTGTTGTCCTTCCATTGAATATCTGATGGAGAGCGGTACCCGCTACCTTATCAGATGCGTCCACAAATAAACAAAGAGGTGTGTTTGGTGCTAGATGTGTCAACAGCGTTGCATTAGATAGATCCTTCGAACGCTACTGTAGTGTCTTGCGTCCAATTCAAAGGAGTCGTGTCGGTACTTTTATTGGTATAATCAGAGAGCGAAGTAACATCTGGTTATTCACCACGCGTGGAATAAATCTCTGGTAAAATGAAATCATGGCCAGAAATCGCTTCAGTTCCTTCACCGTCTTGGGACGTTCAAAGTTCTGAATAGCTAGAACTTTTTCGGGCAACGGTTGAATGCCGGAATTGCTGATTTTGTGACCTAGAAAATTCATTTCCTCCTTACCGAATTGACACTTCGATGCGTTAATAGTGAGGCCATGCTGGCGTAAAGCTTCCATAATCGTTCGTAGATGTTTGCGATGTTGTTCGATGTTCTCCGAAGCTATGAAAACGTCATCGACATAAGAGAAAACGAAATCGTGTCCTCGACGAATCTCGTGCATGAAGCGCTGTAGCGTTCGGCCGGCATTGTATAACCCAAATGTCATATACCGGATCTCAAAAAAGCCGAAGGGCATACTAATAGCGGTTTTTCGCACGTCCGATAATTCGATAGGTGTTTGATGATAAGCACGCTGTAAGTGCAGCTTAGAGAAAATTTTCTTGCCATGGCAAACGTGAGTCAAGTCCTGAATGAACGGAATAGGCACCATCCACCATCAGACTTTTGTACCATGTGCAGAGGACTTGCCCAATTGCTATTGGAATGTTGACAAATCCCATGCTGTAATAAAAATTCAAATTCTGCCCGAGCTGGCTTAAGCCTGTCGGGAGGTTGCGGACATGTGCGCGCGAACACTGGAGGTCCTTTAGTTTCAAGGTGATGAGTAACCTTGGTAATAGTCTGTGACTTGTTAGTTGGCAAAATTGTTACATCCGCAAATTCCTTCAAAATGTCAGCGAATGGACTATTTACATTAATTTTCGAAATTGTTTGATGTCGAATCTTCTTGAAGGAGATAGGAATATTAACATTAGTTATACTGTCAATTAATTTACCTCCTTTCACGTCGACTAGCAATCCAAATCTGCTGAGGAAATCTGCGCCTAAGATTGCATGTTTCGTTTTTGCAATAATAAAATTCCATTGATACGGACGTCTCAACCCAAGATTCAAGGTCCAACGTCGTTCACCAAATGTATGTATCAAACTGCCATTAGCTGCATATAAATATAATTTCGCTGGTGCATTCAGCACTTCCTTGGTTGAAGGAGGAACAATCGAAACGTCAGCACCAGTGTCGATTAAGAATTGTTGTTGGGAGTTCTTGTCTCGTATAAAAAGGCGATGAGTAGCTAGACTGTTCAAGCTCGCCTCATCTACCGAACAGTCCTCTAGTTTCCCGCTTGATTTTCGTTTGGAAAATTGCAGGGTGGTCTACAATTTCTTGGCCGAACTCCGAACTGACGATGATAATGACAGGTGAGTGGCCCAGCTTCTTTATGGATTTTGGAGCTAGATTTCTCTTTACTGCGAGATCTCGTTCGCGACAAAAATGCGTGTCAAGGATCGTACTTGTGTCTTTAAGCTTGAAAGCCTGTCTACTGTGACAGTGGACACACTGCTGAACTCGCCTACTTCCAATATTCTGTCAACCATTTCTGCTAACGCCCGAATATTATCCTTGCTCGTGAATAAAATTATATGCACTTGTTGTGGCAATCAATTTAGCCAGAGAGATCGTAACAGTGCCTCAGGTGTAGTAGTACCTCCGAGGTGCTCCATCTCGTTTAGCAATTGCGTAGGACGCTTGTCACCTAATGAGACTTCGTTCGAAAGGCGGATGATTTTTTTCTCCGCCGAATCGGAATATCGTCTAATTAAGATCTCCTTTATATTTGCATATTTATTAACAGGAGGAGGATTAAGTACGGCATAACGAACCTGGGCTAACACCTTGCTGTCAATCGCGCCTAGAACGTGGTTAAATTTTGTGCCATCTAGGGTAATGCCGCAGGTTAAAAATTGTGCTTCCACCTGCGCAAACCAAATGTCCGACGAATCTGCCCAAAATGGTGGCGGGCGTAAAGAAATTCTTGCAATTTCTGCCGCAGATGCATTTTGTTACTGGCCCTCCGGTTGGGTACTTAAATTTTCTCCTTGTTCTTCGTCGTTGCCTCCCATATTTTGCAGTATAATTTGTAACGTCCACCAGAGATGGAAGTCGAAATCGTAATTGCCAGGGAGGAGGAAGAGTTTTCTTTGGAACCGCCCGCACAATAATTTTCGTTCTCGGATAAGTTTAATCTAACCCGATCAAGTCGGGATCACCACTTTGTGGGGATATTAAGGTTCGACACGTCGAAAGAGAGCGCAAAGAAATTACAACCGTAACTAATGAAATACTTTATTATAATAATTAAATTAATACATCGATGCCTACCACGTTCGAAGATACAATTGTTTTTCATGACGTTTATCTTGTGGCAACTTGGATAGAAAAATTTTTGCACAATTTCTAAATTGTCCAGTGTTCAGCTGCCACAAGTTAAAGCTAAAGCTAGATAAGGCACTGCTAATTCCGCATTTCCTTTCTGTAGTACAATTCATTCGCGGCTTGACTCTGTGTGCTGTCGTAAGTTAAATGTAGCTTTCAATGATTGCGTACGTTTTGTTTATGATTTAAGACGTCACGATCACGTTTCTGCTTATAGAAATTCAGTACTAGGATGCTCTTTAAATTCATACTTAGAAATAAGAGCATTAGTTTTCCTACGCAATTTGATAATCTCTAAGTTTCCTTATTTATATATGTAGTCACTTACAATTCTTGCATTCGTCCCGTTATGTAAGTCTTCGGATTCCTCGTACACGTTATGTTCTTGGGCAACGTTCTTATTTTTCCCTTATTTCTCGTGTATGGAATTCCGGTTACTGTTAGAGGGCAAACTCGGATATTGGATTTTCAGAATGAGCTGAAGCGTTTTCTGGATTCTTCCTGAACTAAAATGTGCCGATGACACAATTTTTCTACGTAGCTTAGATTAAGATAAATTCTGGTATTTTCAATTTTTTATTTTTTGGTTTTTGCTCTGTGTGGTATTTTGATCTCTCGCTTAGTTGTAATTATGATATTATTATCATAGTTTTATTTGATCTTAAATTTAATTAATTTTTTGTTTTTTTTTTCTCTTGCACTATATATGAATTTCCAATTTTGTACTGTACTAGAAAAAGATGTAGTCTTTTGTACAAATCCTTGAATAAATTATTATCATTATATTATTATAACTCCAGTAATATATTTAATTTGAATGAATGGAAATAGCATCTATAATATTTTAGCTAAGTTCTGTATAATTGCTTGCCTAGAAATATTTTAGGGTCATATTCACCAAGCAATCATAGTTTCTGACGTGTTATAAAATTATTCTTTTTTATTTACATTTCAACTTATCGCATTGATGATTCATGATTCGTTTGATTGTCAGCTCGGCTCCTGGCAATTCAATTATAAATATCTCAATTATCGCTTTATAATTTCTTGTTTTTCACTGTCAGTTCATGAAATTTCTTGATGTATACGTACTTAATATCCAAAATAAACAATTTGAATTTGAATTTTATTTTAATTTATTTGGAATATTATATCCACATAACCTCAGTCAAAACCAAGTTGGTGTAACATTAAAAAAATGCAAAATCAGTCCCAAAACACTTCAGCACTATTATTTCACCAAGTATATTATTATCTAGTGCATATTTTAATACAACTGATTGGAAATTAACAAAAATTAAATTCTAAATAAAATTTCAAAAGGGATTCTATTTTCCCTCAATCATACAATAATTCAAGTTAACAAATTTTTAAAAAATGAGAACTAATGACTAATTTACAAAATTACACCACTTTTAAGTAATAAATACAGATTTTTTATGAAAATGTTTAAAACCTATTGATATAATAATTAGCATTCTTCCTATACACACATCCTTTCTGGTGCAGCTTTGTTTCTTATAATTTTTTATTGATTGTTTCATTCACACACAACTTACATCTTTATTTGATAGCATTGCAATTATTAGCTTAGCTTGAGATCTTTAATCTTCTGGCTCGACTCACTGGGAATTACGCTATATATGTACATATGTGCCATGTCTGGCTATTTATCATAAAGAACTTGCGTCTTCCATATAATTTTGTTCGAGAGAGTTTTCAATTACAATAGAACAGAACAGAAGTGAAGTCCTGATGCTAGCACTCCAGAGAAATTTTTTGACTCATTTCTATTTTTAAATACGAATTTTTCTTTAAACGGTCTTCGGTTAAACTATAGGCTTTATTAAGACTTTATAAAAGCTCCAGCAATGTACAAATATTGTGCCTCGTGATTCAAGAATTGTTGAAAAAGGCCTCCAAATCCAGCTTACTTTGATATGTCTAGTATGTTGTATAAAAAGAAAACCCTGAAATTATCCAACACATATAACTACCTACATATGTATGTGTCACCCAGCATTCGAATAAGTAACAATTTGCGAAACACTATATCAATGCACAGCCAATAAATTTATTTTCTGCTAGACTTAATACAGTTGCTCTGTTTCTTCTTATAATATATGAACCCTTTTACATTACTGTTATTATACATATCTTAAGATATCCTGTATATGTAATAGAATGGGTATAATATCTACATATCGATCCCTAAATTAGCTTTATTTATCCCTCAACTAATATCCCGCAGCTAGAACTTAAAACTAATATCATAAAGTCTTTCAAATCGTCAGGCTCCATATTGCTTATGTTCTACTAGTTTTAAACATTTTAGGTATTAACTTTCCTGTTATTGCAAAACTAATTTCAATTAAAAATCTCTTCATTACTCTGATATCTACATATGTATACATAAATACATGCTTCACACAATAACGTTACCTAAATTGCCTTATCCTCAGTGACATTACATAAAATGAAATTATCCTAAATGTAAAGAATATCAGTGTCAAAGATATCACACAAAACTGGAAACTCCCTTCGTCCATTCCTATGGCTTTTAAAAGCGTTTGTGGTCGAACAAACTGGCAAAATATTTCGTTGCATTCCATTCTTGGTCTATCATATCCGAATATGGCCAAAGAAGACCCTTCCAGTGAGTATTTAAGGAATGATATATGGAAAAGCCATTGCATTGACGGATTTACGTCTTTCAATTGTACAAAGAATCCAGAAAATATAAGAAATGGACATATGAAAAACGGTCCAAAGACAGCACCATTCTGTAAAAAAAAAGATTAACATTTATAGAATGAAAAAAAAAGCATATTCCATTGGAAAAGTCTATAAAAATAATACCTTTACGTTAAAAATAGCACCAATTGTGAGTCCGATGCTTTGAGCTACCAAAGCTGACATTACAACCATAACGAAAAACATAGCAATTCTGACCAGCTCTAGGGGTTGCTTAGTCAACAGGTAGGAAAACAGCACAAATGTCAAAGTACAAATCAACTGAACAGGAACATCGGCCAGAGTTAGAGCCACGTAGTATGCCCGCAAGGAGTACCATCTATTGAAATGCTCCCTTGATATTATTGGAAATTCTAACGGAACTATAGATAAAAAAAAAACATAATTTAAAATTCTCATATTGGTCCACGTATACACATATGAACTTTTAATTAGTTCCATAGATTCCTTTGATGCAAATGCTATTAACATCAAAGGGATGTACGAACTCTCTGAGTATATTGAAACTTACAATTGAGTATAATTGAACTGAACGCTGTGTACATGATGAACATAATCGTAAAGAATATATACCGATAGTTATTAAGTGCGTGATATGCATCATTTCCAATTCCATAGTATAAGAAGCCAACAAGGAGTCCCATTAATGCATGTATAGCCAGTCTTACAGCAGTCAAAGACTTATCTCGCCATAATATCAAGAATGTTCTCATTAAAAGAAGAGCTAATTGTCGATGAAATGGCGCAGCATATCGTTGATTTAGTTTACATAATTTAGTCGGATCAATCTGTATACTTGGTAGCTTAGGTTTTAAGTTATTACATTCATCTGGAGGAGCAACTATTGCTGATTCCTTAGAATTTCCAAAACCGAATCCGTTACTACTCCGAAATGATGAACAATTTTCAAGAATGGGCTTAAGTTTCGTGCCCACTGTCAATATCATGGGTGGTGCTTTTACTGGTGTGATTAGACCAGATTCCATCATTTTTTCTGTAAATAAAAACGGAACACAAATTCATTTTTTTGTATACTTAGATAAATTCTAATGTTCAGTCCCTGTCTAATTCACAATCATCTTCTTCTAAATCAGGATCATGACTATTCAATATTAGAAGGTCCAAATTCACAATACAATCACATACATTCAAATCCGTGAACAGGGAATATGATTTACACAGAGATGGATTAGGAAATATAGTCTCCTCTGAACTAGGTATCATCTAGAAAAATGTTGAATACTCTAATCTAATAACAAACCCCTTGGCGGTGTAATTATCTAATTTTAGTAGGATTTTCTTGAGTGGCATACTAACATTCTTTTTATATGCCGCAATTGTTTTAAATATGTATGTAGGTAAATAAGTTAATTCAAGTATGCTTGTTCAGTCTACAAAAGAAAAACTAAATAATTTTACAACAATGAAATTTGACACACAATTTTCCAAAATTAAACGTTATGTAAAAGTTTACACAAAGCGAACGAAATCTTACAAAAATGCACTACGATAAATTTTAGAAAATTGTGAGCGCCCTTAATTCTTAGAATTGACTATAAACATATATAATGATCTAAGCCGAAATTATCTCAACAATAATTTCACTTCCAATTATTTACTTATAAAAATTTGAACTCACCCACTTTTTCCATTGTCTGTTTTTGGACAATCACATCTTCCTTGCTTTTCCTATACGACTCACAACATCCATTTTGTATTTTTGCCACCAGTCTATCATTCTCGAATCCATAATCGTTAGTGGATATCTCTAAAACTATTCAAAGTGGATTTATTATAGGATTTATTGAATTTACTTGACTAGAAACATACACGATAATCCAAAACATTACTTACGATAATCTGAAGGATTATAAAATTCTGGACATATCAGATTTAGTTCGGCTAAAAAAGGAACCATATTCTGTGTACCTCCAGCGTAGATGCAACTACCCTCCGCTAATGCATATAAATGATCAAACATTCCAAACAGAAGGGCAGATGGTTGATGAATTGTGCAAATAATTGTTCGACCTTCTTCCGCTAGCTTTTTCAATAATGAAACACATTGAGTTGATGTAGAGCTGTCCAAACCACTGCAAGAATAATTTTACTTTAGTTTTCGTAAAAAACAATAATGTTGTGGATAAATTAGAAACACCTTGTGGGTTCATCCAAAACCAATATGAATGGATTACAGACTAGTTCTAGTGCTATTGATAAACGCTTCTTCTGACCACCAGAAAGATTAACTGTTTGAGTGTGCCTTGTATCGTACATTCCTATGGCTTTCAGTATATTTTTCACCTTTTAATAAAAACTTCTACTATAATGTTCGTCAAATTTGAAGTAAAATATAATAATAAACAAAAAAATTGATAATACTGCATTGTGCATGATTAAGTATAGGTACATACATGGAAAACAATTTTATTCAACTTACCAACTCCTTTTTATTTTCCTTTGAAATCTCATTTCCAATTTTTAAATTTGCTGAAAAATACATGGATTCTGAGACTGTTAGATACGGATGTAATTCAGTATCTTGAGTGATATAAGCTAGTTGTGACCTCAGTTTCTTCAAATCACGCGGTTGTCCATTAATTGTGACTTCTCCACTAATGTTATGTACTCTGCGAAACATATAATCAATGTATTTATGTATAGAAGTTATATATAAATTGTTTCAAATTAAAAAAAAATTTGTGATATGTATAGAGAGTGATTACATTTTAGCATTATAATCATAGTTCGCTTTAAAACAGGTACATAGAAGTGCATCGCTTTCATACTTATTTTTCAAAAGATCTAACGACATTGTGCTGAGTTCAAAACTAATTTCAAAAATTAAGAAAAACGACCATGGCTAACTTAGAAAATTTAAACTGCATAGATTAAGTCAATTCAAGTTTTGTATGCGTCTTGGTTTTTCCTAGTTCTCTTGTGAGCTTTTTTAGATGAAATCTGTATCTTGTTTAATCCTCCGGGGCATTGGGGCTTATCGTTGGCCCCATTTCAATTATCCTTTCTGAAGCTGTTAACTTCTAATTTTCTTATTGTATTTTCCTCTTCATGTACTGCGCTATGTCCTTTAGAGAGACGATTTAAGTGTTTAGAGCTCACATGGGATTATGTTTGTTAGAAGCAACTAGCGTCACCTGTTGTACAATTGGAAGGTTATTTGAGATGGTTTTGAAAAGGACTCAGTCAGAGTATTAAGAAGATAATAACAATAATTTGAAAACAGGGAAAATGTATTCTTTCAAAGCTGGGTTTTAGCGGGCTAGAAAAGACCATTAAATAAATTTGTGGTACGTGGGTAATTTTTTAAACTTATCGTTGTATTTACATTTCTAAATTTTCGACAAAAATACTGTAGCAACTATACATCACTCTCTCTCAATCAGTCCAAACTTATAGAAAAAGGCAGGGTGTTGCTAAGTAGGGAACATACAAAGATAATTATCTTATCTTAGGTCTGTATATGAGAAAAGATTGAGAGATTTCTGTCGATGGCATATCTATCCTATTTCGTTTTTAAATTAAGAGACATGAAAGAATTCCTATCTAATTACCAGGTTTCTCAAAATCTGAGAGAGAGGCAGGCTATGGAAAATACGTTTTCATTTGAGCATCAGGTTAAGAACAATATTCGGTTCATATTTTGGATTTTTCTGCTAATATTCTTTCTATTATAGCCAATGAGTATCTCATCTGCATCTACTACTTTAATAGTTGATCGATACCTCTTACTAAATCCATAATAAATATCTAATTTTTACTCTGAACATTATATGCACTTTTGCATATTTTGTGAAATTTCTATGGTGATATAAAATCTAACATATTATAAAAAATGGGGAAAACTTACGTACATATATCCTGACAGTATATTTAACAAGGAGCTTTTCCCAGCTCCTGATGGACCCATTATAGCTGTCAACTCTCCAGCTTTAAAGTTGCCATTTAATCCTCGTAGAATGGACTTATTTTCTGAAAATGATTAAACAAATGGATAAGATAACAATTATGAAAAAACGAATTTTGTATTTTAACAAAATTTCTTAAATTCTCTTTTAAGTGGCATATTATATTCATCGATATCTAACCATTAAAGAAATTTCTTTTATAAAAAAAAAACATAAAATTTAAAAGATTTTTTTTTTGTAACGGAAACAAGCATGCAACAGTGAGATGTAAATGTAGATGCAAGAGATAGTTTTAAGACAAGCTTATAACGAAGTTTTCCGAAATCTGCATAGCCATTGCTTATGAATTATTATTTCACAAGTAGCTACGCAAAACTTTTATAAAGCTATTTACGATATTCTCACACACAAAAAATCACTCATAGAATTTAAAAATAATCAAACAATTAATACCAACTTAACCTCTTATCGATAGCATATCTGAGAATCGGTGGCATCTTTATTACTTTGTGACACAACACTAAAGGAAATGTGCCAATATTATCAGTCTACTCAAAACGATCGAACGCTAGGGATTTTCCGTTTATAGATAGTCATAAATTACTATTTTGTATTATTGAAGCAATTATCAACTATATTTCATTATAATATTCCTGGCAGTTCATATTCTTATCACAAATATCTACTTCAACTTAGATAAAGACTGACAGGTGTATTTACACATTAATTATAAAATGACCAAATATGAAATAAATTTCAAATTGATATGAGTTAGCTAGCAACAAAAATCATTTCTATTTTATGCGTTAATTTAATTGTCTTCAATTTCCAAATTTCAAGTATACATACAACTAATTTGATATTTTATGAAAATTGTATTCATATTTCGGTTATATAAACCAAAGCCAGACCTTACCATTTCCGTTTTTTTTTTTTTATTTATTCATACTCAGTAAACTTTTCTCCCGATTTTCATACATATACGACACACAGAAATAGTAATAACTAGATTTGTTTTATGTACCTCAATTAAGATATTATTTAGCTTGATGACTAAGTCAAGTTTCGAGAAGACTTAAGATAACACACTATCACACACACACACATTTTAGTGCAAAGTAATAAACCTATAAAAAAAATCTTTCAAAACGAAAATTTTCAGAATAGACTCTTATTTATAACAACATGGAAAAGTAATTTGCGGACATCCGCGGTCCAAATGTTCAGGTTAGAATGTCAATGTTTGTTTTGTATCGCATTAAATTTGAATTTAAATAATGCCAATAACTTGCAACATTACTCTTGTTCGTTTTGAACATATAAAGCTTGGTTTACATTTAGAGACTTATATCGGGATTTGTATGAGCACAAGTGAAATTCGTTAAATCGCGATACATCTACTCATAAATTTTATTGAGCCTCACATAAATGCTCATACATATTCTATAGGAATGTTGATTTTGCTCTTGATTTGACTGGTCGCGATAATTTTGCGTTTAATTTTAAAGTGCAGTTAATTGCTTAAATTAAAAATCATATCATCGTGATCAAAAGAAAAGACCCTATTTCCGATAGAAAAAAATAGGAAAAAGTGATATTTGGGATGTCAAGCAAAAGAATATTAAGACTTTAATAAAAAATATATATAATTTAGAAAAAATCGGTCAGGAGTTCAATTAGCCTCAGATACATTTCGCACTATTGCCATTTTAGAAATTCGATGCATATAAATCAAAAATACAAAAGAATTTTAATTTAACCCGTAGGTGGCCGACTGGTGATATAGAATTTCTAAACCTTGTATCTTTCTTTACTATAAATGACGGCACTAAGTTCAGAATCAACCCTATTCATTCTCACGTGTTATTTAAAATAGCTGCCACGTTCCAAAGTTAAGCATAGTATATGCCCAATGTGTTTCATTTTTATACCCTAGATGAAATCATAGGGGTATACTAAGTTTGTCATTCCGTTTGTAACACCTCGAAAATGGGTTGGACACCCATTCATAATATTAAAAGTTATTTTGATTTTTGCATGTCCGTCCGTCCGTCCGTCCGTCTGTGCGCACGATAACTCGAGAGCGCGTATACTTAGAGAGCTGAAATTTTGTACACGGACTTTAAAAAAAAAAGTAAAATTAAGTTCGAAAATGAGACAAATCGGGCAACTCCTTCGTGGGGTTGCCATATAAAAGTTTCGTTTTCCGCTATATATTTGGACACTGCCTGAGAACGCGTTGACGTAGAGAGCTGAAATTTTGTACATGATGTTTTTACTACATTAGCAAATAAAACGTTAAAAATGGACTAAATCGGGCAACTCTTTCTTGGTGTTGCCATATAAAAATTTAGGTTTTTTACGTATACTTTGAAAACGATCAGTCCAAGACATTTTTATTGTACTAAAAACTTCTGCAGAATACGAAATCCTATAAAATTGGTTATAATCATTTTTTCTGTGCGACCAACCGTTCTAGAAATATATGCGAAAAACAACTTCAAAATCAATACTTGAATAGATCGGTGACCATACGAAATTTAATACGGGCATTCATCTAGGGTATCATAAGAATTGGTCTTAGGCCAATTCTAGCTTTTTTACTTGTTCTTTTTTTATTTTCTTAAATTTACTTTACCACCACTTTCGGTTATCATTTTCAAGTTTGTCTAAAGCAACTAACAATGAATTTAAAAAAAAAAGGAAATCTTCCGCATCTGATAACATTTTATTAACGCGCTAAAAACAACAACTCTAATGTGAACAAAAGCCAAAACTCTTCTGAATACATATATAAAAGTCGAAAAATGTGTCGATACAATTGTAGGTACAAGTTCCGATAAAAATCCAATAACGTATAATTCTCTCATCGATTAAAACACGTGTCGACGCAAAATTCATAAAAACATTTGCAACTATTTACATTCTATGCAACTGGATCTCATCGAAAACACTCTTATTAGAATAGCTAGAACCATGACATTAGCTTAGCTCTACACTAGTAAAATAGTTATAATCAAAGATGTAATTAATTTTATTTATCAGACCTAGAATTGAATAGAATTCCCAAATCGGTGCTGGTCGGATATTGTGCAAGAAAGCCTTCATGCTCATTGGCGATGTGGCAATAACTCGTCATATCAACTCGCTCGAGCACCGCCGAAATGTTGGATACCTTTCGCTCCTTTATCGCTACATTCATGGTAAATATTCCGATGAAATATTTAGTCTAATCCCTTGTAGAATGATTCTTGCACGCAATACTCGCACTGCAAACCATCCACATCCTTTTACCCTTAAAATTACTTTTGGCCGTACTGTAAAACTCCGTAATGCTTTTTTATCCCAAACTGTGCGAATGTGGAGCTGTCTACCATCTTCTGTCTTTCCTCCGGCATACACTCTGCAAAAGTTTACGAGTGACATAATGGCTTAATAATATAAAACAAAAATGTAATGTACAAAAATATGATCTAATTCTAATTGTCTTATTTATATTAAATATAAAGCTACATGTAAATTAATTGAGTTGGATTTCTAACTATTATAATAGCTCTGATATTACTAACTGGTATACATAGAACATCGAACACAAAAGCTTGAATTCAAATACATGCCTACAGTTTTGGTTTTATTCAAGCTTCACAATTCCCACTTACAAAAATACTCAAGTTCCTTATGAATGATTATGGTAATTCGTACTTGGTTCACGTACCGATAATATATAGTGCAAGTTTGTATATAAATTTATGTAGATATAATTAAATAAGAACTTTTAATAAATTTTAATGAGATTTACTTGTGCTCATTTACCCAATACTGATATGGTTTATTTAATACAATTATTATTTGTTCTTTTTCAGGTGTATCTTCAGCAGCAATATAGCAAAGTCAACCTGATTTGTGAATGTAAGTGAAGTTTCAAAATTTAATTATCATTTCAATCTAATTATAAACGGCACTATCATAATTTTCGAAGTCTTATAATTAAGTATAGTCAAAACGGTTTGAATTATCAGCTGATATGTCTTTATTCCACAATCAGGTATTTGATTTAACTCGTAAATTAAGAAAAAATCGTCAGTAATGATTAATATTATTTTATCACTGTTAAATTACATTAAACTGAATCTGCAAAAATTTTAATAATTCTTTGAGACACGATGTGAAAAGTATTACAGTATACGTCATATACCCTATCCACAGAATTTCGAGTTTTTTTTCGAATATATAGTACCTACTGTAATATCTGTCACAAAAATAAACGAAAATTTATTAATTAACATTTTATTTAAAATCATATATTGTAGTAAAAAAAAAAATATTCATCTGACAACTTTTTAATCTTAAAGTATTACAAACCACTGACATTCAAACCCAACTTTAATCCTTATTTGCGAAGACGACTGACCTAAATGCCAAATTCAAAGGAAATAATGATGAAAAATACTAAATACTAATGTTCTGGAAATATTATTTTCTTAGTAACAGGGAAATATAGTCGATCTACAAATCTATGAAACAGTTAACATTCAATACTGCTTGAGCTGGTCGGTTTTAATGTGGTCTTAATAAAGTTAAATACACAATGACTCTATCGAGGAGAGCAATAGAGAAAATGTTGACTTTTCGTCAACAAGCTTTTAGTAGTTTTCTTTTCTACATAGATTCAATAAATAATTCTGAAATTATTCAAAAATTATTGAAATCGGGTTTGAACTTGTCACATTTTTCATCTTTTTATGGCCGAAATACAATGTACAACTATCGTTTACTTTTCTCTGATCTTCACTATGCAGTTAACCTATAGTACAGTGCTGCAGCTCGAAATTTATGTTGTATATACCTATATATTTCTTACTGACTACTTACTTAACAACTAAATTTTAATTTTTATTTCTAAAATCCCAGACGTTTAGTAAATCCATTTAAATAGCTTTGTAAAAATTATAATTCCCCCGGTTTGATAAAGGAATATCAAATTCTTCACAGGTTTTAAAAACAAGTTCTTAAATTAACAATAACCTGTAGCTCTATACACAGAAGAAAAAAAAACTACTTAGAACTAGTTTTATTCAGATAAGTTTAAACGTGTTTTGACCTTTGTTTTGTATTAGACCTACTAAAATATTACCCATTGAGTTGAAAATATAAAATTAAAAAATCTACAAATTCACATCAGCTTACTTATTAGTAGCGTGTAAAGATGTATGTAGAGCAACCTTCATAAAACCTTGACAAAAATTATTACTAAATTTTCTGGATTGGAATGCGTTTGTAGTGTTTTCCACACCACACAACATCCGTATTTCAATTAAACTTTAAAGTATTTTCACTACATGCAAAACGCCATGAGCCATTGACTCTGTTCTTGAAGTTGATTATCATCTTAAACATGACAACTTTTAATTAAATGATGTTTTAAGGAAACATCTATTTTATGTTGGCAATTCAGAATATAAATTTTATTGACAAATGCATTAAGTTAAGAACGGTTCAAGTGTTTGTGACTTAATTATTGTGTTGTAAAGGGAATTTCCAATAATTTTGTTTTTTGTTTTGTTTTGTATAATGAAAATAAAATTAGGGTCGATTTACAATTAGAAACTCAATATATACGGACACCGTAAGATAGAGGATTGCCAACTTTTTTTCCTTGTTTCAAAAAGAACTTAGTATTATTAAAGGTATGTATGTAAGGTACTGTATGTAAGGTACTCTTGGCAGTAACATATTGATTTTATCTCTCTAAATATTAAAATAATTTTTGGTTGAGCATAGCAAACCCACTTTCTACAAATTTTCTTGCTAATTACTGCAATCAGTCATGCTGATTATGAAATCGATTCCTAAAATAAAATTAATACAATCGGTGAAAAAAAGAAAGTAAATTTGGCATCAATTTCGCAGGAGTGACTTTTCTCCATACATTGTTGTACATTGTTGTTTCACACCGAAAATCTACTATTCTATTATTACTGAGCTTATTAGAACCGTTCGATGTTTGTAAAACACTTTTTTTTTCTTTTATTGTCACACATTGCAGATATTCGATCTAAATTCAAACCTCTCTGTTTACAATCTAACGCACCTTCATATTCGATTATAATCGATACTGTTTTGAATAATCTGCATTTCTAGCTGGAAAATAGAATCTCAACTCAAGAGGTATAACTTTAAAGGAAGTGGTGCATATCCAAGAATACGAAGACGATAGATACTAGAAGGGAAGAGATGTTTCCTTCATATTTTATGAATCACCCTATAACTTCTCTTTTTTTCACCAGAATAGAGGTGAAGTATTAAAAAACTGAGTTAAAATTCAGAAATTTTTACTACGTATTTTCATGTAATTTTGATACGGAAGGGTTGAGAGAAAAAGTTATAAATTACTGGAAATTTTCAAGAATTATTATCTATCTATCTAATGAATTTTTAAATCATCATCATAAAGTGTATCATTCAGAAGTTATAGGGTGATTTATAAAATATGAAGAAAAAATATTTAACCCTTCCTACCTGCCAACTACATATTTTACCACTTATAACATATTCTAAAACACTTTCAATCTTGTCTACTGACCAATGAATAAAATGTTTTTATACAGCCTCTTTTCTCCTTCTATTTGGCTCACTGTTCTCGTATTTCTATTAAGTTTTTGTTCCCAACAGCTGAAAACTGAAAGTGAGAATCAGAACGGTATAATTTATTCGTGTTTATGTTTGTAATTAAGAGTTTGTGAGCTCTATTCCCAGTAAAAAACTTTTAATTTCGCTAATAATTAATAACTTCTTAGGATTTTGGTTTTTACATAACCGAAAGAATTTTAAGGGGATATTAAATGAATCGCATTGGAAAAACGAAATAACTAAAAATTTAATTATCTTCCAATATTATGCTTGACTAGACCAAATTATGTATATTCGGGTATTCAGATTAATTAAATTTCATTAAAAGATGTTCGACTTTAAAAATTTGTAACTGCGTTTTATATCCACCACAAACAAGTAACTATATAATTATTGGAAAAATATTTCCCAACAACTTGTCAAAATTTGACATAAAAAACAAATTGAAATTTTATTCATAAATAGAATTTTTAGCGTCATATTCCAAGGTCATTGTCAATGATAAAGGCTCTAAGCTGTTTCTTGTGAAGTTTTTCGCATATTTTTAACACTTTTTTCCAAAACACTTTGTCCATTTTCTGCCGATTGGATTAATTATAATATTATGTATATGTATGTATAAGTACATAAGTTCAAATGAAAGGCCTTTATTTTTATCATAAAAGTCTTATTCCGCGTGTCTGATCCTTATATCCTGAGATTCTGGTTTTTATTTGAAGCTCTTTCTAGACTTCATAAATTGCAAATTTTATTTGCTTAGCAATAAGAAAAGAAGATTAGTTAAGCACGAGGAGATTTTCATTATTATATAATATATATGATATCCTACTACTTAATGATTATATAGGTAGATGTATGAAACTAGTACTAAATTTCGTTTAATTTTTTTAATTTTTGTAACGCTAGAAATAATGATCGCTTATGATTTATTGTGTGTGAAACAAACGTTGAATTTTAAAAAAACGAAAGTTCTGCTCGTCATCAGTCTTAGAAAAACCTAAAAAAATCGCAATAACCGCACATTTTAGTAAAACATCTTAAAGCGTATACTTTTAAGATAATGATAATAGTTATATGATACTTTTCTTTGAGCCTATCAAGTTATTGCATATTAAATATTGTGCACTTGTTTAGTGTTCCTCTTTTGGTGAGCTTTGATATTAGATCTCACACACCCGTTGGTTAGGAAGACATTTGGCAATATTAGGACCTTATATCAACTTTTTATACCCTAGATGAAAAGAAAAGTATCATATAACTATTATCATTATCTTAAAAGTATACGCTTTAAGATGTTTTACTAAAATGTGCGGTTATTGCGATTTTTTTAGGTTTTTCTAAGACTGATGACGAGTAGAACTTTCGTTTTTTTAAAATTCAACGTTTGTTTCACACACAAGTAGGAGTATACTAATTTTGTCATACCGTTTGTAACGTACAGAAATAATGCTGATAATTTTGTTCTCGATTGGACACCCACGCATAATATTAAAAGCTATCTTGATTTTTGCATGTCTGTCTGTCTGTCTGTTCTCACGCTAATTCGAGAGCCCGTTTACTCAGAGAGCACACTGGCTTTTTAAAATAAAAAAAAAAAAGTAAAATTAAGTTCGCAAATAGGACCAATCGGGCAACTCCTTCGTACAGTTCCCACACAAAAATTTAGTGTTTCACTATATATTTGGACACTAATTGACGCGTTCGACATAGAGAGCTTGAGTTTTGTACACAGTGTTTTCATAAAAATTCATTTTAAGTATCTGCTGATGTGTAAACGGTCTAACTTTATTTTATTAATTAAGAGGTACCGATCGCACAACTCGGCTGTCCTACAAATATATCTGTGCTAAGAGATGTATCTTTTTTTATACATTTTCCAATTACCGGTGTAATATTAACATAATGTGAATTCTTCTCTATACCGGTAGAACTCAGAATTGTGAGAATCGATTTAGAGATCTTGGAATGAGCCGAAGGTTAACGCACAAAACCGGATGTGGTAGAGAGCTATACTGTTGCCGACCAAAGTCTCCCAAGGAGATTGATGATGGTTGGTACTGTACTGTTGTTGATCGACTTCACTGTGCTGATAAAACTTCGAATTTAAGTCATTAACAAACACGTAACTGAGTACAATATATCCCACAATAATATTATCTTTAAGAGTAAAAATCATTTCTTTACGATTGTAATTTTTGGGACAAGATGCAATGAACTTTTTATATTAAAAGTCTAGAACAAAACAATTAATGCAATTAATATGACCTGTTCAAATTAACAAAAGAAATCTTATTATTTATCACATTGTCTGTGGTACATTTTGTAAGAAAACAAAGCAAACTTTTCAATCTTTGTTCAGTAATGTACCATTTTCCATTTTCAATTAAAAAAAAATCTACTTTTTCCTGACTTTATTTTAAAGAATAAATCGTACAGTTTTTGTCCACAATTAAGCGAATTTAATACTAATTTTTTTTTTCTTTGTTCCATTAAATAGAAATAACAAATCAATTTAATGCACGATAAAATACTCTGTGTGTCATCAAAAATTTATTCTCACGTAAAACTTTTTTGATAAGCCCACTTCAACGCAAAGAATTCAATATTTATCTTGAGATGATTGACCAAGAAAATCAGTTAACTAGTAAGTTAGTCAACATTCCAATTCAAATGCATAATCAGTCGCCCAATTCCCAATGCAAACAAACTTTATAAAATCGCTGGTGTTAACCCCATTTTACTATAATATCACATTGAAGTCTGCGAAGTGCGTATATATAAGACTTGTCATAGAGTAGCTTAAGTTGTAATCTTGAGCTTACTGAACATACTCGATACAACAATTATACATACATAGTGCCATGGTCGTCTTCCTGTCCTGTAAACTTGCTTGCAATTTTTATTTCAGGCACATAAACAATGAAAATATCTTGTTTGAGCGCTTGTGTATAAATAATATATATCAGAAAGCTTATCACCGTTTGTCGTCGCTCATTATTAAGAGTATAATTACTGTATTTCTGGCTCACTCTGATAATTGAGATAAATAATCCAAAAAAAAAAATAAAATAAAAGTTTATTAGAGGATCCGCTAAAAATCTTACGCTTCACAACTATAAGTAATTATATTCAATTCCTATGGTTAAAATAAAATATAAAAGTATATAGCACGCATGCGTAAGTAACCTTCAAAGACCGCTCCGGAATTTATCCCTTTATTTATTATGCATTTCAGTTGCTGCACAACTTTTATTCCTCAGTCTAACTCAATACTTACGTTTCTTTATAAAACCAGCTTTAACCGTATAGGTTAAATCTTTAAATCCAAGATCGTGTTTCTTGATATTAACAGCTGGTGAAGGAGGCACTGATGTCGATGGCTCTATTGTAACCTTTTCATTTTGTATATTTAGATGTAAGTTATCCGGCCTCTTCGAGCTATTTGATTCATCATTTGGGATAAAGCATTTCATCAATACATCTCCATCAGGAGGATATATACTATTCACAGTTTCACTTTCACTACATTTAATAAACAAACGATCCTTCATTGTGTGAAGTAATTTTCAACGACTAATAATATATATATAAATAATATCACAAGTAAAACATATCCAACAATCCACACTACTAATTTTTTGTTATTTTTGCTATTTCTGTATATTCCACTAAATACGCATGTGGAACACAGCTGCGAATGATCAGAGTGCAACGGACTTTAGGTAATATTATGCAGCAGCCATACGATTACATTTATTAAGCAAACATTAGTCCGGTAAGTAAGCCACCGACGACAGTCAAGAAAATACTAAATTTCATTCGCTCAACTTGACTTACTTTACTACATTTTACACTATATCTCTATTAGACATACATACATACACGCAATAATAGCGACAATATATCGCGAAGCTCTCTGTTCTATGCGTGTTGAGAAGAGATAGTGAGTTCAATCAAGTTAAGATTTTTAACTTCGATGTATAATTTTATCTACAGGAAAAATTAAAAAAAAAAAAATCTTTATATATTGTAAGTCTTAATTCACTCGATACTGCCGAAGCAGAGTGTAAATTTTTGCAATATCAAAATTACTCTCGTGAAAATTGTGTGTAGAATGAAAAGTACTCACGATGTGAAAGAAAACAGTTTTACATGAGTAGAAAATTTACATATGCTATCAAAGTATGATAAATGATTTCTTAACTTGCCAGGACATTTTTATGAGTTTTGTAAAAAAGAAATATCCGGTTTTACTCCAGAATGTAAATGTTTGAAATCTCAAAATGTCACTCAGATTTTAAGAGAATTGTGTAAATTTATTACATATTAAATAAATATAAAAATATTTTAAATATCTATCAATGAAGCATTGAAGCAAACACAAATGCCCAGAAGAAATGAATGACTAACGAAATTGAAATCAAAACATGACTATCTGTATTTTATCTAGTTTTGAAAAAATTACAAACGAATAACTCCACAGGCTATATAGAATATTTTTAAATATGTATATGTTTTCTTTAATGGATCAATAAAATCAATTGCGAGAGAGCGGTTTGGAATAATGTTGTGAAAATAATAAACAATAAGATAATAGGGGTGTAATTTAATAACACACCAACAAACCAACCAGCCTTCCGTTCCAATTTTGTAATGAGTTAAAAACCTGAAACGTCAATTTATAACGCCAAAAGTGCAAATTGCATGATATTTTACAAGTTATGGACTGGTGTTACACTTACAAGTATGATTTTACAACCACTTGTTGACTTTGTACTTGCAATATCTTCCAATACACGGTGTCCAATATATTTGAATACAAAATGATATTAAGATATAAGAACAAGTATTTAATATTTTGCAAAGATTTTTGTTGAAATTTAATGCTACATGAATAGTTAAAAACCTATAATAATTTTTTTTTTTATAATGCCTGCTTTTCCTTTTTTTTACCAATATTAATCTTTTTTCAAAAGAGTTACAGGCGGGACGATCATTTTCCATGGTCATTTCCTCCCAAATTTTGGAGATATCTTGGTTGAACTGCTCTAAACGATTGATTTTTCGGTCCTTGAGTTGCGCTACTATATAGCCCCAGGCAATGGAATCCAAAGGATTTAAATATGGGCAAGTTGGAGGCCATTCATCCTTCGGTAAAAAGTCGGTTAAGTTATCAGTCTTGTTGTAATAATCATCTCCAAATAACTTTTTGCAGCTCTGAAGGGCAACTGCTTCAAGAACTTGCTTCTGGTAATATTCAGCGTTGATTTTCACACCTTTTTCAATAAAAACAAGAGGAAATTTGTTCTTCTACAAAAACCGCCCCAAACCATGACTGAGGATGAATTTTGATATCTGGTCACATAAAGTTCATTTTCCTCCATTTTGACTAACCACACACGATCATTTTGTGGATTGTGTGGTTGCTCAAGAATGAATAGTTTTTCATCGGAAAATACGAACTCATCACCACCGTGCCAGGCAAGTATAGTTTCTACTCTTGCAGCACTTTTTTCCTTGGACGAGACTGAAACTCCATGAATTTTCTGTTTTTTGCAAGGATTTGCTTCTAGATCCTCGCTGAATATTAATTGTGCTGAAGACTTTGAGAAATCTCAATTTCGCAGCTATTTTTCTCAAGGAACGACCTTTATTTCTACGAAAGCGTGGACGTCCACTTCTCTTACGATCCTTAACAGAGGATGTTTCCTTATACCGTTTGATTGTTTTATATACAAAGCCCCGCTTTATCTCTTCCCTTCGTAGGTCCCAACAAATTTCACAAGGTTTCATCCCTTTATAAATTTTTTAACAATTAGTTCACGTATGGATTCCATCGTACTCCGCTATATAAATAAGACCGATACAAATTGCATTTTTTTTTGTTTTGTTTTAGCATGTGGACTTTTGTTATGTGAAACTATAGGAACGAAACATTTTTGTTCATATTTAAACAGTAAATCACTTTTGTATTCAAATCATATAAATTTGTGTGTAGATCTTTGGTATCATATACTAGGTATACATACAACAAGACATAAAGAAACTGGCTGCCTCTCATGCTTTCATTAATTTTCTTAATTTGTTGAGGGTACATATTCTCCCCCTACTACAATCAATAGTATTTTGATCTATTGAAAATCTCATTAAGGATTTCGACCATATTCTAGCTTCGAACTACATACGTCAAAATATAGAATCAACTGAAAATCATCAAATATTTATTGCTAGCTAAAAGCATGGATTCACAAATATAATTATTGTTATAATTAAGAAAGAAACAGTAGCAAAAAAATTAGTAAATATGTCAATATCATCGAAAATTAAGAAAGTATAATCCAGCTCAGTATAAGTAAGAACAACACCATTATTCAAAGCTATACATAGAAGTTTTAAAACTATTCAAACGAAACCAGTCTCACTTAGACTTAAATATTCTCGTCTTTGCAAAACTGAAGATTAAACTTTTGAAAAATATATTTCATTAAATTGAATATTTAAAAATTCGGATATAATAAACAGCTTAATAAAAGATATCCCCAAGAACGTAATTTGCATAATTGGTTAAAAAAAATATAGAAAACAAAAAAAAATAGAAATTACAAAACTATGCCGTCATTCGCGTTGTAGTTTCTTTTTTTGCACAAGATGCAATATCGGAGCAAAAAAACTTATAATATAATTCAAGGTCGACGGGTAAATAAATTATTATTTTCCACATGATCACTTAAAAAACGAGCATCATCCTTACCACACAGGTTAGTTATCCTTTTCTTTAATAAAACTATTAACTTTTTTACATAAATGTGGGCTTGTATATTAAATATTTAATATTGTGTTTTAAATAACGAACCAAAAGCCACGCTCGCAACAACTGGTATCAGAAGTGAAATAAATTCGCGAAAAATAAAGTGGTGGCAATTGACTTAAAAATTCAAAGTGTGATTAATTTTGTGAAAATGTGTTAAATTTTAAAGTTCTGGAAAATAATTTATATTCAACTTTAAATTAATTACTAAAGTAATGGGGCGAAAAGTCGAGAAGTTTCGAATGCAGGATTTGAAAGTGGAGTTAGGAAACCGGTCTTTACAAACGACAGGTGCAAAGAAAGTGCTAATCGAGCGACTCAGACAAGCTTTGATAGAGGAAGGAAAGAATCCTGAAACATTTGTTTTCGAAGATAACTTGGAAGAAACCGAAGCTGAAGAAGAGCCTGCGATGAAAATGGAACAGCTTTTGAGTACTTTAATGAGCAAAATGGAAGCCCGTTTTGATGAACAAAAGAATTCTCTAGAGGAACAAAAGAATTCTCTCGAGCAACAATAGAATTCTCTCGAGCAACAAAAGAATTCTCTGGGATACCGTTTAGATGAACAAAAAAAATCTATGGAAACCCGTCTGGACGAGCAAAAGAATGCTTTTGAGGAACAAAAGAATTCTCTGCAGAATTATCTAGAAACTTGTTTGGAGGAACAGAAGAACTTTCTGAAAGGTTCATTAGACGAACAAAATGTGAAGATTGAAGAAATCCAGCAGGAAGTGTTGGAAGTTCGACAACAAGTGTCGGGAGTACAACAAAATGTCACGGAACAGCTTGACAACGTTAAAGCAGATCTGGAAAGATTAAACCATCGTCAGCCTCTAAACATAGCAGCTGAAATATCCGGTGCAGGTAGAATGAAGCCTCCAATATTTGATGGACAAAATTCGTGGCATATCTTCAAGGGACAATTTGAGGCAGCTTCAGAGGTAAATGGATGGAATAATGAAGACAAAGCTATAGCTCTGGTGTTAGCACTTCGAGGTCCTGCATCAGAACTCTTACAAACTGTATCGATTGAAAAGCAACGTGAATACTCTTCATTAGTACAGGCGATAGAATTACGTTACGGAGATGAACACATGCAGCAAGTATATCGCCTACAGTTAAGCAACAGGATTCAAAAACATGGCGAATCACTACAACAACTGCAGGCAGATGTAGAAAGATTAGCTCATCTTTCATACTCCAGCGTGAATGCGGATTTTCTCAATGAAGTGGCGACGGAAGCATTTTTGAACGCTATTGCAGATCAAAACTTACAACATGCATTAAGGATAGCAGGAAAGAAATCAACAGCAGAAGCACTAGCCTATGCATTAGTGTATGAATCCGCCAGACAAGCTTCACGGAGTGCAGTACGAATGAGAGAAATTTCGGTGAACGAATGCACTTGTAATAGAATGCAGCCATCGCAGAGCACCCCTTCACGTGGTATTCTGCAATGCTGGAATTGTAGACCATTGGGACACCTTCAAAGCGACTGCAGGAAGCGCCGTCGAAGGGAATCAACAGAAAAGAAAATGAGAAAAGAATGTCCAAGTTGGCGAACTAGAGAGCAAGCTATTCTTAGAGCGACTAGACTCCAACCTTATGGCTTAGAGATGCAAGATAGGAAAGGACTTATCCATGGAAATGCAGAAGCCTTTGTACAACGTCCATGTAAACTTGAATGCAAACATTGCGGCCGGGTGGAAGAAAAAGAAAGAACAGCAACTATACAGTTAGTAACTGTGGAACCATCAACAGGTTGGGACATCGAGAACTTGCGAACAGCGCAACGAGAAGATCCGGACATATCGCCTATTCTTGCTTGGAAAGCATATATAGAAAAACCAGAATGGAAGGGTATTTCAGGGATGAGTGAAAATCTGAAAAGCTACTGGGCTCAATGGAATTCTCTTCATGTTGAATGCGGTATTTTAAAACGCAAATGGGAGGCACCTAACGGTAAATCATTCCGAATGCAAATAGTCTTGCCGGCATCAAAGATCAACAATGTTCTAGGTAAAATGCATCGTGGAACATCTGGAGAACATTTGGGAGTGAATAAAACAATTTCTAAAATACGAGAAAAGTTTTATTGGCTACATATGCGGGAGGCTGTGGAGAAGTGGTGTCGCAGATGCACTGTGTGTGCTTCTTACAAAGGGCCGCCACATAGCAGCAGAAAGGAAATGTATAAGTGTAATGTCAGAGCCCCATTGGAAAGGAGAGCTGATGTACAAGAAGCCACGAGGACAAAATCAGCAGTAAATGCCAATCGGATGAGGACACGCTATGACTTACGTGCGAATTCAGCAGGATTCAATGAAGGTGATCTTGTTTGGCTGTACAACCCGAACCGACGTAAGGGACGTTCTCCAAATTCAGAACAACACTGGGAGGGACCGTATTCAGTAGTAACTAGAATAAATCACTTAGTATACAGGATTCAACGTGGTACAAGAGGCAAACGAAAAATCGTCCATCTGGATCGCTTGTGTCTATATTACAAGCATCAAGACCGTGGACCACCTGTTGTTCGGGACGAACAATTTTAAGAAGGGGGCAGTGTTACGTGCAATAGGAATAGACAACTGGTGACATCTACTGGCAATGGAGAGTAAACAACTTCAGGTTCGGAGAATCGATGACGGAATGTTCGGGAAGGTTCAGGAATAAAATGAATAGAAAAGTCAAGAAGGTTCTGGAATAGAACACTCTAGAATAATCTGGAGAGTTTCTAGGGTATAAATATAACAGTTGTCACCGCCGGGAGAAGAGTCTTGTCTTAGACGTTGCAGTGTTAACAAGCGAAAGTAATAAAGGAGCGTTTACAATGACAGAGTAGAGTGGAGTGAGCTTTTACCAGAGTAGCGTGCATGCACAATACAGAGTGAGCTTCATTCAGATTTTCGAAATCATATGTAAATTGTGTGACAGATTATCATGTGTTTACATTTGAAATATATTTCAAAACAGATCACAAATGGTGTTAAATTATAGAAAATATTTCTATAATTACACCAGAATGAGCTATGAACGATTTGAATTATCACAAAATATAAATTAACATTTATTACGGACACTTTCGAAATGAACGACTGCCATCTATATTCCATAGATAAACCATTTCGAACATAAGAAAATTCTCATTCTTAATTGGCTTTATTTTGTTAAAATTGTATCACAAAAATACTAAATACATTTTTAATTTCTTATAAAAAATATTTATTTTTGGGTTTTTTGTTATAATTTATTAATTTTCGTTAGTTAAATTTTGTATTTATCAGTGCGACATCTGTTATAAACTAGTATTTCGAAACAAATGTTGAAAGCTTTCGAAACTATCAACGTGAGATTGGGAATTGTTCCAATCTGACGCTACTCTGTGAAATCCACTCTGGTGGGTAGCGCGAGGAACTTATATGAGAGTGCAAGCTTGAGTAAAGGAGAGAAGATGCAATCTGGTGACTCCACTCTACTCTGCCATTGTAAAGGAGCGTTTACAATGACAGAGTAGAGTGGAGTGAGCTTTTACCAGAGTAGCGTGCATGCACAATACAGAGTGAGCTTCATTCAGATTTTCGAAATCACATGTAAATTGTGTGACAGATTATCATGTGTTTACATTTGAAATATATTTCAAAACAGATCGCAAATGTGTTAAATTACAGAAAATATTTCTATAATTACACCAGAATGAGCTATGAACGATTTGAATTATCACAATATACAAATTAACATTTATTACGGACACTTTCGAAATCAACGACGGCCATCTATATTGCATAGATAAGCCAATTCGAACATAAGAAAATTTTAATTCTTAATTGACTTTATTTTGTTAAAATTGTATAATGAAAATACTAAATACATTTTTAATTTCTTTATAAAAATATTTATTTTGTGTTTTTCTGTTAAAATTTATTAATTTTCGTTAGTTAAAGTTTGTAATTATCGGTGCGACATCTGTTAGAGACTAGTATTTCGAAACAAATGTTGAAAGCTTTCGAAACTATCAACGTGAGATTGGGAATTGTTCCAATCTGACGCTACTCTGTGCAATCCACTCTGGCGGGTAGCGCGAAGAACTTATATGAGAGTGCAAGCTTGAGTAAAGGAGAGAAAATGCAATCTGGTGACTCCACTCTACTCTGCCATTGTAAACGCTCCTTAAACGCTCCTTAAACATGCGAAAGTTGTAATTAGATTGCGATAATTGAAAGTATAGTATTAAGCGATAATTAAAGTGTAGTTGATTAAATGAAAGTTTGTGAATTGTATAAGATTAGAATGAAATAAAGAACTTGTATATTAAATATTTAATATTGTGTTTTAAATAACGAACCAAAAGCCACGCTCGCAACAGTATGCTCCCAAGTTGTACACCATGATCCTGAGATAGGTAAAATAAAAGTGTAAAAAAGTACTAAATAAAGATAGAGGATTTTTTACAGGTTCGATTCGTTTCGAATGAATCTGGTTTTTTAAAAAATCTTAAATTTTTTTAATAACAAAATTTTTTTTCTATTTTTCTCAATTTTTTTTTTCTTTTTTTTTTCATTTTTTCTTTGTTCTATTTTTTCGTTTGTTTTTCAAGTCACTCAACTTCGCTATTTGGGACCTGTTGATGAGTCAAACCAAGACTTGAAACTTGTCACCAAAAATATGATGGGTTGTGTGATGAAATAACAAATTAAAAACATTTTTTAGCTTTTGCTTTGAATCTAAAAAACATTCTTCTTGAACAAATAAAAGTACTGAAGTACTCCGAAACACTACTTACTACAACAAAAAATGCTTTTTATTTAAAATTAAAAACTTATTCATACTTAATACGAATAAAATATGACTTTAAATTTAATAAAAAATACATTGCGTACATACTTTCTATAATATGTAAAAACCGAAAAATATTGGCAAACCACTTCTTAAAGTAAGTCCAATTTAAGTGCTACCCGGTACTTATTCAAAAAAATAAAAATGAATTGAATGATATTGAGAGAAGATAGAGATCTACACGTACTTAAGCCTTCCAATTAATTATTTTTTAAAGAAAATTGCTTTCAATCGGACACTGCTCCAGGGCTTCTTAACTGATCTACTCGATCAAAGAAATAAACCCAATCATAGAAATAACCTTGATAATTTTTCAATATTTTTTATGAATAAGAAGATAGATACAAATTTCCCCCACTCCAAGTGCCTTCAGGGTTCAAGTTATGTTAATATTTAGTTAGTATAAAATTCAGTACAAAAGTGAGTTGGATAATACATTTTTGGAAATTTTTATTATCTCGCGCATATTTTTAACATGCCATATTTTTGAAGAATATTTTACTGAGGAGTAGTATCAATTAGTCCACTTTTAGGTCCATTTGTGCCCAACAGATTTATTGAAATCTATGGATTATGATTATCCATGGAAGATCACAGTTCTATCAGAGTGCAGACAACTGGAGCACATATGGTATTAGCTATAGTCCCACATTTAAAAAATACGGCAATGAAGAAATCACGTTAAGAAATTTTGTCCTACAACGGATTACAGGATCTAATAAATATTTACGAACGACGTTACACATATCTTCCATACGTTTTACATTCATATGTGGCGTTGCAAATGTTAATAATAAAAGATGCCAGCTCTGCAAAAAGGCAAAACTATATACATATATGTATAATTCAGTCGATTTTCTCAAATTCTACTTCAATAACAAATTAATGCGCTCAACTATAATTCAATATAATGCTTTGAATAGTGACGAAACTTATAAAAGTAGATTGGGAATATTGATAAGAAAATACGACAATAAAATGTAACACAATACATACTACATTATATGCGTAAAATATTAACAACTCTGATAATAAAATATGCTGCAACAAGTAGAAAACAAACTGTATACTCGTATGTGTATATGAATCAACGGCAATTTTTTATATGCATGCAAAAGATAAGATTGTGCTCCGCATTTTAGTAGGTGCTACTACTGAATGCATGTCGCGTCGCCCAAGTGTAGATAAAACAAAAAGATATTTTTGCTTTGTTCACAGGTCCAAGGGTTCCATTTGTATATAAAATTTTCATTGATTTTGATATCTTATCGAAAACGCTTTCATATCAATGTACTAATGCAACGCAAGCAATTATATCGCCATAAAATTTTATTCAGGATGAATCAATACTTTTGCATTTTATTGCTAACAAAAAGATTACAATTTCCCAAGATCTTATCTTCATGAGCTATTGAATATTTTGTCAAGATATATTTTTTTTTTTATGAAGGGAAGAACACACAACACAAACAGAATGAAAAGTTTATCAAAACAGAAAATTGGCTATGTAAAATATTTATATGCATTATAAACATACAACGAATATTTTTACTACTCGTGTAAAATATTACACCGATTCCTGCTACATCAGGACAAGAAGCAAAAATCTATGATTTTGTATTAGCGTTTTTTATCCTCTGAAATCTTAAAAAAATTAGCTATTAAAAAGTTTTCTTAGCTTGAAATCGTATGTAAAAAAAATCTATGAGAGTTTATAATGCAAGCATTGCAAATACCACAACTAACTCCCTCGCTTATTTTGACTACACCAGTAGAGAGTAATACGGTAGTACTATAACGATGACCAAAAACTTCACGGCTATGATGAATATGAATAATGAAATCATACTCAAAACAATCAATGAAATATGAGCTGCTGCCTCAATAGCTGCCTGTGTTGCCTGTAAATTTATATTCTATACCCAGGTACACCCTGCCCCTCCCTAATTTCCTTCACCTAATTGAAATGAATAACACAAACTCACCGAAAAAAAAAACTATGAGCTTTTGAAAAAATAAAAAAAAATGCATGCGGCATCTATGAAAATCATCAATGGTACATGTCCTTACTAGTTTTACAACACGTACTCCAAGCTTTTCCCGAATGAGGGCGCCAAACGGCTTAGTATTGAAACTCGTGACTTGGCGTGAAACTTTCGACGACGAATGAGTGGCGCCAGTGTCGCAGATTAGATGTGGTATGAATGGTATAATCTGCTAAGCTTTTGCTTTACCAAATAAATTTCCCAATGCGCCTTAAGCGGAGTCAGTACCAAGATTTGCAAGTTTCATACATTTTTCAATGCGAATTTCTGGCAAACTATTTGTACCAGATTAAGGATTTATATCTTAAATTAAAAGTTACGAAGAGGTCTAGTAAATAACGTCGGGAAAAATAAAAAAAAATGTATTGAAGTGGAGATATTAGCTCGCAAACTTGTAAAAAATGGTAAAAACTGAAGTTTTTTAGATCAAATTCCTGTTAGTAGGTACCCTAATACCTTTAGATTGTGACTCTATTTTAGAAATATAAGGCCTAGATCTAGCAAATAACGTCGAGTTTTTTTTTTTTTATTATTTGACTCTAATAGTACTTGTTTTTTCTCCCGATATTTCACCAACGAGAAATTGAAATATTTCATTGAAAGTTGGTGAAATACAAAGCAAAATAGTATATTTCACAATTTTGTGCAAAAAACATTTAAGAGAGTTATTTCTCCTTAAAAATGTGTACCAAATTAGAAAACAGAGGCGAAATTTTTACCGAATGACTGAAATCATGTTTACAGATGTCGTCATCTATTAGAAACAATTGTAAAATATGAGGATATTAAGTTATCTTCGATAACAAATGTTTTTTCTTCTTCCCTATCTAACAATTTCTAGGAATGTGGAAAAATGTAATAAAGGAATTCAAAGGAAATAGAGAAATACTTCGTAAGAGATTTTTTTGTTGAATTTTGTATTCCTTCTATTCTACAAGAAATTATTATTTAAATTAATGCATATGTAATTTACTACATATTTCATTTGTCACATTATTTCAGCAACTTATCTATATCATAGATAGGTACCTTAGGTAAATAAATAAATTATTTTCAAATTAAGAATGGTTTATTCTAATTTCAAAATCGCGTCAATTTGAGAAGTGAGTACAGAATTCCCGAATTTTTCGTCTTACTTTCACTTCTCAAATTCTCCGGTGTTTGCTTGTGGAGAAGTGAGACGAAAAATTCTCAACTGAGAGAGATTTTGAGAGGTGCGTAAGGAATTCCCGAATTCTTCATTCCACTTGTTAATTCTCCGGTGTTTGCTTGTGAAAAGTAAGACGAAAAGTAAGTAAAGAATTACCAAATTCTCCATTCCACTGATTAATTCTCTGGTGTTTTGCAAGTGGAAAAGTAAGTGGAAAAATTGAATTGTCTGCTTTTGTTGCGTTTTGTGAAGGTATCTAGGTACCTAGGAATTTCAAATTGAGTCATGTATTCACTGCGTATCCTGGCTATATTGTAAAAAACAAATTATTTAAATCCATGCAATACTAACAGAGGAACAAGGATTTTGTCTCTCAAAAAACTACAAATCACGCGAAATTGATCAATTTGCTGTAAAATTTTTAAATATACATATTTTGGCTCCGTTTAAAAAATAATAATGGTGAATTCTTTTCAACGAAACCGAACACACACTGAACGAACTAGAATCAGTCAGATCTACACCGAATAGCCCTTTCCCGAACGGGGACAAGCTGAAAAGAATGCAAGAAAGTAGAATATCCGAAAATGTTCGTCCCTTATGATATTGATAAAAAAAATAAACCACTTCAATAAAATAATTGTATATTTTCACAAAACGTCCACACATCCACACTTTAATTACAAATACTTTCGATTTGACGTTTAGCTCCGAACCGTACCCAGAAAATTTTCATGGAACAAGAAAGTTCAAAACCGGCGCAGAAACCGAACATAGAATTGCTGTGAAAAGAACATGTGGGTGCGGAACCAGTAGTTCTGTGTCAGTGTGGTGAAGAAAACGCTTTAGCCTTAGGAACCGAACGAGTTACGGTTCAGTTCAGGTGAAAAGAACTCACCATAAATGAAGTCTAAATTAATTTCGACTTTTTTTACTTGATTTTACTTGTATAGTTTTATTCTTCTACTATAACAATGTGATAGTTATTGCTGATCGACCGCAATAACAAATACAAGATTATGAAATATGTGATTGCATACCGAGTGGATTTGTTTGTCCATAAAAAGAACTTTGTAAAAAGGATTCAGCTAAAATATCGGTGTAGGGTATATTGCACAGCGGTAATTAACAAAGAACGGACAGATATTATCTCAGGACGAATCGAGTTGTGGGATTGTCACTTCTTTCTCTATAGAAAGTTAAATAAAATTCGTTAAAATTTGTTTTTAAGCATTTTTTCGTTTAGATAGTGAATATGTGTACAGCAGACAATACACCGAACTGTTTCATAAAAAAAAAAATCTAACCATATTCATTCGAATTGATATTAGCACAATTAAGTATAAATACGAATCAAATTTGTTCCTTAGATGTTTTATGCATTTTTGGAGGCTGACAACGGCAGAAGAAATGAATGCATTAACATTTGGAGGCCGAGAAATGAAAGGATTCTATGCCTATCTGAAAATAACTCCAAAGTGAATAAAAATTCTACCGAAACATTTTCTGTACTAAAGATAAAATCTCTTATTGCATATTTACTCGTCTAAGCTCATAAAATTTGTCGGACTTCAAAAATACGTATAAATTCTATAAAAAAATTTCCAGTAAATTTCTAAGAAAAAATTGAAGATTTCTCTTCATCAGCTCGAGTCGAGGCATCGTTTTGTTGATTTTATATTGGAGCGAGACATTGCACTGCTCTGGTAATAGATAGAAACTTGGGTGTATGTCTGAGCATTAGGAACAATTTCTGTTATTAATTACATTTCTTAGCTACAATGTCCGTCATAGCTGAATAACTTGGTTACCAGAAATGTTAATAAGGCTTTCATTTTTCTAAATCTCATATAAAAAAATAATTTTTGTTTTTTTTTTTCATTCTTTATAGATGAAAGATTAATGATTATGAAATAATTCCGGTTTCCACGAGAGAATTATTGAAGCTTTCTTTCAATTATCCGGACACATCGTTTCAAATTAAGCGCAATTTACACCAATTAGTATATTTTTTCTTCTATTAGACAAAAAACATGTTTTGTATGTTACTTCTCGGATTTTTTTTTAACAGCAACAGACTCAGCACGTGTTATACTTAATTTTCGTGTTTTATTGCAATTAATGGTTGAAAAAAAATCGGAATTAAAAATCACACGCGCAAGTGAATTTTTTTTTTTCATTCTTCCTTTTTTTTCTTTGTTTACAAAAAAATTATTCATGGTGAACATATAAAATTTTCTATGACCGTACAAAGTACAATACTTAGTAACAATTACCAAGGTTTGACCACTGTGCTTCTTTAATAGAGACGAGATAAAGTAATAAGCTACTTTGATTATTTATGAGCAACAAGAGGATCAGAGTTAAGAAAACTTCAGGCTAAAACACAATGTGAGCGACACGAGAAAAACGCCGTAAAAAACATCCTTGAAAATACAATGGGAGCGACACGAGCGCGACAAGAGCAGTCAATCCCCAATTAAATTTATTCTGTTATTTGTGTTCTAAATTAAAAATAGAAAAAAATTTCAACGAATAAATTAAAACTCGATTGTTAAAGTATCATGTGTGGCCGCTTTGGCTAATGAAGATAAAAAACAGAACCAACATAGAAGAAGAAGGTGTGTTCAAGAGTTATATAAAACTCAGCCGGAGTTGGGTTTATATGCGGATGCGTTTTTTTTTTTTTTTTATAATACGGTGACATTTTACCACCTCGATAAACTTTTCTTCCATTTTTTTATTCAGCCAACTTTTATATTTTCCACGGCTGATATTTTTAATCTATCAAGTCATAAATATGATTGCAATGAACGTATAACAATACATATGAACGCAACCCAAAATCATAATTTTGCAAAACCACCCGTTTTTTACGGCGTTTTGGGCGTGTCGATCACATTGTGTTTTAGCCTTACGTCTCAATATTCTAAACAGATATATATGCCGTTATTAGAGCCACATACGATATCTTCAGTCGTTATTACATCAATAAAAGAATAATTTACTCACGGGCGGGGGGGGGGGGGGGGGGGGGTGTGATGGGAGTGAAAAACCAGATACACCAACTACAAGAATCACTTATACACTTCAAATGTGTATTCGAGATAAGAGAAAATATTCATAAAACCTTAAGACAATTAAAAAGTAACCTGTGAGATGTATGTGAAACTTCATCACTATTGTTATAAGATACTGTCTTTTCCTAGAGCGAGCAGAGCTCTTACACGTGTTCTACTACCATTTCTGTAGAAGTTACTTGGACAGTGATTATGGTTTATAGAATGCAAGGTATTCCCATTAAGAACAACGTTTCACCATTAGTGACGAAATATCGTGAAAATGTATAGGAAAGCACTGTACAGAGAACACAATACTTTCTGTCTTTCCTATAGAATTGTATATACATTAGTCATGAGCCATCCTATCTAATTCCTATAGTCAAAAATGGCACAAATTTTTACTAAAATCTATTTATCTCTTTCAAGCTCAAAATGTACACTGAACTGTAACCAATTTTGCATCGGAATTGACATAAAAATGCAGACAAATATATTATTTATATACGTCTATCTCTTACAAGCTCAAGCACATTTGACATCAAATCTGCAGAGGAACACATTTTTCAGTAATATTAAAAATTAATTTTTGTGTTAATTAAAACGAGTTTAACTTCCTAAACAATTTTCATTTAATGCAATACGATTTTACAACATCTTTAGTGATTCCAATCTACAAATAATAACTAATTATAAATCGGCGTGCAATTGTACGAGATAAACGGTTTTCACAGCCTGTTCAATAATTGTGCCATTTTTGGAGCAAGAATGCTCAGTCCATTCTTATTATATGTCAGTGGCTGGGGTGAAAAGCATTAACAATTTTTTGTGTAAATATCCTGGAGGTCATGAATAATAAATTAACAAACAACTTACAGTTTTGCAAACTAGCTTCTTCAAAGAGATTTTGTGTTGAGAGACTTCCCAATAGGATTACAGCTGATACTCTGCACAGAAGTGGAGATATAAGCATAAGAATTTCTGGCGTTATCTATTGGATGTTATAAGTAATCCTTTATTAATATTCTGCAATATGTATAAAATCGAAAATCCCTAAGCTCCAGAAAAAAAGTCCGTGAATTCTCTATGTGGCCCCTATAAGGAAGAATTTATTTACTTTCAAGGAATACTGTTGAGCTTAACTGTAATCAGCTTGATATATCACACCCCTACCGATACATCTGATTTAGATTCTTACCAATCTGTTTTAGATCCGTCTCTTTTTTTTAAGTGTAGCCGACATCTGAAGCTTTATATTACTCCTAGATATTTTCAGGCTACAATACAAGTCATTGTCAGCATTGTTTACAAATAAATAAATTCTTAAATCTTAATTTTGATCTGTGAAATCTTACTCCTATTTTGCGTGAAAGTGTTATATTTGGTATTAGGTAATCTAATTTCGATTACTTTAAAAGAAATAAATACATTTTATTCTTATATCACATTTATTAAAAAAATAATAATAATAATAATATAATAAAAATATTCATATATACCAATACTTGTTTATCTGCTTTTTCTGAAAGTATCCTTTGGTATGGTATCAAATTGGACTAGTGCGCCTAAGAAGCACCTCTTACAATTTATACATTCACTGGACATCCTAACATTATTATCAAATATTTATCCAAACCTGCAAGATTCCTCCGAAATAGCTTTCTTACCACTAAAATTACTACATACACACATTCCTACGAGTATTGAAATCCTGAACTTTGAGCGCGTATAGTAAGGGCATCAATTTTGAATAAATTTTTAGAGTGACCTAGTTTTGGTAACATTTATTTTTTTAAGTGTTTCTACCCATTTTTAGGGCTACGTTATCACTTTACCATTTAAATCTAATCTCAAATTTTATAAATTGTCAAAATATAATATTTGACGTTTGATTTAGATTTTCGACTTTTACTCCTGATTCGTAATTTTATAAAATGAGTTAGGCATATACCTACAGTCAGCTAGTAACACCACTTTAGGATATAGCCAGTATTGATCAAACCAAACCTACTTTTGTTTATGCCAACTGTACGCGCTCAAATTAGACAAAATCAAATATTAAATAAATTAAGTTACATATTAGTAGACTCTATAGGAGGCTTATCTTTTCGTTAGCTTATACCATAATGTAAAAACAGTTAAAATATGCATTGTGATGATGATGCCCGTCATTAGATATATGCTGTCCAGCATGCTGACATCAGAAATCATCATATGAGTAAGAAATACTTTAGGACTTTTAAAGTGACAGTATATTTGCGTACTGGGACACTTGAGAAAAGCTCGATCTAATCCATAGATTGCATTTAAAACTCCATGGAAAGCTGCCCGAAAGTAACTTATGTGCCACATCCATCGAAGCAATGGAGTTATATCAATGTATCGAGTACAGAATCCAAAAACTGAGAAAAGTACGGCAAGAATTGGACCAATAAATACGGCAAGCTAAATAATAAAAAAATTATTGTGTTATTAATAATAAACATTTTTATTTAGTTTAAAGCTAAAAAATATAAAAATTTTAATTTATGTCAAGCTTCGGAGTAATAACAGTAATTGAATATTTTATATAAATCTATTGGGGCGAAAAGATCAACCGATACCTATGGTGGAAGATAAAATTTAGATTGAATCTACGAGGTTTATGTCTTGGCTTAAAATAATACCAAGATTTCGAAACAAAAAGCAAATATACTACGACTTGAGTGTATTATGTTTAAATCATAAATTACGTGTTCTATGCAGACTACAATAATTCCAATGAACCTGATTAAGTATATATTTTTATAACACGAAATGCTTGATAAAAATTATTTTTAAATAAGATGAATAGCGTTGGACCCAATATAGTACTCTGCGGTACACCGAATAATAGTGAAACGATTAAGAGAAGTCGTTGGTTACTTTCTTGACTCAATCTCACTTCAATGCAACCATTGCAGATATTACACTGTATTATAAAATTTATGAAACTGGAGTATTTATTATTAATTTTAAAACGCCGCAACAGATTTCACTCTCTTTTGTATTTTACTTTACTAAAATAGATAAGTTTCCCAATGCTATTGTACCTTCTATTAGCTCTTTCTATATGATAGATCTCTGAAGGTATACTAACGAAAACTTTCTGTTTGCGTGTGCATTGCTGCCACTGCAATTAAAATCAATGGATTCTATTATCTAATAATCTTCTTACTAATATATTTGCGAATGACTACCGTCTTAATGTAATTGTAGAATTATTTGATTAAAGTTTTTTGCCTTGTCTATTTTACTCAGTTTCAGTATAGTCTTCCTATTTTCTTTCGCCTTCTAATGAATAAATATAAAATCGGACGCAACAAATTTTTATGTTGAAATGCGGAAATATACATCTTTTAGAGTGTACTCGAGACTTGGTCTCGATATTTACAAACTTCTCAAGTACACTTATTAGGAGTATGTACTTATGTACGCATTTCAACTTATGCATAAAATTCAGGAAATTTTTTCCATGCTCTCAGCATGTAACAAAAACATAACCTTATGTACATAGGTGGTTAGTGCTTCCTTCCTTGATGTAAAACTATTTTTTTTTCGAAAACGTTTTAAATTGTTAAAAAATAATTTTTATGACCTTGAAAATGCCCTTTTCTGTCCTAAAGGTTATTCATCAATGGTCAATGACGTAGACACATGACTAGCATTATAAAATTCCGGTTACATATGACAAACGTATACATATATATGTCACGTAGCTATGGGTACGCACGGCATTTCTTATTTAACAGTTGTAATTTATTGTAACAAAAATTATTACATGTGTATATACATATGCATATCTATAAAACTATAAATGTTTAAATTCACGTTAATCGGTTTCTTTTCTTCTACCTCTGTCAAGCCCAATAATATTGAGTAGATATATATATTTATGTATGTAAAAGCTCAAGTTACGCGTGGAAATTATCATGCAAACAGTTGTATGTATTCTTTTAAAAATTATAAAAGTATAAAGTATTTGAACAAAAAAATTGGCTCTAGAGGCGCCGTATTAAGTTTGCCTACTTAAATTTAATTGAAATAAAAACAACTTAAGATATCCCAAATTTCTTTATTTGTATAACTTAAGACGAAGTTTTTCGTGTTTTCGTGTTAAGTACTTCATTCTTCATTCTATTAATGATAAAAAAAAACAAAAAAACTATGCGTAGTTTTGTCTGTAAAGCACAAAACTCGTCTTTTGACAGAGACTTTCGAGTAGCTTATGGCTGATAATAAATCATAGATCTTAAGTATATAACGTATAACCAAAACAAAAAAACTAGAAGGAATTAATTCACATGTTGATAAGCAAATGCGTCACTTGGGATGTACGAGAAGTCCTTCATATTTAGTGAATCACCCTTTGATTATTGTCTAAAATCAAAATTTTGGAAAAAAAGCAGTGGTAAAGAACTAATCAAAACTAAACAAATCACAGTATCAAGATTCCCATCTCAATCGCCGATGATCAACATATTTTCCCGATTCTTACCTATACAGGATGTCCCGTAAGTGATGTGAAACCCGACGGCTATGGTTAGGTCATATTTAGACGAGCAAAAAATTGTATTGAGGTGGGGGTGTTGAAATCCTAACGGCTTCCGAGATAACGAAACTTAAAGATATTTGAAGTATGTTTTCATAGATCACCCTGTAACGTCCGAACGTTAGACCCTATGATGGGCCTCTCTAATGCTCTATAAGTTTTTTCCTCCTCCCCTCCGTTTTGAAGAAGAAATTTTTCATATTGGATTTAAGAAGCCCAAAAGCTTAGCTTTAAAATGATCACACTATTTCACTCTGTACCCAAAATGTAACCATTTCTGCGTTTTTTTTTTTACAATTTTTGCTCGTCTATGTATGACCTATCCATACGCTTCGAGTTTCACACCACTTACGGGACACCCTTTATATGCATATTGAACTTGTCCTTGAGCTTATTCTATTATTTCCTAGGACATCTTATGATTCTGGATATGCTTCCTGCATATAACATATTATGTATGTACATACATTGTACATACTATATAGAAAATAACTAGGCATTCAAAGTATCCAGGTTTTACTCCAAGTAAGCAATTGATAATTATCCGCGTACGGATTGTATTCAGATTTATGAATTTACAGATGACCGCGAATATGAATCATAAAAAGTAAAGATCTGAGAATTCAACGTGAGTTGAAAACGTAAAAAATTTAACAGTAGGTACCTAGCTCCTAAAAACTTGTTAGCGAATACAAATAATATTTGAAATGGTCAAAACAACCCAATAGATTAGAAAGTGGTAGCCGATCATCTAAAAGGTCTCTTAGAAATCAAAAAGCATTAACATGCATTGAAAGAATTAAATTCAATGACGACTCAGATCATTTACTGCTCTATCTATTTAGGTAATATTGTTTTATGTTATGATATTGACTATTAGATTGAAACTTATTATCAAGAATTGTATAAATTTATTGCAAGAATTTTTATGACATGCGATCATAGAATTATTCTGGACCGATTACCAAATTTTTGCAACATCGTGCACCTACAAGAAAAAATTAAGATAAAAATCACTGCCAAATCATCAAATTAGTTAGCACCTCTCTCTCTCTCTCTATCTCCTTCTCTCTCTCTCTCTCTCTCTTAAGCCACCTAAACCATTTTTTATTTGAAAGGAACCTGTTTTTAAGATATTACTTGAATTTTTTTCGTAAATTAAATTTTTTGGCATCACATATCGATAACCTGAATCTGATTCTTTCATAATAATGACGGAATTAAGGTGCGTACCCCTTCACAATATTTATCTCGTCTCACAAGCTTAAAAGCTATTGAACTCTTTATCAAAACAAAATAATAAAAATCTCAATGAATGAGAAAAGAAGAATGTCATTTCTAAGTCAACTGCAAATTAAACCGGTTTTATATTAATTTTTTTGTTTTGCAAAATTTACCAAGTAGATACAAAGTGGATACAAAGGTCGCCCAAAAAAAAAAGGATAAGACAGCAAATTATGTAAATACAGATTTGCAGTCGCGAAGATTCTTAAGAAAGAAAGTTCCGAGGACAATCAGCGTACTAATTTAATTTTTAGAGTTTTCTATGGTTGGTGTGTCCTTTCATCGATCTTAATAAGGTTTACATTTTTACATAGGCTACTTAAAGCACAAAATCCTCTAGTATGAAACCAACCAAGATTTTTTCAAATGTACATATGTATATCAACAAAACTATTGCTTCCGATCTTAAAGACTCATGCAAATGACATACTTTTTATCGGCACATGCAATCATACATTAGATAGTATGTACACCTATAATTATATAAAATCGGCGAAACTATAAATAGTCGAAATAGTTGATCAATTGAAAAGTCTGTATAGTCTCTGTAGCATTAATACAAATGAAATATTTTTTATCATGCAAAAAAAGCATATTTAATTGCTGCATATTGTATATCAGTATATGATCACCAGGGGCGACGATTTTCCTGGCATGTTTAAAAAATGGCATATTTTAAGATTTTCGGAGTTCCCAATATTATAAACTCTATTGGGCACGTTTCAAAAATGAACATTTGGAAGATACCCAAAATAGTCCTCAAAGAAATTTCTGACAGTTTCAGAAAACACAGAAAGTAACATATAAGTTGACTGATGTTATGTAGTTTGCTGGAGTTGCTGATTAGTTGAACTAAATTATTTTAGATAACAACCTACATATCAGTACTAAGGTAAAAATGGGAGAGTAATTTTCAAAAACAAATCTATACATCTACTAATAGAATTGCGCACAAATTTTATCAAAAACGGTTGAATTTCGTGAACGAACGAATTTCATTATAGGAAATCATTAAAACTACGGCCGAATTCTAAACCAACCTGAATAATGCTTGAGTGGCATTATCTAATATAAACTTTATTAACAATTCAATTTCATTACCAATATTATCGATATTTATTTTCTTTTTCTTTCTTTTTTTAACTAATATTATTTCCAGTTTCTGTTATTCATTATCAAATGAAAATAAGAGTACATATACTAAGATTAACACTTACTTTTACTGGTAATGTTGCTCCAACGAAAAATCCCCATGCTTGTGCACTTAGTGTTGCCAAAATTCCCATAAGTAAGAAATAATAGAAGCGAAATGCTTCGGAAAAATTCCCCGTCAAATAAAAACTTATAACAATGTACAAAACCACGCACAAAATCTGAAATAATAAACAAAAACAGAAGTGTCATGATTTCAATCACAAACAAATAAAAAGCAAAACAAACCGTACAACCAGGTGCAAAAAAAAACTATCAAATAGAAATCAAACTCGTTTGGCTATTGACTTATAAAATTACGTTATAAAGGTACACATACATAAGGCAGGTGAGCTAGAAATCTCGTGACCAGAAAGCGATAGTTTGCTTTTTGATTGAGAGGTTTCTGTAGGTCAATGCCTCACCGCGCAAAATTTTAAAAAGATAAAAAAAAAAATCATCATCAGTACAATCGTTTGTGGAAGTGAATAGCCATATAATCAAGTTTTGCACACGTGGTTAACTGCATATCTTACCTGAAACGGTATCTCGAATGAGATCACAGATAAAAAGTATGGGCCCAACTTGTACCACCGGTTGAAGTGTTCTCGTCTCAATATGTTCATCTCAAGGGGAACTGCAAGCATATTGAACAATGAGTGTGTGTACTTTAATGTTAGACAGAAAAAGAAAAGAAAAAGTGTTTGTGGTTGCAATTAAATGCAGTTTTAAAGTGCATTTCACTTAAGACTGAGCGTACAAAAAAAATTTTAATTAAAAGTTAATCTACTGGCTTTATGCAGTACACAAGGTGTGGTTAGCGTTAGAGATCATATAGACCCTAATGAAAGTTTCATAATAATGCTTATGCGAGGGCTTTGTTTAATGCCATTGCACTTTTGATTTAGCACTTTTCTTTAGTGTTTTAAACTTAAAACTATTTATAAAATTGTGTAATATTTTATTTATACTTACACGACATCACCACTGCCATTTTTCCAGTGTACACAATAAGTAAAATGGTGCCGTAGATATAGACGTAATTTCCAAGTACTGTATTAGCGGTAGGCCCAACATTTAAATACAGATAGCCAAAGATGATACCAATTATGATGTGGCATAAAATTCGAGCACATAAAATGAACTGAAATTATACAATAATCAAAGTTCAATGAACTGATTAAAGAATTGATTTGCATAAAAAAAAAAACCCCCTCCCAGAGGAACTTGAAGTGCGTAACAATGATGCTTCAACGATTAATTAACGAAAATTCCTTGTATGAAAGATTTGTCGCAGAACCACTTGTGTGTTCTTTTGTTAGTCTACTAAAATACTTGTAATTGATAACATTTTGACCTAATTGTGTACAATCTATACACTGTCATGAAAATATTAGTTTTGATGAAATTGTTTAGTTTCGGAATTTTTTTAGAAAATTCACGTGTACAGTTCAAGCTTTTTTACACCCTAGGTGAAATCTATAGAGTTTAGGTACTAAGTTTATCATTCTATACCATTTGTAACGCATTAAAATAATGCAGGTAGAGCGAAAATGGTTGTACACCCGTCTGTCTGGCCATCTGTCCACTCAATACGCTTTTACTTTAAGAGCTGAAATTTTGCACATAGCTTTTCTAAAAAAAAATTGCAGAAATTTCGTACGTGGTGTTTTCATAAAAATAATAAACATAATTTCAACAAGTAAAAAAGCTGGAATTGGTCTAAGACCAATTCTTATGATACCCTAGATGAATGCCCGTATGAAATTTTGTATAGTCAGCCATCTGTGCAAGTTTGCTTTTTGAAGTGGTTTTTCGCATATGTGTATCTCTAGAACGGTTCATAGGACAGAAAAAATGATTATAACCAACTCTATAGGATTTCGTATTCTGAAGAAGTTAATAGTACAATAAAAATGTATAGGACTGATCGTTTTCACAGTATATGTAAAAAACTAAATTTTTATATGGCAACACCAAGAAGAGATTGCCCGATTTAGTCCATTTTTGAAATTTTATTTGCTATTACTATGAAAAAACCAAGTACTAAATTTCAGCTCTCTATGTCGACGCGTTCTCAGGCAGTGTCCATATAAGTGGAAAACGAAGTTTTTGTATAGCAACCCCACGAAGGAGTTGCCCAATTTGTCTCACTTTTAAGCTTAGTTTTACTTTTTTTTAAGTCCATGTATAAAATTTCAGCTCTCTAAGTATACGCGTTCTCGAGCTATCGTACGCACAGACAGACGGACGGGCGGACGGACATGCAAAAATCAATATAAATTTTAATATTATGCGTGGAGGCCCAATCCATTTTGCTGTATGTTACAAACATAATGACAAACTTAGTATACTTTATAAATTTCATCTAGAGAAAATAGTGTTGTCAAAAGTTAAAGCTTTTATTAAATATACTGTGAAAACAATCAGTCTTAGAGGTTTTTATTGTATTGAAACATTCTTTAGAATATAAAATCCTATGAAATTTGTTATTATGTTATTATAATTTTTACTATCCGACGAACCGTTCTACGAATAGACGCGAAAAACCACTTTAATAGTTAAACAAAGCGATGAAACGATATTACATCTTTGGCGACAAATTCTAGTTTTTTCCTTTGTTTTATTTCAAGATAGAATCATAGATACGTCTTTTAGTCTTTTCATAATAAAATGTAGCATTATTGTCTTACTGGGCTTAACTTTAAGATCAACTTCACAATTCTAGATTACATACATCATAACTACAGATAACAAAAGCTTACTGAAGAGGTCGAGAAATCTCGCTCCCAGAAGAACATAAATTACAAACAAGAAAATTCTCATTTATGTAACAGAAAGGATATTAAAGTGCCACCCACTTTAATATTCTTTCTGCTACATAATTGAATTGTTACTACCTATATACTCCAAATTAATCTATGAACATTTCTCATGATATAATCCAGTGTCTTGGACTGCTATTGGGACTGCTTATTTACGAACTATGACCAGCTATGACCGATCCTCCTAATTATCAGTCATAAACTGAATCAATCATCTCCTAATAGAACTCATAGTTAGTTCAATGAAATTCTTATTTCGTTAAAGGTCACGCAATAAGTTTATTATGCGCGTGCTAATGTCGTCGATTTTCCTAATTCTCATAATAAAAAAAAAACCCGCTCCATTCATGTATGGCGTATTTCTTGACATTACTCATAACGGTGCCGTACATGAAAGTAGATAACTACTCTGGTACTCTTGAATTTAACCAGAAACCTGTTTCTACAGTAATCATTAACCTCATTGTTTTTCCTTTTTCAACCCGTATGCGCTAGTACCACCATAGAAGCTGTAAACTCTTTAACCGGTATCAAGTTCGATATGAATTGCGATGTTATGTCAAAGTTGTTACGCGCGTTATATAGTTAACGAATGACCTAGAAATCTTGTTTTAAGAGTAAATTTTGTAGTTGGTAAATACTTACGTAACTTCTCCTTGAACAAGTGAAATTTCGTTTCAAAAGTAAGATGTACTGCATCCAAATTGAAGCACCTTCCGCCATTCTATCAAATTTTATTCCCTTTTTTTCACATCTCTTATCAGATAAATTTTCACCGGTAAACTTAATATTTGAGTAGTCGATGACACTTCCGGATCCTTTTTTTTTAATAAGAGGAAGCTCGATGGGACCTAAAAATAAGTACTTTGTAAAATTTGTTTTATATGTTTTTTTTTCGCAATTTTTTACTTATTTACTACATGTAAGTAAACAAAATTAAGTAAATATTTTATAGATATTATTTCTTTAGAAAATAGAGCAGTAAATTATTTTTCCTTTGTTAAAGGAAATAAATTTTATAATTCATGAGACACATGGAATATAAACTTTTTCAAAATTAAAATTCTGTTTACTGCGTACAGTAAATCTTCAATTAAAAAAAATGCTTATTGGTGATGTTCTGTCGCAGTGGAATACAATTGATATTATTTTTTTCTGTCTGAAAATAATGTCAACCAAAATTTACGACATTTTATTATCAAGGCGTATATCCTTCTATGTTGTGCTTTTATGTTATATTTGTAATATAGATGCGATTTTACAAGAATAATCATAAAAAGTAATAGTCAAAAGTTCTTTATTGCTATTATTATGTTGTAAGAGTATTGTGTAATATTATACAGATTTTTTAAGTGTATCCTTTGTATTTCTTATATATGTACATAGATCAAAGTTAAAGTTTTTAAGTGGGTTAAATGATAATTTTTTAGTAGACATATACTTCGAAGATTTATTCATTTCCGTAAACAATTCACATATTCTTGCTTCCATACTTAACAAATTTTCCTAACTTTAATATGCTCAGTCGTTTCACAAAAATCCAGGTTCATGCTTTTCTAGGAAGAATTGGATAATAATATATGTAGTATCTCGAAACTTTTTGAGATGTGATTTACCCAAGTCACATGTAGCATTTTAAAGCATTCACACCCGCGAATGCTTTAAAATTCTACATACATATATTACGCCAGTTATAATTTTGCAAAAATCAGCCAATAAATGCAAAAGTACATCCATGATTTCACAAAAGTGTCTTATGTTATGCCAAGAGTTTGAAAAATACTATTTTCCATAGAAAAGAAATAAAGTTAATGAATAGATGAGGATAAAAGTGAAATTTATATCATGGGTAATAAATTAGACGATGCGTTTAATTTCAGGTCTAACATGTGTGAAAAAATTTTTCAATTTTTCTCTGCAGATTGTCTAGAAATATCATATTGCAATTTGCTATAAAATTAGAAGAGGTGTAACCAAGGTAAACTTTTAAATTGAATTTTGAATGAAACTGCCTAGCGTAGAAATCATCTTGGTTTTGGTATTCAATCATACAATACCGTAAAATGTATATCAAAAATACCAAGGTTTTTTTAATTCTACAGAAATCTACTTTAAGTTTACTAGTTGATCTCTTACCTTGATACAGACTACAGACAAAAAACGACTATTACTAATTACAACTTCATAAAAAACACCCATTGCATGTCTCCGGCCTTTTCTTTCCATTATCAGCTCAAACTTTTAGCCGGCAATTCATGTTGCCAAACAACATTTTTTTTCTTGCCTATTACATAATTTTTTCTCGAGATTGATTCGGCTTGAATCGCATTCCCTTTTACTTTTTGGCAAGTTTTAATATGTGTGGATGATGAAACATGTAGGTAAATACTGAAATTTGTGTGATTTTATATACAATGTAGGTTATAGCTGAATACAGATTAATATATCTATGATGTTAGTTTTGTTTTTGATAAACTGAAAAAAAAGGAACATCTCTGCTCTTGAGATTACTATCACTTGTTTTTCTCACTTAAAACTTCAATGTTTATTATTTAATGGAGTGTACGTCACGAACGTTTTTTTTTTGTGTGTATGTAGATCGGAAGTAGTACCTGCTCTTAAAAAATTTGATTAATAAATAAGGGCCTATATGGTTCCTTTCAGCTACACCAACACATTAAAAATTCAATCAAGTTAATTAATATTAATTGATTGAAAATGAAAAGACTTAGCTGTGAGTCTAAAATTTCAAAATGCCTATAAAGTGTTCAATTTGCGCACCTATTGATAAACTGCCCTTGACCATGATGAAATTAATTCATTCAAATCATTCCAGAAATATCGCATGTATAATTAAAAAATATATACAGCAAAGTAGAAATCATAACTGCGCATCCAATACAGTAAGATATAATGCGTTAAGTAATGCAAAACTATAAACCAAAAGAGAAATTACCAACTCCATAGATGTTAGTGAAACAGGTTCGGGTGGCGATTTAATTTTTCTCTTACCCACAACAATCCCATTAAGCAAATTGAATGCAAATTTCATGCATTCAAATCTTTCGTCAAACAAAGATCTTCAAATGACCGCTAAATTATATGCTGAATAAGAGAAGAAACGCCGGTGAATTATGCTGCAATAAAGATCAACACTGGATTTAAGGAAAGTTGTAAAGTTGCAAAAGTGTTAATTACTTCGAGAAAATATCGAATAGGTTAGTTTAACCTTCTTTTAGTGTATTTACTACGGAAATGTAGCTATAGAAAAAACAATGTATGTATATAGTAATTAAAAAAGAACCAGCCAAAGATCATAAAATTATCTGGCGTATTTAATTAATATTTTTATGTCCAACGACCATTTAATGTTGAAAATATATTTTACATCCCAAATGTACGTGAGTACATATGTATTTTAGTAAAGTTAGTTACCAAACAGGGGCCACCACATTATGAGGTATAAAATACTGATAATTATATTTCCTGCCTTCTTCTAGAGATTACTGAGATTTGAACTTTCTAGACTAAACTTATATTGTACTCCACCAGAGGTACATAGGTAAATACATACACAAGTATATGATCAATCTTAGATACCTAGCTTTATGATTTACGCCTTATATTTCGATCAATTCTTCATGTTATTATAACAGTTACTGATAGACTTATCTAGGATCTACACTCATATAACAGTTTAAAGGTTGTTTTTTAATTCATCGCTATAATTGACTTAGCTTTATTAGATTAATATTTCCCGGTTACCCACGAAATTCCCAATCAAAATCCGAAAAATAAAATTCCCAAAACTATACATTGATACAGGTCAGTTGCTAGTACCAATTTATAGGGCATCAGAAATATGAAGTAGGGCGCGAATTTCCGGTGCATTTGGGATACATCTGTTCAGGTGAAGGGACATCTTTTTGAAAAGGTAAGTTTCTAGAGCCCTCATTTTATTACATTTTTTTTATACGTGAACTAAAACAGATATCTACAATAAAAAGAAATAAATGGACCAAAGAAGAAACACAACATGGTAAAAATGTTCAATATAATTACAGCCTTCGATTTACCATATTGTGGATTTGTCGTAGCACTTCCTCAATATCTTTTTTGTCTGGTCTTTTCCATTCAAATGCAAGAAACACCAAACCTGCCATTATCTCGTAAACCATTGACATTCTTTGAGGCTTATTGATAGCAATTAGTGCCGAAAAGGTAGATTCGCACAAAGCAGTACTACATCCGATTGTTGCGACTGATGCAAATAGTTCATACGTATTTCTGAAGGAATCCCTTTGTCGGTATAGAACTTCTAGAATGTTTTCGCTCTAATATCCCATTCAAGTACCTTTTCACACTAGTACCAAGGAGCAATTTTAATACTTGAAAAATAATTGCAAATACGGATTTGTTTTTTTCTCATTAATTTCCTCACAATAATTATATATTTAAATGTTGAACAGACTTAAACTTTTCCCAACAACACATCAAGACAAAAAAACTAAATCTAGTAGATCCTCATTATGTTCAAATCTTCTGTTCATCTCAGCTGTTATTATGTCTACAGTTTCATAATATTCCGATTTAAATAGCGGAGCCTAAATTATGCAGTGTTTTGACGAGAAGGTGATGGACCATATAGCATTAATCCTCCAGATGTTTTGCCTTTACTTGGCTCTTCTGTTCTGGGAACTATTTTGAGATTCTTTTCTACAATGTGGTACTTTCAGTTTCTTCCAAAATTGTCTCATACATCTCTTCTGACCTCAATTTCTTCCTGGATAGATTTTATTATTGATATGGCATCCATCAATCCCGTGCTTCACCCTGTAAAGCCTGTAAAGTCGCATTAGCCGGTTGCAGAACACATAATTTTTTTTTCTACTATCTTTGCCAGTCGAATTTCCACACAATACCTTTGATGACAATACCTTTTGCAATTCATCTCCATTGAATTTTCCATTTTTCATTTTATCTGTAGTCTTCAGAATCAGATAATAATTTTCATATACGACTCTTATAATAGCCAAATGTCCTGACCAAAACTGTTCAAGTAGTCGGCCAATCGTCTTACCATCATACATAGTAGGAAGAGCTGGGAGATAAGCAACGCAAATATGGCCGAGTATCAGCTGACTGGTCAGCTCGCCGCAATAACTTTTATGACGTCGCCGCAGAATACGCAATAAGTTGGCAATATTTAAGGTAGGGCATTGACATTTTAAGGTAGGGCATTGTCCCTCTATGCCCTCTCTTAGCTACGACCCTGCATTGATAGCTAAGAGTGCCCCAAAATAGGTGGATGGAGGTTTGTGTCTTAGCGCTAAAAATGAGTAAAATCGTAAATCAGCTGTTATTAGGGCTTCACATGAAAAATTCTCAAAAAATTCAACATTAAAACTTGCCTTGACGCTTATTTTGAAGCTAGCCGTCACAAAGCTCACTTTACTTATTGTTGACTTCTGTCAACAACAGATCTTCTACAATTATTGTAAAAACACTGTCACGCACATTGGAAGTCTAAGCTTTATAAAAAACAAATATAAATAAATAAAGTAAATAACTAGCAAACTTTAATTTATTTTATTTATTTTGAGACATTTTTCTATATTCTCGACATCGACTTACTACGTATATTCCTCATAAGTTTTTCCTCGATTAAAAAAGCGGTAGAGAATCTCACAGTTCTAGCTTAAACTCAGTTCAATTGTTTTACACATGCTTTTTATACTTGCTGGCTTAATCTCCGCTTAAATCTTAAATATCATTGATGGTCATTAAAGGAGTAATTAAAGTGTAATAATGTTAGCACAATAAATATCCACGGAAAAAAAATCTGCATAAATATCACAAATCAAGTAAATTCACAAGAAAACAATTAATCCTTATTTACTTCCTTTAGCGATTCAGGCATTTAAATCAATCCAAATTCCATCATCTAATTTGTTATTTTTAAATTTGTATTTTATTTAAATTAATCGTTTACTAAACGATATAAAGTCATCAAGGGCATTTAAATTTTTTAGATTTCTTTTTATATCATCTTCCTTCTTTTTATCGTTTTTCGTTTCTCAATATTTAAACAGTTAGAAACTACCGTAAGAATACCGTTAGTTCCGTTGAATATATATTTCAAAATTTCATTTGCATAATCTACTTTACTCACCTTGAATATTACTAATAAGCTTATTAACTTTGTCCAGTTGATATAGGTCTGAGTCTTCATAATACTTCTTGTTTGCGGCGTTAATCATTTTTGTCATATCCCTTTCATGTTCACCAACAGCTATCTCAAGCACTGCAATAATATTGATTTTTATTAATTAATTGAAAAATATTAATATTCAATTTTTATAATAATTACAATAATCAGCTGGATTGTGATAGCTAGGGCAGTGTAATTGAAGATCTCTTAAAAACGGCACCAATTCTCGCACTGATCCTTGATAGATACAATTCCCCTCGGCTACTGCATAGAGTTTATCGAACATCTCAAAGAGCAAGGCACTGGGTTGATGTATGGTACAGACTACAGTATGACCTTGACAAGCTAGACGTTTTAGCAATGATACACACTGTATACATGACGAACTGTCCAAACCTCTGGAAAAAATAAAAAAATATATTAAAAAATTAAAATTAATGATTAATCAACATCACGGTTGATGTGTCTTAATAATTATGTAGATAGCTATAATGATATAAAAATATATGCATGTATATGTAATTTAAGCTAAAACAATACTTAGCATAATATAGTTAATATGATAAAAGAGTTACAAATAAAGGTAAGAGGTGTGTAATTACAGATCAATTAGTCTATCTGTGCAAAATTTGCTTATGCTGTGAAAATATTGATTGCAATAAGGTTGCCTTATCATTAGTAGCAAGGCTAATGTTAGTCAAAACAACATAATAAATATAATATATATATATATACATACATCTCCGAAAAAAATTATCTTTTATTTTTTATTTGAAGAGTTTTGAATAGTAAAAAATTTATAACGGAAAATTTCTACTTTTTCGTTTACAATTTTATTCAGTTTAATCAATCTGTAGTTTGTCTAGCCATGTGGTACGATGGTCATGATTTACGATGTTTTTTTGTCTATACTTGATACGGACATTCAGTAAAAACATTTTGACAAACAGAGCAATTATTATTATTAATTTGTTTGTATTATCTTCCCATCCGATTGTGTCAATCAACTTTGCTATTTTTCTTTTTTTGGGTAAATAAATTTAGTTCATAATTAATGTTGAATAAAATACCAAAAGTAATTATATTGATCATATACCTATATGTCTCTTTCGACAACACATGTTTAAAGACTTGTCTGTATGTCATACATAATGTAGATAAACAAAAAAAAACCATCATTTGTACGCTTATTCAGATAGCACACTCTCATTAAGACAATTGTTTGAGACGAAAATAATCAACCCCTTTTTAATATTATTTAGCAAATAAAACGCAGAAATTGTCACATAATCACTCGCTTAAGAACTCAATACGGGAAATTTCAAGCAACATAATCTTCCAATTTCCGAGAGAGCTTTCGATACCATTTTGCATTAAATTTTTCATATGCCCAAATATGGATGCGACTCATAATAAGATTATCTCCTAGCAACCTCTTTTTCATCGCATTTTAATCCGATTTGCCCAGAACCGTTACACTTCTCACATTTTTTTGCATTATTGCAAAATTGGAGGATGTAGCCGTTGTTCAATATTTCTTTACTTCATTTTTATTAAGAGCATAATTGTTACTATTCTCCAATAAAGTAATTATCGAGAAAATCATTTGCGACCATTTAGATGGTAATTTTCTTTTTCATTTCCCTAAGAACCTTAGAGCGCCACATAGTCTCTCCACATGTAACAGTATTCTACTCGATTTCCTTTAAATGAACTCCTTACTAAAAGATTCCCCTGATATTCTTAAATAAAAATTAACTTTGAATTTTCAACTTGAAGTTATGCTCGAATGGAATCCTATTTATTTAAGTATTTATAATTTAACACGACGAAGAACAAATAATATCAATTATGTATTCTAAAATTTAGTGCTAGTATAGGGATATTACTCACGTTGTTGGCTCATCTAAATACAGTACTGGAGGATTACTAATTAACTCCAACGCTATCGCTAAACGCTTCTTTTGTCCGCCAGATAATCGAGAAGCATATACATTGTAACGTTCATTTAAACCAAGCAGTAATAATATTTTTGCAATCTAAAAAGAAAAAAACATTTAAAAATATTTAAAAACAAAAAAATTAAAAATAACAAGATAAGTATTTTAAAACACATCATATAGAAACTCTGTTCTTTTTTTATTTCAATTTTTATTATCTAACAATAACGTCATACCTTATATTAATATCTATCAAGTATTGAACTCACCAATTTTAATTTGTACTCCTTTGAAACATTATATCCTAATTTAAGGTGGGCAGCAAGTAACATTGTTTCTCCAATGGTCAACATTGGTCGAAGAAGATCTTGTTGATGTATGTAACAAGAAAGTTGACGGAATTTGTCAGTACTGGTTATATGAGGCTCACCATTTACTTGAACGTGTCCTGTTACACCAATGGATCTGTAAGAATTAAAAATAAATTATTTGTTACATTATTAACACAATTTTGCCTGAAAAATGCAATGTGAACGAAACAGTTAAAACAGAAGTCTATCGAACTTCGCAAAGAATTTAATAGCTATAAATGTATGTCGCCAGATATTAAAAAATTTCTATTAAGATTAAAATGCGTAAATTTAAAAATTGGTCTGACGAAATTATTAAGAACTCCGACTACTTCCGAATCAATGAGTACATCTTGGGCTTATCCCTACTTACAACTTTTATTGCTTTAATTTCTTAAATCTTAATCAAATATCGAAACTGTCACGAATTTCGAACCTATTTATGTAGATACATTCGACGGTAAGGGAAGTTGACTCAGGCCATTGTGAGAATAAACTAGACCTAATCGAAAAGTGTCATGTTTGGTTCAAATGCAATTATTGTGCTTCTCGTGGAAAGCCTAGTCGGGTTTAAAAGAAAGTGGGTGAAGAGTTTTTGGAATAAGACAAGACAGTTTTGATTTCATTTCAATAACCTCCCCTCCCCCCTCCCACCCCTCCCAGGTAAAGGGTAAGTGTGCCTAAATGAGCTATTTCTCCCCGATTATGCGTATCTGCTTTTAGTCATCTCGCAGTGGCATGTAATAACACATATGCATAGCTCTTTTTTGTGGGTTCTCAAGCAACTTGTTCATACTTATTAGGTCTGTCTGTTTACTTTTGAGTAAAAATCTTTGCGTAAAAATCAAGTAAAAACTTTTATGCGGTAGAGGGGATAAATCAAGAAAAGTTACCAGACACTTTTCGAGTAAATTTTGTTTAGCTTGTCATGTGTCAAAAATTTGGCTGCTACCTTTCCGTCTGAAACAGAAAACAATTAATTAATTTGAAATACGTTTTAAAAAACCCACCCTCTTTAATATTTTTTTTTTAATTTCGACTCTTTAGATTATCATTTTACATTCTTTCGATAACCCAACAAACGGCTTAACCTCAAATTTAATACTTTTGACAGTCAGCTGATTGCATATCATAGTTACACATCCTCTTGATCATGAGTTTGTGCAAGAGGGGAAACGTAAAAATTTACTCGATTTTTACTAGTTAAAAGTAAACAGACGGTTTGTGAGTAAAAATGCGTAAAAGTTTTTACACCGAGTAAAAACTTTCGAGTAAACAGACAGACCTATTATGTTGTTGCATAAATGGGGGATTTTGTAATGAAAATTCAAGCATCTGGTACGATTTTAAAATGAAATTTTTATTTATTATATATATTATTATACATAACCATCAGGCCAACATTCATGCCAGGGTATTATGTAAAAACCTAAATTCTTACACTTAAGTAAAATTTTCAAGGTGCTTTTGACGGCTGTTTCATTGTTGAACTTTTCTCCGCCTAGAAATGATCGATGCTGAGAGGTCTGTTGAATTATGGTAGATGATGAAGAATGCCATACTGAAAATGCAACTTGTGCAATTTGTGGAGTATTGTTATTGAAAAATGTGGTCGAGCGTTGTCATGAAACAGTAAAAAATCACGTCTGTTGATCAGTGCAAGTTGCTCAACGCATAACTGCTGATACATTACTTTCAGCTGGATATCAGTGGTTTTACCAGGTTTCAAGACCGAATAGTAAATAATACCAACTACAGACCATCAAACAGCTACAAATATCTTTTTTTAGACGACAGCTCAATGTTAAGCTTATGTTTTGAGTCCTCGTCGACTTTCTTTATATTATTCGTACACCATTTTCTTTATGTGTTGTTATATTATATAATACATCCTAGAATATTTATTATATAACTTCAACCATTTTGCAATACTGATAAAATATCTAATAGTAATACATGAAAATAACAAACAAAAATTTAAATAATTACCTAACTACTAAATCTCATAAAAAGAATTTAATCTTCGATTACATTTCTTTCTTTTTTTTATTTATTGAAATGTCATGAAATGCTTAGCAACAGCAATTGAAAAATATGCCTTTAATCGCGATATATCTGACAATCAACGTTGGACCAGATCTGACGATATCTGATATTGAGTCATAAGGTAATCGCGCTTGCTCTTGGTTACTACTTATATCAAACAATAGCAATATTGATAACATTTTTATAGGTCGGCGATATCTCGATGTGATCTGGCAAATAATTATTTATTAGAAGGAATTTGTACGAAAAATTATAAAATATTGAAATGTTTCAGTGATAGAAAGTCTTACTGGAGAATACCTGTACACAGGTACTTTTTAATATGTCATTGTCATAACGAATTTTGGAAGTGACATTTTAAATTCAATGTTTTAACTGTCAGTTTATAAGTAATTAAAAGAAGTAGGTGCATATAAGCTATTTAGATTCCCAAGTTAATGATGTCTCCTAACTAAGTTTTGGTACGATATGACATTTTTTTAATTAACTGGTTTCAAAATTCCGTCCCTCGAATCCCGTGATTTCTTAATTTCGTAAATGGATTATGCTTTAAATGAAAATGATAGGGAAAGTGATAAAATCTAAATTCTGTTTAGAAAGAATACGTATTCAGAATAATTCGATATTTATAAGTTCGGAAGAGGTCATAATCTGATAGAACGACAAAGATTCGAATAATATGGAATACAAAAGACGTTTTGATTTGAATATTTAAAACGAATAAATAGATATTGAATAATTACAGTAGGTAAACATTAAGCCAATTTAATTTAAAAACTGTATACTTATGAAAATCACTTTTTTATACATTTGCACATTATGTACCTACATGTATCGTGAGCCACATGATAATTACCAATAGAAATTGAAATTAAATATCAATAATGCAGACACACACTTGCTATTGTACTTAATATTAATAGCGTGTAGCGTCTAAAAATACATACATCGAATTCACAAAAGAATTCCTAAAGAATTTCTTGTTTGCCCAATTTGGTTATTCAAAACACGATAAATCTTTGTCAATGAGTAAACAACAGTTAGGAAGTTACTTTATATGCATATAGTGTGCAATTAGTAGTTGTTACTATCAAAACTAATCACTATTTTGCACGAATTGATTGCATTCCTCAAAATGGAGTACTTAAAATGAGACACATTTTAGCAAATCTTGTCCGTCTTTTCCTATAAATATGCAATTTATCTTATTTAAATTCGTCGTTTGATAGGTAGGAGGGATTAAAAATTTCTCTTCATATTTTATGAATCACCCTATACATAACTCTTCAATAATTTAAGTTTGTTAAAATAACAAAAAAAAATTGTTCAGTGCTCTAAGTTCCTCACCTCCCCTTCGTTTCGAGAATTCGGAATTTTAACTCAGTTTAGGAAGAAATTTATCTATTTGTTGACAAATGCTTTACAAAATTTTTTAGGCTCGGGATAATGTGTTAAATTATCACTAATATTATAATATCTCCATAGAATATTTTCATTGAATACCCTGTTGTAGATAAAATACCTCCTCAATCAACCACGTCATGGGTGGTCGTCAATTAGATTAGAACTTACGGCCCTCATATTATCATATTAGTTATTATTAACACCACCGCATTTACAAATGTGGTAACATTTATAAGAAAATGTGTGCAAATAAACTGACTTACTTATAGCCTGTCATTACGTTAAGTAACGTACTCTTTCCTGCTCCGGATGGTCCCATAATAGCTGTTAATTCCCCGGAACGAAAAGCCCCACTTATTCCGTGCAAAATTTCTTTTGTAACTGCAAATTAAAGATAATTAATTGATTATGAGAAAAAGATTAAGTATATATGTATCTTAATTAACACGCGTACACAACTCTTAAGTAATTTATTAAAATATATGTAATTAACAGATATGTATCTGTGCAATACTTTTTTTTTCTTAAATTTTATTTTTAATAGCTTTTGTGTGTTTAGTTTTTATATATTTCTTTCTCAGCAAATTTATATAAAAATATTATTAAAGTTATATCAGTTGGTTGAAATTAAACATGTTTCAGCGTTTAACCTTTTTTCTTAACTTTGCTTTTTTTTAACAATATTAACAATTACAAGCCGATAGTTGTTCAATTGAAACTAAGGCATATAAGTCAATGGATTTTTTTTCTGTTTTTTTTTTTTAAGAAATAAAAAAAGTTGTTTTATGATCTTCTTCATATTTATATCATATATATCATATTTCTTTATAAAATATACATACATAGCTATACTGCGCACTGCTATACCTTTTTTAGAATTAATTCACCTAATTTCATTTTTTTTTCAACAGATTTCAGAAATACTTCATCAATATTCAAAAAAACAAATCAGCAACTTACACAAATCGATCAACAAATTTCAAGTTAAATTCAACATTGTATTCGTTATTCTGTTAAAATAATTTACCAATATAACTAAGTAAATGGCAATGTATTTTTTATTTTTATTTTTTTAAATTTATGTAAGTGTTGGTTTTCTTTTCGAATACGGTTGAAGTATTTCTGAGATATGTTGAAAAAAATGAAATTAGTTGAATTAAATCTCAAAAAATTGTAATATAACTTAACTTCTTAAAAAGCACGCACGTTTTCATAAAATTTGGAAATGGTGTTACTAACATATTACATAGATCCATTTGATCGGGATGTATGTTGCATATATATATATATATCCCTATAAATCCTGTTGTTTGCTTCGAATAACATGTTGATGATGTACATTCGCGTAGATAAGGATATTTTGACTAGCCCTGGAGCCTAAATTCGTGGATGATGATTCCACTGGGCTATACCTTAGAAAAACAAAATCGCCTGCATTAAAACGTCACATACAACAATTTTAAAATAGCCAGAACATGAACCAGATAGGCAGAATAATCTCAACTATTGCCTTGAAAAATAATAATTTAGCTTGAACCTTTATTTTGATAATTCCAGATATTAATTTTATCAAGCTTATAAAAATATGTCATTATAATGAATCTAGCAAAATACATAATTATACACAAAATAATTTTCAAACATATTTCTACACTAAAACTTCGTTTCATTTTCGAGTTCTTTAATGGGGTGCAACAAACTAACTAACTAACCTCTATGTCTAACAAATCTTTCTGACAAAATTTCTACTCTCATTCATTATTCGTATTTTCATAACCAACTCTCCCCCATTTTCGTTTTTTCCGCCTAGGTTATCTAGTGATCTCTTAGCTCAGTGGCAGTGTGATTTAACATAAACCATAGCTTCAAAACCACTCTACTTAAAATTTCTACTAACATTCACAAATGTTTCCGTGATAATCAAGTTTTTATCTCTTATTTTTTTGGATTATTCCATAGCAGACCATTCTAAGCTTGTTATCAAAGTATTCATACTAAATATATCATTTCTTCCAACTTCATATCCGCATTAATACATAGCTTTCTCAATAACCGCTCCTAGACTGTTAAATTTCGGAACGAGATTTCCACACTTTGAGTGGCAAGAAACTTCTAAGCTAGCTATAGCTGAAGATTAATCGCCCATATCGCAGCTACAGCCAGTTTTAAACAGTTTTATCCAAACACAGCCTAGATATCGTTTCGAATTATCACATCCAATCCAATAAAAAATCAGTGGATAATTTTACAACACTCATACACACATGAATATCCAACCATGTGATATCGTCAGAGACAACTTGACGTGTGCCAGAATCCTGTCCCTGATGTGTACTCAAGTTCAAGTGCCGTGGCTCTGAGTGATATCTCTAAGTGGGTGTACTACTTTTTCTTGATAGCTTTCCACTTATCTTAGTCGATTCTGATTAAAAGATTAAAAACAATTTACAATAAGGCTCGTATTCACTTATCGATATTAGCATAACTCAGTTCAACAATTATATATGCTACAATAGTCACTTATAGAATAACGAAAACAACACGTGTTAAACAATGACAGGATCAAGATTAAGAGTGGAACAATGCATAAGTTATACCAATCTGTTCATGCAAAATTTACTTGACCCTAAGTAATTTATTACTTGCTCATTGCCACTATAAAGTTATTTTCTTCGGGCCATCGATAAGTTCAACAGATCGAGTGGTAATTTTTTTTTTTTTTATATACTCTACAATAAATATCACAACATAGGCTAATGGGCACACTATAAGTTGTTTACCCAACCTTCCTTCTACTTACCTGTCCATCTAATTATCCGCACAATAATACGAGGACACGACACCATGTAACAGAGCGAATTTTGTAAAAAGCCATTTTATATGAATTTTACATCTTGAATCGAAAATTCTATCCAATGAAGATCGGCAACTTATCCGCTTCTTCTTCTTCTTAGTATGGACTGATAATAAAACTAATCAGACTGAACATTTCTGCTCTCAATTCTTCCATAAAAATCCTTGAAAATTGAGAAAATCGGGAAACTCGTCTGTAGAATTCCCCATCAAAATTTAGAATTTTACGTATGTACATATATATTCCAAGCTTTGATAGTGAGGACAGTGCGTAGCAACCCAGCGGGAAATATTTCGAGTCTTTCCTAAGAGAGGAATAAGGGAACAATAACTTTAGAATAAAAATAAGCAATGCCCGCTTTTACCTATCTGAGGAGGGCTAGGAGAACAATAGAATATCCTAGTACCTGATACTGTTCCTTTCTAATATCGTCTCGCTGTATTAAATTACAATGAAGGGGGAGCAAAAAGCGAGCAGTCCTCACCTGCTTTAAGATCCCTCGGCTTGCATCAAATTATGCTTCCATTTCCCCCTTTAAATTGTGTGTGTGTTTCTTTTATTTGTCAATACATTGTTTTATGTTCAATGAGTTTTTAAGCAAACTATGTATTATATGGAAACATAATCTGGAATTATGTACCTCTTAAAATTACAGTAGAATTGCACGAACTTGGAGTGCTTGAGAGAGTAGGAATATACATAATTTCCCCGAAAAAAAAACAATGTACTTATTTTTGTTTTTAACAAAGGAAAGTAATCGAGAAACAATAACCAAACATGCCTCCATATACACGTGCCATAAACAAGTTGTCCAGATTAAATTAACAAATCGAATGTTCAGTAATAAGTCTGGATGAGCTTTTTTGAAGTCAGAACAATGCAAAGGAAATTTGCTAACAACTATTTAATGTCTCATCAACTTTTTACATGCCAACAGGCGTGTAGAACTATAACTCACGTTTCGAAAACGTTCTCAACATTTTATAAAATATAAATCAAAAACATCTTCGATATTATTATATGTATATTCAAATATAAAACTTACCAAATTTACGCGCAGTGAAGGAAAATTTTCGGACGGTATATTTTATATTGCGAAATTCTATATCAACTTCTTCATGTTTTGGAAATTTTTCATCAAAGATATCGTGCATATTAGGCACAGAATTGTTGTTTTGAAAACCATTGGCCTCCAAATCTTCAACTTTTGAATACATAGTACCATTTTTGTCCCAGCTACTATTGTGCTGTTTGTCCTCTTTGGGCACTGTCATTTTCACGTTTTATTTAAAACCATCAGATTTTAGTGTTTGATATGTTTAGTAGATGCTCAGGCAGATGTATTGAATTTTATCTGAAAAGGAAAAAAATAAATTAAATGTATAATAAAAATTATTTTTACAAAAAATTAAATGTGATATTTTATTCCAAATAAAATTATAAACCAATTAAAAGAGTCGTTTAAAGAATCGGGCTTTAAATACTACACAATATACTTATGTACTTCTTTAAACATATCTCTCCACCAAAAAATCAAAAGGTGTGCTCAAAAACTAGAACTTTTATTTCTTACCCAATTAATTTTAAACAAATATTTTTTCAATTTTCTACTAGGAGCATTCTTAATTATTTAATGTAAGTGGCTAATGAAATATTTTACTAATATTTTCGTGCACTTGTTTTCACTTAGCCACTTTAAATCTGCCAATTTCCACTACATTTCCATCTCTCATGTCATGACAACAATAAATTAGAGAAATACCTAGTCCACAAAAATTACTGAATGAAGAGAATGACTTTATTTATAATGAAATACCAATTCCAAACTATTATGTAATCGTTATTTTTTTTTTTTTTTTGTATGTATTACAAAAGTCATATATAATTTACTACTCGTACCTACGTAAATAATGTTTTGTCTTTTGATTTTATCTCTCTTGTTGATGCGACTTACGACATCCTTATCACTCGTAGCACTTTTTAAACATAAAGTAAACAAATCAATGAACTGTTCCGCCAAAACATTATTTATGTACAAAAATATTATTTACAAATTTGTCTTTTTTTGTTTTTATTCAAATTCATCATGGAAAGTTAGATAAATTTGTTTAAAGCTTTGCTTATTATTAATAATAATGAGGTGTATTTACGATTTGTTATATTTGAAGAGTATATCATTGCAGTACGACGTAGTAAAGTAATAAGTACTACAAGGCTTACCATATAAAATTCAATACAAGGGTTTAGTACTTAAACACGTTAATCAGATTGTATCGTTTTGTATTTTATATTCTATTATACATATATCTATTCTAATATGAAAGTGTTCACTCTTTATCGTAAATTTTTTTAATATTTTTACAATCGTTTACACTTATACAAGATTGAATAACAAATTCCAATATGCGTAAAAAATTATCAAAAGAATATATATGTACATATTTATGAAAAAAAAAATCCTATAGATTAATCTCTATCTTCATATTTATGAAAGGAAAGAACTGGCTACATGACTTATCTCCGATAAAAGTCTCTTATGACGAAGTAACAGTTCACCTTAAATGTGATGCACGTGCGGATGAAACTAAAAGATTTGTTTTTCTCATCTTTTTTTGTTTCTCCTCTGACTATCCAAGTTATCTCAAGTTTATTCTACGTATTAGTGTTGTCTACGTGAGTTATCTCAGGAGAAATTTTTCCCAAATGAATTCAAATTTTGTGTGAAGAGAAAAACATAAACAAAGAACTTTAATTACAAAATTAATACAAATTTATAAATGCAAAACAAAATGCATAATTAAGCGCTGATTTCATGAAAAATTCAACCAAATTATGTAAATTTAAAAAATCCTTAGATGGGATATATAAAAACAACGTTTGGCGAAGTTGTTCATTTCTATAATATGTACAAAAATACATATAGTTCAATAGAGGCAGCCACCGATCGCTTTACTATATCCGTGAAATATATGCTTTAAAATGATCCATCACACTCTGTACCAAAAATGTAACCCTTTCTGTATTTTTTGCACTTTTGTTGAACATATCGAGCGAAAATGTTTTTAAGGCATTCCCAAAAGACAATTTTGCCTACTTTCTGACATTAATCGAACTTTTTCATATATGCTTAAGAAAAAGTGCAAAAACCACAGAGTGTGGATAGGAACTTTTAAAGCTAATATTTTTGGCTTCTTAAATGCAATTGAAAAATTGGTGTTGATTATGTGTTTTTTGATAAAAATAGTAATTAAATGAAAAAACCGAGTTGAGATTCCGAAATTTTAATTTTGTTGAGTCATAACTTCAAGAACGTAGATAACGGGGGGGGGGGGTTAAATTTACCATTCTAAAGGTCCAACGATTATCAATCTAACAAATTTTAAACAAATATCTTAGGATGTAACATTCAGAAGTTACAGAGTGATCTATTAAAACATACCAAAATATCTTTAAGTCCCATTATCTTGGAAATCGTTAGAATCCACCCCCCCCCCCCCCCCATGCAATTTTTTGCTTGTCTGAGCATGACCTATCCATAGCCTTCGAGTACATGACCACATACAGCACATCCTGTATAGTGAAATCAATTTACCCATCTACGAAATTGACCTTATTTTTTTCATAAAATTATAGTACAAAATATTATAGCTTGCGAAGAGTTAATGCGCCCTGAAGTTGTTGTGTATGGCCAAACCATCAATATTACACAAAAATATGAGTAAGCTTATACCGATTTCCATTGATCCCGTTTTCTATTAGAAGTGTTACACTTTTCTTGCAATGTTACACCGAAATCGTTCCATTGACCTGCACCGCTAGAAAAAGTGTACGTCAAATGAGTCTAGTGCTTCACCCGATAAATCGGCGGTGTTACACTGAAAAACGCACACATCTACATGGGAAATGTCACAACTGAATGTAATTGAGCATTAAATATCAATCTTCAACTATTACTCTACCAAATTCATCCGCAATCACGCCAAAATCTTTTAAATTATAATTTTCATCATTTTTACGTTATTTGTGATGTTATTTTTTCCCGAAAATTTCAATCTGACAAATTACACGGATATGAGCTACAATTACATTCTCATCGCGTCAAAAGTTGTTGCATTGAACTCGTTTTTTACTGATTGACGTGTACCTACAATGTGACCTATATGACTTTATCTAGTGTATATCAGTAAATATTTTGAATGGATATAGGTACATATCATGGACGGAGTATGAAGCGGTTTTAATGTTCAATCGCACAAAAAAAAAGGAAGAAAAACTGCATTAGAGGTTCATCTAATTCGGCTGAATAGGTACACACTGTTTAGTATTATTTCCACCAATTATTTTCATGGAAGAACACAGACGTAAATGCAACGTTTACAGAAACAGTATTATGTTCACTGAACAAAAGCAAGGTGTATGAAACTGCTAAAACACGCTGGACTTAATGTCGACATGTTTCACAATACACGTTTGCTTCTTGTGACAAAATTATGAAAAAAGAGTTTTTTTTTTATGGAGTATACAATCGCACAGGTTATAAACTTCATAGAAAAAAACTACAGAATTATTATTTCGCGACTATTCCTGAAAATCTCCAAACTTTCTTAACCGAACCAACTGACGTTAATCGAAAATTTGTTTCTTGTTCAGGAAACAAACTCTTTTTTATTTATGTAGACGCTATCCCGAAATTCCAAATTTTATATTTGCCTACCTACAATATATCTCTACAAACTACGGAAGTCGGCGTCTCATCGCTGAGTCATGTTAGATGCACATATGTATTTTGTTTTGCTTCTTATGCAAATGCCTTATTTTCTCGTAATTTTTTTGTATCTATTTATTTTTGTTTGCAAATAGTATTTCATGTCAGCATTAATTTATTTTATTTGCAAATATGAAATATGTAGTACTGATAATTTGCTCTTCTAAGGTACCAATTTTAGCACGAGGTCTACATACATACATATATATATACATATATAATATGGCATACAAAACCAGAATTACCTAGTTGTTAAGATTGGATTCACACCTAGCAACATATAGTCACCACCCATCGCAACGCGACAATTATTTCAACCTTCTTTCCATTATTAATGTTTTATTAAAATATAACGTTAATAGGTCGACAACAATTCAACATTTGCAAACCTGTACAGTGTAGATTTGTCCTCAAGCAATTAATGGTTTTTCTTTGTGCATAATTGTACAACGGATTAATATTAAAATACACTGCTTTTTAATTGTAAGGTACTTAGCAAAATATTTAAAACAAGAATATTAATGAGCACGTGTACATATTCTGCATTTCAAATTGATTGACTAAATCATTAGTTTTAATTATGTATATAATTATTATTTTTTTTTTTATCAAAGAAGTTATTAAATTTCTACATATTAAATATTCCGGAAATAATTTTATTTTATTAATTTTTTTTTTTCATTCATTGACTTATATAAAGTTGCGTCAGTATGTTGGCGACACGTCACTGAACTTGAAATTGTTTACAGTAAAACTTTTGATTTTGTCAATAAAGCAAGTCGTTCAAAAACTGCACATTCTATGGTTTTATTTTTTTAATGAATTTGCATTTTAATCGTAATGTGTTTGACCGATAATTTTGATCTTTCTGATACGAAGTGTGAAAATACATTGCTTGTTTGTATGCATTTGTACTATAACTGTCATTTTCTGCCATCGTGTCAAGTTTTCTTTTCTGTATAATTACTTTGATTAAGCATTCACATTAATTTTTGCTTTTATTGTATTTAATGTTAAATGCATAGTTGGTAAATTTCGAACGGGTTAGGAAAAAACCAAAAAAAATCAGCATACAGCATGATAAAATTCAATTCCTGACATATCTAAGAACACGAAACCGAACTACATGTAGAGTTGCTAAAGTTCCGAGTAGAATAGAATAGTATAGAATATATTTCTTTAGTAGTTCAAAGATCTTAAACGTACAAAGTGAATTGGAATTGTACATAATTAGTAAAATAATCGTACCACATTTAATTTGGGGAAATACATTAATTTACTAAAAACTAACTTAACTAACTAAGCTGAGCCAAACTAAACTAACGATTAATTATAGATATAGGTATAGACTCTTTTTCTATTAATATCTTTATTAGTACCTACGTATGTTTATTAAAATGAACCTAAAAAGATCGCACCAGAAGAACTGGCCACAATATGAGTAAAATAGGCAGTACTACAAACCAAGATATCTCTTACTTTGTTTTTTGAAACAATCAATGGACGACATCATATCCTACATATATATAAGTATATATTGTTTCCTTCATAACCTTAGGTAATTGCAAATCGTTACTCTAATTATGATAATCAATTTGTAGAAAAGTTTACCATCTCCTGTTTTTCCTCCCTCATATACATATGTATCTCAAGAATGTTCAAATAAAATATGTATGTGCATCTGCACTTTTCACTCCGAATACAGTACCTTGCATCCTTTCTTCGTTGTCAAATCCGTGCTTAGCATAATAGTGTAACTTCTGAGCGTTAGCATGATTATGAAAAAGTATACTATATATAAAAAAAAAAAAAAAAAACAATCTTCATCATCATCCCTTCTTCCTAAGTACTTCTTTTAAATGAAAAATGCTCACTGACTCCCATAATGACATTGGATTACAAACAAACTACAACAAACAACGCAATTCTATCTCATCATTAGTGTGCTTAATAACCATAAATAATGAATATAATTATCATTAAGCCGGCATAATTATGATTATTAACGGACATATGTACAGCGAAATTAGAGAAAACTTTAAAAACAAATTCCCAGCTTTCTGATTTGCCGCTTATTTGATAGATATTAAATAAATTATGTATAATTGATGAGCTTGTGATGATTAGCGGTAAAATAATATTCTCAATTCTTTTCTAATATAATTGTAAAAAATTGTTCACGCAAAACAAAAATGAGAAACTTCAAATACTTTTTAGGGTTTCAGGATTGGCTGTATAGGTATAGTTTTCACCATCAAGGAACAATTGATTCCCATACCAAAGAATAACCTGTTCTCACAATGATAAATAGAGCTCATCTGAATTCAATTTTTCATTTTCTATATAACAGTTATAATATCGCAGAGATATCAAGAATTCAAGGCAAATAAACACGCACTACATAATGGTTTAAAATTTGCGCTCAGTTGTACTCTAAAAGACTCCATAACTACCTAATTCATCTTATTTCCAGTAACCACGAGCAAGTCCTAAGTCTTGTCGTATCTTCCATTCACTGCTCAGTGGCATTACTACAATAAAATGAAAATTAAGAACTCTTTCTTAGTACCTACCTACATGCATATAAACATTTTCATCGAAAATTTCTTTAAAATAAATTGGCACAGCAACTAACCTGTCTTTTTCTTAAGCCAAAAAAATAAAACAAAACAATCATAAGCCTTTTATTTGATTTTATTTCATTAAAAACAAGCAATTTTTTTTTTTCTACATATGCATTAAATATTACGAGATATTCTAAATCAAAGCAAAAAAATAATATTATGGTGAAAAGTACTATGTTCTTTAATCATTGTTTTTTTTTCTATTATTCGGTTTTATGGTAATTATTCAAAAGTCTGCTGTTTATGCGACTAATTTGCAGGCCAAAAAACTTGTTAAACCGGCCAAAATCTTGTTTATCTCACAATAAATTAGTTTAACTAAACAAAAAAACGTACATATACTCAAATCACGTTTTCGTGAAAACCTTGGCATTATTAAACAAATGGACCGGGTATTGCAAATAATTTGTTTAGAAAAACTATAACATCAGTCATGTATACCTACTTGTATTTGGCATATTAATTATTATTATTGTATATATAATAAGTGTGCTAACAATACGATTGCCATAAAATTAACACTTTTCAACCTGCAAAGGCTTTATCAAGTCTAAGTAGGTATTTCGTATAATTTCGAATAGTTCTCGTTGTCGGTTCACTACAAATTTGTGATAACTAGAAAAGTAAAAATTTGCAATAATGCTGAATAAATATTTATTTACGAAGGGACTATTTTGAAATTATGGCATATTTCAAAATCAATCGTAACGTTTTGGAATGTGACTTAATGTCTTTATGAACTTCTGAAAAATACAGTTCATGATGATGATTTAATATTTATTAGATCGTTGCAGCTTACCAATGCCGCGTAATAGTTCTTCCATTTCATTTCACAGTTAGGGCTCACTAAATGCGAACTCAAAGACGGCATTTTGAAAATGACATTCATCATCAGCTAGCTATTAACTTTTACATTAAATCTCTTATCTACAATAAACGGCCAACTATCTTTTCATTCTCTTAATCTTGGTGAGCTTTGGGGAGCTAATTTTTTTTGTTTTCAGTTTTGATCTTTGTTTTCAGTTTTGATCATCATCATGCTAATTATGTGAAATTATACTTAAGCTTTTCAATTAGCTTTCAGGAAAATTGCAACGATGTCAAAAATTTGGTTCCTGAATTAAATTACACCTTTAGTTGTTGTAATCATTTTAACAAGTTCCTTATAATAATTTGTACAGCTTATTGCGTTAGTTATGGATATACATATAAAAACAAAACCGTGCTAGATATACTGATTATACCCCATTTGACCTTTGGTTCAATCTTATTTCTGCTCTCTTTCGACATATTTTCTCGCATCGTAACTCTATACTCGGGCAATTTCTTGGTAAATATTTTGTTAATATAAGCTTATATTTTCTATATTTTCATTATCAATGTTTTATTTATTTTATTTTATTTATAACGTATTTTCATATTTTATAAATCACCCTATAACTAAACTAACTAAACGATACACTCCATAATGCTGACTTACAATTTTTAGGCGATAAATCGTTGTGGGTTTTCAATGATGGAGAAGCGTTTCTTCGCATCCCATAATTTTTCATAGAAATGGCTCAACAAAATCAAGATTTCGAATTTATTTTCATTTAACAACTTTTTTTCTCAAAAAATTCAAGATATTAAAATACTAGTTTTCATGTCGCATTTAAAAAATTCAAAATCTCCAGATTAAAATAACCAAAAACACTCTTTACCCAAAATGCAACCCTTTCTGCAGTTGCAACTTTTTTGAATCTTCAATTATATTCATAAACAATGTACTTAATCATCTTCATTAACCAATTTCTCATTATCTTACCTTACCTTACTTTATTCAATAGGTATAAATTTCTAAAAAAAAAAAACATACACAATCAAGGCTGCTATGAATGCAGAAAGAATTTTAAATTGACAGAAAAGTAGGGCGTTTCGTCGATTTTCGAAAAACAAATAATAATTAAGTGGCAGTAAAATAAAGTAATGTGCTCGTTATTAGGTCCATCCATTCGAAATCTTCGACATCTTCTACAAAGAAGAACTACATTTTGTATGATAGTAAGGCAACCGTCAAATATTCCTATTTATTTCAGTAGAACGTTTGTGGACTACAATGATCCAGATCCTTGTAAGCCGAAGCCTCCTAAACCCAAAGAGAAAGAGAAAGATAAAGAGCCAAAGAAAAAACTTGAAGATACCGATCCGTGCGGTCATATGAAGGAAAAAGAAAAAGAAGATTTGAAAAAAGAACAATTGAAGGCGGACAAAGAAAAAGCGAAAGCTGAAAAGAAGAAAAAAGCAAAACCTAAAGTTGATGGATTGAAGAGGATTAAATATTGGCAGGCGAGATTTCAATGTGCAGATGGGCTACCGGTCTTTCTAAAATTAGGAATGAGGGATAAAATTCTTTACTATCTTACACTAACTCTGTGCGCTATGGGCCTGATTGGAGCTTTCCATACTTTTCTGACATTACCTTGATATTGTCTATTTATTTGTAATATATTTGATTAAATTATTTCATTGTGAAAAACATACGTTTTTCATCAGAATGTAATCATTACATCAGTATGAATTCTTGCTCATTGTATATGTACATATATCTTTTAATGTAAAAAATTGAGTTCGACGAATTTATTGAATTGAATTTATAAACCATCGAAAGGCATAATTTTGTTAAACAAAAAAGTTCTGTAAAACCCGATATGTGTCATCATAATCGAAATCCTAATTTTTCTTATATATCTAAAAGCTTATTATATATTTCTATTGGTTTCGTTCTAATTTTTTGGTAACACCAAAATTTATGGATTTATCAATAATTCTTTCAAACATTTAGGTATCTAAGTTTTGTATAAGTACTACATTGAAAGTAATCTTTATTACACCTATTATGTGGTTTAGTCATTATTACATGATTTATCACTTTTGTAAATTTCGTTTTACAGAATCGAAAAAAAAAATATATTCTTGACCTATCCGTATTATGTATAACGGTAATCTCATTTAATCCATAGTAGTAAAATAAAAGAAACAAAATTTTTAAGATAACGCAATCTACAAGCTCAGTACAATAACCGCTACGATTTTGCAATAAAATTATGCTGAAATCCAATTTTAATTCATAATTTTATTGCTGAATCGATTTGCTACTTTCTTTAAATGTAGCCCAATACAATTGTTATCACAAATTTTGATTAAATATTTTAATCAAGATCAGTTTCCTACTTCCTTGTAGAAGTTTAAGCTCTTATCGTTTTCTTATCAACAAAAAATCTAGCAATCACAATTTCAGAGTGGTTTTTCACATACATGCATACATTCTCTTTGTGAAAACGTACTAATTTGTTTATTATTTAATTTTCTAATGATTTTATCTATGCGAGACAATTGGAACTTATTTAGGTTGAATTTAGAACTTTTTATAATCATTTTTAAATATTTGAGACTAATTATTGTGTATAATGATGATCTATTGATTTGTAATAATTTACGCATAATATTTCTCACCATTTTAGTTTGGCACAGTTCTTACTCCTTATTCTTTTTATTCTATATTTTTAAAACTGCCTCTAATGTGTATCCGATCTATTTATATTATTGATAAGGTCCTCATTAGACCTTCATGAGATAATTGTTTTTTTTTAATCGACATTTACATTTTCATATGTACAGGTATTCTGATAATTATTGACGTAATGCATTTCAGTGAATGCGTCACCACTTTAGTTCAAAACGTGTCTCCGTCGCATAACAAATGAAAGTCAATCGAGTGTCACAATCATACCAAAGTGCCTACTCATTATGAACTTATTACTCCTGACCAGACGGAAGTCTTATGAATTTTAAACTCAATTGTTCTAATTGAATATTGATCGTGTAGGTGGTTTAAAAAAATACTTAATTGAACTAATTCTTACATCTTTATTTTTGCAGGTAGTTGATTTCTTGGGGCCGTTGATAAATAATAACAGTCGATTTAATGCAATTAAACACTCTTTAGATTTTCTATATGTATAAATAATAATCACGATCACTTTTTAAAATCTAATAAATCCACAATTAGACTTTTTGTTTAAAATTAACTTTAATAAGTTTAATATATAAAAAAAACACTCATTAAACAAAATAATATTTATAGTATTAATAGTGAAGATCACTAGCAAGATAATGCCTAAAGACCGCAAAAGCCGAAATAGTACTAAATAAATTCAGCAACAAAACACTAGCATATAAAGCCTCACGCGAAATTTAGACTCGAGGTCTTTTTATATATTTTTTTTAGTTGGTTATAGTTGATAAACACGCGGATGATTACACCGGCACGGCATACTTATTCGCAACTACAACAAAGAAAGACTGAAAGGCGGACAGCGCGTGAATGGCTTTTAAAGTTTTTATGACAAAAGTGCTTCTACTTTAAATTACATTTATTCACATCAATCTTTTTCTTCTATGGCTGCTAAAGTAGAGAAATTGTAACGAAACTAAAGCGAAAGAGTGGAAATTCACTATAGAGAGACTAGTCTCACCACTTTACCGTTTTGCTATCTTGTGTGATGTGCTTTTTTTTCGATCGCGGAGTCATGTGTAGACCGGTAATATTATTTACTCCTCCGGTTGAAGCACATGCAAGATGATACTAATATAGTCTAAGTTTTCGACTTCATAATTTCGTTTTGCTTTAGGAAAACCGAAATGAACATTGAGTATATTAGAATAAATTATGTTTATGGAAAATGTTGCAGAAACAATTATTAATAATTATGTTGCTAGATAAATGATTACCAATATACAAAAGCTCTTCGACTTTTTTCTCAGTCACATATTTCATTTTTTGTAGGTATCATGACGTAGCTTTCATTTGCAAAATTTAAATTAAATAAAAAATTTTAGGAAATGTTATTGAGTGAAATAGACGATCGCATCTTAACTTGTCGAAAGTATTGTGAGGTCTTCTATTACAAGCCACAAGTTAAAATTATTTTCCATATCAAGGAATTCATAATTACTCGTCAAAAAAATTCGATAACCCCTTTCAATGACCTTACAATAGCCGCCATTGACCTATATAAATTGTAAAAGAAACAGGCGTTCGTTGTTAAAAATTTCTAATTCTCGCCTTTTTCATTTCACAAAAAAAGAATTTCGTATTAATTGAAACATGAAGTATCAAGATAAATTATGAAGTTTGAAGAATTCGATGCTTTTTGAGCAACCTCAGGTGCTATCTGTGTACTAGATTGGATTTTTCCCAATCTGTAAGAACTTTTTCTCTAAACACTCCTCAGTCCACCTGTCGGTCAAGTGGTCGTCAGTTTTTTGTTCAGTCTGTAAGACTTTGAAACTCTAAGGAACCGAGATAATCAAAGTTTTCAGAGCAATTTATTTGAATATTTAAGAACTGCATAATTATTTAGTTGATTGAGTTCTTTAGTATCTATTAAGATAATTTGTTTGCGAGGCATATTATTATTAATTTAGATATTTTATTTGGTATAGTTTAAGCTTTTTTTTTATTTTTTATTTCTAAATATTTCTATTTATCTCACCTGCAAATAATTATAAAATTTAGTCTTGTATAGCCCCGAAATAAATATTATTTGATTTTGAATAAGGGATGCTCATTCTTGTGGTTGTTATTCCCAAACAATAATTTAAAATCTTGACTTTGCCATTTTCCATACTTGGTGCTCAAATTACTATTTATCTTTGATTTGCATGAAGTGTAGGTACTGCCATTCCTTTCTCTCGAAAAAAAAAAAATCCTATTACACTGCGATTACACAGTCGACAGTTTGAGAAGAGTTCTTCACAAACCATTTTGATAATTTTATGGGTAAATTTTGAGCAGAACAATTTTGAAGTTTTAATCCCTACGATAATCCGATACTTCCGACGATCGAAACATTACACTCCATAATACGTTTGTTTAATTCGCATTTCCTTCTTCCCTTCATTGGAAAACTAAACTTTGGATCGAGCACTTTTATAACCTATACTTCTCTTCTGGATGCAAGCTAACTAGCCCCTCCACATAAGATAAAATTGTTTTCGTTTACATTCTGAAAATCCTTATATAATTCGAACTTGCCAACATCGCTTTTATCTTTGTTACTAGGACTTAGTCATTTATTTTCCAGATGAACTTTGTATTTTGCAATGTAATACTTATCTACATTATCATAATAATTACCTGGCGAGTAGAATAATTCTTATTCACAGTGCAGTTAATTCCGGCGAAAATATTATAAATGCATGAAACGTAAAAGACCTTTATCACAATATTAAAATTCAGATTCAATAAAACTGATTTCGTTGCAGTTGAAACTTTTAAACGTGCATAGAGCGATCTTACCGAGACAAAAACTTTAAAAAAAGAATCTGCAGGCAATTTTATAACTTTTCTTATAAGATAAAGTCATATACGCCGTGTGCTAAGCTTGTCGTAAATACCAATATGATGGCGCTTATGACTCTTTAACTTAGTAAGCATCGGGGTAACGTAGAATACATAATTCTAGGAACCGAAATATCGTGTAAAATCCATGGCGGTGTGAGGGAATATCGGGTCTTTGGTGAAGGGGTGGTAAAGTCAGAAACTTATATTAACTCATAAACGTCGTTGTTTGTGGGTTTTTTTAATTTTGTGTTGATTTTGATTAGAAACTTAATTGTGATTAAAAACATTTGAAATGACAATTTTGTGGTTATAAAGTTTCTTTAGTTATATGTATGTTCTAAGGCTATATCATTCATTTATCTCCATTAAGCTTCCACTAGTTACTAGATATATTTGTTATTTCATATCTACATCTAATTTTTGTTTTATTTGCTGGCCTTTGTTTAGTTTCTAATCCGTCGATATTGTATAACCACCTTTGGTTTAACTCATCTAAGTTATACCATGATCGCATTTCTGTTCATTATATGCTATAAGTACTGCCATAGCAAGCAATATCAAGGAACTTTCTACAAGCGTGTGGTAACAAGACAGCACTTAGGTTAGATCTGGGAATTGAAGCTCAAATCAAATTAACATAACTCATCACGTTTTCTAATTATTGTATAAGCCAACAGGATATATCCGTTTTAACATATAGATCTAATCCATTTTACTAGTGCCTACCAAAATTATTTCAATCAACTGAATTACATAAGTAATTTCATCTAGACTATACGATGAAATAAAAATTAAGAGCTTACCGTTAAAACCTGGCAATGCAGTCACTAGAAGTTCTAAAAAAAGCTCCTTTTCATATTTTTAGTAAGTATGTATAAATAAGCAAGTATGCTCCATGCATATAATGTATATATGTAGATATTAGATTGGAAAAGAGACATCAAATGAAAATACAATACCAGCTGCACTAGCACAACACTATATTCCAAATCTAAGAAAATAAGTATTGAGTGGCAAATGATAGTAGGTACCTACATACTTAAATATTTAAATTAATTCACAATAGATATTAAAAATACCATAATTATGCTATACGAATTTCTGAATTTTAAATAACAAAAAAGGATAAGCAAATAGCCACAGACAACAAAGGCAAAGAAGTTAAGTTACTACTGTAAGCATAAAGCTGTTTCTTACTTGATATATTCTGAAAAAAATCGATATGAGACAGTCGATGGTAAAATAAGAAGCGTTTTTCCCCTACCAAAACATGGTGATACATTTTTTCTTACCGGTGAGGAAAATGAGAAATGCTCTTCAATTTTAATTTTAAAATGAGTTTTAAATAAGAAAAATATAAATTCCTATTAAATATTTATTCAATATTACTAGTAGAAAAATTGTAGTGGGAAACAAACATATACATAAAAAAGTATATATGTAGGTACCACAATCAGGTTTATTTTTTACTTCTTAAATATGTATTACTGAATACGTTGAATGGATATGGGAATAGATGTGAAATAAATCTAGCGGTGTTTTAATATTTTTACATTTTAATTTGTCGTTAAACGAGCAGATAATTAACCAACTTCATACTAATTTCAAAAATAGAAATGGACTTAATGTATTCATTCTTAATAGACCATAAAAATGTTTAATTAATAATAATGAAATCTATATCAAAGAAAAGTAAGTGAAGTGACTGCTTTCGTAGCTTTATTTACAATCGCACCCGTACTGTACTTTTTCTGATAAAGACTCCTTAATTTAATACAGATGTGGAAATACAAATTTAAGGCAACTTATTGAAAGCTTTCAACCAAGCTACTTCTATAAAGTTAATTTGGCTCCCACAAATCAAAAGTTAGATTTCTTTGTTGAAACGTGAAGTGAAAGTAACCAAACTAAAAGCACACAAAACTTTATATTGTGATGTGCTAATGTTGATGTAACTACAAATAAATACGCCATTAGATGAATTTTTTTATATAAAATTCTATTAGTATTTCAATCCAGCATCCATAAAACTTTTAAAGCCTCCAATCGCGAGAACAAAACATTTTCTTTAAAGCTTTCAAGCTGCATGTACTATACATAGTAAAATAAAAGTATACTTATAGGCGGCAAAAGATTTGTCCCTTCTCTAAAATGTAATAGACGACGATATTTTAATAAAAGTAGAAAACCACTATTTCACTTTTCATCTAATATTGCTACTACTTTCGGCAATACTGAAACAAAGAAACACAAAATTGTGTTGTAGGAATACCAACAGCATATCAAAAATGAGTTAAAAACTGCCTCACAAAGCAGGTCCGATGGTGAGCAATCTTTCTTCGGAGAATTAAGGGAGACTCATTCATGATTATTAGACAAAAGGCATAAAAATTTAGCAATAAGTGGAAGCGGTATCCTTTTTATTCTATTGAAATATCGAATTTGAACAATTTTGATGTGGACTGTTTTACATCTAGGAAAGGATATAGGGTAAAAACCGAAAATTTGTATGAAGCAAGATGACTATATGATCTCAAATATTGCAACCTATTTCGTAAAACTGTCTTTTTCAAAGTGTTGCGATTTCCAACTATAAAAACACAAGTTTTTTTCTGTTTGATTTATACGATTCCTCCATTTCTACTGGTATAATAAAAATGTGTATTCCTTTCTTGAGACTTCATAGTGATAAAGAAAGTAGCACGTCAGAAATAACACTCGTATTCCTGTTCGGTACAATATAAATGCTCTTCACCAGCTACTTTGGATTAACAGCATCCTCCTTGGCATTCTAAATTGTCTTTACTAAAAATGCCGCCCCGACCGGTGGGTGGGTCGATTGATAAACTGAGAAGTATGGGAATTAAGAATAAATTAAATCTCCATCCATTTAAAAAATCTAACTAATACCCTTGTGTATAGAAGTATCTAGTGATTGCGAAAGCTTCCTTGTTATAATGTCAGATGGCTCTACTTGTACCATTTTGAACAGTTTTGCTCACACTTTGCTAAAAGCAAAGCTGTGCAACTGAAGTGTGGACAAGGGGTTCAAAGGATAAGCTATAGCCAACATACAAAGGCTTGGCTGGGAAGTAGACAACTCCTCGATAGAATATAAAATCCACGATCGCTGGACCTAATGTAGGGAAGGCCGCAATTTTTCTTAGAAATTTACTGAAATTTTTTCCTTTGAATTGCTATGCATTATTACAGGCCGACAACGGTTGTCTGGGCCACTAACAATTTTTATGAACATAGAGTCGTAGACTCGTAAAAATCGAAAATCTTTCGGGAGAATTTTTATTCAGTCTGGTGGCCGACTGGAATTATTTTCAGAACAATCATACAATGTGTGCCGTTGTCGGCCTCCAATGAAAGACAATTCTAAGGAAAAAATTTCTTGTAAATTTCCAAGAAAAAATTGTGACTTTCCCTATATCAGGCCCAGACATCGCTGATTACATTTGAGCGAGGAATGCTGGCTTACCCTTTAGTTACGTCTGCTCTGCAGTTGTAACGCGTATACAGCACAACAAGTTACTAAGTCAAATTGCGTTTCGCAATCACTATATAGTTCTATACACAAAGGTATTACGTCTGTTTGGCAGTAGTAGCCTCTCTACACACAACAAGGTAAAGTCAAATTGCGTTTAAGGGTAAACCTTGTGTAACTATATAGTGATTGCGAAACGCCATTTGACTTAGTACCTTTGTAGAGGCGCTAGTACTGCAGAGCAGCGCAGACATAACACGTAACCAAAAAGTAAACCAGCCATGCCTCGCTCAAATATAAAATCAGCGATGGATGGACCTGATGTGATGTGGGGAAGGCCGCAATTTTTTCTTGAAAATTTACTGGAAATATTTTCCTTACAATTCTTATGAATTGGTGGCCGACAACGGCACATATTATATGATTGCTTCTGAGAAAACTCCAGTCGGCCACCAGACTGAATAATAATTCTGCGGAAATATTTTCTGTAAATTCCCAGCGGGAAATATGTCAAGGGCTTGTCAGGGGAAGCGATTACAACATAGCCAGAAAATATCTTTTCCAAAGCGCTCTTTTACCATAGCCAAGGGAATCTTTGCGGAAGCAGATCTCTTCCCTGAGTTTAGGCTTATTCGTTTTTTGTTGTGAAAAGATGACTCATATTCATCTGAAAGCGCAGCAGAGTTTTCATTTTTTAGTAGTCAGTTGAAGTGTGCGGTTAATTGAATTTTTTTAATAATATAATACAGTAATATTGCTATTTTTAACAAAAACATGCCCTTGTAATTCGTATAGATTAAATATTAAATGGAGTGCGTTCCAAGAATGCTACCCTACAGCGCTTTAAGAGTGCTTCTCAAGAACTGCATCTAAGCGCTTCCCTCTGCGGACATGCTCACTTGTCAATACTTTAGTTGCACAGCTTTGCTTTTAGTGAAGCGTGAGCAAAATTGTTCAAAATGGTACAAGTGGTGCGATCTGACGTTGTAACAAGGAAGCATTTTCGCAACCACTATATAGTTCTATACACAAGGCTAATACCTATGTATGTATGTATTTTTCCAATCTTATATATAAACAAAAATGCACTTAATTAATTAAATAAACTGAATTTTAATATTACAACAACATTGCCTTCTATAGCGAAGGTAAAATAAATTATTTTCCTATCTACCTACAGTCCAGAGTTCCTGAATACCAAAATAAACTGTTTGGCATGGACAATTATTTTACTATAACTACAATTTATTTGACAGAATTAAGTTTCCATTTAAGAAGGAAGAACGCTCCAAGTCTTAATGCAACTACAGTCGCTCCCAAACAATAGCAATCCTTCCAAAATTGATCTCCTCTCATTGTAATTTCAGCCAAAAATTTTTGAGGATACCTTTAAAATAAATTTCATCATTAAAAACATCTGAGAACTTTATTTCCAATTATTCTAAACAATTAATTAGATATTTACATACCTGTAATGACAGTAACTTGCTAGCTCACAATCCAAAACTGTACGACCTTCTCCATAAATAGCACCAACATAACCTTCTAGACCATACCGAAGATAAGATATGTGACTGCCCCATTTTAAATAGTTTGGAAGATCACGTAAGGTGACACCAAATCCAGCAAACATCATCATTGGAATAGTCAAAACTGGTGCCAAGAATGTGCCATTCTATATAGAAGAAACATATTTATTTATTTTATGTTTTTAAGATATCTGAGTTTATTATTCTTTTATTTTGATTATAATAATTACCACAACATCAAACCATCCTCCTATCATCAGTCCGATGCTTTGTCCAACGAAAACTACTAGCAAACTTATAACAAAGAACATTCCAAATCGGAACCATTCCATAGGCTGGTAACTAAGGAAATATATCATCACAGAAAATATCAGACAGCAGGCTATCTGGAAAATAAAAGAAATTATTAAATAACGGTGATTTGTTGAAACAAATCAATTAGTCATAGTTTTCCTCCTGATAGACGCCTACTGACAGATCACTGAAAAACACTAGCCGAAGACACCGGAATCTATTGCAGATCACTATACCAGAAGCCAACATCTTCCTAAATAAATTATTTTTCACATCAGAAATAAATGAAATGTTGAAATCTGTCCAGAACTGGAAGGGAAACTATAGAACTAATGATGCTTCTGATGAAGGACTGCGATAACAGATAGTAGTTTTTTTAAGTCCCCAAGCAGTTTTTGAGCCTATGCAGGGTAGCAAAAAATAGGATGTATCGTTCAGAAGCTCTAGGGTAGGTAACTCATGAAGAATGATGCGAAAATCTGCGTCGCCCAACAATGTCTCAACATTAGCTAACTATGGTTACCGAATTTTGTATGACATACAAAACACCCTCTATAATATTTTAATAAAATAATTTTCCCCAATAATGGCTTATTAATTCTCCTACACCACCTCTACTAGCTTGCATATCTAATTCAGATATTTTCATAATCTGGAGACTTTTGAAATACTGTCTGCGAAAAATTCTTAGCTTGTTATAAATTCTAAATGTCTAAATGTAGATGTCTGAGCTGGTAAATATAAAAAAAATTATGGGGTAGGTGTAGATAATAAATTTAATACAAAATACGGGCGGACATCACGCAATTCAAGGAAGCAACCATGACTTAATACTTACTGAAATTGGCAAGTCTAGAATGTTGACAGAAATATAGTACGCCTTCAACGAATACCATCGATTAAAATGTTCTTTTAGTAGTATAGACATTTCCATAGGGACTGCAATTAGAAAAATTAATAAATTTTAATAACCAACTACCTAGTTACAATAATATGTTGATACCTACATGTTAGTACAGTCAGCATCATGGTTGTCATTGAATGATGTATTAAAATAGCAAAAAGTAAGTTATAATTGTCTAACACTCTAGAGCCTTCATTTCCCGCATCAATATAAAGAAACCCTAACATTATAGCCAAAAATATATTAACAGCCACTCTAAGATGTGTCAGTGTTGTATCACGCTTTGTTTTTATTACACCTCTCTTAAGAAGAACTTTTATTTGATTTTTGAAAGTTGTATCTTCTAAAGCATTTGATTTTGAGCGAGGTGGCTTTGGATATTTTCGAATTAATGCTTCTGCTTTTAGAATTTTTGATGGATCCTCGAACCAATCATGAACAGATCCATTGCCCATTTCTCCAACTAGAAGTTTTACCTTGTCGAGTCCATATTCTCCGCAAGCCAATTCAATAACTGCAAAAACAAATTTCATACTTGTTAGTATATAATATTGTTTGTTTTAATTTTAAGAAATTTTTTATAATTTGTAAGCAGAAAAATACACAAAAAAAGATCCACTCTAATTCATGCAACTCTCTTCACTTGAAGAAATCAAACAACGTTCTAATATAAAAAAAAAAATATTTTTATATTAATAAAAAAATTTTTTTATATTAATCCATCAAATATATTCTAGAGAATGCATTACTTTATAATAAGTGAACAGTTTGGGGTAAATAAGCAGTTATACTTACTATAATCAGCAGGATTATGGTACACTGGACAAGGCAAATTTACAGCTTGTAAAAATGGTACTAGTTTTCTTGTACTTCCTTGATATATATTTTCTCCGGCGGCCAACAAATAGACCTGATCGAATTCTTGGAAAAGTTTTGCTGAAGGTTGATGGATGGTGCAAATAATGGAACGACCTTGGGATGCCAAGGTTTTTAATAATCCAATTACCTTATTGCAAGAATAACTGTCTAAACCACTGTAAGGAGAACAAAGAAATTAATGATGACTTAAACATCTGTCGAATTCTGTATTGTATCTATTTTTACCTTGTTGGTTCATCTAAAAACATAATTGTTGGATTGTTGATCATTTCCAAGGCTATTGATAGTCGCTTTTTTTGTCCACCAGAAAGCCTTTTCGTTAATGTTCTGTCGTGCTCATATAAGCCCAATAAAAGAAGAATATCCTCTATCTAAAAAATAAAAGATTTTTTTCAATATTTGTTTGGATATTTCGTTAAAGGGGTCTCACCCTCGATTCCTTAATATGTTCTGGAATATTGGGCCCTAATTTAAGTTGTGATGCTGTTCTCATATTTTCCATCACTGTTAGTAAGGGCTGCAGTCTGTCGTCTTGGGTAATGTAACATGACATTCTCCTGAAGGCAGCTAAAATTTAAATTATTATTGTAATATTAAATACGTATAGATAACGGTTACAATATGCATTACTAAATGTTTGATAAATTTAGCTACAATTCTAGAGCGATGTAAAATATGAAATCATAAGGCAAGATCTTTGTTGTGTTCTATATATACAGGATGTCTAGAAAATCCTGGAGCAAATGGAAGCAGGAGATAAGGAAAGTTATTTCCAGTCAAACTAACTGGGTTATCCAATTGTTAATAGTTTAAAACTATAGGGAGATAAATAAATTAAGGTTTTTTTCACGAAACACCCTATATCTTCAGAAATATAGAGTATTTGATTTCTTTTAAGACGTTATTATATATAGCTGCGTGGCGTTTCCAGCGCCCATACACGTTCCTCGCAACTCTAAAGTCAAAATTTAATTTTTTATAATTTTTTGTTTTGATTTATTGTTTTTCTTTAATCATCCCATCCACACTAACTAACTTATGATTAGAGTGTTATTAGCACTTTTAGAAGCAAAAACTGTTCAAAAATTCATCAAAATGACGTGTTATACAAAAAATTTGGAAAGTTGCAAATATACACTTATATTAGACATACATGTATATGACTGCACATTTTCAATTATGTGTTTCGAAATATACAAAAGAGAGCATCAAAATCCTGAAATAAATTGTTCAGGAAATCTCTAAATTAAGGATCTCAAAACATGCGCAATTTTACGAATAATTTTTTATAATTAATTTTTCCAAAAAGGATTACATCAACAAAATTATGCAATTAAGAATAAATAAAAACTATCGGAGCAAAAGTTAAATTCATTCAATTAAACATAAAAAAAATATAAAACATTTTTTATATTCTAAAATTGTTAATACCAGTTTAAAGACTATGATTAAGTGAAAAAATGCATTTACTCCTCATGCAATAAAACGAGTTGAATATTTTATTAGACCAACGCGTGCCTATATAGTCTATAAGCTGTGCTAGTGAAAGAAGAATAAAAAGGTTTTATTCATTCCTGCCATGAATTTACATATGTCAAAGCGCATAATCGACTGTTAAAAAAAAAATTCTGCACATATTTAAAATACTCTCAAGATTTAGATTTAGATTGAGATACATAGATTTATAGAGTTTATGGTATCTTACCGGTTGTTAGACAAGTTTTATCAAAAAAAAAAAAAAAAAAATTTTTAGCCTATATATTAACACTTTTACTTAATAGGTCTTGAATAATTTATCTCTGCCATTAAACTTTTTTTTTCTTTTGTGACATTGCAAAATCGCCACTACGTCACATGACAGTAACCGGTGCTCTTTGGACTTTAATTTGAATACCAGATGCTGTTTTACCTATGAGATTTCAATTCTTTGCCTACTGGTTCCAATTATCATATTTCCTATACTTTGTATTATGGAAAAGGAATGTATTGTAATAAAGTACATGTGATTAAGTACACAACTATACAACATTTGTGTTTCTTAGAAGATGTAGTAAGTTCTCGAAACGTTAAATAATGAAATAAAACAGTGTTAGATTAGCAGGAAGAACAGATTATTACATTGTATGTAATGTACGTTTAAAATTCGTTTGTATATTTTGAAACAGGGCAGAATATATTCGAGAAAAGGAAATGACGGAATTTATAATGTAAAGACATCTTCTAAGAATATGTTATCCGCGGTGTCAGAAAACTAATTATTTTATAACTCGTAACTGAAAAGATAAAAAATCTGATTGAACTATTACCAATTAAAGCATAACTTAAATTAAATTTGAATTAATTATATTTTTTAAGCTACAAATACAATGATTTGCAATGCTTTCAACACAAATAGAATTTGTCTACGTTAAATTTAGGTTATAACACTTGCTGTTATCTCTAAACTAGTAAGGTAGCTGCGGTAAGTAAGGCCCACCTAATTTGAAAATGCAATAAATCAAGTATTTCGTGATATAGAACTACAAGAACAAGTTTTCCGTGAAGTTTATTTATTTGCACAATTAAAAAAATAGAAAAAATATAGTAGAAGCGGGTATTTGAAAAAATAGTTCAGTTTAATAAAACCTTTTCCAAGGGCCTTATTAAACTACCACAATATAGTAAGTCTCAAAACAAAAATTAATTTTTCAAAATCTTAATCAAAGGAATGATTCCATTTAAAATAAAAAAAGATCGGTTATTTTTAATAAAAATAAAAATGGGCCTTTTTGCCCCCTGACTAGATTTTACAAAATTACTCATTAATCAAATAAACACAATGGTGGGCGAAAATAAACATCGAAATCATAAACCATATTATTTAACGTTCAAACTAAACAAGTTACTACATGTGGAAATAGAAATTAATCAACGGAACTTATGATTTTGTCTAGACGAAAATTATAATTCCAAGCAGTTATACTCCTGTTTGTGACGTAGCGTTCGCTACTGGCAAGATGGCGGTGCGACCTGCTAGACGCCCCCTCGACGGCGTTCGTGTCGACTTATTGCATGTGGGCATAAAGTATGAAGTTGCTGCGATTCATTTTATTAGCAATTTTTAAATGTGGGCCTTATTACCCTCCGGGCTTTATTTACCGCAGATACCTTATTCTAAGGAAAGAGTGCACAACGCAATTTATTGCTGTCCTATTTATAAGCCGTAATGTTTTATCTATCAGTTGTTTTTTGAATAATCTATGCAGGGAACACTTTTATCCATTCTCTCTCTCTCTCTTTTTCTCCCTTTCTCTCTCTTTATATAAATATCCTCTCCCTCTCTCTCTCTCTTTATCCTTATATCTCTATCTATCTATCTGTCAGCAGTAAAAAGAAAATGAGTTTGATAACTGATTGAACCTGATGGAAACAAATTTCGTTCATACCATTAGAATATTAGAAAATGAATTGTTGAATCATATTTTATAATTTTTGATGATACATGTTTTCCTAAATTATACTTAATTTTCAACAAATAAAAATTTTGCTTTTATACTGAACGGCAAAAAGTACCCACAGAGTTCCTTATGTAAATCAGACGTTGGATTTAATACTTATTTATTTATTGAAAGCGTAATGTTAAATATGAAAATTTGTTTTCCATATACTATATATACATTATAGTAATATGTATTTTAGTTAACTAAATATTCTTTGATATTAAATATTATGCTTACTAAGATCTCTCCTACGGCCGTTTGTATAAATAGAACCATCAACTCCTGTTGTTTTGTATCCAGACAGTACATCTAAAAGTGTTGATTTTCCAGCTCCCGATGGTCCCATAATTGCTATTAATTGGCCACCAGGGAATTTTCCATGGATATTGTGTAAAATTTCTTTAGTTCCTGAAATTAATAATAAAATTGTTTAATAGTTATGAGTGTTATATAAATAGTTATAGTCTAGCTACATATGTAGATTTTATACAAATACAAGTATATTACAGAGTCTAGTATGTAGTTTTATAAGACTATCAGCAATTCTTCCTTAGAACCACGTAGTATTATCACATAATTCAGAGTATAAACATTGAGACAAGATATTTTAAACAGGCGTCTTACGAACCTCGAATTTCAACGAAATTTTTACGCGATTATTCTATAGACTTCTTCGTTCAAATAATCGTCAAAATATTTTCTTGCATTTATTACACTAAGATAGATTTGCTAAATAGATTAAATAGTCGCTTTGCTTAACTTTCAAACATCGATCAGTAAAATTTCGCCAACTAGATTTTTTTTTCACAAGCCGAAATTGGAGATGCATCAGGTGAGCGTGAGAGTTATGCGCGATTAACGTTATTCGTTATTTCTTTAACTTGTGCTAAAGATATAGACTGTAGACGGAACATATATATGCGAATACCGAATATTAACAACATAATTGGTAACCATCTTCCGTCATTGTATATTTACCACTCGAGGATGTCTACGCGCTTTCAGCCGGTCAATATTTTGCGATATTCACTAGTCATATTTGACCGGCTTTATAAACCGCAGTTTAGTTATACATTTGCAAATATATTTCCTGATAATAGTTTAATTAAATCTTTCTTTTGCTTTCCTTATCACATAACTTCTGAATTTCTATGACTTTAAAACTATATTAAAAGCCATTTAATCAGGGGGTAATTAAAGCAAAAAAAAAACACGATTAAAAAAACGTGTTTACTCTTATGTGCGGGTAATTCAAAATCCAAGATTATTCTGTAATCAACTGAGAAAATATGTCATAAAATGACGTAAAAGTAATTAGCAAAAATTAAATGTAAATATTTCAATGTGGAATGTCGTTGTGACTGACTCTTGGACTTTGAAAACAATTTTTTTTTCTTCCACCCCGCTTTATCGGCAATATTTGCAATAATTATCTCAAGCCATGAATTATTTAATTTCGTAAGGTCAATAAATAGTAAAAATTTCAAAGAGTACTGCTGATTATCATGCTCTATCCATTTTATAACTTCCGAAATAAATGCCTCGTACTTAATTCTTCGTTAAATCTAAAGGATTTTTTAAATTTTCATATATCATTTTTTTAGTATCTGCTTGCATTGAAGATCCTTGAAATTTTCAAACAATGCAAATTTTAGTGATTTTACAAAAACTGTCATCTTGAATCTCGAGTTGGTTATCATCATCATAATTTCATGCCACGATGTCTGTTAATTTCAAAGAGAAATTAAGTAAGAAAAAAAAAATTAAAAAGAAATCGTGAGCTTCCAGAAACTACAGGTAATTAATAAGGCATGTGACGTACTTTGCAGAAAATAATATTTACTTCTTCTTAGCAACTAAATTTCATAAATAGTTGCGTTGAGATTCTTCCCAAGATAAAATTTATCCAAGGCTACGCATAAGGTACCATTTAAAATATTAGTGGTCGAGCAAGTTGTTCACAAAAAAGTATTGAGATAAAAAACGCTCAGCGTCATTTTATATACTTACAATGTGAATGGAAATGTCTTCAACTTCAATATACATAATTCTCGGTAAATCTAAACAACTTACATATGTATAACTGCTGTATGCGGTAGAGTAGAGGTTACGAATTCTCATTTATTTTCTTGCAATTTATATAGTGCAAAATTTCTACTAGCCATTCAAAAATAATCGTTTCGAAATTAGAATACACTATAAATGTATATTGTGAGTTCTACAGTTCATATCTCAAAACTAAGATTTTTAATATGGCGTTCAATAAAGAATACATAATTGTAAAAGTGCTAAAATATCAATGACATTAGTTGTTTGTACATACTGTGTACATACGTATATGTAAATAATAATAATAACTTTCATATATGTGTAAATAAAAAATATTAAACAGATAATACATTTCGATAACGATAGGTACATACAGTTCTTATATACAGAATATACCCAAACGTAATCTGAACCTGGAAGACATTGCTTATGAATCACTTTCTTCTTGCCATAATGAGCATTTTCAATGATAATAATAATTTAAAAATTGAGTTCTTAACAATTAAAATGGTAGGGTTTCATGGTATAAAAAATATTTTCTGTTGCAACTTTTTTTCGTTTGCGATACATTTTCTATAAAATAATTGAATTTAATCGGAAAATTTAAGAAATCACAACTCTTTATGAGAGAGCCAAAGCACTAAGAATTATAAACAGAGGCTCGTTAAGTCTTGATTAAGCTTTTTGGCTAAACTATAAACGGTGCTAATGATTTTAATGAAATGTGGTGGATCTACCGCTTTCAGGTGCGAGAAAACAATATAGCTAGATCTCGAAATAAAGCAGCTCATTTAGGGGTTGAATAAACGATTTGCAAACATATAAAGGAATTCCTGTTTCTCAATACAAATACCAAATTTCTAATTTCGTTAGCACTTTTTGTTGCGCAAACAGTATTTCTGAATGTTGAATGAAATTGATATGACAAAATTATGATTTTGAGAGCCACACCTTATAATCCACCCACCGACTTGGTGTGGTGACCCTGAAACATGATTCATGTTGTAGATAACCGTTTTGGATATATTTTTAAATATGAAGGAATTATTTTGAGTTACCCTGTTATATTAGTTTATTATATTGGATATACATGTATATTTTATATTGAAGCTGTTATTCGCATAAAAACAAAACGTTGTACTACGTACATATGTATGTGTTGTTCAAGGGTAAAAAGAAACAAGAAACAACAAAATTTATTTATATAATGCAAACTGGGGGGTGTCGAGTATATTTTTATAATTTACCATCCGTGTAGAATATTCCTACCGCAAGTATCATTAAAATCGGTTAATAAATACAAGGTAGCTAAATAACCAAAAGAAATGTATTGAGAATTTTTTTAATCTGAATCCATAGAATTGAGATACAATGGTAAATATCTTAATTCAAAATAAAAGAATATTCTACATGAATAACTTTTGTAGAAAAATAAGTTAAAAAGGAAAGGTGAATCAAAATTATTACTTGCACTTGCATATGTATTAAAATTGTCTTCGGTTAATTGGTTATATAGTCATTTACGTAGTGACTGTTAGCCCTGAATATGTATAACCGGCTTCAGCAGCCGATTACAATTCATTCATATGTTATAAGATTTTCGCTAATGACCATGAATTTTTAAACTGTCACGACTCGTTTTTTTTTATATATATATAGATACATATATAAATTAACCCAAAACCGGCCGGATTGTTATTTTCAGAGGTTCCTGCAATAACAACCTTGTGGTATAACATACCATCAAAAGTGAGCGTGTTTAGACACAAAAATTTTTGGAACTTGCGATTGTGAGATTTTGTAATCATAATCCTTCGCCTTTAAAGTGAGGTGAATAAATGCAACAAGTCAAATTCAACAAAGTATGTACTTCAAATTACTTATCAGGAATTATATAATAAAAAAAAAAGGAAGTTAATTAAGCGATAAGACATGATGAAGAATCCGTATATACACTTGGTTTTTAAATATGTACTTCACATTATACACTGCACACTTTGAACCTTTCTCAGAATTTTTTTGCTTTTTATCCTGTTACCAAATATGGTGAAAGCATTTTAAAATCATTCACTTATCACATATCTCACTAAATTATTTCATTTTAATTTCAAAGAAACACTCGTAAATCATAATTACAAATTAATGGCTAACTTTTATACTTATATACTTATCTTATAACTATTTTACTCACCTTTTCTAAAACCTTCATTGACAGTGTAACACACGTTTTTAAATTCCAAATCGACAGCTTCACGTGGTGGTAGATTAGAAAAATTACCATCACTAAAATCTGGATCACTTTTAACAAACACTTCCGCCGGTTGCAGATCCATTCTTGTATTATTCAAAAGGATTCTCTCGGTATTATTATTTGGTACTGTTGTAGCATTATATACAGGTTTTTCCTCTTGAGTAGATAAAGCACCTACAGCTAGCTCTGCACTAGTTTCGGCCTGGACGAACTCCATTATAATTCACTGTTGTTCACACAAACAACTCTTAACGCTTACTGAGTTTCCCCTACTTAGCAATTTCTTTCTTCACACCACGTATAATTTTGAAGGCGCATAGAATTCTTATCAGACGAAGCTCGGTATATTGATCACTATTATACTTTTATCGCTAATTAATTTTATTTTATACTTTTTGTTTGTTTCATAGTGCACTCACTTTTGAACTCTACTGTAATCAAGAAAAAAAACATTTACACTGATATTACTATATGCATTGATTAATTATCGCTACTTCGTCACTGATCATGTGAAACATATAACCTTGGACATGGTTTTGTAAGTAAATACATACATATACTTGACATTAAGCATATTGATGAAAAATAAACGCGATCTTACAACGAAAGTAAGTGGAATCTTTTGTAGAAGGTTTATTTTATTTAAATTGTAATATTTCATTTATTTTTTCCATGCTGGATTCTATGATTGTATATGTACAAGAGGCGTACAGAGTTGTGCAGGGACTATATAAAACATAGATCAAATAATTTTATTTATTTTCAGAATAAAACTCTTAAAAGTCTCTTGTAATAATACAGAGAGAGAAAATCTATTGAAATAGGCTTATTTTTTTTTTTTTTTTTTTTGTCTTTCATTCATATAATGTATACGAAACGCTATCGGCCTATCGTCGGTGATACTGCATAACCACGAGACTACCATAAGAATAAGAATAATAAGAATACCATAACCGCGCAACTGCATAAAGTAGCAAAATTCCAATTTCGCAGTTAATGATAACAGAGCTGGAAATCACTATTTGGTTTGTCAATTTTATGTCTAAAAATCCAAAAGATATGGTATTTCTCGTCCTGTTCTAGAGCTCAGTAGCAATAATTTTGAATAATAATAAAAAAGAATTTTAATGTCTACTGAAAACCTTATTTTAATTTTAATTTACGTGGTAACGACATTAGCAGTCTCGTGGTACAGGTCCAATTATTGATTATTTGTCAAGAAAGAGATTTTTCCATTTTCCCAGGTTGCACGAGGGATTTTTTGAACGGAATCAAAATAGCTCTTTTTTCTCAATTGAGATACTCAACTAAATAGTATATTCTTGATGTGATAAGTTGGGTACGAAATGTCAACTTTCAAAGGGTCGACCAGGTGAAATTGTCGACTTAGCCAAAATCGTAATTTTTAAAAAGATACCTACAACAAATTTAATCGCAGAAGTAAAGTCTAAGTTATTTAGATTTGCTTACAGATTTGACATTTATTATAATATATTTTGTTTTTTCAATATCCGACATTTTGACTTCAACCGACATTTTGAAAGTTGACATTTCGTACTCCACCCGAATGGTATTCAAAAACGGGCCGTAGTCGAAGAATCTTTTCGGTAAGAGCGGTGATTTCTCTATTTGCTTGAACATAAATACACTTTTTCCCCAATATCGGATGGACGAAATTATTAAAGTAGCTTCAAGATCATGATATCAAGTGTCATGTTTCCAATCGTCTACTCCAATATTAAGCTGTCAGAGCAAAAAAACGACAGTTTTCCTGTTATCTATGACTCAAAGCCTACTAACCCTTATCATCATTATCATATCAGAATTTTAGCTTTAGAATATCAAGGGAGGTATTTTTTGCATATTTCGGGCTACCAATTCACCAAAACCTTTAAATTTTTTTTATCCTTGAAATCAGCCCTTTCAAACGATACCCACAAGATACGAAAAAAAATTGTTTAGCTGGCCCATCCCGCCCCATCAAAAATAAAAAGAATTATTCAATAATGTTCGACTGTCCATACCCTAGTAACCACAATTCCGATATCCTCACATTTTCCAAACTATACTAACAAAATATTGGACGGAATTCCAATATTTTTCCAAAAAAAATCCAACACAGAACGATGTCTTTACATTTTCCGAAGTTCTACCCTGCTCTATTTTGCCATTCCTAGGAAAATCTAGCGACTTTCTAATGAAATTTTATATGAGATAAGAATTGGGAAAGTAATGAACAATTTTGGACAATATTTAAAACTGTCTTTGATTTGTCCATTATTTTTCTGAATAATTCGGTATATAAAAATAGATGGAGAAACTGTGGACATACTGCAGAAAAAGTAGAAATTGAAATCTGCACTTTGTCGAAAGAAATTTCCATACTCTTTCCTTGATTTGACAATGTTTTTGGTAATTTACCGTTCTTTTTCTTTTTATTTGTTGAAAAAGTGTGGATTAACAGTCGAGCTGAAAATCTGAACATGCTATGGATATTCTTCAGAATAAATCTGTACTATATCCAGCTTTTATCCAATAAAATTCCAATGTTTTATTGTTTCTAAGAAAAACTGCTTAGGGTTTTGCTATGGAACTGAATGGTGTCGTGAAATCACATGCATTTAGCGTTGCGTTCTTCTGAGTGAAATGAATTTCACATTATGATCAAATTTGGCAAATAGATAAAAACAATGGCAAGAAAATTGCTTCATATTTAATATTATATATACTATATATATAGTGATAAAATTTAATGTTGTAGCATTTTCTATTTAGTTTTAGAATTTTGCGTGGAGAGATTTGGTGTACAACAAGGGATAGATGCGCAAGATATATTTCCCAAAACCCTATTTAGAATAAAAGACTCCATAAAGAAAAAATAAACAGCAGAACAATAAAATAAGATATAAATTTAGTTATTTTATTACTTTTAAGACTGATTTTTTCTTTCTTTTTATAATTGAATTGTTGTTTTGTTTGAATGAATTTTTTAAAAATAAATTTTATTTTGGTAACAATAATATATTTGAAATGCTTTTTGTTGATTGTAGTAGGGAGAAATTCTGATTTCTGAAGAATTTCTGTGGAATAATTCTGCAGGATATCCGAACACACCCTCCATAGAGTATCCGTGGAGTATGTCCGCTAAATTTCTAAAGACATTGCTCTTATGATTTCCGAAGTATTTCTGTGAAATAATTCTGCACAATATTCAAAGAAACTCTCCATAGAGTGTCCGCGGAAATATCCGCTACGTTTCAAAAGACATTGTTCTTAATTTTTCTGAAGAAATTCCTTAGAATAATGGTGGCATATTTTCCTCGGGCAGCGTAACTTTTGCCCCGTGACAATCCCATAAAATTCTTTTGATATTCTTGGGAATATTCCACGGAACTGATTCTTCGGACAGGAAAATTTCCTAAGAATATCTGTTGAACATCCTAGGGCTTGGTTGATAGGGTATATGTGCCCGTCATGAAAACTATTCTCCCAAATTTCGAATTCACTGTCACGTAGTTTTCGAGAAAAACGTCTATAATAGACAGCCGCACGAACAATTTTATAAGGCTTTCGTTTCTTTCTTTTGTTTTACGGAATCCTAATAAGAAAAAAACATTGTGGATGATCGTAACTCGGAACTATGTATCAAAAGTAGAAGCACTCTATTTGATTCCCATTCAGACTTCTTTGAGATTTTGGTATTGAAGTTAATTGTCAGCATACTTTATTATGTATTTGTGTAAACGATTAATTTTATCAAAACATTTGGATTCCTACCAAGTAAAAATCTACTTAAAATATATAATATGTTCCGTCGACTTTTTGTCTGCATCGAATTTCATAATCAGTAGATACACAGATATATTTATATATTGGATAAATTCCAAATCTTTTTTCCTGGTGTTCATAATTTTTCCATTGACTTGATAAGATTGTTTTTGGGCATATAAAAACAAAATAACCGACTTCAATTTAAAACTTCCAGCACTTATCACATATTATCAAAGATTATAGGTGATCGTGTCAATAATAGACAAAAGAAAAAAACACATTCGTTTCTATTTACAACTGAACTTAGCTCTTTTCAAAGTCCAAACTTATTGTGATAATGAAACAAAGCTTATAGTAGTCGATTGTAAATTGTAAACGGATTGTACATTAAGTATCAAAAATCATGAATTGACTAAAACTATGTAGAATTCTTGATGAGACCTCATTGCGTAATTCATAACTGAGTAGATACATATTCTAATATCTAACGCATATGTATAATTACAAGATTTCAATGAAATAATTTTTTTCTAACATGGATTTACTATGTACATAAATATGTATATGAACCAATATTTCTAATGCATTCCGTTTGATTGCTTCAATGCAGAGTTAGCATAATGTCACAAAGATTATACTTAAGGTGATGTCTTTCACTATCAATTTGAATCTGCACAAAAATAAATGAAAATGCCCCAGAGTTAAGACAATAATGAAAGATCTTTATACAGCATTAAGTCATGTTATGAATGCTGTAAATTACATACATATAAAAAATGTATTAAATAAACGTTATCCCCCCGGATAAATATTCAGTTTCGCTGACCAAAGAAGCTGGAGCTACACATTTTGTGCAACGGTTATACTTCCTAACTCCAGCGCTAGTTTTTCTTTTCTCAATAAAACTAAAACATACACACTTCAAAATAAGACAAGAAACCTGTTTAAAAGTCCAGCGGAAAGTTTTGTAACCAACCATGCGAGTTACGAGTAATATCAGTAGCAAATCAACCAAAATGCATATAATGTATGAAAGTTGCAAGTTGCAGATTTTCTTCCATTGCTATCCAATATCAAAATATTATGTATACCAAGTTGACGTCACTTATTTCACATAACTGTATTATTTAATTATTTTTTAAATTCACTCGCGAAAACATTTCTTGAAGTTCAATCGAAGTAATTCTAGTAATTTTTGTATTTGTAATACTAACGTAAATATGCTATTATTACGATATAATTATACAAATTGGAAGTTGTCGAAACATTGATGATCAATTAGTGTCGCGAAAAAAACTCAATACTTCTTAAATATATTAGCTATAATTCAAAAGCGCGTTTACCCCAACTTTAAGACATGCATATAGACATGTATAAAGAAAAGAAATGACCAGAAAATGTTCTTGAGTATCTTTTATATAAAGAAGCTAATAGTCTCAAGCGAATCTTGTTACTGTTGCCCTCGCTGTACCGCAAAGTTGTTATCACGTTGAACGACGACAGGCGAATTTGCAGCCTACAACTTTTAAGTCTTTGCTCACTACGCTTCATCAGCAGCCTGAGCTAGAGGCACCTCTTATAATTTCTTGCTTCTTAACATTGTCGGCTTTAAAGCTTTAATTTTTCTCAAGTCAAGCTAGAAGCTTTCGTCCGTTGATGGTAGTTCCGTTAGGATTTTGGAAAATGTCTCACTATTGTTATTTAAAATGGAATAATCTTGTACAATTATTAAACATTTTTAATTGGTGAGAACGTCATGAGTTTTAGAATCGAAATATTACTTATTTATTATTAACCTGGGTACACTTTTCTTGATTTTTGTATTTTATCGTTACATTTTTATACCCTAGATGAAATCTATAGGTAAGTTTGTCATTCCGTTTGTAACACCTCGAAATAATGCTGGTAGAGCAAAATGGATTGGACACCCATTCATAATATTAAAAGTTATTTTGATTTTTGCATGTCCGTCCGTCTGTGCGCACGATAACTCGAGAACGCGTATACTTAGAGATCTGAAATTTTGTACACGGACTTTAAAAAAAAAAGTAAAATTAAGTTCGAAAATAAGACAAATCGGGCAACTCCTTCATGGGGTTGCCATACAAAACTTTCGTTTTCCACTATATATTTGGACACTGCCTGAGAGCTGAAATTTGGTACATGATGTTTTCATGGTACTAGCAAATAAAATTTCAAAAATGGACTAAATCGGGCAACTCCTTCTTGGTGTTGCCATATAAAAATTTAGGCTTTTTACGTATACTGTGAAAACGATCAGTTCAAGACATTTTTTTGTACTAAAAACTTCTTCAGAATACAAAATCCCATAAAATTGGTTATAATCATTTTTTCTGTCCGGCATAACCGTTCTAGAAATATATGCGAAAATCCACTTCAAAAATCAAACTTGCACAGAAGGGTGACAATACGAAATTTCATACGGGCATTCATCTAGGGTATCATAAGAATTGGTCTTAAACCAATTCTAGCTTTTTTACTTGTTTTCTATAGTTTTTATAAATTGTAGATAGGTATATATCCAGTCCTGGATATCATTTTCGAAATTACAACCTTAACATGAAGACTGCGTTCTATACATAGGTCTAGTAGTGATCACCTCCTCTTTGGCTTGCATTCAATCAGCATATTTTTAAAAATTAATGCTTTATGTTAGCATAATATTCTTCATTAGTAGTTTTTTTCTCAGGCAGGACCGGTTCAATTATGTAGTTCATGGCCTTCATAAGTGAAGATATTGTCCTGCACAATTCTCTAAAAATAAAAATCATATATGAGCGGTGTAGATAACAGCCGCGCAATCAAAATTGTTAAAATAACCACAAAGATGCAATATAAGAAGAAGATTTGATTATTTAACGACACCAAATGCTATTATTGCCAATATTGCTCAATTGTTTTGCATCCTTTAATAATATTAAGACTGACACTAACGATACAAGTCTTTATTAAACCTAGTACTTAATTGAATGTAATAAGGGTCATTACGCGTCATTAGCACATAGAACACATGCTAGTAGACTGGGAGTAGCGATTTTTCCAGGAGCTGTAAGGATTCAGAATGAACCGAGTACGTCCAACACATAATTTGCGAGTGGTTCGTTCTAATAAATAAAAGAGGTAGGCTACTTCTTTGCAAAACTGGGTGAACTGCAAATTAAAGAGTTCAGATGTATCCTGAGATTCTTAAGAGAAGCAGAATGGATTTAAGCCGGTTTCAAAAGGGTTACCCCATGAGGTCATAAGACACAATAGGTAGACCCACTGGAGGTCTCAGTGAAGCAGGCTAGTTGCTTCTAGCGGCACCCTCCTTACTTAACCTAATCCAAAACCTAGTATTTACTGCAATTTATCTCCGCCGAATGAATTATTTAATTATTTATGTTAACTTATTTTTATAAGAAGCTGAATACCATTTAAGTATTGAGTTTATATTTCTATTTTAGTTGGCTTTAAATCAATTAATAATTTAAGTGATATAAATCTATTTTTTTCTTCTATATCCTTTGCTTGGAAATGCTTTTAACTGAACATATACACTTCCTAACGACATTTGTTACTGTATCAGTGTCATTAAGGTAAGACAGCACCTTCCCAGTAGGGTTTATATGACGCAGGTAGTCGTCTCGGAGCAGACCGACGGGCTCGGGGAGGAGCCTAAACTTTCAATGAAGAAAATTCCTTACAGGTATAAAACTTTATGCCTCATATTCTAGAAGGTTCAACGAATCTTTTAAGCCAATAAAACAAAAATTGATTTTCTGAAAAATTTACAGTGGCGATACCCCTTAAAATTTTTTGTTCTACCTACGCATATAACTATCTATTTCATACGCAAGTAAGTGTACAGTTTGTGTTGTATTGCTCTTTTAATTTTAATGGATATTGTACCTTTTTGGTTCAAAAATAATGAGCTCCGTGCTAAACGAAATTTTAGCGAATCCCCATTATCGGTCCTCTCTTTTAGCAGCTAAAATATGATAGCGAAGACTCAGAGATGAGAGATACTTATTATTTTACTTACTATTTTCCAATTTGTTGATGCTTTACAAGTTTATGATTTTTTTTTAGTTGACATTCCTCAGAACTGTAACAAGAAATATTTTTACCATGCTAAAAAACGGTCAAGTCCGATAAATTCAAGCGAAATGGGTGAAGACTTACTGGTGGTGCCACCTCTTATCAAGGACAACAACCCAAATTTAGCATATTAGCCTTCGTACCTACTGGTCGTCTCGGTAAAATTCAGGATAAATTTTCGCGCTCTAAATGTTATATAAAAATTGTGTTTAGCTCGGACCTCAGTACTGAGCCTTTTATCATTTTTTTAATATTTTTCTTACCTACTTATGAACACCAAAATATTTATTTGTAATTTTTCTTAGAAATTGTTACATACATATGTAGGTATACGTCTAAACCGTATTATTATCCAGCATTGCTTCAAACTATTTTAATCACGTTCTATTGTTTACAAAAGAATTTTTTTTTTTTTTTGTTAGATAACACAAAATCCAATATGCCTCAAATTGAGCATGAACGGACTAACACTTTACCAAGCCCGAAAAATGGAAAAGTTTGGTTCAGGTTTTACTGTAGTTATTTATTCTAACTTCTTTCTTGGCTTAGTTTAGGACAAAATTCCGAACATTTTGGTATTAAAAATCTGTAAGTAACTTATCGAAAAAAATCTACGATTAGTAATATCACGTTGAATTATGAAAGCTTGCAATATCATTATTCCATAGGGGAGCATAAACACCCCAGATTCAATGAAATACAATCAATGCCCGTGCATCAAATGGCGAAATTTGGAATGTCATCAAAACGTTCATTAAATCTGCTAGTATCAGAGCATTAGGAGTGTAACACAAAAGTTACACGGTTTCACATTTTCTATTTATAACTTATTAAAACTAAAAATTTAAGAACAAAATATATGATAAGAATTGTTAAAGATCACTTTGAAAATCTATTTTTCTAGATTTGGTATTCGGATGTAGAATTACTTTAGCTTCATAATAACATTTTTGATATTATAGTTGTTTACGAAAATATAATTACTTATGTTGATACACGAATATAAACATGTCAGATAATCTGCAAAAAAGTTCATTGAAATTATCATTTTCACAAAAACATCTCTCTCTGCGCTGACATTAATATTCGCTCATACTATGCAAAAGCTATGATCGATGCGGCATTTTATTTCTTAACGTTCAATCAGTTCAAAGTACATCTCATGTGCCCTCTATTGATAGAAATTTTCTGCGATTACTGATAAGGAAATCATTTCCACTTCAGATATAGCTTTCTTACTCACAATCAATTAGCTCAGTAACCTTCAGAGCTGTAGAAGATACTTTAAAAGATTATGAATTATGATGGTGAGCTTGTGCAGTGCTTTCGTGGAGTTTGATCGCGCCTGCGTTGGTGACATTTTGTCGTTATCATAAATAATAATTACACACTTAACTCTTCAAAAAACCATATGTTATGATAGGTTTCAAAAATATATTTTAGTAGAATTTAAGACAATATGTATATATATTTATGTGTATGTATATAATAATATGGAGATATTACTATAAACATAAAATGGCTAGAATAACACACGTTTTTTCTTTCTTTTTTAACACTACGAATTTGAATAACGATAATATGGGAAGTAAGGTGATTTTTTTTTTTAAATCAGACGGACGAAAGATCCCAAACACAGGGTCCAGGCAGCGCATTATGCTAACCGGTAAAAGCTACGATAAATTCCCGAAGAAAGGAGTGAAGTCCAAAGAGTATCCATCCTGCACCGGGCAGAAATATAGTTATGAACATATGTACATAGTTTTATTGATCTTAATCGACTTCATATGCTAAAACCAAATTTGGCCTTCACCAGGCTGACTACTTCGGGCATTATTCTCCGGCATTTGACTTCTTCGGAATTCTCGTCTTCAAGATTCATCATCCACATAATCTAGCTCATACTTTTATCACTTGAGGAGGACATATGGTGGAAACGGTTGCTCTCCAGCGTACTCTATCCTATAGGTGCGGCTTTTGTTTGTAACTAAAATTCTTTTTCATGTTGTTTTAGTTTTCCAATTTCTTTGAGAATTCCAATCAAAAGATTTCTTAAAAAGGTGTGTCTTTCACGTCGGTGGTAGGATGTGGCTAATTCAATACCATTTTTTTAATTTCTTCACTAATCCTGTCCTGTTCCAATTTCGATCTATGTGCCAGTTGTTTACAAAAGTCTTCAAATGGCAGTGTTCATAAACTGCGGTGCGGGGAGCATTTTTGCCTTTGGTATATACTTAGGCAATAAAAAACATTACCCTTTATAAAATACCGTGTTAAGAAATATTTCATTAAGTGATTTCATAATAAATCAAATTTAAACGTTACCTACCAACTCATGATGAAAATGGACAGATATGTTTGCTTTAAGGGTTCTACTGTCAAATTTTAGCAAGAGAAATAAAAACTATTTCGCTCCGATATCTATTAAATCTTGTACAACAATGTTGAAAGCTTTCCATTTCTTCATGAAATTTACACATCATAAGTCGTTTCTGCTTTTATTACTAACGACCACTCTCAATCATTGTACAGTAATTCGCACTTTAATCAATTGATTAACACCTGATGATTTTAATCAACTAATGTAACGCCATCTATATTAATTTTAAAAATATATAAAAACAATTAACTCAATTAATATTTTCGTTTATTGCAAATTTCATAGCAACATAATTCTTAGCTTTTATTACCGTTAATAGAAGTTAAGTAGAATATAATTATTAGACATAAATATATTAAGGACGATGACTAGGCAAATTTCTCACACACCTGAAATTTTGCTCAACCGAACTCTATAAACTAAGGCTCAGCAAAATACAGGCACGAATGAAAAATGTCATAATTCTCTGTTGATTACTGATCCATGAATCTAAAAAGGTATTAAAAATTAGATTATCCAAATATTGATTAATTAAATAATGCAATTTAATTGATTATAATTGTCGTCAAAATGTTAGAGCACTATTTTGTTCAAAACTCGTAATATATCCCTAATTATCCGTCTCGAAACCTTGTAGTTTTGCTAGATCTCTCATTTGACTGGATTCCTGTAAATAAATAAATGAAAACTTTTAATACGGGCAGAAGTTTACTACACTCAAAAAATTCTAGAAAAAAGTTAATTTGTAAACTGAGCTATGAGAAATCAAAAAACATATTTCAAAAGTAAACATGTTAAACGCCCTCATCTCTGCAATAATAACGGTTCTTGGTTCGTCATTGTCAAAACAGAAACAAGCTTCAATTTAACATTTATAATATATGAGTCTACATTATTCCCCTTAATTGGGGGTTTTTCGTGTACCGCGAAATTTTCACTCGAAAATCTCTCGAAAGATGATGCTGTTATTTATTTTGCAAACATTCAAAAATAATCTAAGTGTAGAAATATCAGCTCTAGTGTATTAGATTTGTTCTGTTATCCAAGAACATGAATTATTTCACAACAAGAAAGGAAAAGCTCATATTTCAGGTCCGTAAATAATTTATAGCAAAGTGTCTAACTATCCTATTCTTTAAAAGGATCGAAATATTACTGATCAGTTCTAGATGATCAAAGAAAGTCACTAGTGTATAGCTACCGAATACTTTTCCATGGCTCCGCCCAAATGAACACAAGACATCCCTTCCTGTTCCATGATTTCTATTAGTTCCGAGAGACCTATGGTTAACTATCAAAAGACCTTCAAGCAAATAAGTACGGTACGGATCGGACTTAAATCCTTGATGAAATAAATTGTTCTCAGGTCCTATAGTAAGGAAATAGGAAATTATAAGGGCTATATTCATTCTTGTATGTATACTTCAGAGCACTTGATATATTTATGTTATCCTTGTTTAGTTGCAGTTAACTATCGCCATCGGTAAAATTTTTTAATTCTATATATTTTTTTTAAATTCAGATATATGGAATTTATCAAAATTTAATTTTAATTTTAATTTTACTGCTTACTTCGGATAATTATAAGATTTTACATATTCCATCTACAACTAAGCAATGAAACATCCGCTTGTAACTATTATAATACTATACAACAACGAGCAACGATTGTATCAAGAAGCTAAGAAAAGGAAGATTGTTCGTGCAGGAACAGGAGAGAAGGATTTTGAAAACTGACCGGATCACACCAAAACTGGTCTCTACAGAAATATATATATTGTGCATCTTTTGACCAATACTTTTGACTATCTAGGAATTTTTTGAAAAAATATGTTTTGTACTAAATAGTACATACTCAGTTTATATATGTAGACGTAGCTCGATGTGGATTGAAGAACGGTTTTTGGCTTTCGATTCATAGATTATTATTTATGATGAATGGTTTTAGTTGAACGATATCCACTTAGAAGACAAAATGTAGATGCGACCTAATACCACTTATCAGATAAGAAATGTTATATGAAAAAATTGAAAAGATACAATCTAACAAATCAGCGTATTTTCTCGCTTTTCAATGTCCTTAGTCAAAATACCTAGGCCATTTAAGAGCCACCATAGAGTATATCTAAAGAGGTAGGACTCCTTAGAACATATTTCATAACACAGCTCGATCGAGCTATATTTGGATCGTCCATGATGACTTTCTTTAATCCTTAATAAAATCATTTGGATTTGTCCTCTGCGACCATCTTCTTTGCCAGTATTTTTCCTTGTCAAATTCTCTTATCTATGTTCTCATCACAAACAAACAAACAAACAAACAAAAAACTTTTCCACTAAAATTATTTCACATGGACCAACTTTATGAAGATTTTATAAAACACAAATTTTGCTATGAATTGTGCAAGTCTAGCCTTTTATTGAAGCCTACATATATGTATAAACTGGAAATCGTAATTTCCCACTTACAAAACTCGTTCTCTTTTCTTGTATAAAGCAATCAGGCAGACTTACACGTTTGTGCAGCAGAATTACATATATCACTTTAGTACAAGTACTTGTCGTTGCTTACAATAGGCCCCAAGTAAAATTTTATTTTGTACTATATTCATATTACACTGAATTAAAATATTGGAATTGATGATATTGGTGATCAGTTTTTAAACATATTTAAATCAAAAAAATATTTAGTAGATACACAAATCTTTACTCACCAAATCCACCATAAAGTCTTGTAGATTATAATTCACGCAATAAACATATATTTTCTATTTCAATATAGCTATTTACTGGTAATAAATGAACATCATAATCTATTTGTTCGCGGACAGTAAAATATGATCCTAAGACATTATTTATAATACTTTATAGTAAACTAAATTATAGAATTAAGTATACCTGTTAAAAGAAATTTTCAAACTACAACTAACCTCAAATATTTAAATTATTGACTATACCATGTAGAGAGATTATTCTGCTGCAACCGGAAAACTCGTAGTAAGTCTCACAAAGAATACATTTTTAAATTATATTGATTTTTACTCTACGTTAATTTCTAGCTAGCAAAATAAATAACAAAAAAATCCCATTCAGATATGTATGAGCTTGCAAATTTCTTTCAGAAATCCATTCAAAATGAATGAGCAAAAAAAAATTGTGAATAATTCGACGGAAATCGTTTTCACCCCCCAAAAGAAGTAATTCTGAAAATATAAATCCTAATATATCTCACATGGAAATCAAACACCAACCGAAATCTTAGTAGTTAACTCAAAACTTATGATAGGTATTCAAACTAGATAACTTCAATCTTCAACGTCCGTTCAGTTCAAAGCTTTTGGAAAAACTGTCGATGACCAAACCTAGCAATTGAAATGAAAACGCGAAACGTTTACCTTTCGTGCAAATGGTCCAATGACCAAAGCTACCTACATTGTTCCATGATTAAGTTTGCGCATGTCACCGCAAATTTAGTAAAGCACACCAAAGGCAAGACCTAAAAAGAATGAATACTGGTGCTAAACAATTTTTAGTGCGGTGGTATAATGAAACAAGCTGAAAATAATGAGGTCTCCGTTTAGCAGATTGGTCTTAAAGTGTCCCAATGGGAGTTCTTCGTTTTCCGTGCAATAACACACCCTGTTGGCACCAATCCTTCGTAAAAGGTAAGGCCATATATATATATATATATATGTTTGCATGTATGTGTCATATGTATAATATAAGAAGGGCTCATCATGTCGTGCTTATTCGCCTTTCGTTGGCATTTTAGAAATCTAAAATCGTCACATTTCGTCTATAATGAGTAACAGCCGTGGGGGTGAATCTGATAATAAACTTGATAAACGGACCGTGAACTGCAAGTTGAAGATGCTTTCCTTTCAACATACTTCGAAATAAAAGACTCTTTTTCTTTGGGGCCATGAAAATACATATACCTATTCCACAATATTGGTGGTCATTTCATTGTCCAAAATAGATATATTTCTAATTATGTAGACTCTTTTGATTAAATCCCAGCAACTATTCAATGAAATTGAAAATTACCGATGATAAATTTTTATTGAGCTTCGCGATTTATATAGTTCTTTTTTAATTAAAAGTTAATTTTTATGATTTGATTCTTTGGCTAATTATTTCTTACATGTATTAATTAGCGTATACATAAAATCAGAATTATATTGGCTTTGATCTACATATTAACTTTCATATTGGCACTACCTTAATAGATTTTTTTGAACCATAAATATGGAATATTTGCATATTGAAGGTGTGATAAAATAGCGAACATCAAACTTATACTTATTACCTTATCCGAGTTACTTTTTCTGCGAATTTTCGACAACTATATATTGCACGATTCAAGAAAATGAATCCCAGGCTTGACTTATCGATCTTTTTAGAATATTCCAACAAATTCAAAGTTTGTGATTTGTCTCTTCTGGCTGGAACAATTTTTAGGCAAGGCCCTAGAACGTATTTCAAAAATAGGCCCTAGGCCTATTAAAAAAATATAAGCACAACATTTTCCGCTAGTAATTTTAACTAAATATTTAACTAAAGATTTTGGTATATGCATGCGTCAATGTTTTAGACACTCGCGTTGATGTGTAAAAAATTAGTTTATTTTCATATTACTTACTGGCACCTACTCGCCTTTAAATATTCACAATACTAATATTACTACCGCGTAAGTTAAAGTCAATGTAACATTTAAAGTTAAAGTTAAAGTCAATGTAACTTTTTCAGGAGACAATAAACTTTTTTTTTTATTATTATAACGACAAAATAATTGCTACTGAACTCTAGAATAGAACGACAAACATCATATTTTTGGACTTTAGACATAAAATTGATAAAACAAGTTATAGTTTGTTAGTTACGTTACCATTAACTTCGAAATTGGATTTTGCTATTCTATATACACCTACGCGGTTATGATATTGCTGTAGTCTCGCGGTTATGCAGTATCACCGACGATATGTCTAATAAATTTGCCTTTTGATGCTATTGTTCTTATTTCAGTATTACTGAATTCACTTGTTTTCCTCTTCTAATACACATTATTAATTATCCATATCCGTTCATTTTGCATTTAATCTCTAAGCTCTGTCAATTTGAATTTTTGTTATCTCTTCAATTTGTGTGTAATGTAGTTCACATTAGTTTTGGTAATAATAAATGTTTTAATATAACAACAATCAAAACACTGTTTAATCTTCTGCATCTGTCCAACTTATTTTCTGAAAGTTTATCTGCAATACATTCATACCTAAAATCTTCCAGTTCCAGTCGAATCTCGAAACGAGTTTCGTAAGTTTCATATTTTAAGTAGAGTAAAAAAAACTATTGAGATTACTGAACATTCTTTGGAAAGTACATAAGATTTTGTAAAACAAATATTATATCTTAACAACGGTAACAAAACACCAAACTTTTGAAGACATTGATAAGACCCAAATCTATCTTTTTTTTCATTTTGAACCAACCAAAATCTTCAAAATTTATGGAGACGATCGCAGCGGCTCTTCATTTTAGTATCTCTGTGTGCCTACCGTAAAAAATAAGACTTTTGTGCTGCAACCCCAATTAGTTCTGATCCATTAAATTTGTTCAACTATATTCAATTAAATCGAATGTTATTTTAGCATGATGTTGGTCAAACGATTATATAAATGACGAATATTACGAATAATGCATGTGTAATCGAACGAATAGTAAATTCCTGATGATGATTTATTTATTCTTCATTGGCCGATTGCATACTTATTTATTGGTTAACCGAATAATACCCATTTCAGCATATTAGTAATCTGAATATAATTTAGTTTTTAATTTTAATTATCATAAAGTCCTCCTATTTGATTCTAGTTTCAAATTTAAAGTCGAAAATCCAAATCAGTTCTGAGACTGACCGTTGAAGTTTCAATGAAATTTAAAAATTTCGGAAATAATGATTCGTTAGGCTATACCTTTTCCCTACCCAATGTTTGTAGAAATTCAGATTTACCTCTGTAGACAGATTCACATAATGGCCTCTTTGTGATTTTATTTACAACCATTATATAAGACACTAAATACATTTTGAAGAGACACTTACATTTTAGTAAGTTTCTTTTTTTTTTATTAGTAAAATAATTACAAAACTTCATTTATTCTCAAAGATTCTATTAATAGAACGATTTTCCCTCCGGCTACATTTTATACAATTTACTTGACAATAATCACAATTTTATAAAATTAAACAGACAAATCATCGTACAAATAGCATTTTATACATATATATATGACTACATAAGTAAATTAAGCTTTTGATACAAAATTTTATGTACATAAATACACCGGAAATTAAATCTATTTTAACCTTACAGCAGTTCTTAATTGTTCCATAAAGGTCATATGGCAATTATAGCTGTTTGAATGCCCATTCAAAAATAGAATAAAATAGACATCGGGTCGAGAACGGAAATTTTAGTTTCGTTTAAAACTGCTTTACAACTGCTCCCTTGTATAGTATGAAAAATCGCTAAAGCTCTTTCTCTTTTGCTTTCAGGGTTTACCTCGTCAATCGTCACATGGTAAGTAATATTATAGTTATATTCTATAATTAAAGATAAGCACAGACAGGTAATATCGAAGTATGAACGTTCTATCGAGTATCGAACGTTCTATCGAGTATCGAAATTAAATTAACTTTTCAGCTTATAAATTTATTATTCTACTTCATATAATTCATTATTCCTTACTTGACTTTGAATTATAGCTTAACAGTTTTAGTATCTTTAGGTATATATTTTCGTTTGTTCCAATGAATATTTTATGAACGATATCAGGTGCTTATTAAGAAAATTTAGTTTAAACATTTCACCAATTGTTATATAATCGTAAAACGAAGAATCTATTTCAAATATGGTTTAAAATAAATGGCAGTAACTAGATAAATAATAAATAGGAAGAATTCAAGCATATTGTATAAATATGAAGTGATTCTTAAACAATAACCAAAGTAACTTACCTCTATGGAAAGTAAAACTGCTGGTAATCAATATGTTCATCTACCAAAATGATTAGTTTCCTTGGATCTAATGCAGCTCTAAACCCTTTAAAATAGCCTCGAAAGCTTTTATTAGAATATACTATATATGTAGAATGCCAGAACGTTTTTCGAATATCAAAAATCTAAATCAAGATTTTAAGAGTTGACTGCATTATTAAAAAAAAAAATCTTAAAGCTTAATCTTAAATTCCCTGTAAGACATAACAAAACACCTTCGGCCCAAGCAATAACATATACAAATAAATGATAGCCCAGGTTGGTCCTTTGTGTGTTTCAAAAATCTAAAATTTAATTTCAGAAATTGATTTTCTTAGCTTAAAATAATTCAAATTATTTATATCGTAATTAATTAATATTGTAAAATACCTTGTACTTCATCTGGAATAAACTTCAAAAATTGTTAATTAAATATTGAAAAACTCGTTGTTATTTAAAATATGCTAATTGATTTGTGGAAATCGTTGAATTATTTTTAAATATTGTTGAAGTTCTTTTGACATCTACTTAAAATAAATGAAATCTGTTGAATTTTAATTTTTTTTTACTTTTAAGTTATTTAGTTCTTTAGCTACCCAAATATACATATGTACATTATGGGTTATTTGCCTACCTTACGTTGAAACAAAAGACTACATAGGAGTTTCACACAAGAGTCATATGCATTTATGTACATAAGTATGTACTGTTGTGTGCTGATTGGCTTAGAGGGGAAAATCCTAGTGTTTTATTGGGACTTACCAGCGAAACACTTTAAATTGAGAATTAAAATAATTTTATAGAAATACTTTACAAACGCTATTTTAAGATGCTCCCTTATATTTAACATTTCACAATATCTACGGTTGTACATATACTTTCCAAACAAAGAATCTAAATGGTATTCACTACTAAAGGGACCACACCTATGATTTCAGTGTCTATGGGGGTTACGTAAACGAAGGTGAGGCTCCATTACGCTTATTAAAAGCGTATTTTCACAATTTCCACTTTGATGCTCTCATTCCAGTATATTGATTTTCACAAACATCTTCTACAGTCACTCGGCGGTTATATCGCATCTAGAGTTGTCCACTATATTCCTATCAATTATTATGTAGGTATATATGTAGGTACATATATAAGCTTCATTCTTTTATCAGCCTCACGAATTAAGCTGTCGAAAATATTTAAGAAAATCTTAGCTAAATGTTATTAACAGGACTGTTGTCAGGGGGTTTCCTTCCAAATGCGATTTCATTTTACCTAATATACACCGACGACATATTTAGATGCGTTCATCACGCTAATTTAAGGTGCGCCAACAGTTTATGTATACATATACATATAGGGCTACCTACTACCTTGTACTGAAATCGATTTATGCTTCCTTTCCTTGCTTGAACAGGTTGCAAAGAATCTAGAAAAAGCTCTTAAAGGACAGTTAGCTTGTTTTTTAACTAAAGTGTATTATGGCAATTTTTGTTTGCTGAAATAATTGAATTTTCAACAATAATAATAGCAAAATAACGTCATTCTCAATTTTCTCAATTTCTTTGGAAAAATGCTTACACTGAGTTTAAATTTTATTCCTATAAACAATATTTTACAGACAAAATCCGCCTCCGCAATACAGAAAACGACCCATTCACATTTAATTTCTAATACAGCTGAGAACGGATATGCTTGATTGTACCGCATAGGCAAAAGCAAATTAACAAAATTATAACCGTCGACAAGATTGTATATCTTCTTCTTGAACACTATAGCTTCTAAAGATGTTCGGGTAGTAATCATTCGGTACAAAAGTATTCGTTACTTCTCTAAAACTGGGTACCGAATACATACCTAAATAATTATTCGTTACTTGTACTCATATTCAGTTGATTCAAAGTTTTTATTTCATGGTAAATTCTGTATTCTTGTAACGATGGAAATAAAATAATTACAATTCGTTCTACGGCGGTACCCGGTTAAAGTTTTCGATAAAATTTCATGCCATTGAGTATTGCACTTATACGATTACCAAACAGGATTAATCACCCTTGTTTTCCAGTTGTTTACGTAAGTAGGTACCGATTTTTTTTTTTTTTTTTTCATCCTAGTATGACAGTGGGGGCGAGAAGTGAACAATAAACTGCGGTGGTGATGCTCGATGGCAGAACTAGTTATAAGAGATAGAAAGAATCGATTTTTTCCTGAAAATGTTGAGAAATTAATCTTCCTCTATGGTAATCAAAATTTTTTTTGAAAACTATTAATTTACTTCTGAAAAATTATGTTTTTTTTTCTCCTGAAATGTTTTCTTTTTTCTTTTTGAACTCTAATTGGGTACTATTGTTTTCATATTTAATTAAATACTCCTTTTCACAAAAAGATTGTTTAATTAATAAGTACGAGTATGCTGCTTGAAGAGTATTTTATGTAAAATACCGAATTAGAAAGTAACGAATGAAAAGTAACGAATATTTTTCGTGGAGTAACGAATGAGTACCGGGTAACAAAAGTAACGAGATTACACATGCCTAATAGCTTCTATATTTTTTTTCTTGAATGATCTAGCTTCTACATCAAAGATAGAAGACACCAAATCTCCATTGTCTTTTTTATAAGTAGCTCTCAAGTCTATTTTAAAAGATTCATTGGATTCATCGTTTAGTAGAAACGCCTACTTTCTTCTTTTTTTTTAAATTATTCAAATTCTCCGTGAGGCATAGGAGAAATGGATAATTTCATAATGGAAAAATGCTGTAATTGGACCTACAATTTCAGTAAACTCCGCTGAATTAAATCTTTCGCAAATTACTGCATCCTAATAGCTTTATAGCCCAGCTGGAAAAAAAAAGCGCTTTATAAGTCCCTTTAAAGGGCTTCTACGGAAACACAAAGAGCTTCGATTTTGATTCAGTTTCATGTAAATTTTAACATTGAATGTCCACAGAAATAAGCACCTCCTTTTAGCTTCGTTTTAATCGCTTTTAAAGCGTTTTGTGTAAAGCAAATTGGAAGCTCTGTACGATTTCAGCTGCTTCAGTGTCGGCACAAACAGTTACCTTTCTCTTTTAATTACAGAAAATTCAAAGTTTGACGATTATGATTGTGTGAAGTAAAAGAAAATCACATATAGTTTAAAGTTTAACATTAAATATATACAGGGTGTCCCGCAAGTCAACGTCAAGCCGGAATCGGGTGATAGACCAAATCATAACAGTTACCAGAAAAATATAAAAATAAATCTAAGTCATGTAAATGTACACCATGTGATGGTTTTTTAGCTCTGTTGCTACAAATCTTTACTTTTTTTCAATTTTATTTTTCTTATGTAATCCCGAATAGTACTTATGTAACCTGTTGCTTTAAATTCGAAGCCAACTGTTCCAGCTTGGAAGAAAATTTCACATTTTGCCGAACCAAGAATAGAAAATTAATATTTCACCCAACTTTAACTGACTGTAATGAAAAAAAATGTACTACACCAGTTTGGCAAGTAACTTTAAAAGTTAACGCATTTAATAAGGATTATAAAATGGTATAACACTTGCTACAATATTTCTTAGATTACGGAAAAAAAAATGTTTTCTTCAAGAAACCCAGTTTCGAAAAATTTATTTTCACTTACTAAAAATGATTCTAGTGTACCCAAAGCTTGCCGTAAGACCGTAACTTTAAGATTCTAGTTTGAGTGAGACGGAGAGTCAATGCATGTGAGTGAGCAAGATAGTGACGATAGCTCGTCAAATCATTGAGTTTTTACAAATGTGCATCGCCTACTCTCCACAGAGGGCCGACTTCCAAACCAAGTACATGGTGAAAGAAGAGTTCCTTACCTTACGAGGACGTAGTACTTCAAGCAGTTGAAGGCCCAAGTACTTCAGTACGTGCAATCCAGAAAAGTACAGGAGTGCCTAAAAGTATAGCTCACGGAATTTTACAAAAACATGGGCTCCAGAATTACGGAAGTAATTGAATTTGTCAACAATGGAAGATTTGCCTGTCTGATAACCCGATCCTTTTTAGGAAGATGTCGAATTTGTTTTGCAGTTGAAGGAAGGCAGTTTGAACATCATTTGTAAATAATAAATCTTAGCATCCAAACAATTGGAACTTAATTTTAAACTTAAGGAAAATTTGCCCTAAATTTAACAGAAGGTTAGCATCTCTAACTTGAAAGCGTCACTATCTGTCTCACTCACACTTATGTAATGACTCTCCGTCTCACTCAAACTAAAATCTTTTAGTTGCGGTCTTATGGCAAGCTTTGGGTACACTAGAATCGTTTTTAGTAGGTAAAAAGATATTTTTCGAAACTGGGTTTCTTGAAGAAAAAAATTTTTTTTCCGTAATCAAGAAATATTGTTGCAAGTGTTATAATCCTTATTAAATGCGTCAACTTTTAAAGTTACTTGCCAAACTGGCGTAGTACATTTTTTTTTCAGTACAGTCAGTTAAAGTTGGGTGGAGTTTTAATTTTCTATTCTTGGTTCAACAAAATGTGACATTTTCTTCCAAGCTGGAACAGTTGGCTTCGACTTTAAAGCAACAGGTTACATAAGCACTATTCGGGATTATATAAGAAATATAAAATTGGAAAAAAGTAAAGATTTGTAGCAACAGGAGCTAAAAACCCATCACAGAGTGTACATTTTCCCGAAAACAAAAGAAATGTCTATAATTTGAAAAATACATGACTTAGATTTTTTTATATTTTTCTGGTAACTGTTATGATTTGGTCTATCACCCAACTCCGGCTTGACGTCAACTTACGGGACATCCTGTATATACATACATATTATAAGTATTCAACTTCACAAAGCAAATATCTTCTGTGCACAAATAGCAGTTTTTAAATCCTCTCTGCAATTCATTTGACGTCGCATTTATCGTTTTTAAAGTCTGTGATGTGCAAAAGAGAGCGTCACACTTGCTGTAAGAATATTTTTGCAATCACTGCGCTTCATGCAACGAGTGATAACATATGATCGTTTTGACATTTTAACTTGATGGTCCGCTCAGTAATGCTTTGCATTTGGTGCTTTCTTTGTTGTTTTTTAATATAAACAATTTTAATGTCATTTATTTAAAATGCCATACATATTATACATACATACGGTATTATTATTATTATTGAAATATAATGGTTTTTCATTGCCTATGAACCGGGTCGTTGATTGTTTTGTCAAGAAAATCACATGTGCACAGAAATTCGTTTTTAAACTTCAATTCACAGACTGCACACGAGCATAAATGAATCAATGAAGAGAGCGTCAACAGTGGCGGATGCAGGGGGAGTGGGGTCATAAACCCCCCCCCCCCCACCACCCAAATTGAAGAACAAAATATTTAATTAATTGAGTTATTTGAAAAAATATATTTATTATTTTGTATTTTTTTATTTATATTTTTCAACTTCAAAAAAAAATTTTATTCCAAAACTTAAAAAACCAAAATTTATTGAAATGAATATTATTGTGTGCATGTGAAGTATGTGTATATGTAAGTTCTTCTCAGAATTTCAGTTTGGGACCCCAACTTTGTGTGATCCCTCGAGAAACACTTTCTAAGCCACAAAACAGACTCCCTCACTACCACATCAGAGCCCTAACCTAGTCCTAACTCCTAACATTCTAAAATATTTGCAGCGTGGGGGTCATGACCCCCCCCTAAATTTGAAGAACAAAATATTTAATTAATTGAGTTATTTGAAAAAATATATTTATTATTTTGTATTTTTCTATTTATATTTTTCAACTTCAAAAAAAAATGTTTATTCCAAAACTTAAAAAAACCAAAGTTTATTGAAATGAATATTATTCTGTGCATGTGATGTATGTGTATAAGTTCTTCTCAGAATTTCAGTTTGGGACCCCAACTTTGTGTGATCCCTCGAGAAACACTTTCTAAGCCACAAAACAGACTCCCTCACTACCACATCAGAGCCCTAACCTAGTCGTAGCTCCTAACATTCTAAAATATTTGCAGCGTTCTTATATAAAACTACTGAAATGTATAATGACTAATGTCCATAGAAAGACACTGCAGAAAGTCAATTCACTTCTATATGGCATTCTCTTTAGGTTTATATCAAAAACTGTAACTTAATTGAACGCGCACTGAATTAATTTCGGTAATAATATACGAAGCTCCGCGTAGCAAAATTATTGTGCTGGTACGTCTCATCACAAGAGGAGGAAAATTCTTCCTTCCCTAAAAACTTCTCGTGTGGCTTGGCCCTAAATAAGCCGTCCGATCAGAAATTTCACAATTTCAAAATTTCCGGAACTATTTCCTTTCTATTGATGACATTGACACGTCTAGGCACAAAAGTGTAGCAAAATGCGCGTGCAGTATACTCATAAACTTTAGGTCTGTTCGCGTACTAGCTTCAAATCGTTTTGTAAGTTCTTACTCAAAGGCGTTTGCGTACTCGAAAACTGAGAGAGAAATTGTTGACATCACTTTTCCCCTCCGTTCAATTTATTACTTGATTTGACTAGAGAAAAATCGTCAAGTAAAAACTTCAAAAGTGTCAGATGTGACAGCTCCCACTAGTTTTTAGTTATTTTTGAGTTTTTAGCTATTTTTCAAGTTCTTAGGTTACTTTAAAACAAATGGATAAACCTGCTATTCCTCCTCCAGTGGAAGTAGAATGTTCTACAAAAACATTTTACGTATTCAAAGTGGTAAATTAAATTTTTTTATTGTACTTGTACTATAGAAAGTAATTCTCCGGCATGCATATTTATTTCAAATAGGAGCACAATAACTCAATAATTTAAATAATAAATCAGGTAATCCACTTTAATTATTTGACGTTACACAAGTTTTTACTCGGAGCCTTTCGCGAACTTTGCGAGTGTCACTTGCAGTTTCTCTCCCTATCATATAATATGACGTTTTTCATGTTTTTATTTGAAAAAAAATATGCGAATAGACCTATAGTAGTGCAGCCGTCGATATCAAGTTATTTGTATTTCTTATCTGTCGATATCAGTGACAGTAATCGAGCACAAATATACTTGTAATCTTAATCTTATTATTTTACGGTCAATTGGAGAAGTTTTTAGGGAAGGAAGGATTTTCCTCCCCTTGTGCTTAGACATACCAGCACAATAATTTTGTTACGCGTAGTTCCATATATGATTGCCAAAATTAATTGTGTTCGTGTTCAATTAAGTTAGAGTTTTTGAAAGAAATTAAAGAGTATTCTACTTGTTTTTACATTTATTTCACAAACATTTTTTCTTCTCGTTATAAATTTACTGACAGCTGTTTCAATCCCTATCGGATCATCCTCAGAGGAGTAAACAAGTGCTACTCCTCTGAGGATGATCCTATAGAGATCGAAACAGCTGTCAGTAAATTTATAACGAGAAGAAAAATTTTTTGTGAAATAAATGTAAAAACAAGTAGAATACTCTTTAATTTCTTTTAATAATATTTCACAAATCGGTCACGAAAGATTATATCAAATATATAGAGTTTTTGAGATAAACAATAACTCTATTACGAATTCACAGCACGTAATGATAATTTAGTTATTATATTATCACCTCAAATCGCAGGTAAACAACTATACAACCGATCGATTAGAAATTTCGCAATTTTAAAATGACCGAATCAATTTCCTTTTCAGTAGTATTATTGGTATACTGCCCGTCCTCCCGATCGAAATTTAGCATTTCGGAATTTGTCCTACCCCCGAATACTTTTCACCCGTAAAAACTGCCTATAATCACCCACGTGTTGGCCCTGGCTTACATCCAATTTGAGGTGATAATATAATAAAATTCCCATTATGTGCTGTGAATTTGTGATACACTTATTATCTATATCAAAAATTGTTACTTGTTTGAACGTTTACACAGTTAACCTGGTAATCATATAAGGAATATAGTGTAGCAAAAGTATTGTGATAATACGTCTCTGCACGAGGCCAGCAAATTCCTGCCTTCCCTAGAAGTGAAGTGTGTTGGTTGGCCCATGAGCATTTCGCAAAATTTGGGAAGTGTTCAGATGAAAGCCAAAATTTTTCCCCATAATATTGCCTTTCTTTTTCCGAAAGTTGTTTATGTCCGTTCTTAATTAGTCTTTCAATCAAAGTATCCATTTCCAATAGATGTCTTCTTGAAAATACGTCCAGAAAAACGTATATAATGATTTGTACCTGTGCTTCGGTGAGAGCTGTTCACCTCGAGCTAGTGAAAAATTTGTCTACTGAAAATTGCATAATGGCCTTGAGACGATTTATAGCACGACGAGGAGTTCCTGCGGCCATATACTCCGATAATGCTCAGACATTTCGTAGAGCCGCTTTGGAGCTGAATACCGTTGGACAACTTTTCGATAACGAGGCATTACAAGGATTTCTGGCCCACAACCGAATAAATTGGCTGAAAGCTGAGCTGCCAGCATGGCAGTAGAGGTGCAAGAAATATGGCAGTGCAGCTTGCATGCAAACTGTACTTGCAGGTGTTGTTATGGCACTATGTTGAGTGATTTGGTTTGGACGTGAAGTCCCGACTGCCAGCATGAGCTGACAGATCATTCGGCGAACAGCGTTGACTGCAGGGCGGCACGCTAGCTCGCCTCGGCTATTGGCGGAGAGTGTGGGGAGGCTCCACGAAAACCTGCTGCTGCCGCCTGCCACATACAAAAAAAAATCGTGCCTACATACAAAAAAAAAACGCCGGCACACATTCGGTCCTGAAGGGACCCTTACATCACTTACCTATATCCCGTGGGAAGGCGCAAATGTTCTGCCTTCCATCGCCGTTGCCACAACCACCCTGCGATACTGCGGGCGATATTGAACAGTATCCCTTTGTTGACCTGAAATGAGCAGAGTAGCGGACCTAATCAACCATTGACAAGAGAAGGCTCTAGGAGAGTGAAAGGAGAGAAAAAAAACTTCACCGAGTCATTACGTTACAAAAACTTCCTTTAATGGCCATTTAACATTTGCAGTGAACGATAACTAGGAGATTAGCATATACTTCCAACGTACTTTGATTGCCGTCCTTCGAAATACCTTGTTACCTAGCAGTAATAACACCAAATGAGTTCGACTAAGTGTACTTAATGGTACTAAATCCAATATCTAAACATTATCTCCTTCAATATGTAATTGGGTTGAAAGATAGCAATCAAGAGTATGTGTGCAACATGTAACACAGCATAACGTAAATGGACTTACAGAAATAATAAACTCTAACATTGCATTGGGTATGTGCTAGTATACTTATAAGTTAATGATCTCAACGCTAACTAATAGGTAATATCCTCTACTAACGACATATACGTAAGCAACACGCGTAAGCTCTACACGCTCTTGTACATATGATTTTGGGAATCTCAACTTAAATACCAATTCCGGGAATGTGGTAAGAGTACGCAACATACGTATACGCCGTAAGCTATTTTGTTTATATATAGATATTCTAATACCAGTATATCAAGTTTTAATCCAAAGGTAAGCCTAGCAAGCTAACATATATACTTATATAGAAATTTTAATATCAATATCATATGTTTAATCGAAAAAAGAGCATAATAATATATATATATAGAAATTTTAATATCAATATCAAGTTTTAATCAAAAATATATACTAAAAACGGCAACAACTTACATTGAATCGTTGAGTGTGGTCCACCGTAGAGGCGCCTCCTTGAGTGTTCCGCCGTGCCACTATGCCCTATGCATCAAAAGAATTTTAAATTTACACTCCCACTGGGTGGGCCAAGCAAAAACTATCTTGAAAAAAAGGACCTAAGGTTTGACTCCTACTACACTATACATATAAGAATTATAGCTGCGTGTTACATGTTGAATAGATAGATGATAGTTTCAATAAATTGCCACAGCTTTTTGCTTTGCCTCAATTGACCCAGCTGGACCATTATTGCAATAAATATAGTTGGATTGTTTTGCCAATTCTTTTTTTTAAGATACTCCTCGTCTCAGGTGACTTTGCCGGAACTAGCTGGAATACTGTTGTCATAATTGCAGAAGGATTTTTTTATTTTTTTCAGGCTACTTGTCTAACGTGACTTCACTGGAACTATTGTGATGCTCTTGCAACAAATGCAGGAGGATTCTAGAAATTTTTTCAGGCTACTTGTTTAACGTGACCTTTCCGGAACTATTGTGATGATCTTGCAACAAATGCAGGAGGATTCTTGAATGTTTTCAGGCTACTTCTTTAACGTGACTTTGCCGGAACTATTGTGATGATCTTGCAACAAATGCAGGGGGATTCCTGATTTTTTTTTCAGGTTAGTTGTTTAACGTGACCGGAACTATTGTGATTCTCTGGCAAAAAATGAAGGAGGATTCCAAATGCCCTGACTTCTCTCGGTATCTTCCTTAAACATCACGCTTCTTACTTTCTGGATGTTGCCACAACTCTTTGATTTTTTTGTTCTTCCCAAGTATAGTTCAACTCCCTATCTCGCGACCCCTTTTTCTTCCTCCCCACACCTCGTTTTTCCGAAAAAACAAAAATTTTCTTTTTCTTCTTCTTTCGGACCGTTTCTATCTCCATCCATACAGCAGACTGTTCGCGCCCTCTTCATGCTGCTACGGGTCGCTAGACATGTATTTAACTCAGTGTAGCATATTGTTATATGCACTACGCTACGACCATAACAGTGTAACCCCGGGTTAGTCAGTAAATATAAAGTAAATGCTTTCTTCTTGTCAATTTTTTATAAAAAAAAAGAAATGCATTTGTTTCAGCAAATTAGAGAACCTCGAACAAACTCATCCTTCTCTCAGCCCTATTCCTCTTCCTCTTTTTTTTTTGTAAAATTTCTGCATTTATAAATAAAATTAGGGAAAATAATATTACCGCCATAGACTCTTTATTTATTTCCTCATTCAAATAATAATAATACTTTATTAGTTTAAAAACTCTTCATGTACACAATATTGTATTTTATATTTTAAAGTTAGTTTACATATTACTCTTTGCAAACTTCCTATTTTAAAATTATTTAATCTTGTTTCTTGTTTTAAATCTGTTGGTAACGCGTTAAACCTTTGTAAGCCCTTATATAACAGAGAATTCTGCGCCATGGTACTTCTTCGTAGATTCAAACAAAAGTTAAATTCAGCTCCTCTCAAATTATATGGTTGTATGTCTGTTACTAGGTTCAATTTACTGCGCAAATAGTCAGGTAGACTACCAGATTTTACCTTGAATATGAACAGCAATACACTCAGTTCAATTCTCTCTTTTAACCTCATCCACTTTAGTGCTTCTAGCATCCATCTTATTGGTGTATACCTGTTGCATCGTAATATACACCTCATCGCTTTGTTTTGTAAAATTTATGTAAGATAAAAATTAATAAACGCCACACAATTTCAATAGCAATGAAAGTGACAGCTGAGCAATTGGCTAAATTCCACCTTAGTTTGGCACAGCCCTGGAATTAGCTAGCTAAATTTCCAATGCAAACTGGAATTTAGCCAGCATTTAGCACGTCTGGCACACATCCTTAATTGAACACGCACACAATTAATTTCGGTAATCATATAAGGAACTACGCAACGCGGAGCAACATTATTGTGCTGGCACGTCTCCTCAGCCCAAGAGGAGGAAATTCCTTGCTTCCCTAAAAACTGCTCGTGTGAGAAGACGCTATTGGACTAACAGCAAATAAATAAAGTAAATCCTAGAAACTTATTTTTTTCATATATATCTTTCTTTCCAAAGATGCTAACATCACCGCCGATGATTATGAAAATGTTATGCCACTGGTACGTTTTCTTCGTGAGTCTATGCCACAGTCAGAGATTGATTCCTTTGTCAGTCAGCTGATTTTGACATTTTTGCATCTTCGCATCTACGCAAAAGAAGTTAAAGTGATGTACAAAGTGCAATATTGAGGTGAGAATAATGCTGTTTAAAATTGCAATTTTAGTGAACTCCCATCATTCAAATGTAATTCTCTTGAAGGGAACATCACAAGCCACAAAAATGGGCAATTCTAACTCTCGCAGCCCAATTGAAGCTAGCGGTTCAACAGGTGAACTTCACAAAACATTGCAGAAAATTGATAGCAATGCTGTTATTGGTGACTTCAAAGACGGTATGACAAGGTCCGCCTCGGGGGCAGATATTAACGAGAAAACTTTAACACAACTCATCCCGATTGAGAAATTATCGCAGGTAATTAAAAATAAATTCTGCAACACATAGATATGACAATTTTATCTTGTTGCAGATACTTAAGGAAAAATCTCATCATAAATTTGGGGTCAATGGCATCTTATGTGAAACATTTGTGGTAAGCTTTTGTCCTCGGTGCATATCGCCGTAAAGTAATTGAGATTTTATTCAAGACACAAGTATTTCCAAGCTGCCCTGATTTGGGACAACGATTATTTCGCTTTTTACACATTAATTCAAAAGCACAAACGGAGTACCTAGGTGCAGTGGCTTTTCGTCAGCAATGCGAAAGGCTACTGGGCATTCTTGATGATGCAGTAGCCCTGGAAAACTATGTGAAAATGTATGCTGAGGAAGATAAACCCGATTTTATAAATAAGGATGGTGTAATGAACTTACTTCTCACTTGCTTCAGAATTGCTATGTCTCATTATTCGGGAAATAGCAGAATTTGTCCAGTTGTAAGATGTATGAAGAGTATGTAATGAGTGTCACTTATACCAGCAATAATTTCAGGTTGATCGTACCTTATCCACCGTGGTTAAGTCAATATTTTTCACACAGGACAGCCTAAGTATAGGATTTGTGTGTCGATGGTTCGAACAGAACTGCAAACGATTGGTGTTATTAGTTCATAAATTTTGTGTTCATACACTCTCAACGGCATATCGAGGACTGGAACAAAGTGATATGTCTTACGGAATTGAATTATCAACTCCAGTATTAGAGCAGGGGAATCCTTTTCCAGATAAATCGGAAGATGATACTTTGATGCCATTATCACAAGCCTGGCTTCTAGCGGGTGCCTTACCTCCATTATATTCGAAACCTCAGGCACTACCAGCACCATGTGCAAACAACTCAGCTGCAGCTTCAGCATTACAGATTTTCAAGGAAAAACTTTCACTAATACCATCACATTGGACGCTGCTTTACGATTCCAATCAACATGGTTCAGGAGCGAACCGTTTTTTACACCATGTACTCGGTTATAGGGGACCAACATTAATTCTGCTACATACGAAAGACGATCAAACTTATTGTATCGCCGCTCCAAGTGAATGGAAAGAAACGCATTTATATACCGGGAGTGAGGGCAGTTGTGTACTTCAACTTTTTCCCAAGTAAGATTTAAGATTTTTTTTTTTTTTTCTAATAACTGTTAACTCTTAAAAACTCGATTTAGATTTGTGATACTGGAAAAACGTCCTGGCATTCTATACTTAAATACAAGCTTTCGAGGCTATCCTAAAGGGCTTAGAGCTGCATCAGATCCAAGAAAGCCAATCATTTCGGTAGATGAACATTTTGAGAAGATTGATTGTAAAGGATTGCCAGCAGTTTTACTTTCAATAGAGGTAAGTTACTTTGGTTATTGTTTAAGAATAACTTCATATTCGTACAATATGCTTGAATTCTTCTTATTTATTAGTTATCTACCTCTTGGAGGGTAGAGATTATGGATCAAAAGTAGTTGCTTGTCATTTTACATTGTGTAGTACAAACTTTATCTGGTACCATTGATCGTCAAGTTCTTGTTCTTGTTTCAACAGAAGCAATAAGCACTATAGCTAGCTTCCTTACAAAGTCGGGCATTCTTTAGATTCATAAAAAATTTCATCGGTCGATTCTAATTTGGTCAAATTGTGCAAAACCTCCTTTTGGATTTTTTTGGGTTTTATGTATTTTGTGAACAAACGATGTAGATCGTTTTGTATGTCGTCTAAGAATGATCTATATAACAATATACTTATTATATCTTAAACTTAACAAAATTTACAATAACATGTATATTGAAAGTTGCTACACAAAAAGGACACACTTTCATTACATCTAAGTACCTACCTGCATTGAGCTCATTTGCAGTCTGTATCAAAAGATAATCTACTCTTTAACTCTGGCTGACTCCACACGGTCTAAGTGGAAATCATGAAATTTTATATTTGTTAGATAAATTTTTAAGAAGGACGGGCGCTAACATCGAGAGAGAGAGAGACTTAAATGCAAAATTGTCATAGAGATCGAAAAAAGCAATGTTTGTCTCCAAAATTAATAAGAAATATTTTTGAGATAATTTATAAGGAAAAATAAATTAATTTTAGCCGGCCAGACGGCCGAATTCAATCCAATCATTTAATCTGCGATTGACCGGGTGCGGGCATCAAAGTGTGAATAAAAATTTTGAAAAAAAGATTGATATTTCTCCGAGTATACAGTTGTCGGCTCGGTTCACCAATATGGATAAAAATTCGGACAAAACATTTTTGAGTTAATTCCTGAGAAACAAATCAAAATTCAAGATAAGGAGGCTTGACAGGAATGTTGTATGGTGTCCATGTCCATTTAGTGTGAACTCAAATCATTTTTAAATAGTCAATGCTTTTCCTATCTACTGCAATGATTAGACTAAACCGCGCAAGCATGAAACTTGATGATTCATCTCTTTATCCAGCAATATCTAGATATTATTATTATTATTCTGTACAATCTTCTTAATTCCTCTAGCTTCTTTGAGAGGTTGTGGATCATTTGGTCTATTCTTACATAATAGCTGTGTTCTTTTGTGTACCTTGTTCTAGAATTCCCATATACTGGTGAGAACAAATTGTTCTGTCGATTGAAGCGAACTATTTGTACTGTTCGTTTCATTTAAATCTCTTCTATGTATCAAAATGTATGAGGCGTTCTTTTGTGTATCTTTTGCTCTGCGGACAGAATAGAACACAGCTATTGTTGCATGATCATACTCAATCATGCACCTTGGATTAAACTAAGGATGCCAACTATGTGCATAATCTCAAATGTGTTATACACAATTTTCCCGGATCCAAAAAAAACCTACTATAGAAGCTGGTACCTGATGCCTGTCTCCTTTTCTTGTGGAAATTTACGAGGAAATAATTTCACAAACTTGGATTGGTGTCATGCTAATGGCACTGGAGGACTGTCTGATGTGGAATATTAAATTTTCGTATACATAGCTTGAAAGTCTCACTGTACTGAGCATTTTTCAGTGTTTTCAGACTTTAAAATTTTGAGCCGGTTTCGTTAGTCCTCTAAATGATTTTCATATGGGATTTTGCAAAAAAGAAATCCATTGAACCCTATAGAAGCCCTATTACGAAAGTCAACAGACTTGACTGTATGAAAAAACTCAAATTTAAAGCGGCTGACAACAGTTCCAAAATCTAAACTACTATTCATTTATAATATCGTCACTCTTTCCTTCATTTCTTTCTTATACTATTTTTTTTTTTTTTCATTATACATTCGAGGATACTATACTAAACTTTCATAAAACTTATATATACTCATCTATAGTAGCTTAATGTGCACACAAATAATTATCGTGTGTTCAATTTTGACACGATCAACTCTACTTTTTTAGGTATGGGGCTGTGGCGATCAATCATCTCGAGAAGTTCAATTGGATATTAAAAAATGGCAAATCAAAGAAGCCGAACGACAGAGAACTGTAAAACTGACTGCAGCTGATTGGATGGATCACCCTGACAGATATTTACTAGAATTAGGGGGGCGCCAAAATTACAATAATTAAAAATTTTGTATTTAAGCAACAACTTCGCGTGTTTGATGATTTAAAAAAAAAAAACTTTAATCAGCTAGCGGTTGTGCGAATACTTTCGATTTCCACTTTATTAATTTCTGTAAAATAGAAAATGCCTTAAGAAAGTGTGAATATCTCGTGATAAGAATAAAGTAAGCGTTTAAGATTATCTTTTTTTTAATTATGTGACGTTAATTTTATTTATACATTTATGTAATCGTAAATATTTATTTTTTTTTTATTTAATTTTGTGTACTATTCTTGCAATAGCTCCATAAAATAATCATATCCAGCTTCATACATATATTAAGAAACTTATGTCGTATTAAAATGCTGTCAGATAGGACAGAAGTTTTACTCTCCCTCTTATAGATGAATTTCAATTGTATATTTTTTTTACATAACATTTAGATCAAAAATAAAGGGCCAAATCCGTTGGCTGGCTATTATTCTGCCTCTGTTTGCATATAGCATTCTGCATGTAATCCACTAAATATTGTTTTATATAGTTTGTACATACAACCTATGTCATAGGTTAATTTACATTTCTAAAAAAGAACGATAATACTAGAACAAAAAGAAAATTAAAATTCATACCTCGCCCTTCGCAGCATTGACTTAGCAGTTTATTCTTGCTCGAATTCGCTGCTATTTAACTTCCGTTCCATGAAAGCAAGGTGCTAATTGGCGCAACACCATAGATTGAAATGGGGTTTCTGTTTTGCCTTTGGATCTTGCTTTATTCAGAACAAACTGGTCCAAAATTTATTTTATCGATTTCCTACTGCAGTCCGCGAAATATTTGATACACTTGGGATTTTGAAAAATATGGTATACTTTGCAAAATCTGCTGGGATTGACGATTTAAGACCTTTTGTTTGCTAATGTATAACACAGAACAGAGCATATCGATACATATTGAACAATGACACGACAATTTCGATCATCTTTCGCAATTAATCTGCCTGAAATATGTGCACCATCAAATTTTATTTCTGAAAACAAATTGCGCAAACTTATTTTCAAGCCTTAAGGAAAGCCATCGTTTAAATTTAAATAAAAATGATCGCCGGGGGTTAGATGACCTTTCAGGTAGAACTACAAAGGAGTTGTGGGGTAAGCCTAATTCAAGCTTTACGAAAAAGCTATTGGGACTAAAAAACCCCCCAACCTCGAGAACTCAAATCTGACCGGGCACTTTTCTTGGAGGTCACATACATTGGATGGGACTTGTTGATGATCCTGTGTGCAGAGGATGCAGAGGAATCCGAAACGGTGACCCATTTTTTTTGCTATCGGGCTCTCAGGAAGCGTTGTCTCACACCTCCTAAAAAACTACATGAAGTAAAACCGAAAGGAGTGTTGGGGACAAATACTGAAATTTGTAAGAGCTTCCAGTTGGAACCTTTGAGCGATTGCTCGTCTGAAGGGTGAACAATGGACTTTGTTGTGGGCCACGTTTCAGAGACCCTGACTGGGATGGCGGAACCCCTTTTCAATACAGATAGATGCTTCTACTGGGAATGGAACAAGTAAAACTATTTAGATATTGTAACCAAAATGCTCGATCTTATAACCTGCATTTCGCCGAGGTAACGGAGAGGGTCGATTAGGGGGGGAAATGAATGCGCTGAGTTTTCAGTTGATAACATAGATAATTATTTTATATATTGTTCTTCTCTTCTTGTGCGATAGCATCAAGAATGTATCTTTGGGAAGATATTAACACTTTTTTTTTGTATTCTGATCGATTCTTTGGATATCTCCCAACTATTTCTGAGTCACCACGAAAATTGTAGGTATATCCAAGAGATGATAATATTCAAATTATATCTCCAAACTTGTTGCTAACTAAATATTTTCTGAATTTTTGCTGTGATAATTCGTTTTATTTTTATTGAATTATAAAGCTTTAAATTCTAATATCTTGACATATCTCGCGATAGCCTTTAGATTGATTTTGCTAATTTTACAAAACTGCAATTGAATTTACGATACCCCCATTTTTGATTTCAGTAGTTAAAGACTTACTTTTTCAAGTAAAAACATGAAAAACGTCAAAATGTATGATAAGAGAAATTGAAAGTGACGCTCACAAAGTACGCGAACGCCTTTGAGTAAAAACTTTAAAAACTTGCAAATATTTGGGATCTGTAATAACGACGTGAAATTTTCCTAGCATTTTCTTACAATAAACAAATTTAATTTACCACTTTGAATACGTTGAAATGTTCTTGGAGAACATTCTATTTCTACTGGAGGAGAAGTAACAGGTTTTTCCATTTTTTTAAAACTAATAACTTGAAAAATAACTGAAAACCGGCGACGTGCTGTCAAAACTGACACTTTCGAAGTTCTTACTCGACGATTTTTCTCGAGTTAAATCAAGTAATAAATTGAACGGAGGGGATTTCTCTTTTAATTTTCAAGTAAAGTTTGTGCTTGCAAGCTAGTACGCGAACAGACCTAATCAAATATGTATATACATCAAATACCCGAACAGCAATCGGGGGGTAAAGAGTGCAGTTAATGACGGATAAAATCCAAGACGCGTTACGGTCGCCGAACTGTTGCATTCTGAACCTAATGTTGACTCAATTTGTGAGTTTCGTAACGATTGAGCATTATTGTTTGTTTAAAGTAATTTTTTTTTTTAAAGTTGTTTACTTTTTTAACTAAAAGACAATTTCTGTTCAATAAAAACATTTAATTGGCATTACAAATCTATTTCTTTGCTTTCTTCGGCTCTTTACCAGGTTTAGGATCATTGGTTTCATTCTCTGCATTCTCCTTGGCGCGCTTTGCCCGAATACCAACCAAACGTACATCAGCACGTGCCTGGAATAATTTTTTTTTTTAATTATAAGGAATTTTCTAATTATATATATTTAATCGAATTTACCTTTCTTAGGGTTGCGAATGCCTTGAACTTCTTTTCATCCTTTGTGATTTCTCGGTATTCAATCACTGGTACATCCTTCTTAATCGGCATAATTTCTCCCTTGAGTTGAGTAGCCAATTTAGTTTCTTCTACACTTGATTCACCCTTGCGGATCTTCTTTTCATTAATCGGGAATAGAATCAATTTACTCTTGTATTCCTTAAGACGTTGGACATTCCTTTGTCTTGATTCAATTGATTTATTTCGGCGCCTTCGATCAACACAAATACCGATTGTGCGTGCAAATCCCGGTGTTAAACCAGCTCCCTATAATCAATAACATATATTCATGAACTCGAAATGCGAATAAAAATATTGGAAGAGTACCTTCAATTCATCAATTGTAAATCCACGGCCAGGCCTTAGTTTTGTATGATAACGAATTGTGGGGCATCTTACAATTGGACGCAGTACTCCAGCAACAGGACGTGGAAAAACAGCTTTAGCCTTTTTAATACGATTTTGTCGGCGGCGGAACTTCCTGGCTGGTTGACTGAACCAAGTTCTGACATGCCGTTGCCAGTACTTATGAAAGTGAGCATTAGGAATCATATTATTTCCCTTCCCCATGATGAAGTATTTTTATCTGAAAATATTTTTTATTTATTAGATTACATATATATATATAAAAACATCAATAATTTTTCGAAATCACTATTAATTGACAGACAGACACCATGCACCACGTGTGAGAAAAACATATTTTCATTTCTTTAAACACAATTACTTTGCAGCACACATACAAATTCAACAATTTCTACGGTATGAATCCTCAACTTTCTTCTTAATTATATAGTTATTAGTCAGAAAAACTAAGCACAAAATAGATATTTGACGAAATTAAAAAATCACAAACCTTTCTTCCTAGAGGCGGATTGAAAAAGAATCAGCAATGCCAACATTCAACTTAAAAAAAATTAAAAATGGCTACCATGCCATTCTGCCAATATCATAAAAATTAAACATATGAGTGCATTAGAAAATTCATTTAACTAAAAAATTAAAATTACTTCTGCTAATTACGGAAAGAAACCAAGTAAATAATAATAACTGTAAATTAATTACATAAAAACAACTTCATTAAATGATGTTTGAGCTAGATAAAAGTATTGAATAAATAACTAACTAACTAACTAGTTATTTATTCAATGGATAAAAGTAGTTGAAAGATTATGTGAACCAACATGGCTGTGCCTTTGAATGTAGAATGTACTTTACTGCCACTGCTTTTAAGTACTGAAGACATTTTTCAATAAAGAAGAAGAAGGGGTAGTAGCAATTTGTTGTGCATTAAAAATCGTGAAGTGGGAAAGTAATTACTTCAACAGATTTGTATTACTTCTAAGTTTTTCTTTATTGAATAATGGGTGATAGATATAATATCCACAGCCAACTTGAGCATTTGCAGAGTAAATATATCGGCACTGGACATGCGGATACTACTAAATTCGAATGGCTCACCAATCAGCACAGGGATTCCCTCGCGAGTTACCTAGGACATTATGATATGCTTAATTTTTTTGCTATCGCGGAAAATGAATCCAAAGCTAGGATTAGGTTCAACATAATGGAAAAGATGTTGCAGCCATGTGGTCCACCTCCTGAGAAAACGGAGGATTAAATTGTAAAAGTAAAGGAAATAAAAAATCACATTTATATGATTTTTTTTTTAGAAAATTGTCGCCAGAACATGAGCCTATGGCAATTGTTTTATTTGTATACTCTAGTTTCTTAATAGTTCTTCTAGCAGAAAATATAGTTCAGACGTCCGTCCATGCTTTGGGTTTTCTGATATTTCTCAAACCACATTTTAATAAACTTTTACTTGTACTATGACTTTTCATGCCATCATTTAATCATAGCTTGTTAGTTTTCTTAGCAATTATCTTTATTTATGAATTGGTAAAGCAATATTCCCAAGCTAATAATGACATTGTTCTGAATGCCGTTTTATTACATTGGTTTAAAGACTGCAAAGAATATCTAGTGATAAGAGGTGTACTTCTGCCTTAAATGCTGATAAAGCAAAATCAGGCATTATTGTTTTCTAGAATTAATTCTTTCACGCATTTAGCTCAATAATTTGTATTTGGCAATTAATATAAATCAAGATGTCACATCTCTGGTGTCTTTCCTCACGTATATAAACCAAATTCACCCGAGGATTACATTAGAAATCATTGGAATTTTAACATTTAGAATAGCCTAAATTCTATTTTTTTTGTATTTTTATTCTATGAATTTCAGTATTGTATACATACAGTCTTTTTATTTAGAACTATTTCACCATATAAGTCGCTAGATCATCCTAAATACTTGTACTTGCAATTTAACCAGTGTGTCTATGTCAACACTATATTCACCACTCCACCTTATATAAGACTAGGACTCGTAGGAAAGATTAAAAATTTTTTAAAACTACATTTTCTGACTATTATACTTGCATAAATCGACTCCAATGCCGTACAATTACCAATTCAAAGATTTCTCTGTACTCCCTAGACACCGAAAGATTTGGCTGACCATAAGGTAATTAAATCAAATGAAAAACACAAAAATTGCTTTCTTTATTTCTTTAATTATTAAAAAATTATGGAATGAATTCAAATTGCCCTTGTTAGTAAGTAATTTGAAGTTTTTAGTATGGAGTTGGTACTTTTGGCGAACGCATTTATTATTTGATTATTCCTTTCCATTTGTAATCTTCTTTCGCTTGCCAACATACTTCGTTGTCTAGAAATGAATTCATCTTGAATATCTTTTTCCACCGATTTCAAATTTTGCATGAATTTCCAAAATGTTTTTTTATAACTGCCTTGTTTATATGAATTTTCTGAAAGAAAATAATTTTCATCGGTAAGTATAATAAGATGACAGAATTGATAAAAGTTTTTAATTTATCATAATAAAGTAGTACTCACCACCATCAGGAAATTGCTCCTTTTCTTCTAACTCCTTTTCAAATCTATTATCGAAATAGCTATCCATAAATACCGCTGTATTTATTGTAGTCAACGTAGTAATATTCTCCTGCTGAGATTCTACTAATTCTCGAACTTCATCACGAAATTCTAAATCTTTGGTTAAATAGAAGTCGGGATTATGATTTCTTTTTGCACATAGATATGTAGACTTTAGTTGACTCCACTTGCTCTGTATTTGTCTAGCTGTCTTGTTATCGTAGCCCTGACGAATCATTTCATGTTGTATCCCTCGATAAATATCATTAACTGGTAAAATTTTCTGTTCAATCAAATGTAGAGCCCTTAATTCTTTGAAGATTTGCAGCATACACCTTATTTCATTCGGATGCCAAAAGTTTCTTCTAGTTATTTTTTTTCCCATTTTCGATTTGTTTTCTATTGGTAGATATTTAAAATTAGTTCTGTGCTGTGTTTGGGGGTACTTTTTAATAATAATTCGGGTTTAATTCTAATATACAATAATTAAAGTTCTACTTCACTCCCACTGGTGCACTGACATGTATATATGTTAAATGGACTGCTTGTTGAACCAAAAATGCATGAAAGCAAATGGCACCATTTTCATATTCCTGTCTCTTTCCGTGAGAGCATACTTTCCCACTGAACTGTAACGATTAGAAACAAGAAATTACTTGTAAAAATCCTTGTAAAAAACACTTTCTTCGACTCATAAATAAAGTTTAACGATACAAATAGTCCCAAATACTTGTGTGGTAAATTCGGAAACTCCCACGGACATGCATGTAAGTAAATTCGCAAATAATTTAAATATAGCTCCAATTTACGACAGTTGGTAGCATTGACAGTGAGAGCATACTTTCTGAAATCAAAATTGATGCCACATGAAACAGGAGATCAAGCAGTCCATTTATATATATGTCAGTGCACTGGTGGTACAGAAATTGACAGTATTGTACGGTACAAGTACGACGGTACACAACAAATTTTGACATTTGGTGTTGGTTACATCAATTATTGTTTAATCGAAAGCTTGTTTCTTTTTCTTATGAAAGAAATTCAAATTTATAATGCAGTGTCGGTATTTTTGCCCTAAAAACAGTTGGTTTAAGAATATGCCCGTAAAATTCATAAACAGTAAAAAATGTGCAATTCAACTGAATGTAAGCCTAAACGTTTGATCACAATAATTCTGCTACGTTGTACGCTGTAGATTAAACATAAACATAAACATCAATTTATTTGAGTACCCGTGCCAGAGGCACGCATAGCGCTGGGCACATCATAGATAGTTACATGGTAGGTTAGCATTGTAGCAAAACAAATTAAAAAAGTACAGATATAGGCACTTAGAATATAGTATAATCTAGTGAAATGTAGCAAACAACATAGTAGCTTCGCAATGTAGCAAAATAACATGAATTCACAAGTATCAGCACTTAGGACAAAGCACCGCTTAGTAAAATATAGCAAAATAAAACTAAATAAATACATAGTAGCTTAGCATTGTAGCGAGTGAAGCAATAGAAGAACAAACATAGGTACTTAGAACATATAAAAGTTTTAGTGATGTGTAACAGTATCAAAATTGTAGCAATGAACAAAAACATAAAAGAATAAAAACATATAATTATAGACCAATACAGCACAACGAAATAGCAAGTAGTAAATAAATAAAATAAAAAGAAATTAAATAAATTAAATTACCGAGGTAATTGTGTGCATCTTTAATCAAATTACAATTATTGCAATAATTGTATCACAAATTCATAGCACGTGATGAGAATTTAATTATTATCACCTCAAATCGCAGGTAAATAATTGTACAGCCGTCCGATCAGAAATTTCACATTTCGAAATTATCCCTTCAACGACTAAAAGTGAAGCATGCTGCAACGTGTAAGGTTTAGAATTGGTTTACAAGTTGTGTAATGTAGGAAAGGAATATATTTATTTGTGATGAAGGTACCTTGGATGTGTTTTGTTAAAAAAAAATTAAATTATCCCTCAATCTCTCACACTTTCAGTTCCCTGCATTTTTCTCATTAAACAATGGGTCTTTTTCGAAAATATTTTATAGCAAAAATAAGTTCGGTAACCATATAAGGAACTACGCGAAGCAACATTATTGTTATGGCACGTCTAAGCCAAGGGAAGGAAATTCCTTCCTTCTCTAAAAAGTTCTCGTCTGGGCTTGGCCTAGCGTTATTTTTCGCTAAGTTTTTCACATTTCAGTTTTCTTTTATTCATACTCTTGTACAGCAGCGTACTGTTACCAATATTCAGAATTAGATATAAATAAGGCTGCCTTGGATGTGTTCTGGATTTAAAGGAAGAAGAAGAATTTTTGTTTTTTACTTTGGTAGTCCAGCTGACAGTAAACTCATTTCGGCTTCAGCGGCTTTCCTAGTGCACTCTGTTCTTTTCGTTCGGTAGTAAAGTGGGTTTTTATTTATTTTAATTGAATTGAGGTTCCGTTAGCTTGCTAAAAGAATATTAAATTGGTTTTTTTTTTCTAATAATGAAATGATGTGAGAAGATTTTCTATGTAAAAATATACTAAAATAATTTTGTGAAAACTAAGAGTATGGAGTTACTTATTCCCGCTATAAAAAATTGCAATATGTCTTCAATTCAATACGATTAGAGCAGATTCTGTTCAACTGCCTCAGTCAGTGTGTTAGAAAGTCAGGTATTTATAAATTATTTTTTTTCGATTCATGCAGGCTTGGTTCTTTTTCTTAAGAATGCCAGTATTTGCGCCCTAAAAACAGTTTAAAAATATACACATGAAATTCATAAACGGTAAATAAGTGTAATTTAACTGAGTACAATACTCGGAAGCATTATCGGCTCTCGACCTTAATCACAGTTTGCTCATGTCATCCTGGAATAGATCTAAACTATCAACTAATGATTAATGACTCAATTGGAGGAATCGATATTCTATATACCTCCGTTACTATATAAGCAACTAATTTTTATCTGTATAAGCTGTTTATTTAGGCTAACTGATTCTTGTTTAATAATATATTGTTTATTTTGCTATATTTTATATAAACTGTTTGTCATACTCTGTAATATCGTAGAACCCAGCGTTATACGCTGCTTTAAGCAGGGGTTTATAAATAAATACACTTTGATTTGATTTGATTTGAAACTGCTAAACTACTGACTGCAAATTATTAAAGATAAGAGTTTGTTTTGTCGGCTCTCGATTTTAATCACAGTTTGCTCATGTCATCGACTGACTGCAAATTATTAAAGATAAAAGTTTGTTTTATTGGAAACAAGTATTGCTACAAATCTATAAAAACGGCCCGCCAAAAAATCATTAAGTTGGTGTTACAATAATACTTTCCTTTTTTTTTTTACCGATATATCCCAATAATCTTTTGTTGTTGCATTTTTTACAGAGCTCCGGCTGGAAAAAGTTTAGTTGGATGATAAAAATTATCGATCAGCTGAATATGTACGAAAAATACTTTTGTTTTTCTTATATGTAACGATTCAGTATTGCTGCAAATCTATAAATGACGCATCGCCAAAAAATTATTAGTAGAATAGAATAGAAAAGTACTTATTTAAGAACCTCAGCTTACGCTACGGAACAACCTTAGGTATACATCGAGTAAGTAATATATAGTTGGTACAAGTAGTAGAATCAACTTTTATAAGAAAACCAAACGAGCAACTAACAAACTCATTGCAGTAGAAACTAATTAGTATTATACATTAAGTTATGAAGCTATAGACAAAGATAATGAAACAAAGTCGGTGGTATAATAATAGTTTCATATTTTTCTTTTCCTTTTTTTTTTACCAATATATCAATAATCTTTTGTTGTTGCATTTTTTGCAGAGCTCCGGCTGGAAAAAGTTCAGTTATCGGGAGTTTAGCTGGACACGAAGGCCACACATTCTACAATGCCCGTTGGCTACGTTTTTTTTCTTATATGAGTGTCAATCGCTCCATTATAACTGTTTATTTTCGGCACATCAGCGTTGAGGAATTGAGAAAAGTTTTGAAACGAACAGATCGCAGCAAGAACCAAAAAAATTGGAAATATACTCAACAGAGGCAGCCAAAAGTTTCAGTCGGTGATCCAATCACACAAGTAGAGTCTCAAATAATAAATATTATATACAACTATAACGAAAATCTAAATGCTATTATTTATCAATAACAGCAGCTAATACAGATATGGCAACTAGCAAAAATCTGAAAGATGTTGATCTTGATGGTAAAAGGACTTAGCTGTAACAAGATCACTAGCTACAAAAATTGGCGCACCGTACTTGGTGAAACTTTTAAATCGTCTGCCGTTACATCATAAGGATTCTTTGGCCGGTCTTAAGGTAAGTCGAAATAATGATATTATTCGCTTGTTGTACTTTTCTCTGATTATAAACAAAAGCACATAAAATATTTAAGCATTTATTATTATTTTTTTATAAGAAATGATTTCAAATTAGATATTTTACTCGTATAGTCTTCAGCAAATGCTCTCGTCTAGTAGCTGAAGAACTACTACAGAAAATTTGCCACATACCAAATAGATTTACCTGTTGGTATTTATTAAAATGTGGCAGACATGTTCCTCCCTCCTCAATGTAACTAATCCATAGTTTAGATATAGTAAATTAATTAAATAGTTTTTTTTTAATGATTCATCATTGCTATTAGAAGAATCAACAGTACAACTCTGTTGATCACAGAATATGTGCCAAATATAAGCATTCCCCAAAATCTGGTGAATATTTTTATTCCATCTAATTTGAAACTGTCAAGATCAATTTATCCAAAGACCACCGAAAATAGCGTTTGTGTTGTTTCAAGGAGACTGAAATAATAATAACATTTAGTATTCTGAGAATAGTTGAATAAAAAAATTAATTAGCAAATCTAGCCGCCATATTATGCAGGCATTAGAATCAGCAGTTCCATTAACTGTAATACTTGTATTTACTGAAAGATCTGGACATCTCTTTTTTCAAAGTCGACACAATGCCTTAATTTTGTTAGTAGGTAGTTGTTAGAAAATATTAAAAACATTTTCATAAAAATAAATTTACTAAAGTAATTGATTAAGGCCAGTGCTAACTATTCGTGATAAGGACACTTGAAGATAACCAAGGTGGGAATTGACGGAAAATATGTAGACAAGTAATGAACTGAATATATTTGCAGCACTGAATTATAAGAAAAAAAAAAAGATTTAAAAAAATTTCATTTAAATACATATGTTGCACATATATATTTGTTTTGTCTATCCTCCATGATTGACTTTATAAAGAATCAAATGCGCGCATTCCCGAACGTCACAATAAGGACACCAATGTCCAGCGTGAACCAATGTGTTGGCTGAAATGTACAAAAACACAGCATTCCTTGGGGATTCGATGAAGAACCATTTGAGAAGAACATGGGTGTTACACTGGCAGAAATACCAAATCCAGCGTTGAGGTGAACATGTCGGGCACTGGTAGGAACACCAAATCCAGTAACGAAAACTCTTCACTGGCAGAAGAACTAAATCCAGTGGATAGAGAACTCATTAATATTGCCATCGGAAACACCAGCACTTTCATTTATAAAATGCACAAGCTCCTTCATGTTATTGCTTAAACTTTGAAATTTCTAGCTTATTTATACAGAACAATCATAATGTGATGAGCAAAAATTGTCCTGTTTTTTTGCTCATCACATTATGATTGTTCTCTAAGTTAACCGTTAATATTTCATTAACTTTTTCACAGTTATGCATTTTTCAATAATTACATCACTTGCATTTTCTTGTATCGGGTTCTCCTGTACATTTTGCACACACTTCAGTTTTTTTTTGCATTCTCCCGATTTGGTATTAAAACCAAGGCATTTAAAATACCGTTTAACATTAATTCCATCATACAAATTGCATCTTTCCCATCCGATATTAATGCTTCATTTTCTAGAGCTTTTTTAAAATCATCATAATCAATTTCAATTAAGTTCTTTTTGATATCTAATTTTTTGAACTAATTCCTCTTCACCCCATTTAAGCTTTATTCCTGGTACATGTATCTTTGGGTTATGTAATACTGGAAGGTTAACTTCATATGTATCACCTAATTGCTGTTCTACTATTGTCTTTATTTTAAGGATTTCCTCTTTTGAGTCCTTTTCTATTGTTACCATATCATTATGATTACTTGACATCCCAGTAAATTTGAAATTTCTGGGGTAAACGTTCTTTTGAAAATCCTCATTTGTTTTCATTGCAGTTTGTTTAACCTTGGGTTTTATTATCAATGGGGGTTCACCCTTCAATGTATCTGCATATGTCGGTTTCGGATTTGTTGTTGTTTCATCTTTCAATAAGTTTTTTAACTCATTTAACATTTTTTAATTTCGCACTCTTGAACGGCACGTAAATGCTTGCTAGCGAGCGGCTCCCGAAAAGTTCTTTGTAAAATGGCTCCCACTCGCGAGCCGGAGCCCAAAAATTTTTCTACAAAGCTCTCGCTCGCGAACCATTCATTATACAGCTTCGGCTCCTCTCCTCATCATAAAAATATGAGATTATTATATACAAGTTTTTTGAATTTTTTGACTGTTTACTCAATCGGTGTAATTTTAGAGCTAGGTAAATGAAAAAAAAAATACGTTACTCCTATGCATTTGTTTTTTACCTCCCTTACATATGTATTTAAAATACAGTTGATTTGGGTTACATTGACTTGTACCTAACTATGTAGGTATAAAATATTTTTTAATTGTAATTGTCCCAGTCGTGTAGGTTTATACAGTTTATAGGTAGCAGGTATCCGAATTCCTTTTAAATGAATTAAATAATATGGAAGTCTAGGAAAATCAAGGTAGAAAACGAGTTTATATTTAGGTACAGGTATGCTTCTGTAATTTATATTTCACTTTTCCCTGTAGATATCCGTCGTAAAAATCTAAGAACTACATTTTCGGTACAGTTTCCGTATTGCAATTTACTATATATTTTCAGCGTTGATTTATATATATGAACTTATTTTTTTGGACAAATAAAATTTTTCCGAAGAATAAAATCATAATATAGAGAGTTGATGTATGTACTTTTTATCTCTTCTGAACCGTAATATAAAAATAAAAAAAAAAGTCGTCTTTTATTATTCGTACCAAAATTGGGACATGTAACTGAAAACTAGAAACAGGTAGGCAATTTTAATTTAATGTCGTAATCACCCATTCTAATAATGAGCAAAGGGCAGTGTAAACAAAGCAAAGAATAAGCTCACATTTTTACGGCTCGCGAATGAGAGTGTTCAAAAAAAAAATTCTTGACTCCGGCTCGCGAGCGAGACTTTAAAAAAAATTTTTTGGTTCCGGCTCGCAAGCTAGCATTTACGTACCCTGCTTAACACACACTAATATATCTCAGTACATCATACATACATATAGAAAATATTTCTGATTGTTAGTACACATTTTATATCATAATCCGATAGATTTACACATTTATCACAAAATTCTTTTCCACTAATTCCTATGTATCTAACATTTTGGCCATCTCTAATCATTTGATCACATTTGGCACAGTTCGGTGGCATTTTTACATGAAAGATTCACTCCGTACCATTAGCCGTTCGTGTTCAAACCGTGGAGATTAGAAAACGCAATTTTCAGCGCTAATAAGTAACTTATTTTTAAATCGTACTAATGACTACGAATCTGGATTTTTAATTTTTTGCTTTTCTTGACTTAATATTTATCAAATTTTCACAATATGAATAACCAAGAGCTTTCTACTAAGGACTTGCCAGTGGCTGTCACCATAGATGGCATAAGAACTAGATTCCGCATGGCATACTAGAGCAGAGTATACAGATTGTGAAATGGGTAGTGCATTCTGGAATGGACCATAACATGTTTTAGAGCGTGCCGAAGGCAAGTGTTTTTATAATAGCAGTTTTGTAATAATTTGATGGACTTTCTCAACACTTCAGATATGACGTATACATAATTTCAAATGTTGTGGTCCATTCCGGAATGGCCTTGATAGATATGAGCTCTTCTCATGGCTTTATAATATATATTCCTGCTCCTATACTCCTTTCTCGGTTTTAGAACGGTCGGTGTACCAGATGAGAGCTTCATTTTCTAGATATATGGATAGAGATACTGAGCTAGTATTTCGTTAGCCTTAAAGCGGCAATTTCCAAAGTAAAAAAAACCTATCCTTGGTATAAATATTTTCTAGGGTTAAAGGATTGAAATTGAGGTTTATTAGATAAAATCCTTGTATACATTACAATAAATGTTTAATATTTATTTTTCACTATATCTATGATGCTTCTCTTAATTTTAATAATACTTGTTTCACTCTTGCATATCTCTGGTAATTTATTATAATTTTTTAGTCCTTTAATATGCAATGTACATATTCAACAAAGTCCATCAAATAATCAGATAACATATAATTTTTTTAATTTGAAAATAACATCAGAACCTTGAGCAGATCCATTGATATACAGTCATCCAGATTAAGTCACGCAGCATATCAGAAATTCTTTTAAATCTGTTTCTCTGTAATAACATTCTTATAGCCCGGTCTTGCAGTTTTTGCAACCTGCGATCTCCAGTATTACAGCAATATATTATAGTTGCACAATACTCGATATGTATGTGGAAGTATAATTGTAATATACATATATACAAATTGCAGTATAAGTGTCAATATTTTTTCTTATTCTTTTTAATAAACCAATCTTTTTTGTTATTTTCGCATAGATCAAGTCAATGTGGAAAGAGAATTTCAATTTGTTGCAACCAGATACTTGATTTTATCTACTTGGGTAATGTCTTCGTCATTTAATGTTAGTCTTACCTTTTAACATTATTTAGCACCATACATTTTGTTTTCGACACATTTAGGCTTAGTTTATTCAAGTCCATCCATGGTGTCACTCCATTTAGTTCCTCTTGCATTATTCTTTAGACATTGTTCAATGTCTTTCGCGGTGCTACATATAATACTATATATTTTAATTTTTGAGGGATTTTGGCAAATCATTTATATATAGTACCTTGTGGCAATCCTATGTTATTGCTAATCAGGTTTGATACAATTTGAACCAATTGTTTTCGGTTCCTCTGACTCGGTACTTTCTTGAGTTTTTCAATGAGAATTTCCCTGTTGATTGTTTCAAACGCACGCTTCAAATCAAGAAAAACAGAACTATTGTAGTACCATCATCTATTAACTATGTGATTTAATGCGGTTTCAAAAGAGTGTTGCTTGCTAAATCCTGGTTGACGCTTATTAATTATTTTGTTTTCCTCCAGATATGCTTCCAATTTGTACTACTTCTATATGCATTTCCCAGTAATCGGCATACTGTTTATTGGGCGTATATCTTCACATTTATTTGCTCCCCTGAGTTTTGAAAAAGTGATGAAATTCATCGAAAATTATCTTTCTATTGGTTGGCTGAACTTCAATTTTCTTTTTTCTTTTTAAGAGTTTAAATTTTGAAAAATAAATCTTTCATATAGAAAAACTCGTATTGATCTTGACATGAACAGATCTCAATGCATTATCGTTTTTACGGTTTCATACTTTCTGTTTCTAGAGTTTTGAAGCGATTATGCGCTCATCCCCTCCGCTTCAAACCTTTCCTGATGCTTTATTTGAAACTTGGATCTTTATATAGAAAGATTTACTTAAAGAATGCTTATTCTAATGTCGATTTCCATTGATATTTTACAAGAAAGTGCACGCCAATCAATGACAAACGAGTTCAATGGAAGAACTTTTAACACGATGAGAATGGGTGCGTTTAAGTTGCGTTGTGAACAAATGTTAAAAGAATTACTTTGATAGTTATGCCTAATCTACAATGCATGGTAAAACCACGTCGTCAAACGATATGGTTTGCTGAAGAATGCATATAAATACACGAAATATCTAAGTAGTGGTAAGCTGCTAAATTAAACAACTATTGAACTGTCAGTTATCATAAATGTAATTGCTTTCTCGATTTCATTGCAGAAAAGTATTTGGTCTGAGTAATTTATACTATAGTATAGTACACTAAGAAATTGTTTGGGACAAGTCGAATAATACAAAATATTGCTTTCAAGACTGAAAGTACAAGTTCCAGTTTACAGCTGTTTTGCTCTAAATTCTCCTACATGGTTCTAAATTATGCTGAGTGCACCTGAGGTATTACTACATCGTTTTTGTTGATTAACTACTACATATAAGGTCGTGCTCATGTCGTCAAATGAATGAAAGAGAAGAGACATTTTTGCAAGAATGAATTTTCAAATGCAAGAGTGGGAAGCAAACACAAAAATCCATGGTGTTTTGACGACGTGGTTTAACCATGCATTGTAGATTAGGCATTAGTCACGACAGTGGTGTCTCTTGTGTAACCAATTTGCAGTGACCGCAAAAGAGAATAACGTAGCAAATCAAATATTTTTGACGCTTGCAAAAAATAAGTAAATTAAAAGTACATATAAACGTCAAATTGCAAATAGCGTTATCGTTGAGAGATGAACTTTTTCAACATTACAAGGAATTAAAGTAATGCATTGAAATTGATTTATAAGGCCATATTGTTCTCATCAACCAAAATTGATATATTTTCTGATTCCATTTCCATATCAATGTCACTTTGACAACACAAATGAACGCACCCAATGTATGTATGTATATAGCTTGTGTTCAACTTTTGGCTAGAGCTGGCTATAGCCAGAATGGCTGTAGCAAGGGCTCTTATTTGTGTGAGTAAATGTCAAACTTCCATAAATTGTTTCAATTTCATTGAAGAACTATGTCGAGTAATAAAAGTAAATTAGTTGCAATAGAGACTATAATAAAAGATTGGATTGATTTCCTATAAAATAAGTGAAATCTATATTAATAAATAATTTAATCACAGCGCAAATGTTCAATATTACCGTCCTTGTCTTTTAATAATTGCACATTATTTTCTATATAATTTCACCTTTGGTATCCACACAGTAATAAAATTGAGAATTTTTTTTTGTTTACTTAACATCAACAACTAAACAAACAAACTTCAAGCTACTTTGGCTTCACCTCCAGAGCACTAACCAATTTGGCTATAGCCGCCTACAGCCAAGAGTTGAACAATAAATTCTGACAATTGAGCTCACATATACATATATGATTTTTCATCATTTATAGCTCTTATTTTTGGCTCAAAATTGGCTATAGCCAACAACTGAACGACCTCATTCTGGCTATAGCCGGCTCTAGCCAAAAGTTGAACGCAGCCATAGTAGCTTATATCCGTGTGATTTGTCAGCTTGACATTTTCTAAAAAAAAAAAAAAAACCAAGCGAAGTATGACACATTATAATTATAAGCGCAGAAATTAAATTTTTAACTGGATTTTCCATTATATTTTATTAATTAAATGAGCTATTACAACTTTAAATTGCTTTAAAATTAATCTCGACATTTGTTTTGGCATTCAGCAGAGACATTTCTCAGAGATGTGTGCGTTTTCCAGCGTAACACCGCCGATTTTTCGAGTGTAGCACCAGAGTCATTTTGACGTACACTTTTTCTAGCAGTTCAGGTCAACGAAACAATTTCGGTGTAGCACTGTATAAAAAGCGTAACACCTGTTAAAAAACGTGATCAATGGTAATCGGTATAAGTAGTGAATTACTTAATAACATCAGACAAGCGGAAAATGTCAATCAGCAATTTCATCGAATTGAAGCTGCTTGGCCAAATGACGTACAAAAAAAAGTTTGAATACTTGTTTGTTATGGGGAAATGTACTTGATATAAATTAATTATTACATCATTCACGTGATGATTACTGTTATTCTTATTGCTAAATGTGGGTTGGAATTGAATAATTTCAATAAATCTTTCCTTGGGCTATTTTAATGACAGTGAAAATTCTGTGTACTGTTGTACTTAAGGTGGGGTGCTGGTTGTTATAAATAACTAGATTTTTACGTTCAACATGTATTTCAACAATACATACACAATACAACACGTCTTATAATAATAAAAGTTTTTTAAAAATCCAAAATTTAATAATATATCTTCGAGGGAATCCTGAACTGTTTGTAGGAGGAGATAGGGTGCAAAGGGGCTTTAGGCTTTAGGTAAATATTGAATTTGTTCAATTTAGAATTTGATTCTTTGTGAGTTTTTATTTTATTTTTAGGAAATAAGAAAGTGGATACATCGAGGGATTTGTAGCTCTGTAGTGGACCGAACAGATAATACGCTACCGCTACTGATGTTGCCCTGCTACCGCTTCTACGGTACTGCTGCTATTGCTCGCTACACACTACTGCTGCTGGCCGCTACAACGCTTCTGCTGGTGCTCTGCTACTGCTGCCTCCCTACTGCAGCTACTACTCTACTGCTGCTGCCCTGCTACCGCTACTGCTGCTGCCCTGCTACCGCTACTGCTGCTGCCATTCTACCGCTACTACGCTATGCTGCTGCCATTCTACCGCTACTACGCTATGCTGCTGCCATTCTACCGCTACTGCTGCTGCCCTACTGCAGCTACTACGGTACTGCCCTGCTACCGCTACTGCAGGTATTAAGCTCTTGCTACCGCTGTTGTACTACTGCGCTATTGCTGCTGCCATACTACAGCTATTATGCTACTGCTGCTGCCCTACCGCGCTATTACTGCTGCCCTGCTACCGCTACTACGTTACTGCGCTGCTGCCCTACTACCGCCCTAACTACAGCTTCTACGCTGTTGCGCTACTGCTGCCCGTACTACCGCTACTATGTACTACTGCCCTGCTACCGATACTAGTTACTACGCTATGCTGCTGCATCCTACCGCTACTGCTGCTGCCCTATTACTGCTACTACAGCTCCACGTTGTTGCGTTACTGCTGCTGCTCTAATCCAGCTGCTGCTTGTACCGCCACTGAGCTACTGCTGCTACCACTGCGGCCCTACTGCTACTGCAGCTACTACGCTACTTCCCTATTGCAGCTACTACGCTGCTGCCCGGCTACCGTGGCTATTCTGCACCGTTACTGCAGCTACTACGCTGTTGCGGTACTACGCTACTGCCCTACTACCGACGCTTTTGCTGACTTTACTGCTGCTGACCTGCTACGCCCTACTGCAGCTACTACGCTGCTGCCTGCTACCGCCACTGCTGCTGGCCTACTACCGCTACTGCGCTATTGCTGCTGCCCTGCCGCCGCCACTGCTGCTGCCTTGTTACCGCTACTACGCTTTTGCCCTACTACAGCTTCTAGCTGCTACCGTTTTTGATCTACTGCAGCCCTGTCGCCGCTACTACGCTTTTGCCCTACTGCAGCTATTACGCTACTGTGCTGCCGTCCTGCCACCGCTACTACACTACTGCAGCTGCGACGCTGCCGATATCGGCTACTGCTGCTGCGACGCTGCTGATATCGGCTACTGCTGCTGCCCTGCTACCGCTATAGCACTACTACGCTACTACAGCTGCCAAGCTGCTGATATCGCTACTGCCCTGCTACCGGCTGCTGCTGATATCGCTACCTACTGCACCCTACTGCAGCTACTGCCCTGCTACCGATATAGCTCTACTACGCTGCTGTTGCCCTGCTACCGCTACTGCAGCTGCTCTACTACGCTACAACTGCGCCCGCTACCGCCACTGCTGCTCTACTATACTGCCGCCCTGCCACTACTACTACACTACTGCAGCTGCGACGCTGCTGATATCGCTACTGCCCTACTACCGCTATAGCGCTACTACACTGCTGCTGTTACGGCTACTGCAGCTGCCCTACTACGCTTTTGTCCCTCTGCTGCCACCGCTACTACGCTATGCTGCTGCCCTACTGCAGCATTACGCTGCTGATATTGCTACTGCCCTGCTACCGCTATAGCGTTATTACAGCTGCTGCCCTGCTGCAGCTATTACGCTGATGCTGCCCTGCTACCGCTTCTACGCTGTTGCGGTACTGCTGCTGCCCTGCCCTACGCTACTGCTATTGCCGTGCTACCGCTAATGCTGCTACTACGCTTTTGCCACTGCTGCTATTATGCGCCGCCCTACCACGCTATTGCTGTTGCCCTACTGCAGCTACTACACTGCTGCTACCGCTGCTGCATACGCTGTTACGGTACTACAGCTGCCCTGCTACCGCTACTGCACCTACTACGCTACTGCTGCTGCCCTGATACCGCTACTTTTGCTCCGACGCTACTGCTGCTGTCCTGCTACCTCCACTGCTGCTGCCGGCCTGCTACCGCTGCTGCAAGTGCTACTACGCTTTTGCGGTACTGCTGCTGCCCTGCTACCGCACTGTACCTACTACGCTACTGCTGCGGTCCCGCGACCCTATTGTTGCTACTACGCTTTTGCGGTACTGCTGCGGCCCTACTACGCACTGCTGCCCTACTACCGCTACTGCACCTACTACGCTAGTGCTGCTGCCCTGCTACCGCTACTGCACCTACTACGCTACTGGTGCTACCCTGCTACCGCTATTGCTGCTACTGCACCTACTACGCTACTGCTGCTGCTACTGCACCTACTACGCCACTGCTCTGCTACCGCCACTACTGCTGCCCTGCTACTATACGCTTTTGCGATACTGCTGCTGCCCTGCCACTACGGTACTGCTGCTGCCCTGCCACTACGGTACTGCTGCTGCCCTGCTACTACGCTACTGCTGCTGCCCTGCTACTACGCTACTGCTGCTGCCCTACTTACTGTACGTACTACGCTACTGCTACTGCCCTGCTACCGCTATTGCTGCTACTTCGCTTTTGCGGTACTGGTGCTGCCCTACTACGCTACTGCTGCTGCCCTACTACCGCTACTGCACCTACTACCGCTACTGCACCTACTACGCTACTGCTGCTGCCCTACTACCGCTACTGCACCTACTACGCTACTGCTGCTGCCCTGCTACCGCTACTGCACCTACTACGCTGCTGCTGCTGGCCTGCCACCGCTATTACTACTACGCTTTTGCGGTAATGCTGCTACTGCTGGTACTACGCTTTTGCAGTACTGCTGTTGCACTACTACCGCTACTGCACCTACTACGCTACTGCTGCTGCCCTACTACCGCTACTGCACCTACTACGCTACTGCTGCTGCCCTGGTACCGCTACTGGACCTACTCGCTACTGCTGCTGCCTGCTACCGATACTGGACCTACGCGCTACTGCGCTACCGCTATTGCTGCTACTACCTTTTGCGGAACTGTTGCTGCCCTGATACCCCTACTACGCTACTGCTGCTGCCCTACTACCGCCACTGCTGCTGGCCTACTACAGCTACTGCACCTACTACGCTACTGCTGCTGCCCTGCTACAGCTACTGCACCTACTACGCTACTGCTGCTACCCTGCTACCGCTATTGCTGCTGCCCTTCTACCGCTACTGCACCTACTACGCTACTGCTGCTGCCCTACTACCGCTACTGCACCTACTACGCTACTGCTGCTGCCCTGCTACCGCTACTGTACCTACCACGCTACTGCTGCTGCCCTGCACCGCTACTGCACCTGCTACCGCTATTGCTGCTGCCCTGCTACCGCTACTGCACCTGCTACCGCTATTGCTGCTGCCCTGCTACCGCTACTGTACCTACTACGCTACTGCTGCTGCCCTGCTACCACTACTGCACGTACTACGCTACTGCTGCTGCCCTACTACCGCTACTGCACCTACTACGCTACTGCTGCTGCCCTACTACCACTACTGCACCTACTATGCTACTGCTGCTGCCCTCCTACCACTACTGCACCTACTACGCTACTGCTGCTGCCCTACTACCGCTACTGCACCTACTACGCTACTGCTGCTGCCCTGCTACCGCTACTGCACCTGCTACCGCTACTGCTGCTGCCCTGCTACCGCTACTGCACCTACTACGCTACTGCTGCTGCCCTGCTACCGCTGCTGCACCTACTACGCTACTGCTGCTGCCCTGCTACCACTACTGCACCTACTACGCTACTGCTGCTGCCCTACTACCGCTACTGCACCTACTACGCTACTGCTGCTGCCCTACTACCGCTACTGCACCTACTACGCTACTGCTGCTGCCCTGCTACCGCTACTGTACCTACCACGCTACTGCTGCTGCCCTGCTACCGCTATTGCTGCTGCCCTGCTACCGCTACTGTACCTACTACGCTACTGCTGCTGCCCTGCTACCACTACTGCACCTACTACGCTACTGCTGCTGCCCCACTACCACTACTGCACCTACTACGCTACTGCTGCTGCCCTGCTACCGCTACTGCACCTACTACGCTACTGCTGCTGCCCTGCTACCACTACTGCACTACTACGCTACTGCTGCTACCCTACTACCGCTACTGCTGCTGCCCTACTACCACTACTGCACCTACTACGCTACTGCTGCTGCCCTGCTACAGCTACTGCACCTACTACGCTACTGCTGCTACCCTGCTACCGCTATTGCTGCTGCCCTACTACCGCTACTGCACCTACTACGCTACTGCTGCTGCCCTACTACCGCTACTGCTGCTGCCCTGCTACCGCTACTGCACCTACTACGCTACTGCTGCTGCCCTGCTACCACTACTGCACTACTACGCTACTGCTGCTACCCTACTACCGCTACTGCTGCTGCCCTACTACCACTACTGCACCTACTACGCTACTGCTGCTACCCTGCTACCGCTATTGCTGCTGCCCTGCTACCGCTACTGCACCTGCTACCGCTATTGCTGCTGCCCTGCTACCGCTACTGTACCTACTACGCTACTGCTGCTGCCCTGCTACCACTACTGCACGTACTACGCTACTGCTGCTGCCCTACTACCGCTACTGCACCTACTACGCTACTGCTGCTGCCCTACTACCACTACTGCACCTACTATGCTACTGCTGCTGCCCTCCTACCACTACTGCACCTACTACGCTACTGCTGCTGCCCTACTACCGCTACTGCACCTACTACGCTACTGCTGCTGCCCTGCTACCGCTACTGCACCTGCTACCGCTACTGCTGCTGCCCTGCTACCGCTACTGCACCTACTACGCTACTGCTGCTGCCCTGCTACCGCTGCTGCACCTACTACGCTACTGCTGCTGCCCTGCTACCACTACTGCACCTACTACGCTACTGCTGCTGCCCTGCTACCGCTGCTGCACCTACTACGCTACTGCTGCTGCCCTACTACCGCTACTGCACCTACTACGCTACTGCTGCTGCCCTGCTACCGCTACTGTACCTACCACGCTACTGCTGCTGCCCTGCTACCGCTATTGCTGCTGCCCTGCTACCGCTACCTGTACCTACTACGCTACTGCTGCTGCCCTGCTACCACTACTGCACCTACTACGCTACTGCTGCTGCCCCACTACCACTATTGCACCTACTACGCTACTGCTGCTGCCCTGCTACCGCTACTGCACCTACTACGCTACTGCTGCTGCCCTGCTACCACTACTGCACTACTACGCTACTGCTGCTACCCTACTACCGCTACTGCTGCTGCCCTACTACCACTACTGCACCTACTACGCTACTGCTGCTGCCCTGCTACAGCTACTGCACCTACTACGCTACTGCTGCTACCCTGCTACCGCTATTGCTGCTGCCCTACTACCGCTACTGCACCTACTACGCTACTGCTGCTGCCCTGCTACCGCTACTGCACCTGCTACCGCTACTGCTGCTGCCCTGCTACCGCTACTGCACCTACTACGCTACTGCTGCTGCCCTGCTACCGCTGCTGCACCTACTACGCTACTGCTGCTGCCCTGCTACCACTACTGCACCTACTACGCTACTGCTGCTGCCCTACTACCGCTACTGCACCTACTACGCTACTGCTGCTGCCCTACTACCGCTACTGCACCTACTACGCTACTGCTGCTGCCCTGCTACCGCTACTGTACCTACCACGCTACTGCTGCTGCCCTGCACCGCTACTGCACCTGCTACCGCTATTGCTGCTGCCCTGCTACCGCTACTGCACCTGCTACCGCTATTGCTGCTGCCCTACTACCGCTACTGCTGCTGCCCTCCTACCACTACTGCACCTACTACGCTACTGCTGCTGCCCTACTACCGCTACTGCACCTACTACGCTACTGCTGCTGCCCTGCTACCACTACTGCACCTACTACGCTACTGCTGCTGCCCTGCTACAGCTACTGCACCTACTACGCTACTGCTGCTACCCTGCTACCGCTATTGCTGCTGCCCTACTACCGCTACTGCACCTACTACGCTACTGCTGCTGCCCTACTACCACTACTGCACCTACTATGCTACTGCTGCTGCCCTCCTACCACTACTGCACCTACTACGCTACTGCTGCTGCCCTACTACCGCTACTGCACCTACTACGCTACTGCTGCTGCCCTACTACCACTACTGCACCTACTATGCTACTGCTGCTGCCCTCCTACCGCTACTGCACCTACTACGCTACTGCTGCTGCCCTGCTACAGCTACTGCACCTACTACGCTACTGCTGCTACCCTGCTACCGCTATTGCTGCTGCCCTACTACCGCTACTGCACCTACTACGCTACTGCTGCTGCCCTGCTACCGCTACTGCACCTGCTACCGCTACTGCTGCTGCCCTACTACCGCTACTGCTGCTGCCCTGCTACCGCTGCTGCACCTACTACGCTACTGCTGCTGCCCTGCTACCACTACTGCACCTACTACGCTACTGCTGCTGCCCTACTACCGCTACTGCACCTACTATGCTACTGCTGCTGCCCTCCTACCACTACTGCACCTACTACGCTACTGCTGCTGCCCTACTACCGCTACTGCACCTACTACGCTACTGCTGCTGCCCTGCTACCGCTACTGCACCTACTACGCTACTGCTGCTGCCCTGCTACCGCTACTGCACCTACTACGCTACTGCTGCTGCCCCACTACCACTACTGCACCTACTACGCTACTGCTGCTGCCCTGCTACCGCTACTGCACCTACTACGCTACTGCTGCTGCCCTACTACCGCTACTGCACCTACTACGCTACTGCTGCTGCCCTGCTACCGCTACTGCACCTGCTACCGCTATTGCTGCTGCCCTGCTACCGCTACTGTACCTACTACGCTACTGCTGCTGCCCTGCTACCACTACTGCACCTACTACGCTACTGCTGCTGCCCTACTACCGCTACTGCACCTACTACGCTACTGCTGCTGCCCTGCTACCGCTACTGCACCTGCTACCGCTATTGCTGCTGCCCTGCTACCGCTACTGTACCTACTACGCTACTGCTGCTGCCCTGCTACCACTACTGCACCTACTACGCTACTGCTGCTGCCCCACTACCACTACTGCACCTACTACGCTACTGTTGCTGCCCTGCTACCGCTACTGCACCTACTACGCTACTGCTGCTGCCCTGCTACCGCTACTGCACCTGCTACCGCTATTGCTGCTGCCCTGCTACCGCTACTGTACCTACTACGCTACTGCTGCTGCCCTGCTACCACTACTGCACCTACTACGCTACTGCTGCTGCCCCACTACCACTACTGCACCTACTACGCTACTGTTGCTGCCCTGCTACCGCTACTGCACCTACTACGCTACTGCTGCTGCCCTGCTACCGCTACTGCACCTACTACGCTACTGCTGCTGCCCTACTACCGCTACTGCACCTACTACGCTACTGCTGCTGCCCTGGTACCGCTACTGGACCTACTCGCTACTGCTGCTGCCTGCTACCGATACTGGACCTACGCGCTACTGCGCTACCGCTATTGCTGCTACTACCTTTTGCGGAACTGTTGCTGCCCTGATACCCCTACTACGCTACTGCTGCTGCCCTACTACCGCCACTGCTGCTGGCCTACTACAGCTACTGCACCTACTACGCTACTGCTGCTGCCCTGCTACAGCTACTGCACCTACTACGCTACTGCTGCTACCCTGCTACCGCTATTGCTGCTGCCCTTCTACCGCTACTGCACCTACTACGCTACTGCTGCTGCCCTACTACCGCTACTGCACCTACTACGCTACTGCTGCTGCCCTGCTACCGCTACTGTACCTACCACGCTACTGCTGCTGCCCTGCACCGCTACTGCACCTACTACGCTACTGCTGCTGCCCCACTACCACTACTGCACCTACTACGTACTGCTGCCCTGCTACCACTACTGTACCTACCACGCTACTGCTGCTGCCCTGCTACCGCTACTACCGCTACTACCTACTACGCTGCTGCTGCTGCCCTGCTACCACTACTGCACCTACTACGCTACTGCTGCTGCCCCACTACCACTACTGCACCTACTACGTACTGCTGCCCTGCTACCACTACTGTACCTACCACGCTACTGCTGCTGCCCTGCTACCGCTACTACCGCTACTACCTACTACGCTGCTGCTGCTGCCCTGCTACCACTACTGCACCTACTACGCTATTGCTGCTGCCCTTCTACCGCTACTGCACCTACTACGCTACTGCTGCTGCCCTACTACCGCTACTGCACCTACTACGCTACTGCTGCTGCCCTACTACCGCTACTGCACCTACTACGCTACTGCTGCTGCCCTGCTACCACTACTGCACCTACTACGCTACTGCTGCTGCCCCACTACCACTACTGCACCTACTACGTACTGCTGCCCTGCTACCACTACTGTACCTACCACGCTACTGCTGCTGCCCTGCTACCGCTACTACCGCTACTACCTACTACGCTGCTGCTGCTGCCCTGCTACCACTACTGCACCTACTACGCTACTGCTGCTGCCCCACTACCACTACTGCACCTACTACGCTACTGCTGCTGCCCTGCTACCGCTACTGCACCTACTACGCTACTGCTGCTGCCCTGCTACCGCTACTGCACCTACTACGCTACTGCTGCTACCCTGCTACCGCTATTGCTGCTGCCCTACTACCGCTACTGCACCTACTACGCTACTGCTGCTGCCCTGCTACCGCTACTGCACCTACTACGCTACTGCTGCTGTGCTGCGGTAGCAGGGCAGCAGCAGCAGTACCGCAAAAGCGTAGTAGCAGCAATAGCGGTGGCAGGCCAGCAGCAGTAGCGTAGTACGTGCAGTAGCGGTAGCAGGGCAGCAGCAGTAGCGTAGTAGGTGCAGTAGCTGTAGCAGGGCAGCAGCAGTTCCGCAAAAGCGTAGTAGCAGCAATAGCGGTGGCAGGCCAGCAGCAGTAGCGTAGTAGGTGCGGTAGCGGTGGCAGGGCAGCAGCAGTAGCGTAGTAGGTGCAGTAGCGGTAGCAGGGCAGCAGCAGTAGCGTAGTAGGTGCAGTAGGGCAGCAGCAGTTCCGCAAAAGCGTAGTAGCAGCAATAGCGGTGGCAGGCCAGCAGCAGTAGCGTAGTAGGTGCGGTAGCGGTGGCAGGGCAGCAGCAGTAGCGTAGTAGGTGCAGTAGCGGTAGCAGGGCAGCAGCAGTAGCGTAGTAGGTGCAGTAGCGGTAGTAGGGCAGCAGCAGTAGCGTAGTAGGTGCAGTAGCGATAGCAGGGCAGCAGCAGTAGCGCAGTAGGTGCAGTAGGGCAGCAGCAGTTCCGCAAAAGCGTAGTAGCAGCAATAGCGGTGGCAGGCCAGCAGCAGCAGCGTAGTAGGTGCAGTAGCGATAGCAGGGCAGCAGCAGTAGCGCAGTAGGTGCAGTAGGGCAGCAGCAGTTCCGCAAAAGCGTAGTAGCAGCAATAGCGGTGGCAGGCCAGCAGCAGTAGCGTAGTAGGTGCAGTAGCGGTAGCAGGGCAGCAGCAGTAGCGCAGTAGGTACAGTAGCGTAGTACGTGCAGTAGCGATAGCAGGGCAGCAGCAGTAGCGCAGTAGGTGCAGTAGCTGTAGCAGGGCAGCAGCAGTTCCGCAAAAGCGGTGGCAGGCCAGCAGCAGTAGCGTAGTAGGTGCAGTAGCGATAGCAGGGCAGCAGCAGTAGCGCAGTAGGTGCAGTAGCAGGACAGCAGCAGTAGCGTAGTAGGTACAGTAGCGTAGTACGTGCAGTAGCGATAGCAGGGCAGCAGCAGTAGCGCAGTAGCTGTAGCAGGGCAGCAGCAGTTCCGCAAAAGCGTAGTAGCAGCAATAGCGGTGGCAGGCCAGCAGCAGTAGCGTAGTAGGTGCAGTAGCGGTAGCAGGGCAGCAGCAGTAGCGCAGTAGGTGCAGTAGCTGTAGCAGGGCAGCAGCAGTACCGCAAAAGCGTAGTAGCAGCAATAGCGGTGGCAGGCCAGCAGCAGTAGCGTAGTACGTGCAGTAGCGGTAGCAGGACAGCAGCAGTAGCGCAGTAGGTACAGTAGCGTAGTACGTGCAGTAGCGATAGCAGGGCAGCAGCAGTAGCGCAGTAGGTGCAGTAGCTGTAGCAGGGCAGCAGCAGTTCCGCAAAAGCGGTGGCAGGCCAGCAGCAGTAGCGTAGTAGGTGCAGTAGCGATAGCAGGGCAGCAGCAGTAGCGCAGTAGGTGCAGTAGCAGGACAGCAGCAGTAGCGTAGTAGGTGCAGTAGCGGTAGCAGGGCAGCAGCAGTAGCGCAGTAGGTGCAGTAGCAGGACAGCAGCAGTAGCGTAGTAGGTACAGTAGCGTAGTACGTGCAGTAGCGATAGCAGGGCAGCAGCAGTAGCGCAGTAGCTGTAGCAGGGCAGCAGCAGTTCCGCAAAAGCGTAGTAGCAGCAATAGCGGTGGCAGGCCAGCAGCAGTAGCGTAGTAGGTGCAGTAGCGATAGCAGGGCAGCAGCAGTAGCGCAGTAGGTGCAGTAGCTGTAGCAGGGCAGCAGCAGTACCGCAAAAGCGTAGTAGCAGCAATAGCGGTGGCAGGCCAGCAGCAGTAGCGTAGTAGGTGCAGTAGCGGTAGCAGGGCAGCAGCAGTAGCGTAGTAGGTGCAGTAGCGGTAGCAGGGCAGCAGCAGTAGCGTAGTAGGTGCAGTAGCGGTAGCAGGACAGCAGCAGTAGCGTAGTAGGTACAGTAGCGTAGTACGTGCAGTAGCGATAGCAGGGCAGCAGCAGTAGCTGTAGCAGGGCAGCAGCAGTTCCGCAAAAGCGTAGTAGCAGCAATAGCGGTGGCAGGCCAGCAGCAGTAGCGTAGTAGGTGCAGTAGCGATAGCAGGGCAGCAGCAGTAGCGCAGTAGGTGCAGTAGCTGTAGCAGGGCAGCAGCAGTACCGCAAAAGCGTAGCAATAGCGGTGGCAGGCCAGCAGCAGTAGCGTAGTAGGTGCAGTAGCGGTAGCAGGGCAGCAGCAGTAGCGTAGTAGGTGCAGTAGCGGTAGCAGGGCAGCAGCAGTAGCGTAGTAGGTGCAGTAGCGGTAGCAGGGCAGCAGCAGTAGCGTAGTAGGTGCAGTAGGGCAGCAGGGCAGCAGCAGTAGCGTAGTAGGTGCAGTAGGGCAGCAGCAGTTCCGCAAAAGCGTAGTAGCAGCAATAGCGGTGGCAGGCCAGCAGCAGTAGCGTAGTAGGTGCAGTAGCGGTGGCAGGGCAGCAGCAGTAGCGTAGTAGGTGCAGTAGCGGTAGCAGGGCAGCTGCAGTAGCGTAGTAGGTGCAGTAGCGGTAGTAGGGCAGCAGCAGTAGCGTAGTAGGTGCAGTAGCGATAGCAGGGCAGCAGCAGTAGCGCAGTAGGTGCAGTAGCGCAGCAGCAGTTCCGCAAAAGCGTAGTAGCAGCAATAGCGGTGGCAGGCCAGCAGCAGTAGCGTAGTAGGTGCAGTAGCGATAGCAGGGCAGCAGCAGTAGCGCAGTAGGTGCAGTAGGGCAGCAGCAGTTCCGCAAAAGCGTAGTAGCAGCAATAGCGGTGGCAGGCCAGCAGCAGTAGCGTAGTAGGTGCAGTAGCGGTAGCAGGGCAGCAGCAGTAGCGTAGTACGTGCAGTAGCGGTAGCAGGACAGCAGCAGTAGCGTAGTAGGTACAGTTGCGGTAGCAGGGCAGCAGCAGTAGCATAGTAGGTGCAGAGCGGTAGTAGGGCAGTAGCGTAGTAGGTGCAGTAGCGTTAGCAGGGCAGCAGTAGCGTAGCAGGTGCAGAGGTAGCAGAGCAGTAGCGTAATAGGTGCAGTAGCGGTAGTAGGGCAGCAGCAGTACTGCAAAAGCGTAGTAGCAGCAATAGCGGTAGCAGGGCAGCAGCAGTACCGCAAAAGCGTAGTAGCAGCAATAGCGGTAGCAGGGCAGCAGCAATAGCGTAGTAGGTGCTGTAGCGGTAGCAGGGCAGCAGCAGCAGTACCGCAAAAGCGTAGTAGCAGCAATAGCGGTGGCAGGCCAGCAGCAGTAGCGTAGTACGTGCAGTAGCGGTAGCAGGACAGCAGCAGTAGCGTAGTAAGTACAGTTGCGGTAGCAGGGTAGCAGCATTACCGCAAAAGCGTAGTAGTAAAGTGGTGGCAGGCCAGCAGCAGTAGCGTAGTAGGTACAGTAGCGGTAGTAGGGCAGCGCAGTAGCATAGTAGGTGCAGAGCGGTAGTAGGGCAGTAGCGTAGTAGGTGCAGTAGCGTTAGCAGGGCAGCAGTAGCGTAGCAGGTGCAGAGGTAGCAGAGCACTAGCGTAGTAGCAGCAGTAGCGGTAGCTGGGCAGCAGCGTACTAGTACAGTAGCGGTAGCAGGCCAGCAGCAGTAGCGTAGTAGTTCCAGTAGCGGTAGCAGGGCGGCAGCAGTAGCGGTAGTAGGGCAGCAACAGTACCGCAAAAGCGTAGTAGCAGCAATAGCGGTCGCAGGGCAGCAGTAGTACCGCAAAAACGTATAGTAGCAGGGCAGCAGTAGTGGCCGTAGCAGAGCAGTAGCGTAGTAGGCGCATAGCGGTAGAGGAGCAGCAGCGTAGTACCAGCAGTAGCGATATTAGGCCAGCAGCAGTAGCGCAGTGGCGGTTGCAGGGCAGCAGTAGTACCGGTAACAGAGCGCTTGCAGCAGCGGTAGGAGGCCGGCGCAGCAGTGTAGTAACTGCAGTAGCGTGGTAGGGCGGCAGCATAATAGCAGCAGTGGCAAAAGCGTAGTAGCAGCAGTAGCGGTAGCACGGCAAAGCAGTAGCGTAAAGCAGGTCAGCAGCAGTACCGCAACAGCGTAGAAGCGGTACAGGGCAGCATCAGCGTAATAGCTGCAGCAGGGCAGCGGCTGTAGTAACGCTATAGCGGTAGCAGGGCAGTAGCAATATCAGCAGCATAGCGTAGTAGCGGTGGCAGGGCGGCAGCGCAGTAGCAGCAGAGGGACAAAAGCGTAGTAGGGCAGCTGCTTTAGCCGTAACAGCAGCAGCGTAGTAGCGCTATAGCGGTAGCAGGGCATCAGCGATGTCAGCAGCTGCAGTAGTGTAGTAGTAGTGGCAGCGCGGCAGTATAGTAGTAGCAGTAGGTAGCGGTAGCAGGGTAACAGCAGTAGCGTAGTAGGTGCAGAGAGGTAGCAGAGCAGCAGCAGTAGCGTAGTAGCAGCAGTAGCGGTAGCTGGGCAGTAGCAGTAGCGTACTAGTACAGTAGCGGTAGCAGCAGTACCGCATAAGCGTAGTAGCAACAATAGCGGTAGGAGGGTAGCAGCAGTAGCGTAGTAGGTGCAGTAGCGTTAGCAGACAGCAGTAGCGTAGTAGGTGTAGTAGCGGTAGTAGGGCAGCAGCAATACTGCAAAAGCGTAGTAGCAGGGTAGCAGCAGTAGCGTAGTAGGTGCAGTAGCGGTAGCAGGGCAGCAGCAGTACCGGTAGCAGGGCAGCAGCAGTAGCGCAGTAGCTGTAGCAGGGCAGCAGCAGTAGCGCAGTAGCTGTAGCAGGGCAGCAGCAGTAGCGTAGTAGGTGCAGTAGCTGTAGCAGGGCAGCAGCAGTAGCGCAGTAGGTGCTGTAGCTGTAGCAGGGCAGCAGCAGTACCGCAAAAGCGTAGTAGCAGCAATAGCGGTGGCAGGCAGCAGCAGTACCGTAGTAAGTGCAGTACCGGAGCAGGGCAGCAGCAGTACCGCAAAAGCGTAGTAGCAGCAATAGCGGTAGCAGGGTAGGAGCAGTAGCGTAGTAGGTGCAGTGCGGTAGCAGGGCAGCAGCAGTAGCGTAGTAGGGCCAGTAGCGGTAGCAGGGTAGCATCAGTAGCATAGTAGGTGCAGTAGCGGTAGCAGGGCAGTTGCAGCAGTAGCGTAGTAGGTGCAGTAGCGGTAGCAGGGCAGCAGCAGCAGTACCGCAAAAGCGTAGTAGCAGCAATAGCGGTGGCAGGCCATAATAGCAGCAGTGGCAAAAGCGTAGTAGCAGCAGTAACGGTAGCACGGCAATAGCAGTAGCGTAAAGCAGGTCAGCAGCAGTACCGCAACAGCGTAGAAGCGGTACAGGGCAGCAGCTGTAGTAACGCTATAGCGGTAGCTGGGCAGTAGCAATATCAGCAGCATAATGTAGTAGCGGTGGCAGGGCGGCAGCGCAGTAGCAGCAGAGGGACAAAAGCGTAGTAGGGCAGCTGCTTTAGCCGTAACAGCAGCAGCGTAGTAGCGCTATAGCGGTAGCAGCGATGTCAGCAGCTGCAGTAGTGTAGTAGTAGTGGCAGGGCGGCAGTATAGTAGTAGCAGTAGGTAGCGGTAGCATGGAAGCAGCAGTGGCGGTAGCGAGCGCAGTTGTAGCGTAGTAGAACAGCTGCAGTAGCGGTAGCAGGGCAACAGCAGCGTGGTAGAGCTATATCGGTAGCAGGGCAGTAGCAGCAGCGTAATAGCTGAAGTAGGGCAGCAGCAGCGGCAGGATGGCAGCAGGGTAGTAGCGTAGTAGTGCTATAGCGGTAGCAGGGCAGCAGCAGTAGCCAATATCAGCAGCATCGCAGCTGCAGTAGTGTAGAAGCGGTGGCAGGGCGGCAGCACAGCAGCAGCAGTAGCGCAAAAGCGTTGTAGCAGTAGCAGAGCAGCAGCAATAACGGTAGCAGGGTAGTAGCGCTATATCGGTAGCAGGGCAGTAGCAGTTGTATAGCAACGGCTATTGCTGTAGCAGGGGAGCAGCAGTAGCGATATCGGCAGCAGTAGTGATATCAGCAGCAGTAACGCTATAGCGGTAGCAAAGCAGCGTCGTAGTAGCTGTAGTAGGGCAGCAGAAGTAGCGTAGTAGCGCTATATCGGTAGCAGAGCAGCAGCGTAATAGCTGTAGCAGGGCAGCAGCAGTAGCGCCGGCATAGTAGCGCTATTCGGTAGCAGAGCACCAGCGTAGTGGCTGTAGCAGGCGACAGCAGTGGCATAGTAGCTGCTATTGCGGCAGGAGCAGTAGCGTAGTATCTGCTCCTTTCGCGGTAGCAGGGCAGCAGCAGTAGCGCAGTAGCTCCTTTCGCGGTAGCAGCAGTAGCGTAGTAGCTGCTTTTGCGGTAGCAGGGCAGCGGCGTAGTAGCAGGGAATCAGCAGCAGTGGTGCAATAGCGTAGTAGCGGTAGAACGGCAGCAGCAGTAGCGTAGTAGCAGGAGGACCGAAACAGCGTAGAAGCGGTAGCAGAGCAGCAGCATCGTAGTAGGGCAGCTGTAGTAGCGGTAACAGCAGTAGCGTAGTAGCGCTATAGCCGTAGCAGTGCAGCAGCAGCGTAGTAGCGCTATTTCGGTAGCAAGGCAGTAGTATAGTGGGTACTATTGCCTAGCAGGGGAGCAGCAGTAGCGATATCAGCAGCGTCGTACCACTATAGGGGTAGCCGAGCAACAGCGTAGTAGTTGTAGTAGAGCAGCAGCTGCAGTGTAGTAGCTGCTAAGGCTGTAGAGGGGTAACGGTAGCAGGGAGCAGCAGTAGCGTAGTAGCGCTATAGCAGAGCAGTATCGCAACAGCGTAGTAGCTGCAGTAGCGTAGTAGCAGGGCAGCAGCAGTAGCGTAATAGCGCTGGCAGGGCGGCAGCATAGTAGCTGCAGTAGGGCAAAAGCGTAGTAGCGGTAGCAGTGCAGTAGCAGTGATCAGGGCGCAGCTGTAGCGTAGTAGCAGCAATAACGGTAGCTGGGCAGCAGCGTAGTAGCAGCAATACGGTAGCTGGGCAGCAGCGTAGTAGCGCTATAGCGGTAGCAGCAATAACTGTAGCATGGCAGCAGAGTAGTAGGGCAGCTGCAGTGGCCGTAACGGCAGCAGCGTAGTAGGGCAGCAGCAGTAGCGTAGTAGCGCTATAGCGGTATCAGAGCAGCAGCAGTAGCGTAGTAGCTGCTATTGCGGTAGCAGGGCAGTAGCAGCGTAGTATGGCAGCAGCAGTAGCGTAATTGCCGCAGTAGCGGTAACAGCAGCAGCGTAGTAGCGCTATAGAGATAATAGGGCAGTGGCGTAGTAGCGCTATAGCGGTGGCAGGGCGGCAGCAGAAGCGTAGTAGCGCTATAGCGATAGCAGGGCAGCTGCAGCAGCGTAGTAGCGCTATATCTATAATAGGGCAGTGGCGTGACGCAAAATTAGAATTTGCTTACCGTCGTAATTTGGTGCATTCGGATAAGTCGCTGTGCTTTTAGAAGGTTGACAGCGGAATTTCGTCATCGTTTTCCGTCTACCGTCGCAATTGTGCTTAGGCGGTAACAGCAGCAATATCGCAGCAGCTATAGTAGCGTAGCCAGTAACGTAGCAGCTGTAGTAACGTAGCCAATAATGTAGTAGCTTCAGTAGCACCGTAGTGGGGGTAGCAGCAGTAATGGAAACAGCAGCAGCGTACTGGCTGCAATGGCAGCAGCGTTGCATAGTAGCCAGTAGCGTAGTAGCTGTAGTAGCGTAGCAGCTGCAACAGCAGTGTAGTCGTCTTGTCTAGCCCAACCTGAAATGAAATAAAAAAAAAGGAAAATTAATTCTCTAAAAACTACTTATCATCGTAACATCATGAGGCATTCGCAAAACAGATTCATGGTTTAATAATATCTTAAAGATTTAGCAGTTGTCAGAGGTGTATGTCCGAAGTAAATATAGATGGATCCTCCCCTGATCATCTCTTCGGGTTTTTAAGATTGTGGATTATTTAAAAACACTTTACCTTGAAACAGATTTTGTACGCTCAATTTTTAAGCCAATGTAGTAATATTGTTTAATTATTTTAAAACTTAATAAGTATCTATCTATAATCCTTCTATTTCTTGTTTTTTAGCATAATAAAAATCGGAAGAAAGGTAAAGGACGGAAGAATTTCCAATATAAAAACTACAGCTGACAATAATTTTCAAGAGAAAAGACGTTTTAGGTGCCCCATTATGAAACAGCTAAAGCACGTTTAATGAGATCGACAAGCAATGGCTGAAATTTCTGAGCTATAGTTGAATTAAACTTGAAATTATTTGCTTTCTGAAGAGAGTACTACCACAAGGCACGCGTACCACCTAACTTCTGTAGAAAATTATTTAGAAATTTGTACAATTACTTTTACTTTTACAATTACTGAAATTTTAAATTGTTTAGATAGTGAGATATAATAATTCTTAATAAATCAAAATATTTAATTGAAACAGTGATGCTGTGGGATAGATACAGTTTAGTCGTATATGGTGAAAATTTATGAGATTGTTAAAAGATAGGGAATAAGTTTAATTTGAAAAAAAAAAGAAACGATATTCGAAATGTTATTACTGTATTGATTTTATTAAGTAAAATTTTGAAATTAATTAAATAAAAGAGAATTTATATAAAATATTTCATTTCAAATGTGTTTAATTTATCCCGTCTGTCATTCACACTTTGCACAAACATGTAGGTACATACTACACGAATGGTAAGGACTCTAGGCCAGGATAGTGGATAATAAATGATGAATAAAAGACACTCGGGATCAATTATGTATTAATTTCATTGTTAGTGCATCAGACATGTTAAATTTTAAGGAGACTGCTCGACGTTCATTCAAGAACTTAATTTGAAATTGTTGCTACACGCGGAAATATAGAATTATTTTATTGCAATATCGGGGCGCCTATAAAAACGCAAGCCTCCGGTGGATCAACAGGGAAACCTGCCGCATTACGAGGCAATTTTGGCCTACGTATGACAGGAAAAGGACAAGAGAATTTCTTAATGGCAGCAGAACAAATACCAGGAATTTGGTAGGGGTCATTACGGGTCGACAGGCCATAGGAGACCATGCTAGAAGACTGAGAATAGCGGCGAACAAATTTTGTAAGAGCTGTACTTGCGAGTGCCTCCGTATGATGAATAAATGAGGTAGGCTATTAAGAAGCTACTTCTTTTCAAGTCTGGGGGAGCTGCAAGGAAAAGAGTTCAGATGAATCCTGAGATTCCTATGGGAAGCAGGATGGGCCTTAGGCTGTTTTAAAGGTTATCCCATGAGGTCAAGGGACACAATGGACCCACTGGAGATCTAAGTGAAGCAGACTAGGCATTTCTAGCGGCACCCCTCTTAACTAACCTACCCTAAGGAGTCCAAATTAAGGTTAAACTCTATGTATGCATGTATGTATATACTTTACATTTAATATGAACATGAAAAGCAAAATCTACATCCCAACAAAGATTAAATTAGCCATTAAATATTCGAAGGTACATACATATATAGTAATCCCTCCAAGTCGACGGCATTCCGAGCAAGCTAAACTCTGGGATATAACGTATTTGAAAAATGTGGAGTGATCGTAAAATTTTAAATTGACATTCATACCTAAGAGTGGAGGTAGATCACCTGTCTGCCTGATATAGAGATGATGATTAATGGCAAAGAATAATCATAAATTTATATGCTCCTAAAGAGGTTCATAACCACAAATAAAAACTTCCTCTGCGAGGAAAGACATAAGCTATGCGGTAAAATTGATGTTCCGCGAAAAATTCGAAAAAATTAGATGACCTTTCATATGATCAAAGGTAGAATAAATTTAAAGAAAGAAACAAGATTCGGGCACCTGAATCAAATCAAATTTCATAACCCTCTTACATCCCCATATTGGAAAGAAAAACCAAATATGGACACAATTTCGTTGAGCTAATAATACTAACCACAACAGCCACTTCTTTGGAGATGAAAAATTGCCTATATTAAGCTATGCATCCCAAGGTAACACCAAGCAAAACAAGTTTTCCATTTATCAGCTTTGTGGTGACTTGCGGCCATATGAAAGGCAAAGCATGATCAAAATTTACAGGTAATTATTTTCTTTCTTCACCTTTTCTTCTATTCAAGCACTAACACATACACATGTGCCTAAAAGAATTAAAGAAAGTTGTTTAAGTCGAAATCAAGCCAGGGAGATATCGATCTGTAATTATTTGTAGTTTAATTAAGTTGCTTTAGTCACAACACCCAACCCACTCAACCCTAATGTAAAATATCAGAAAGGACTCGACATAACTTCTATTTATAGCAAATATTCGCTTAGGTTATGGTAACGTGAAACGGTACTGTTATTTTAGAAAAGCTTTGTCTAGTATGGCGTTGACCATACTATAGTTTTGGTTTATTATTGAAATATTAATAGCATAGCAAAAGAAGGAGCTATGTCTACAATCGGCCACTAGACATAAAATATGCTCTTTGAGAAAATTACTCAAGTTAAAAAAATATAACTGTGATTGTGAAAAAAAGTTTCTTCTTATAGTCAAAGTAGAACACTGGAATATTTTAGAAATTTTTATTAATTACTGTATTAAAAATTCGCTCAAGTATACAAAGCCTACTATGATGTTTTCTTTTATATATTTTAGCATACGTGTAACTATAAACTATAACTGAAACTGGATGATGGTTTTTTTTTCTAGCCTTATCATAATTAAGATTAAAAGTTTCTATTGGATTACGATTATGCAAGTATAGGTGTAATGTACGCATTATTTATTCATTTACTGCTTTGGTTTTAGTTAACCAAAGACAATGTTAATCATATTTTGTATAAAAGTGAACTTGGCAAGACTACCCACCCTCCTTTTCACAAAATCCCATTTCGGAAATCTTTCATAAAAGTTCTTTCTTTCAAACCTTTTGTCTATTGAACAAATAACAATGAGATAACAGAAGATAGTTACTTCAAATTTTCGCACTGGATCATATTTCTATACTTTTATCTTTATCTTGAAATCCGTCAATTGTGTCTCTAAGTTATCTTAAATTGTATGTACATGTATGATTTTTGCTAATTGGAGTTATAACACTTAGAATAAGAAAGACAATATCTAATTAAATGCATAAATAATTATGGTAGTTATTCATATTTTCTCAGTATTAATTACGAAGAGACACATACAATTTTGGATTCGTCTGAAGTCGAAAAAAGTTGTGCGAAATTTTACAATCGACAAAAAGGAAGGATACATATAAATTAAATATTGTTAAAGCTATTTTTGTATTTTAGATGCATATTATTATTATTTTCTTGCTATGGATAATATTTAATGGTTTTGCGAACATAGTTTCCGCGTGCTCGCAAAACATAACGTTTTGTCAAAGAACCATTTGCAAAATAATTTTTTTGTGAAACGTCTTTTTTTGGCTAGTGGGCCCTCAAAAAAGTTCATTTTGCAAAATGAGTCGTATGCACTGATGCCGATATCTTCTGCAGTTTAAAAAAATTTCCCCACTGCTAGATGATGCTTTCTCGTACTATTTGTTTGTTTGTTAATTATCACTCGCTTTCATTTAGTCTGGATATTTTTGTTTGTGTGCTTACATACCTGTTTTATTCTCAAATATATATATATGTATACATGTACTAATTGGTAAAATCAGCAAAATAAAAACAAATTAAGGATGGTGTAAATGGAATGTCTCTCAAACTATCTGTAAAGGTTATATGATACACGTTTTCAACAATAACAGTACCATTACATGTAAGCCATACTTCAAACTTCTCTGATTATCAGCACCGGTAAGTGAAGCTAATGACCATTTTTATAATTTAATTTCCATAAAATCATAATAAATATTTCGCTGAAATTTCTTTGCAGAAAGCACAAGGCAACAATAAATAATTTCTTATAATTAAACCCAATAAAAAAATATAATAGGGAGCAACATAGTTTCTTAATAATATAAAATCAATATATAAATAATCGACCGCTTACCTTAGAGGCAGCTTATCTGGAGATTCAATTTCCGGTTATTACTCTTCAGTATCCAGCATGATGTTGGAAACAGTTTTCCTTTTAACATTTGCACGTCTGAAATTCAAAAAAATTATGGTTTAAAATCTGATGTTAATTAATATTAAGCCAAAAATTATTAATACTACTACAATAAATTACACAAAAAGTAATTTATTTCAATGAATCAATCAATAATGGAAGTTAAGCGGTCCACACACGATACAACTGTTGCACCAATCTGTGTTGGCATACAACCGTTGTATGGTGCGTGGGCCAAATGTACGAAGCATGCAATAATCGCAAGCTCGGTTGGATGAGCATGCAGGTAAACCGTTGTTGTATATATGCGACAGTTGTATTTTGTATGTGATTGTTGTTCAACCGTTGATCCAATTTCATTATCCGTGAAGTACTGAGATGTACACAGTATGAAAAATTACAAGACTAAAAGTGGAAGAAATCGGTCCAACAGTTGTATCGTGTGTGGACTACCATACAACTGTTGGTACAACGGTTGTACAACAGCCGTTGGATCAACAGTTGTATCGTGTGTGGGCCGCTTTATTGCCATCTGGCAGGGAAACAGGAGTAGCTCAAAGCCCAAAAAGAACCAACGTCAAAAAGCCCCAAAAACTTGCACGGTTACATAAGAAAACAGCAATGATAGCTTACCCTAAGTATATCTGCAGCTTCTTTTCGTCGGATTGTAATGTGATCTGATTCATTGACTAGTTCTTCAGCTTTTTCGGACTTATAAAATATAAAGATGTGCTACTAGTTCACTTTGTAGATTATCTCTAACGTAGCTGACTAAGAATTGCATGATAGCCTTTGGTACCGAATCTTGAATTGATTTCCTGATTACGTATAAATATTACTTAATATAAGACATGTTAAACATATAATTTGATATATATATAAATATTTTATTAATCACGACAGTCTTTTTGCTCTTTGTCTGTTATTATGAACGATTGTGAACTGATGTATTGCTGGCTGAACTTTCGAGGCGTACTGCAGGTGATAGACAACCAACTACTTTGCTGGGTACGACTTTCATTGACGTGATTCTGCTACAATATGATAAGAATTAATATTACTGAATACTTTTCCCCATTGGTTAACGCTGATGTGCCTAAAATGAATCGTTACATATAAGAAAAAAGGAAAGTATTTTTCGTACATATTCAGCTGATCGATAATTTTTATCATCCAACTAAACTTTTTCCTGCCGGAGCTCTGTAAAAAATGCAACAACAAAAGATTATTGGGATATATCGGTAAAAAAAAAAAGAAAGTATTATTGTAACACCAACTTAATGATTTTTTGGCGGGCCGTTTTTATAGATTTGTAGCAATACTTGTTTCCAATAAAACAAACTTTTATCTTTAATAATTTGCAGTCAGTCGATGACATGAGCAAACTGTGATTAAAATCGAAAGCCGACAAAACAAACTTTTATCTTGTAATAACTTGCAGTCAGTAGTTTAGCAGTTCGATGACATGAGCAAACTGTGATTAAGATCGAGAGCTGATAATGCTTCCGAGTATTATATTCAGTTAAATTACACATTTTTTCCGTTCATGACTTTCATGTGTATATATTTAAACTGTTTTTAGGGCGCAAATACTGGCTCTGCATAATTGAAATTTCATTCTTAAGAAAAAGAAACAAGCCTGGATAAATCGAAAAAAAAAACAAATTATAAATACCTGACTTCTAACACAACCATCTAACTGAGGCAGTTGAACAGAATCTGCTCTTATCGTATTGAAGACATTACAATTTTTTATAACGGGAATCCATACTCTTACTTTTCACAAAATTATTTTAGTATTATATTTTTACATAGAAAAGCTTCTCACATTCATTTCATCATTAGAGAAAAAAAAATTCTTTTAGCAAGCTAACGAAATTCAATTTAATTAAAATAAAAACACACTTTACTACCGAACGAAAAGAACAGACAGCCCACTAGTAAAGCAGCTGAAGGCGAAATGAGCTGTCAGCTGGACCTGGACTACCAAAGTAAAAAAACAAAATTCTTCTTCTTCCTTTAAATCCAGAACACATCCAAGGCAGCCTTATCACAGATAAGTTATTTGGTTTATTATTAGCAGTATGCTGCTGTACAAGAGAATAATGAAAAAAAAAACTGCGAAAAATAACGTTAGAAACAATTTTTGCTATAAAATATTTTCGAAAAATACCCATTGCTCCATGAGAAAAATGCAAGGAACTGAAAGTGAGGAATTGAGGGATTTTTTAAAAAACAATTTACATCAAGTTTATGAGTATTTTGTTAATTAATGTACAAAAAAAATCTTAATTACAATCTGAATGATTATCATGGGCATTCGAATGTCTACTAAGGGTGTTGCAAATAAGGAAATTGATATGAAGTAAATGTAAATTAAAATGTGTGTAAATCAAGGTCTAATGCTGCTGTTGTATAGTAATAATAAAGTTTCACTTTACCTTTGCCTTTAGTGTTTTTCGAGGTTTATATTTTTTTGCTTTTGTTGACTCCTCAACCCCTTTGCAATGTCAGTTTTATACTCAAGTGTTAGTTTTCTATGTGTATAAAGTTGCCAAAAGGTGAGAAATTATGTTAATTATTCCCTCATCGTATTATACAGCATGACATGCATTATTTTGCTGAGGCGTGCAACCATTCGAGCGCACATCCTACGGTCCGTATGGATGAGATAGATTCGATTCTATTCCTTTTTGTAGAATGCTTAATTTGATCATTCATCACAGGAATATATAGGAGAAAACTCACATCTTTTCTATTTGCCTAAAATCCTACAATTCTATTTTACTTGAAAAATTCAATAAAGTAATGCCGACGAGTAACCAGGAAAGCTTTTATTCTTTAATCGTAAATCATTACATACATTACATATGCGGCCATATTTAAACCTCTTGAAACGATAATTGCACTGCGCACGCATTCCGGTTTAGTTTTTTTCCTGCGTAATCTTTAAGGTTTGCTTACTTTTCTCTAAGAGTCAGAAATTACTAATGAAATGACCAATGAGCACTATGTGCTAGTTATAACACAAATTTTGTGGTGCAGTAAATATAGTGAATTTTATATTTATCTCAACTCTAATTGAGTAATAATTCAAAATTATATTTAATACATGCGAGTCGTTTGCAATGGACACAATTACGTTAAGGAGAGCTTCAATTATATATTTTGTATTAGTTATATGATATTTTTACAAGACTGTAAACAGAGTGAACTGCATCTTTGACATTATTAGTAACAAATATTTTAACTATGGAGAAAACTTGGAACTAAACCCTCCACAAATCACATGTTTTTTTACAGCGAAGTCAAAAGTTAGTCCCACTAGTTAAATCCAATTTAGTGTCGACATTAATTTGGGATTTGTATCATTTCTCATAACTAAAATTGAAAATTCATAGATAATGCTTTTTTCAAATAATTAAATAGAATAGAATATTTTATCTATCTAAAAATTGTATATACACTGACTTGATAAGTCGACAAATACATATATATAGAATAGATGCTGAGAACAGGGACGGGATTTTGGAGAAGAGAAAATCCCTTCAAATTAGAGTGCAATTGCTTATAATTAAAGAAGTCGAAATCATCCTTTTTTCAAGTTGAATATCAACAAGATTCCATACGGAATTTAAATAGGGGAAAAATTATTAATGCTGAGGTTAGACCAATGCGTAGACGCTGACCTTAATGAGAAAGAAAAAAAAAAGACTCAGGTCAAATATACTTCGCCAAATACCCCCGCGTAGAGGGAACAGGCAATAAAACCGCTTTTTGTATTATTCTAAATTGTAAGTCTCGCGATTACATTGTGCATCAGACATGGATTGTACTATATATGTAGCTATAACGTAGGGATTAATTATCTGATTATAATAAATAAAAAAAATTTATACACCAAATTTAGTTTAAGAAAAGTACGATGATTTGAGATTTGTATATACAGAGTAAGCATTTGCGCATGTGTAGAACTATAATAACATTAGCTGCTCGATTTCCTATTTTAAGTGAACAAATTTACTTTTCAAATTTAAAAGGGATAATCTTTAATTTGACCACATGTAAATGCTATCACCAACAAAAGTAAAGATATTCACCAAAACATTAATCTTAAAATCTGATTTATATTTAAAAAAATTAGTTCAACTCGAATAAATTTAAAAAAAAAATCAAAAGTAACTATGGCCTACATTGGCTCCACTTGGACAACAGAAGGTTAATCAAATCTTCAACAGGGGTAAAAAGACTATCCATAACAAAAATAATGTGATATGTACATATGCTTACTAATCGTTCTACACAAATCCTTTCACGGCCCTAGAAGATTTTTGATTTTTATTACAATAGATGTTCGGAAGAGTGATTTCAAGACAAGCTAAAATTTTTCTTGCAATGAAAGCTACACGAATTTGTACATTTTAATAATCGAAACCATAAAATCGTTCGCAAATTTTTCATCATTAAAGATTCTCATCATGTCGAATCAAGATATTGAACCAATTTGGATAAGACAAAGACTTAATTTTAAATTTCCTATACTATCGATTCGACTATAAAAGTTTGCGTGGCAGACTCTTAAAGGAGGATTTGTACGATGTGTCTTACAAATCGAACCTTGTTGTGTTTGCTGCCTGGCAATATGAGACACTATTCAACAACATTTCGGTGCATGCCCGCAAGAGAATAAAAAAGTCTTTATTTCGTTTCTTAAAAGATAAACGAGAAGTTCGTGGAACGTTAGATTATTTGTTCATTCGCCGTAGTACGTCTGTACCGAAGGCGACACTTTTGCAGCAAATGACTGAACATCTCGGTTATGTTGATGATGCTGTGAAATTTTACAATACTAAGCGACAACCGCATAATTATTTGCTGATATTTTATAAGCTGCAACGTTACAACGAGGCAAATAACTTGAAAAATTTTGCTCTCATACCCATATACGCGCATGGACTGCACCATGTGCGCTATGATTCACAAGCGCTCTGGCAACGTCTATGTGGATTGAAGTTGTTTAATGGAAAATGGGATAAGTTTGTTCGTCAGGAAGAATGGCGGAAATTCTTTAAAATACCGACATCGGTTGGCCGTAAAAGATTCGATTGGTCTATTTGCACAGATGGTGTAGCGATTACATTTTCTATGAAAAAGGAAGTGCCAATAACACCGCCTCAACCACCGTTAAAACGCCAAAAAAACAGGTAAATGTGAGGCACGCATTTACAAAGCGATGTGCGATATCCAGGAAAAATTTGGTTCTGGCTATTTCAAATCATTTGTTGGATTAGATCCTGGTTGCCGGCTAATCGCTGGCGGTGTACGATCACCCAATGGAGAAGAACCTTTTACTCCAATTACAATCAAGAGTGCGACACCAAAGAACGTCTGCAATAGTTTTCGAGACGTCAAGAGGCGTATAGGCAGCGCAAAATTGCGCGTTTGCGCTTCAAAAAATATATTTGCACTGAGCGTGCAGTGCATCGCTTGGTTAAGGAAATCACCGATAATACTCGTGAAACTCTAGTGTGTATTGGTTCCACAAAAACCGCTGCAGATTCGCCAATCCGTGGGTACGTGCGGACGCCGCAGGCGAAATCGTTGCGGGCGCTTCATTCGCATTGCTCTGTGCTCGAAGTGGATGAGTTCCGCACAACGAAGCTGTGCAGCAATTGTTTTCTGCCGGTGACGACGTCTCGGTCTCCACACAGATAGCAGTTTTGTACAAACTGTCGTATCACGTGGAACCGAGACGTTAACGCCGGCAAAAACATTTTGCAAATTGGCCTGGCCCAACTCCGGGGCAGGCCGATACACGCAAACTTCTCCGGAACTACCGACCTCCCCTAACATTAAAGGCTGAAACACAATGTGAATAGCTGCTTTGATGTCTCGGCTTAATAAAGCCGAAATGTGCTAGGTTTAAACGAACCGCTGTGGGTTGCGGCAGGCACTGGCCTATATATTGTGTATATAGGCTTATGTGCATGACGCAACTTTTTCAAGTTCGCTTTACCCAATAAGTACGTACAGTGATTTTATTATTGGATTAAAAATAACGTTGTCTCTTATTTTTAAATAAAACTAATAAAAGGTTAAAAAAAAACTGTTTGTTCATAATTACAAACGAGGATATTAAAAATATCAATGCCAGCCAGTCATTAAATTTTTCAAACCCGTTCAATATTCAGAACAGACTCGCATGTTTATTTGAAATATTTTATTTAAATCTTCACATACAATCTATATTATATGTACTTCATCTTTTAATAAAGAATCCATAATATAATTGTCACAAAACAAAATTTTCAAATTTAAACCTTCCTAGAAGTTGTTTTGCCAAAATATCTTTGTTTGTTTTGAGAAAAATGTCACTAAAATTATTTACAAAAAATCTGGTGTTTTGATTTGTGTTTATGTGTTACGTTACGAAATAAGTTTTAATATTAGTAATATTCATACAGTTCCTGAACACTGTGAATCGTGTCTTAGAAAGCTATTTTTTTATTTTTGCTCAACAATACCAGCAGCGAATGCATAACTTCGTTTCAATCAGATGCAGATGCAGTTGGCAACCGTTTTTCTTTGGCTAAAATTGGTTCCTTATTATTTGATAAAACATTTAATTTAATAATAATAAGGTATAAAAGCTTTACATACACAATATTGTTTGTTTGGTTGGTATTCAGTACCAAAAGGGAAAGAATATTGTACTTAGCTATGTATAATAAATTCGAACTTGTGAGGTGATGAAACCTACTAGTCGAAAGTAAGTTATGCCTTCTCTCTTCCTGGTTTTCAGTTTTTTTTTTTACTTAAAATTTATTTTATTTGTTTTATTTTTTCATCGTAAATACAAGCTGGTCTTATTTGGTTTTTTTATTGCAATAATTTTCTATTCTGTTAAAGTTTACTTAAACAAACTTTCTATTTTGTTGGACGTTTTCTGGAATTTGTTAGGTTATTTGCAAGGTTAGTTTCGGATCAATGCATAACAATAGTCTTAACTTTAGAAATAAATTTATACTTGTGCATCTACTGTTTTTTTTTTCTTTTTTTTTTTCTTTTTTTTTTTGATTAAAATATTTTTAATTGCTGCATATATATATATATATGCAAAACCTTCAAAAGAATGCCACATTTTTATAGAATAATTGGGTAAAATATGGAAATTTGGATTCATTTAACCAGAAATTTCTACCCCATGAAGTGTTGGCATTCATTTTTGCAATACGGCATTAAGTTGTTCTGCATTTAACAAATGTTGCAGAAAATGAGTAGTAAGTTTTCACAAAACTTTTACTAAAAACAATTTTATGTTCTTGTTATTATTATTATTATATTATTTCTATGACTAGTTTATTGTTGATTATCTTCTTTAGATGTATTGCATGAGACTTTCGATTCGAAATGGTGTAAATGACCCGTTTTTGTTTCTTTCGTTAAATGAATACATAATTTTTTTTTTTGTTAAATTTATATTTACGAAACTTTCATTCTAAGGTCTTAAAATCGTATATGTATGTATGAATGTATGCATCTATGTAGTTTTATATACGTATACATAACAAAATCTTCAAAAATTACTTGAATTTATATTCTTTTTCTCCGAATCGAAATGATCAGCAATAAAAATAATTTATAATCTGTAAAGAATATAAGTAGTAAATATAGTACATGCAGATGTGTTTTGATTAATAATGTTAAATTTCATCTGCGACGAGTAGTATTTATCTATTGATAATTAACATATTGTTCAATAAAAACTAATAAAAAATGCAATGGAAAAACCGTGAAATAGAATCCAAACTCAAAAGTAATAGAATACATAATGTAGATAGCGATTTTAATAGGTTACAAAGAATAAAAGGTAGGAAAACTGTTAAATCTTTCTGAGATCCATATCTACGATGCCCTTTGTTTTTCAGCCATATCCGTACATACATATGTACATAGTTTTGTAAAGCTACAGTAACAACAATCTTGGTGTAGTTAATAAATGCGGGTTCTAACAGATATTTCCTAACAAATCCTTCAAATATCATCGAATATCTATGTGACAGATAATTTAAGAGTTTTAATAAATGATAAACTATAAACAAAGAAGCTTTTCGTACAATCTTTTAGGCATGCTCATCATGTTGAGCTTTGATAGTGTCCGCGTGTTTAATTTCGTGATAAAGGATTTTAAAAAATTCTTACCCCAAAGAATGTTTTTATAACAACTGAAGATGCACGGAACGGAACTAAGGCAGAAATCGATTAAACAAGCAGAAAGAGAAAAAAAATTATATCAAAACCTATCGCATCATTCTGAACATCTCTCACACACTTTGCTAAGCTAAAGTCAAGATTATATTTTTTATGAATCTTAAGAAGGAAGTAATATGGTAACTAAAAAAAAATAGTATATATTTTGAACTGTTTAGAAAGCTAAAGATATTTTTTACCTAAATAAATGATTGCGAACTTTTTTTCTATCTATTTTCTCTGTCTGCCAAATAAGCATATTGAATTAACTCCCGGATGAAATGTGTACTGTAAAAACACTAAAATACCGAGGGAAAATTTCAAGATTGCAGTGATATACACATGATGATGAAATTATGAAACTTTGAGCAGATCTATTTGTTAAAAACAGGAATTCGAGGACTGAAAGAAATCCTATTGAACACAAGAAATATATAAAAGGTAAATTGGGAAGCACCCTAAAAAAAAATTTCTTAAAAGAAAAGTTCCCGAAAATCCAAAAGATATTTCAAAAACGAAAAACATTTACATTATAAGAATAGTAATTTTGAAACCGAATCTGACAGTGACAGAAACAGTACTTAATATAGGAAAATGGATGTATGCACATGTATACAGTTTATAAGTAAAAAGAAATTATGGAATATTAAATTTAGCAAGAGATGCATGTACATAACATACTTTATATTGCCAATTGACACGAAAATAAATTGCTTTAAGTGTTCATACACTATAGCTAATATATTGTGATATTGAAAGAAAATCATGTTAATTATAATATGAAATCCTTACAACAATTTTCAATGAGGTAATGAATAAATTAATCCTAGTGGCTGACTATTTTATAATATTTTCAACATTATCAATAAGACGTTTTTAGATGATTCTAAGCTAGCTAGCACGTTTCACTGTGTATTTATTTCACACGCACCTATATATTTATTTTTTGAGAACAATAGACATATCTATATTTTATACATCTCAATTTACTGCATTATAAGGTGAAGCGGCCCTGAATCTTCTTGACTACTTTTGAATTTAAATACGTGTGAAATAAATGCACGAGTAGAGTACTAAAAGCTTCATTCAACTACGATATAATATTCCAGCAAAATCAATAATTCTAAAAACAAATCAGTTCAATCACACAAGGTTTATTTTTTATAAATAATGACAGTTTTAGTTTCTAATTAACTATTATTAAGTTGCATTACATGACTGATTGCCGATGTTTATAGTTATAATAGAAATGATAACATAAACTATAATTTACAAAATTACATCACTCCGTTGAAAGAGTGGTACGTAACATTTATTTCCTATTAACACTACGTTTTTAAATGTTTTTTTTTTATACAATAACAGCCGCTAGTCTTATAAATAGCTAGTATACACTAGACTTAAAATATAGACTTATGAATTAAAACACAGTTTTCCCAAATTCAAGATTGTATGCAAAAATTGTCTAGAAATGGAATTTTTTTTTTTTATAAATGTGGACTTAAGGCTGATTATTTTCAGGCTTTCATACTGCGCCATTTATATTAATACATTTTTTTTTTAATACAGCAAAATATAAGAACGACTAATGATTCTCCGTAATGCTGTGAAGCTAGCCAGCCAGATACACTTGCATTTTCAACATGCGCCACAACAAAAGATAAAATACCAAAAAAGTTAAAAACCAACAAAAATTCGTCCATATAAGGGTTGCCAGCCGAACTTTGCCCTGAAGATACTCTCAGATTCTTATAAGACTAATTTATTTCATTTTTTTAAGTAATCTAGGAGAATTCTATTATTATTATTTTAAATATAATTAAAAGGATAAGAAATGAAAAAGAGGAAAAGTTTTTGAAGTAATTATCGATTCTACTTAATTGTGTCAATAATTACCTCTTGCAACTTAATTGTCCATTTTATTCTGAATTCCAATAAAAATTTCTATTATCCGGAGCAAAGTCCAAAGAAACACGTGAACAATGCGCAAGCATTGGATTCTAATAGTAATTCAACAAAAAAAATCTTTTTAGTATGAAATTTAAAGTAATATCAATCGAAAGAAACTAAACACACTATTTAGCAACTAAAGAAAATCAAGAGCAAAAAGTCTAAGAAAAAATAATTTTAACTGACTCGAAATAAAATTGAATGCTAGATAAAATCTAAAAGTTTTTGAATCATAAAAATAACTTGTGCAGCGTATGTTACTACGAACAAAATTTGGCTAAGATCACAGATGACACACTGAACTGGAAAATTAATTCAAAACTGAAGCTGCTTATGAATTTAGTCAGTTTGATAATTTCTATGCTTACAGCTAAAAATGTTTTGCTTTATGTAGTCACACTCTTTGCCTAATATCGGTCACACAAGGAACTCACAAGAAATTAACATGCTTACTACAGAAACAATTTCTCGTCTACAGACTGAAATTCACTGAAAATAATAATTTCAATGAATTTGCAAAATGCAGAAAAAATGAAACATTTCGACCCAGTAATCAGAGAGATCTCATCGTCCAGTAAGAATAAGGATGGTTTACATCAATCACATCGGTCTCTTTTCAACAAAACAACAGTCTTTAAATTTAGTTCAGGTCATATTATTATTATTATTTATAGTTTCCGAAAGAGGATATGCCGTTTGAATATTGAATTATTCCGAGAAAACAGGGACTCATCGATCCTCATCAACTTTGGATTACATCCATATAACCTGACATATCGGACCTTCTGGTCACTCGAAATCACAATATAGTGGTCGGTAGTAAGCTTTAGATAGATTTCTGGTTGGGTCATTATTAGATTGGTTCTTATTATACATGTATTTTTTCCGAACATTTTCCAGCAGCAGAAATGACTCATATATTATCAAGGTAATTAGTACATGAAATTAAGATAGAGAAAATGTTAGAGCATTGCCATAGTTATTCAAATATCTGCATAGCCTGATCTATTATTATTAATAAAGAAAGAAAATTAGAGATTTGATATCTAGGTAATTAATTAAACGCATCCGGGAACAGAAATAATAAGATTATATAGGCAACATTTCATTGTTTAGCTCAAATTGCTGAGATTTATCTTCTTGCGCTAGATCTTGAAAAACTGGGTGGGATAAAATGCTCATGATCATAAGGAACAAACAAGTGTATTTAAATACGAAATAAATTATTTCGAAAAACTGCTTAATAAAAATGAGGTCTTTTGTGTTTTTGCATGGAAGCAGTTTAAGATTTTGTGAACTCACAACAGCTACAAGACTTTCTTTGTACATATCCAATTCAGAAAATTTAGAAAATCTATCTACTTTAAAAAATCTTGTAGTTTCCAGCTGGAATTTTCCAAAGTTAATTAACAATGAAGCTAACTTGTTTGTATTTGCTTGCTTACCTCGATATTTGACAGCAGAACTAGTCAAGTAGACCATAAACAATTTATTAATTGCTCAAGTTTGTTTCAGTCAAGTCGTTATAAACTGTTATAACAATGTAAAACTAATGTCTAGAATAGTAACAATTTCATGATAAACAGAGAACAGAAAAAGTAAATAATACAATTTTAAGGAACAAGGCATGTTTTGCCATCCAAAGTAAATTTATTGTAATTGTTTTAAAATGTTGAGGCAAGCATTTAATACGTTCTAGAAAACTTTTAAATCAACTTTTATATAAGTTTTTGCGATAGGCACCACTCGAATTTTACTCCGATTGGAACGTTACAATACGTATGCATAAGAATCGAGAAATTTTTACATATGGTAACTTTTATCGACTTTACAGCCAGAATATCGCCGATCAGCATCAGTCACCTCTCAACATCAACATTAACATTGACGATGGTTATTAAATAATTAAACATACAAACATACAAGCTTTGTACAAGTAGTAAAAATCTATTAAAAAGAATAAGTAAGAAATGTTGTTATGGACCTCGAAATTTCTTTCAAAAACTATTCCAATGGTGCTTCGTACAATTGATTTAAAAATATCAATGCAAATCAGTTTAATGTCAACAGAAATATGCAATACATTAATCATTAGACTGAACTGATGCCCGATGCCATCATTGTATTTCAGCCATCAGTCAAAAAGAAGTTAAAATGTAGAAATAAATTGTAAAATGTAGTCTAGAGATCGATAGAACTGAGCGAGTCAAATGTTGTAGTTGGTACAGAAATTATTGTTCACTACTGCATTTAAAAAATAAATAAATACATCCAATACCATTAAGAAATTATCGATAACAGTGTTGTATTGCAAACAAAAAAGAATAAGTCCACACTAATTAAATATTTTTAAATGGACGGACGTATTTTAAGATTTTTTTTTTAACGTTACCAGTTTTAATATGCAAAAATACAATTGGAATTCAAAATAGTTATCTGAATACAAACTATGAAGGTTGAAAAAAGAAGAAAAATAAAAATATAAGAATGAAAACTAAAAGGACGATTTTATTGCACATGCAGTTTTTTTATTTGAAAATTTTTAAATTTCCTATGACTGATTATTAAAAAGGTTTTATACGTCACCTACATAAATAAATAACTGTTAAATACATAGCTATAATTTAGAGACATACTAAAAGTTCAGTATTAGGGAATAAACGCGATCAAGATGCTACTCAAAATAATAATAATAAATATTTGGGTAAAGAGCACCTTGTCCTAATTCACTAAGGAAAAAGCCATTCACTTGGAAGAATGTGACGGCACCAAAGAACTTTACTGAAATAAATTATCGTATTGGGCGACACTTGTAACTTTTATCTTTTATTAATTTACTTATATATTTACATAATACGATTTATGTACTTTAAATGTTATTATTTATCGACTTATTACTCCTCTTTTTATCTTATCTCTACCGTCCATCATTCGCATCCATATTATTTCCGCGAGCTTCATACTCCATGACTTCTTGATAAATAAGTTCTTTCCACTGTTCAACTGTGTGCTCTCTTTCATCAACGCTATGATCATATGGCTCTGGAGCAGGCTAGATATAAATTTATTTTTTGAATTACTGGTTGAGGCCTCAAAAAATATATTTTAATACTCCTAAGATCATAACGATAATGAAAATGTTTTTTTTTCTGCTTTGAATGTTTTATATATAATATGAAATAAATAAATAAATAAAATGTACTTACGGCATTAACTTCTTCAGCGTCATACCAAACATTTATATAACTATGTAGTAACGCCTGATCTACAGAAATGCGTTGTTCTGGATCTATAACTAACATTCGACTTAGTAAATCTCGGGCTTCTGAAGCCTTTCGACGACTTTGCTCTGTAGCCTCACTCGGGAATAAAACATCAGGAAATAGACGTTCAAATGAATACCCTGGATATCTGGGCCGATTTTCTACGTAATTTCTAACAGTTGGTTGCAAACGTTGCATAAACGATGCAGAAGGAGTACCTAATTGTTCTGAAAATTAAAAAAAAATCAATGTAATTATTATTAATTCTTAATGTAAATTATGGAACATTTTTTTTTATTTATTTTATAGGCAGTGAAGGGAGAGCTCCCAAGCACGGAGGCCAAGGCGGCCCATTGTGCTAATCCGCTAAAAACCTTCTCACCAAAACCTTCCTGACCTCTCAATGAAGCGGATCAGGTCAGGTCAGGTTAAGTAAGTTTTCCAGCTCATCCGCAGATAGGAGGGCAGACAAAAAGCATATCCAACTTGTTCCGGGCAAAGGATGAACAAGCACACAGAATATGTTGGGTTGTCTCAGACCCTCCTTCACTGCAGGACAGACACTTAGGGCTGTCAACAACATCAATCCTTGTTAGATGAGCGTGAAGCGAGCTGTGGCCAGTGATGATGCGAAACAGTTTTGCATTAGTTTTCATCTGAGCCCCAAGAGAAATCAGAGAAATTCTTGATAGGTCCAATAAGGCAAAATTCTTGTAAACCTGCATGTGCTCAGGTTTGCCCATCGCTGTTAATGTTTCATGCGAACATCCGCTTTGATGACAGACCTGATCACCGAAGCGGCAACGCCTACAGTGGGTTCCGGTCCAAGGAAGAGAACCAGAGCCCGATCTGGCTAGAAGGTCAACTTTTTCATTCCACTTGATCCCATGTGCCCAGTAACCCACTGAAGGGACACATTGTTGTAAATACACAGCTCATCCACTTACATCCTGCAGTCCACTCAGAGCCATCAAGGCTGCTTGACTATCCGAGAGGATAGCAATGTCCTTACCCAGCCCAGCCGATGTGTTTAATCTCATTAGTGTTGATCCGAGAAGTTGCCAAGTTGAGTCAGATCCAATTATTTGACTTGGCAGAATAGGTCATATTCACTATATCTACCATCAGGTCGATACAAATTCAATGTCTTGGCTCTGCAGAATAGAAAATTTTGATATATCTCACTTACCAATTATTTTATTCCATTGATCAATATGATCAGTTCCAGGAAACAATACTCCACCTCGTATCATTTCACCCATTATACATCCTACAGACCATATATCGACATTTTCAGTGTATCCCATGCCAAGGATCACTTCCGGCGCTCTATAATATCTTGTGACAACGTATGGCGTCATCATAAAAGTTGTACCAGCAGTTCTAGCCAAACCAAAGTCAAGTATTTTTAATGTGCAGTCTGCTTTAACTACTATATTGGATGGCTTTAAGTCCTGAAATTACAATATTTCAATATTTTTATAATAAATGTTATTATTTTCTTTTATTTTTTTACTTACTCTATGTATTATTCCGGCTGAATGTAAATGCTTTATCCCGCACAACATTTGGTATAGTAAGTATGACATTCTATCATGATCCAAGTCCATTTGTATGACTTGACATAGGTTGGCGTCCATAAGTTCCATAACCAAATATACATCTTGAAAATCTTCCAATGTACGTTGTGGTGTAAAAGCATTTAATAAACCGATTATCTGAAAATTATTATATAAAATAAAGATCGGTTCACTCCATGTTTTGTTAGCATTTCAGTAAACTTATAGAGACAGCCAGCGCGGCGTAGATTATTTAAAGAGGAACCTCTTTTTTATTGAATCAATCACCTAATGGAGGGCGGTCTCAACCAGAGCTGGGCAATACTAAAGTAAAACAAAAAGACTTAAGTACTACTTAAAGTACATTTTCGTTAAGTAAGACTTATTACTCAATACTTTTGAAATGCCCCTATTTAGTCCTTGAACATAAGTACTAGCGTCTATTTACTTGTACTTATGACTTAGTTTTGTACTTAAGTACCAAGATTTTTACTTAAGTATTTCTGAGTTTATTAAGTATCTACAAATATCTAACTCTTTGTAAAAAAGAAAACACAATCTCTAGCGCAACTCCTTTTTTGTTGAGTTTTAAAGCACGCAAAGAACTGTCAAAGCATGTGCCGCACTCACGCGTCAAGGCAGAACGTTAGACAAACTAATAACATGCAAACAAGACTGGGCAAGTAGAACAAAAACCAGTAACGTCTTGCTCGAATATAAAATCGACGATGCCTTGACTAGATGACATAACCGCTGACGTGTATAATATGGACTGACTACATTCATAGAAATAGAAAGTGGGCTTACTTCTATATTGCTGACTTTCGGTCTAAGCACCATATACCAACTGAGAGAGAACTGAAAACAACATACAAATTAGTGGATTCGTCGAAATACATGATTTTAAATTAATCATTTAGGGTTATTACTGATAAAAACTGTTTTACCATAGAAAATATATTCATTAGATACGCAGAAGAAATTCTAAATGTTTTATTAAAATCACTTTACGAGCTGTGTGCTCACTTTTTCAACTTCCCGCCTGTTTCGTCACCAAACAAACTATTTTCATCACCGCCACCACTGTCCAAATAACATATATTTTGTCACCACCGCCACTGGAGTTTAACTAGATATTGACTAGTTGTCTGTGGCGGATTGGCGACGCGTGGCGAAACACCTTGTACGGACACATCACAATTGTAGGGTTTACGCTAAGTTCAACGAAAATATACTTTGTGAACTGGAAAGGTATATATAGTAGGCCGCGAATTTAATATGTAAAAATAAAAATAAAGAAATTTAGTTTTTAAGTCAGAATTGAACGAGAGCGATTTAAAAAAAAGGATTATTTTTTTTGAGATGTTGTTACGCTGTTGTTCGACTGAAATATAATATATATATATATAATATAATATAATAAAGAGGATTCTACATGATACATAGTCTTTCACTAGACGGATAATTTAACGAATAAAATTTAGTGCAAAAATTTTTCTTTCCTTAGAGTCTACATATCTAGATCGCCGCAGACTTTCCCAGTCTGACTTAATCAGAAGTAACGAATTACGGATATTAAAGGCTGCCGAGGAACTTCACAGAGCTGTGCTGTTACAGAGTTGAACACGGTGTATCGTACCCGTCTTTAAGATAGTGCCAACACCATCATAATATACGGTCCAACTTCGACTGTCATAGGGCCAGTTCGAAGTTGGAGCAAGAGATTATTACCGCTATAACAAGAGGCTACCACACAGTAGACTTCGCAGTTCCGAGCATCAGAAGGCTCGTATATACATAACATATCATTTCCTTTCCTTTCTTCCATAACATCAGGTAGTTATCGTCGACGTTACGAGTGACTACCTATTGGTGTCACACTTCTGACACCAGGCAGGGCCTGGACGATCTGTTTCTCCAATCTGATTCCTTTACTTACTCGTCATCCACGACCAACTAATAAGTGGGGTAATCTAATTTACCCCAAAACTGGTGACCCCGACAAAGAAAGATGACGCTCAAGCAAGATTGTTTTACAATAAAAAACTAGACTTTTCTTTTGTTACTATTTAAACTTCTACCAAGGCAGAAGTTTTAAGTTTTTACAATAGGAATTACTCCTGAAGAACCTGCGAACCTCATTGGAGAGCATTTGCTTCTTTACCACCTCGAACATGTTTTCAGGAAAAGAAAATCCATCCATTTTATCCAGAGCTTCCATCGATTGCCCGTCGGCGTAATTAACATCTAGAAAATCTCTACATCACATCCAGAGTTTCCATCGGTTGCCCGTTAGCGCAACCAGCACCTAAAAGATCAACCACCCTGAACAATCTTAGAATTAAAATAATGTAAGGTCATTGTCATTGTCTTTATTGATGTAGCAGATGAGGTTTCTGCTGCATGAGATGACTGGTTTAGTAATTTGTTGATGAGTGCTGCGACTAATAATCTTTTGTTCTCGTATCTGTCCTGTAATAATTTCCAGGCGGTCGAGTAATTTTCATCAGATAGCGTAAAGTGTCTCACCAACTTCCCAGCTTCCCCCACTAGATTCATCTTCAAGTACCACATCTTTTGACAATTGCTCATTGTCTGATTGTGAACCATCTGAGAGAACAGATCGAAGAATTGTCGCCATTTTGCGTAGTCGCCATCAAACTTTGGTAGCGTTATTTTTGGTAAATTTGCAATAGCTGTATTAGATGCTGGAGCCTGTGTTGATGGCAGTGGAGTATGGCCTTGTTTTTCTATTATTGCAGATAATTCGATTAGATGGCGATGCACAATGTCTTCTAGCTGAATATAGTCTTTGGTATCATAACCCAGTGTGGCGGGGTCCTCTACTAGCTCCCATATGGCGCTGTTTTGCTCTTCCACTTGGAACCAGTAGTGCTGAATTGTCTTGATTTTTAACTCGAAGAAGGACTGTGGATGTTGTTCGGGGTCCAAATTCTCGAGTGTGGCGAATAAGCGATAAAGTGACTGAAGTATCACTCCTTGTCTTCTCATTATTCTGGTTATTTCTGATAATGGCTTAGCAGATTCAGGTAAATTGCCTGCTACCAAGGGCTTGGGAATAACTCCCTTGGAAGCTCCTTTTGTGGTTGATTCATTCGTGAATTGGTTTTGTTGTTCATCGTTGGCCATTGAAATTAGTGGCTCTTCAGATGTTTGACTATTGGCGTCTTTCTTCAATTGCATGATTTGTTCTGTGAAATGTGCAACATATTGTTCATACAATTGAGCCGTAGTTTCATAGCATCCCGTGGTGAAGTATGAATGACTTATAGGCGGAGAAGGCAGATTTCTGATTTCTTCATCGATCTTCTCGAAAAGCGACCATGCTGCTTCTAGACGGCGAAGTCTCTCTTCATAGTAAGTTACTGTTGTTTTCCTGTCGAGTGGATCTTTATCGTAATTAGAAGTGACTTGTTTCACTCCTTCCGCATATTCCTTTTGCTCAGCAGCTAACTGATCCATATCTCTGGATTGCGTACCCTTTGACATGTTTCTCCTTGTAGAACTTGAAATTCTTCTGGATTGTAGCAAGCCGAAATCTCAGAAATGATGGTTGATGTGTTTAACTGTGATTCAAGTGTTACTTAAATCACGTCGGGGTCACCAAAAAATGTGAAATTCTTTTATTTCACGTGTACGTAGACGCAGTCAAGGTTTTAAACCCTGGCTGTAATTTGATGGGGTGTACGCGGTACATAAACCACTACACCAGAAATAATAACCTGATAGGTAAATGGTTAAAATGTATAATTAAAACGACGATATCTAATTTGAAAACAAACTGACCATTTATTTGATTTGTTCCTCTTTATATTTAAAATTTCTTTATAGTAATTCTTGTTAATCTAGCATTTCCTCACTGTCGCAAGTCGTGCTTGAAAATTATGGAATTTGCTGACGGTGAGGAAATGCGCGTTTGAAATTATCGAAGAATTCACATGTGGAGCAATGAACTTTGTGCATATCCAACAAATTGATTGAATGGCATGTAATAAGCTGTAAGTATGTGCTGACAATAAATTTGTTGGATATGCACGTACAATGACCTTACATTATTTTAATTCTAAGATTGTTCACACCCGAAGATTGGAACCTTAGCAATTCGCAATAAGAACCAATACAAGAATCAAGCAATAAACCACAGCAAAAACCAAAAGGTTTGAAAGACCCATTAAGTTTCATGTTATTACCATATTTATTTATATCGTTTCAATTAAGCTAGTTTTACTCTACTTATGCAAATTTATAGATTCACGAGTGTAAACTTCTTCCAGTTTCCAAAGTGTTCATTTCTTTCAATCGGCTATAGTCTATTGTAGTTTGGCCCGTCGTCGAATCTGCAGTGATTTAAAATTTAATTTCGTTTTTCATTCGTCAGCTGTCAAAATGCCTGACCAATGATCTTCTGTTGAGGACTTGTCAAATATTACTACTGGTTAGAACAGCGTCCCGCCGGCGACTCCTGGTGATGGGGCGACAAATGTTGTATTGTTGGAGCCTGCCCTTAATGCAGTCTCCGTTAAAAGTATGCCGTTCTGGAGAAGTAACTCAAAATTGTGGTTCCTCCACTTAGAGGCACAGTTTGCTGTAGCACATATAACTCAACAAAAGACACACAATAGCTGCGCTTGATGAAAACATCATCAAAATTATCAGTGACATCGCTTACAACCCTCCAGAGGGGAACGAATACGATCGGTTGAAGGAAGCATTGATCTCCAGACTTTCTGGCAATGAAACATGTCTACTAAAACAGCTGTTGACCGACTCACCCTTAGGTGATTCACAACCCTCGCATCCGTTAAGGGAGATGCGAAATTTAAATAATGACAAATTGCCCGAGGAGGTACTCAGGTCCCTTTGGCTACAACGGTTGCCTGCTCACATGCAGGCTATTCTCGCCTGCAACAAGGAGAACCTGGAGTCGTTAGCATCATACGCTGACACCATCGCCGAGGTCAATGCCAACCCTCAGGTGTATGCGGTCTCCACGACTTCTGAAAGCCATAATTCTGCTATTTCTTTGCTAACCGAAGAAGTTCGGAATTTGACCAAACTAGTTGCGGACTCTTTGATTCTACACAAAAACCATCAAGGCGCTAATAGCTTCCAGTCTAGAAGTAAGTTCAGACAGAGATCGCCATCACCACGTTTACAGTTTGGACAACAACGTAACGTCTGCTGGTACCATAAAACATACGCTCACGAGGCAAGAAAATGCATCCCACCTTGCTCCTTTAAACCTCAAAATGCTAGGGCCAATTCAATTATTTCTTCTTCAACAAACTAAACGGCCCTCCGCCATTGACGACGGGTGGAAGTGGCCGTCTAAATAGCCGTCTGTACCTCTATGACAAATCTTCAAGAAAACATTTTTTAATTGATACTGGAGCTGACGTATCGGTCGTTCCGGCTACATCAGCCGATCGACATGCTAAATCTGATTTATGTCTAGTCGCGGCAAATTCTTCGGTTATTCACACATTCGGTAGAAAAGTCCTCACATTGGATTTAGGACTCCGTCGTGCCTTCCCTTGGCAATTCATCATTGCGAACATACCTAGACCCATCTTAGGTGCAGATTTTCTAGCTCATTATGGTTTACTGGTCAACGTCAAAGAAAAGTCACTCATTGATCCTTTGACCTCTCTGAAATCTTCTGGACAACGCGTAACTTGTCAAAATTCAACACTTTCAGTTTTAATAAACCCAGAAGTTTCGATCGAGATTCAGAATCTTTTGCATGAACATCATTCCATCACCGTGGAAACTGGTTTCATCAAGCAAGTGACACATAAAGTTACGCACCGTATTATCACTAATGGACCATCCATCGCGTCCAGGGTACGTCGTCTCTCACCCGAAAAACTGGTAGCAGCCAGAAAAGAATTTGACTTTCTTTTAAAACAGGGAATATGCAGACCTTCAAGCAGTAGTTGGTCCTCGCCACTACACCTCGTCAAAAAGAAAAATGGCGAATGGAGGCCTTGTGGAGACTACAGGCTTTTAAACGCTCGTACTGTTCCCGACCGCTATCCCATTCCGCTTATACACGATTTTGTCTATCATTTGCAAGACTGTAAATTCTTCTCGACATTAGATCTGGCTAAAACCTATCACCAAATCCCAATTGAACCCGAGGACATTCCCAAAACTGCTATATGCACATCATTTGGACTCTTCGAGTTCACGCGCATGACCTTTGGCCTATGCAATGCGGCACAATATTTTCAGAGGTTTATTAACACGGTGCTCCAAGAATTTTCGTTCTGCTTTGTCTATCTCGACGACATTTTAATCGCTTCCCGGTCTAAATTAGAACATTTAACCCATTTGAAGAAAATTTTCACGCGGTTGGCTGAATTCGGTCTAATATTAAATGTCAACAAGTGCATGTTTTTACAATCCCAAATTAATTTCTTAGGTCATCTGGTTACAGTCGAAGGAATAAAACCTTCTCCTGAGCGCGTTACAGTTATTTCAAACATTAAGACGCCTAAAACCGTAAAAGACCTACGTCGTTTTCTAGGCATGATAAATTTTTATCGCCGATTTCTCCCGCATGCGGCCTGTCATCAGAGTCTCCTTAACAATTATTTAACAGGTCCCAAGAAGAAGGGAGTACAGATCATCAACTGGTCTACGGAAGCCATCAAAGCCTTCGAGGAGGTAAAATCCCAGCTGTCTCAAACAACCCTCCTGGCTTTTCCCGTCCTTTCGGCAGAACTTGCATTATACGTTGATGCGTCAGACTCAGCCATAGGAGCCGCACTCCACCAAAAAGTCGAGAATCACTACTTGGTTCTTATTCTGTCAAATTGAACAACGCCCAGCGCAATTATAGCGCTTACGATAGAGAGCTACTCGCTGCCTATCAGGGCATCAAATATTTTCGTTACCATTTAGAAGGAAGAACTTTTACCCTGTACTCTGATCACAAACCTCTAACATTCGCATTCAGGCAAAATCCGGACAAAGCTTCCCCAAGGCAGCTACGACATTTAGATTTTATTGGGCAATTTACTACTGACATCAGACACGTCGCAGGCAAAGATAACATCGTTGCCGACACACTGTCACGGTTAGACGAGATTCACCTTCCCAGCGTTATAGATTTCGGAGCTATTGCCGATACCCAAATTGAGGACGATGAATTAGACAAACTGGTACAAAATTCCAAATTTAAATTCGAGATATTGCCAATTTTCGGCACAAATAAGCAACTATTCTGTGAGGATTCTCATATCGGAGCCAGACCCTTCATTCCTCGCAAATTTAGAAAGCAAGCGTTCAATTCCGTCCATAATCTCGCTCACCCTGGCATTCGTACGTCAAACAAAATGGTTACCTCCCAGTATTTTTGGCCTTCTATAAATAAGGATGTAAACTCCTGGGCTCGCGCTTGTATAGCATGCCAACAGAGCAAAGTGTCAAGACATGTCAAGACAGCTCCAGGCTTTTTTCCTACATCGTCACATCGCTTCCAAGACATACATGTCGACATCATCGGTCCTATGCCCCCATCCAACGGTTTCAGAGACTGCCTAACGATCATAGACAGATTCACCAGATGGCCTGAGGCCGTTCCCCTTGAATGCATCAACGCTGAAACAGTAGCGGAAGCTCTCTGCCAGAACTGGGTAACCCGTTTCGGAGTGCCACGAACAATTGTCACGGATCAGGGCCCTCAATTCGAGTCAGTACTCTTTGCAGAGCTTTCCAAGCTACTGGGCTTCGAGCGTAATAGAACCACAGCCTATCACCCACAGGCCAACGGCTTCCTCGAACGCTGGCACAGATCACTAAAAGCAACAATAATGGCTTACAAGGACAAATCCTGGTCAAAAGTTCTGCCGTTGGCACTATTAGGACTCCGAACAGCTTTCAGAGAGGAATTTCAAGCCACTCCAGCAGAGCTAGTCTACGGTGAAGGCTTACGGCTACCAGGGGATTTCCTGCAGAGCTCAGCAAGTCTTCCACAAAATGAGTTCATCACCTCGCTACGAAACATTTTCTCGGACCTTAAGCCCGTTCAGGCCTCAAATCATTCTCGACAATCTTGTTTTAAATTCAAAAACCTCGATAACTGCTCGCACCCGTTTTTGCGAACAGACTCGGTTCGAGCTTCTCTCCAACCTCCTTACGAGGGACCGTACGAAATTATCGCCAGGAAAGAGAAATACTTCACGCTAAAAGTCAAAAACAAAGAGATCAACGTTTCCTTGGACATGTTTTAGTGAAACAAACAACGAGATTCTTCAGGCACAGCAAGACTAAGCTAGCGACTCACAGGTAACGCTCCCACCAATAAGTGAAGGGCCGGCTAAACCAGCGCCCGAAAATTCAATCAACAACCGGGTTACTAATTACACACGTGACCTCATAATCCCAGAAACAATAGTCTCACCTCAAATACACCTGGATACTCCACTTACCACACCACCTAACGCACGTAACTTTCGAGGTGTTAGGTTTCTCCCAGATGGAAACACAATTGTACGACAGCAAACCACCAGAACTGGACGAACCACGCAACTTCCACGCAAATACATGTATCGCTAAACCAGCGGTTTCGCTGGCGGGGGAGTGTTGTGGCGGATTGGCGACGCGTGGCGAAACACCTTGTAGGGTTTACGCTAAGTTCAGCGAAAATATACTTTGTGAACTGGAAAGGTATATATATATAGTAGGCCGCGAATTTAATATGTAAAAATAAAAATAAAGAAATTTAGTTTTTAAGTCAGAATTGAACGAGAGCGATTTAAAAAAAAGGATTATTTTTTTTGAGATGTTGTTACGCTGTTCAATATTAGTATCATTATAACGTTTGATTTAAAAGCAATGTAAAGAAGAATCGACTGAAAGATTATCATTGACGTTCTACATAATAAAGAGGATTCTACATGATACATAGTCTTTCACTAGACGGATAATTTAACGAATAAAATTTAGTGCAAAAATTTTTCTGTCCTTAGAGTCTACATATCTAGATCGCCGCAGACTTTCCCAGTCTGACTTAATCAGAAGTAACGGATTACGGATATTAAAGGCTGCCGAGGATCTTCACAGAGCTGTGCTGTTACAGAGTTGAACACGGTGTATCGTACCCGTCTTTAAGATAGTGCCAACACCATCATAATATACGGTCCAACTTCGACTGTCATAGGGCCAGTTCGAAGTTGGAGCAAGAGATTATTACCGCTATAACAAGAGGCTACCACACAGTAGACTTCGCAGTTCCGAGCATCAGAAGGCTCGTATATACATAACATATCATTTCCTTTCCTTTCTTCCATAACATCAGGTAGTTATCGTCGACGTTACGAGTGACTACCTATTGGTGTCACACTTCTGACACCAGGCAGGGCCTGGACGATCTGTTTCTCCAATCTGATTCCTTTACTTACTCGTCATCCACGACCAACTAATAAGTGGGGTAATCTAATTTACCCCATATGTCAACAGATGGCGCGCATGGCTCTATTCGAATATCCACAGCTGTGCTTTTATGAACTTTTGAGCTTTCGTGCTATAAAAACGCGAGCACGGAGCTGAAGACCAGTCAGTTTTCCTCTGACCATCCAACAAATAAGTCTAGGAAAATGACCTAGACTTCACCTATCGAAACTGAGCATACTGAGCCAACTTCAAATTTCCTTCCACCAAAAACCCACCAGGATATTGACCTGGACACTTCCCCAATCCATAACGGCCTGAGCCTTGATCAAGTCTCCCACACTCCCGTGAAGTCCCCACAAATATTGATTTGGGAATTTCACTAATAGTATAAGTTAAAATAAATTTAAGCCATTCCTGTGCGGTAGTTGAGAAAAGTGATCTCGCTACCCACAACTTTTATTCCTTCTTATTAAAAGTTTTTCTTCTCTAATTCTAGCTCTGCCTAGATACCAGAGAACGGACCGAATTCTTTATAATTTTATTACATATTTGAATTGTATTAAGTTGATTTTTTTGTTAGCATTAAGGTTTGAATTTTGCTTTTGAATAAAAAATATTGAACTTTGCTTGGTGTTATTCTTCCGGCACCTATTTCTTTTTTATGTATTTAACACCGCCAATGATTTTTTCAATGTTGGCACCGACGTAAGAACTCAACAATTGTGCCCACGTGAAATAGAAAAGTAAGCAGTCCATATTATATACGTCAGTGCATAACCAAGGGTAAGCAAGCAATGCCTCGCTCCAATATAAAATCAATAATACCTCGACCTGATGTAGGAAAGGCCTCTATTTTTCTTAGAAATTTGCTGGAAATTTTTGCGTTAGAATTGTTATGCATTATTGGAAGCGATAATGGATGCTTGGGCGGTCCTCTAATAGTTTTTATGAGTGTAGCATTGAGAGGTGAAAGTTTTACTCTACGTGCAGCGCCAAGAACTATAAAAGACTATATATAGTAGCCACTGGTTACTATACATATTGTAGTTTTCAAAAAGTATTTATTTATTAATATTAACTGAGCTCGATAAACTTCATTATATTTCTGCCAACGTACAAAGATTCTAAAAAAGTACTTAGTTACAAGTACTTTTCATACATGCGGTACTTGTACTTACGCTGAAGTACTCAGGCCTTCGGTACTTGTACTTATACTAAAGTACGTTTTCTTTGGTACTTGCCAAGCTCTGGTCTCAACAGAATTTTCCTTTAGGTATGCGTGCTGATGCTGCGACAATCTGCTTCTGGGAATGGAAAGACTCAGCTCCCACTCGCAGATGCGTTCTAGAGTATTAAGCAAGAAAGAAGTCAGGCTTATTGGTCTATATGCGACTATGTACAAAAATATTTTTGTAAAAATCACAAATTCAGAAAACCTTTCAATTTTTAATACAATCTATGACCCACTCGATTTCACCGACAGTAAAAGAATGAAATATGAGAATGTTCTCTTTCACTCCGAATGGTTCATTTTTATTCTTTCTCATTATTTTGCTGCCATTAAAGAATATTTTCTCATTTACATTCTCTCAGGAATAGAATTTATTCCTAAAATTCTAGATAGGAAACATTCTCTCAAGATTCTTTCGACTCAAGTATTCATTCGCGAATGAATGTAAACGATAACAATGTATTTTTTTCATTCGCGAATGAATTTTTCCGAACTCTGCTTCTAACTATTAGCATAGATGGCATAAGAACTAGATGTCGCATAGCATTCCCCAGAAAAGTATACAGATTTTAAATCGCTGGTCCATTCCGGAATAGACCACAACATGTTTCAGAGGTGCTGAGAACAAATGTTCCTTTAACAGCAGTTTTGTATACATTTGGTGGACTCCCTCAACATGATAGATGCGGGAAAATATGAATCACTCGACGTATCTATCATCATTTTTCTTTTCATGTTGCTGTACTGATCAAACTAAAGGAATGATGCACAGCACAATATATTCGGTGCGGTGGGGGGCGTAAACGCACTCACAGCGATCTTCATTCAATAGATGCAATAGACGAGCAAAGTTTGTGTACGTGAATGATGTATTTTAAATGTGTGCAAATGTATGCAAGATGTCGTTGACTGATGATGGTCATACAATACGCGCTAGAATTTGGATCAACATTATTTCTTCTGTTCTTATTTAGTCATTCGATCTTTTGCATTTGAAGCGATCAAAGAGCTCTACAAAATCTCTGAAGTTCTAATAAACTGTCGTTGTTCTTTTTAAATTTCTTTTGAATTTTGAATCTTATTTTATACCTATCGTCTTATTACCTTACTATAATATTATCTGTCCTATTGTTTACTCATTGTATTCCTTATCAGCTTAGAATTATATTAGTTGTAGCCGTAGTTTCTTGTAGTTGTTTGCGTATATTTTTAATTACAACATCATTATAATATCTATATTATATATAGATGAATACAGATATATATATATATTTATATATATTACTATTATTATATTTTCAATTGAATTATTTACTTTATAATATCCCTTATTACTTAGTCTATTATATTAGTTACTGTCGTTTGTTTCCATTTATATAACCATTATTAATTAAAAATTTATTATTTGCTTATATTTTTCATTCCTTATTCTCTATTCTATTATATCTAATTATATATTACTACTACTATACTTTAGTAGTACTTTGAACGTCCATTCGTTACTTTTTTTCACCTTAATATGGAAGTTCCAAAAAGACCTAGTGGTAGGAAGTGTTCAATTCTGCATTGTCACAAGTCAAAAAGAGCCTATCCCTGGATAAAAATTTTTTCTTGTTCTTCTAATGAATCTTACCTTGGACAAATGTGGAGACACCGTTGTGGTTTTCAAAATGATGACCACAATATTTGGATTTGCGAAGAGCATTTTCTTCCGGAGCAAATCGGAAGAAGAAATTTACGGAAAGAATCAATTCCTTCATTGAATTTAAGGCCTAATATGGCTCCAGAAGAAGAATCGGAACAAGTTTTTATATTGGATTCGCCGCTGTCCAGGCAAACTTTTGATGTGGCAGAAGACGATTTGCAATTACATGTACCATGCAAGCGACAGCGATCTTCTTCACCAGAGAATTTATGCAGCAATTGCATAAAGAATATTAAAAATTCCACATTTTACAGGAAGAAATACCTAGCTTTAAAAAAAGAAATATTTGCACTGAAAATAACAGTGAAAAATCTGAAACGGAAGTAGAGAAAAGTTTATGTTAATCATAACAATTCACTGACAAAAAAGAAGGTAAAGAAAAATAAAACCAAACCTTTAAATCAACTTGAAATATCTAATATAAGCGACAATTCAAAGACATTTTGTAAACTTTTAATGAGGACTGGTAAATCCAAGTGGTCACCCGACGAAAAGTTGCTATGTCAAAATATATTTTACAGGATGCGTCAAAGAGGCTATCAATTTTTGCGGGATGGTTTAAGACTTAATATGCCACATATAAGTTCTCTGCATCGTTGGGCTCCAGTAAAAAATCTTCAACCGGCTTCGATGAAATTAGTTTAAGACGCGATCTTACATATAAAGCAAATCAGATTTGATTGAAGGTTTACAGGATGTTGGATTTAAAAGAAGTGCAGCTATAGGAAAACAGGTTTGTGTGTTTATGGTTAGCGGTTTAGTAGATAATTGGAAATGTGTATTAAATTATTTTGTCTTAGAAAAACCAATTGAAGGAAAAATTCTTAAAGAACTAGCATTACAAAATTTGGAATTATGCTACAAAATGGGGCTCAAGGTAAAGGTTGTCGTTTGTGACCAAGGTTCAAATAACCGCAAGTGTTTTTCGCTTTTGAATATCACACCGGAAAAACCTGTTACTATTATATGTAATGAAGATGTTTACTTTTTGTACGATTTTCCTCATTTGCTCAAGTCTTTTAGAAATGTTTGGATGAAAACTGATTTAAAGATTCCTGATGGTATTGTTTCATTTAACGTTGTCCGGGAAATATATGAATTAGAAAAAATAAAGTGACTAAAATGTGTACAAAATTAACAGAAAAACACATAAACCCCAATGCTTTTGAAAAAATGCGAGTAAGTCTCGCTTCTCAAATATTTAGTAAAAGTATAGCAGCAGGAATTAGAACAGCTGTAGAGCTTAAAATATTTCAGAAAAATTCTAGTGAAACAGCAATCTCCACAGCTAATTTTATAGAAAAAATTGACAAAAAATGTTACCTAAATTGAATTGTCCTAATTGTGAACACATACTTACAAAAGAAGACGAAGTCTTAACTTGTCCTTCTGAGCTTCTAATTTTTGCTCGAAATTATTGTGAAAAAAAAAAACGATTTTGGAAGTTTACGTGCACCATCTGATATGTTCTTCAATATATGCAGTATTCATTTTATTGTTTTTGAAAATATGTTTAATAATCATAAAGAAATTACTGGTATTAAAAAAAATATAGTAGGAGAATGTATTCGAGCTACAAACCATCATGAATTTTATAATGAATGGTTTAGTACAGGAGGTAGTTGCTATGAACACCGGAAAATAATTTTGGACTTTGCTATCCTCGTTTTGCTTCGCAAACATTGCAAATGGATTTTAACCACAGGTAATACAAGTAAACATTCACGAATGCAAATATTGTCGTCATAAATATAAAATAAAAAGTAAGCACTCATATTAGACAAATTAATTTCTTACAGTACAGACGTTTATAGCTTTCCATAACTTTTTTTGCGTTACTTTCTGCTTTTTCAATAATACTATCACTAGTGGGGACTTTTAGCACTTTTTTTTTTATTTTATTTTCAAACAAGAAACCATATCTATCTATGTACAAAAACTTGCGATGGTGTTCGGCTTCAATGTTGAGATATAAATTTTTAAAGTCAACACTATGGGAGCACTGAACTGATAGGTGTGTATTGTTTCTTTTTCCTACTGGGGACCTCTGGCACATTTTTTTTTGCATTTATATTTTGAAAATAGAAGCCTTACCTATCTTTGTATAAAAAATGTAATGCCTGATGGAACGTAATAATTTACGGAAATAATTTTAGATTAGAAACCGATCGAGGTTTTGTGCCAAGAATTATTTTTAGGACAAATAGGGGTTGTAATTAACTAATTAACTACCCCTATTTAGCCCTCCTAGGTAACTTCCGAACTAAAAAATTGATTTCAAAAATACAATTTTTTAAAAAAATTGATTTTCTCTACGCCCAGCCCACCCATTAAATTTACATTTCTAATATTGCGGCATGTCTTAGCTATTGTGTGAAAAAAGAATTATTGAAATCTATCCTACATTTACATATAGAAATATTGATTTTGATGTATCAAGATAATTTGAGGTTACCTGAAAAATGCTCAATTTGGTCGCCTTCCAATACAAAAGAAACTCTATACATTTTTTAAAAATTAACATTAAAGCTTTTTTTAAAGATTTTTTTAAAAAATTGTATCTTTGAAATCCATTTTTTTAGTTCGGTAGTTACCTAGGAGCGAGGGCGGATACAGCGGGGGGCGATCGCCCCCCTTAGAGCTCTAATAAATCAAAATGTATACTCTAATCAAATGAAATGGAAATTACAAAAAAAAAAAAAATCAAATCTTCTAAAACCGTATTAAATCTATTTTTTGAATTTTCCCTTTACTTCACTTAATGAATACATTATAAAGTTCACTAGAGCGTATTGTATGACCATCATTAGTCAACGACATCTTGCATACATTTGTAAACATTTAAAATGCTTCATGAATGAAGATCGCTGTGAGTGCGTTTACGCCCCCCACCGCACCGAATATATTGTGCTGTGCATCATTCCTTTAGTTTGATCAGTATAGCAACATGAAAAGAAAAATGATGATAAATACGTCGAGCGATTCATATTTTCCCGCATCTATCATGTTGAGGGAGTCCACCAAATGTATACAAAACTGCTGTTAAAGGAACATTTGTTCTCAGCACCTCTGAAACATGTTGTAGTCTATTCCGGAATGGACCAGCGATTTAAAATCTGTATACTTTTCTGGGGTATGCTATGCGACATCTAGTTCTTATGCCATCTATGCTATTAGTTAAAGCTGATAGCTCACTCCGTGGTAGCTTCTTACTCAGGCTGGCAAGCTAGCCCCTCGACAAAGTTCGGAGAGTATAGGGTGGGTAAAGAAAGGAAGACCTGTGCTACCACGCACCATGCACGATTTAAGAATAAGTAGTTCTGTCTGTTTGACAAAAAATAGTAAATCACAAAATAGAACGCAAGACAGATTTTATCAGTTAAGGACGAAATCTGCACAATACAATACTAAACAAACTGTCTTAGTCAACTTGATAATCCATACAGAAAAAATGAATAAAAATAATGAAAACATAACTTACATTTTTGTGATTCACTAACTTCATTAATTTGAATTCTCTATAAGCCCGCTTTGCATGAGTTACATTTTGGAATGGTCTGGATAATTTTTTGATTGCCACATTTTGTTCAGTTATTGTATCATAAGCAGCGCTGAAATAAAATTTATATTATAAATATATGAAATTCTAAATATTTATTCAAAAAAAGTAAACAAGATGCATATCAAAGCAAAACAAACAGAAAACTTTTATCCATTTAACACAAAGCAAACAAATTAATTAATTAAGCCACAGAATGCATAATCCATAAGATTTACTTCTCATTCTATAAAAATGAAATAACTATTGTAACATATGTATGTATATATAACACCTGGAGAGAGCCCTTTGTTATTAAATGTGTATAAAACATAAATTTGATTGAACAAAAAAATTTATAAAATAATAATAATAACAATGACATTTTTGTTAGATTAGGAAAGTGCGTTATTTCTGTAAGACACATTCTTCTAAATAAATCTGCGTTATAAAATGTTAAATTACCCAGAAAAGATGTTATTATGAGATTGTCATAGTTAGAACAACTAGATCAATGTGTGTGTGGTTCTTTATTGCATATATTGTACTTACCAAACAGCACCTTGTGCTCCGCTGCCTCTAGCGCTGAGTTCTTTATAACGTGACGGAACAACAAACTCAGTATCTCCAAATACGTGTCTTGTAAACGCCTGATTCATTTTCATGAATCACAGATTATATAAAATTTCTAATGTTTTATTTGCGGTAAACTTTCCAAGTGCTCGAATAACATAAATTACATCAAACATTCTATTAACAAAATAAAATAAAAAATGAGCATTTCTATAAGCACAATAAAGATATACATTTTTTTTCTATTGTTTGCTATACTTAATATGAATTCACTTTGAATAACTAAAGCAGTATTTAATTAATAATTCCAAATTTACGTTTCTACATCTATAGTGATTATTGTTACTAACAAGTTGTTAATATTCTCAAAGCAAATTTTCTACTAAAAATCGTCTAAAAAATGTATAGTTCTTATTTGGTTCTCCAAAGCCTCAACCATTCTAAAACTACTGGGAACTGTTTCAACCTAACCTCTGGAAAATTTGGTTGAGTTTTTATCGATGGCATGATACTAATAGAATGTTTTTGTTTAAGCTCCATTCTTTAACACTAACTGTGAATGATCACTCCATTTCATAAACTTTTCCTCCAATCTCCGTCCACCCTGAGAATGTTGCTAGCGTCTTAGTCTTATGTAGTTCATAGACGAGAGATTAGAATTTAATGGTTCATGGTCGATATGATTTATGATGATAAAGCTCTAGATTCATTCGGTTTCACGTTAACTAAAAACTGCAAGTTGAGTGCATATGTTTTTTTTTTTTCAATATTTATAACAACAACAACAGCAAATACGCATTGAAGCATTCCACTTATGTGTAGAGAGAGAAATTGCAAAGAGCCATTCTTAAACTGATTGAACTTCCGAGTGTCACTTTCTCAATGAAATCTAATAATATAATAATAAATCGAAAAAAAGTTACTATACCTACAGTGTTGTGCAAAGCAATAGCAACCGTTTCAAGAAAGAGAAGAATTTGTTTCTTCTTTCTTAATTTTAATTATAAAATAAATAACATTGTGCTGTTACCTACTTTTAATAACCAATAAATTGGCCTATTAGAAAAAAAAAATCTTAACTGTAAATAAATGAAAAATAGCACGCTTCAAAATTTTGAAGCGTACAAAACTATAGCAACTTTTTATAAGTAGCGACTCCTTTCTCAGTATTTCGTATAATGGCCTTTCATTTTAATTACTTCAGAACATTTTCGTGGTATAGACGCTAAATTGGTAATTTTGTTTACATTAATTCAATTTTATTTCGGGAACTTGAACTCCATTCTTATGAATCTGTTCCATTACCAACTTTGATGTATGTTTCTGCTTACTGTTCCATTGAAGCGGCATTTCCCATTCTACATAGGGCAACATAACCTTTTCTAAAGCTTCCTTATATTTCAAACGATACATTATTTCTTTTTTTTCGTAGAAAGAACCTACTCCGTTATTTGAAAAATAGGTCCTCACCATAATACTACCACATCCATGCCTGGCTGTGTTCTAGCAGTATCGTGGATTGAGTCGTTCCGATTTTAGTAGTCGCAAAGTACTCATTTCGTCGGAATTAATTAAATTAAATTTCTTAAAAGGACTGTTTTCCACTTATCAATGGACTAAATGTGTTTTTGCAAAGTTCAACCTCCAAATTGGAATTAATGTAAAACAGTAGATCAGAGAATTAAATTCACCTTTTATGCAAGTGTTTCTTAGTTAACATTAGATTCTTGGGTGGTCTATAGCTTTTTAACTTGTTCTTCAAAGCGCGCCTCTGGACTGTACTAACGACTATGCTTAAATTTAACGTTTTTCCCAATTTCTTTTCACGTCGCAAACGGTTTTTTTTTTAATTAAAACCCTAATTCTCCTGTCTATTTTTCGCAATCGTCAGCCCAAATGGAGTGTGTTAATATTTCCGGTTGTTTTTATTTCTTACTTAATAATTCACGAAATTATGGATTTATTAATATTATATTTTTTAGCGATTGAAATTTGGAAACTAACTATTTTTGACTTTGTGAACTATGGTGAAACTTATTACATCTTACAATGAAAAAGAATAATTTCAGCGATTTTATGAAGAACAATGAGCAGAAATTATTAGTATCTGTTTTTAGCAATTCTGTTGCATAAAAAGGATTCCGATAACTGAAGTTGCACACTTCAAAATATTGAACCTTGTTATTTATTTATTATTTTAGAGTTATGAAATCTTTCCTGAAGTATGCCAATTTATTGCTTATTGATGAGTGGATTAAAGCATAATATTATTTTTGTTATAAGTTAATTAAAATTGCTATTGTTTTGTACAACACTGTACATTATGTGATCTATGAGGAAGAAACTAAAGAAAATGTAATACGGTGAAAATTTATGTACATAATCATGAAAAACAATTTCCTTATCCTTATCCATTCCAAATGTAAAGTACTTCTCTAATTTTACGAGTTTGCTATGAGTTTACACATTAAAACTTTTAATATTCGAAAATTAATGTGAAGTTAATATGAGTTAACATAATCCATATAGTACGCAGAAACTTGTTCCCTTATTTACATTTTAGTTTTTAGATGTTTGCATTCTCGGCATACTCATGTTGCATGCATAACCATTACGTTTGACCATTTATTTAACAAATTTACATCTCATGTTCTTTGACATCTCATTTCAATGTGATTAAGACAATATTATAGATTTTTAGCATAGATAATAGTAAAAGAAGAAAACAAAAAATAATAATAAGTCTAAAAATTTTATAATATGTCTTGTACACATAATGTAGGGGAACATCTTTTCTGTTCTATATCATTATTAATTATTTTTTATTTTTTAAGACTTTTATTTCATGAATGTATATCTACGATCATAATTTGTTAAAACGCACTCTCTAATGTTGTTAATATTTAAAGAATAACCTCGATATTACAACTAAACCAAATACTATGATATAATGATAACAAAATTTTCTAGAATATATTGTATAATTTTTACTCTTAATAAAAAATTTTCAAAACACTCTGTGGTAATTGAATGGAATTGTCAAAGTTCAATATTAAAAATCAAAGAAAAATGTATGAATAATAATAAGAAAATTTACTCTTAGGTTTTACTTCTACAATCAAAAAAGAATATTGCGAAAAAATCAACTGCTTTAAAAATTCACTTATAGCTGATAAATATACACACAAAATAAACATACCAAACTATTCCTTGGGCTCCCGAGCCTATTGGTTTTAAATTCTGGTAGCGGTTAAGTATTGTGAACTTAGTATCGCCCACCTCAACGGTGTATAAGGCGTGACGAGAGCTCATCATGAATTTGGGCAACACGATAATATTGTTTACTTGTCCATTTTATTGTCTGAAAAGAAAAATAATATAAACATCAATTTTGCTATTAAATTTCAATGGAAATGTGAACATACCATAATGCAGAGCACGCCATTCTGAATGGAAGTACATGTGCTGTAAATGAAATGAAAAAAAAAAAAGGTAATCATTTTTCTTAATAGGAATATAAATTTAATTTTAAATATATATAATAAAAATAATAAGAACTTATTGTATTTATTCACAGGCTGCTACCCGTAGCACTCGACAAAAGAAATACCGAAACTTCAGTTATACAACTCCATTCTTATTACCGATGTAAGAAAATAGGATGCCAATTTCTAATTTCATGAAAATTAGAACTTTTTATTTAAATTTTTGTTTCTATCCTCCTTTCCACCAAGTCTGACTATTCATTTTACTTATATGAACTAATTGGACATTTTCATAGATAGCCAAGGGCTGTTATTATGGAAGAGCACTTCTCTTTCCCCTCTCGTAATAGATTTACGGCAGCTGAATATCGCAGTAAATCCTTGCCGGTTGTAAAAATGAAATCCAAGTTTCCACTAGTATCACAATGTACACGTTTCCTACTTTTGTTATCATTAATTCTACTTCCTCTTGATTTTTCTTTAACTTCTTATATTGGCGTATTGTATCTTTAGATCCATATTTTTTTAATTTCTATTTTTAGAGTGTTTTCCTTTAGTGTCCTAGCGTCTCTGAATTGTATTCAATTCTGTCCATAAATCTGTCAATTAGATCCAAGTATTTTCTACAGTTATAACTCAGTGCACTGTGATTTATTTTATTTTGATACTTCCGTGTAACACAACTTATACACCCGAGGTTGTTGTAGGAACATATATACGTGTGATGTTCGCTCGTACATTTTGCACAACAGATCTCGTTTGTGCAGTTACTTGATCTGTGGCCATACATCTGGCAATTAAAACAATTTTTTTTTTTACTTTATAAAATGTGCCCCATATACCAAATGGTCATAGATACAGATGCGATATTGATTCACAATCTTGTTGAAGGTTTTCCCTAAAACTTCAACAATTAATTGTCCATCCTTCTTCTCCCTTTGCCTGATATTCTCTTCTGTAAACAATTCTAAGTTCATCAATCAGGGAACTGGTTCAATCCTATTAGGTCGACATTCAATTCCTCCCCCTTGTATTCCCGTTAGATATTCGAATTTTTGGGTGCATTTTTTTGGCATTCATACTTCATAAATTATTATTATTTATCTGTTTTTCAGCCTCTCATAGAAGTTTTCCTTGTACCTCTGAGTTCGAAGCCTTTATAAGTATTCCACCGCTGCTGATATTTTGAATATTTTTGTTTGGTGCCTTCATTTTCACTATATCGATCACTTCTTTTAGTTGTCTCCTTGTAACTTCGTGAAACTGTTGCAACTACGTCTAAATAATTATGTTATAGGAGCAAGACTCTACAATTCTGTTATTTTGTACCATTTCATTGGAAATTATAAGCATTTCTGCATAAGATTGCTTGCACTGATTCTGGGTATTGACAATTGCAGTTTGCAGTAGTATAAATCCCTTAGTATGCCTACTATTTGTCAAGAGGGTGACTAAACAGATCTCATAGACGAAATTCACAAACATGTTCAGGACAAATTTTGGGATGATTGTGCAAAATTAAATACAAAAACATCTATGACAGGGAGGTTTAACCCATCGGCAAAAATTTTACGAAGTGGTGAGATATTGATTTTGAAGCTATAACAGCAATGTAAATTGTGCAAATTTTTCGATGGTTTTTAATGATCATAAAAATTAATATAATGATAACTACTACTACTAACCGACATATTGAAACAATGCAAATGTAAACTTGAATTCTGAAATGTTAATTAAGGAAATTGGCTCTTTTTTCTTAAGCGTATCCAGCAAAAATGGTAAGAAAATATCATTCACGGATGAAAATTGCATATTCACAAACAATGATAATTAAATTGTGATTTCAGCAGAGACCAGACTGTTATTCCATCGAGATTGAAAATACGGGCTCAGAAGTTTATATAACATTTTTTATACCTAGAGATAGCAATATAACCTACGTACTTGTGCATTTTAATAACAGAATACTATAAATGAAAATTATCTTCTACATATTATATATTCTAGGTCGTTTAAAAGGATAGAGCGATCCAACCATGTAAAAATAAGAAAATGAAAGGGAAGGATAAGACGTCATAATATTTTTTAAACATAATTGCCGTAAAAAGTTTGGTGCTATGCAAATCCATTGAAGTCTACTTCCTACATGCTACAATCATGTTTTTTATATTACCTACATATATAGCTACCTAAAGAAAAGTACAGAAATTATGATTTTTTATATGTATGTAGGTTTTTATCAGTCTAAACTGAGAGAGCTTATAATGAATCTCTTATTTTAGATTTAATGAACCGGCTTTAAGAATTTGAAAAATGCATAGAAAACCCCCTGCATACCTACATATATTATTTTAGTGTGCCATATACCAGATACAGAGCTTAGCTAGACATTTTTATCAGCAAAATAGTCCTTATACTTAAAAAAAAACTCAAAATAAAAAAGGAGCTAGTGCTCACTTTCAGGATTCTAGCCTCATTCTGTATTTCAACCTAATTATGGCACAAGCTACAAATTAAGCAAACAAAAAAGAGCCGGTTAGCCCCAAAAATAAAATTGCAAGACTTTTAGCAAAAACAGCCAAAATTGCTGAATATGTAGCGTAGCGAATGTACTGCACATTGGGAAGTTTGGGGAATAATCAATAAAAAGACCACGCCTACACTCACCAATTTCAACGTACACAAGTAAGAATCAGAGCTGTTTTAAATACGCATTTACATTACATTCTCTTCAGAGCGGCAGGGAATGCAATCGATTTACCAAATGCTCTGTAAAATAATGCTTTATTTGATAGTCAAATAGATAGAAATGCGGCATTTCACGAGTTTATATAAATGCGTCAATTTTTATTGATATTTATTTCTCTGCACAAGCTTGTTGTTGGCCAATGGCCATCCTCTTTAAGTCCTACTGTGCCATTAGGATTATACTAACGGAAAATGAATTATTATGGATAGATTCGTATTTAAATAAATTTCAAGACAAAATATAATTACCAATTTAATTAATTAATATACTATTTTCTTCTTTTTGTTAGTCTTTTAAAATTTTCATAAAATTTGTTACACAATATTTAGTCTGGTGTAAAAAACACTTCAACTAATTGTAAATTGTTGTTACACTTTAAGGAATTGCACGTAAAAGTACTTAATAATAGTTAAAATTTTATTTCAAACCAGCTACTAATATAAATAACTTTACTTATGTCCATTACAATTGAAAATTTTTAATTTTCCTAAAAGCCGACAAAAGCAGCCATCATTGTCAGAATGACATTTGGAGAAGGAAAAGAGGTCGGCAAGAATTATATTCTATTGATCTTCTTAATAAACTTACACAATTCAAATTAAATCCACTTGAGTAAATGATTGTTTTGATAATCAATTGTTCGCAATTAGATAATAATAATATAATTATTTCAATTACACATTCATTTACACTAAAAATTAAGCAAACTCCAACCCGAACAGAACGAAGAAACCACTGAACTTTTATGCAAAGAATCTTTTTCGCCGCATTGATACCAAATAAACTCAATTCGCTTCAACATGAAGTTTGCAGTAATTTGCTATTGATTTGCCATATTTCATATATGGAAAGGAGAATAATGGATTAAATCTTAAAATTTAAAATCGAAAGACTACATTTATATCACACAGAAATGATACTGAAAGCATCTATTATAAACTATAATCAATGATTTCCGGCATGTAGTTCAAGCCAAAAAGTAATCTGCACTCTCAACCCTTTCCGTTGAATTCGTTGTTGGAAAATAATGTCCGACAGAGACTGGTACAAAAAACTGATTTTTTGCATGAAATCAAGTAAGTGTAAAAACACTTGATCTTTTATTATACTCGTAAATATTCGAAATACTTTACTTCAAAAACAAGTTCCTTGGTATTTCAGTTAGAAAAATAAAATTAATTGCATAAATGTAGTTCAGAAATGAATTTTTGCAATCTTGCTTACTTTGCAGGAAATATATAATATAGAATGAAAAAAACAACTTACACAAAATGTTAATATAAAAAGCATCTTACAATAAAAGGATTAAAAAACGCCTCAAACGTATTAACATAAAAAAAATTATCATTTAATACCCTCTTCTAAATAAGTTTTGTTCAAAGTCGAGATCTACCTAAATAGTTTTCCCACGCCGGAAAACGGAATATTATTTCCATTCATTCAAAACTCTTAGTTCAGTCTTCAAGTCAAAAATTTAAAAATCTACTATATTTGCTCGTTTAATAACATTGATTAATTTGGACTGCCTATTTATTTTCCATGCAATATAAGCGGTGTTCTTTTGTGTTACCTTGTTCTAGAACTCAAATATACTGGAGAGAACAAATTGTTCCCTTGATTGAAGCGAACTATTTGTACTGTTCGCTTCATTTAAATCTTTCTATGACAATGTATGAGGCGTTCTTTTGCTCTGCTCTGCGGACACAAAAGAACACAACTATAGCTAAGCCACACTTAAACTACTCCCGATTCCTATGAACTTTATTGATACCTATGCTCCAGTACTAAAAAAAAGTACTTTTTTGTTTCATTTCCAGAGAAAAGAAATATTTAAAAAATTGTATTTTCATTGGGAAAAGGAACATTGCGAACCATATTGCGCCAATTTATAATACATGCACTCCTTGATCTAAATCTGAATTTTAAAGATGATTTATAAAATGGGTCTTGAAGTTCCCCATTTAAGAACGGGCAATTTGAGAACAATGATAATTAAAAAAAAGAGTGAAATCCAAAAATAAGACCACAAATTAATTTATACCCATGCGTAGTACCATGGATTCCATGAAAACCGCACAAAAGTAGCATTCAACTGATCTGTCAGTCTGGAATTATATTATATGTCAGACCAGGCCTAGTGAAATCTACATTTTCATACAGCTGCCTTCACGTAAAATAGAAATATGAATGTTTTCAATTTGGATTTTTATGTAGTCTTGAGAGCATCTAATTTTAATAGGTTTAATTAAAACAAAATTTTCACGCCGTCTTTCAGTAGTCTCATCATCCCTATCATATTTGCTAGCTGCTTTATCCCTTCGTCCCTTTAGACCCTTATTTTACACTGACCCCTATTGTTCAATCCGAGGGATTAATGATTCGCGCCGCAAATAAGATTCACTTCTTCTTCACGATGCAATTTTTCAATCCGCCGTGGGAACTGCCACATTCAGTATCAGGATTCGATTCACTTGTTTTCAATAAACAAGGGAAACTTGATTTTTTCCCTCAGAACGTTTTCGATAATCACAAACTCTCATGTACAATATCCATGTATGTCCGTATCAACCATTCTTGTCTTATCTATTCTAAGGTTGGAACCCAAAATCGCAAATTAAAAACTTGTAAAATATGTAAGAAAATTTTCGAATTTGTCAATATTTTAACTAGGGTCTAAACCCCAAACTCAATTAAAGAATATTAAAAAAAATAAAAAAGAACAACATTCGCGGTTATAAGGAAAGATTCTGGCATCATTCATATATCTCAGATAAACACAAACTTTCGGTCAAATCCAAGTTACTGTTTACGTGAAACTAAATTGTTTCATAGAAAAATATCCCGATTCATGCATAGTACTTTAAATAAGAAAATAAATAGTACTACGCAAACTGTTTTTTTTTTATTAAGAAAACCGTCTTAGGAATGTAATTAAAATATAAAAAAAAAAATATTATATACAGGGACGCGATTGAAATATGCATTTTATGTGTAAAGCAAAGAAGATCGACATAAGTAAGGCTAAAAGAAAAAAGACTTCAGACGAAAATAATATTACGATATAAAAAAAAAAGCCTTAAAATAAAACATACTGCACCTTACACACCCCGTCTTCTAGATAATGAACTAAAATTAATGGCTTTTATTTGCTAAAATTATAATGCGCTGAGAAAGATGATCGAAGCTAGTCTGTGGGCACAAGTTTTTTATCAAATCCATCGAAATAATGATGTTCTAAAACGCGCTTCGCCGAAATACGATGGACTGGGTCGTATGTTAGCATTTTTTGAAGTAAATCAAGTCCAGCGCTATTTAGATTTTTAACTTGGTTTGTAAGTTGGTTTTGAGTCCAACAAGGGAATGTAGCTTTATAATCAGGCAATGATGTTACTCCAGGCCATATCTCTTCCGTTGGAGTGCGTAATATTCTGAAATAAATGTGCAACGTATATATTTTTTAAATTCAATTACATATAATGAATTAAAAAAATGTTAACTTACCGAAACATCCTAAAAAGCTGATCAATTTCAGAGTCACCCTGAAATAGAGGCTTTCGAGTCGCCATTTCGGCAAAAATGCAACCAATCGACCAAATATCAACAGGACAGGAGTATCGTGGTGATCCCAATAGTACCTCTGGAGCTCTATACCATAAAGTGACAATTTCGTGTGTATAAATGCGAACTGGAATTCCAAATGATCGTCCCAAACCGAAATCTGCCACCTTTATAACACCATCTTTATTAATGAGTAAATTTTGTGGCTTGAGATCTCTATGTAGAACTCTTCGGCGGTGGCAGAATAAAATTGCGTTTGTTATTTGATAAAGGTATGATCGCACTAATTCCGGATCCATTACTTTTTCCGATGGAAGACTATCCATATATTTTTTAAGATCCATCGATAAGAATTCGAATATTAAATACAATCTGCTTTCTTCCATTAAGACATCTTCCAAACAAACAATATTGGGATGTTTCAGTTCTTTCAATAATGAAATTTCTCTGGAAAAATAACAGCGATTATATGTAATGCATGCGAAAAGAGTGGATTTCAGAAACAAGTCGCTGCTCATATATGATTCTAGAGCCAAATTCGAGTTCGTGATTTACAAAATATAAAGCTTTTTAGAATTAGTATATTAGGATTTGATTGCATACAGAATATCAAGTAACTTTGCTCGTTTACTTAGCAAAACAAAATTCTTTAAAGCGCTTGCTCAATAAGGGACTAAATTGGAATGCATATATGAAGTAATTTTAAGAGATTGCCTTAGATGAATGGAGTAAGTTATGCCTTGAGTTTTGAAGAAGGCAATTGCTGGGCGTTCAAAGGATAATATTCCAAGTCCCGTCCCTGTTACATTACACCGTTTTGAATTTAAGCAAAGCATCTCCTATTTCTACCATTAGAGGAAATACGAAATGGACGTCAATACATTAATAATGCAAGGAAGGCAATTAGCAGGATGGCTATAGATAAAATTTTATTAGTTAAATTCACGTAATGTGGACCCTTTGTTGACAACACGTAGCATGTCTGATAGAAAATAAAGAGTCAATGAACTCCGTGGCTTTTGATTACATACAACATAATTACATTTAACAATAACTGATCTATGGATAAAAACGCTTTCTGCTGCAAACATCAAAAGTTTAGCAATCCTTGTTGCATGGAGCATACAGCCGTCATATTATGATTGAAGCTCTCAAAACCATAAGCAGAGAAAATTCTGAAAATATTACAGGTAAACGCCGATGTATTTGTGCATTAAACCAGTCGTAATCACAGTATTTTAGTAGAGTATAATTAAGAGAATCGGGCATTATTCAGGGAAAAATGTTGCGTTTAATTTTACATATAATATTTACTAAATATCTGAGGTAAAATCTGATGCTAACTTTTCTCAATTTATTAGATTAGATGGCTTCAAATTCAAATGAAACGTAAGAACGATAGGCTCCGTGGCCATACCTACCTTATAGCTGTAGATGGTATACCCTCATCTTCCGATTCGAGGCGAATTTTCTTCATTGCAACAATTTGGCCAGTCAATTTATTCCGCCCTTTATAGACAACACCATATGTACCTTCTCCGATTTTCTCTATTTTTTGAAAATCCTCCATATCAAAAATTTCGAGGTTAAGTTACAAATATAAAACAACGCACAAATGTCCACCAAAAATGCTGCAAAATCACGTATGAACGATTCAGCAAGATTGGAGGATTGAATATGGTTAGTACTGATTGAAAAAATTATTATATTAATTAAAAAAATATCGCACTAATTCCGTCAAGAAAACAATTCGTTTTGAATCAAATGTCGGTTTCAATTGAAATTATGCGCCTGCGCTTGACATAACGCGGCGCTCCCAGCTGCCAAAAAGCTTCATATAATTGAAATAAAGATGGCGCTTCAGATTAAAAGCATAAAAGGTACCGTTCGTATCTTTGTAACTTTTCATTTCAATTTATATAATTTAACAAATTTTATGAAATATAAAAAATTTTATTAAGCCAATTTGACCAGAGCCATATTGGATACTTACATAGGTCAACAGTAGATTAATAATAAATTAATTAATCAAAATTGGCAATTTGGCAAATTTTAATTGACCATCTGGATTTATACTTCTAATGAAAAAAGAATATGGTCATTTATGGGGTAGTCAACACGAATTTTCAAGTTTATTTATATATGAAACTCAACCACAAATTATTTAATGCGGCTGCCCAATAACAAATATCAATTTTGAAAACGTAACGTGCGGAATTTAATAGAATTCCAACGAACTTTTGGAGTAGTATACAATACTAACGCACAGCAATTTATTTAATGTCCAAGTAAAAGAATATACCTTCTATGAAATTTTTATTTATTTCACCTATTTTTGGTTTATGTGTATATTATCCTAAATACATTGTTTTATCCTCGAAAAGATCCTCATACAAATCACTGATTAAGGAAACGTGGTAAATATAAGAATAAATAATCTTTTAAGACGAAATTTTTCAGAACATTTAACAAAATCTTAAAATAAATTCCCGCATATCAATTTATTTCAATCGCACAATAAAATAATTTTTGTTTTTTTGTTTTGAAGATTAGCTGTGTTATATTTAGTTTACAATGCTATATATACGCATAACAACTAAGTTTAGGAAATAGTCTATGAAATTTTGTCGTCGTTATTGTTGCATAAATATTTTGTTACACTTAAAGAATATTTACATGGAAATTAAGTGAAGCAAGAATTATTTAAGTAAATCTTACGATTAATACTTGGTGTAAACATAATTATAATAATAAATAAATAAATAAAATAATAAATGAGAGGACGAGCAGTAGAACAGTACTTTACTTACGTATTTTAACAAATAATATCACATAAAAATGTTTTGGTATTTTAATTGGTATAGCATTACTTTTGCTAAAAATTTCGACTAGTGAAGTTCTTATTTTCTTAAATATAATTAAAAATTTTATCACTGCCAAAGCATATCTATAAACAAATTATGGCAATGTTATATCGTACAAACCAGTTTCTGTTTATGTGGATTCTCCAAGGTATTTATGTTAAAAAGATTTCATCGCGTATTCGAATATTTCTATTGATGAAAAAAAAGCAGTAGAAGTTAAAGCCAATTATATTGCGCCGTTATTTACTTACTTGAACCACAGACAACATACAACTACATAAAAAAATCTCCATATAAAGCTGGATGATTTTTTCAAAGCTCTTTAGCTTATATTGAACCAAAGAAAGCTATCTGTAATAAATATTGCGAAGAATTTATGTGGCATAATACACCAGATAGAGAAGGAATGTAAAGAGCTTTCTATTAGGTGGCCATTAGCTTGTTTTAAAACATAGCTTTCGGACCGCTTCTTTTTGAGGTTTTTCATATCTAGATGTAAGTTGTCTCAGTTTAAGCACACCTTTTACAGAAACCAACGTTGTTTTTCCACTTTTTTTATTTACATTGTATTGGGGTTCAGCATGTATTCACCAAAGTAAATTTTTTAGTTGCATATTTTCAACATCTTAAAATTTTTCTTAAGAGATGGGTTCATATGGCAAAATTTATTTATTTCCTATCTTGTACTTTCAAATGGTCGTAGAAATTTATATGCTCTCTAAGCACCGACTGGGTGCACCACTCAAATGTTAACAACATCCGAATGAATTTTTCGTTAAGATCCTGTTTTCAGCATAACTCTTTGGTGAATGACGGGACGGCAAGGCTTCAATCTGGACACAAAGAAACAATCCATTCAAGCCAAAGAAAAATATTCATAACTGACGAAACCTTTAACCATTTTTGGAAAATGCTTTGTAAATACGTTAATTCAAAGTTAAATATAGAAAACAACATGGTAAACTTAAATTAGGTGTCACAAAATTGTTATAATCATTTTTAATGATTCTGAAACCGACTTAGTTCTTTCAGAATAAAATTTTTACATTTACAATATTGCACAACGCCAGCCCTTTGCAGTGCCATAATTCATCGCAATAGAACGAGATATTTCCCCCTTCTACTAGATAGTTTTACTTTAAACCTTAATAACTAAATTTTTTTTTTATACAAATACACTACAGGTTCTGCCTATTTGTTGAATATTATGTATGCTATTTTGTTTGAGATTTTTTTTGGTAGACATATTGTTGTAGACTTATTATAAATAATTTTTTTTTTTAATTTTTGTTGAATGTTTGTAATGAGAAGTGTCTTCAAGTTTAAACGACCGTAACATAGTTATGATGGCGTATCGTGTAGAGTGGGAAATAATAAAATTATCTTATGACAAAGAGAGCATTAACATAGTATACTTAACAACTTTTTGGAGGGTTTATCAATAAGATACGTATCGTCGTTCTTTTCTTTTACAATTTATCAAAAACATTTACATCATACATTTTAACGAGAGTAAGCAAGAAATTGCGAAGAAAAGCTTTTAGTATAATAGAATCATTGTAAATTGAATTTGAAAACTGATGAGTTTAAAAATGTAATTGAACTTTTATTTGGAATAAAACATAATCAATAGGGTTTATAGAAGACCACGATGCATTTCAATAGCTGAATGAATATTTTGAATAATACATTTGGAATTTCATAATTTCACCCTAGATTGTTTTTGTAACGCGTACAGAGTATGTAAAAACGGACGTTTTGTATTCTGAGTGAAGCACGTAGAATATGTGGTTTCTGTCGTTCGTATTTGAATTTTTTATTGACCACATTTACGAGATAAAATCAATAAATGCTCAGAATGAGTATGAAGGTGCTATTCTTGAATGAAGTGAAGTATTTTTAATGGGAATTTTATCGTACAGAATTGCAATGCAATTTCACATAAAGGTAGAAGAAAAGTGAGTCATTTACAGAGACGATATTACCTACTCCTTCGTTATGAATAATCCAGAAGTAGTTCAGTTTAATAAAATGAAGTAGACATGGGTTTTACATGAAAAGGGAATGTAGATTTTAAACCAAAAAAATATTATTGGTTTTAAAACACTAAAACTTTCCTATATCACAGCCGACATAATAAATCTAAATTGAACAGACAGCGTGCTTTATAGTTTTCTTATATGCATGAAAGCACAAATTACAAATAGAATTCATAAACGTCACTACTTCCCTCTTCCTCTCTTATGGATATATTAGCAAGGAAAAAACACAGAGCTATATTTTTCAAAATTTAAAGATAAATCGTCATGGTCGTGAAGAGGTTTTCAAATGATGAATTTTTGAAATCATCTAAAATTTACAATTTTGAGCGCCAGACCGGAAGGAGACTTAATTAATTAAAAATTATTATTTAAGCAACTTCGGAAGAGGTTTCATGAATATCACAATGAAAAATCATTCCAATATTTGAGAGTACTTAACATGCTATTACCACTCATCCTAATATTCCATCTACTAAAGGTGAGGAAAGATATTGTTTAACTACACCGTTTAAATTTCAACCACATTGGAATTATAGTTACTTTCGATCTAATGAAGTAAACTGTCGACGAACACCTAAGCGAAACTTTAGATAGTCGTATCTAGACACCTGAGAAATATTTCTGTAATAAGTTTTTTGTGTAATGACTTTACTTGGTGTAAACTAATTAAAGTTAGAAGCTACAGATGTAGTATTTCACTCACAGTAAGATGCTTGTAAACTTATTGCACGAAGTAAAATTCAGAAAATCAAAGCAGATGGAAAGTTTTTGTATTGCGAAGCCATTTGCATATTATTGTAGTTTTTTACAGTATTGAGCTTAAAGTGAAATTGAGGGATGTTCGAGTATTAAAAATTTATCAGAAAAATATGGATCGAAATAAACTCTGATTTCTGACCCCTTAAAATTGTTTATACGATGAGAGATGATGATGAGTTAATCCTCTTAAGATCGGAAGAAATTTGTTATAATTCTTATAATTGAAAAAAAAAGTATTCGACTAGAATTATGAAGAAATATTATTTTTGAATACTATGTATTATGAAGTATATAATTACATCATCGCTGTATGTCTTCCAAAAGTACGAGATATACTGGGTTATCTAGGGCGAGGTCCAGTGAACGCTTTGCATTGTTCCAATGCGAACTCCGGATGCGTGGCGACCTCCGATTTTAACTAGCCTTTTCGCAGTAATGCAGGTCCGGTCTGGGAGCAGAAGTAGTTAATCTGTGGTCCTGGACAAGTGCCTATACTACCTCTTCGAGGTGGCCAACCTAGCTTCGGTCGGGCTAAAAGTATAGGGGCCTGGCATGGGCTTGGGTAGGACTAGAGGAAGGCAAGGATCAAACCAAACCGGACTCTGGTCCTACCGAAGCAACTGCCAGTGGTGTGTTCATTCCTTCTGCTTAGCGGCAGTAAATTGGACCCCAAGCCAAGGTGACACAGCATTCGCTGAGGGCTGCGTGGCTAAGGGGGAGCTTAGTCGATAGTACGCGAACTCCGGATACCAGGCGAACTCCGGTTTTAACAAAGCCTTCCTGTGGCACGCGGGGCTCTGCTGCAGGTGACCGTTATTCCCTAGCTACTCGTGGGAACCAAATGAAAAAACTTATTTTTAAAGAGGGTGGCACCCCTCTAAAAATGCCAAAGGACGTCAAGGAGGAGAAAGTTAGAGGTATTGCCATGGAAGGTAAACCTCCATCTGCTGGCCAACAGCATTCTGCTATTGGTCAACACCGGGTATCAACCCCCCCCTCCTCATAATTTGAGAATTTTCGGGTTACTCTCTGCAAATCCCTTTTTGCGGGATCTCACCTTCGAAGGTGTCGAGAGTAACCCCGGACCCGTAGGAAAACGGAAAAGAGAAAATTAAACAACAACAACAACAATATATTCGAATGTGAAGATGGGCTTTGCGAAGAAATGTAAGAACGACAGACTACGCAAAGAAATACAGTCTGACGTTACGGAAATTTCTGCACTTACCGTAGAAACTTCCTTTTATATACATTACAAATTGAATAAGGCGTTGGAAGACGGGCTCTTCGGACCAATAAGGTTCTTGGACTATTTTTACGCTCTAATAAAGGGCGCAAAGTCTCAGTATGCCCTTGATCCAGACTATAAAAGTTTGCGTGGCAGACTCTTAAAGGAGAATTTGTACGATGCGTCTTACAAATCGAACCTTGTTGTGTTTGCTGCCAGGCAATACGAGACACTATTCAACAACAACATTTCGGTGCATGCACGCAAGAGAATAAAAAAGTTTTTATTTCGTTTCTCAAAAGATAAACGAGAAGTTCGTGGAACGTTAGATTATTTGTTCATTCGCCGTAGTACGTCTGTACCGAAGGCGGCACTTTTGCAGCAAATGACTGAACATCTCGGTTATGTTGATGATGCTGTGAAATTTTACAACACTAAGCGACAACCGCATAATTATTTGCTGATATTTTATAAGCTGCAACGTTACAACGAGGCAAATAACTTAATTTTGCTCTCATACCCATATAAGCGCATGGACTGCACCATGTGCGCTATGATTCACGAGCGCTTTGGCAACGTCTATGTGGATTGAAGTTGTTTCAGGGAACTTGGGAAACGTTTGTTCGTCAAGAAGAATGGGCTAAATACTTCAAAATACCGACATCGGCAGGGCGTAAAAAATTCGATTGGTCTATTTGCACAGATGGTGTAGCGATGACCTTTTCTATGAAGAAGGAAGTGCCGAATGGAGAAGAATCTTTTACTCCAATTAAAATCAAGAGTGCGACATTCCATTACAGCAGATCTATGTATGCACGTAAAGTTTCGTTGGCAAAGTACACGAAATCGCTTCCTACAACTGCAGAAATGTGCAGGCAATCACCCATGCAGCAAAGTTATGTGGCGTACACCAAAGAACGTCTGCAATGGTTTTCGAGACGTCAAGAGGTGTATGGGCAGCGCAAAATTGCGCGTTTGCGCTTCAAAAAATATATTTGCACTGAGCGTGCAGTGCATCGCTTGGTTAATGAAATCACCGATAATACTCGTGAAACTCTAGTGTGTATTGGTTCCACAAAAACCGCTGCAGATTCGCCAATCCGTGGGTACGTGCGGACGCCGCAGGCGAAATTGTTGCGGGCGCTTCATTCGCATTGCTCTGTGCTCGAAGGGGATGAGTTCCGCACAACGAAGCTGTGCAGCAATTGTTTTCTGCCGGTGACGACGTCTCGGTCTCCACAAAGATCGCAGTTTTGTACAAACTGTCGTATCACGTGGAACCGAGACGTTAACGGCGGCAAAAACATTTTGCAAATTGGCCTGGCCCAACTCCGGGGCAGGCCGATACACGCAAACTTCTCCCGAACTACCGACCTCCCCTAACATTAAAGGCTGAAACACAATGTGAGCGACGGCGCTTTTGTCTTGTCGCTCACATTGTGTTTCAGCTTGAATAGCTGCTTTGATGTCTCGGCTTAATAAAGCCGAAATGTGCTAGGCAGCCATGACCCCCTTGAGGGGTTTAAACGAACCGCTGTGGGTTGCGGCAGGCACTGGCCTATATATTGTGTATATAGGCTTATGTGCATGACGCAATTTTTTCAAGTTCGCTTTATATATACTTAACGTAATCAATTTTGCAGCTTGCCAAATAAACGTGTATATACCGTTTTCATGTACTGTTTCTACAAATACTTAATTTATACACATGATTTAGGCTAGGGTATAAAAAGGAAGCTTTTCTCTTCAACATATTATTTTATGTGTATTGTTGCTTTGCACTGTAGTTTTTAGACGAACCCCGGAATATGAACACTTTTTTTCTCGTTCCAAAAATCCTTCAATTACTAAAATTTTCTAAATTTAATTTGCTTAAAAAGTCACTTATAAGCTCAAATTTTGTCTCTTATCAAATTCCTTGCTTGCTTTCGTGTGTTCTCTTTTGTTGTGTTCTTTTAAAATATACGTAAAATGAATGATTCTCTTCGAGAGATTCATGCTATTTACTTATTAAATCTTAACTACACTATAAATAATTATTTTATTTTTATCATCGAATCACATTTATAAGTAAATATGAAATTTTTATATTTAATCTTTCACGCAGTAACAGCTAAAATAATTGTTTCGTTATTATTTTTTTTTTAATCATCATCTTGCTCTGAGTTCCGATTAATGTTCCTAATTTATCAATATGTCGTAAACTACACGACTTCATAGTGGCTATCATATTAATTGAGCCAAAACTCGTAAGTTATTTGTTTCCATTAGAAAGTAAGTCGCGATTTAAAACAACGCTTTTTTTTTGAGTCTATAAAATGTCTTCTGTTTACTAATTACTAATGATCATTCTTTGAATCCTCAATAGTTTAAATTTATATATAATAAAAATATACACATTACGCTCGTATGAAAAGTAACAAGGAGAAATAATAATAATAATATAATAATAATAAATATTACAATATTTTTGAAATCATCACTTTGAAAGTATTTCTTAGACCACACTAGTTAATTCTTGAAGCGTTGTCTGATGTTGATATTTCTGCTGATGGCCAGCAATAGATAATCTAACGACAACTTCACGTGGATGCTTACGTCAAGCGGCTCCACAAGAAATACCATTTGTTGGGTTATTATTTGTGCTCATTCCGCATGCCTTTAATTCTGTAAATACTTCTGTGAAGAAGCCTGGTTCAGCATTTATCCTCAGCATATTACCACTCAGTCGATTAACAATTAATAAACACCTAAAAATGTATGCACAATGGAAATTTTTGTGAAATGGTTAGTAGTTAGTAGAGAATTTTGTCTAACATTAAAATATGTATATAGTTATACAAGTGTAATAACAATACTTGTATGCATGTATAATATATGTTAAGGTATTAGTTTTCATATTGCATCTTGTACTTACCTATCCCAAAATTTCTCTTTAGAGTCTTCTACTAAAAATGGCTTCAAAGGGTAACTAATCTCGTTGCCCATATATGAATACGACAAATATAAACAAGTGAGCACAGCTGCTTGGAGTTCGGATTCTTTTGTTTCATCGCCATCAACTAACTCACGGACCAACATATAAACGAAGACTACATTGGCAGGATTTATAAACGCAACATCCTGAAAAGAAAAAATATATATTGAAATTAAACATAAATATTTTTTTCTAATTATGATTGTATCTAAGAAGATAAGACGAGTTTTAGAATATATCGCCATAACGGGGAATCTTGGAACTAATATTTTGCAGACAGCATTATTTATTCTACACCGTGAATCTGCTTACATTCTTATTTTTTTTCTGACTGACCTAGAGGATAACTACCTAGCTAGCTGGGTAGAATAAAATCAAACAATAGTTCGGGCCAGCCAATAAGGAAGTACAAAATTTGTTACTTCAGTATCTCAGTGACCTACTGAACAGTAGTTTTATTTCAAATTTTTTTGATTTTTAAATTTTAAATATTTCAATATTTTAATAAAAGAAGCAAAGAATAATAAAAAGATTAGAAAATCTTTTGTAATTACGATTTTTTTAATGAGATATCCATTCGATTCGTGTAAAAATCAACAAATGGTAATGTATCTAGTCTCTTAGTGCCCTTGGTCTGTTGAAAAAGTTCATTTATGCATGGTTACAGTAAAATTACGCGTGTCGCTTGCTCATTAAAGTGCAGGCACATAAAATTCATGGGTTCATAACAGTAAATTGTAATAGGTATAAATTATTGCAGAAATATGCAACTGTATTCCTTAACATGCTACCAGACGATTCCAGTTGCAGTCGCAACTCAAGATAAAGTCTGATAATGTGATGAATTATAAAGTCCATAATTTCTTGCGTACATTTTTAAAATTTTGCATTAAAGAAATATGTATAAGAACAGTTAATGCACTTTTAACAAAAATTATAACCATCATAATCATCCTTATACAAACACAATAATCTTACATTGATCTTTTAATTTTTTATCTTTGTTGATCAAGTTCTTTGGTTTTTTTTCCTTGCACTCTTCGAAACAAATTAATCACGTGGGGTACTACCTGAACAGTAAGCTGAATGGAGAATAATTTCCTTCGTGAAGGATTTAGTTTTGTCTTGTGTATTCAAAAATAGTGTGCGATGTAGCTTTTCGTGGTGAACCAAAATATCTCTTCTGTTCTCCAATCTTGAAAGTTTTGTTTTTATTCATATTCTGCCTATAATTATTTCCACATTAGACATTTTGACATTTGTCTTCAAATGATGTCAACAACCAATTGACAGATGATTCGGCCATACTTGTTAATTTTGTATCATATCTTCTGAATAGGAATCAGTAAGATTTTTAGTAAGTAATCTGTTGCCAGAAAAAAAACCCACATGCTCCTTTTTAGTAAAAAATACTTCATGTGGTTTGGCCAGAGTGATTTAGAATATCAGAATAACAACTCAGGTTGCTATGTTATCACTGAAGCTGTGTCTGTGATTCCAATAAAGCAAACACCAATAGTTCCGTTATTAAAGGAAACATTTTATTTTGTTGACTGAATAAGTACATATAATAAAATGTCTAAAACGGGAGTCAGATTGAAAATGTTGACCTTGTAGCACACAGACACTATCAAATATACTTGTTATATACCAGCTCCGTTATGACAGAGCCCATGTGTTTATATATGGTTTTGATTATGTAGGTGCCCATACTTAATTAAGGCACTATAACAAAGCACTGACTTTTGTTTACAGGTTTCATCGCATCAAAATAATTAAGTGTTAAATTGTAACATCTTGCGAAAAATATTGTAAATACCTCAAATTAAATGTAGAGTACATATACTAAACATCGAACAACAATAAAAGCGTCATAAGCATCATTATAAATATAACAGTAAATAATTATTTACCTGCCATCCTTGTAAAAGTAAGCTTCTGTCTACTGCTCTAAGCCACATTACCGCATCTCCAGCTTGGAAATCTCTGAGCTTTTTGCATCGATCGTGTAAAAACATTCCCAGGCATTTAAGTAGTTCCGAGGTTGATGCCTAAAAATATATGAAAAATATTTAATTTTCAAAAAAATCTTCAATTATTAAAAATTTTAACATAAGACAGAATGTTAGTACCTATGTATTTATATATGTACCTATGTATGTACTTATCTACTAAAAAGAATGCTGATTGAATGGTTCTCTAAGAGCTTTTTTAGGGGTTTGAATATAAATCTGAAAGCTATTTATTTAACGGGTTTATTCTTCACAGCTTCAAATCTCACAATATGATGCAATACCAGCGCTTTTATCCTACCACACTAGTAAGGAAGAAAAGAGCACGAAAATGATAAATTCGGTGCCAGTGCTAACACCGAATCGCAGAAAATAATCTACTATTACATATACTTGTCGTGATGATGCGATATATTTGGTGCAATTAGTGCAATTCAAACAAATCGAAAATTTAAAAGGTACATAATTTTTAAATAAAATTGAAAAACTTCTATTATTTGAAACCTTTCTGGCTTGAATGTAATTTTATGGCAATAGTTTTCATGGTATCTATTCAAAATTGCACTACGTAATGAAAATTTTAAGCCATCCAACACTCTAATTAATTTCCGCTAAAGATTCAGAATTGTGGATACTGGATTTTTTCAAGTGAAGTTTTATTAATGAAACACTTTAAAACGACCGCATCACCCTATATCTTAAGGCTCTCTGAAAAGGAGGAGAAATTTTATACATGGAAACCAATTTTCATACATAACATATAAAAAAACTTCATTGGCATTGCATTGTGACAATGTTTGGAGCCCCAGTATTTTTAAAATTTTTCCGCAATTTTTTTATGGCATACTTGCAGTAGCCCAACTCTACTAGTAATCAAAGATATTTTTTAAATTATTGGTCTATGTTAACATAATACTGGCAGCTCTGTCTGGCTAAAGGCCGCTGCACATGCTCAAGCAAATCATACGTTTGGGCCATGCATGGCACAGTCGTATGACTTGCATGCGCGTATGTAGCGCAAATCGGAGCTTGAGTTGATACTGAAGTCTGCCATGAATAAAATTGGAGAAACTATTGCGTACAAGCAAACTTGAGAACTTTGCTATAGAAATTAATTAATTAATTCGTTGCGAGTGGAGTCAAAAGTTAATATCCGATTTTGTCTAGTTCAATTCTAGAGCAGTCATATATTTTGCTTGTACGTAATAGTTTCTGCAGATTTCACTTATGATCTCTAAGTCAACTTCCCATATGCTACAAACGCCCATGCATATTAAACGACTGGGCCATGCACAAGTAGCAAGATTTGCTTGAGCGTGTGTAGCGGCCTTAAGGTTATTCCTCTAAGTCATTGGATTACAAAAGATTTAAACTGCCTAGCAAGATTGGGACCTTCCCGTTACTCTAAATACGACATTCAGAGATGGGAATTCTCCTTAACTCCACTTTATGATATTTTTTTTTCTCGGAAGTGAAAATCAGTTTACTCGCTTTTGAACTTGCAATCCCGTGTTTCTCGTGTTGTGTTTGCGATTGTATTATATGTTATTAGTGCTATTTACAGCCCACAGTAGTTTAGAACATAATTTCTCTTATAGGGCTCCCATATCCTAAAAAGTGCCCTGGTTTCCCATGTGGCTAAAAACGGCCATGGACTTAACTCTGTGGAGAGGGAGATGCGGTTATGTTAACAGAAATTTTTGAATTATTATAGTGGGCACAGAAAAATCCTTCCATTAGTTGGAGTCGAACTGGCCAACTAACAATAATGATACAATTTAGCTACAATATATTAGCTATTAACACTTTATGTGCGGTAAAGGTAGTTCTACCCGCGCGCCTGACTGATGCTAAACGGCGGGACCGGTAGATCTACCTTTTTAGCAGACTCCACTTTAAAGGCGGGAAAGGTAGAACTACCCGATTTGTGTATACGAATGTTGTATACCAATCGCTTGGTAAAGGTCCAAACTTCATCTATATATATAAAACATCCCAATATACGTCCACTGTACCTTTTGTCTTCGTGCACATTATGTAGTAAATAACAAGTAAAAAAGCTAGAATTGGTCTAAGATCAATTCTTATGATGAAACCCTAGATGAATGCCCATATGTTATTTCGAATGGTCGAATCTGTGCAAGTTTGATTTTTGAAGTGGTTTTTCGTATATATTTCTAAAGCTGTTCGGACAGAAAAAATGGTTATAAACAATTTTATAGAATTTCATATTCTAAACAAGTTTTCAGTACAATAAAAACATCTAGGACTAATCGTTTTTACAGTATACGTACAAATCCTAAATTTTTATATGTCAACACCGTGAAGGTGTTTCCCGATTTAGCCCATTTTTGAAATTATATTTACTATTTTTATGAAAACACCGTGTACAAAATTTCAGCTTTCTACGTTGACACGTTCTCAAGCAGTGTCGAAATATACAGTGTGTTTCATAATTGGTGCAGCTATCTCAAGGGTTCGATAGCTTAGGTGGAGACGAGCAACAAATTATAAGGTTAGGGGGGGGAGGTAAGACGCGTCATTTCGACAGTAGGGGGTTTAAGACTTTTATTACTTCTTCCACTGTACACCCTGTAACTTTCTTGATATACACCCTATCAGGGTGGGATTCATCTCAGATGATAGCAAACCTATATATTCTAAAATAATGAGTCGAGATCGTTTTCGACAAATAAGGCAATCGTGGCAGTTTTCTAATAATACCACGGATCCCAGCAATCGCCAATTGTGACATATCTTTTACCAAAGTTTTCTTCAGTCTACAAGCCTCAAAGAGAACTTTCTCTAGACGAATGTATTATACCGTGGCGGGGAGAACTTTCTTTTAAAGTGTATAATACGTTAAAAATAACAAAGTATGGGTTTCTTGTGGGTATGGTTAGTGAAGCTACTACGGGATATATTTACAACTTCGGAATTTACAGCGGTAAAGGAAGACGATTATTAGATATCATCTATTCGCTTCTTGGTCCATATTTAAATTTGTGACGATACATGAATAATTATTATAATAGTATGCAAACTAGTGAAATACTTTTACAAAATAAAATAAGAACGTAAGAAAAATAAAGATATTCATATGATTTCAACAATACATTCTGTCTACAGTGGTAAAAAGTCACAACATTGATTAGAGTACAAGACAGTGTATTTAGAAACCGCAATATGTTATACAATATAACAAATATATAACAGGCCTTGATCGTGCAGATCAGTATTTATCATATTATTCTATAATGAGGAAAACAAAAAAATGGACCAAGAGAGTTGTAATGTTTCTTTTAAATTAATCCGATGAAAAGACGAACATACAAACAGTTTTTGCACACGGTTGGGAAGTTTTGGATAGCCGACCATATTTGTGGAACCGAAATGAATGTAGAGGAACCGGGACCATCCACATCCAGAAATGTAGTGAAAAATGATCCTCCAGGAAGGTTATCACTCGACATGAAAAAACATCGAGCGACAAAAAATTGTCACCGGCGGTAAAAAAAAAGATATCCATAAAGACAATGTCGTGTGTGTACTGTACATAAAAGAAAGACTTAGCTTTATAGGGTGAATGTTAATATAAATATCATTAAATACCATACTTTATCTAAATATTAGAAAATAGTTTTTAATTTCTTATTTTACTATACTATATTACATATAATGTAAACTTTTCTACTTTCTACCTTCGATACTATATTTTACTGTTATTATATTTTACTATGGATGTTCCTACTACTCTTACTCTTTATGATTTATTTTGCTAGAATGTATATCTACTACGTAACTTTCTATGATGTGCCCAACGCTTTGCGTGGCTTTGGCAAGGGTGCTCAAATAAATAAATGTTTATGTGTAAATTTATATCACCGTAAAAGAAAAAGTTATAAAAGAACATGCGTAACATATGTGATTACCTCAATATATTTTTAAAAATTTAGGCGACTTGTTGACAATACCGTGGACATTGCTGTGGTTAGTGAGAATTCCAAATTTCATTAAAAAACTACTAACGGTTTGGAAGATAGAACGTTTTTTCTAAAGTTTGTTTTTTTATCACATTCCGTTTGGTTTTCGCTCGCTGCGCGTACTAGTGATGCGGGAGCGGCACCCCGCACATAAAGTGTTAAATGCAAACTCTCATCAAAGCTCTTTCAAATTTTTTCTATTTGAAAAATTCTCAATATTTGAGTTTCACGGTCATGCGCAATTAATTTAACATATTGCGCAGGAAAAATAAATTTTGTGTGTCAACTTTAAGGAAATATTCTCTGAACTTTGGAAGTATGATTTTTCTCATATGTTTGTACGGGGGGGACGAAATTATTCCTTCTCCATTTTTAAATTTTTTCAGGCCAGAAATTCAGATAGCATGGAAGAATTCCCAGATCTCCCACACACTCTTTAATACTTCCTCATCCATTTCACCTTACAAAATAAACGAGAATTCTTAAATATTCAGTGACCGAAAGGTATTATTTTAGTAATTCTAATTTCAAAGGAGCTTTAATTTGGTCCATTGAATTCTTACTATTTGAAAAATACCCTGTGGTGCGCCTCAAAATAACATTCATTCAAAAGATAATAATTCTCTGAAAATAAATGCCGAAGCGATTTTTATTTATCATTTTTGCTAGTTATTAATCGTAAAGGATTAAAAAGGATTTAAGTGAAAATTAAAGAGACCAATATACGTAAAAGGAAATAGGGAAAGTATCTGCTTAGGGAGAATTTCATTAAATGGAAAAAAAACTAAATAAGCCATATAGCCCAAGGTGAAAGGACTTTACGATTAGTGTTAACTGTTGAAAATACGTTTTAGATCATCTAAAATGTTGCGTGCATTTTTCCATTCTTTTGTGACATAATTCTGACATGATAAGCTAGCAGCAAAAAGCGACATGTTCAGGCGAAGATATATATGTATTATGGGCGAGGCAGAGAATGACTGAAGGCGGAAATTTATGTAAATGCGAAAAACATTGATAGATAATTAAGAATATAAAATTTCTGTCAAAGTTGAAATTATTTATTCCCATCCTATAGGCATTTTGAAGTATTTTAGGAAGCCAAATAGAAAGAGAAATAATTTTTATTGTTGACATGATATTGTAGTATTGTTCGAACCTTTCCGGTTCGGATGTCAATTTTAGATGTTTGTAAAATATAGTATACCTACACATAGCAAGTGAACGACACGGCCAAAATAAATTAATATATTTACACTTTGAAGGAGGAATAAAGGTTAAGATATCAGGGGATATACGGGCAGTTCGATTCGATCTAAAATTGATCGAAAAGAATTTATTCATGGAACATTTACCGAAATCAACCAGCAAATAGCCTTTCGATTCTTGTACAACTCTTAAATGTTTATTTTGATCCCATGTTTAATTAAGTTGCAATTGCTTTTGAATCTCTTAGTTATAATTACTCTATTTCAAATGTCACATGAAAAGCTTTATATGAAAAATTTTACCGAATTGTTGTAAAGGGTTTTCCAATAAGAGGTGTTATTTTGATATTCAAAGAAAAATGCCATATTTTAAGATAAATGATCGGATCTTTATTTCATTATAAAGAGGAAGGAAATTAACATCAGCCAAAAGACCACCACGACCACGCCTACAGGACCATATCATTTTCATGAAATTTTCCATAACCAAATTGCAGTGGCTGCCCTATGTCCTCGATAGCCTCACGAATTCCATCTTTGAGGTCTTGAATCGACACGCTGGGCTGTTGGCGTAGACCTTCGCTTTCACGTGGCCCCAAAGGAAGAAGTCGCAAGGTGTTAAGTCACAAGATCTCGGTGGCTAATTGTCACCACCTCTTCGAGAGATAACACAGTCCGGAAACTTTTCCCGTAAAAGATCAATGGTTTCGTTGCTTGTATGGCACGTAGCGCCGTCTTGTTGAAAGTAAACGTTGTCCAGATCAATACCATCCAATTCCGGCCATAAAAAATCATTAATCATCTGTCGATAGCGCAATCCAATCACCGTAACTGTTGCTCCAGCCTCATTTTCGAAAAAGTAATGTCCAATGACCGCACCAAACAGTCACACGTTGAGGATCGAGAGGCTTTTCAACAATAACTCTTGGGTTTTCCGAGCCCCAGATGCGGCAATTGTGCTTGTTGACGAAGCCATCGAGGTGGAAATGGGTCTCATCACTCAAGATGAGTTTTCGATGGAATTCCGGATCATTTTCATGCATTTCAAGGACCCAATCAGCAAAGACTCGACGTTGTTGATGATCGGCCGGCTTGAGTTCTTGTGTTAACTGAACTTTATAAGCCTTAAGACCCAAATCTTTATGCAAAATACGGTGTAATGACGTTTGTGGAATGCTTAATTCCAAAGAACGACGAGGAATGGACAAACCTGGGTTTTCTTCAACACTTTCGGCTACAGCAGGAATATTCTCGGCTGTTCTTGAGCGACGTGCACGGGTTTTATTCTTCACATCACTAACTTGTCCCGACAGCTCGAATTTTTCTACCAATTTCTGTATTGCGGTCCGACAAGGTGCTTCACGACCACCCAAAAATGTTCGAGTTTTACGAACCGTCTCTGCCACATTTTCACCATTTTTATACTGAATTTTAATAATTTCAATGCGTTGTTGAATCTTGTGTCGTTCCATTTTTATTAATGGCGTAGTTTCTACTTGCCAAATGTCAAAAAATGACAGCTTCAAAAGTGACATCTACCGAAATAGCGGGCTAATTAAAATAACAGATTTCACTTTTAATTTACCCAGAACTTCCGATTACACTTTTAATCATTCAAAAAATTCACACTAATTCGTTACTTCGCACAATAGTGGAAAAATCCACAGTTGCAAAATTCGTGGAAAAGTCTATGAAAAAGTATATGAAATCTGCTGGAGCTAATCAAAAAATCTTTTATAGAGCTTCCAAGTGATGTCAATAGTAGCTCTTGAGTTACTTATTTGCGACTTTGCTTATTTTTTTTTATATATGTAGATCAGTGAATATTCTTCTAAAGTGCCTCCAAAAGATGCCTAAGGAAGCACTTCAATTGTTCTTCTTTCAGAGCGCTGGTTTTACCAATGATAGTCAGCTATCTCGGTGCCTTCAATACTTACAGCACTCACTTACTTACTCAAACGCCTCATTACTATAAGTTTATTTTTCGTAGCCTGACTGAGTAGTTATATTTGAATAGATACATACATATGTACATATATATAGGCAGACAATCCAACCCAAGCTCATGCAAACTTTAATTCACAAACAGTAAAAAAAGGAAGAGTCTATTCCACAATAGAAATCTTAATTTTCGCGCTTGTCATCATTCAATATATTCTTTACTTACTAGATAATATCATTATAAAATTTTTTAACTGAATTGTGTTACAAGTTTCTATTATTTGTAATTACAGAGAAGTCAATCCTAACATCAGACAGACAAATAGACGTTCATTGGTTAAAATTCAGATCTAAATATGCATCGTTATGAATGTACAATAATATTGACAGGAAACAACCGATTTATATGAAACTAGGTAAAATCAATTCCATTCATTTAGAACTTGCCGAATGAAACTGTTTCAATGAGACGAACAATACAAAACTCTGATATTTGTTGGCTCAAGCAAGAGTTACCATAGCAAAAAGTAAGTTTTCGGCAAGTTTCATATCAAGGTTTACAGGCACACATCTAAAAAGTGTGCTATTCATAGTAAGAAAGGAAATGCAATTTAAATAGCCTTTACGTTGAGTTTAAGTTAAACCAGTTCTAACTTTGACTATGAATAGTACACAAAGTTTTCTAGACTAAATATTTGGTTTTTTTTTTATACATATGTACATATTTCCTTTCTTATGAATTATTCAAAAGATTGACGAATTTCCACTTAAATTTGTTGATGCTTTTTTTTTTAAGTCTCAGAATTCATGAGTTATCACAGAAAATAGTAGTAGTATTGAAGGAATAACAGCAATTTATATCAAATCATCTCGTTATTTTACACCAAAAGCTGTACGTGGTAGACAGGAAATGCAAATACTGGGGGTGTACCCAGTGACGCCAACCAGACGCTTGGGAAAATCTCTGAGTGCCGATAGAAAAAATTCCTAGAATTCCCTAAATAATGGGCTTAACTCCAGAGTATTATTTTGTGTTTTTATATATAAATTTTATTGTTTAAAAGTAACAAAGAATACATCTTCAAAGATAAAATAAACAATCTCCTGTGCGTTTGATACAGTACAACGGAAAAATTTAGAAATTATGGACATTTTAGAATTTTTGCATTTTTTATATAGCATGTAAAGGTTTTGCTATGGGGGAATACAAATTCAAAAATATCCGGAACTTAGCTAGACTTGTTTAAGTCTACCTCATGCAAATTCTAAATCGGAGCGTATATTTTCTGTTTGTAATAATTTTTCAGCAACAGATGAGCATAAAAATTCAATACGAAAATCTAATTAGAAATATTATTTAACTAAAAGTCATTTTCCTGGAGCAAATTGAAATTGTTTTTTATTGTTGGTAGTCTTCGTCTGATCAAGCTGCATATCTTTTACGAGAATCAGGGAATATTTTCTTTGATAAGGCTGATAAATGATCAAAAATTGAAAATGCCACACTATCCTACGCAAAAGAGTTAGCCAATTTTATTTCAGCTTCAGCGACTTGTGCATTATGCTGATACGCACCAGAAAAATATTGTGATATTGGTTTAGCATTCTGAATTCCACTAATAGATATCTGATGCTTTTTAGTAGCAGCATATCTCTGCAATTCGCTCTTACCACAAATTTGACGAAAAATTACCTGCCAAACCAAAACATTTCAAATCATATTTCCGTTTTGCAATCCAACGTTTAAATGGACTTTTATAAAAAATAAAAGTTAAGGCACAATAAAAATATTAAAAACCTTTGAGCTATGGATTACAAAGCTTTCGCAAGATGTATAAGGCTGCTCGCAATAAAGCAACGGTCGCCATTAGAAATTCCAAGAGACGTTATTTCAGTGCTAAGTTTAACTTAAACCAAAAACCCAAAGTACTTTGGCGCAATCTACGGAAGGCTGGTGTGTATGGCACTGATTTAAACCCTGATGACCTGAATACGCTTTTTTTGGCTTCAAGTGTCTCACCTATAAGCAACGTTCCTAGCTCCGATGCTACTTGGGACCCACAAATTAAGCAGAACTGTTTTTACTTACGAGGAATTGATTTAGAGGAGCTGATCTCTGCTATTTTCTCAGTTAAATCGGAGGCTATAGGCCCCGATTCTCTTCTACCACGCCTTATAAAGCTATTACTTCCCTTGAGTGATAAGTACATTCTTCATATCATGAATACTTGTTTTACCTCTTCTACCTTTCCCAACATCTGGAAAACTGCTATTGTCCTGCCAATCCCTAAGAAGGCTAAAGCTGAAATACCTAGTGACTTTCGCCCTATCAGTATCTTGTCATTCTTATCGAAAGTTCTAGAGAAGTTCATATATAGGCAAATACTAGGTTGGATTGATTGTAATCAGATGTTGTCTCCTTGGCAGTCTGGTTTCCGTCCGTTTCGCAGTTGTGAAACTGCTATATTAAAAATATCAACAGATATAAGAATGGCCATGAACGACAATAACTTCAGTACGCTTGTCCTTCTTGACTTCTCTAAGGCATTTGATAGCGTTGGCCATGAATTCCTGCTTTGTAAACTTGCATCCGAATACAGATTCAGTGCAACGGCTATTTTCTTGATTAAAGAATTCCTCTGTGATCGCATTCGTTTCATTTTCGGCTTAAGAAGATTTGACCATGTTTCACCTTACAGTAGTGCCCTACTTGGATGCTCTCTAGATAACTACTAAAGCGTAGAATTTTAATTCTGCTCTTTGGTATATTAAATAGCAATGAGCCAAAGTATCTCCGAGAATTCTTCCAATTTCTGGTATCACCACGTAACCGTAAAATTATTATTCCCCGTTTCAGCAGAACGGTCATGGAGAGTTCTTTTCCTGTTCAGGCTGCCCGCTTTTGGAATCTGCTTCCTTCTAGCTTGCAGGGGGCTCGCACCGTTAATGCATTCAAAGCTTTTATTAAAACTCATGTTCTGTAATCTTGCGAACTTTTTTGAGCGCTTTTCTAAATTTTAATCTGTGCAGTCTATTGCTAGTGTAGTAGTATATCTATCTTTATTGAATTCTTGAATTTTTCTATGCACTTTCTCTTATTTTCTTATTTGAATTTTCGCAGTATTTCGTAATTGTGTATTAATTATTAACTTTCTCTAATAGTTAAAATTGATAATATTTGCTTAATCACCTCATTTCTATATAACTACAATTTCTAGATTCCAATTTCTATATGTACAAACAAAAGATTTGTAAATCTTGTGTACCAATTCCTATAAATAAATTACTATTACTATTTTGTGGTGTATCTTGCTGTCGTACTAACACCATTTAAAAAACAAAAATCTGAAAACGAATAGTCTGAGCTATGCATTTTTCCAAACTAGAAATTTTCATTATACAACAGAAGAGTGGAGTGGAGGTGGGTATTAAAAGCAAATGTAGGTACATGACATTGACATGAAAATTAATAGTCCACTCTTGTGATTCTCGTTCTGCGCTAGTGTTTATTTAATTTGCAGAAGTTTTCTGTAGCTTGGAGCAAATAAATTAGTAGAAACTTTCAGTGCACAAAATATCCCTACATATCGTCACTTTTGAAACTTTCATCCCTAAGGGATAAAATCCACTTCGCATCAGTGGGTGCACCTTACAACATATATCTGAAGGAAGCGAAATATCGTGTAAAAACTATCTCGGTTCTTAGCCGAAGGGGTGGAAAGGCAAGAAGAATTTAACTTAGTTTAGCTTGCTAATGTCAATTGATTTTTTTAATGTTTCAGTGGCAGCTCATAATTTTGTTTTATTCTAAATAATTACGCCAAACCCCCCTTTCAAAAATATTTCAGACTTACTACTGCCATGAGCATAACGAATACCTACAGCAACACATTTCTACCACATCCTGGGAAATGCAGCAATTTTTCGGCCTTATTCAGCTTCCTTTAATTCTATGTACTAACAGATGTACGTACAAAAGTGAAATGGAAATGATATCGCGGTTTTAGACCCGAAGCATAGAATGCCTCTGTTTAGAGTAGGTAGAGTGATTGTACCAATTACGTTGCAACATTTTCCGTAAGGCAAGTACTTGTACCTATTGATATTATGTAAGTTAAGCTAGGTACATATTTTAAACTGGACTAGGTAAACATTGTTAGCACTCATCTTGCGCGTAACCTCTTCTTACATTCAAAGGTAATTACGGATAATTTCGTTCGACGAAAGGTTCAATCGATTATTTTATGTACGGGAATTTTCGATATTTATGTAGAACCATTTCGGACATCACTTGGCCTTCTAGTGTCTATATTATTGAAATAACCGTAAACATCCATAAATCATAGTACACACATCACAAGTATACTCATAAAATACTTGCATTTCATATCCGAACACGTGTTAAATGCAGCAGCAAGTCGCGTATAGTCATTCATTATTCAAGTGATCAAGGGAATAATAAGGGGTTACACCACCTTGAGATTCTTAAAAAAAATTGTTTCTTCTAGATTTGTTTATACTTTGAAGAATATTTTAAGCCTTTAACCATTTCATAATTCAAATTATCTCCGAAGTTATAGGAATTAGTAGTAAGGCGGCAAGTAATACCTAGTTGTTTTTTTCCTTTTGATTTTTTTCTCGAAACTACGTTTTTAAAACTGGTGTGCAAGATATCTGCAGATCTGTTTAACCGATTTTGACAACATTTATATATTCTTTACAATATTATCTAAGATAGCATAGAACTTTTTTCATTGGATGCCGCGTAATTTTTTTATAAATTTTTAAAATTCAAAATTTCTTTAAAAATCAGAGCTGTCTTTTTTTTTCAAAAAGAAATATTTTAACAGTTTTCCCTATGCTACATTTCAGCTATTACTTTTCTAAATGAGATTTTTTTTCTATTTTAAGAGAGAGGGAAAATTTCACCAGCAAAGATTTTGAAAATAGGGTCTTACTTGATGGCTCATATCTCAGTCATTCTTGATGTTTTTTTTTCATTTTTTTTTTTTTTAAATAAAACTACTATTTATTATTTTATACAGGGTGTTTCTCACTAAGAGGTCAGTAGAGCCGGAAGTGATAGTACTCAGCTAGATGAACAAAAAATTGTATGGCAGGGGGGGGGGGGGGGGTATCAACCGTTTAGGAGTTACAGGGTGATAAAGAAAAAAAGATAGTTTTTCACAAAATACCCTGTATCTTAAAAACTACAGGGTCACAGTTAGGAGCTCATTGTATGCAGAACTCCATGGCCTTTCGAACGACTGCTCAATCAGCCCCATAGCCCTCTCCCCTCAAGAATTATCGTTGTCTAAGCTCAAAATTTCGGATTTTCTTACCTTTTTTTTAATTTAACCTCTATTACTTTTGCAAAAAGGTCGTTTACATAACTGTTTTTTTATAAAAACTGTAAACTGTAGACTCTCCTCTTTAATATGACCTATTACACCCAATATGCTATCTGAAGCCCTTTAGGAGTTATTAGCTCTAAGCCTATTCTCAAACCTACTCTCAAGGATAATTTGTTCTCTTAGCACGTAATTTTACAAAATATCGTCTAATTTCAGTGTGACCTCAATAGGTTATGAGTTAATAACTGTTTAAAGGCTGGTGTTAACACATAGGGTGTAATAGGTCAACAATACGCTATGTGCTATCTCCAGCCGCTAATGGAAAGGTCATGGAGTTCAATGAGCTCCTAACTGTGACCATGCACCCTGTAGTTTTTAAAATACAGGGTGTTTTGTGAGTACTATCACCTCCCGCTCTACTGACTTCCTAGTGGGAAACACCCTGTATATGTATTTAATAGCTGCATAAAAAAAATTATTTTTATACCAATTTTTTCGAGAGCCACTGGGTGTGTTCCCCTTAAATCATTATCTAAGAGGAATCGCCGATTTGTGAATCACAATTTCTTTTTTTTTTCGAATACATCAACGAACGGTTTACAGACTGGATATAAGAAGAAAAAAAACTAAATGGTTATAATAAGTAGGTAAAGGAGTTTTTATAGAAATCTTGCCCCCAACACATATAACATTGACACAACAATCTCATAACTAACAAATTCCCATAGTAATTTGTGTTTCTAGAATTATCCTATTAAGCCTTGTAAAATGTTCGTGAAAGTTTTATTGATTAATGCGAAGAAAAAAAAAATCGAATAGGAAGCATCTGTATGGAATTTGAGTACTAATTATCAAAGTTGAACAATTAGCTTCATCTGGTAAGTCTATTAACGATATACACAAGAAAACAAATCAATAGCAAAAGCTATCGCTCTTTCTTGTTACGTGTTCTTACGGATGTATGATCTCGCTTGAAGATTCCCGCATTTGTTCAATTAACTAATTATCTCTCTTGTACTTACTTTACTTATACATACAATGTACAATGTATATGTGTCTCCGTAATGAAATTTACTTTATTTAATAAATGAATAAAGGCCACAAAAATTAATGCGGCCATCGGTAATATTTGATGGCCATGGCCGCACAATTATCCATAAAAATATATTCTTTAAGTACCGGTCGATTAAAAGTGACCGCCATTTTAAAATCAAAATGATTATTCAAAAGTATTACGTGCTGAAGGGAAAAAAAAAAGCTTCAATCACACCCTCCTCTTTAATTACCGTGTCATTGCTGGGAACTTAAGACAAACGCTCGACAGTATTATACTTAATTTTTTTATTTATTTATTTTTTTCATCCCTACCACCCACACATAATCAACTTTTCCCATAAACTTATTAACTCCCATAAATTTAATATGATTAAGGATTATAAAAGTCAATATTTCGTCCTCCAAACTGAAATCTTAAGATTTGGATTCCAACATCGTCTACAAATGTAAAAAGGTTTTGAAGAGGATATTTCCCTGAAGTTATCAGTTTTAATCAATTCAGCCCTTAAGGGTAGCAAATCACACATGTTATGACAATATGGGCTCAAATGAATCATGAAACAACAAGCTATTTATAAATAACAAACACACTGCTTTAAGGCCACTTCTATTTTGGGATAAAATCAATAAAATTTTTATTTATTGAAATAACCTGCACGTAATTATGTAATAGGTGGGTGAATAATATTTTATGTTAATTAAATTAAAAAATAAGAAGCCATTAACCTGCTGAAATTATTATAATGACTGCTCCTGTAGGTTTGGCTTTCAAAAATTATTGTTAACCAAAAAAACCACTGAACAGGATAATTGTTCGTAATTATCATATATGAAATAATCCTAACTTGTTGATTATCTATGTGGCCTGCCCCAATAGTAATTTGGAAGAACAGTTATCAATAATAGAATGCATAAAATGCATGATTACCGGAATATAGAAGCGAAGAGTGACAAATGACAATTTTACTAAATATAAATGTACCAAATTAATTGGAAAAGGTTTTGCAAAATAAAATTCTCTTAATTATTCCAATTTAATTTATAAATTGCTCATTTAATTATTTTTGAAGGTAATATAGGGGCAAAAAACTTTTAATACCACAGACAAATAAGCACAAATGTCCATTCCGACCGGTTGCTTTGTGGTGTGAGATATTTTTGAGTTGGGGTAATGTTATTATATAGACTATAACAGATTTTTCCGACCGAAATTGTATCCCATCGTAATGCATTAGTAGGTCATTTCTTTTATACGGTAGCCAAAGCCTGATCGTACCAATTTCATGCTTTGCACAGTGGGGGTGGGAGAATTTGTCGGTTCTCAGAATCTCTGTCTGCATGGTGAGAACAACCAACATTAATGATACTAATCAAGTCTCATCTGTGCATTTTTAATGAAAATAATTTTTACCCTACTGTATTGTACTGTACGTATAGTCAAGTAAAAAAAAAAGTTCAATTATACCGTTGAAGCACAACTAGTACGTATAGGTAGCAGCACCATGGTTCGGATACCATTGTATTCCCTTTACCATGCGAAGTGACAGATCGCATAATAGTTTCATTTGACAGCTTTTAAATTAATTAAATTAAATGTATGGAGCTTTTATGTCAAATAACATTGATGGAGGTCTATCCCACACACTATCAATGTTCATGTCAAGTTCTGCTCATAAGTATTTGTGTCTGCACGGATGTTTGCAGTGGATATATGGCAGAATGTTTTTTTTTTTCTTTTTTTACTTTAAGAAAATTGTTTTCAGTCTCCTCTTAATTAATAATTAACTTCATAATTCTGTTTTGTTTGACGTGCTCCCAAGAAATGAATAAAACTACCAAAATGCATCGATTCACATATACGCAGCGCTTCTACACAAAATACACAATACTGAAGAAAATACTTGATGAAAATCAAACCAGATCTGATTTCCAAGTCTTCAATTTTACTTGAACTTTTACTGGATCGTTGTCCACATGTCAAGTATCAGGAAAAAATGAGTCATTTCAAGTATCAGGGATCGTGTGTGGGCGCACAATGAATATAATTTAATAGTTTCCCAAAAAAGTCATAAATTAGATAGATAATTTTGTCACTACCTGAAAGTGGGGCTGAAATCATTAAAAAGTTTCGTAGTATACTAAATCCATTCCAGATTGATTCCGGAAGAAACTGGTTGGAAGATGCAACGTATGTTTTCAAGCTCATTCTTGTCTCGTGTGTGAAACCCAAGTGCACGTAGTTGTGCTTTCGGTTGCACAGAATAAATTTATTTGTGAAATTGTTGTTAAGTGCAACTAATACAAGATATAAAATGAAAGAAGAACTTTCTAAATAATTCATATATGCAAAAATAGAACTTATTTTTAATATGCGTGGCTGTCTAAGCCATTTTGTTATCATTTTCGTTTCAAGGAAACTAGGAGAAAGCACACGAAAAGCTTGATTTGCTTTCTCCCAGAGACATGCAAATATGTACAAATGATCCATAAAGTGTCTAACGACGAAGAAGGATGCATCCTCGTTCCTTCCAAGGAAGCTATGCGAAGCACGCGAAAAACTTGAACTTCTTCCTCACTAGGACATTTCTGTACGAATGTTCTATAAAGGTCCAATATAGAGGCATGCATCATATCTTTCAAAGGCATTCGGTTTGAATGATGGTATGCAATGACATACGCGTGGTTTAGTCGTGTACTATGGTGGTATATGTATTAGCTGTGTGTCACAATGATACACGAAGTAAGGGAAATAAAAACTTTTTTTGGATTTTAGCATTTCTGTACATACATAATGTCCTTTTTCAATTTTTACTTTTTATTTATTTTTTAGTTTTTAACTTGTGTATTCATCTATCGTGTTCAGTTATATAAGAGTAACTGCTGCACAGGTTGAGCTATTTCTAGTCTATACCAAACTGTTTCTAATCAATACTAAGCTGTTTCTACCATCTACCAATCTGTAATTATTGGTTTTTTATGCAGTGGGATTAAAATCAAAACCAGTGCGACCTGATGCTTTGTACACACACTGGAACCTTCCTGTCATCTTAATAAAATTAGTCTTGGTTAGGAATATTTATTAATTCATGTTCTAGTATTTAGAAGAGTAAATCCAAAACTGTTCATTGTAATAGCGACAATCTCGACCAGGAAGGTTGTGAGTGGTGTAATCCATGTAATCCATGATAATCTAAGGAATTGGACATGATTTTGGACGGACGGACGACACCACCTGTTTCCGCTCTTAATTTATAACATCGATAATTCTTTGAATTCAACGTCAGTCTTGTAGAACCATATGATTCGTCACGAACTTGTTGAAGTTGTATATCGTCCGTTAACAAATTTATACATACAAAGGAAGATCAAGCGTAATGAACTCTGGCCCCTTTTTCGATGGCTTTAAGAATAGTCATATTGTGGATTTCTCTCCGTAGAGAAAAAGGTGGTCTAACGAAATTTCTGAAAGAGCCATGACCCTTTCTTCTGGTTCCTCCGCAAAAAATTCTTCAGGATCTTAACAATCTGCATTAATTATTTGTTCGATATAGAATATTTGCTATCAATTGAAGTTCGGTTGGCATTAGCATACATAATTCCGTAGTACTTTCTACTTACTATGACAAAATAATGATCCTTATGTACTATTTTTAAGCTAATGAGAAATAGTAAGTGACTAAGTAAACTTTTGTTACATAGCTATTTCGTGTGTATATCAATACTTCTTATACAATCCACTGCTCATCTTTTGTAGACATTAACCATATCTATATGATACCCTTAACATATTATTATAAAGTAACATTTTTGGCTGCCAAACGCCTAGCATCTTGTTATTACCCTACATTAGAACGAGCACATATACCTACAAATCATCTAGAAAGAAACAGTTACCAGAAATTCCGAAGTTTCAGGTATGCATGAATTTTACCAATTTTTAAAGTCAGCATCACACAAGATATCTAGTAAAAATGTTTGTTTTACTTTGGGCCTAGATGTAACAGTCAAAGACTTATTAGACAGTAATATGTAGATTAAGGTAGTATTATTAGCAAAACATGCACTACGATCTGAAAGATCGAATTGTGAATCGCTGTTTTAACTTATTCCCATTAAGATTGTTTACAAAGTTTGGTCTGGAAGAGGGAATATGTGCTCAATGTGGAACGATCGTCCGCTTGGTATTTTTGTGTAGTTACACTGTAAGTCTTCCCATAATTCAGGAGTAATACTGGCAGAGGTGGCCGAATGAAATATCAGCCCAACCAATTTTGTTCATGTGATACAGCAAAGGTCTGTGACCTGAGAAAAGCCACGTAATTATTTTTAACTCTAGTTTCCTTAGAAGGAGGAGGTCTTTTTTTTCACCAAATGTGTTTATGATTTTATTCTTGCCTGATATATGGTCCTTGTAGCCCATGCAAGCTTTAAGATGATATTTTGAAGTTCCATTGAATAAGAGTTTTCGGTTTTGTTTTTAGTTAGGCTATCAGCACTTTCATTGCCTTTATGACCATCATTTCCCGTGTACTAATAATGTAAGGATGATTTTATTTCTCCTCACCAGTGTGTTTTGAGAATTTGTAAACAATTTTTGACTGAGCGTCTTCAGAGCTTTAAGAGCTTGATGGTCTGAGAGGATAATGATACGGTTAAGCTGTTTTATAGCTCTTTTAATAGAGATAAATAGATGCTAAATATGCGTATTAAATTCGAGTCCAATATTTTGGTTGAATCCGAAACAGACTACCAAGTACACATCTTGACTTTTGGTGGGGGGTCAATGCAATGATGCCCATCAGGCGTGACTGGAATGGGAAAGAGATGGTCGTAACAACCGATCTTTCTATTTTTATACCCTAGATGAAATCTAAAGGGTATACTAAGTTTGTCATTCCGTTTGTAACACCTCGAAATATGATCGTAGAACAAAATGGATTGGACACCCATGCGTAAAATTAAAGGTTATTTTGGTTTTTGCATGTCCGTCTGTCCGACCGTCCATCCGTCCGTGCGCACGATAACTCGAGAACGCGTGTACTTAGAGAGCTGAAATTTTGTACACGGACTTAAAAAAAAAAAAGTATAAAATTAAGTTCGAAAATAAGACAAATCGGGCAACTCCTTCGTGGGGTTGCCATACAAAAATTTTGTTTTCCAATATATATTTGAACACTGCCAGAGAACGTGTCGACGTAGAGAGCTGAAATTTGGTACGTTTTCATTGTACTAGCAAATAACGTTTCATAAATGAACTAAATCGGGCAACTCCTTCTTAGTGTTGCCATACAAAAATTTAGGTTTTTTACAAATACTGCGAAAACGATCAGTCCAAGACATTTTTATTGTACTAAAAACTTCTTCAGAATACGAAATCCTAAAAAATTGGTGATAATTATTTTTTCTGTCCGACGAACCGTTCTAGAAATATATCCGAAAGACCACTTCAAAAATCAAACTTGCACAGAAGGGTGACAATGCGAAATTTCATAAGGGCATTCATCTAGGGTATCATAAGAATTGGTCTTAGACCAATTCTAGCTTTTTTTCTTGTTACGGATGGTTCCAAGACGTGTGCCGGCACAGGGGCTGGAGTGTACTCCAGATATCTCTAATGGCACGAGTCTTATAGACTGCCTGACAAATGCAGTGTTTTTGAAGTAGGGCCCGCAGTGATTTATCAGGCGGCAACATTTGTATCCATGTGCAGAGAGCCCTCACGGCACATATGCATATATACTGATAGCTAGGCAGCCATCAAGGTGGTGGGCTGTGCTGATAAAAACAAAATTGGTGCAGTTATGTAAGACCAGCCTTGAAGAATTGACTATAAGACACAAGGTGACCCTATGCTGGGTACCTGGTCATAAGAATATCTCAGGCAACGAGATGGCTGATGAGTTGGCCAAAAAGGGCTCTGAATTGGATAGCTTCGCAGCGGTAGCTTATATAAGGATCCCAATCGGAGCAATAAAAGAGGAAATCATTAGGAGCTCCTATCAAAAGGCAAGCTCCTATCAAAAGGCAAGCCTTAGGTGGACCAGCATGGATACCTACCGTATTACGAGACATTTGTGGCCTGCATATGACAGGAAAAGGACAAGAGAACTGCTTAATGGCAGCAGAACAAATACCAGGAATCTAGCAGGGGTTATTGCGGGTCACTGGGCCATAGGGGACTATGCTAGAAGAGGGTATATCGGCGAACGACTTCTGCGGGAGCTGTAAAGACTCGGAGGAAATCGAGTCCGTCCAATACGTGCTTTGCGAATGCCCTGCTTTGATGAATAAAAGAAGTAGGCTATTGGGTAGCTACTCCTTTTTAAGTCTGAGAGAGCTGCAAAGTAAAGCTTTCAGATACATATATCCTGAGTTTTCATCTTGAGTTTCCTAACGGAAGCAGGGGTACAAAGGATCCACTAGAGGTCTAAGTGATGCAGGCTAGTCATTTAGCGGCACCCTTCTTACCTTACCTAACCTAACCTAGGTTGAATCCGAATCGAACCTGAGGTTCTATAGTTAAAAGTTTCCTATACTTTAAATATATGACTTTCTTGTATATATACATACACATATCAATATCACAGACAAACATCAATGCCGAATACACTGCAGAGGCTTGATAATTGATAATTTTCTACAGAATTTAACCAACTATGAAATTGATTTTACACATAATTTTTTACATCTCTAACCGAAGATATCACAGAGTTAATTTGAAACTCAATCAAATTTTAAAAAAAATTAGAAAAGGGCAAGCACCAGCCTGAAAACAATCTCCAAGCGTTGTATTTCGAAATTTTTATGCTTTCTAAAATACAACTTGGGGATGCTTTGTTCAATTTTACGCCATTTTTTTTTTTATGTACCTATATCTACATCACTGGGCCCAACTTCAAAGTTGAAATGCTTAAAAGTCAATTTGTAAATCTCTCTTCAGAAATTACACAATGAGTGTATGTGGATCGTAATTTTTTGAAGGAATAATAATTCTTCTTATTTATGAGATGTTTTTGTTGTCCCTGCAGCTAAATCCCTTACATAAGTTTGGGTATAAAACAAATTACAAAAAACAAAAACTAGTAGAACTACTAGGACTATCTAGGAGAGGGTGGGCAATAAACATTTCAAATAATTTAGGATGACTTAGAAGGTTGGCCTAGTTATTCTCGGGGAATCATCTCATCTACCCTCAAACAAATTAAAGAATTCGTGTGTGCTGCGTATCAGAAAGTTCATGGGACCGAATAAAAGCTCTTACCCTTTCGTAGGCTTTTTTCTTGGTCTACAGTCGAAATTTTCTGCTTTTCTATAAATAAATACATCACCCACATTAGACACTGATACAAAAAAAATATATATATAAAAAACATCGTAAGATTGTATCATATACAGATACAAGGTGTAACGCGAGGATAGACATTATTTATCTGATTCTTGTAAGTGGGACTATATTAATGTAAAATGGCGCCATTTCAGCACCAGCGAAAAAAACTAGGATTCAAGCAAGAGGGAAAAATAATATCTTTTGATATGATTAACTAAGCATATAAAAGGTTTAATCGAAGTCTTTTAGATGAGTTGAATTTTTACATATAGATGGAGTTGTAAGACAAAAAAAAATCTGTGAAATAATTTTAAAATTTTATTTTGATTATTCTATTAACCTACCTGAATAACAGTCTTTCGGGGTCCATGATTGTGCTGAGGCTGCGTAATGGAATTTTGTAATGGCAAAGGCAGAGGAAGAGACAAGGGCAATTTTGGTGCCAATTTGTCCGGCTGCTGAGATGGATTTGTGTTATTAGCTCTTACTAAATCCAATGCTAGAAGAGTTCCTCTTGGAGCGCCTGGTGTAAAATATACTTGCGTCTGTTGTCCTTGTTGCTGCTGCTGCTGCTGCGATGGTTGAATATTTTTATTTTTATCTACAACAAGTGGATGTGTCGCATCCACTAGTGGTGGCCGGTAATTGGCGGTTGCTAGATTTGCAGCTTTATTTTTATTATTATCTAATTTTTTCTTGCCATGAGATGCCGCCAATCGTTTCCAGGACAGAGCATTAATGAAGAGCGAATGCTTTTTAAGATTCTTTTCCAGGGCATTTTTCTCTGATAATATCCTGGCGCTATCACTATTTCGTTCTGATGTATTCCCATTGTTATTATTGCTGCTGCTGTGGTTATTGTGCGTTTGTCCAAGGAGCACCACATTCCCGTTGTTAGGCAGATTATTTTGTTGACATAGCGGTTTTGTGTTTTCACGATTTTTGGCATTATTCAATTGTTCATAAGAGAAATTATTAAGAGGAAAATCAGATGAGTTTGATGAACTCAGACTTCCATTTCCACTACCTCCCCCACTGCCCACCCCATTGTGGTGATGATGATGGTGATTGTGGTGATGTGTCGAATAAATAGGACGTCTTTCTCGTGGACTAAAGCTTAAAACTGTGCCCATTTTAAGGACCTTTACCACCACCGTGGTGTGAATAATAAAAGAGCTTCTTAATTGTGAAGAGATTTTCTAATAATCCTTGATGGAAACTTGAAAACTTAAAATGCGAAGTAGTATAAAAGGAAAAACTATCTTTCTATAATTTTGCCAAAACACACTCTTCGTGATAATTACATGTAGAATAACACAATACGCACTTGATACACCTTTACACCTGTAACACTAATTATATGGCCGTAGACGTAACCACTGGAATGCGTTTAAAATATTTTGCACAATAAAGGAAAAAAAAACGATGAAATCAAGCAGATCAAGCTGAAGAGCTCTCACGTTATTATTATTATTATTATCAAATACCGTAAACTTTATCCATTTCCTAGTTGCAGTAGATCTGCTTTACCGTAACATTTGACCATTAAAAACAAAAATTTGTCTTTCTTAAGGATTTTTCCCGAGCTTAGAGAAAGCTTAAAAATTCTTGGACTATTCGCCTTACAAGGGTTCGAAACATTCTGAGAAATTTCCGTAACGAGAAGATCGATTGGTTCAATTGCGCAGACGTGTGTTCATTTTCGGGTCTTACGATTTCCACAGTCGTTCGTTGTTGGCTTTTGAATTTTCTGTGTTTTTTCATAAAGCGCATGTTCTCAGAAAGCACAGCTTCAATTTTTCACCCCTTAAAATAATTCACCCCATCATCGCTATGTGTATTAGATCGTGGAGCTTACCCCCTGGTATTCACATTACCTTCGTAAATTTGTATTGGTCCTTCCTCCTGATTCCGACGTGACTTAGCTGCCATAATTTCGATACTCTGTCTGATACAATATTTTATGGTACGCACACATACTTGGGAACAAATCGATATATGGAACTGAATAACTTGAATGATTTTGCCCCAACTTTGTCACCACTGGAAAAAAATTAAGTGGCGCTGCTAAAACCCTTTAGTAGGCAGGTAATGTTGGCGCTGCCTTTCAATGTGGGAATTTATCAAGTGGATTCACATTAACGTCTTCTCTGGATCTCCTTTAATTGCTGATGCTGAAACGTTAGGGAGGCCTATGAAAGGAAAATTTCTTAATAGTAATTCAGGTTGTCGGTGGAAAAACATGAGTAATTGCTGTGAAAATTTTGTAGCATGATCCTTATTTAGGGTTCTATTTAGTTGAAAAAAAAAAAACTTTTAGATAAGGGTGAGTTCGAGTTAAAAGTTCTAATGTCGATTTCCATTGATATTTTAAGATAAGTGCACGAGTTCAATGGAACAACTTTTGACGCGATGAGAATGTAATAGTAGCTCACATCCGTGTAATTTGTCAGATTGAAATTTTCTGGGAAAAATAACATCACGAACAACATAAAAATTATGAAAATTGTAATTTAAAAGATTTTGGCGCAATTGAGGATGAATTTGGTGGAGTAATAGCTGAAGATTGATATGTAATGCTCAATGACATTCAGTTGTGACATTTCTCATGTACATATATGTGTGCGTTTTTCGGTGTAACACCGCCGATTTTTCGGGTACAGGGTCATTTGACGTACATTTTTTCTAGCAGTGCAGGTCAATGGAACGATTTTGGTGTAAAACTGCAAGAAAAGTGTAACACTTCTGTTAGAAAGCGTGATCAATGGAAATCGGTATTAGTTTTAGAAAAATTGCAACATTGCAGCAGAGAGCTGCTTTCTTATGATTTGATACTTTTAATTACACACCTGTATACATATATTTAGAGAGAAAAGTGCAATAATGGGGCTGGTATTGTTCATGGATGAATTAATTTTTTTTTTTTTTTTTTTTGTAGATTATTATACCCCGCTCAAAAACTATTCTTGTAAATGAAGTGTCGCTATCAATCGTGTAGGGTAAGTAGAGGGCGTCAGATTTGAAAATTATAAAAATTCTAAAAAACCTAAGTCTATGGCAGAAATGGTTACATTACATTTGGACGACCGACTGAAAAGTGATTGATTGCAAACCAATTTTCTGCCAATTCCATCACTCGTGGTAGTTTTGAAAGTATTCGAATAAAATCAACACAAAAAAATGTTATTTTAATGGGAGACTTGCAGGATGTTATATTACATTCCCAAGATGTGTGTTGTATCTGCCATTTTATTGTTGTGATTTTTTGAAAATGTAAAAATAAAATTTACTAAAAGTGATATACATGGCAGGAAATTTGTGGAATCCTTACTCATTGAAAAGCAATTTGCCGCCAAATTGGCTAATCACTTGGGCTAAGATCTGCCAATCTGACTTGTTCGTTTCATCAAGTATGTAGTAGGTATAAGTTACGGAAAGATAGCATTTAAATGGAAAGCACACAATTCTTCATTAATAGCCATGTTATGTAGGGAATAAAGGGACTCGCGCACGCACCTTGCAAATCGATTTTGACGAAAATGATATATTCGCATTCCCCATCCACATCGAGACGATTGATTTGAACCTAATATCATCCATGGACATTAATTTTTACGATTTTTTTTTCTTTTTTTTAATTTCTTTCAAAACTGCCACGAATGAATTGGCAGAAAATTGGTTTCCAATCACTTTTCGGTTATCCAAATGTAATGTAACCATTTCTGCCATGGACATCGCGTTTTTTAACTAGACACCCTCCACCACTATCCATGATTTATATGGACACTTCATTTACAAGAATAAGAATAAATTATAGAGCGGGGTTTCATCTAAAAAAAAACCTTGATTCATCCATAGGCAACACTAGACCCATTATTTATTGCACGTCATAAAACTTCATTAAAAAATTTTGAAATATTTTTCTGATGTTAATGTTATTCTTTTTTGTGTTCTAAAGGATGCCCTCAAAATTTTTGTCGCAATACATATGCCTATTGGTATTGTGTGGTTGACTGATGAAATTATGTTCTCTAATCACAGATCCATGCATACGATATTGCTACCCGTAATTTGCTAACTAAGCTCTTAACACTCAATTTAACTCCTCTGTCGAGGAGTCATAATCATAACTGTGTTATAGTGTTCAACACATCCATACATTATCACTGTTACAATCGGGTGGTTCTGCTGAAGCAAGAGTGCAATAGGGCGCCCATCAGTTGGTCCACGCCAATTATCAAAATGTTCATGCCGGCGTTCACGTCTCGGTTCCACATGGTACCACATTTTGAGCAAAACTGGTACGATGTGGAGACCGAGATGGCCTGACCGGCTCGCAACATTTGCTGCACAACTTGGTGGTGCGGAATTCGTTCACTTCTAGAACGGAGCAATGCACCTGAAGTGCTCGCAACAACTTTTGATTTGGCGTCCGCTCATACCCACGAATCGGCGGATTCGCAGCTATTCTTGTTGAACTTATACATACCAGAGTCTTTGGCGTATTTTGGGTTATTTCCTTAGCCAAGCGATGCGTTGCTCGTTCGGTGCATATGTAATGCGTGAACCGTAAGCGTGCAACTTTTCGTTGACAATAAACCGCTTGGCGTTGTGAAAAAAATTTGAGCCGCTCTTTTGTGTACGCCACATAATCTAATTGCATGGGCGATTGCGTGGTTGTTATTGCACTTTTTGGAAGGGATTTTGTATATTTCGCCAGTGGAATGATTTAGATTTGATTTTGATTGGACTAACCGGTTTGTCTTCGTTCGGTACTCGCACACCGCCAACGATTAACCGACATCTAGGATCTAATCAAGCTTGTATTAGTCAGAGATAAATTTTTCCTGGATGTCGGTCATAGTCTTGTCATCATGTGCGCTACACTTGGTTGTCTTCTGGCGTTTCTTCGGTGTTTTCGACGGAGCTATTTGCACTTATTTTTTCATGGAAAATGCAATTGCTACTCCATTGGTGCAAATAGACCCATCGAATTTCTTTCGGCCCACCGAAGGTACTTTGAAGAATTTCTGCCATTGTTCGTCCTTTTTTTACCTTAAAAATAGTAAAAATTGGATATTATGATATGTAACATAACATCCAGGGTGCCGTTTTTCTTTTACCGCTTAAGACTCCATTTTAAAAAAAATTTGATGTCAGTGTTGCACGCAACCCTCTGGAATTTTCCTATCCATCTAGAATGCATGCCTTTGACTTTTAGCTAAACCAACCTGTGGTTTTCCAAGCTACTTTATGCATCATCAACTCTCTGAAAATTAGTTAACCGGCTAAGATGGGTGCTTTTAGTGCTTCGTCGAAAACAAATAAACAAGTTAAAGCTTCACAACACAATTATACTGCATATTGTAAGAGCTATGCATATTGGTTCAGGTAGATAACTTAAGGGGGTAAGGAAAGGAACCGTGGACGGTATTTATAGCGAAAGCGTAGCAGCCCATGTAAAATGCATAAAAAAAATTAAAATCAAAAGATTCACTTGCATTGGACATGCTAAAAAGTCTGCATATATCCATCTAGATATAATTACATATATCAATTATAATTTACAGCCATTCGGCATAATCGCAAGTATTTGTATGAAAATGTTTTCGTGGAGTGCAGAATTTTGGCGTAGATTACAGATCCAACAAAAATTCCTGGACGACATCGGAGATTTTCATGGATTGGCTTTTAAAGTTACATGTCAAAGTTGATTATATTGTCGTAATTTTGAAATTGAAATATGGGCGAGCATTTAGCTAATTGCTTTCGAAAAACTGGCTTTTCTATACTTTCTGAATGAACAGATGAAGATAACATACCATTTGCAGAATTTCAATCAGAGAATTCTTCGAACGAAGAGAAAATTGCACGCTTGTACAATATATGGAATGAAATCAATCCAATTAGTTGTGTACATACAGCGGTGGTCATTAAAATAGAGTCACGACTTTAGAGGCTGTACTTGTATAAATTTTGGAACAGATTTACACTTACTCTTCCGTCATCTATGATATGAACTGAACAATAAGTTTAGTGCAACATACTATGACTATTTCCTTTAAAGTGCATTTCCATTCGTTCGCGGAAACGCACTTTCTACGTGCCTGGTCAGATTAATAGAGTCAACGTGCTTATTTCGAGTGTTCTTGTTTAAAGGAAACTCTTGCCAGTCTTTTTGCAATTGTATTATCAGTTAATAGTGATATAAAAAAATATCAAATTTAGGATATATCCATCTTTAATTTTTGGTGAAAATGGGACGCGGAATACATTGTTCTTTGGAAGAAAGAACAAATGGCTAGAAATAGTTAAAATTGTAGGCTGTTCGAAGAAAATGGTTGGAAATGCATTCAAACCAAAACCAACTGTAGAAAATCGTGGAGCAAAGAAAAAACGACTGCCCAAACTGATCGCCCCATTGTTCACACCTCAAAAAGAGATCCGTTCAAGTCTTCTAAAAACATTAAGATTGAATTAAATCTTGACGTAAGTGAACGTACTGTTCGCAGAAGACTTCAAGAGCATAGTTTAAATGGAATCGTCGCCAGAAAAGTTCCTCTCTTATCTAAGAAAAATACTAAAAACCGGCTTAAGTTTGCATCTGACCATATCAACTGGGATGGTCCTGAGGGCCTAAAACGGTGGAGGAATATCTTATGGACTGATGAAACGAAAATAAATTTATTTGGTTCTGATGGTCGAAATTACGTTAGAAGACCTCCAAACAAAGAACTTCTCCCACAATACACAAAAACATAAAACTATGGGGATCGTTTTCTTGGTACGGAATCGGACCAATTTATTGGATAAAAGAAAACATGAATATGTACTCGAAAATACTATGCTCCCGTTTGCTGAAGATAATATGTCATTAAAATGGACAGTACAGCAAGGCAATGATGTGAAACATACATCTTGGAGGACAAAGAAGTTTTTCGCGGATCATAAGCTGTCGGTAATTTGCTAAGATCTCAAGATGGTCAATGGGGCATTAGATTACCTGACTAGACGTATGTATCTATTTTGAGCAAGGCCTTCACCTTCACTATTATTAACACTTGTTTGTATATTTTCCTTGACATATTTTTATATGGCTTAGATTTCTGCTTGTGTAACTTATATATCAGTCCTTAAACCATCTGTCTACTTAAAACTGTTGGACATTATATCCTGGAGCAAAGTTTCCTGTTCTTTCTTTTTAAACTGCCCATTAGCATGCTGCTTCAGCTCTAAAAAGCTAAACTTTAGGACATATTACATGTAACTCTGTGACATGCAAAACGCCATAGTCAAAACAAGGGTAAAAATTAGAGCATAGAGACCTTACTACCTATACAGACATTCTTGAACAGATCCTTAACTGCCAAACTTTTATTTCGCTGACACCCAAAAGAGGATTTAGTTGGGGAATAACTACGAAACATTAGCAGAAGCACAGCTCTACTTCCCAGTCAGACTTGAATCAATGTAAAAATGCTGAAATTTTTGAAGAACTGATGTTGGACAAGTTGTTTTTCTGAACAAAAAAAAATATATCTATCTGATTTTGCTTAATTTTTAATAGTTCCTGGATGTCATATAATACTGTCCAGTCCAACAACTATGGTGTTTTTGGAGTTCTACAATCCCGTACGTGCCAGCAATGGGACTGTTAAGAAGACAGTTTTCAGAGATTGCGAAGAAAAATTATAGATAAGTTTTTTAAAGACTATCACTTTACTGCTACTACTGTTGTCGATACTAATAAGGTTTACATAATTCGAAATAATAATCTTCTTACCAAGCAATTGTCAATATCCATCAGAAAGAGGAGCTGGTTTGGGGAGTAAGTATAATACAAATATCTTCATATTGGTGTCGCAAGTTTCTTTTAATACGGTAATCTCAGTAGAGCTCGGAAATTGAAATTCAGGTGGACCGTTATTGCCCGAAAATTTTCAAAAGGTGCTTACTACTGATTCTGGGCTACTGTTCAACCACCGCTTAAATTCGTTATACTATATTACTTCCAAAAACTGAGAAATATAGTGCAACCGTATTTGGGTGGGTGTAAAATAACGAATTTATGAAATGGGAAACAGGCGCCCAGAATCATTAAGTAATTTTTGTGATTCGACCCGCAAGAGCAATTTTTGTGAACAACAATCTCAATACAATCTATGAAAATGTCCAAAATTTTAATTGCAGACAAATTAAGAAACACGAATCTACCACCAGAGTACAGAAACAGAATACATTTTGAAAATTAAGGGCCCCATAAAAATTCGAGATTACATGATTAAGTCCCATAATTAACACATACAATACTGTCTGTATTCAGATGACCATCGCTTCGAATAGAGAAAATTCCATCGCATTCAATCTAACAGTTAAAGCTGCATGAGTGAAGATGATCATTTTCCATTTCTTTCAAATAACCGCAGTTCTTTACGTTAAGAATGCATAAAAAATAATCTTAGGTTTTCTGAAAAGCTGTAAGAAATTTGACGCTGCTTTATTAAAGTCCTATATCAGACCTAGACCTAGAACTCAATTCCTATATTTAGGGCAATGTATAAGTGGTCGCGTACAGCCTTAGATAAATTATTAGGCAAATAGCACAAAAAAAAGTTTATTCAACCTTATTGGCGATGTGGCGATAAGTAGTAATATCTACTTGCTAAAGTATTATCGCAATGTCAGGTACCTTTCGGTCCTTAATCTTTTCCACATTGTCATGGTAAATCCTGGCATCTTTCAAAACACAAATTCCGAGCTGCATTTTTATCGAAAACTGAACTAATGTGGAGCAATCTTTTATTCTCTGCTTGAATTTTCTAAAGTTTTAAAGATTGACATAGTACACCCCCCATATCCTCTATTATCCAATACGTATTCCCTTTCTGGGATACTTTTCTGTGCTTTGCCATCATAAAAAATATGTTATCTTCCGGCAACATCAAATCCTCATCCCAAGTGATTTGAGTAATTTTGAAGTTTCACAATTACTTGGTTTTAATCAGAGGCGAGGTAGTTGTTCATCATGCAAATTACATCCTCTGCCGGTAGAAAATCCCGTCTTTAAATACTATGTAGAATGTGTCAAAAAACCATGTCGCCTTTTATCGATAATTCTGTAGTTCTGCCGCTAGTTTTTTTTCGTGCAAGTCTAAAAACAAAATTAGTAAATCCCGCCTTTTTGTTCAATCCCTAATTATGAAAATAAAATAAAAAACTACGAGCAACACAAAAAAAAAACAACGCAAAACCTCAAGAGATTCTATTTTTTTGATGATTGCCTGAATTTAATTGAATATGATAATGGCACAATCATGAGTTTTCACAAGATTTTTCGCATCATCGTTACAGTAGTTTTCCTCAAATTTTTCATCTTATGTTTGTTTATGTCTCTAAGGAATGAAATATAGTAGTAGGTAGAAAATATCTTAAGCAGGTTTTTTCATGTCTCATAATTCTATAGAATTGGAATCTAAGAAACTGTCGCAATTGCAATTTTGACAAAAATCACCAAGAAATTCGAAAAGCTACATAGTTACAGAGACACCAATAGGGGCGGCCTACATTAAGATCTTAAAATTAATTATATTTATTGAAGTCTTATAATATTTTCATGCTATTATAATTCTTAAAGAATATATAAAACTATGTAAATTTAACTTTTTAGGATCGCTCCTATTTACTTTCCTTTGTTCAATTAACAAATTATTATTTTCTAAATATCAAAATGGAGAGAGAGAAAACGACTAAAAATCAATTGTACCGAAAGTAATATCATCCATAATATCACTATCATGGGGCAAAATATCCATTCTTTTCAAGAATTACAGTTAGCTGATTGACGGTAACGGTAATACTTTTGGTTCAGTAGTTGGTATTTATGAATAAAATATCTTTCTGATGTCAATCGTTTGCATTCACATAAACCACACTTAAATGTCGTGTATTCCAGAAATTAGAAAACAGATAGGCTTCTGCGACAGATTATGGTAATTACGCAAAATGCTTGCACATACATAGATCTCCAATAGAAAATGGAGCCGGAATAAACAGTTTTCCTAATTGAGATTGCATCTCAAAAATACAAGTGGTAATATTTTAATTTTCTCCAAGCAAACATTAATATGAAATGTTACCATTCTTGGTCATGAATCTCTCCTAAGGTATTTTTTCAAGGTACATATATAATAGAAAAAAAATCCTGTCCAGCTTATTTATCCTTTAGTCATATATGATTATTTCGACTTACCTTAAGGCCGGGCAAACACTTCCCTATATGGTGCAACAACAGACAATTCAGAAGATTCGCTAAGTACGGCGTGCCATTTATTGTAGCAAGTGTTGGACTTTCTTTGAATAAAAGCTGCTTCATCCTTCAATTGATATTTTTTTTAAACAGGGATAACACAACCATAAAGCATATCTAAGCATCCCTTCCTGTATTACTAAGATCAAGCTTTCTATCTACAGCTATAATCCTTTCACCATTAGGATCAACATCTTTTAGATATTTGCTAGTTATCACATTTTTAGCTAGAGTTAATGCTAAGCTCATAGCATTTGGATCAGTTATACTTGTATAAAATATTTCTTTTTTGAGTCTCTAATCGCCGACTGAAACTTTTGTTAATAGCCAGATGTACTACATCCAAATTGACTGCTGTTGCGATCTGTTCCTCTTTCAATTTCTTTAAAATCGGTAAAACAATTTTTCGTGTGTAAAACTTTTCCCCATTCGTCAACGTTGTTATGCCTAAAATGTACAGTTATATTATTGGTAAGAAGGATTGAAATTCACATAAGAAAAAGTGTTTTTTTACCCTTTTCTTTATCCAACGGGCGTATATTAATTGCAAAATAAGTGGTCTTTATGTCACAATTCCAGATTTCAGTACCTCGAAGACGAAGAGAACGCAAAACTAAGCATTTTCCGGAGATCTGTAAAGAATGCAACAACGAAAGACTTATTTGGATATATTGGTAAAAAAAAATGAGCGAAAAATATTAAAGTATATAGTAGTACCAACCACCAACTTAATGACTATTTTGGCAGTGCGCTATTCATCGATTTGCATCAATGCTTTAATATTAATAATTTGCAGTCTGCAATTGACCAGTTCGACCGACAACACGAGTGAACTGCGGTTAACATCCATAGCCAATAGTGCTTGCGAACTTCCCTTGATCCTCTGGTATTTTAATCTTTTAATATTCTTTTAATATCTGTTTTCCAATCCTAGATCAAACCATATGTATCTTGGTGCCATACTAATGTGCTGGGTTTAATGATTTATGATTAAGTTAAATGTATCTAATGTTGGAGCTGTTGTCCTTATTTATGTTTGTGCAAGTATCTATGCTGATATTGTCCTCACTACTACTCTTAATAAATCTTAATTAATAAATAAGGATTAATGACTCAGTGTAATGGAATTTGTAATCTATATATTTCCATGCTGTTAATTTATATCTGTATAAGCTGTCAACTTAGGCTAACTAAATCTTATTTAATTGATATATTGTTTATTTTGCTATATTTTATGTAAGCTATTTGACAAACTCTGTAATCTCGTGGAACCCAGCGTTATACGCTGCTTTAAGCAGGCATTCATAAATTAAATGCACTTTTACTTTGACTATTACATTCAGTTGAATTGCACATTTTTTACTGTTTGTCTTTTACGTGTATTTTTAATTTGATTTAATTTGAATTTCATTCATAAGAAAAAGAAAAGCTTTATAACTCGAAAAAAAAACTATATAAATACCTGACTTCCTAACAACAATCTCATATTTTTGTATAGCATCTGTCCAATCGTATTGAAGACATCTTGCAATTTTTTTATAACGGAAATAAATGCCTCCATACTTTCACTTTTCTTTTAGTATATTTTTATCACATTCATTTGATTATTAGAAAAAATAATTTAGTATTCTTTTAGTAAACTAATGGCTTCTCAATTCACTTTATTTTACTACAAGATTTTTCGGAACGAAGACAAAACAGCTAACGAAACGACAGAGCAATATTTTGTCAGCTTGACACAGCGAACGAGAGCACAACAAAACCGAGGTACCAAGCTAAAAAAAAATAAAATATTCTTCTTCTTCTTTCAACTACAAAACACATCAAAGGCAACTTCATCACAAATAAAATTATGCTTCTAACTTAAATATTGGCAGCACTAGTCCGTTAACAGCTTGCTTGTTTGGACCATGGAGGGATGTAAACTGAATTAAATCCGGGTTGAATGAATACTCGGTAAATTGTATGTTATATACGCAAACTGAATCGAATCCATATGAAACAGATCGAGTAGACTCATAATAAACATCAGCTCGTCCATTTTAAAAATCTCCTCAAACGGTGCAGACATTCCTCTTCTGTATGCATTGCTAATGATTTCTTCCTAATTCCGTAATTTTTCTCTAAAAAATAAAAATTACAATGTATGTTCATTTCACACTCAAAAGAGGAAATATTAGAAATATATACACAAATTTCCAATAACATCTTCCTTTTATTTTCAGTTGCGGCCATTTTAATATCACATTTTACTGACTAGTGAGTAGGGGCTTAGTTCTACTGTCTCGTATAATTCAGGACTAACAAAGTAGAATTGTCCTGTGCGTCCGCCAATTGTCCAACTTTAATTATACCTAAATTGCCCACTCAATTGGTTTGGTGCCTCCATTTTATTTGATACGTTTAAGATTCGCCAGCATAATTTTCAAAGACCACCTGTGAAAAATGTGAGAAACTAGATAGCGTAATGAAAATTCAAGAATTCTTTTTTGCCATTTGTGCCGGGAATTAGTGGTTTCTTTTTGAAATTTTTTATCACAGATAAGCAGGAAAAATTCAGGAATAAAAAAATTAACATAAAATTTTTTTTTCATTTATTACACGATATTTTTCCTTCTTTACATGTAAATCTTTGAAATAAAGTTTTCGTACAAAAAATTAGGCTAATTTGAAATTAATCTAAAAAAAAAAATAATAATAATAAAAATAAAAGAACACTTACAAAACGGACATAATGTTCCTTTGCGCAATTTTCACAGTTTTTTTTGTTTTTTTTTTTACTGAAATTTTTATTCTTATTTATTTTTTTTTAACATATTCACTTCTAATTCTTTACACATCATTTCAGTGATACACTTACAAAGTAATTAACGCATCACGCATAATTTTTAATTATTAATATCAATCAATCACTATGAATCCGTCAATTTAGATTTTTGTTTTTTATGTTTTTTTTTCTTCTTTTCTTCTTGTAATATAGTTTGCCTACATTAATTATTAAAGTATAATTATAATAATTAATAGTAGAATAATGAATTTCTCAAGGAAAGCTTTCATTAATTTATTATTATTAATAATAATATTGGAAAGGAGAAGGAAACTGTGAATGCGCGCGCAACAGCAGCAGCATATTATCTGCAGCATACTATGTAACGATTTTTTTCGATATACTTCTCCCTCCCCTCACCCTCTTAATCTGTATCATTCCTTCTACAACGCGCTTTTAATTAACCAACGGCTTTATTTCTTTTTTATAATTCAACACGATTAAAAATTTCCACAAAATTATTTTATGTATGATGTGTGTGTGTGTGTGTGTGTGTTTGAATGAAAATTTCTTAAATTAATTTGCAATAATTGATAGTAGCATATAAAAGACTGGAGAGATAGATCTTCGGTGCTGTTATCACCCAATTTGAAAATGAACACCCTTGAGAGGGAGGAATAAAAAAATATAAGAACGGTGAGTGGAAAAGTGTTAAGCTTAATTTAATAGGTATGGCAGTGTAAACAGGAAATTAGAGTATCACACACAAGTTAAAAAATTTATAATGCAAAAAATCAATAGACAAATAATGTTATTGCAAATACATTTAGTATTTTTTTTTCGATGGATTTACTATTATCTGTCGTTTATACACACAGATCGAGGACTTATGAACACACCCCTTCTCCTCCTCCCAACCGTCGTATCAAATTTAAGTTGTAAATTATGACTGCTACTGTACGTATGAATGTATGTATTGTATGTATATAGTACGCGCATATAATTTACAATTCGCAAATTATAATCGATAGAGAAAAAATTATATAATAAACTTTAATTACAGAGAAAACTTTTTGGAACGCTTATCAGTTAATATTTACAAGAAATGCATTATTAATAATAATATAATAATAATAATTAATAATAATAATATAATTAGAGACCTCATGATGATGCTTTTTTCAAAATAACAAAAAAAAAAAACATCTGAAATAGTCAGTCAAAGTCAGTCTGGATTGAATAATAGAGGCTCCTACCTCCCTCCTCCATCACACCCCACACCTTACTCAAGCCAGTTGTGGATTTTAATAAACCTACTAAAGATCTCCTTCCTTCCTTCCTTATTTTACTCATTTCGTTTTCTTTTCTTTTTATTTTGTTTCCTTTTTTTAACGCTAGTTTTGAGGATTTTTACGCCATAAAAAACTATTAGTAAATTTAATTAGAAATAATATTATGAGTACAATTATCTTTATATATATATTTATATTTATATCTGTACAATTTTTGTCTCTTTTAAAACAAACAAAAAAATAAAATAAAAAATAAATCGGTAGTATTGCTGGAATCACTTATGTAAGGAGCCGCGTATCTTACATAAACTTATTCGTTTCTGTTTTTTTTCTTTTCTTTTCTTTCTTCTTAAGCCACAAAAGGTTGGTTTTAAATCTTTTCGTTATTTAATTTTTTTTATTTTTTTGCTTTTTTCTATTTCTTTTATTGGTGTTGTATGTTGTTGGTTTTTTTTTTATTATCATTTCGAGATACTTAGAATCAAGACAAGAAGAAGAGATTTATTATTACACATCGTCATGAAACATATCAGCATTTAGTATGATGATTAAAAAAAGTAGCTTTTTTTTTAAATTTGTAGAAAACAATAATTTAATTTTATGTATAAAATAAATTCAGATAAAAATTTAGGGTCAAAAGAGTAAAATTCTTAGATAGTATATAAAATAAGGATAGCTGTATAAAATTCGTGTACGTGGGATAAGCAATTAAGGGGATAAGGTGGATAACAAGAGCCCTTAGGTTTATTTTGTGTCAATTCGACATTTCTGTTTGTTTACAATTAAGTTGTCATTAGGTCTGTTCACGTACTCTGTTTTGGGGTGAACCACTGACATGTATATAAATGGACTGACTGATCTCCTGTTTCATGTGGCACAAGTTTCTCGTTCCCAATCGTTACAGTTCAGTGGGAAAGTATGCTCTCACGGAAAAAGACAGGAATATGAAATAGGTGTCATTTACTTTTATGCATTTTTGATTCAACAAGCAGTCCACTTATATATATGTCAGTGGGGTGAACGCATTAGAATATTTTCACCCAAAAGTCGATCACGTCTACGTGATCATAAAACACGGGAAAATGTTCTGACGTCACACTTCCCTTTAGTAAATTTTTAAGGCAAAAATACAGTACGAGCAATTTTTGCACTACGTGCTTTATTTTAGGGATGTCTCTGTTTTGATCTGAATTTCCCTTTTTCAAACTACAAATTCTTTCTCCTAAAAGAACGAAAAGGACGTCCAAGCATGTGAATTAAAGGGTAAATACAACATGCTAGATGAGAGGATTTACTATGCGAATATGGTATTTAATTGTATTGGTGTACGTTGAATAGAAGCATAGATGGCACAAGAACTAGATGTCGCATGCCATACTAAAGCAGAGTATACACATTGTGAAATGAGTAGTGCATTCTGAAATGGACCATAATATGTTTCAGATTGTGACGAATGCAAATGATTTTATAATAGTAGTTTTGTATACATTTGATCGACTTCCCCAACACTTCAGATACGAAAAAATATGAATCACTCGTCGTACACATCATTTCAAATGTTGTGGTCCATTCCGGAATGGACCACCCAGCCATATAAAATTTGTATACTTTTTTGGTACTGCATGCGACATCTAGCTCTTGTGTCATCTATGATAGAAGATACGATTAAATCCAGTATACATATGTATAAAAATATATTAAACCAACATCATCTGTTTATAGTTAAAAAGAAAAAAAATTTCATTAGTTTCTTCCAACTAAAACGCCAGCCGCTATATATTCATTGCAAAAACGGTTCAGTGTTGTCATCAATTATAAACTTTCTCGGCCTGCCCAAATCTAATCTAAAAATTCGATTTTCGAAATTCCATTATACTTCCAATTGCTAAGCATATCACGTTAATTTAGTGCATGTATCCCAGCCCTACATATAAAGGCGATTAGAGATCAAAGTACTAATTCTGTTAAGATTGAATTAATTTTCTACTCAGCATGGTTAATGCAATATTGAGTCAATTCGTTGTAACTAAGAATGAAAAAGTAAAATCACAGATCAAAAATTTTCAATTGTATCTGAACCCTTTATTATTACACGGGGTCGAAAACAACCCCAAAAATAATTCGTTTTTCTCTTAAAAAAAAAAATAATGAAAATTTTCATCGCTCACTGTTTTAAAAGCGTACTAACGATAACTGAAATTCATTCGGCGCCAATATAAAAAAATCTGTGCCTTTTTCTGAGATATAAAGGTGCTAGGATAGGAATAGCGCAATTGGCAAATTCCAGGAATTTTTTCAGGGAATTTTTACATATTTGTAGTATCTAGCGGTGTATCTATACCAAAGGTGGTGTGGACATCTTTGACCAATTGTGTCACAAATATAATGTATTAAGAAAGACACTTTGATGGCCAATGTGTGTATTTTATGGCCTATTAAGTGCTGTAGGAATAAACTCGTTTAAATCTACGTCTTTCAAACTCAAGGAACAAAGAATCTGATGAAAAAAGACGCACTTAAAAAAAAATGACGTTGTGTGTCCTAAGACCATATTTAGAGGAACGTGTTGAACGCAGAGAGCTTTGCCTTCTCGGCTTAAGGACAGGATTGCCGGAATAATTGAAAAGGAAAGACATATTGAAGAGTTGGAAGCTCCTCGTGGAAAGAGAGCAAGGTGCACTTTCTGTCCACGATCGAAAGATAGAAAAATAAACTCGCAATGCGACAGCTACCTGCTATACATCTGCTCAATACATTATAAAAAATTGTGCTTTAACTGTCTTTATAAATAAAATAAAATGCATAATTAGATGGCATATTATGTACAATTATACTATTTCTAAATTATTAAAACTTTCATACTTAAAAATAACTTTTGAATTTCCTAGTAAAATCGGCTAATTTCATAGTGGTTTCTTTATCGACCCCAGCGTAGAAAAATCAGGGCTGAAACTATGGGTAGTAATAAAGGGTTAAAAAACATTTTCCCACTGAACTTGGTGGTCAACGAGTCTAGACTAAAAGCCTACGAAGTGAAGTGTACAAGATTGTGTGTTAAGAAACGGCCAAAGCTCTGCACTGATAATAATGGAAATAAAATTTAATATGCAGAAATTGGATTGTGCTACGAAAATAAAGCTATACAACGTGGCAAAAAATTGCCTAAAAGCAGCATATTAAAATTAATATTAAAATAAAAATCACTCAAATCTCTAGACATCCCAAGGATCTTGTTAAAATATTTCTAGCATATGCTCTTAAAAAACAAAAACCAAAACCATACAGAGCTAGTTTTTGTGACATCGAGACATGCGACATTAGCATCAAATAGCATTTTTAAACTGTTCTTGTTTGCTTTTATCATGTGGTTTGTGCAATCATTACAAGAAAATGTTGGGAAAATTTTTAGCACAATTACAGTCTTATGATAATTATGCAATACAAATTGAAGCCTATTGCGAGGAAAACTGATTTCATAATTTCGGCTACTGTAACTAACCCTCGCATTATATAATTTATATTTATTTAGGTTTAAAACAAAATATTTCTGCTGTACTGTACAAGAACAATATAACTTATAAATATTTGTTTTTTTTTTAATTGTGCACACGTTATGTGGATTTTTGGTCTTACAAATATACTCGAAATCAATTTGCGCTACACAAACCAACAAGACATCCTATCTACTCTGCCACCACTAATGGAATTTGTGATGAATTATATTATGAAAACAGCACATTTCCTGTTAAGAATTTTAACTTTGACTTAGCAGCTTAAGCTGTGCGTGTGCTGTTTGTTGGAGATAAATCTCGAGTGCTTGTTTAAACAAAAACATCGAAACAGGAAGAAAGATTGAAATCACATCAGTGACATATAAAAAAAATAGACCCCACAATAATCGATGCCTAACTGTTTTAGGGGAGGGCACAATAGATCAAGTCTGGTCGCGGTGTCTCCACAGTCCTAGCAGACTAGTCGCCCCTACAACTAACCTTAACCTACAGTGTAGTTATGCGTGACATTGGCAGCAAAGAAAAGTATATTTGCTGCATGAAAGAACGCAAAAAGCCGAAGTCGCCATTCTATTTCATTTCAATTATGCAAAGTAAAGAAATAGAATACTCTGAATTATAAATAAATTCCGATAATTCAATCTTCCTATAGTTTTCAAATGAAAAATTTAATTTTAAAATAGTACAATTTACTTAACGCGAATTTAACTTTATACAATATCTTCCAAAAGAAAAAACACTTATACAAAAAATTAACAGCAAAACCATGCAATCGAGACTATATCAATTCAAAAATTATTTTTATTCAGAGTAGTTAAGTAACATATCCGGAATGTATTTGTTTCTTAGCACGAATTTCTAAATTATTATTATTATTATTGTACCGTTCGAATGACGAGTTAACTCGGAATGTGTGAATCATAAACGTGATCAGTTATAAACTTCACAAAAATAATTTTACATTACAAACAGGGTTAAGAAGAAGAAGAATAAGCTGTGGGGAAGTTTGTTTTGGACTAATATTTTTTTGTACTTTAGACAGCTTGTACTGCTAAGTGACCGACCAATTTATGTCCATGTATTTTATAATTATAATTAGACACAATTATTTAGTGCAATCGTTACATGTACATAAATTTGGGACGCTGGCAGATTGACGAGCGGTTAGGGTTGAGGGATGCTCGGTAAAATTCACTTAGATTATCAACAGACATTAATTAATGGTCTTCACTCTTGAAAATTATACCACAACTAATGGGCAATGTGCACACAATTTAATCTGAGTCTGTGAAAACATCGCTCGGCGAAGCAGCTCAACAACGCTCACCATTCTTCAATGTGAAAACTTTCGTAGCAAAGGACTGGCTACGCTGTGTTTTACCTTTCACAACTCATCGCTCATTGCTCACTAATATGAAATCGACCTTAAGGTTTCTTTTCACCAATTTTCTTGGACTAACTTTGTACATCTCTTCAGAGATATTTAGAAGAGTTGATTAAATACTATAATAATATATTTCTGCGTCAAAGAGTAATCACCCTGCCTTCAATTAATTAGCGCAATTGTTATAGTGTCTGGAAAGTCAGCTTAGAAACCTTCAAATATATTGCTCGTCTTTTCCGAAAGACTTTGGGGTAAAAACAAATGTCTGACAAAATGGTAAGCAGAAATTTACTCTATTTGAGTAGTAGAGAGAGAATTGCCATTGCTATAAAGCTCTGGCTAATGAAGGAAATATTCATAATGGAAAATAAACCTTTAATAATATTCTCTGATGAGATAGTTCAGTTCTCTCAGTTTCAGAACAGATTTATTCAATAAATTTGTGCCTTAACGTGGCAATGAAATTAGTAATTGAAAAATACATAAGTGTAGATTCTTTTTGGGGTAACTTTTTCCGCAAATCAGAAAACAAAACAAAAATCATTTTAAAGAAAAAAGCTTTGAAAAAATTATAGTGAAAAATTCCTATTCTCCTTTTGAACACCCTGAGTTGCTGTTATTATAGTATGTAAAGTTTTCAATAATATTTACTATCGTTCAAATATCAAAACTTTTATCACAACAGAACAGAAAGAACAGTTGACAAATTTATATTTGTACTTTTTGGCGTTACATTCTGACATTATTTATTGCAAAATCATTTTAGTTTTGTGGTTAAAGCCTAGTATCCAGTTCGAGTAAAATGTAACATTTCCATGCTAAGTATAGTGTTGGTCAAACTGCTACCAATAATTTTACTGATTATGTTATTAGTGCAGTATCCCGTACTGCACTAATAACATAATCAGTAAAACGAAAACACTGAACGTTCCCTCTGTCACTGTAAATTCTCCACATTTTAATACACCGGTAAAAAAAAATCTTACATTTCCTATTTCTATAACATTTATTTGCATTATTTTTTTGATTGATTGAAGGATTAAAATTGTTTTATCAAAAAGTAAAAAATGAATTACTTTGTTCTCTCCAAATTAACACACGTCAAATGTGAAATAATTGGAGACCACATAAATTTTACTTGCCCAAACTCGATAATAGGCTTCCTTAAATGAAAAAACAAAGAAACTATGATGAAGCCCGAAATAGGATAAATGTGTGTGGTGAAATATCTCAAAATATGTGACAAAAACTTACGACACAGTCAAAATTAGCACCCTTGATCTCAAATTATACTCTAAATTCGAGACGAAAAATACCATCGAACCAGATAAAAAATGTGGAAAATATTTGTAATTTTTTGCAATTTTTGTAATTTTTTTTTGGACGGCCAATATTGTGAATTTCAACATGTATAGCATGGCCGCTCTCTTTTTGGGTTAACTACTTTCTTCCACTAAACTTCAAATAATAAATTCTATAGGAAAACCACCAACCAAGCTCCAGTTTCAGTCAGTGGATTTTCCAAATGAATATACATATATAGAAATAGATGGTAATAATATTTGTAATCTTTTCTGTCCCCCACCCCATACCCACTTTTAGAATTAGACAAAAAAAGTGGATTTTATTTGATTAAAAATCGAGTTTAAGGAATATTATTTGAATATAGGAGATAAGCTTCAAATAATAGTAATAATTTTGAATATATTTGGAATTTGTTGAACTTGTAATATGAATATTAAAGTGAAAATGAATCTTGAAATTAAGATAAATGTCACGCCCCTGCACACAAAAAAATGTTCCACATGTATAGAAAATACCTGTCAGTTATTTTCACTTAGAAATTAGACTTTAAATACAATTAACTTACTACAAAAGTCAGAAATCTGGCAAGGTAATAAAATGTTAAACTAAAATACTCAAGGTAAACAATAATATACCTAAACAAAAATCGATATTTCATATTGCACAAGTAATTTTTGAGCAGACATAAAGTAAAAACATAAAATAAAAAATAAATAAAAAAAAACACGTTTTACAATATTATATTGGAGAATACTGAGACTGCTTGCACACAAGACGACAGAGCTGCTGCCACGCCGTTACAATTGCCGTGCCGGTGCCGTTGTTTCAGATATTTTGTACGCACGACGACACCGGCATTGCCGTCATGTGTAAAAACAGCCTAACGCTGCTACATGTTCACTTTTGTACTTGTATGTATACTCTTCTTCTTGTTACCGATTCTTTTCTTTCTTAATTGTTTTTTTTTAATTTTGTGTGTATTATTTTGGAAATTAGGTATTGTATTTGGAAAATCGAAAATATATTTTCAGCAGCAATTTTTTGTTTTTTTTTTTTTTAATATTAATATACGACAAAAAAAAAACTCTTCGAGAGTCGCGATTCTTGTAAGCAAAACGTAATTATTATCCTAAATTTACATTACGAAAAAAAAATCACACAAACTTTTTGTACGAACACTAAAAAAAATTACATTTTGGGGACAAAACTATGGGTCCGGGTCGTTCAAAAACCAGTCAACCGAAATATTATTATTTTTTTTTCTCTTCATAAACATTAGCGCCAAGAGTTCGACGATACACATTTTTCCTTTTGCGTCTAATCTTATACGCTACTGTTTCTTCTTCTTCTGTTTTGTTTTTTGTTTTGCTTTAATACCGTTATATATTTAGCAATAATTATTATTATTATTAGTTTCGGTAGATGTAATTAGCTAATAGCTGCTTACAAAAATAAAATCGCAACAATATCGGGAGGAAAAGAAAAAATTGTCTTTCAAGGCTTTAAAAAAAATGATGCGTCGACGACAACAACGGTGGAAACACTTACAAATATCTTTTTCATTATATAATCGAAAAAGAAAAGTTTTTTATTTTGTTTTTTGCTTTTGTCGTGGTAAGTTTGTTTGTTTTTTGTCTATTTTGTCAACTATAATACAAGAGCGAAAATTTGCGTAAAAATAAAAAATAAATTGATTGAATTTCCCTTTTAGCATAAAACACACTATAAAACTCAAGTTTTGTCTTAGAATGCTCAAATTTCTGTTGTCTATTCGTTTTGTGTTCTCATTTCACATTCAGCTTTTGTTATTATTATAAATGGAAGATAGTGTTAACGACTTATTATAGAAATTATTATCTACGATCCCTATACAGTAAATAAGTTTTCATTGATTGAGGCAGATGCAGGTCCTGTATGCGTTCTTCTAACCGATGTCGACCTATTTTCTGTCGTATGACTCGTCGACAGAGATCCATAAGTGGTAGAGGTTCGGCTATAAAATGAAATTAACAATTTAATTTTAAATTTGAATATAATAAAAAAATAAATAAATAAAAAATAAGTAAAATAAGAAAAATATATATACTATATATATACTTACGGTCAAGACCTCCAATATATTTCATTGTAATTTCACAATGTCCCCATACAGCCGAAACAATAGGGTAGAGCTTCTTTCCTTTCATTCCTCTAAATGCTACACCCAAATATTGGCCATCTACAATAAAGCTAAGGGTTCCCTCGTCCATATCAAGTGCTACAAGGAATTTATCTGGTACTAGGAACGCTTCATCTTGTTTCAGGATTGCCGGATATGTAATACCGGCGCAGTTCTTTGAATCATGGTAAAGCTTATTCCTACCCAGGTCCCAGCCCCAACTTTGATCTGTTGATCCTACTAAACTTTGATAACCTACAGAATGTAATGGTGCTTCTGATGTTGCAACTCCAACAACCGCATGTGTCCCCCGCTGTCGTGTTGGCCAATAAACTTCCCATACATGTAGGCCTTTTGTGAACCCAATCTTACCTCGTATACAATCTGTACTTTGCGCAACTGGATGCCGATGAAATGTTAATTTATCATCTTCTTTAACAAATATATTTAGAGATCTATCTTCTGAATTCCATGAATATTTAAGTTGTGTATCTCTAGCTGCTGCTGGCATATCTAATAGTATATCGAGTCGGGCAGGTCGTGTAAAATCTGCTGCTAATTCTCTTGGAATAACTGGTTTGAATGGCGCCGGTGTGTCACGGCTGACTGATTTAACTCCACCACTATTTTTTTGTCCCATGTTCATACCACGGCTGCTACGCGTTCTTCTTTGGTCTAATATTGCTACTTTATATGAAAGACGCAATCTGTCAAAATCTCTTGGCTCAAGACGAGATAATACAACCCTCGGTGACAATGGTGAAGTTGATGAAATACTTTGTGGACGGCGGCGGTCACTTGATCTTAACACCGGTCCCCGGCCACCCTTATATCTGAAAAAAAAAAACAAACAATTAGAATTAAAATAAATAAAGATTTATTGAAATGAAATATATTTTTAAGTTGAAAATGTATAATCATAAAAAATATTCAGATGGTTTTTAACAAAAGCACAAGCCTCTAGGGAATAATCTATAATCTCTATTAGGATTAAAAGAAAACAAAAGAGGCCATTGACCTACCAGAGCTAATGGCATTATCTCTAATCTATACTTCAACTTGACGCTAAAAAATACTGTCCCCTCCCCAGTCCTTACAAAAAAAAAAAATGTTATATTGAACGCAGGAAAAATGTCTAGCACCCTAGCCTAATCATGAAGTGTATGGAAAAAAATCCTAGAGTTATTCATATTTATTAAAGTAAAATTGGTTATAGTAAAATTGTGCCAAGATCTGTATTAAAAGAACTATAAACATCTTAACCATTACTATCCTCTCGAACACTCAAACCCTTCTTCAATGACAAACATTTATTTACTTAATGGTCTGAGATTATCTACAAACCCTTCAAGATGAAAAAAAATCCCATCTGCATTTGGTTACTGTAACATGATGTCAGCCATAGAAACAATGAAATTGTTAACGGGCTAACTAAAAAAAACGGAAACTATCTTTGATGAATGAAAGCCGCCATTTTGTGGCATTTCCGAACGCTATCTAAAGCTTGGAAAATTGACTAGGCCAAGGCAATCAAATTCATCATCATCTACCATCCAAGGATATTGCAATTCTTAACCTGAGGATCATTTATGAAAAGACTAAAGAACTTAGGTCCAAATATGGATCCTTTCGGTACTCCGTAAATTATAATAATTCGATAAATGCAATATTCGACGTATACACCTGCTTGCATGAAGTCGATTAGTAATAAAATTCCAACAAATAAAAATAAGCATGTATAGCATAGATAGAGATAGCAACAACGAAAATTACTTCTAAAATATCAGAAAAGAAAAAAATTACAGTATCCTCAACTCACAACATTTTTTATATTGTTTGATTAAGCTAACCTCACTTTATATAGGAAAAATATGATGGGCTGCTGCATTGGCATTTCGACGGAATAAAAAAATAAATAAAAATTAAAATTAAACAAAATTTTTGAACCTTGTTCAACGTAAGTGATATAATATTTGTACAGATATATAGTATGTAATACATATATACAAACATATATACCATACATATGCTGCTTAGCTTAGCTAAATATGTACCTCCTCTGGATTTGTAAATCTTCAAGGCAAACCATTCAGCCGGGCATTGCGTATAAAAAAAAAAACAGTCATGATTCAACCGCCAGTTTACTGCATAACCGAAGCTCAAAAGCGCTAAGTGAATACAGCAGTCAGACGTGTGATGCGGAACATTGTGAAAAAACGCATTGCAAAACACTTCACCAATGTTTAACGGTAAGTACATACAGATATATATGTAAGTAAGTATGGCCACGTTATATTGCGTACATAAAATGATAATTTTCTCATGGCTCCAACAAAAATCCAAGGCAATTAACGGAGGGGGCGGCGGCGATTGTGGCAGCGGCAGCTGTTGTTTGCTTTTTCAATCGCCGCCATCAAAATTTTGACAAAATTTTAAAGTATGTCATTTACAGGTAGGTTCTCCTCTGTATTAACTGATAAATTTGGATAAAATTATTATATGAACAAATGCAAAGGTCAATAATTAACGTCTAGAAATTTACAATTTAACTAATTAGCGCAGCTTTCGACTTTTCCATAAATGTATGTGCGAATGGATGTAATGTATAATATGTCTGTGTCAAGCAACAGACACGAAATGTATATAAATTTAATATTATTCCGGTACGTGACTCAATTTTCAATCCCATGTTAAAGGGGAATCAAGTGTGATTTTTGTGGGTGTTTGCGGAAATTGTTAATTACCAATCCCAAAACGCACGTACACCGAATTCAAAAGAAATGACTGCATGAACGTTGAACAGTTTAATCAGCGAAGAAAAACTGCGCAAAGTAGCGTATCGTAGCGATCAATGGAAAAAGTCAGTCATGCAAACTATTCTAACGGGCCGCAACGTCACCAAAAACCATTCAAATATGTAATGAACTTTTGCAATAGAGGCACTATGTTAAAGGCAATAATATTTATTCTCAACTCAATGCCAACATTTTATGCACAATTTAATTAGGAAACACATACACATACAGATAAGTGCTTAATGCTAAATTTTGAACAATGAATGAAAAATGACAGGCAGCACGAGTTATTTAAGCACTGCAAACCGTCGACATCAAGCTGCTCAAACGAGTGCGAAAAAGAAGAAAAAAATTTAGTCGCCATTTTAACACCAACATTTGAAACACTGGAAGATCAATAGATGAGCTTGCACGGAATTCAATATGCGAGCCAACGGAAAATGCTTTCCCAACACAGTAGTTTAGGAGGCAGCCAATATCACTGCAATCAAGGAGTATATCTGTTCGAACTTGCGAACAAGCAAGTTCCAAAAATATCAATTCATCCAAACCGACTTATATACAATTTGCCGGATCTCTTCATACTGGCAAACTTTAAATACCTTTCACCCCTGTTCTTAACAAAGCTCGTGGTTAGAAACATCTACCATCTTCTACATGATGGTAAAATAAGTTTTTACAACCATTTTAACCACGATTACTCCGAGAGTGTATCTAAACGAAACCAATTCTTTTGGAACCATCGATTCCTAAACTCGGCCAACAATCCACATCCTATTCTCTCCTATCTCCGACTAGCCTCTAATAATTAACTCCAAAAGAAGAATTACATACAGTCCGACTGACATGACTCAACAATATCCACCATTATATATGATGTGTGGGAAATTGCCTGCTAACACGCCGGGTATAAGTATATTATTGAAAAAACTTTCGAGTACAAAAAACAATGTACGCCCATACACATTGTTTTTACGGCATTTTGAATTGCAATTTGCAATTGTTTTTGTAATTTTTCCTCTTGTACATAAGTTACGCAAAACTATTTAAAACACATTTTGCCTTCTATGGATTGGTTCTTACCAAGAAAATTCAAGTGGGGAACTCCCATCTACCAAGAAGTTATAGCGAGTTAAAATAGTGGGAATTCTTTATGAAAGCTTTTTCGGCTAACCGACAAAAGTTGTTTAAGTTTTCTTTTCTCTTGTCCTTTTTCTCTCTGAATCTTTTCGAATTTCTACTGCTAGAAGATATTGGCTTTTAATCTACTTTTTGCAAAATAATATCATTTGGATTGACATACATATATCTATGTATGTGTCCAAAAGCTTTCTTAATTTCTAACATAGTAATTAATTTAAAGGTTTATCTTTTTGCAAAATTTCAACTTTCAAATCATCATCCATCCATACTAGAGCTATACCAAAATGAGAAATAGCAGATTAAACACAAATAATTATTTACAATCTACGCCAACACTTTTAAAATTATGTGAAAAGTCAGTATTGATCGAATGAATCCAAGATTGTCGTCATATTAACAGTAAAAGGTGGAGTATATATTGAAAAAGTGTAAACAGCTCGGCGCACATTACATATTAAAAAGTTGGCCACACATACAACACTTTGAAAACTGAATTGGAATGATACGAATGACTTTCAAGTTCGCATAATTTCACTTTTTAAAACTGCCGAAAAACTGCGCAGTTTAATTTTAAACGTGTACAACTGGGTTAAGCGCACACAGCACACATAGGCAAATACATAAATTAAACAACGAAGCCTTTCTTTCATTTTGTCGATTATCTTAATCTGACTATTCTGCATCACGAATTCGAATTTTTTAACCATTATCGAATGATGTCGTCAAATTGTACCAAAAAGTACCAACTTTTCTCGTGCAGCACCTCTCTCTATGCCTGATGTGAAAGTTCACAAGTCGTCCAAAAGTTGAAAAATTGTAACGAAATAGCAACGCGCGGCATTTTTTCGTTACTTAGAGCACCTGGGCTTTTAAGTGAAACCCTCTCTCTATATCAATAACAATTGTCAAGGAAATGTTTTTGTTTTATTTCGAAATGTAATATAAAATTGGACAATAGCAGGACTTTAAACCATATTTTTTACGAATTAAACTAAAAACTAAAAGTTAGAACACAGTAAAAAAAAATTTAAATATTTCCAGATCGAAGTTCATGATTTGAATATTAATGAACATACCACCACCCGGTTACGGTGTTAATCAAACGCACTCGAATTTGTAAAAAAAAAAAAAAAAAGTAAGGAAAATTTATTCCAGTTTTAATGTTAAAAAAAATCAAAGCAAGCACAGCACTTTAATACCTACGGAAGTAGCAAAATAAAGCAAAAAAATTAATCAACACTCGATGAAAAATAAAAAATACTTGTCAGCAAAGTGTGTCAGTCGGTAAGGTTTAATTATTGTGTAATAACGTTTAAAAATTTTTGCATAGTTATGTATGTGCAGTATACAGGTGCTGTGTAGCTGTGTTAAATCGCGTATTTCTCTTACTGCTGTTTACTAACATAAGAAAACTTGATTAGCCATCAACGTTGATTGGAAAATGTTTTTAAAATGAAATTACGTCAGTTAAGGAGCAGAGTTGGGAATGGGATACACACACGTAAATATTTTAGGTGTCAAGGTTAAAAAGAAAAAGGAAAATTGTTTTATTATAGCACAACTCTACTATGGATACTATAGAAACTGTGTTTTTGGATAGTATGTGCTTGAGATGACAGAATCATACATATTTACTGCGTTCACCTGATGTAGTTATCGCATAAATTCTTCAGCTCATCCAAATTTAAATCTTTATCTTTTTCTTATTTATAACAGTTGGTGTAACTTAATTGAAGAATCTCAGAAATTATAACACTTACAATATCAGATTTTCGATTACTTAGCTCTAAGTTTTCTCTTACAGAACGAAATTGGCGTATTCATTAATTCGGAAATGTAAATTCTCTGGCACGTTGCTATTATTGTTGTTGTTGATAAGTATGCAAATTAAAAACCGAAAAAGAATAAACACCAACAAAACAGCTGATCCTTAACCTTGATAACTTTCCCGAAAACATTAGACTCATAGAAATGGGAGCCAATTAATTAATCAATCAACTTTTATTGTATTATCTCATGAAGCGGAGTTTTTCATTGCTACAACAGAAGAAAAATTACTTTTTTTTTGTCATCTCTTATTAGGTGCATTCCTCTTCATTAAAATAAACAAAATATTGTATGGAAGAGTGATGCATGTGAAAAAAAATCCAAGAAACACAAGATTTCCGATTCCACCACATCCAAAATATGCTTTTATGACATCGAGAATATCAAACCCAAGGAATGCATTCAGGGGGAGTATTCCGGATCCAAGTAACGTCAAGTATACTACGTTATTTCTCCTTATAAGCTGGTGAACATCTAGGTAATGCTTAGCTTCAGAATTACGCACGATTGAAGATTTGGCGAAACCAGTCTAAATGGGTCTATTCAAGGTGAAATTTAGGAGAAAGTCCTCTTTTAAAAAAAACTATTTTCCCTACTAGCTCATAGGGAGGAATAATATGTTATAGGTACTTTAGATAATTTGATCCGGAACACTGGTTCCTTACATTGACTGTATTCTGAGAGTTTTGCTAAACAATTGCTTTTAACGTGGGCAGATTAAAAATGCTAAAACCATAGATGGCACAAGAGCTAGATGTCGCATGCAGTACCAAAAAAGTATACAAATTTTATATGGCTGGGTGGTCCATTCCGGAATGGACCACAACATTTGAAATGATGTATACGACGAGTGATTCATATAATTTTTCGTATCTGAAGTGTTGGGGAAGTCGATCAAATGTATACAAAACTACTATTATAAAATCATTTGCATTCGTCACAATCTCAAAGATATTATGATCCATTTCAGAATGCACTACTCATTTCACAATGTGTATACTCTGCTTTAGTATGGCATGCGACATCTAGCTCTTGTGCCATCTATGCTAAAACTTACTCGTAGCACAAAATACCTAAATCAACTTTAAGTGAACTGAGCACGGCATAATACTTCAATTTAAATCTGCCCCTTTTCTCATTTCCATTAGAATCATGTTTGTCGGAAATTGTTTGAAAGAAAAACGTTTTTGGTATTTGGTAAATTTAAAAAAAAATCATCATAGGATGTAACGTAAAGCTAGAATTGGTCTAAGTCCAATTTTTATGATACTCTAGGTCTAGATGAACGCCCGCATGTAATTTCGTATGGTCAACTGTCTTTAACGGCTACAGTTAGGACATAGAGTGTAATAGATTAAATTAAGGAGGAGAGTTTACAGTTTTTTCAAAAAAAAAAGTTATGTTAATGACTATTTTGCAAAAAATAGAGGTCAAAATAAAAACAAAAAGGGTAAGAAAATCCGAAATTGTAATTTTAGACCCTAATAACTCTTGAGAGGAGAAGGGTACGGTCCTGGTTGAGCAGTCGTTGGCCATGAAGTTCACAATTAGCTCTTAACTGTGACCGTACGCCCTGTACTTTTTTTCAAGATACAGGGTATTTTTTGGAAAACTAGCTTTTTTTTCTTAATCACACTGTAATTTCCAAACGATTGATGTGGACCCCCCCGCCATACAATTTTTTGTTCGCCTAAGTGAGTACTATCACCTCTTGCTCTATGGACCACCACATAGACGGAAACATCCTGTATTTTTTTACAACGGTACGTCGAACAGTAAAAATGATTATAAAAAAGTTCGTAGAATTTCATAGTGTTCGTAAAAAACAAAAATTTTTCTATGGAAACATCTAAAAAGGATTGCCCGCTTTGGCTTTTTTTTTAAATTATATTTACTATTTATATGAAAAATTGATGCGTTCTCAATCAATTTCCAAACACATATACCTACAGTGAAAATTTTGTGTGGTAAGCCCAGGAAGGAGTTACCCGCTTTGTCCCATTTTTATACCCTAGCTGAAATCTATAGGGTATACTAAGTTTGTCATTCCGTTTATAACGCACAGAAATAATGATGGTAGATCAAAAAGAATGGACACCCACGCATAAAATTAAGTTATTTTGAGTTTTGCATGTCCGTCTGTCCATCCGAGAACGCGTGTACTTAGAGAGCTGAAATTTTGTGCCCGGACTTTAAAACAAAAAAAAAAACAAGTAAAAAGCTAGACTTGGTCTAACAAGGAGAGGATCCCTACCCGTCATCACCGATTTCGTCCAAGCTCACAGGGAATGTTGGGCTTGACTAGAAATGAAAGTGATGTAAGTGGGAGCTCCATATGGCCAAGCGAAACCGAAATAATGCAAAATGTAGGGGAACGTGGGGTTAAAATTAACACTTTTCGGAAAATTTTACCATCTTGCGGGTATATTCGCAACATTAAAGCCACTTTTCATTACAATTATTTATAATGTTATCTTTCATATACAGAAAATTAGAAGTCATTACCCCAATTAGTTTAAAGAGCATTTTCCAAAATAAAATTGCGAGGTTTGCTAAATTACTTTAAACTTACATTAATTAGCAGCATGAGAACAAGTTTCTCATTTCCCGAATTCAGATGTTTTGAGGGAGGTGGGGTAAATATTATTCAATTTGCAAAATTTCTTTTGCTAGTTTTTTTGTGATTTTTTTCTGATTTTTGGAGAATATTTTTCATCCCCTTCTGATTAAGCTGCAAAATTTAATTTTCGACGACCAAAATTCTGTCTGAAAAATTCATTTCGAAATTTTTTTCTACAACTTATCGATTAATCCAATTTCTCGTTTTTTTATGGTTGCGCTTTTACTAAGAGATTATCTGTACAAAATTTCAGGAAGATCGGATGTCATTTACCTATTAATAAAAAAAAACTTAAATCTATAAAAATTTCGCCATCTACCGGCGATTTTGAAAATGCACGGAAATGCCAGTTACAGAATCGAAAATCTACGTACCTTTTCTGTGGCTGTCATTTAACCCGAATGAATTTGGCACTTTCATTCAAATTCTGTTGCAATTTGACCGCGACAACTCCCGCGAAAATTTTCAAATTTGAGCATTTTCTAAGGGGTAAGCGTACAAAACCCCGAACTCCCCTACATTATGCATTATTTCTGTTTCGTTTGGTCATCTGGAGCTTCCATTTGCGCCACTTTCATTCCTAGTTAAGCCCAACATATACTGTGAGTTTGGACGAAATCGATGATGACGAGTAGGGTCCTTGTAAGATCAATTCTTATGATACACTAGACTAGATGAATGCTCGTTTGTAATTTCGTATGGTCATCCATCTGCGCAAGTTTGATTTTTTAATTAGTTTTTGAATATAAGTATCTCTAGAACGGTTCGTCGAACAGCAAAAATGATTATAACCAATTTTATAGGATTTCATATTCTGAAGAACTTTTCAGTACATTAAAACCGTATAGGACTGATCGTTTTCACAGGATACGTAAAAATCCTAAAATTTTATATGTAGTGAAAAATGATATTTTTGTATGGCAACCCTACGAAGGAGTTACCCCATTTGTCCCATTTTCGAACTTAATTTTACTTTTTTTTGTTGTAAAAAGCCCATGTGCAAATTTCAGCTTTCTAAGTATACACGCGTTCTCGAGTTATCGTGAGGACGGACAGACGGACATGCAAAAATCAAAATAACCTTTAATTTTATGCATGGGTGTCTAATCCATTTTGCTCTACCATCATTATTTCTAGGTGTTACAAGCGGAATAACAAGCTTAGTATACCCTTTAGATTTCATCTATGGTAGGCCACTTTGTAGCGTAGTCGTTGTCGTAGTGCAGCTGTTACAAATCGACTACACTCGACTATCCTCCTAACCGTAGTCGAATGTAGTCGACACATTCAAAGTGTGGAGTGAACAATGGTCGTAGTCAACTGTGGTCGTTAACTGTCAAAATTTGGCAGAGTGAACGCAAAATAGTTTTTGCTAGGGACTCCTAGGGGGTTTTTGTTTTTGCTTCCGGAACGCGACTCCTGGGTCATCCGGGGACATGTCAGAACCATGTCAAAAAGCTGTTAGCTCCGAAGGGCCAAGTTCGTGTTTTTGCGCAAAGGAAGCAATAAACGTCAAAAGTACCAATCACAAACTTTTTCCTAACCTCTTCTTCTTTCTTTGACATTTCAAAACAAGAACCGCACCGCGGTGCTTCTAGTCAAGAGCAGGAGCAGCTAGGGTTAACCCGGGGTTAACCCAAGTAGCAAACAAAAACAGAAAGTAAGAGCTTCGAGACTCTGGCAAATCGAACACCAAATGGACTTGAGGGTTAACACCGAAGCAAAAACAAAAACACCCATAGTCGACAAAAATCACTATTGCGGTGGCAGTGAACGCGCTCCAACATTATTTCTGTGTGTTACAAAGGGAATGATGATGATTTCATCTAGGGTAACAAAATAGGACTTTAATCCCATGCACCATTAATTTTTTATGGAGCATTTTCTACTAGTAAAATTAAACGCATAGAATATTCTTCGCCGTTAATCAAAAATGACTGGCAATTACTTTTTATTGGATTTGGAAAATCTTCGATTCAACTGTATTAAACGGTAGAAAAGCTCTTGAAAAATTTGATTCAATCGATTTTAAATCGAATCGAATTCGTCAGTAGGTCTGAAATGTTTTTTTTTTTTTTTATATCATAACTCAAATACCTACATGTAGAATATCAAATCCAAGCTGATGGATTGGACCTTATGGGATATGAAGATCAGATCTGCTCATTTCACAGAAATGCTCATAAAACTGGACTATGCAATTCAACTAAGAAAAAATGAAAGTGACCTCAACTAGAAATAATAAAATATATGTTAATAACACTCATAGTTAGTCAAGAGTCTCGGGCGACGAAGCATATTGAACAACAGCTTTATCCGAACTAACTGTCTTTCATAATAAAGTAGAAGACGCAACTCCAACCAAACTGATGGCGATTTCTTTATTGGTATTCAGCGCACTAAGCAGCTTGCTACCAACAAGGGCTCCAAATAGATGTGAATGGTTGTCATATATTGGATAAGACCTTTGTCTTCAACAAAAACACCCCCCCCCAATATATGACAACTACATCAAAGTAGAACAATTAGATACCTTGGATATGTCCAGGAAAATAGTTGAAGTATCCCCAAAATAGACGAATATTCTCCAGACCTACAATCGTTTGACAGTGGGAGCGAACGTGATCATAATGCTCCTTGAAAACATCAGTTAATTAAATTATACCAAGAATAAATTATAGCAATTATAGCTATACCTACATGCAAAAATTATTCAGTAGTAGTTAGATAACAGCTGTGATTAAATCCATGCTCCTTTTTCTTTTTTATATGGATTAGAAAAAGATGCAATTACTAACAAAAGTTTCTATTCAAGGGCAACTATTTAATAGTATTATTACTATATAATGTCATGCGCACATACGAATACGAAATGTACTCTAAGCATAACCTCCAAACGGTTTGAGTTGGTTTGTCTCATATTGTTGTTGCTGTTGTTTCTTACTTTCAAAAGCTCCCTATTTCCGGTACTCCATTAATCTCAGATTTCTGTTGCAGTTACCTCCATGGCGGCTATTGCGGTTTCCAGAGGAAGTGCCAAGAGAAAGGTTTTGTGTGTGAGAACAACCTCAGTTTCATTTATCGGGGGCCCTCATCATCATCTTTTCATCTTTATACAAAAGCACCGTCAGCAAGTATTTCTTTGTATGCATTTTCACTGCAGCAGAGACATCTGTTCTGTTATGTGTTCTATAAAAAATAATTATAAAGCTGCATGCAGCACAAAGAATACAGAGAGATAACTGCAATGAAACTGTTGCGGATCAGATTCGGTTCATAAGAAGAAACGTTTGCATGGCATCTTTATGGTTTTTTTTTTAATATTTCCCTCTACTTATTAAGAAAAAGAACATGTTCTGTGGTGTGATGATGATGATGATAATGATGGTTATAGCAAACTAAAAATTTCTTCCTGCTTGGGAAATGATGGTGGTTTCATATATGTATGTATATATTTTTTTCGTTTTTTAGTAATGGATATGACTACCTTTATATAATAAAAAAAAAATCAAGTGAGGACCAGGACATGTAATACGTCAATCTTCAATTACAAGAGCTTCCGCTTGTACCGAGGTATATTCATGAAAAAATTTACATTTTTTCTTATCCTTACAAGGCGAGCAAGACTAAGAGGCTCCCATCACCAAACTTCAAGTGGGGTGTCTTAAGTTTGCTTGCACAATATACTACCTACTACAGACATCAGGGATATTTCAGAAGGAGAATAAATTTTCTTTAGCATGGCTGAGCTAGAATCATTAGACTTCGGTATGTTTGTGTGAGCAATGCCCAGCTGAGTGCTATACTCAATAACAACAACCAACGACTATTGGAACTAGCATCCAGCATATAAAGATACAAAATGTAAATACGAGCATGCTAGGTTCAGGATAATGAGAAGTCTAGCCTTCGTCAAATCTTATACGAATTTTGTTCTTTGAAAATAAGTCCTACATGGTTTCCATTTCGTTCTGTACCATCCTGTATTTTTCAAAATTCGATTTTCTGTCAAGGAACATGGGACCAGGATGGAGAAAATTTATCTAGTTTGGGATCCTTGCATATTACAGTGAATAACATATTGTCAATACAACGCCTTAACTATTTTCTAGTGGGCCTCAAATCCAATCTCTTGGAGGCAACATATATAAATTTTTATATTTATTTTGCCAGCAGAGTTGAGATCTATATCGTCTTTATATAATTAATTTTTTAGGCTCGAAATGGTTATTTCAGAAGTTTTCATTTTATAAATTTTAAGATCGTAAAACTTTCAGGATTTGCTAGAATTATAAATATTGCTCCCATTTAATTTCGAAATGTTGTTCTTTAGATTTTGTGGGTTAGTTATTGAGTGGTAGATGGCATGAACATGGCTGAATGGAGTTCTTATTCCTAGATTTAATTTTGTCAGAAGTTTTAAACTGCTCTCATAGAGAGGGAGGGGCTTATGCGATCCTTAAATAGAAATATTCCCTAGAGCGACTCCAAACAAATCTGCGCTATATACCTGTATGTATCGATTAGATTCTATAAATATTAATGAATCAGGTATAATAGTTTGACAAATATGCAGAAGAATATGAAACCGAAAGTTCTGCTAGATTTATTCAATCTGATACATTTCTTATGATTTTAACATTATCTATAAAAAAAAAAACGGAAAAGTCGTCCATTTTGAAAATAATTAGAATTAATCAAATGAAAATTCCGCACAATTTGATAACCGGAATCAATATGACTGATTACTTTGGGAAATACGGGATGTTAACATAGATTATGTCAGAAAGTCCATATTGGAACTCCACGTTAAGGAATCTTCCAGTTTTTGTTTTAGTTCATAAACTTCTAACATTGCCTCCATACATCAAATTTGAAATCATAAAAGCTTTGTTTTTACGATTATAAATGACCTTGTCACAGTATCAGACTACGGAGGAGGCTTTGACATAAAAAAAAAATTGGGCTATCAAAATTCACTAAAATCAACTACGAGGATTTTTCTCCCTCCACGTGATGATAGTCAGCGAAGTCATCTCTAGTTATTTTAAATAAATAAAATGCACAATAAGTAAAAAGAAAAAATATGTTAAAACCCTTTGTATGTAACGAGGTCCCTACTAGGGCTGGAATAAAAGGATTATTTATTTGTTCTCCTTAATTTTGTCTAATGGCAATGTCAGGATCAATAAGGGACTTGTTTTCGCAGTAATTCTATAATCTTTGTAAATAGGGACCCAAACGATAAAAAAAAATATATATATATATATATATATATTATCTACATTATATGTAGGTAGGTATATATGTACATATGTACGGGCATACTTTGAGGCACAATTCGAAAACAGATTTCTTGTACTTTTCATTTGGGGTGAACACAATAGCCGTATTTTTTGCCAAAAAATCCAGATTGCATAGATCTCATGAAAAAAAAATCAAACAGGATTCTTTAGAAATATTATTTTAGCTGTTGGTAGTACTGAAATTGTTATAGGTAATATCACAACCTGAAAAATTATTTAGGCTTTTTTTGTATGTAAACTTAGGTACAAAATATTCCTCAATTTGGAAGATTTTTTAATACATATCTCTAAATTCTTTCGAGCAGGATACGCATAAAAAAGGCCCATTCACACTATCCATCAGGCTTCCGACAGTTAATCGCCATCAAAATTATTCTATAATGCACTTGAGTTGAACCATTCACACTATCCGTCACAGACACATCGCATTCACATCATAGAGTCACTTCACCTCGCCATCAGACAAATTTCGGAGAATATTTTAATTCTGTCGGCGATGATTCAGTGTGAATTAAGAACGTGCACAATGAATGACGACAAATTAATTAATTTAGTGCAGATATTTATCACTCAGCTATTGTGCACTCAACCAACAGCAAAGTTTTTTCATATTTTATAGATGTGATCTATTTTAACAAATTTGATTTTAAAACACTTCCCAGCATCGATTTCAGCTGAACTGAACTAGTTTGGTCTGAATACAATAAAAATTTACGGATGACTATTGAACGCTTGATGGATGGTGTTTATAGGGTGTTTCAAAAATCTTGAGTTGTTGGATTAATCTGCTGACTGAAGATCTGATCTTGAATCTTAAATAGGTAGGTACATTACAGAGAAGAGAAAAAAAATCTCCAATTTCATACCAAAATAGGACATAAATCCTTTGTTATCCCGACATCACCACATCCCCTTTCAAGTTTCAATGTGTGCGTAAGATACCTATCTACCTACATACATATATATTCCTACAATTTATATATTTTATCCTTATTTCCAGGGAAAAGCCAACGAAATTCAAAGAAATTAAACCAAACTATAAATTCAGGTAGAATTCTTTTTTTTTTCTGGAAAAATCCAAAAGAAATAAAAATTGATTTGTCTGGAAAATCATAACTACGTACTCTACTACATTCTATAGTTTACATCTAGTACCACAAAATTCAAAACGAAGAATGAAATTGATCAGACGAGTGTACAGTTTATTGCACGCCAGCCATACTCTCAGGGTCGAGCTAACACTAACTTGATGAAGCCAACCAACCAACAACTGCTCTGTACTGTACGCCGCCGACTGCTGTATATTATACATCTATGTAGCCATACCTATAAGCGCATAGTTAGTTCTCCATAAAACCGACCATTCAAAGCCGCCATCGAATCGGAGTGTATACATACTTACATACATATGGGGAGTTTGGAACAAAACTTGCGAGTAAAGAATTTTAGTACAATCCGCAGCCACAGGATGAGAGATTATGGGAAGAAAAACTAATATAAAATAAAAACAAGGCTGACGTAATTTCAAAATTAGACATAAATTTGCTATATGGGGGCCTATTGCTATCAGCTACGAAATAAATGCGATTTTTTTCCTTTTTTATTTATTCAAACCAACAGACAGAAAACATGTCGGTTGTCGGTTCACACAACACGCCTAGTATCATACATCACAATCTCACGACGGCTGAGATTGAGTGAGGGGTTGGATTAGTCATAGATTATAAGCTGAATTATGACTAAACACTCTAGCCTAGTCTACCACATGGTTTTGATCTATTATCGGGTATATACGAATGAATTGATTTTTTTACCTTTTCTTTGTTAATTCCATTTAGGTTTGCAGCACTTTTAAATAAAAAATCCAGGAATTTCGCCGTCCTGCTAATTTCAGTATTATTGTTGTGTAATGTAAATATATGACGTAGGTATATATCCGTTAGAAATCCCTTTGTTGTTGTGTAAGTTTACTTGAATTAAAAAATATCTGTACTCCGTCCGCTTGGATAAGTTTCAATAATTAACATAACACACAAAAAAACATTGAAATAACGAGAAATGAAAACCACACAAAAAAAAACGCACTACCTCGACATTATTTTATTGCAGCAGCAAAACTGAGGCTTTATTTTATAATAAAATACTTTTTTTCTTTTAAACGAACGACACAGCCGCCACACCACGAACGAACGAACCGTTTTTTGTGCACCTTTTTTTCAGTAATTCGCGTATCAAAAACACCACATCGTGAAATTTTTTTTTAAACAAATTAATTATGATTATTATTATTATTGCATGCAGGTTTCCTCAGTGGATTTTATGCGAATAAATGCGTACACACATTATATATGTATCTCTCAGGTCAGTAATATAATATATATTTTACAATTATAATATTTAAAACGGAAAATTTCAGAAAACCGCCCAAGTAATATGAACGAAAATTGAGTCGATCGATTTTTAGCTGATTATTTTTTTTGCTTCTTTCTTTCTTTCTTTGTACAACAACAAATTGGAGTCACATAAAGCCTACGAACGACACAACGAACTATCCCAGCAGGCACGCGGTTAATTTGCTCTCACACGAACGACTAAATCAACGGTCTGCCGCATAGACTCAACGAACCTTCCTTTCCAAGAATCAATTGAACAATATCTAACCAATACATTTATGTTTGTCACACACCAATGAAAATTTACAATCAAATTTAAACTGTGTCCGTGTAATGTGGCCACCAACACGACACACAACGACGCGACCTGGCGAATAGAAGTGCGCGAGCATGGCTTGGCAAATCATATGCTGAGAAGTTGAACGCAAGGCCTTTGTGTGCTATGCTAAGCAAACTAAATATCGGCGACGGTATACTACTACTAGTATGCCCTCGTCGCTAAATATGTTTTATGCTCGCATAAAAGATATCCGTTCATTGGTATGAGTGCAGCATATTCGCATATAAATACGCAGTTTTTATATGAATTTGTATATCATATATCCAGGGGTAAAACACCTTTGTTTCCTGTTGCCTAAAACTACAAGTCCCTCAATTTTATAACGAACTATTTTTAATACCAATACCTATATATACATATGTACAAACCCATATTGTTTTTTTTTTTAACAATTTCATTCAATTGATATGTAAACTAATGCTTTTAATATCAGGTGTTTGCATTCAATTTTACACAGAAGAAAAAAAGAACAATTTTTTTTTGTATAGCGTTTAAATAAACGGATACCACCACTGTCTGTCTATATCATGTCGAGAAATTGAGAAGCTGTTCGCGCTATACAGTAACACTACACCACACCACATCTCAAAGATGTTCGACGGCAGTTACCTCTTCTTATCTTCCTACCTTTTTGTTGGTTACGTTTTGACTTTAAGAGGAGGAATACATCTATAAATAAAAGCCCCCAATACATAGGAGGTAAACTTACATTTCTTGGCCTTGAACTCGACAACCAAAGTGTACGTTGCTGGTTTAGTGGTTTGTGACGTAATTCTCTCTCTTCCAACATGTTTCAAACTATTTTCATCATAAATGAATGAAAAAAAAAAAAAAAACGCGACAACGACCGAGCAAAATAATTTGTCGATATCAATCTACCTACCTAGGTAATACATATATACATTCCTACAAAAAAAAAGTACAAAATTAATGGACGAAAAAATTACATTTTGTTAGTTCATCTTCGTCAAGGATGCTATCACAGGGGGAGATGCTATTGACTTTTGTTTTTATAGAAATTGAAAGTAAATGGCGCTTACCATTGTGAGTGAGTAGCACAGCGAGCAATATATGAATTTTGTTCATTATTCATTGATTGCTTTAGTAGCTAGCGATGATAATATACCAGATTCCGGGAATGAAGGGACTACCAAAGTATAAAATAAAAACTTGAATCCCACACCTAAATCCCAACCATTTTTTTTTGTTAGTTTATACTGTCAGCTGTCATAATTTTGCATCTTTCACAAATCACACAAGCAAGATGATGCTGCATTTATTCTCTATTTCTAAAGAAATTAAAGGATACCAACTTTTACCCTGTTTTACAGGCCCGGTCCTTTTTTCACTTAAGTTTTTTGAATTGAATCATTTTAAAGAAATTTACACGTTTTTATAAATTCAAAATAAAAAAAATCACTTAGTAGACGACGACGACATCTTACTGGGGCACCGCACAACGCACCTTGATTGGAGTTATAAAATTAATATAAAGACGCAACAGCACCGAGCAAGATGCACAACGATTAGCAAAACGTAAACGAGCAGCAACTCTGTCTTTTCTCTGTTCAAGTCATATATGCAGAGGGCCATGAACTCAAATTTAAACTTGAAAGTTTTTTTTTTTATCTTAAGGAAGCGTTCAGCTCTTTTATGAAAATGTTAGAAATTTTAGCAAAAAAAAAAAAAAATTACTAAAATGTCAATAACCAATAGTAAAGGCGGCAATGAATGAAAAGTTTATTGTGGTAACGGTTAAGGACAGCTGTTCAACTTTATAGGAACTAAGGAATTTAAATTTGTTTGGAGTGAATGGTCAGCAGGTTATGTGACTAATTAGAAGAAAAGCGTTAAATTTATGTATGTAGGTAATGCGCATGTTTCGTGGTAGGCATAATGATAAAATGGGTTTAGTGTTTGTGTTGAAAGAACGGCCGTCAAATGTCTCAGAATGACAACATGGAAGTAGAAAATAAACTGTCATTTGTGGATAGAATAAGGAAATTACATTCAGGCTCCCCCTCCTCCCTCCCGAGGCACTAAAAGCTGCACGCACACACTTTACAATCTTTAAAACAGTTTCTCAAATCGAGTAATTTAATAATTGCGCATAATATCGCATGTCCACCATTGAAGAACGCGAGCTGCATACAAGCTGCGCACGCACTTAGTTTCAAGTCAAGGCAAGTGCTTTTGCGTCTTTCAAAATTCTTCGTTGTCTTCCTTCTTTGGATTTAGTTTGATGATTTTTTCACATCCTTCGGTCTTATTTAGGGCGTTGGGGCTTACTTTGGCCCTCAGTTCGATATGATGTCTTCTCCTTCCTTCGTTTTGATCCTTGGTTTGGTTTTTTGTTTACTTCTCGTGTTGTTATTGGTTCTTTCTCTTACAGCTGCTGCGCCATATCAGCTGTAGTAAATGAATTTCCGCAAGAGTTTGTTATTAAATTTGAGAGGGACTGGGGCCGGCGGTAGTAAGGATTAGATATGTTTTGGGAGTTTTAGGAAGTTAAGGACTGGAAGGTTCCTATACTGGCAGGTTTTATCAGAGACATTCTCGGGTTCTTCAGGGGTTATCCCCTGTAATAATCCCCTTTAGTGTTATAGATGTTTTCTAGTATCCGGGTGTGTGAGAAGATCCGGTAAGTTGTTTATGAGTGGCTTTGGGTGGATAGGGATTTTCTCTACTTGTTTTTTCATTGGATCGAACAGATACTCATTGATAGGAGTTATATTGGCTGCCTCGTATAATACTTCGTTGCGATAGTATTTTCCGTTGGCTCTTCTATGGAGTTCTATGCAAGCTCTAAAAAACGTTCTTTCGAGCTTGCTAAGGCGGTCCATATAAGTGGGGGAAATTGTGTGCCATATGGGAAGGCAATAAGTGATGACAGGCCTTATTAGTTGCTTGTACATACATTAGTCTGGTTTGTGAGTCCGTCCTTGACATTGATTGTAGGGCTTATAAGGCTTTTCGCAAAATTGGCTTTGCTAATGATCGCTTTAGCATGGTTATTGAATCGTAAGAGTTCATGGAAGTTTACGCCTAGATATTTCGAATTATGCGTGGGCTTTATTTGCCGCCATTGTAGACGGCTGTAATTCGTTTGGATTTAGCGGCTGGCGGTTTCGCCGGTGCTAGGTTTCCGAATACAGGAGTCGAGCTTGTCAAGATGTAGGTTGACTTTTTTGACCGCTAAAAGCGGGCAATGAGATTTGGCGTATGTCATCGGCGAAGAAGAGAGTTGTGCCGCTTTTATTTTCGGGTTGGTCTGAGGTGTAGAGATTGAAGAGTATTGGGCCCAATATGGAGCCCTGGGGGACTCCTGCTGCAATTGTTTTGAGCGGAGATTTGTGATCATCGAGTTCCCCATAGAATTTCCTAGAAGTTAGGGAACTGTGGATAAGTCTGTTTAGGTGTGGAGGAAAACCGAATTAGTTTAATTTGAATATTAGCCCTGCCGTCCAAACGGAGTCGAAAGCATTTCCAACGTCGAGGAAACATCCGACCGTGCATTCGTTTCTGCTTAGGGCTCTGGTAGCATCCGTATGGAATTTTAATAGAGAATGGAACGTAGAATGTTAAGGCTTGAAGCCAAATTGCGATTCTTGGTGGATGTGCTTTTCTTCACAGGTAATTGTTATTTGTTGTTGAATAACTTTTTCAAAAAGTTTTCCCAAGTTTGAGATGAGGGAGATTGGTCTAAAATACTTAGTTTTCGCTCGCATAATGTATTTATTCATATCAGTAAGTTGGTAGCGGGCTAATAAGTACATATAAGGTGTCCCATATGTAGTCTTGGTACCCACAGGTCATGCTTAGACATGTAAAAAATTGTGGGGGAGGGGTTCCTAACGGTTTCCGAGATAACGGGCATTAAAGATATTTGGGTATATGTTTTTATAGATCATCCTGTAACTTCTTAACGTTACAGCGAAAAAGTTCAATAAATGCCAGAAAGTAGACAATTCTTTTGCGAATGAATTTTTTAAGCCAATTTCACTGGATATGTTCAAGGAAAAGTGCAAAAAATGCAGAAAGGGTTACATTATGGGTACATAGTGTGATAGGGGAGCTTTTGGGCTTCTTAAGTCCAAATCTAATATGAAAAATTGGTGATGATAGTGTTTTTTGATAAAAATAGTAGTTAAATAAAAAACCGAGTAAAAATTCCCAAATTTCAACTTTCTTGAGCCATAACTTTAAAACGAGGAAGGAGAGAGGGAAAATTTATGCCATTGACCATTGGTCTAACGATTATCAATCTATCTAAATTAAAATAATCATCATCATAGTTATAGGGTAATATAAAAACATACCCAATTATCTTAAGTCCCATTATCTCGGAAATCCCCCCCCCCCACCATATATTTTTTGGTTCTATAAGCATGACCTATCCATGTCCTTCGGGTACAAGGCCACATACAGGGCGTTTCCTGGAGAGTGGATCAAAGGAAATGAGGTGATTGTACTCATCTAGACAAACACGAAAATGGCATGGCAGGGAGTCCATCTCAACTATTTACAGTTACAGGGTGATTAAGAAAATATGCTAGTATTTCACGAAACTCCCCGTATTTTGAAAAGTACAGATTGTACGGTCACTATTAGATCTTATTGTATGTAGAATATCGTGGCCTTTGTAATTACTGCTCAACCAGCCCCGTACTCCTCTCCGGAATTACGGCGCTTTAAAATAACAATTTCGGATTTTTTTCTTATTACTGTATCGTTTTTTTTTTTTTTGTTTTAATGCAACCTTATTAATATAACTTTTGTTTAGAAGACTTGGAAAATATGGACGTCTTTAGGAAAAGCCTTGTAAAACATAACTATCTATATTAAAGTAAAGTTGGTAAACAACAAATAAGATTGGACAAGACGCTGTTGGACTGCTATAGTTTGTGGACACAGAAAATACTAGTCGTATGGAGGCTCAAATGTGTTCGATGACCAACGTATTTTTTTTTTCGGATTCATTAAATTCTGATAATTCTGTTTTCAGTTCCATATGAGCTTTCAAATTTGTCTCCCTTAACTTGATTCTTAATCAGCTCTATACTCCAGTCTAGGACCCAGGACTGTGGAAATATTTTTAAATGAACGTGAAAGTTCGTATAAACACAACAACGATGACGCAATTAAAAAAGCTCACAGATTTTTTTTATAAATCTTTCAATTTTTCACACTCCTCGCTCGCTCTCATGAACAGATTAAAATTACTCCGATGATGATGACATTTAGCTGCATTTTTTATATATTTTTTTTTTTCTTTCAATTAATACAAAATGACCTACAGTTATAAGGGTGAATTACTTCCTTATAACGATGAAGACTCTTGCTGTAGTAGCACTTGTCTTTTTGAAAATTAATTCGACTTAATTAAGATGGATACAAATGTGTGTACTTCTGGAGAAAGAATTTGCCGCGTATATAATTATCTCTTAATTGCGAGTTATACTTGAAAGATACGACAAAATTATCGGATGAAAATTTTTATAAGACCATTAGACTGTGAGTTTTATAAATTTGTTGGCATATTCTTTTTATACGTACATATGTATGTACAATCCTCCAAAGGACCTAATTTTCGTAGATATATAACATGATCATGCTGACAGTAGACACTGAGATTCATTTTATCTTTAGGATTTTTAAGCACTTTTATTGCTGATCGGATAAACAATAGTGCAAAAATGAATTCACTTTATTTAAAAAACAAAAAAAAAAAAAAACCACCATCATCATACTTTAATACCAAGAACGTGGTTCAAAAGAGTTGGATTGGCTCGATTGCCTGATCTAGGTAAGACAAATATGCTTTTCTTTTTTGTAGAAATTTAATCGAAAAAGAATTTGTTCGTAGAATGTGAGATTCTCTCTGCGGACAACAACAATCTTGACAACAATCGATAGGTACAAGATAATCTCACATATTACTCAGAGTACTCTTTTCATAGTGAAGTTAAAAAAGATCATTGGATTTAGATTATGTCTCTATAGATTGGAATAGGATTCCACACATAAGTACATGCTATGACGCGAATAATTATTACATTTCCAATTACCTTGAAACTAATAAATCATCAATGATCGCTAATACGATTTCCGGGTTTGGCCGGATGCATGAAAAAGTTCTCTCCTTCAGATCTGACACTCATATGTATAGAAAACACATAGGAGGCTAAAACTTAAGTGTAATTCATATAAGTGGACAGGAGAAGGACACATCGCATTGGCTTGTATATTGTAAGGTTGGATGCCTTTTAACTTTTCTACAGATCTATAGGTGATATACGTAAAAAAATATCCTGCCTGATACCCTATAAAGAAAGAGTACGCAGCACGAAACTGTTTCGTCGCAAACCGAGGTCACACCCTTCAAATCAATTTCGGCCGTACTCTGAAATATTGTGAATCTTTCTTAACCCGAACGATACAGATGTGGAACAGTTTACCATCTGCTATTTTTCGTCCCTCCTAAAAACTTGGGTTTGTTTAAGCTGGAATACATGTACATTATCGTATCCTTTTAACTTCTTCCTGTAAAGAGCCCCTTGTGCCAGTCAAACAGCTGTGACGTTAAGTCTGCCTTGCGATAGGTAATGGAAAGAGTTTGCTTCTTTGGTAAAGTATCTATTAATATGAGCATCAAGAAGAAGCGTATTGACATCTTCCTGTAGATCAGTTTCTAGCGGACTGCAGGAAGATATTAGACCGACTTTGTATAGATTTTTCTGCGAGAGGTACTATTAAGAAACGAGGATATAGATTTGCTTGCTATATCCCGTTGTAAGTACATTTTTTTTTTTTTAATTAGAGATTATACCGTATGCCTTACCTTGGAGGGTGTAGATGATGTGGAAAGCGATCTTCGGTGGATGCTAGCCAATTACTAATTGTCGGGGAATGCTCGAGTATAAATGTCAATGGAGAAGTGATTAATGCAGTTAGAGGCAATAATAATGACACAATGGATACCTACTTGGACTTAAAATAGAGCTGACCTACTATCTAGATCAGACGGCTCCAAATCTGAAGAAAACACCGGAATAGAAGTTTTTGGCGAGGTGCCTCGTATGGAAATTACTATACACCTTGAAAGTCATGTTACAGTTTTTCAGGCTGAAGTCAAGGTCATCCTTGAAGCGGGAAGTATCTCCTCAACTCAGACACTGAGAACAAGGAGATTCCAATCTGCTCGAACAGCCAAGTAGCTGTCAAGATCTTGTGTAAAACCCGTTACAACCTCCAAACTGGTATTTCAGTGTAAAACCATCTTGAATTCCCTCTCTCGGAATAACAGGGTACTAGTACTTTGGCTGCCAGGTCACAGCGATATTAGCGGGCACGGAAAGGTAGAAGACTTTTCTTGTCTTGATGCAGCATCGGAGGCATTCTCCTCCACAATCGGGATTGCACCAAAACACTTGGGGGTAGAGCTACAAAGGAACTGTGGGGTCGACCTAACCCAAGCTTAACGAAAAAGCTATTGGGAGTAAACAACACATCCCTGCGAGCTCTAGTGTCAATTCTCACTGGGCACTTTCTCCTCAATGGTGATCTACACAGGATAGGACTTGTTGATGATCTTGTATGCAGATGATGCGGAGTGGAATCCGAAACGCTGACCCACTTTCTTTGTCACTGTCCGGTTCTCTCAGGTAAGCTTTACATATTTCTGGGCTCACACCTCCTGGAAGAATTGCACCAAGATGGTAAGGAGAGTTAAGGGCCAATATTATAAGAGCGTCCGGCTGGGATCTGAAGGGTGAGCAATTGGCCTTGTTGTGGCCTATGTACCAGAGTCTCCACCTCAACCCCTTTTCAATCCAATAAAATCCAGATTCGGATAAAGTAGGTACTCGTTTTATTAAACCAAAGCTTGTCGTACACTTGTTGCACACTCAATGATCGCGAGTCCTTAATATTAGAAAGGATGTTTGATTGAAAAATAACATTGAACAGATCTAACAATTTTCAGGTGAATCAAATTGTTGCTTATCGGAATACAAAAGAGTTTCATGGTCTTTCTATTTTCTCCTCAGGAGAAGATACTGTGGATGTAAAGCTTGTCGTTGGCATAATTATTATTCACTGCAGGTTTTACGGTAAATTTTTAAAATTCACCAGGTGTACAATGAACACTTTTGAATATATACTCGTCTGGTAGAAGACAGACGACATCAGAATCTACTGTACTTTTCCAGTGCCCAAAAAAGAACAATGTATACTTACTTGGTTACTTAGGCCTCTGTGCTTGTTCATACCCTGTTCTTGCAGCGATATATGTTAGAATTGATGCCATTCATTACGCCCCGACTGGTCTAGGAGTCGAATCATATATATGCAGATGGATCAACTCAATGCTCAATAACCGCCTAATAAACGCAGAACTTGGTAGTAATAAGGTTAGTAGAAGGCGGCCATTGCACTTTATGTAAAACTATCTTCACATATGGTATTTTGGTGTGGTGGAATGCTCTAGAGAAAAAGACACACCTGAAAAGTTTTACTAAAATGTAGAGTGATGCCTGTCTAGGCATTACAGGTGCTCTTCGAAAAACACCAACGGCAGCAATCGAGATTATGCTCCGATTCTTGCCGCTCGATCGACACACATGGGAAATGTAAGCTGCAAAAAGTACACTAAGGCTTAAAGAGTCGCACTGCTGGATTACAGCAGACTTTAGCCGCAGCAGAATATTGAAGATCTGTCCTGGAGACTGTACACGGGGAGCTACGGATTACATTGTCCTGAGACTAGACTATCAGCTAACATTGTTGAGAGAGGAGTAATCGCGTAGCAAATGACTCTGACATATGTGTCTTCACGGACGATTCAAAAATTGATGTGGGAGTGGGGGCCGGGGTGTACTCAGCATTGCCTCAAATACAGGGATCGTACCACCCATCGAACTACTGTAGTGTGTTCCAGCGCCGGAAGTTCTGGCTATCTGCTGTTTACAACTATTGAAGTACCTAGCGATCAAGTTATCAGGATTTGTATTGACAGACAAGCTGCAATCAAAGCTCTGGACTCGAGTACCATTAGATTGCGTCTAGTACAACGGTGTCGCTGTAAGCTCGGGAAACTGGGTGCTAACCACAGAGTTATTCTCTGCTAGATGCATGTCAAGCAGAGGAACCCATAGGTCGGCCCCTAGAATCAGTTAAGAGGATTCTAGATGTACTGGCCTGTAAACTGGCAAATCGCAGATGGAAACAACTGACCACATGCGCAATCTCAAGACAGATTTGGCCGGAGATTTATCCTGTGAAGACTGAATCTCTGCTGAAGAAGAACCGTAATGATGTACGTAATCTTACCGCAGTTATTACGGGACACTGCCTCTTTGGTAAGCATGCAGAGCGCATACAAGCCCCATACAATGACTCCTGCAGAAGCTGTATGGACGAGGAAGAGGTTGAAAGCGTTCAGCACCTGCTGGGCGAATGCCCTAACCTTTCTAAGCGTAGGAGGAATACGCTTGATAGCTACTTTTCTGCAGACAAAAAGTTGAGGGACCTGATAAGGTTCATTAACTCTTGTGGCTGGCTTCAGCGCATCCCCTAGATCTAGGTATCTTTTCCAGGCAGAGTCCCAATAAAGTGGCATCACAATGGACTATAGATGGTCTAAGTGTGGTGTGGCTGGTCGTACATACTTTTATAATGGCCGTCACTCCAACCTACAGCGATAATAATGAACAGTAAAACCTTTTTAACAATATCCTTATTAAAAAATTCTCATGATTTATAATAAACAAGATTTGAATGCCGTCATTTCATTGAAACAATCTAAATTTAGTATAAATCCGGCTCTAAATTTTATGTTGCAATATAAATTATACATATAAAAAAAAAATAGCAGAAGAAGAAGAAGAAAAAACAAAATCCAGCCAGACATTCGACATCTTTACCTGAAAACTAAAAGTAATCACCACAAAACCGAACTATTCTTGGAAAGGCCTAAGAAGCTAACCCAAGGAAAAGATTAAGCTCTCAATTCAAAAGACCAACAAAACTATCAAGGCAATTCTTCAGGTAAAAATTAATACACACGTCCTGAAGGCAGAGGTAGTATGTACTAGGTACATACCTACCTACATACCTCTCTACCTCCTAATGAACCAAGCGAAGGTTATGGTTAAATCTCTCTCCATTCCGACGAATCTAGACGAACAGGTTTTTTCTTTGTCCCAGACTTTTGACACACAATAGCATTTTTTAAAGTCGTCATTTTTTTTTTATATAGGATCCACTTCCCAAATATATAATAAGTGAGAGATGGGTATGGGAATGGGATTTCTTATGTGACTGGTCGACAAGGCAGCCAGAAGTATTTACATACATATGAAGTATGCGATAAAGCAGTCGCACCCATATGCAAACAAACAAACACCATAAAGATTTTCATCTCCATGCTTGATGAATGTCTTTATTTTTCCTTTTTTCTTTAAAAATTTAAGTCAAATTTTAACAATAACTTCAGTTAAATATGGATTTTACCATAAAAGGGGGTGGGGGTCTGGGGGATACTCTATCATAATACGGAAATCTATGCTCATGCATTATTTCCCTTTAGTTTAAGCCTAAATTGTTTTATAACAAACCTAAAAAATTTGAACAAAATCAAAAATCAATATAAAGATGGATTGGTTTTGCTATGTGGTGCCGTGCCTGTACCATTAAGCAGCATCCGAAAATCTGGCAACATGACGTCTGGTTATAAGAAGGATCTCCTAGGAGGATATTATGCGGCAACATCGCGCACGTCTGGTCAAAAACGTATTCGGTTCGGGAGAAGGCACACAGTCAAGTGTTCCTATCCTATATATAGAAGAGCCTAGTGTAGTCGTCACAGCATAGCATAATATCCGTACTTGGGAAACCGACCCGAGCAGAGTTTACACGTGAATTTAATGTTTTTTTTTTTATATATACTTGCATACATCCATCCATACTATCAGGCCAAATAGTTATAAGGGTAACTGTACTGATACAAAAAGGAGTACAGGGAATCGGAAAGATGTGGCAAGCCTGCATTTATAATATTATCAAAATGCATACTGTCGTGTTTTACAGAGCGAACGAATGGATAATGCAGTTTACCTTCAAGAGTTTTGAAAATTCCTTCCCTCGATCCTCCTGGTGGTAGTAGTAGCAGTAGTAGTAAGTGGTAGAAGCGAAACAGGGGTCCTGTTTACGTTAGTGTTCTACTATATGTTCTGGTTCTGGCCTGCCCTGCTTGATGATAAGTTTGTGTTTGTGAAGCATGCGGCTTGAGCTATTTTGCGGAGGGCTTTGCTTTGCGTTGTTGTTGGTGTTGTGTGGCTTGCATGCTAAAGTGCGGACTGCGGAGACCGAAGTTCAGAGTACGTGAAATTAGTGGGGCTCACATTCAACACTTCTCAACAAAACAAATACCCACTCCGCAGGCAGGCCTTAAAAAAGCCATCCATATATACACGGGGTACACCGATGTGCGGTGAATGGGATGAGAAAAGCTGCCATATGGTGCCATTCCATTGCCGTTTTCAGAATATTCTCTACTCTAGCAGCCTAGCCTGGCTTGCTGCAGTAAAAAATTGTGGCCATTGAATTGAGAGTGCACTGAACGACATCGTCGTCAGTTGCGATTTCATTTTTCACATCGTTTGTTTATGATAAAACAGCTACAATGTGACGCACCCAGTTGGAATTTATTTTGGTATACCTAATTTGATTTCTTTTTTGCTATTAGAGGTATTATAGCAGCTGGTTAGATGGCGCTACTGCTGAAGTAATGATTATCCTTTAAGTCTGTGCTGATAAAGTTGTTTTTTTTTTTTTTAATAGCCAACTCATGAGGAATCCACAAATGGCCTTAGTGTTTTTTATGTTACACTTAACACTTGTTCTTAGTCGGCTCGTAATCTAGCGAATTTACAACTCAACTTCTTCACACTGGGAAACTAGGTTAACTACAAATCTGGATTGTAGAAAACAGATGTGAGGTGACTGCTTTATTGCTTTTTTCTTTTAGCTCCTGGAAGAAGGAATTTCTTATTTTCAAAACTCGCAAGTGTTTTGGGTATTTAAGGTTTATGTTATACCTATCTATATAAATAATGTAAAACAATATACCTACGAATTTATGTTTTGATTGTTTACATATAGATGTCGCTGTAGGAAATTTTGATGCCTCAGTACAGAGCTCCGAAACGGTTTGTAGATGACTGGATGTTTTTGTACCTTCTATATTACTAAGTTCATGTATGTATGTACTCTGATCCCGGTTTAGCGGCCAGTACAGCCATATCTCCCCCCCCCCCCCCCCGTCAGCCCTAACACAAGGAAAAACGTAGGTTTGGAATAAGCTGGGCTCATATTTAAGGTTTCTTCATCACAAGACAACACATAGAAATAAAATAAAAATCATAGGAATAATTCGGTGGAAGGATTTTAATTCATGCAAGTAAATCTATGCAAAAGAAAATGGAAAAAAATAACAAAATTATATGGATACCAATCGCTAATAGGATTTTTCTTAAGCGGTCTCTTGGTACGCTGTTGTTAACCAGACAAGCCTTTTTCAGGCTACCTTACCTTCCATTATTAGATTCATGATTGAATATTATCCTAGGCATAGTTCACAAAAGTATTGACGAACTATTACCATTATACTAGGTTAGGTCTACAAAAGTTTGACTGAGGCCGTCTATCTATGTAAGAAAGATATAAAGTGGCCGTAGTCTTCGTCATTTTCCAGGTGCAAAATAGATATTTGTGTGGAGTTACTCTTCGGCTAAAAAAAAATTAATAATACCTTATCTGGATCTACTGCGCATTAATAAATGAATAGAAAGACTGTAGTGAATGAACGAAGCAGGATGATATGTTGTGGAACTTTTCGGTCTTTATTCTTGGACCTTTGCTCTATCTCTAGGACCACTTACTGATTTCGTTTTCTTCTTAACAGAAGTGATGCTATGGATAAACATAACTTATTATCATACTTCCTTCACTCATTATACAGTGTTCCTATATTCTTTTAATAAATCGCAGATGGTGAAATTTTCTCACTGACTTTCCCTTCGGTAATATGAACGATAAGCGTGAATTACTCAGTGACATAACAATGACGATAACTAAAATTGTCTTTTTCATAGCTCACAAAACAAAAACTTCAACTCTTTGACTAGGAAGGCATGCAATTACTAAGGTACGACTAAAAAATTTTGATGTTTCCAATGAATATATTCGTTTCAATCATTGAGGTGACAATGTATATATAAAACAAGTAAAAAAGTTAGAATTCTATTTCCTTTTACTATGAAAGCACCATGTACCAAATTTCAGCTCTCTATCTCAACGCGTCCAAATATATAGTGGAAAACGAAATTTTTGTTTGGCAAGCCCACGAAGAAGTTGCCCGATTTGTCTCGTTTTTTAACTTAATTTTACTTTTTTCTTTTTTTTTCAAAGTCCATGTGCAAAATTTCAGCTCTCTAAATATATGCGTTCCCGAGTTATTGTGCGCACAGACGGACATGCAAAAATCAAAATAACTTTTAATATTATCCGTGGGTGTCCAATCCATTTTACTCTACCATCATTATTTCTGTGCGTTACAAACGGAATGACAAACTTAGTATACCCTATAGATTTCATCTAGGGATCTAGGATATAAAAATATTATGTCTAAAGAAAGTCCAGGATTTCTCAATCACATTGGCTCTTGGTGAGGCTGGAGTTAACTTCGTCAAGCATTACGCATTATCTTGATGGCACAAGAACTAGATATCGCATTGTATTCCAGAGCAGAGCATAGAGATCTTGAAATGGGTAGTGCATTCCGGAATGGAACACAAAATGTTTTAGACTATACAAAGAGAAAATTTTTCTTTAACATCAGTTTTCTATTCGCTTGATCGATCTCCTTAAAACGGCAGATGCGAGAAAATATGAATCACTCGACGCACTCATCATTTCAAATGTTGTGGTCCATTTTTGAATGGACCTCCCAGCCATATAAAATTTGTATCCTCTGGCTTTCGTATGGAATGCGTGATCTAATTGTTGTGACATCCTATGGCCTTATTCAAATTAGAGATATGATGACCTTTACGTGATTCTTCTATAAACATAGTACCTATGAACTGCAAATGAAAGATATAGAACCGTTCGTCTCATAGATTGACTCATCATTGTCCATGAGCACAACTCGGCGAGCTTGTAAAAATCAATAGGTCCGGTTGTTTATACTTGAATTTGTACAAACGGTGCAAACTGTCTTCTATAGAATGCAGGTGTCGAAAGATGAGCTCAATATAGTCTTTCTTAGCTGTGTTTTTCGAGGAATTACATTGTAAGGAAGGAATGGATGGCCGAGCATGGGACTATCTATCGAATTTTACATTAAGCAATTTTTTTTCTTCTGAGAATGAGTGTTAAGACTAGTTCGGCACTTTACACTTTTCGGAATTTGAGATATATTTGGCCAAGCAAAGAATATTTTTTAGCCCAAAAAATTACTAAACAGGAATCTCCTTTTAATACCACCCAGCTTTATAGCGTACTGATTAGTTGCTTCCTCTATCATTCACTTGAAAAGTTTTATGATTTCAGATTTAAAAAAAAAAAAAAAAAAAAAACCAACGATAATTGGGGTTCAAAGAAAAAAAATCTTTAACTTTCTAAAAACCCAAACTAAATAGAAAAATAAAACAAAAATCTTTCATACCAACCAACTCAACGGTAAGATAAACATATACAGAGAGAGCTCCGAGATTTAAAAAAAAAAAACCATCAATACCCTTCCATCTATATTTCCATGACCTTGTTCTAGCACATTACAAACAATCTATAAACTAGCAGGAGCCCTTTCCCCGCACACAAGATGCGATGGAAGGAAAACATTCTTTTTGGGCGGCTTAAATTACTTTTTACACAACGACGATTATACTTACAATTTTCTGTGCATTGACCTATCATAAGAAAACCAGGCGTGGGCTAGACGATAGACCACAAGATCATAAGAAACGGGATGCTATTCAGGAAATTCCGATAAATTTTCATAATTTGTAAATATTACCAATTTCTATGAAAGCTTTCCTGTCCATAATTGACATTTTTTAAGAATGTTCTAGGTAGGACTAGGTAGGTGTAGGCAAGTATGAGAATTATGGTCCATGCTACCACCGCGCCACATTGATGAACAAAGAGAAGTTTGCATTCCGTCGTCCGGCCATGACAAAATCGAACGACAGGCGGCAACCAATCAAGTGACCAACAACGACGTGTTGTTGTAGTTCAATAACATTTTGTTTACGATTATCGAATTCATGATCATATCCATACATGCCTACCACAAGTCCGCTTTTATAAGTATAACTATACATATAGTCTCTACATACATACATTTCCAAGCAAAATACTCGACAGATCCCCAAAAGGTATATGAAATCCGCGAAAATCTTCTCACACATTCAGCAGCATGATCTTCGGCAACACCACAGAAGTAATGTGAACAAACGTAAGAATCATGATCAAGAAAAAACAAAAAAAAAAACAAAATACCGATAAAAAAAAAAAAAGAAGTTGAAACACATGCTAGCCACAAAACTATGAGAAGTTCAGGGTCGTCCAAGTTCTTATAGTGTTATGGCTGTCCCACGGCGATCACGGCGATGATCTGTGTTGACGGTGCACTTGAAGAATTCTTCTCCTTCATTTCATAGCTAGCTAGTCTTACGCTTGTGAGCCTGTTTCGATTGTGTCTGCTTGGCTTCTACTTCTATACCTGCGGTGATCAGGTTAATGTTTACTCCGTTCTTGGATTGCCCGTTGTCGTACAATTTTAAGTTCTACGACGTTGTTGTGGCAAGGCGGCGGCGGCTGCGCAGTGTGGATATTTTTTTTTGTTTTTTATAAGGAAAGAGCCGGTGCGGCCAACAAGATCCGAGACAAAGAAAGCAATCAGTTCGCCTGCGCGTCTTTCCTCTTCTTCGTCGAAAATTGTTTTGTACTTTGCTGGCTGACTGGGGTCTTATCTCCACCAATATAATAGTGTCAGTCAGCGGCCAGCGTATGTATGTATATGGTGTTGCATGACTTGAATACACCCGTCTTACCCTTCATATTCGACGTTTTCTGCGCACCACCGTGCGCTGGTTTTAAGTATAGTAGGAACTAGTTATTATGATACGTATTCTAGAAAAAAAAAACATTAAACAAGAACCAGAGATCATATGATGTGAACTTTCCGAGAGACTTCATTTGTGTCTTAGATCACAAGTTCCCTTGATCGTTATCCAAAAATTCAAATGCCAAGCAAATAAGGAAATAAGCTGTAACCGGTTTTGTTCCATTAACAAAAAAAAATGGAATCGGGTCCCCCCGAGATAAATTATTTAGTAGCTGTAGACTTTTGTGTAGCAACACTACTTAATAACATCGTTGTCGTAAGTTTTTAATAGGTAAAAGAATATAGGTAAATTTACAAAAGATTTTTGTGTTAAATGTTGTTAAAATTAATCCAAAGGCGGATTGCGCAGGGTGGCGGCGATAAAATACCTACAAAGAAGAATTGCGGTAGTTATGCGGGGACATAATTGCAATTTTAATATATTTTCTGTTTACTTTCAACAACATAAAAACTATTTCGTGTATGATATTTTTATATAAAACAACAATTCTGAAATTAATTTAATAATATTCAAAACAGTTCTTGTTGTTGTTATAACTATATTAAATCATTGCAATAAAAATTGTTAAAAGATGATCGATAGAAGGAAATTTCTATGGGTCTTTCTCCGGTAACAGTAGGCGTGAACATAGTTTTTAAAGTCAACAAAATTTCTTTTGTCCCAATGTCTAGAAAGCAAAAATTTCCCTGATAAAAAAAGGAATCTTTTAATTTTTTTTAACTTTACCTAACGGTAAATGGATGAACGGATTGAAGAGTGGTTGAGACTCCGACTGAGTCCCTGGAACGTAAGCCACAACAAGGCCCATTGTTCATCCTCCAGACTTATGAGCAATTGCTCATAGGTCCCAATCGGAACCTCTTATTGGCCCCAACCCTCCTTTTACCGGCTTCATTTAGTTCTTTCCAGGGGGTGTGAGACAAGGAATCTATAACGCTTTCCTGATAGGGCCGGACCATGACAAAGAAAGTGAGTTTCGGGTTCTTCTTCCGCATATCCTGCATACAGGATCATCAACAAGGTCCATCCTGTGTAGGTGATCCCTGAGAAAGGAGTGCCCAGTGAGAATTGACACTAGAGTTTTAACTCAGGGTTGGCTTGTTTAGTGTAGCGGTTTTACCCGAAAGGTCATCTAGCCAAAGACGACTGTGTTGGCGCTTGGCGGTCAGCCCAAAACGAAATATTAGAGGTAAGGTGTTTTGGTGCAATTCCGATGGTGGAAGAGGATGACTCCGAAACTGCACCGAGATGAGAAAGCTCGTCCGCTTTTTCATTCCCGTTGATATCGTTTTGACCTGGCACCCAAGGAACGACCTGTTAATTTTCCAAGAGAGGGAATTCACGGTGGTTTTTACATTCCAATACCAGTTTGGAGCAAATGGCGATCTTCTTGTTACAGTTGAAAGTATAAAGTATAAATCAGTTTTCAGCTGTTTAGCCTGTAGTTAAATCATAAGCTTTCCACACGTTTTAAAAGCCTTTTGCCAATATGATATTGACAACCTAGTAGTTTTTGGAACAATGACGATCTTAGAACAATACTGTAATACAATTTACTGATCTGATAGAATAGCGCACTGAGTTTAAAAAGAGTTGTATTGCATTGCACTGTTCTAGCAGTTTGTGATACAACCTCCTTTGCCTTACTTGTGTTCTTATCTTGGTCGTCAAAGTAGATAGCAATTAAGGATATTTCAGATGGTTTAAAGGTTTAAAGGAGGGACTCCGAACCGATAAAATGTATGTTGGTTCGGCACTGCGGTGAAGAATTATAGGAGAAATTGAATACAGTACAATGATATCAAGAGAAGGTAAGTGCTTGGGATTTCTTTCAAATAAATATATTATATTATGTAATAAAAAAGTTGAAGACATTTTTAAGCTATCTACGAAATGATGTTTTGCTGAAAAAAAAAATAAATCTTTTTGGAACACAAAAATGATTGCAGTTCATATGAAGATAATTCTACCCGAAATCTTTTTTATATGTGAACTGACTCCATATAAGCAAAGCCACACTTGACCAACAAGAACACTACAAATGCAAGTCACTTTCATATAGATTGGAGCTATATAATAAGTAGTTGAGATCTTTTTATTGTATGTATCCGTGCTACTTATCGTTAAACTCACTTATTCGTGATATCAATTCTCACCACTGAGATTGGAAAAAGTTTGCTTTATGCAACAATCACAAAATTTACTAGACATTTTGGAATCTATGTCGAGTTTTCTGATTGTTGACCAGAAATAATTCACAGAGATGTGCAACTACATTACATAGTGTTTAAAATAAAATATTTATGTGTAAAATTTAACTCATCAAGACTTAATGGCGACTTTTCAGAACTGCAGCACATAAAGTTAAAAAAAAAAATAATTCAAAAATGGTTTAAACTTTTCAATTTTTGCATTATTATTGATGGAGTACCTCAAGGATCAATACTGGGTTCACTAGTTTTTTTTTCAATTTACATCTATAACTAAGAGAAATCATAATTTTTAAGTATAATAAATAAATAAAGTTTCACTTGTAGGTACGCAAATCATATGCACTTGATTTGAAAAGCGTTCTAAGGAAAGCCACTCGTAACCGCATAGAATACATATATAAATTTGGGGATATCCATACATGCATATGAATATTTATTTTCCCCAAAAATACGAAATAAATCTTTTCTATATCTGAATATTTATAATCCATAAAGCTCAAAACTTGCCTACAACTGAGAAGTCAGATTTTTAAAGCACCTATGTAGCTGTACCCCCGAAGAATACAGGAAAATTTCAATTCCAGGACAAAGTGACAATTAAAAAAAAAATAGCTTAAAGATCCAAAATTTTCTAATAAATTTCAATTGAAGCTAAAAATCATTGAGAAGGATATTATTGCATATGTTTGTAAGTACGTCAATGCCCTACTTAATTTTTGGGGGAGTCAAGGCATCTTAACAGATTTCTTATGTATCTACACCTACATACATATGTATGTACTGAAATCCTCTTGATCTTCGTAAGGATAGCAGCAACCGTAAATTCGACTTACGTGTATATCCTCTTTAAAGAGGAAGCGATATGGGGAAACATAAGAGCTGTCTCAGAATAAGTATCTTATCAATGTGGACTTTACTTACACGTCGTCGATACCCCAGAAACCTTCAGGCAGGAGAATTTAAATTTGATGCTCTGAAATACAAAGGATTTCATAGGCGTCGCCATAGTATCGATTTTTTTCACTGTGTAAAGCTCTGGCTATGTATGAGTGTGATATTTTCGGGTGTGTGTGTGTTTATAATGTCCTTATGAAATTTTGCTACTGGCAAACTATAGAGGTACAGGTACATATAAAGCTTTTCACGTGCAGTACAGTTTGATTTATGGATCATTTCCAAAGAAATATAATTTTTTTTTGTTGAGAAAAACATGGTCTTTTTGAAAGTTGTTGGAGAAGGAGGAGCAGCAGGAGGAGGGGGAGGAGGAAGAGGTGAAGGCTGGATGGATTTTGTGTATTATATACATTGAAGGAATGAAAATAGCTTGAAAATTCGCCTGTAGGTTTGAAAGTTTTATGAATTTTTTGTGAAATACATATAGCTTTAAATGGACAGAAATTTTCTACTTTAAAGACAAAAAAAAAAGTATCTATATTTTCCCAATTTTATTAGCACTAACTTTGAATTCTTGGACAATTTTAGAAGACCACCATAGATTATCTATAAAGAAAAAAACAATGTAAGAAGAAGACCAAGCGGCCTATTGCGTGAAACCATACGCATACAATTTAATAAGTGTTCAGGGGCAGACTGCACTGTATACTAATTCCTAACAACAAATGGAGGGAACCTGCCATTGTTTGTTCAGCGTGTTTCGTATCTGTTCGAATAATTTTGCAGCAAGACTGAACCGATGCTGTTTACTACAAACATTATTGTGACTGACTGCCATCTATATATCTTAAATATGTACATTCCTATATCTTCTAGCTCCTGATTTACACATTACAAATCAGGTATTGTTCAGCCCGGTCAGCCTTAAACAAGAGTCAGGACCAAAATATATGGCCATAGTAATATCCTTAGTTTATTGCCAAGTGAACTGGTTTTAATTTCCACGGACTTACATATCTTTCACACTTCTTAGCTACAGATAGAAAATTACGAAATTCTGAAAATTTACATTAATATACACTGCCTAAGCTACGAGGAGATATACCTAGTCAGTGATCTCCAGGTTTATAAAGGATATTATCGTCATTTTCATTTTCAATTCCATAGAATGGATTTAACTTGATCCACGTACTTCTTTGCGTACGTGCACAACGAGGCGAGGCAAGGCAAGGCCAGGCGAGTCGAGGCTATATCAAGCGTTAAGAAATAAAATGTTGCACGCTATACTATGAGTGTTCTTAACAATGCTGTATCGCGTCCCTCAACTCTTGATATAGCCTCGCCTCGCCTTGTTACGCACATACCCTTTATGATATATAGGGGAAAAAAAACTGACGATCAGGTCATATGCACACTGATGTATCAAAATTGCAACCATACAATCGTTGTCGAACTTTCAAAATCACACAAAGATTTTATCGGCGTTGAGTGGAAATTATTGGTAAAGAGCCGAGTTTTCAAGTGTAACTTAAAATTCATTAAACCCATTGCTGTCATATTAAAACTTACATTTTCTACCATTTCATGGCTTATGAAATTGATAAAGTTTTCCTGAAATTCCTGGAGAATGTTGAAAAGACCAACTATATCCTGTCTAGGTACCTACACTGGTTTCAAGTCTTTTGTCATTAGAAACTCAAATTATTTCATCAAAAATTCTTATTATTTTACATACATTACATTTAGGTTCCATATGAGTTTAAATAACATCGGCCCAATCTCATGAACAACAAACTTATTCAAATATTTTAATTTCAAAGTTTTAATCCGCTGCAGGCCTTTAAACTTGAAACATACTCCACCCTCAGCCACACAAATTAATATGCTCTCTCACCCATGTCCATCCAGATGAGATAGAAGTTTCATTGCTGCCGCAGGGTTAACAAAAATTTTAGTGTTTACAAGATGTGGAAAAAGAGTGGTAGATCGCAAAAGGACAACCATCACCCTTACCGACAATAAAAATATATTTTACTGCATATAATACAGTTTTTGAAAATTAAAGCATTCCCGGAACATACCCTTACTAATACACTATCAGTCCATCCTCATGCATAAATACAATATATATATGTATACATATATAATGGATAGGTATCCATCCATGCAGGTTTTAAGTTCATATCGATTTTAAATTTTACTTCCAGCGATTTCGTTTATTACTCTCTCGGGCCATAAAAATTTCATTTTGGTTTGAAATGCACTAAATTTGGCATCTGGTGCACAATGTGCACTGTGTTTTCGGATGCACTAGAAACTATGTAATGTTGATACCTACCTACCGACTTAAGTGAATTAGGTTTAGGAATTAAAAGTATTACAAGCTCCTGAGCGCTAGGAAAGATCGGACTTTATGTTTCTAGTAGGTATGTGGTTTGTATACACATATCTCATGCTGAGGTAGAATAAATTCCATATAGGTAATATGTATTTAGATACATGACTGGTGTGGTCGCCGAACTTAAGCCACACAAGTTAACTAGAGCATAGCAGGGTTTTACTATAAGTCCACCAGAATGTTGTAGTTTATTTAAAGCCATTGGATGGATGGATATATGTATGCAATTTTTCATTCTAGCTGCTCTGAAGTTGAAGCAAAATTCTTATGTTTTTGTTATTAAACCTATCTCACCATGTCTGTTGTAAATAAACTATTAAGAAGGGTAACTTAAGAGTTTTGAGGGAAAAATTGCGTAGAAAATTTAGATAATGGTAATGGAAGAAAAACTCATAGGGAAGAATACAGAATCTATAGTGCAAAGTGTGATTTAAGCTCATACATAATTTTTAGATCGTCCACTATTGAATATCGTGACGAATAAAGTAAATGAAACACAGGCTCTTAAAATAAGGGAGTAAAGAGAAAAGCCTAGTTTTAAATATTGTATAAATCGATCACATTCTCCATCAGTAAAATAATCATTAAAGGTGTCCTTGTACCTATATTGAATTCGTAGGAACTAATCGTTTTCCGCAAACTGGGTATGTATTCAAGAGGCTTAAAGGAGTTGATGTTGCCAAATTTGCTGGTCCTGCCTGATATCCCCCTTTCTACTAAAAAAAACTATGCTTCCTCTATATTGGATAATGTTTTGTGCAGTATTTCTTACATATTTACATGCAATTTTCCAAAAATGGGGGGGGGGGGGGCAACCCTACGTACTTGTGAAAACTCTATTGGTAGGTAGAACTCTAAATCGTCATCCCCCCCATTAACAGTCCCGACATGAAAATTACTTTCGCCAAGGTCAAGCCGGTCGCTCGTAAAAGGCTCGTGTTGCGGATCGAGGATTATAAAAATTGTTCAAGCCTTAGCGAGCCACTTGTGAAAGGCCCCGTCGCGGCTTTAACATTGCAATAAGCCGCTCATGGCATAATATTCCTACAATGTTCTAACACAAATCTCGAATCGAACTCATAAAAAAAATGTGGTAAAAATTGAGATGTATTATTTTATATTTTAAAATGTTTATTAAGCTTTAGATTATTGATTATTTAGAACCTAAATTGTTTTTCAACCAAGAGGATAAACACATGTAAGCTTGTATTGTTGCCCAACCTGTTTCTTTTTTTTTGTAATGATGAGGGGCTGAAAACCAGGTTACTTGGGACAGTCACATCAGCGACTCTTATTCTCCCCATTGTACATAATAATTAATATACGAGGTGTCTAGAAAGCGTATATACCTAGAGTCAGAATTTTCGTCACAAGAAATGGCAACGCTGTTTTTCTTACAAAAGGATCAAATTCTACCTTGGGCCAAGGTTTTTATAATGACATAAAACATTTTTACATTAGACTATCAAAGATGAACTCCGTTTTTTTATGGTAATCATGGTCTGGCACAAGCTTGTAGGAAATGTGACAACAATGAACGATTCTTATTAACACTTAATGATGAGAAATTTTGGTAACATAATTTAAATTTGAATCACCAAACAATTTGTTCATGACATTTTGTCCGAGGACTTGAGTATGAATAAAAGAGGCACATAAAGAAGCAGAAAAAAGAACTTATTGGATGATATAATCCAGATTGCTTCAAACATACTTCAAACAGGTCACACAAATCATGAATGTTTGGTCCGCACGGCGCGCGTACAAAAAAAAGCACACGTCATGGTTGCGTAATTCAGTATTACTTCCAGAAGCAGTAGGAGGGGTAAAAATTTTTCCGTCAGTGAGTGACTTCTCAAAGAGACTAATATTTATAAATAATAAAATTTTTTATCAAAATTTCTCACATCACTTTTCATCTTATACCTATGACACACAGATAGTATAGGTACCATGGTTCGGATACCATTCTATTATTTTTGAAGTACAACTGAATTTTGTAATATGAGTAGGTACATAAAAAAATTTCATTTTGACGGATGTCATTAATTAGGTAATTTTGGCACTATCAAAAAGTGGCGTTGTAATCATTAAGAAGTTCCGTATACCATGGAATAATATTGATACTAACTTTGTACCAGTTTGCTCAGCTAGTTATAATACTGGTATGAAACGACACACACGTGGTTTATGCGTATACATACTATGATGGTATTTGTACCAAATTTGTACTATGTAGTTGTATGTCGTTGATATTAGGATCAATTTCATTAGAATTATTTCCAAATCTAAACGTTACATTTCGCGACAAAACAATCCAGACTTTTTCCCCTGCTGTTGTAGTAGTCTCAACTCTCAAGTTCATTCAGAGTTGATTAATTGTACAGCACGACAAGATCGATCGATAATATTTTTATGTACCTCTAAACTCAGCCATGATGGATCATGATTTACAACTACAACAACAATTTTCGTCTTCTACACATAATTATAGAGACCCAACTGAAAAGATATGAAATTTTATTGCATTACATGTGATGATTTTTTGATAAATAATACAACAATGTCAGTTTTGTACAAACAACCACCAAAGCAATCAGCTGATTCTAGATAAAATCATGGAGTTCAAGGCTAACTAATGAGATAATTTTTTTTACACAATATTTATCTTCTTGTTATAAAATCACAACATATTCTATGGTAAAAAAAACTCCTTCATTACCTAATATCGGCCCAAAATAATTTGTCCTGAAGTAAAAAATTTGCACAAATTGTTGCCACAAAGCCTAGGTATTTTTCGATAAGATTAGGGAATATTCCCTAAAATGAAAGGAATATTCCCTAAAATGTAGGTTTTCTTTCCCTAAATTTTAGGGAGTATTCCCTACATTTCAGGGAATAGTCCTCATATTTTTTACAGTGTACTTTAAAATATGTTCAAAATTAATTATTCAAGTCTAAGTCTGATTATAGGAGACTTGTTTTCTTGGTAATATAGATAAGGGCTAGATTCGAAGAAGAAACATATTTTTTTTGTGTCCAATAGATGGATGAAGTGAGCACAAAATTGTTTTTTTTTTTTAAACAACATAACACCCCCAATGATGAAATTTTATTCTCTCGCCTTGAATGCGCACTATCAGCAAAATAAACTTCATTTCCACAAGTGATAGCAGCCATAGGAAAGGAACGAATCAATGTTGCAGTGGCTTGAATGATTTGGCGCGGGTTCTGTGCAGATGAGCCCTTTTCTGCATTATCGTAAAGGTGAAATAAAAACAAAAAACGTTCGTCGACTAGACGGATAGGGATGTTATTCAGTATTCTGAAGAAAATGGTACATAAAGCATAGACTCGTCGTACTACCGCATTCATCCGAAAGAGAAAGAGAAATAGAGTGTTGATGTAAAAATTTTTGGCAGCATAAATTCCTTATTTATTTTATTATTATTATAGATACATATGAATGCACATATATTGTACGTAAGCGACATTTATACATTCTACACCCTTCGGGAGAACTGCATAAAACTGCTCTTTTATTCAATATTACAAACGCAGTGGCGTTGGATTTTTTTGTTCTGCAAAAAAGGAGGGGGCGACTTCAGTAGTAGCAGCAGCAACAGAGTTAGGGAGCATCATAGTACAATAGTTTTGTAATCTATTCTTCGACAGTAATTTATGATACCCAAGCGTAGGAAGTTCGTAGAAAGTTGCTTGATTTTTCTCATCTCTTATTTCCATGATGTTGTCAGTTTTCTTATCAAATCGACAACAACAAATTTTAATGTGTTGCTTATCACTTGAAAATTTAACTTTTTTTTTTTTTTTTAGATAAGACTATATTATGCGCAACTCTCGATGAGAGTGAAAACTAATTAGATGCGGAAAGTGTTTTTGCGCAGTTTATTCACCTTAGAAGAGGGGAGCAATTAAAATTATCAACAAGGGAAGTTTACTTTCTTGAGGAACTACAATTTGAGCAGACAGAGGCGGCAGTAATGTAACAGCCGCGTTGGCGCTGTTATCACAGTTCGAATTACTTCTTCTTTTATTATTTATAAGTTCATTTTAAATGCAATGACCACACAGTTGGTATGTCAAGCAAATTTGAAATACGTTTGTAGGTCACACACTGCATACGTTTTATTTTATAGTCATCAAAACTCTGAATAACCTAAAAATGCATTTCTAACACATAAAAAACACCTCACAAAGTTTACTATAATAGCTTATTTTATGTGTATAGAAATATTCATCCATTTTGGCTGTAAAAAATATAGAGATGCCAGCCAAAGTACTATGTATAATAATATAAAACTTTGGCAACATGGTAAATAAACAGAACAGAAAGTGCTTATCCTAAATGGCAGGTGGTATTACAGGTAGACAAAAAAATATTCTTTTTGCGACAGAAACTCACTGGTCCTGGTGGTGTTTCAGACATCTGCCAGGCCAAGCCAATGCCTTTCATCATGAAACATTGTGAAGATAGGTGGTAAGGTAGGTAGGTAGGTAGGTAGGTAGGTAGGTAGGTAGGTAAGGTACGAGGTAAGGTAAGGTAAGGTAGGTATACATATGTAATAAGATGTGAAAATGTGCACAATAAGAAACATCTGCAGTCGACGATGGCAACGACAATCATCGCACTACCACCACCTGTTAAATGTGATTAAATTTTGGAAAATATACTACTTTTCCTTTGGTCTGAATTTCGTGTGTAATATGCTTCCTTATTATATGTATACCTCTACCTGGGGTAACCTAAAACTTCTGAAATGTGATAACAACATAAAAGCACACAACAGATATCGATAAAATACACATTTGGGGAATATTAACAGGATGAAAACTCGGGCATTATGGAAGGAATCATGGGAACTGATGTAAAAATTTTCTATAGTGTAGTCTAAAAAAAAAGGAACTCTGTTATGTCTCTGTATCCAGCAAAACCAGTTTTAAACATTTTTGCTGCAACCAATTTAAGGTATGATAGTCATTTTACGATCTATTGAAATTGATGAATTTTGTCCCATTAATCGAATTTGGGACCACTCGGAAAGTTTCATTTTCTGTCTAAACTTTAATCCATATGAGTACACTTCTGCGAAATCCTAAACAGTATCCAAATTTGCAAGCTCGATTTGACAAATAGCAAAAGGTTAAAGACTTGATTGGATGCATTTACACATGGAAGAATTCCAGTGTTGTGACTATTGATGAGTTCAATATGTGTTTGTCATGCCTTCTCATTCTGATAGGTTCTTCCTACTTGAACTAATGTTCTGGTAAGAATGTTAGTACTATAAACCAGTAAATGATGCCTTGGAACGAAGCTGCTTCAACATTCATGACGAACTTGAGTTTTTATGCAACAACCAACGCAATTTTAAAAATATACCTGCTGAATAAAAATCGATTGTAATTATCAGAAGACTTAATGGAACCAGATGTTACGATGTATGTGAATACATGCAACTAGCTAGACTTGTTGAATGAACTGCGGTTGGTGTTGTTTTATGATATAATTCTCACCAAAAAATTCAAATCCAGTTTCTTGAGAGAGTTATAATTAGCATGCGTCTGCATACATGATCTCCGTATAAATGGGCTAAGAAATACTTTTTCTCAAATATTTATAACTTGGAACTCCAATACAAGATCAACTCGAATATGTACATATAAAAAAAAAAAAATAATGCTATATAGTTTTGCCTTATGATCATCCGTCCAAGTCATGCTTTTCGAAACTGGGTTTCTTGAAGAAAAAAATTTTTTTCCCGTAATCTAAGAAATAATGTAGCAAGTGTTATACCATCTTACAATTCCTTATTAAATGCGCCAACTTTTAAAGTTACTTTCCAAACTGGCGTAGTACATTTTTTGTTTGTTTTCAGTACAGTCAGTTAAAGTTGGGTGAACTATTAATTTTATATTCTTGGTTCGGTAAAATATGTGACATTTTCTTCCAACAACAAAAGAAATGTCTATAATTTAAAAAATACATGACTTGGAGTTTTTTTTTATATTTTTCTGGTAACTATTATGATTTGGTCTATCACCCGGTTGACTTACGGGACACCCTGTATACATACATATGTACATACTGGGAAAATTGGTCAGTCTCAGACATTTTCAATGCACTGAATAGAGTTCCTCGAAATATAAAATCACACAAAATTGCTTAAAACTCATTTTACTGTCTAACAACGAACCATTCTAGGAAAAAATACATAAAACCATATGTTCAAAATAGAGGGGTGGCATTTATCAGGATATCGTCCAAATTGATCTTAGACCAATTAAGGTAGATAACTTCTTTTCTATTTTCATCATCCGATCAGAGATTTGAGCCCATAACTTATTTTTTATAGTGTTTATGATCAGCCCCATCCATTTTCCCAGTAAAAAAATATACTTTTCTCTATTAAACCCCTTATCCTATACCAACTATATACAAAAGCAAGGCATTTAAATCATGCGCTTGACTCAAATGTCGTCGTATTGCTTTCATTTTTAAAATGGCAATCACTTCGAAATGTCATTTAAGGTTAGTGATACTATAAAAATATCGCAGCCTACGTAATCACAAAGTTCCTTAGAAGAGTCCGAGCTGTCATGAAACCTCTCCTCTAATGGTCATTTCTATAAAAGAAGATTTTTTTTTTGTTTCTAAGAAACTCATTTTTACTTTGTGACGTTACCTACAAACCCAGAGAATTCCGTAACACTGACATTGAAAACTCTTGCAAAGAGCAAATTGTTGGCTTGTGCAGAAAAATTTTTTTTTTAACTTAAATTTATTTTGTTTTCCTGAGATTCATCAGCAGTAGCAGCAGCAGCAGCAGCAGAGCAATATTAACAGCAATCAGGTTCAACTACCTCGCCAAGGCAATCAACGTAGTCGTCATTCACATTATGAATAGAATATCTGAGCCTGAACTAAACTCAGCAAGCACTGCTAGCTGCTAGCTATGCTGGTGCGGCTGGATTGTCTCGTTGAACTCATCCATGAACGCGTTAACGAGCAAAACTTTTTTGCGGAGACTGGGAAATGATTGTTTTGCTTAAGTTGAAGTGTTGCTTCTTGAAGGTGTTATTTTGGTTTTAAGACATACCTACCTACCTATCTACAAACATAACTACATACTGCTTTTGATGGAGACTCCCCAACAATGAGACGTAGATGTAACATACAAAAATATAAAGATCTTTTTTGAATGTCGAATATTCTTCTCACCGGTATGACAGGGGCAGTTGAATTTAAGTCGTCGGTCGGTCGGTCATTACTCATTGGTGTGAATTTCGACAAGGAAATAATTGCGAGAACGGTCGAGAGTTAACAGGGAGAGAGAGAGAATCTGTCTTAAGGTTTTTTTTTTTAATTTTTTTATTTTTATTGTCAATCAAATCAAATTTCAACTAAACATTATTTTCTGAGCCTCTTATACCTTTACGATTTTAGTTCAGTCACCCAACCAACCATTACTAGAAATGTGAACTTATCACAACTTTAGCTTTAAAGTCATTCGACGACTTGGATTGGTTAAAATTCTTAGGTCAAAAACATTTTACTTTATCGGTACAAAAAAATAATGTTTCCGAGCTTTTTTTCATGAGATTGTGTAGTAATAGCCTAGCTAGGTTAGCTTGTAGCATTATATTTTTTAATTGCGATTGTGGAAAAGAGAGAATCTCATTTGGAGAGCTTGGAAAAGGTCACCATCACCATAACTGAAATGTAGTATTACAGGCGGGGCGCAATCAGGATATAACGACTATTGAAACAATATTAAACTTTTCATTATATACCTACGTAATTGTGTTGAAAAAAAACCTTTGGAGTAAAAATTGTTGTTGCTATTAATATTAACCTCTATAATAGTCGGGCGTGAATATGGCTAATTGCAACCATGTCGAATAAGAGGTAGTAAAAAAAGAAAACCATCCGGCAATTAATGTAGAGGTCATGTACGCCATTAAGTGATATTAATTATTTACACACATCCGAATCGTTTTCATTTCAATTATTATTGATACCTACCTACTTAAAAAATAATTGAATGTCGAATTTTTGGCAAAAGCATCAGGATGTGAGTTGGACAAGGCTTGGTGAAATTTGTTTTAAGGCATCCTTGGTTCATTTGTTCTTAAATAGAATCTACCGCGATTTAAATATGTTTGGAAGTTTAAAATAATCGAAAACCATTATATTCATTGTTTTTTGAGTGTCGAGTTCAGTTTGTCACTACCATCATAGCAACTATGTGAAAAGAAGGCTCCAAATTCGATCACAGCTTCCCTATGTGTGGAGAGAAGAAACTAGTAAGAAAGAATGGTGCGCTATATGTATCAAATTTACCTGTTTCTTGATAAGTCTTGTATTTGTAGGTCTAAAATTTTAGTTAGATTACGAACTATGACGACCGTGTAAAATATAACTGGCATATTACTTTGTGGAGTAATATGTAGTGAAAAGAAAATTCCGCAATTATTGGTTATCAATCCTCATAGAGTTTTAACTCAGACCCAACCCATAGACAAGTGTCCTTCGAGCCAGAGTAGAGACTAATTTTGAGGAAAATATACTTAGCCAGGAAATCATTATTAGCCATTAGCTCCATAAAATTCACAAGAAAATTAGGATTCAGGATTTCAACAGATAATTTTATTTAGTAAATTAGCCAGAACATTAGGCATACGCGAAAGTAAAATAAAGGGGGGGGGGGTTGCTAGGAGCATGTTAATAAATGCTGTGAGATCATACTAGACGGAGACACATCTATGTATGTGAAACCCATCGACCAAAGGTTGGGAGGGTGGAGGGAATGGATAAAGCATGATTTTTCAAGCAAATATTTAAAAAAAAAAACGAAATATCATCGACTAAATGTGGATCTTCTTTATAGTAGTTTTATTAAAATTAAATTTTTTGTGCTACTTTAAAGTATTTCAGTTTTCACGAACATTCAACCCAATCCAATTCTGGTGTTGTTTAATGTTCTATTTTTGCCTTGAAAGAATTTAGCCATTTCTCTCTATTTTACAAGAATTCCCCCCATTTCTTCTTCTTATTTACATATTTTTAATTTTTTTTTTTTAACTAATGTAAAAAAAAAACAAAAACTACTCATTCTCTTCCTTTACATTTAATTTTCTTAATCGTAAAAGAAAAAAAATTGAATTTTCTTTTAATAATGGGGGAAAATTTTAACTCATTGCATTCATAAATATTCTAAGGAGAGGGGGGGGGGGATACATAAAATGGGCAATTGAAGATTTCCTATGATACAAATGGAGGAGGAGGATAGTTTCATTTATGTATGCTAGTTGAAATCATCGTCATGGGAAGTGAGCATTAATAACAATCATGGCCCCGAATGTTTCTCGTGCCGTTCACTATTACAAGATTCTTATCAATGAAGAAAATTAGTTTGGAAAGGAAACGGTTCTCGCTCAAAGTGATTTTATAATTTTTCTTTTTTTTTCGGCTTATTACAGTGCATAACATTATTGTTATTGTTTTATGTGCAAACAACCGAATCGCAAGGCTAGTTTACATCTACTTTCATCATTTTATCGCTATACTGTGACCATATAACATATGAAAATTGACAAAATACTCAGTTCCTGGAATATTATCATATAATTTTATTTAGTTGAATTGACATGTAGATAGATGATTCTTTAAATTCTAGCAGATCATTAAGAATATTTCTTTTATAAAATCAAACCTTTAATAGATCAATGGGAATGAATGAGTGTCTATCAAGTCAAGATAAATGTGGTCACAACTTAAAATATTTATCTATGTACATCGTTTAAATATATTATTAAATAGTAACGGTCGAAGTATTGATCCTTGAGGAACACCAAATATAACTGAATGAATTTATGCTAGAAATTTTATACGTCTCTGTTTTGATTTTTTGGGCTAGTAGGTAATATACCATTTCTTATATAAAAAAAAAAACGGTTATCTTCATCGTAATCACGGAATCTACGTTTCAAAATAGCTTGCAATCTTACAAAAACTAACGAACGAAATTTGGACATATGTATATTACACCTTTTCTACAGTATAGTGCGGTGTACCACACGGTAGCCACTAAGGTCCGTTTTTCTTTCTTTCTTTTTCGCCTTACATTGATGGCGTTGGAATTGATTTTAATTTCTCATGTTGTGTTTTATAAGTGAACATTATTATGTTTCTTTTTGTAAATAAAGTTGCATGTGGTTTTCTTTTTTTCCCAGCTAATATATATATATATTTTTTGTAAGTAATAAAGAAATAAAACAATAAACGAAAACGATAAAAAAAAAGAATGCTCAAATTTCAATGCTTCGTGAAAAGTTCATTGATATACACGAAATTCGCGTTTCATAATTTTTCCTATGTATGTAAGTTTTGAAATGGATGTTACGATAGAGGCTCGGCGGCATACATTACGTTAGATGACCGTGAAGAAGATTTTTAACTTTTGATGATTTGAAATGATCTTTAACAGTTCCAATTTCCTGAATTTAATAAACCCGTTTTAAATAGAGTTTTGATCTTGTGGTATACAGTGTGTTTGTGTGTGACTAATAAATTACTACATTTCTGATGTACATAGTAATTTCTCTTCTCTTATACATATGTATAAGCACATAATGATTTTCATAGGTATATTCCGTGAGAAAAACATTCGGAAGATATGCATATTGTAAGAGAAAAAAAAAGTATATAACTACCGATTACCTATTCTAGTAAAAATTCACCTTGATTTGGTCATGACTTTGCCAAGAAAAATTGGCGGAAAAATATCATGCAACAGTTTTGAGAAGAAGAAAAAAAGTCAGTTGAAACTTCTTTTTTTTCGATGACTAACAACATTACGGAATTCAGAGTGTCAGTCGTTAGATTATATTCCACGCAAATTATGACCCTCGAGAATGAGTTAATAATAAATGTTTTTGGATTGGGTTATCGTACGCTAAAGGTTTCCAATTCCAATCCTTCTTTTATGTCGCCGTATGAGTGGAAGACCTTAATAGAGTTCGCGCACATTAATTCATAGACCGTTAAGGTCAGCGGTTAGTTTAGTTTAGTGAACTCAACTAAAGAGCACGAAAGTATTTGACATAAAATGAAATTTGTTTATTCATTGGTATAATATTAGTGTTTAGCTTAGTTAATAATAAATATAATATGACAATCAGGAAATGGTTGGTGGAAAATTTTAACATTTTACGTAATTTTGTTATGGTATTCTTGTAGCTTCATATTAAGTATAATAAGTATACTTAATTTTCATCTAAGTTACTGGGGGATTGCAGGTCGTCTGTGGGTAAGTTGTGTATCCATAGCAAGGTGTCCCTTCTGTGGGTTCCTGGTCACATGGGGATCATGGGGAATCAAAGGGCTGACCTTTCAGCTAAGGCTGGCTATGATTCTCCGTTTCTCGGACCGGAGCCCGTCGTAGGCGTTGCCACCTCGAGTATCGGGTCTCTTATCAAAGCGGATGTTCATAGAAACCATTAGCAGAAATGGGCGAACCTGAGTACTTGCAGGTGTACAAAGCTGTTTCTTGATGGGCCCAATCTGAATATCTCCGATTTTCTCATGGGGCTCGGAAGAAAACAATATAGAATTGTGGCTGGCATCATCACCGGCCACAACTCACTTCATGTTCATCTAACAAGGATGGGAGTTTTTGACAGCCCTGAGTGTCTGTCCTGCCTGGAGGAGAGCCAGAGATAACCGGTGCAGGCTGGATACTCTAGGGTCTGCCCTTCTATCTGTGGATGAGCTGAAAACACTGCCTCACCAAGACCTGATGCGCTTCATTAAGAGGACAGGAAGGTTTTGGTGAATGGCTTTCTAGCAGGACAGCACAATGGGCCGTTATGGCCTCCGTATCTCATCATTACCCATCAGCTGCCGTACGTAAGATTCCGTGATGCTTTTTTATCCCGAACTGTACTAATGTGAAACAGTCTACCATCTTCTTTCTTCCTCCGCCATACAATCTGCGAAAGTTTAAGGCTGACATAGGTACATCAGCATCAGCATCTAGAGTTATTAATCATTTAGTATAAAAGTCGATATGTTTTTGGAGGTTATGCAAAAAAAAAAAAAATTCTTGTATTTCCTTAGTATGGCTGAAAAAGTGATGGATGTCTTCCATCATCATATTAAGTATTATACCATATGGACGAAGTATCCTATGTATGTTCATATGTAAAGCCAAATGTCTGTTCATCGAAAAGTATTATTTACCAAAAAATTTTGATTTTTCATACCACTTTCTAGAATCGATTGCATTTAGTAACGCCATCTACGTTCCTCTTTGGAAATCTCGCCAACAGACTACCTGCCACTTCTTCTTATACGACAAAAGAGTGTTCGAAACGGGAATGCTTTAGAAGAGATAAAGAAGGTCTACTTCGTTTCTACAAAAAATTCATGTATTTTGGGAAAAATGATGACCATTTTGACGAATCAAAACTAATTTTTTCAATACTTTGCTCCTTAAATCAAAATTAGAAAAGAAAAACAACAGAACTTTTTGTAGCACTTGAACGAATTGAAATCAACTTTATTTTTTGTACTTAGTATTTTGGGAGGAGGGGTGGGGGGTGGGGTCGTCTGAAATGAAGTTCGACATTCTTTCATTCATTATCACACGTTCACATACGTTCTGCATCGGATTTGGATGCCTGTGGTGGTATGTTCGCATCAATTTATCAATCTGATTTTAAGGCAACTTATAACTGTTCCCAAAGTGAGAGATGGGTTGGCAATCACTAATTGGTCTCCCTTATAACCCATACATATTCACACATCAATTCGTAGCTATCGCAGGCAAATTAGAAGCATCTGGGTATAATATAAATGTTACTCTAGCGACTGATGGTGTCGGCATTTGATTTGTGTCTAATAAAATAATATATTGACGTAGAATTATTCCAGAACACTCATCAATGTGTAACAGGGTCGTTGTTGCTGAAGTAGGTATAACTATAAATGATTAAAAAATTTTAATAAAATACTTTGCAATCTTATAACGGATTCACAATGCAGAGTAGAGTAGAGAGTAGATTAGAGTTGCATAGAGTGACAATTGGCATCCTTTTTTCGCACCTCGTAGTGCATATGATGGATATATCTGTATGGCTTTAAGTAGAGCAGAATATAGCTGCAGGAAAATAGATCTATACCTATTCTCAGTCTGTCATTTCCGAAAGCTTGTAAAATGGAATTTCGAAGTACTAGCATGTAGATGGCGTGGAAATGGCTCCATACTACTTTTTTTTTATTTTGACACCAACAGTTGTTTGTTTGCTTCTCGATGTGACGTTGTTATGGCGATCTATTATGTTAATTACAAAGTTCGAAATTCACTCTGCGCTGCATTGTGAACAAGTTCGTTCTAGACTCAAAGCTCACTCTGCACCACTCTGCATTATGAATTCGGCATTAGAGTGATTCAACAATTTTCGCAATAGATTTATCGATAATTGCCATGAGGTAAGCTATTGACTTCGTTTAGCCAGATAAAACTTCATGTCCTCAAGCAATGGCAATAAAATGTTGACCGCTATATTTCCACTAACAGACATATTCGGTTGTTAGTAGAATTTCCCTTAATTCGAGGTATTTTTTCAAACAAACCTCGTATGTGGTGCATATCCCCAGCATTGACTAAATGTCTTAGACCTAATTCCATATATTCGTATGATGCTTCTCAGAACCTTCTGTTTTTAACAACGTTCTGTTGGAGATTATTACTTTAACACTCCCCCTAATTTATGTGGAGTAAATCCATTACACAGGACATTTCAATAGATACTGGATTGAATTCGTTGACAGGCACAACATTGATTATTAGCTTTAATTTTGACGAAAGCTATTATTTGCGAATTTATAAGATGTTTGTACTTTGTAGAGCGAAAATATAACTCCTGTTCTGAAGTTTACCTATACGAAAATCTCTGCTTATCATAATATTGTGTATTTTTACAAAGAGCTGATATAGCTAGTATATATGTATGTATGCATGTATAAAAAGTAAATAAGTACTATACATTAAATTTTAATAATTCATTTCCGGATCATTTTACAACGTCAGTGCACTTGTTGCAAAATACAATTCCACCTTTATACGATATCGGGCGATGAGTTCTAAATCATTTATGAAGCATTGCACATCTGCACATAAATACATAATTATGTGTAATTACAATATAAGGAAATGAGACTGTTTTTTTTTTCATCTTTTTGATAAATCAATAATTTATAGTCAACGCATAAGATCGCAGTATAGTACAGCATACATACAAAACATGCATACATTCATATACAAATGTCATGTACCATCATCAGATAACTAAATACGTATGTAGGAAATTGAGTAACGTGCTTGCGCGCAAACTAATTTTTATATTTATTCCGTATAAATGTCAACGTTAGACTTTCAGTAATAAGCCTACGCTGGCCGTTGCCGGATTTGAAGGCAGATGTGCTACTCAACCCATGGCCGATTGGCTAACAACCTGAATAAAGGCATACCTACTACTACTACTACTACTTCATTGCCACTGCGCGTCTTAATTACGTACACTTTGCGCAATGACTCATTGCGCGCGGCATTCGCGAAAATGTCAACAATTTTTCTGAACTTTATTAAGCGTAATTTCAAAAGAGTTGAAGAGTTGAGTTAACTGAACGAACGAACATGCATAAACTCCAGAGATAAGATAAAAAGATAAATTCACATCTTTTTTTTTCTCCATTGAAAAGTATTGATAATGAGGTTTTTCTCGTTTTCAACGTTTTTCGTAATACCGATAACCGAGCGTCGTCGTTCGCCATCGTGGTATACCTACTTAGTCAATGCTTTCGAGGGACGCTAGTACTAGGTAAAACGAGGTGAAGTTGAATTTCCATTCAGGTCAAAGCAATTTAATATTCCGCGCGAACAATTACTTGTTGTTTGCACATTTCGCGTTTTTTTATGAGTACTACTAAAAATTCTCTCCCTCGGTGCGCAGCTGTTCCTCAAAATAGTTTTTTAGAGACAACTCGCGTCAAGTGGAAGAAGAAAAGATTGTGCGAGCCGGCTACCCTTAAGGCGCATACATATCTCCTCGACGACGCTTTATAAATAAATTTAAATTTTATTAAAAGAATTTTTTTTTTATTTTTTTTTTTTTTTTTGTACAGTAATCATCCATTCATAAAGACACAGTTGTTGTCTGCTCAGAATACAAAAAACTGTAGAGAAAAATAAATAAAATTTTATAATTATTTTGTGTTTTTTATTATTGAGATGAAAAAAGTATGATCGTGTCGGGGTGCAGTCATCATAACTAAGTAAATTGCAGCAATTATTTTACCATATTTTTAGGAAGTAAGTAACTTGATTCGATTAGTTTGTATCAATCCTTTTTTTTTAGGAAATTTAGTTACTTTTTAATCATGTGTCATTTTTGTAATGAGGGGAATATGAAATGTTTAGTTCGTCAATGAGGGGAAAATGAGACGAACATATCGGGACTATCTGCTAAGGATAAAGTTCGTTATATAGTTTCGGAAGTGATAGGCATAATAAAATCAAAAATTGAATAATAAGTAGAAGAAGAAGAAGGGGCAGAGAGGATTGAATTAATTTTATTAATGTTTTATAAAACATAACAAAATCTCAATGTTTTTTTTTTTTCCTTATAAACATGCTATCGAATTTAGAGGTTCAAAACCTTGCCTTCGATTTGACCTGTTTCAATTATGTTACCAAAATGTATAACCAATTACAAGTTATTTGCGCAACTTTTTATTAAAAATAACCAATATTCATGTTTTTAATTGCATACTTTATTTTTCGATGTACAAGTGGATAGGGCAAACAAACCCCTTAGTTGAAGATTTTCTGTTTGAAATGCAAGCAGAATTTCAAACGCAGATTGTCTTGCAATAGCAAGAGTTCTCGCCATTATTTTTTTATCATTCTATCTAGTTTTTTCTGAGTCAATAAACAGTACCCATACAGCACAAAATTACCCAGGGAGGTCCCATTATTTTTCTATAGTTCCCATATTTTTCCCATGATAAACAGGAAATGTTCAGTATGTACTCAGGACTTTACTTCCAGGAGGTATTAGAAATTTCCCATAACATGTTCCCTGGGATATCCCACAACTACTCTATGTGAACATTCTCAGTATATTAAATAGATAAGGGACAATTTTGGGACAATAATGGGAAAGTCATTATTCCCCCCTTCCACAATTTAGTTCGGTATGTTCTCTGATTCTCGTGGTTCTCTGGTGAAATCGCTAATTTGTCGAAGGAATTCCATTTGCAGGTTTTAAAAATTTTGTATTTATGTTTTGTGCAAGTGCATACACCTGTGGTATATACCTTCCTACCTATCAAAAACAAATCCTATAATCCCTGAAAATCTCAAACAATATCCTCAGATATTCCCTCATACATCCTGTAAACGAGCTAAGAGATCCGTAAGACGTCTTAGGTACGCTTGTAGCTAGAATTTTACATTATTGTATGCGTTAATTGTGCCTAAGTACAACCATAGGAATCCTGTGGGAAGGGCATGGGAACTACCTTGAACATCCGAACCCCGGACATTCGTCTCTCGCGGGGATATCCCCAGTTGTTAATTGGGATCGGACGGGATCCTCTACGGGCAATTTATATATCCTAACAGGATTTCACATTAACATACCACGAAAACATTTGTACTGTGTGCAGCATTTATAGTGTTCTCTTCGAGGCAAAAAATCCACAAGAACACATTTCAGTTCAAGAAATTAGTTACCATGACTTTTCGTGTCGATGGTGATAAATTGAATTTTTTTCAAACACAGTGAATGTGTGTTGCGTCATTGCATCGATTATCGCATATTTTAAGATGTAAAGTGAGAAATCCACATTTCATCCTGTAAAAAAGTGTTGTGGCGACGTGCCTATGCCGGGTTGGGCATTTCCGAATACTTCACCAATCACATTGTAAACCTAGCAAAATTAAATTCGAAATTCGTGTCTAGTAATACTTTGCTGAGCGTAGAAAAGCTTAGCTAGGTTAGGTAGGCTTTTACCTCTGTGCAACTAAAAAAAACAAGCATAAAAATTATTATTTTGATGTCCGTAAAGACAAAAAAATAGGTTGTGCAACAAGTTAAAAAAATTGTATAAAAAGAAAAAAGAAACTAACAGGTCCCACAATGAATGAAGTGATATTTTTTTTTCTTTTGACAACCCCTAGATAAACTTGATTTCTGGGTCTGACTATCCTGGCCAATGACAAATTAGCCGGCAATCTGATGCGGAAACAGTTGATGGCCCCGCTGTACCAGTATCACAACCGCTGCTTCTACGACTATCAAGTTGGCAGGGCTCCAGACTCGCTCCCGTCGCAGTCGCCGAGTCAACATAGAGTCGGCTAATCGGCTTGGTCCAGACTGCACAGAAGCAAATCCTTCAGACAGCACCAGTGCAGTAACTTATTCTGTCGCAGCGGTTAAGTCGACATAGGGTCGGCTTGGTCGCAGCAATACTACCTTCTTAGCAGAATATCGCCTATTCAAGCTGTCATAGTGACAGCCTGGACTGAAGAAGTGAAGCCCTCCTCCGGTGTGGTGTTGCTACAGCTTCCCTTCGCGGTTTTCAAGTCGCCTTTAAGGCGACTATTTTTTTTTTAAATACAATGATATTTCAGGATAAAAAGTTGACATACCACAAGCTAGTTATTAATAACGAGCGAGCGGTTGACCGGTAACCAGGTCAAGTCGTTGCCACCACCGCGCCAAATACGCACCCCGAGTCAGAAAAGTTCCTGCTTCAAAAGGCTCACACACCGTCGCATCTTCTGTAGTCTAGCCTCAAGACAACACAGTTCCCTATGGCAAGCAGGTATCGGAGAGCCGCAGCATCCTATATCCAGACCAGACAACCATCCAAAGTGTAGCAATACAATCTAAAAAGCTTATCTTGACCTTAATAATGCCTACTGCCACAGCTTAATTAAAATTCGAACTTAAATATCAAATTAAACAATTTTCGAAAATAAATAATTTATTCATTTCACATTTTGAATAGCTCAAATTACTTAATAAAGGAAAAATAATAGTTATTTGATTGGAATTTTCTTCTCATTTCTATTCTAATTTTTAATAGATATTTTGAAAATTCAGTTCGAATTCGAATATCCAGTTTTAGTTGTGGAAATGAACTTTTCTTAACTTTTTTTTTTTAAATGAAATTTCAAACTGGAATTACAATATCGTAAAAATGTTTTTTTTTTGTTCTCGCGGTAAAGGGACGAAAGGTCCCAAGCACGGAGGCTATGGCAGCCAATTGTGCTAACTTGTTACGTAGGAGAATATCTATTAAGTCAGAGGAATTTAAAGGAAAAAGCGCAGGATCGTGTTGAGATGGTATTCGAACCTACGACCCCTGGCATGGTAGTTAGTTTAAAGATAATTTTTCTTTATGGCAATTAAAAATTTCAATTTCCGAAATGCAATCGTAGCTAGAATTCCATTTTACTTATTAGTTTAGTGGCTGCATAACTACTTTACATTCTTTTAGATTTGCCAGTACATTGCTCTCCTATTGAGGATATTAGCTCGGAAGATATGTATATAGTCCGTTGCTTTTTTTTTGTTCTAAAACTTACTACTAACAAAAACCCATTCAAAAATAAAATAAAAATTCACCAATTAATTTTGTTACGGCATTATAATGAGTAAAATATATTTTTGAATGCAGCTGACATTTTCACTGTGATAAGAACGTTGCAATTTAATCCCGGCATTCGGTCCATAAAAATGAAAGGATTTGTGCAAGATATTAAAGGGTATACGTAGTTTGTACATACATACCTACGTATGTTCTGTATATGTATGAATTTTCAGGCTCTTGGACGCGACCGGTATTAATTCATGTAGTAACCCCAACCCTTTGTAAGCAACATCATTTCATAGGAACACTTTCCCAACCACAAAGTACACGTGCCGCATGAAAAACTTTACTTTTGGTGTACAATCTACTTTTCACCCCAAATGAGATCTCTCTCTCTCTCTACATGAGCGATGAATGTTAGGTTCGGCTTTTATGTTTCGGGTATAGAAGATATTCGCAGATATAAGGGTTGTTAATAATAGCCGTTTCCGCAGTGAATACATGGTTTACAAAGTTTCTGTCGAATGGGGATGGGATACATTCAGACGAGGAGTGTGCAGATAAGCTTCCAATGTTTTCGATACATATACTAGTTTTATCTGTGGAAAATTTTTATCTATAGAAAACTGTAGAAAAAGACTATCCAAGGGTTTTTCTGTTCGCATACATTCCTAACTACTACTACTAATAATTATCATACAAGTGCTGCGAGGAGTAAAGAAAAGTAGTAAGGAATAAAATTTGTATCTGTATGAAAATGAGTTTATCTTTTGTTATCAATTTCAAGTGGCATTTATCAATTTGAATAGAAAATTTTATTTTGAAAAACATTTTCATAAATTTATGTACAAAGTTGGGTGCGCTTGAGTATTGAAGCAAACAATTTGTCATAAAATTAAGTCTGCGGAGATGCTAATGGGTATTTATGTATAAGCGAAGGAAATAATAAATTTCACAGGTCATAAATGCTCGATGGAAAATGGAGTTAGATGGAGAGATTCATTTCTGATTCTTAGCAAATTTCATACATTTGAGTATATATGATTTTGGGTGGTCTCCGAAATATTCATACATTATGAGCAGAATGCTTTGCTATCATTATGTTGTGATCCCAATGGGAATTAAGCATTGTCATATTTCTAGCAGCCAATTGAAATTTCCACGTTAAACGGCTCCAAAGTTAATAGTCTTCTATAAAATCAACCGGTCTACCTATCCATGGATAAAGATCTGAACATCATCTATGCATCCAAATGGATTTTAGAGGAATCGGGTTGTGCTAAATGGATAGGTACGTGGTTTATGATAGTATGTCATCCGTCTTAATGTTTTGGAATCGAAAAATTAAAAAAAAGCTTGTGATTGGTGTTGCTGTGGATAAAGCGAATAGGTATGAATTTTAGCAGTCAGATTAGTTCTAAACGATTTCTTTCAAAATATTAAAGGTTTGGTAGTCGTGTCGATTGAGAAATATTGAAAAATAAAAGAAAAATATTGCTAGTTTAAAGAAACGAAGTGAAAAATGAATTAAAAATTAATTTGTCCATCTTATGATGTACAAAGTAAAGTATCATGGCACTGCCTCTGAAATAGTATACAGTTTACCTTGATGCAGGTACTAATTTTAATTTAGTTTCTTCTGTGGAGCTATTGGCTAGTAGAAAAGATCGCAATTAATCTTAGTTCATCCATTCCCTTCAAAGACTGACTGATGGCATACTTAAGAAGAACGCTTTGAAATAAAATAATCGGAGATCCTGGCAACCAAACATGACTGTAGACAGTCGAAATGAAGTTCCTCCCACAAGGTAGACACTGAAAAACAGATAAAAAGATTATGAAGTTATTTAAAGGGGTCGATCGGGACGGTGCAACATTGGCTCATAAAACTATCATTCTGGGTTCAACAATCCCCACCGGTGCCCTCCAAAGGTTGAGGTATTCTTGTCAAATTACAAAATTATTTATCAAAATAAAAGTGAATTGCTTCATCTGCCTTATATTCTACGAGAGATTTAAGGGTGTTAAATAAGAAAAAAAGGAAGAGAAAAGGAGAGAGAAAAAGCAAAGAACAAAAAAAGGACAGAGAAAAAGCAACAAAAAAAGAAGAGAGAAAAAGCAAAGAACAAAGAAAAAAGAAACAAGAAAAGGAAGAAGAACGGAAACGGAGTCCAATTAAAAGAAACAAAAAAGAAGAAAAAACATGAAGCAAAACAAGAAAGTATAGGCTAGCAATAGGCACATCATCACAGGATAACTAACTTCTCTTTCTATCTCTTCCCGAACATGCGCTGAAACCGTAGCTTTCCATTGGACTCTAGTTCTTTCGTCTGAAAACTTTTAACTAGCTTAAATAATCTCAAAGCTCCTGTTAAAATTATTTCTTTTTTTCCATGGTCCGCCTAGAAGACAGTTGATAATCAAAGATATGTTACAGAAAGCAATACATTAGGTCGAAATTGTGAACAATGGGCCTTTTATGGCCTACGTTCCAGAGCCCCCACAAGGAGCCTCGACCTGGGTTTACACTTTTATTTTTTATGCTTTAAATCCCTGTTAGAAATTTCATTCGAGTTTTGAAATGTCGAAAAGAAAAACTAAAAGACTTCTACTGGATGACTCGATATAATTGAAAGACTTTTATGTTTTGAAAACTGATACCATTTTATCTTTACCTGAGAAACTTAAAAAATGATAAATATCGTTGTGAAAAAGTCTCCGGCTGAAATAAAGAAGAGCTTAACTAACTAACTAACTTATTTTAAATAGTGAATGTCTAAATGACTTGCCTTTTTTCCTTATTTTACAAAATTGACAACGAAAAAAAAACATAATTAAATCATCTGATGAAATCTAACCCCCCCCCCCCCCCCCCCTCGTCATTATCGCCTGTCTCTAAAGTATTTTTCTGAGTATATTTCAAATTAAAATGACTTTGGTTGAAGGTTAATATTTACTTTTCAGGGGAAGCAGTAGTAGTGTAGTCGTAGTAAACAATATTACATCACTAAAAAAAAGGATAAATGTGGAATTATTAAAAATAAAAAAATAAATATTCATCACTTGGGAGGACTTAACAAAACTAACATACACCAATTTTTTTCATATTATTAATAATAATTAAAAACTACACACACACACACACTCACACACACTTACCAGGCGAAAATCCCGAAAATAAAAGTCTGCAAAAGAGAAAAAAGAAAAAAAAAAACATTAGTCTAACGAACAAAAGTGATCCAAACTTAGTCAAGGTGATTCAACTTTTTTACAACAAGTTGATGCGGTGATGTAAGAGTTAATTCAAGATCACACTAGACCGCACGTAGTCGTAACTCATGCATGCAAACGGTGCGCCGCAAACATATGGCATAAAAATTGTTTGCTTGCTTTATCACATTTTAAGTATATATAAAAAAATGAAAATAAAAAAGAGAAAAAAAACTAATAATCATGCAGAGTACGGGTACGCTCCCAGGTAAAGGAAGGCGGAAAGACCGAAGTTGATCATTGAAGAAAAAAGTGCGAATTTGGTACGTCGTCATCGTCGTCATCATCATCATCATCGCTAAAGAAACGCCGTTCCCACTCTTTGTCTCCCCGATAATTATTCAATTTTTTTTTTATAATGCTGCGCAAGCCTGCAACGCGGTCCAAAGATTAACTCGTGAATCATAGATCGTGACTTAAAAAAAAAAAACCCCTGAAGCCAATTTACATAGAAATGATGTCGACGTTGTCGGTCGTTATGCCCAGGAGCTTACTAACAACAGCTAAGCCAACACAACTACAGCAGTAATAGTGCGACAACATAAATATGCTGCTCTGCATCGGGGATGAACTTGCTGCACTACTGCGTTTGCGCTGCAAAATTAAAGATTGATACGGTGTGGTCTGGTGTGATGAAGTGAAAGTCGGTCGACAGCTGCTGCTGCTGCTGTTGGGCTCAGCACAACATATGCATTGCCAGCTTGCAACCTAGAATCCAATGTGAATCATTTCACAAAAATCCTCCTGGCAGGCATGCCCCAGTCCCAGTGGTATCGACGAGTATGAATTAAAAAGTTCCTCTTCACTTCTGCTACTGCTGCTGTTTTTCTAATTTATTGCGATCCTCAGCTGGATGATTGTGTGTTCATACATTTATTTCCCGACCGGATTGTTTTCCCTTGGGTTATTCACCCGAAAGGATTTCTATATATGCCAGAGTGATACATATATGTATGTACGCCATGAACTGTAAGGGTTCTGCAGTAAGGCGCCAGTACACGAACAAGTTTTATCAGCAAGGAGTAATGCATTTTGTACACATTTCGTCAATTCAATTATGTGTGTGGGGTCATTGTAAGTTGTTAGAAATTTGAAGATCACGTAAAACTTTAAAAATTACGATAATTGAAGATGGGAGAAAAACTTTCGAAAAGCGGTTCTCAATTATTTTTTAGAGCTTTAGGGAAAGAGAGAAAATTTTTAGGAAATGTTACTATCACGAATTCATAATTTGTGGATACATATGTACATACATCTCAAATAGGACATTAGTCACCTATCCTAAATCATCTCTCTATTTATAGTACCCCGCTTGTACATGCCCATCAATCAAGTAGCATTAACATCACCTAACCATCTCATTTGAGTCTTTCACAGATTCATAGAATCTTCAAGCTATCCGCTAGAGTTGTTTTACGTATACGACAGTTGTGCCATTGAAATCAATCGGATTTTATTACATTTTTTAGGTCTACTAAAATGACAACCTCCATAATGCCATGAAATTTTCTATACTCGCCACTACACCACTAGTGTGCCTCTCGGTCTCTCTGAACTGAAAACGTAGGTACTAGTACACGCCGAAAATGTTTCATATCGTTTTGACATTCTTATGTTTGTAAAAACTGAAAACTATTAGATTCCTTTTAGTTATTGAGTGTTTGTATTGTTCTAATAGCGCACACACATTTTCACATTTTCATATTGAAGTGACTATGCCGATCACTATTGAAGGATGCTATGAATGTTGACACCTTATAGGTAAATCACGGATTGATCGTTGTGAACTGATGGAAATCACCTTTAAGAATATTTTTTTTCTCTAGAAGGTGATACGCTTCGATCGTAGTGGTAGGGGTGGGGGCTGAAGAGACGAGCGGAGTAGTCTCTGTACGATAATATTTGTTGGTAACAAAAAGCAGTTGATATTCATTAACTGGTCATGGGTATATGAATGTACTAAGATAAGATTTCCAAGTCAAACAATGCTTACTGAATTTATCTTATAGGTACACCACCACTGTATAGAGTCATAACCGATAACACCTTCTGCCCCAATTTTCCTTTCAATCCATTGCTGAAATTTTAATCATCCTACCGCCCATTTCGCCAAGAACCCTCTATACAACACCTAAAACGCCCAACACCCAACAACACTAGCCTCGACCATCACCATCCACCAGTCTCCTTTTCTCTCACCGCAAGCAATCTCTTACGCATGCCTATATTTCTATGTATAAAAATTTAAAAAATTTGAAAATTTTACTCATCTCTTGGCCGGGGTTCTAAGGGTTCGAACTTTTGAGATTTCATACGTGCAACGCACGAACTACGTAAATTCGTAAATTCACATCAAGTTCTGATTCTTATTTCAAAAAGTATATATTTATGTATACATGACATTCGAACTTTCGTGTAGTTCAATAAACGCATGAAAACCTGCCTCTACTTCTACTACTACTTCTGTCCTCTAATGATGACCAATATACTTTCTTAGTACTGACCTACATATTTCAGACACATGACTCAATTTATTGAACTTATTATCAAAATGTTTCTCACAAAGGCTGAAATATATTAACGATCCCATAATACCTCTCATAACGTATAATATTCACCAAGTCTCTAGCTAGGTGGTAAAAATTAAGCATAACTTCTACTGCCAACCTTCCAGCACCCAATCCCAACTTACCCTACTACCTATGTATACACGTTTTGAATTTATCATTGAAAGTCAATTTTTCCATTATGTCGCAACATTGATCTTAAAACCTTGGCCCTTTTCTCGAAAGAGGTAACCTGAAAATTTGTTGGATCCCCTTCATCGCAAATATGTTGTAAATTGGGTAGCTACCGCTCCTAACGCTTAAATACACTATGCTTCTACTCTACATAGGTAGTTCTATGAGGGTACACTGAGGTTCACCAATTAACTTTGACGTAAAAACTTGATCAACGCCACAAATATCGCACACAGTTAGCCCGTACAAAAGAAAAAATTTGGCCTTAACTTTTTACAGTTGTTAGTTGCTGTCTAACAAGACCTGAAGTAAAAAAAACACACTCGACTTCTTTTGACCTTGATGGAGGTTTGATTCAAAACGATGTGTGTGTCTTCATCAGTCTTACCATTTAAGAGATATAGAGATTGAAGGAGGTTTTTGTTTTGTATTAATTTTTCTATTTTTTTTTTCAGGTTTAGCGCATTTATAAAAATTTTACGGTTCATGAGTCGTCTAATGATCGGAACAAAATTTCCTACTTTAACCTTCTCCAAATTTCGATCTTTTTGAATCTTCGATGCAACGCGCGTGAAGCAGGTCGAGACTCGAGACATTTTTATTTTATTTTTTTGTATCTTGACGCCCTGTCTAAAATTTAAAATCTCATATATGACATAAATATATAAACAAGCCTTATTTACTACAAGAAAGCCACTTAAAATTTGCAAATTTTCCATTTTTCGAATAAATAAACTTTGTCAGTTGGCAGTTTTCATTCGTCATAATGAGTGCGCTAGCGCGCGCTAGTATTCAACGGAAACGCAAAAATCAATGTAAATTCTGTCGGTCGTCTTCACCGCACGTTTTACCTACTTGCGGTAAGTGAAGCTTATGCCCTTGACACATATATGTTGAGTAAAGCGCGATATTTAAGTGCGGTACATAGATGCTGAGATAGTATTATTGGCCGCTTTGCTTGGTGCAGATTTTCATATTAGGTAACTCCTGGGGTATTGTATTGTCAGTCGATGAAACTGGGACAGAGACTGCTTCGACACGGCAGCGCTGTGCTTCACTCGACGCTTGTAAATATTTACAACCTGAGGTTAAGTTATTGAACAATTACACAACAATCATTTTTCAGAATTGCATTATTGCAGAGAGCTAACTAAATAACTACCAGCGCAGCGCTTGCATAATTAGGTGGGTTTACAAAATTTTGCAAATTATTATTTTTTTTTTTTAATTTGTCAGGCGTAAAGAGATTTCATTGAATTATTGCAAAGAGAGATAGAGAGAACGAGAGAGGGAGGGAAGGAGAATGTAATACAGTAGACTAAAGTCGTGTTTTAAAAATTTGTAGATAAATCTAAATACTTTTCACTTTTTTCGACTAAATGGGATCGGTTTTATGAAATCATTGAAACACGTGAAAACTATCATAGAAAACAGCAAACTCATCATATTATTTACAATGAAGGAATGGGGGGGGGGGGGGCAGATTAAGGTGATCTTTATTTGTTTTTTTTCTCACAATGTCACACAATGACGTAATATTGTCAGCATTATTTTCGATAACATTTCTGATTTCCTTGAATTTTACAGTCCGGAGTACTCATATATTTTTTACTTGAGGGAAAGTTAACTGAATTCACAGCTTTGAGGAAAATTGTTCAAGATTTGAACCCAGGATTTTTTGTTTGTATGAACTAATGCTGTCCAAATTTCTTCCCAACTTAAATATAAAATTTTTAACACAAAACAATCACAGTGTCATCTAGTTGTGAAAGAAAGTTTAAATCAGGCAAACATAACATATACTAAGAATTCTTTTCAGTGTTGAAAACATTGAATTTGAATGAGACCATTCTGATGATCGTTGATAAATATTGAAAAATAGTGTAGGTGATAAAAGAGACCCCTGAGGAACTCCTTGTCGGAATTCTCAGATTTTGCCATTACTACTCATCTTCATAACCTGCCTGTTCACGAGATTTAATATGTACTGCGAAGATGCAAAAGTATTTCTAATTGAGATTCCCCGAAGATCTCGTTTGTAATTCGTCATTTGCTAGTTTCATGGACTCCATCATAAATATCGGGTACAATTTTCCGAACAGAACAGTTTTTTAACGGGCTTTATTAGAACCTACATACATATATACAGGGTGTCCCATACGTACCGCATTTCCTTTATACACCGGAAAATGCACGGTGTGGGCGGTAGGGGGGTTTACGATTTTTAGGTACTGTTTCCACTTTACACCTTGTAAATTTCTTGATATACACCCTATCAAGGTGAGATTTATCTCACATGATAGCAAACCATCTAAGTTTTGCAATGAATGTCCAACCAGCCCTACTGTCACCTTCAATCTTAAGTTGTAGTACGTCAAAGTCCAAAAATTGGAAAAAACATCCTATTTTTTTCAAATTTTAACGATTTTCCCGCCAAAATACATGATAAATATACAGTTTATTTACAAGATTTAGAGACCCTGGAATGTTATCTTTAATTTGTTATAGGACGTCAAAATCAAAAAATTAAAAAATTTTGCAATTTGTTTTTCAATTTCAACGATTTTCCCGCTAAAAGGCAAGATAAGGATAGCACTTTCTTGCACAATTTCGAGACCTCCGAATGTTACCTTTCATTTGATCCTGCACACGTACCTACCTAAATGCAACCGGTTTTGAGATATTCCCGTTTCTATGATTCATAAATTCATGAATTTTTTGCTAATTTGCGTGGAATTGCATAAATTAGACGCAATTTCTATTGTTATTAGCAAAATTAATGAAATTATGCATCATAAAAATGGGAATATCTCAAAAACGGTTGCATTTAGGTAGGTACGTGTGCAGGATCAAATGAAAGGTAACATTCGGAGGTCTCGAAATTGTGCAAGAAAGTGCTATCCTTATCTTGCCTTTTAGCGGGAAAATCGTTGAAATTGAAAAACAAATTGCAAAATTTTTAATTTTTTTTTTTTTGACGTCCTATAACAGCCGACGGAAAAGGAATAGGGAGGTGGTTTTGGACATTTGTTGGAAACCGTAGAGGGTTTACTATCATCTGAGGTACAAGAAAGTTACACAAAAGTTACATGGTATTAGGATAGAAAGAACAAAAATCACAAAACCCCCCTACCGCCCTCACCGTGCATTTTCCGACTCTCCTCCCATACAACTTTTTCTCGAAATTGAGTGAGGAATCCGGTGTATAAAGGAAATGCGGTACGTATGGGACACCCTGTATAACAACACAAGTGTATATGGTAGATGCTTTCTAGTAACTTTCATGAAATTAAACTTAATCCAAGGAGAGACCTTATTACTTCAAAGCATCTATTGTGTGGCTTCTGAAGTAGTCACTAAGTAAAGAACGCTTGATTGAGAAATAAGGGCAGATCTTGCTGGGGTGTATGTGGTGGTTGAAATATCAACAATGATTATGAAATATAATTTGAGACACCCTATATATAAAAAAACAAACAAAAAAAGTGATCCAATGTCAACTTGGTGATCTAGTCATGGGCAATCAAAAGGTAAGCATTAGTAGCTGTGTTCTTTTGTGTCCGCAAAACAGGCCAGAGCAAAAGATACACAAAATACCGCCTCATATATTTTCATAGAAGATTTACAAAAGAATCGAATAGTACAAATGGTTCGCTTCAATCGACAGAGCAATTTATTCTCTCCAGTATATGGAAGTTCTAGAACAAGGTATACAAAAGAACACAGCTAGTGTTATAATAGTAGATGTTGGTGGTATAAAGGTAGATTGGTAGTTTTATAGTGGACGTTTGTGATCCAACAGAATCCATCGTAATTCTTGTGATAATACATGGTTTCATAGATTGTACAGGTTCAAGCCGCTTTAGCACCCGCCAAACATTTGTTGAGAAATTAAAATGTATCTAGCCTTTTTTTACCAATGCAGGTTTTAACTGATAACCCATGAAGAACTGAAAACTGATCTAATCTAAATGCACGAGTCATATTGACACATCAAGGAAGAGAGGTTACCAAATTATGTTTGTAGATTTTACTTGAAGAAGCTATATAGTCTACATAATCAAAATTTTCTCTAGCGTTAAACGACCAATCAAAATTGACTGTACTGAATTCAACTTATTTTTTCTGTTTAATCTCAAAACTCATGTAAAATTTTTTCAATTTACTTTCAACAGATTAAAGACTAGATAAATTTAGCTCAATATATGTAGGTAGATATAAAATCTATAGAAAAAAAATCGTCACTTAGAGGCTGTGCCTCACAGTTCACAAAAAATTTCTTTGGTGATATCTTAAGCTTTTAATGGCTATTGTTCTTCATTTCCGATATAATGTAATTCTACGCCATACAGTCCCGCTGAGCTACTTTAAACTAAAAAAAAAAGAACAGAAAAAATACGAAAACAATTATTTAACTCCGCACCAGTTGATGGCATTGAGGATATGTAGCTTCCCTCGTGCGTCCAATTAAAATGTTCACTGCTCATTTCTATAAGTAATTTTGCGTTGCAGTTGAAGCATAACTGTAGCAGCAGCAACTCAGCAGCAGCAGCAGCAGCATAATATACTTGCTGAACTGTGAAGCTGGGATATTATAAAGTTGAAGAAAGGCCCGCGCGAACCCAACAACCGACGACAACGGCGTTCTTCAGCTTCAGCATAGTGAATTTGTTTGTACGGACGACAGAGAGTGAGGAGGTCTCATGAACGAACAACAAAAACATCTTGATCCGGTGGTGAATGGCAGAGCCAGAAACCGTTGACCGGTACCAAGGTCTTTCTTCATGGTGCATGGATTCTGCAGCAGGCCAGCATCATCTTCGCCAAGCTGTTGTGTGTAAATGGGATCATTAAGGAGAATCGACATTCCCCAGACTCGCGGTTTTTATTGGTCGTAATGCGGCGGCGCAACGAAATGAAATCCAGCTTAGATCCGATAAAAACACACACCACATGTAGAAAGGAATCGAAAGGAGATTGAGCCTCGAGATCCGCCACGGTCGACTCTTAAGTTACTGAAAGGAAATTCCATTCCTATGAAGCTCTAATAAGCGAGATTTTTATTCAGCTTTGTTGGAAGAACTAACTGCCTCAGAGCAGCGCCCTGGATGGAATCAGCATGCGAAAATATTTTCTAAGAAATGTTTCTGTGTCTTTATTAAAAGACAAATAAAAAAAATATGTAAGCTCAATGCGCCGACGCCACCACGTGTCGGTCGGATGGAAATTTAAAAACAAGACCGTGAGCTTTACTGATTTGCAAGGAATTTAACTCAAATTTGTTGTAAAGTTCATGTTTTTTTTTCTCTGTACACATGAAAGGTCGGAATTTTAAAATGTTGCCATGAATTTATGTTCCTGGTGCTGGGACATGAATATGAATTGAGCTTTAACGTTTTCATTGTCGAGGTTTCTTATAGAGATCTGAGTTTTGAGTTTTGAGTTTTTTTTTTAACCACCCAAATTTAAGGTTATGTAATATAAAAATGCGAAACAGGTGTGCCGAAATTTTTATGTTTTTTTCCACATCTATTTTTACGAAAATTAGCATTTGGCTATAGAGTTGAGTTAATAGGTCTGTTTAATGAACTCGAAAAAAGTTCAGAGCAGAGCAGATCAGAGCAATTTAGGTTAACTGTCAAATTAAAAGTAGAGCAGAAAAAAAGCAAAAAGGAGCAGGCAGCTATGAAACACAGTTTTCTCAAATTTTCTGAGATCTGTCATCACAAAAAAACCCAATTGTTTAAATTAATGCAAAATTAATGTAAAGAAACCTGTTTTTCACACACAAAAACACAATTATTATTTAAATTATTCCACTAGAATAGTAAAGAAATTTATTTTTTCCACACAAAACGCAATTATTTGAATTATTATCAAAACTGTCAACAAGGTTAAATACCTGCTCTAAGTTATTCCTTCGAAAAAGGTAGAGCAGCAAATCTTGTTCTAGGTTACTCCAGTTCACTTTAGAGCACAGTTCAGTTCACTTTAGACTACTTTAGAGCAGTGTTCAGAATTCATTAAACTCAATTTTCTGCTCTTTTAAGCTCTAGAGTAACCTATAGAGCAGCTCATTAAACAGACCTAATAGTTATATGAATTTTAAGTATAAAATTGTTAATCGAATCTTCTGTAACCGCTTTGTGAAACATCATATGAAATGTAAACAGTAGCTTTTTGTAAACAATACATTTATTTCACACGCAATTTCTCTTAATTGCGCAAGGGACTTGGAGCAGATGGAGAATTTAATTTGGACATACAATTTTAAGTCGGTTCTCTAAAATCTAAACTACTGTCACTCGAATCGAATAGAGCAGTATTCAAATGACTATTGAATTTGTTACGTTAGATTAGGTTAGAGTGGTTCCACGAAGATAAATCTTAGTCTACTTAACTTGGACCGCTATCGGGTCTATAGTGCACCATAGATTTATAGGAATCTCGAGATTCAGCTTGTTTCTCTAACGAAACTCAGGATACATCTAAGCTCTGTACGTACTTTGTAACGAACTATATTGTAGGGGAAACCTTTATAGAGATGATTTAATTTTAGTTCATGTAAAATTTTCGTTAATATAATTCACAATTAGAAATTGAAAATAATATATAAGTAGAGGCATAATAATCAGGCAAAGGCACCTTTTCCAGTACCCGAATCCTCACCTATCACGACGTTTAAATCGAACTGGCTTGCCCGGAAAGCATTTAAACATCCAGAACGCAGTCCAACGGTAGTACGTATGCTAAAACGGAATCCATACCCGCGCCCATAATTCCAAGCAAGTACGTGAAGAAGTACGTGTGATATAACGGAAGCCCCACTCAGCCTGTACGTGTACAACGGAAAGCCATCCGACCGCCTTACTCCTGTCAAAGCCAGTTCGTGAAAAACGGAAAGCTGTGTGGCTGTACGTGTGATACATTGGAAGCCACTCAGCTAGCCTGTACGTGTGCAACGGAAAGCCGACCAAGCTTCTTTGCTGCCACGTAAGTACGTTAAGAACGGAAAGCGAGGGTTTGTACTTACGTGTGATAAAACGGCAGACACTCAGCCTATACGTGTGCAACGGAATGCTAAGTAGTCTACGAACTCTTAGCTTACGTTTGTATCAGAAACACACATACAAGAAGCAATAAAGCAACAAACATCTAAAAAGACCAGCTGTTGTCATATAGCCCTGTACTCCATTGCAGCTACATACCTAGCGACAGTTTGACGTTTCCCACTGACGGTCGTATTGGCGCCCGAGCAAATTCTAACGACCGAACAAAAAGACGTCACAACCTTGCAGCTCTTCCAACTCCGAGAAAGAGTGGCTAACAAGTAGCATGCCTCTTTTGATCCCTACAGCTGAAGACAAATGTCGAACTAATTCGTTTACCTCTGGAACTTTATAGCTTCGACAGAAATCGTTTGACTGTAGCATGGTTTCCTATATTCCAAAGACCTGTTACGAAACTGAGGAAGACTCTGCTGCTCCCCTCCTCCAAAAACACTACATTATTTTCCGCCTGTGATATATAAGGTAATAATTGCCTCGCAATACAACATATATATGTATGTCCCCCCGAAATGCATCCATACAAATGATTATCCCTCTTGTAGCTGTCGTTGGTGATGCCTTTTCGAGCTCCGATCGCGATTATCTCATTGCCATCGATCAGGTCACCTTATGACATATGGAATACAGTTTTTAAGTGGGAGTGATGCTTTTCAACAGAATATCTCGACTATTGGTGGGCTTCGACATAGTTTATGGAATGGAAATTCACTATAGGTATACTATGCATGTCCTATATTGTCTCAGCTAAGGTCACTTGCTGTGTAGTGTAGGTATCATATCAGGAAGGTATGTATACAGAAGAACAAACCGCAATTAATATTCAAAATATACATTATATGCGGCAGTGAATCGTTTATTACAGCCTGCATACCATTGATTATTATTTATGTGAAGAAACTATATTTCTTTAATTTGTACAGCGCTCTTCTGTCGGTAAAACAGTGACCATTTTACTCATGTGATCTTAGATGGCGCTGTAAGTTATGGCGGCCAACTGAGTCGGGAAGGCATCTTACGTCTCAAGTTGACAGAACTCTTTGTGATTAAGCATATTGTTGGTTATTGTAAAAATTGGATAAAAAGGAATTGACAATTTAAATAATAGACTTTAAATGTTTCTTTGTGTCCAGGTAGGATAAGTATGACTTAAGTTAAACAGTATAATTATTATTGTGTGTAAGTAAGAACTAAAATAAAATCTTTGTTTTCAGAGCAACGCAATTGTTTATTAGAAATTTATAATTCCTAATAAGTTTGAAGATATTGTCTTACATTTATATATGTATAGATGTGCCCAGAATCGTTTACGCCTTAGAAAGGTGATGACGCTACTTGTAACTAATGTACAGATGATTTAAAACTAAATCAAAAAACAATATCCAATCATTGAAAATTCTTTTATTAGAAGTTTTAACGCTGGAAATAACAAGCAAATACAAGTAGCGACATCTCCTTTCTAATACGTATATGATTCTTGGCACATCTATATATAAATAATCAATACTGCATACATATCTCCTTACTAACCGCCAATAACCACTTGGTCGCAAGGCCACATCACAAAGTTATTTATAGCTTAGACTAACATACGGTAGAGGGCAATGCTATCAGAGTGCAGACAGCTGGACCCCACACACAGAATCAGTTGAAGACATTAGGTACACAAAAAACTAAAGAATTAAATTCAGTTGGTTTCTTAAAGAACAGGAAATTCCAGATTAATAGTTAGGTACTAGAGAAACTAATCTAACAGACCTTAACTAAGTCTAGGTATAGGTACAAATAAAAAATACATAAATTTTACTACCTACCACTAATTCCAGCAAATAAAAATTTCCATTAAATTGCCTCTTCACTTCTTCAAGGGATAACGATTTTATGTAAAATTTAAAGGCGATTTTGTTCTCAAAATAGCTACGGCTACCCTCATAACCTCATCCCATCCGTTTTGAATCGAATTCACAAACAACAAAGACAGCTAGGAGGGTTGCTTTGGTTCGTCGTTCGTCGTTGGTTAGTTGGTTGGGGAGAGGCTCTCCAGCAAAAATCAATACCCAACAAACCCAAGACTTATACATTTACAGAAATGGCACGCATGAAACACCCCAATTCTGCTGTTAATAAGAGCGCAAAAAATATAGCAGCAACAACAACAACAGTCGTTGAGAAAGGGAAGAGTCATTTTTATATTTAATAAAGAAAAACTGATCAAAAACTTTGTTAATTCTTATAAATTGTAATAAAACCAATATTAATAAGAATTTCAAAATATTTAAAAATTTATCTCCGTCTACTGAATTTATTTTGCATTTATAAAAAAAAACTTTCTAGAAAATAACAAATTTCAACAAAGACTGGTATCAATAAAAAACCCAAAAACTGGCAACAACGTTCTTTTGCCTCAGCAGAAGAGAAAATTTGATATGCGGGAGGGTTCTTTTTTATTCCTCATATGTAAACAACACACTGCGCTGGAGGGACAAACACAGTTAAATTTTGTCAGATGCATGTGTATTTATAGTGCGTAATTTGTACCCCTACTTAAAGCAAAAAAAAAAATCCGCTCTTTCTCATTTCATTCATTATACACCACCGCACCGGTACGGGCCAAGCATAGAGCCGAGCACCATCAACGACCGATGCGGTGCGTGCGGAAAGTGTTTACTTTCATGGAGGAAAAAATTCTAATTCTTTTCACCCCCAGCCCAGCACAGGAGCATCAGAGTTTCCAAGCTTCCATCCAATCCAACCCTATACACCGAACTGGGATGAGCACACACAACACAACCTCACATCAGAATTATACCGACTAACCCCGACCCAAAGGTTTAATAACAACATTTTTATTAGGAGTGTACACATTTGCCTTGTTTTTTTTTTATAAGAGAGAAAAGTGTCAAGTGAATGATGCTGCGCTGACTCCTAAGAGGTCAATGACCTTTTCGTGTAATTAGCGACTTTGTACTTTTATCATAAATTCTTTTTTTTTTTTACCATGAAAGCAACAAATTTTCTTCGCGAATTTCATTTCATCCTGCATTCAACGGCTAAAAGTAAATTAAGCCAACTACAGCACTTGTTTTGAATTTCCCAGTAGCGACATCTTTTAGCATTTTATTACAAAATAAAAACGGACAATGTCCAAACCCGCGAAACTAGCGCCACTAACTTCAATTATTACTCGTTACGGCACTCACGCCACGAGTTTTCAACGTCAATTAAAAATGCCTGGCGCCCTCATTCGGACAACTCGAAGTTGAAAGCTTAGATACAAAGGAGGTTAGTAAAGTAAAAAAAAAAAAAACAAAAAGCTTTACGAATAGATTGAGACCTCGATAATAAGCACAGACTAAAATCCATTTCTGATAAAAAGCTGCAAATTTTTCGGAAATGTAAAGAATACGACATAAAAGTGTTACCGTTTTTAAATGAAAGTAAAAATTTAATGTTTTTTTTCTGCGCGCAATGGAGATAAATTACTTACTAATAACGTAACTTTATGTGTAACACACTCAAATAGAATTAATTCTATTTATGAGTGAGGAAGGGAGGGAGGGCATGCTAGTTTTGGAGAAAAGGTGTTTGTTTACTCGTCCTGAATAGCAACTTCAAAATTGAAAAAAAAGTGCTTAATGAATGAAGCAAAAAGGGAACGGACGGACGTTTGGATGTCAGGATACGAAGGCATGGGCATTAAGGGCAACGGAGATTGCGGACCCTTGCAAAGGAACCAGCCAGATCTCCGTTTACTGGCCCTGACCCCGTCTTTGGACACCCAAAAAATCACCTCTCAGCTCAGATCAGGCTTTGAGAGGATATAATTAAAAAGGCACACTGGGAAAATATCCCGGGTGAGACAAACGAAGAAGTTTGAAAAAGTATTCCTCACACTCAGCAGAAAGGAATTAAGGCTCATAGGCTTATTTATTGGGCACTGCCATTGATTTTATACATAAAATCAATGGCACTGCCCACTTATTCATCTTGAAAAGATGAGTAAGGTCGATGATGAGACCTATTCCTTCTGTATGGAAGACGATGAATCTGCTCAACACGTCCTGTGTGAATGTGAAGCTCTGTGACGCATAAAGCGATGACACTAGAAAAGGCATTCCCATCCCACTGGCAAAAGATGTTGCAAATATGGCCTCCAAGAACGTCATAGGCTTTGTACAGGGTGGGCCAACTTGGACTGACTGATTTGAAATGCTTATAATTATTTTATTTTTAAAGTTTTTTATTTTATTTATTTTTATAATGTCATCATACTCAGTGCAAGAACGTGTAAAAATTGTTGAATTTTATTATGCTTCCGGACGATCAATTGTTACAGTACAAAGAAAATACCGTCAGTATTTTAATACTGCGGCGGCCCCCACTGTAAACATGATAATAAGCTTAATGACCCGTTTTGAGAATTGAGGTTCAGTAGGTGATGAACCACGAAGAAATGTTGTTCGACCTGTTCGCACTGAACAAGCTGTAGATGCTGTATGAGAAAGTGTTAACACGGATCCAACTGTGTCTACTCGTCGACGTGCTACTCAATTGGGCATCTCCAGAACATCGCTACGACGTATTCTAAAAGTTGATCTGAGGATGTTTCCCTATAAAATTCAATTGGCACAAGAATTATTGCCAAGGGATGCACCACAATGGCTACAATATGCTAACAGATTGATTTTGCTTGCGACAGAAAATGCCAATGTCAGTCCAAGTTGGCCCACCCTGTATGAGATCTTGAATGGGCTATTACCCTTGTGTATAGAACTATAATTATAGTGATTGCGAAACGCAATTTGACTTAGTAAATACCTTGTTGTGTTGTAGAGGCGCTACTGTAGAGCAAACGTAACCAAACGGAAGCCAGCAATGCCTCGCTCCAATATATATGTCGTAGACATTTGACGTAACTCAGCATTTGACGAAAAGTCTAGAAACTTCATGGAAAGTAGGCAAATAATGTAACGGTTTTGACTTAGCCCGTTTTTACATTATATCACGCCGATACTGTAGTACCACCCTATATAACCAATACTAGTAGTTGGAGATGGGTGGTGGAGGGCGCGGCGCGTGTATGTGTGTATGTGTGGGTGTGTGTGTCGCAGGTCTCTCCTCGAAGTTAGAAACTTATCAATCCCGACGAAAACATCGTCGCTCGCTCCCCGTCGCTCGACGTAATTTGGTGCGTTCGCATAAGAAGCTGTGTTTTTAGAACTTTGACAGCGGAATTTCGTCATCGTTTTTCGTCGCTCGTCGCAATAGTGTTTAAGCCTTAAGTCTGCTTTGCAGTACTAGCGCCTCTACAACACAACAAGGTACTAAGTCAAGTTGCGTTTCGCAATCACTATATAGTTCTATACACAAGGCTATTACCTTAGAATATACCTACAACACAGGAATGCAGATAAGCTAAATTAAGTGAAGCTGAATCAATATTTATTTGTATTCTCTCCACTTTTCTAGTGTATGTGAAACCACATTGCAGGTGTAAACAGAAAGAAGAACAGATAGAATTTATGAAAAGGCAGTTATTTTATAAAGAGTGCAAAGGGGAATGCCCGCTTTTTATACAACTTTAGGCCCGACACCTCCAGGCATAAGGCATATCTTAAACTATGCATTATGATACTCTGAACATATTTTATTAACAACGTATATTTCAATTAATCGGGGGAAAGCTTTGGCGATCGGATGTAGCTTGAGCGATTTTCTTGGGTGAACATTTTTCTACTTCTCGTGATTGCGTGGAATTGGTGTGTGTGGAAAATGTCCTATGACAAAAGTTTCTACAACAGAACACTAATGGCCATGGAAGAATGAACCGTAAAACTATATGCGAAATGTATTAACTGGGGGTGTATATGACCCGAGTGCATGAAAATGGGTTTTCCGACGACAAAAACGTCCCGAGAAAGTTTTCTGAATGAGGAAAAAAGTACACCACCCTATAGTAGGTACTCGGTGACACCTTAATTTGATATGCAACATGCCCTATTGGAACTACCCCCCTCTGTCGGGGGCTCCTACCACCCACCCTAAAAGTATACAGAAAAAAATCATCTACGAATTGTAGCTGGTAATGAGCTGAAGCTAGCAGTGAAACCTGTTTTTCGATCAGACACAGGCCTACTGAATTAGAGCCGATCTAAGGTGTGCAAAAAATCTAGTATCTCAGTTTGAATAAAAAAGAGGCAAATACTAAGAAAGCTAGCATTGGCATGGCTGTAAATAGCTATTTAAGCCTCCGAGTATAGCAATTTGGGTACTCAAACTTCTTCTCAGGACCTAAGGAATTCAATTCTGTACTAGATTTTTCAAAATGTACTAGAACAATCTTTGACACCCCGAAAGCTCCTCCCCCTCCCCCCACGCAAGCACGCCCCGTTAATTGAAATAAACATTATTGTGAATAAAATATTTTCAGAGCATCATAATGCATCGTTTAAGACAATCTCTCATGTCTGGAGGTGTCGGGCCTAAGATGAGCATTCCCCTTTGTTGATTTATCACTACTTCTGTTACTTGTTTTTTTTTCTACTTGTATTTATTTGCTCTGCATTTTCCGTCTTTCGTTATAACTTATTTTTCCCGAGATATTATTAGAGGGCTGTCAGCGTCACTCATGAACACGGATTTTATGCGATACCCGCATTCAAGGTTATTACTTAATATTTGCGGAAACAGATTGTCATTCATTTGTTGGACAGGTTTCTCAGACTAAATCTTGAAAGCTCCACAGTGCAATGTGTACTCATTTTGATTGGTTATATTATTATGTAAGAGATAATTAGTTGGTAGAAACAATGTTGTTATTCAACTCTCTAAAATCAGTTTTTGCAAAGTCAAGCTAAATCGTTTCCTCACACCCAAAAACAGAATATTCACCTTATTTCATCAAAATCCAGTATTACCCTCTAAATATGTCCTAAAAGAAGTTTACCACATTCGAGATCTAGTTAAATCGATTGGTGGCTTACGAAAACCGTAGATTCATCCCGTTTCATTAAAACCCTGAATTACTTTATAAACGAATTCTTTTTTATTCTCTTATTACCCCATAAACACCCCTTCAATGAGTTTTCCGCTAAAGTTGAGATATACCCAAATCGCTTCTTCGCTTACGAAAACGGTAATTCATCCAGTTTTATCCATAATCCTGCACTATCCTCTAATTACCCCACGAACCCACCAGTCCTCTGTCTGTTTTGTAATTCTTCCTGGATCCGTTAGTATACCAGACATTGACCAGTTTCGGGAACTGTCTAATACCTGGCTTCTATCGTTAATGATTAACATCCGCGGGAATTTATAGGCCTTTGCCCTGGACCTGCTCGAGGATGTTAAGATGTCCCACACTGGAAGAAATGTGAATATCTGACCTTTTCCTTTGAAGTATACAGGCCGCTGCTTTCCAGTGGCGCCTCAACAAGCCAACAAACTTCTGGATATTTCAATTAACCCATTTACGTCGCGTATACCGTGAAATACCCGAAGTATTCTGACAAATAGATGATCCAAAAATGAGGGTGAAACTACTCCCTAATTTTCGGATCATTCATTCGGCATTGTATATATCATAAGGTAATCAGGCTAATTACCTTTTTTCACAGTACCATCTGGTGGTGACTAGAAATACTAAAGACATATATCAAAGCACATTAATTATTAAGCAATTGTTTAACTAGCAAAAAAATTAAAAAAAAAAAAAAACGTGGATGTCACAACTGAGGACGATTCCCAAGTGTAGCAGCAAGTGAACAAAAATAAGGAAATCCTGTCCTAGTGACCAAAAAAAATTTTAATTGAAGTATGGAGAAGCAATTCCAATTACCTCGATTTATATGTGTGTCATGTGGGGACCTACTAGCTAGTAATTTAATTACCCTGAAGTCAATACGCAGTCAAATTTATTGGTAAAATACTTTTGTAATTGGTTGTAATGCTAGATTGAAATAGAGGTTGGCACTAAGGAGTGTAAGGCATAAAATATTCCACCAGTAGGAAACATATCTTTATAAATCCTGTGTTATTTATTAGTGATTTAAATGTTTTGATTTTCTTTGCAAAAATTCCATGCTATTTATTGCTTGTTATTCTAGATACCATTTACCAATTACCCGGATAGATATTGTACGACTCCAAAAATGTCATTCATAATATATAAATGATAAAGAAATGCGGAACTCTCCAGATTATCTTCATTGCACAGTATTCTTTATGATGAAAAAAAAATTTCATTGAAACGGTCACCGAACCGGCTTATGACTCTCTTCAATGTCACACAAGGCCCTGGCAATTTGACGATTCCGGCCCCGAAGCTTTTATCACCTTGTATGACGATAGTAGGAAGTAAATGTAATGCGACAACGTAACACGACGTACATAGACCCAATAATTTCATTGAATCGAAAAATAATTTTCGAATCAGATATTTATTAAATTTTGCTCTATAATTGCTGCCAAAATGTCATTGGAAAGCAATTCTTTTTTCGATTCAATTGAACTTTACTAAAGGGAAGTGATTTTTTATGTGGAAAGAACTCGTAGATAGAGAGAGAGAGAGAGAGAAAGAGAGAAAGGCTTTCACTTTCCGGTAACATTTGTTACAACATTCAGCATAATATTGAGCAAAGATAATCGGCTTTTAGTAATTATCGTCCCCATGATTTTCTTAAGTACTTAGACGTTTGTGGTTTACGGAAAAGATAACACGTGAAAATTAATTCGGTTCATGATTCAATGGGTTTAAAGAGGTACATGTCCCGCAGAGGGGCAAACATTTACTATAGTTCAGGGACAACGGATTGGGATATTCACAAAAATAAATAGATATAGGGATGAGTTATAATATGAGTGATATTTCAATCAATGGCTTAGGCAAAAATAACTTAATAAGAAGATAGGAATCAGCCGAACAAAATTGAAAATTTTTCGTGTTTTTTAGAATGAAACAAATAATGTCATATGCTTTCGCCTTTTCCATGAATGGGGGAAAACAGCTTGGCAATGCACTATTGTAGTGCGATTGAGACAACGAGCTACAGACAAAAATCGAGAGAAAGTAGGATTACCCGCACGACAAAATCTTATTGAATCGCTCAAAATCCTATCAAACTATTCATAATAATGTACATCAGGTCACACTACCTCCCATTTTTAAGAAAAAGATAAATTTCGCTTTGGCTAAAAAAAGAGATGTAAAGTTCCTCTCAAATAAAATTCTCATTTTTCCCAAAAACTACAGAGAATACAGCATGAGTTTATCCCACTTAATCTCTTCAGAGCAAAGCGAATGTAAACAGAAGCACGTGCTGTTCAAATATCATAGGATTACAGCAACAAACATTGGGATCTCAGCAAAAAACGTTGCGATAAAGACTGTTTTCACAAAAGCGCGGGAACATTTTATGAAAGTAAAATCTGAAAACTCCGCCCCTTCTCATTTATTTACGAAAATGAATTATTTTCCATCCGTTGCATGTAATCTGCGCTTTCACATTTTCTTATCTTTATTCATAAAAGTTTTAAGAAGAGTTTAAATTTTTTTAATTTTTTTTTCTTGCTTCCTTTTCTTGCCGTGTACATTTTAAATGTAAAAGAACGCGTTCACTTAAAGGGCTGAAACGTACATTTAAGTTCAAAAATCGGCCGAATCGGGCAACTCCATCGTAGGGTTGCCATACAAAAATTTGGTTTTTCACCATATATTTGGGCACTGCCCGAGATCGCGTCGACGTAGAGAGCTGGTTTTCATAGCAATAGTAAATAAAATTTAGAAAATGCACTAAAACGGTCAACTCCTTCTTGGTGTTGCCATATAAAAATTTAGTCTTTTTACGTACATACTGTGAAAACGATCAGTGCCAGATTGTTTTAATATACTGAAAACTTATTCATAATGTGAAATCCGTCGAAATTTTTTATAACCGTTTTTACTATCAGACGAACCGTTTTAGAAATATATGCAAAAAACCACCTCAAAAATCATACTTGCACAGAGAAGTGACCATACAAAATTACATATGGACATTAATCTAGGGTATCATGAGGATGGATTGGCCTTAGACCAATTCTAGCTTTTTTACTTGTTGTTAAGTTAACTTTGGCTTAGGTTTAACAATTTTTTTTTTGTAGATATTATTAAGGGATAGTATCCCTCCTGTTTCATAAATTAATGATTATATGAATGATGGCAAGCCATGAAAGAAATAATATAGGGCTAGGGCGAAGAGTTAGGACATGGAGAAAGAAAGCGTGAGATAGTGTGTGCGAGAGGAGAGAGAGAGGAGAGAAAAGGCAGAAAGGGGAGAAAGATTTAAAGCCATTGAGGGAGGCAGAGTAAGAGCTAGAGAGTATATAGGGAAAATGAAACAGGTTTCGATGAATAGGAACGCGCAAATATAAATATACGGGTATAGTACAGGGGTAAACCACTACATTATTGGCATCATGATAGCAGAAGCAGATCAAGAGTAATCGTAGTCTGCTGAGCAATTTACAATTCTAAAGAGGTGTTTCACAAGTGGAAAATTTCAGTAAGAGTTAGAAGAGCTGTAGTAGAGTAAAATTTAGAGCAAAGCTCTATAGGCCAATTAAGATTTGTAAAAGTTTTAGAATTTAGTTCACAATATCAGAACAATTTGTGTGCAAGTGACTTAGCGTAGCTGAGAAGTATTAAATTAAGTAGAGAAGGTTTTTTCTTTTCTTTTTTTTTGGAGGATGGCGCAGTGCAGATATAAGAAAGGGAAGAATTGATAAAAAATTTGGGAGCCACAAAAGAAAGTCAATTGTGGTTTTGTCAGGATTTTTCACTTACCTAGTACCTAAATAGATTTGGTTTATACATTTGACATATCAAATTTTTGGTTCAAGAATTAAAATCTGAATTGATCTGTTTTTAATGATCTCTACTCTTTTGCATCCATCTTTAACTATTCGATATATCGTTACATGCACATACCAAAATTCGGAGTGCTTTCTCTGAGTATACGGACTTTATTACAAGTGATATTTATTTTACAAGCACTTGTAAACTTGTATATACTTGTAAGGTCATCATTAGTTTCCACCATCCCATCAAATTGCTTTACTTTGTTGGGATAAGTCCTGTTACAGAATTTTCACTTAAATAAGAGATTTTTTCTTCGCTAGAATATCCAGCGAATACCAGTGAATTTGAGCATTCTTTTATAATAACTCCACAAATCGGAGGAAATTCTTGAAGTTATTTATCGAAAACCTACAACTAATATCCGATGAATTGGCACTACACAAAGGCTGAGTAAAATGACAGTTTGGCGCAGTCTAAAAACGGCAATCATCATTATCATTTCCAAAAGGCCTAAAATTTGAAGAGAATAAAAAACATAATTTTGAGATATAGTCGATATCTACAAATCTGTGGGACCTATGAACAGTCTTTTAACAGAACACCTACAATAATTGCTGCAATTTACGTACTTGGTTAACAGAAAATGCTCGTTTAACCTCCTCAAAACTCCTTTTAATATCAATTCACTGTAATCGTATTACTTGAAAAATGATCGAAGCATCTCATAATTCGACCATATACATATGTAATGTATCCTTAGACTGCCATTTGCCACCGTAAAACTGCAAGCACAAAGCTTGTAAATCATAAAGATTTTATGGGAACACAAAAAAATCTTAGATAATTAACGAACAACGATGATGATAAGATTGACAAAGATTTTTTTTTTATGAAATTTATTTTTGTTTTTTTCATGTAGCTCTTTATTTTAAAAAAGATAGATCCCATTCTCTTGTTAGGCTTTTTTCGATCAATTTTGGTTTGTTCCCCCGTAAATTATCAAGTTGATAGGATATCTCAACGAGAGGGCAGGATTTCATTTTTTTTATAAACGCTGTCATTTATTCGGAAAGTATTACCATATTTGAACAAAATGATGAAATTTGTGGTTACATCCTATCATATTGCTATATTACGTACACTATTCATTGTGTGCGCATCTCGGCGTACGGACCAATTACTTCGCTATTCTAAAATCACCATCAAACAGTAGATCATGGTAGACGCATTCGCGTCACTCATGAATTTACTCGAAAATTCTCTACAAACCAAATCCGGAAATTTTGTTTATTTATATACCTTCCAGTTGAAAGTTCATCTCATCATTGAAGATGTTTTTTTTTACAAAAAAATCTCCGTTCATACCTCTCGATTTTACCACATCCAATTGACAAATGCACGGCACTGTACATATAGTCTGTTGGGTTCAGTTCTTGCATCAAATGAACCTTGTAAACATGCAGATGCAGATCTTTCGTAAGACTTCCCTGCATAGGTAGGTAGTGGCTATTGAAATACCGAATTATTGTGAACGATGCCGAATAGAGGTTCCTGGACTCTCGTCAACACTTTCAGTCACCTCGACAATCGGCCAATCAATATAACACTAAAGATCAAATGACAATTACAACTACCACGATTATATTCTATTCTAGTCATATGAAATCCAGCGCAACTGTATTTTAGGATAAAATTTAATAAATTTTACTATTATATCCCTAAATTCAATGCATAATGAAATGAACTTTTGATGCCAAGTTCCCATAGTTGAAAAGACTGAATTTAAAATTAAAAAAATTCCATTCATAATTCTGTTTAAAAATAGTCTTTATTGGTATGTATGCCAAATGCATTATGCATCAGATATGCTACATATAAAATACCCTCGTCGACCAAATCCACCATTATTTTGTAATCAAAAATTCGCAGGCAGTATATATACAAACTTACTTACAAACGTTACATCGCATTGCCGCGACGCATTAATATGTGTATACATAAGATTGCCAGACAAAATTTTGTCTGCGCATGCGCAACAGACATTAGCTTAATTTCTTGCATATGTATGTATTTTATTTCATTCTTGACGTCACACAATTAAGAAAGTGATTGTGTAAATCACAAACGGGAAAATAAAATAGTTTTGGGCAACGCATAATTTCAGCTTCGTGCAAATGCGTTGCCTAACCACCTTATCTCCTTATCTACGAGTATAATTGTGATGTGAGCTCGTCGTCGTCATTGTGGTGGTCAATAATAAGACGGAAGAGTCAAATAGGTTCAAACGGTCCACAACATGTCGTGAGATGATTTTCGGCCAAAGGCCTTAATTGTACCGTAAGATGAGATGTGAATGACCGAATTTGAGAGTCAGAAGAAGCAGCAACAAAAACAAAAAAAAAAACAAAAAAGACACAAATGAGAAGCTATTGACCGGCTAAATGTGCAGTTTTTTTTTCTCATAGTCTTCTTCTTTATCTTTAAAAGTTTGACCGACTTTCAAGACGTTAGTTCATTTCTTGTCTAACTATGTACATACATACATACATGTATACAAAAGATTTATGTGCCGTAGCAGTGTTGTGTACAGATAATGAATGTCCACTACAAGCATGAGGTCAACTCTAGAAGAACTTCCTCGGAACGATCGAAAATTAAAGCATGAATTGATAAGAAAATTTGTTTTAATAATTTGCCACTTTAGAAGGCGGCTCAAAACTATGGCCTTGAGTTTCATTAGCATTATTACTGTTGCTGTTGTTGTTTTTGTTGTCGCTACCAATTCGTAACAGATCTCGACATTCGGTGACGGGCGAGTAAAAAACCTGATTCGTACACGTACCAACATAAAAGAGTAAAAAACTGTTTTCTTAAATATGCACAGCGATAAAAAGTAAGAAATACAAGAACACGATTTAGGAAAATCACCAAACAAGCTTACTTGAAATTGAAATTATGCATAATGAGTCAGTCACAAAAATAATTATACAATGGCAAAAATGTTAACTGCTTGCGAAGAGAGGTATTTGTATATGTAAGTTCCCATTACCATCTCAAATAGAATTGTTAAAAATTGCAGATCAGTTAACAAGCAAAGATTGCAAAATGAAAACACAAAATTTATTTTTTCTTTATTTGTGCAAGTCATTTGTCTATAGTTGGTGGGGTAATTACCCTTAGAAATAAGAAAAAAATCTATTTTAGATTTTCGACCCAAAAAACAAAATCACTTTTTAAAACTTTTTTTATAATTGCTACATTCGATCCCGCTTCCCACTTTGGGCCTTACAGGCCAAAGAAATAGACTAATCGTCCTTGTCTGCCCTCCCCTAAACTCGTCTTTGTCTGTTTTTCAATACGGGCCGAAGGGCTCACAACCAGACATATAAGCCCATTATATACGAGGATAATTTTTCGATATGTGGCTCTTTCCCCATGTACGTACTTAAAAAAAATCTCTTCGTATGTTCCTCAACTACATGATTGTTTTAGGAAATTATCGGTCTTTTTCAGGTAATTTATAGCTATTTGTAAAGGTACTTGCATACCATATATCCACCACGGGGAATTGCAACTCTCCCTAATTAAAAGAAAAGTTTCTTACGCAAATTATAGCCAGTAGCAAATTAACACAGACAAAATGCTTTTTCGATCCAGCAACACTCCACCGTACTATGGACATTCAAATGTAGCAAGCAATTTAAGTACCCCCCCCCCCCCCACAAGCTTTTATCTTCCTCCATCAATATTACACAATTCACATACCCATCCTGATCGTGATAAAAAAAAAGGCCATAAAATCATTCCCACCAGAGGCTCTGTTTGAGAGGAGTTCCATAAAACTTGCCGTTCTTGTAAAAAAAAAAAAATCAAAAAAATCTAAAACGTGATGATCCTTCAAGAACTATGTACTGATCCTAGCTGCACTAATTTTGGAAATTATATGATCTTGGCGGAGAGTTGAGAATTTATTTCAAATCCTTGATTGTTTAGTTTGGTTAATAAGCTTCAGTCAATCATAATAATTAAGAACCAGAAGAAGTTGTTAATATAAAGATGAAAACAGGAATGAGTCTCGTCGGTATATATGTAAATACTGCCATGACGCATAAGGCCGTGACACATTAAAAGCAGATTTTTTTTTCTGAAACTATGCAACTGCTCGAGCAGTAACAAATTGAAAGCTAAGGCTGCCTCTGCTCAATAGTTCCTTCCAATACAAAGAGAACTAAAATTTTTATTTCATTGTTGGCGTCCTTTCTTTTGAAGTACTAATGCGAGAAAAATAAGAATGCATGGAGGAAAAATTAATTAACTTTGTTAGAAATAACAAATTAATTAACAATTAACATCAACTTTTTAAAAATTATAGCACCTGATATGGGTAATAGACAAGTCACTGTTTTCTGCTTCTGCTTTCAATGTGGTTGACAAAGCAGAAATGTCGGATGTCAGTTTCTGCTTTTAATGACTCACGGCCTATACACTCCAGAAATATTTATTAAGTCCTCTGGTTGTGATATCTCATAAGTTCTAAATTAAATATATGAATATCAATTTCAATAAATATGTCTTACCTTGTTTTTAATTTGGACGGAAAATGAAGAACTTATACTCTAGTTCGATCCATTGTTAAGAACTTTTTGGCGTACAACTGTAAATAAAATGAAAAATGAATCAATTAAAAAAACTGATGATTCTATATTAACATCAAAACTTAACGTAGTTTATAAATGCCGACTGTGATAAGTGTAGTTTGTAGATAAAACTTATACTAAATATTTAAGACAATCTATATATGTATATATATAAAAAAAAAAAAAAGTACTAAGAGAGGTAGCAGGTAGATAGAAAAAACAATTTTTTTTTTCTTCACAAAATGTTTACTTTAAGTCGGGCCGCTCACCAAAGACGTTTACATCATACAAATGCACTTACATATACTGTATAGCAACTCACCAAAAGAGCAATTGCATTGCATTCTGCAAGTACTGTGCTTAAATCATGAATTTGAGACTGAATTTCACTGAAAATAATTTCAATGAATTTAAAAAAATGCATTGGGACGCAGAAAAAATATCGAACTTTTTGACCCAGCGATCAGAGAGGTCTCATCAGTGTGGTTATCTGAAATCTCTGCTGATGTCCTCGAACTTCTGTGGTAGGCGATCAGAGATAACCACACTGATGAGACCCCTCTGATTGCTGGGTCGAAAAGTTCGATATTTTTCTGCATCTTAAATTATAAATGAATTTTTTATCATGTCAACGTTCTCTAAAAATCTCATCCAAATATTGGCCTCAGTAATGTTTAAATGCTTGACGCAAAAGCTGTATTAGGGTGGCCCAAAATACAAAAGTGTTAAAATGTCTAAATATTCATTCAGAATTTGTTAGCTAATGTAATTTTAAACTTCTATGCAAAATTTCAGTGAAATTCATTAATGCTTAGAGGTCGCTTAAATGAATAGTGCTTTTTTTGGCTTTTTTTTTCATCATTTTCTGTCATCACTTTTTAATTTTACAATATTTTTTCTTAGTTCCTTTTTAGAATTAAAGGGAACTTAGTTATGAACTTATTGCAGTGAAAGCCGTTTTAAAAAATGAAATTGTTCTATTTTTTATAAATTTTACAAAATGGAAATTCGGACCCGGAACTCCAACTTTTTGGCTTCGCGTCAGTTTTTTTGTAAGGAAAAGTGGCACGCGGGTGTACTCTTCTACTATATTTTAATCTAGAATAGATTATCTTCCAAACAACTACAACTTCAGGGGGTCATGTATTGTATGAACTGTTCTCAAAATGCGATTTTCGAAGATGAAGCATTTTTACAAATTACAAAGAATATGTGCCCGCCCATAAAATTATAGACTTTTTTACTGTAACAAAATGATTTATACAAAAAAAATAAGAGAACAAGTTACAATTGGTCTTAAGACCAATAATATTGTACTCGAGATGAACACAAAAGTTAAGCAAAGTGAAAACCAAAAGTTCTGTATGGCAACACCAAGAAGGGGTTGCCAGATTTAGTTCATTTTTTTGAAATTTTTTTTTACTATTTTTATGAAAATGCTCTCTACAAAATTTCATCCCTCTACGTTAATGTGTTTTCAGGCAGTATCCAAATATATAGTGAAAACCCAAAGTTTTGTATGGCAACACCAAGAAAGGGTGGCCCGCTTTAATCTATTTTTGAACTTATATTTGCGATTCATATGAAAACGCCGTGTACAAAATTTGAGCTCTCCACGTTGTCCCCTACTTAGGCAGTGTCTATATAGTGAAAAACCAAGAGGTTGCCCGATTTAGTACATTTTTGAAATTTTATTTACTATTATTATGAGACTATGTACCAGTGCCCAAATATATCGTTAAAAACGAAATTTTTATATGGCAACTCTACGAAGGAGTTTCCCGATTTGTCCCATTTTCGAAATTAAATTTGTATTATTTGTAGAAAGCCTGTGTGCAAAATTTCACCACTCTAAGTGAATCCGCCCTCGAGTTATCGTGCGGACGGACGGACGGACAGTCAGACGGAGAGACAGACTGGCCGACAGACAAACAAACGAACAGGCAGACATGCAAATATCAAAATAACTTTTAATATTATGTGTAGGTGTCCAATCCAATAATTGGAAAAGAAGATGTTATTAGTACAAAGCCGTTACATTTATGGATCGGCACATCTTTGTCATTTCCAAAAATGCTTCACTTTCGAAAATCGCGTTTTGAGAACACTTTACAGACTATATGACCCCCTGAAGTTGTAGTTGTTTGGAAGATAATCGATTGTAGATTACATTATAGTAGAAAAAGTGCACCCGCGTACCACTTTTCCTTACAAAAAAACTGACGCGAAGTCAAAAAATTGGAGTTCCGGGTCCGTTTTGAAAAATTTATAAAAAATAGACGAATTTAATGTTTTAAAACGACTTTCACTGCACTAAGCTCATAACTAAGTTCCCTTTAATTAAAAAAAAAAAGAATCAAGAAAAATATTGTAAAATTAAAATGTTATGACAGAAAATGTTGAAACAGTTTTCCTCAAAGTCCAAAACAGTTTCGATTTGAGCAACCTCTAAACATTAATGAATTTCACTGAAATTTTGCATAGAAATTTTAGAATTACATTAGCTAACAAATTCTGAATGAGCATTTAGATATTTAACACTTTTGCAAATCCATACATTTTTGGGCCACCCTACAGTACATACATACAGGGTGTTCCGTAAATATCTTTAATCCTTTAAGGGAATGAAAGTAGAGGTTATTTGGGTCAAAAAAGTCTAGATACTTTTATATCGAACTGCGCTTGGTTTTCGAGTAAATCGATAATATCGATTTTCGAGATTTTGCATACCTTTTCAGAGTAATTTCGTTATAAGTTCTATTGTAATTAATGGATTTTGACGTTCAAACCTTTATTTAAAAGAACACATATTGGCCTTTCTAAGAATGTATAATAAGTTATAATTGTGCCTTCAATTATTTAAAATAAAAACAGTTTTCTCTAGAATTTTTTATATTATTCGAAATATTACCATTGCACGAACTTGGCAAAACTATGAAAAAATTTGCGCACTATGTCCCCTTTCCAAAATGACCTCCCTAAGTGCTATCAACAATAACAATCAAAAGTTATAAGCAAACATTTGGAAGATGTGCCCATCGAGGTAATCTTCAGTTTTTTCGTAGATTTCTGTCTCCTCCTACAGTTTTTAACCTACGACAACCATTTATATGACATTGTACGGGAATCTGAACTGGCTATTAGGTAGGGCAATTTATATTTCGAAAAAACACTTTTTTGCCAAACTTGATATTTACGTAGACTTCGTTATTCCGCATCTTCATTTTTTCGGGAGGGCCAAACTCTGGTAGGGGCGGGAGTTCAAAGTTTCAACTTTGTTCAATACCAACAGGTTTCACCCATTTCTGTTTTGATTTTTTTAGTATATTCCTTTTTTCATTTATTCCATTTTTAGGCATGATTCTTCAGATCTTGAAAATAAATTGTAGAGAATTTTAAAATGGTTGCGAAATTTAAAAGCAGCTTTTAAGTTTTGAAAGAATCAAACGTTAACAGGATTATTCGATGAATCACACAACTTCAAACTGGCTATAGCTAGACCTCCATTGTCAAATATTGTTTAGGTTCTATATTTATATACATATGTGTAGTAGAGTCTATTTTTTCTGTGGGGAGAACTTAGAGCTTGGGATAAGTTACTGAGATTCTCTCGTCTTCTCATGATTATATAAAATTTTTTTTTTTTTTTGAATAAAATTCACAAAAATTAAAGGTTTCGTGTTGAATTAAATAAAAGTAGAGTACTAAACTAAAACTGTTTTAATCATGTAAATATTACGCTTTATCCTTTCCAGATTTATCATTTATGATCAGCCTATACTCTCTCATCCACAACCAGAATTTATTACGCGAAATCTGGCTTATCACTATTCCTGTTTACTATATGTACGCATGGGTGGCACCCAAAACGAGGGGTGGAGTCGTCTGAATTGACATTGTTCGAAATGTCCATATAAAAACCATATTAGTGTTAATACCGAATATTAGATGGCGCCTGCTGACTTTAAATTAGACAAGAGCTGTGTCCTCATCGATTTCTAGTTTCTGTTTCTCGTCTTAGTTGTAAATTACCAACAATTCAAACTTTATAACAAAATAATTGTATAAATCTACCATGACCTTGAAAATCGTGGTATTTTCTTTTTCTTTGTGACAATAATTATTCTGTTTACCTTGCTATTCATAAAGGAACTACATTCTTTTTTTTTGTATTATTTTCCTGTTGACTATTATTTATTTTATTAAAACAAAAGTCTTTTCGATTCCCATCAGACTTCTATGTATGCAAATATGTATTTACGTAGGGTCTGCAGTTAATTTTAATCTCCGTATTCATGATCCAAAATCCGTAAGCAACATACATACACCTTATTATATTTAAAATATATGTATATTCAACGGGGTAGTCCACACAACACATTCTGCTGTGTAAATTTTATAAAGCGCATATATAGGTTCATAGTTCATACCAGACTTCAGTGATTTTCCTGGAAAAATTCGATGCGCCATACTGGAATATTTTTAACTTATGTACTCATTATAGCCCTCGAGTCACTTTGATCTGATTTGGTTGAAAATACTCCGATTATAAAATTCGTACAAAAGAGATAGAGATAGAATCGAGTCATATGAATGCAGAATTCATTTTTTCAATATTCTAAACATTCTAACTATTAAGTCAGAATAAAAATTATTTAATACCTGCGATAATATCGAGGTTACTGAACCTCTATGGACTATACTTATGTGTGTGCTATATGTAATAATATGCGGCTCCAAATATGTAAACAAAAGCAGACAAATATTATTCAGGTGTCAATTGCTTCCCGAGTGAAAATAACAAAGGCCGTCAAGTGCACAGAAAAAAAAAAAAAGTAATTTAATGCTGGCTACAGTCTGGCCTGGCCACCTGTATGCAGGCGATTTGAGTATGCATTAAATGAGAAATTGCAAAGCATGCAAAAAATATTTTTTTTAGTACATACTAGTAGGAAGCAAAAATTATATTTGAAAACTTTAACAGTAATTGTTTCATAAATTAAGGTGACACCGGCAAGTGAGGTCTTCTATTATGGAATACATAGTAAGTTAAGTAGGTACAGTATAAGACAAAATATTATTTCGTTTAGTATACTTCAGTGCGTGCATTGCAAATGAAGTGCTTAATATAAGAACTCCAATATACTTCTTCAAAATGGCTCGAACGATAAACGTAAACCAGGACCCCAAGGTCAATTAATTCCATAACTACACGAAGAGACTAAGAATTATCTTTGGCCAGTTTATATATATATTTTTAATTTTATAAAATCAAAAGTTGAGCTTAGCAGCACTCTATAAGTATATTTCTAACACTCTTTTTCTTTACATAATTGTAATTGTCACTCAAAGAAATAATTAAAGAAAAATATATGTATATGAAGATTCGAAAGAGAACACCTCAGTGGAAGATTATGGGTTCCCCCCCCCCCCCTCCCTCACCATAAAAACATAGATTTTAATCTATTTTTATTCAATATTATAATCCAACTGTTTTAAAATTCCCAAACCAACTGAATATTGGATAATTACAAAATCCTAAAAAATAATGAAAACGAGCAATAAAAAATCAGTTTGATTGCATTTACTTAGGAAAGATTAAAGGGCCATGTGGTGAGTGAGTGGAACATAAGCCAAAATTTTTTGTTGTGTGAGTTTATACATTACGAGTATATCAGTGTGTTATAAAAAGCTTGTAGGGCATAAAAATAATAATAAAAATAAATAAAAAATTTAATAAAAAACTGTCTGTATGTCTATCCAGCATGGCGATATCGTGATGACCTACATTATTTACCTACATATATCAACTGATATTTGGTAAACAGTAATTTTATAAAAAGATATCAATAAGTTCAATTTCGTGGATTGTTAAAATTGGGCAACTCCTGCGAAAGGTTGCCATGTAAAAATTTCGATTTTTACCAAGGTATATAGAATACAGGGTATTCCCATTAGGAACCACGTTCCACCATTAGGTGACTTAAGATCATGAAATGTTTAGGAAAGTACGATACAGAGAACACAATACTCTCTCTCTGTTTTTCCTATAAAAATGTATATATATTAGTCACAGGCTATCGGCTGCAATGTGTCAAAATTTTAATGGGAATACTTGTCTTCTATACACCTTGAATTTTCACAGTATATTACATTGGCCATACATTTAAGTTTAGATATTCTTTTTCTTTTTTCCCAGTTTTACATTTTTAGTTTATTAATTTTCATTATATCCCCAATTTTTAATTATTTTTTTTTTTTATAACCCTTTCATTATAGATCGATTTTCATTTTTCCCCTACTTGGTGGTTCGAATCCATTTTGTTTTTTAGTCTATCGAAATTTTTTCCTGCTGCTTGTGATTTTTTTAATGTCATTTTGATTATAGGCCACCTTGTTTTTGATAGGCCGAGGCTCGAAACATTATGTTGATTGCCCTCATTTTTAATAAAATCAATATTTTTGCTTTTGAGTCATTCCACAGACTTCTTGGCGTAATAGGCTAGTGTCAAATGATCACGCCAAAACAATAAAGGTCCATCATGAATTCTTAAAAATAAAAGTAGTCGTGTCATAACGCACTCCTTAATATAGATGTTCGTATTAATTGTGGCCTTTGTGAAAAAAAGGCAAAATTTTTTCTTTACCGGACTCACAGATTGCTTCCAATAAAAGCAAGCAGCACCTCAACTTTAAGATCTGAATGGTCCTTTGCTCTTGTGGCACATTCTCTTCGCAGAAAGCACATTATAAAATTGATGGTCAGGTCAGGAAGGGTGTTGAAATCTAATTTAAGGTACGTCTCATCGTCCAAGACCAGAAATTTTTCCCCATGAGCTTGCTTCTGTACGGCTTCTTTGGAGGTTTTCCGTTTTTTCTTCTTTCTCAACGTGCTTCTTTTCTCCTCTCACGCGTACTGATGAGCAGCGATTCTTCCTGATTATTATTAATGACATTTCCCTCCATTTTTCTGATCACTACATCCTTTGGGACGACCATCCATTTTAAACTTATCAATAACACGCTAAGCCGTACGATCACTCGAGCAATCTATTTCGTAGACTTGCTGAAAATTTCTATATAAATTTTGATAATCTCACTAGGCTTCTCCTCTTTATCGTTCATTTGAGACCATCTGAAAAGTTGTGTTCAAAAATGGAAAAGAACATGAAGCGTTTCCCTACTTTTACAGAAAAATGTAAAAAAAAAGCTTTTGGACAGAACTTGTTAAGTGTACAAGCTTTATTTTTGTATACTGCTTGAGAAGGTGTTGAGCTAGAGAGTTGACATTTTGGATAACATAGTTTTTTTTTCTATCACAAGAAGGCATAAGTTGTACATTTTTTTCCTATTGTAAACTGCTGAGTGTAAACAAAAACATCAGTTCTATACACATCCCACAAACATGATCGGACAAATAATCCCCAAAGATAACATTTTCTCTGATTATTTGAAATAAAAGCTTATACAATTTCTTAATTTTCATGGACATTGATGGACTTAGCAAAATCTTTAAAGAAATCAAAAAGAGCTATGGCATGGTATTTAGGTTCTCATGTCATCGACAATCTTGAGGAGTGCTGATAAGGTAAGTAGGATACAACATTTAATAAAGCACCAATATAGTACAAAGTATCTGTTTAAATACAAAGAAATTTTGTTAATAATCCAGCATTTTGGTAAGAAGAACACATCCGGCCTTTCAAACCGTAGATTTTTTTTTTATATAATGCGGGTTTTCATTTGTCTTTATTTTTTTAATAGATCTCCAACCACCATATCGCACAAAATATAACAGAATACAACACAATGGCAAGAGAGACAACGAGTTAAAAATAAATATAGAAATTCGAGTCACTGTTGTTAAAAAATGCGGTTGAAAATCACGTGAGCTTACTCCTATTACTCTGATCACTGATAATAAATGAGAATTCATGTGAAGACAAAAATTGCAAATCAAATTTATAAAAACATACATACATAGATATGTATGTAGGTAAGTAACTATGTACATAAGTAGGTAACGAAGTACTCGAAATTAAAATCTCAATTTAAAAAAAAAATAATTTTGATAATAAATTTTGCTCGATGCTCACATGACTACCATTTAGACAATATAGTCCAATTACACGGTTGCGCTATATCTGTACTTACTACTAAAATGCGTTAATTAGTTTCATATATCGTACGTACACATATGTACATATCTGTACAACTAACTTAAATGTGTTAATTATAGTTTCATATATTGTACATACGCACACATATCTGTCCATACTTCTAGAGATTTCTCACCTCACACTTCCAATTATTGCATACCGCAAATTGTGTGAATTACGTTCGCTATTAATTTTCAAAGCAAATGGCAACCATTTCATCTTCCAACCGCCGAAAGTGTTAGGAACAATAATTAAGTGAAGCATAAATTATATTAGATGGAGTTCTGTACAAGGTTAAAAATTCCTTGCCTATAAAAAATTATTTTTTTTTCTCACTTTCATCGACAACTGTAGCATTTTTCGAATCGATTGATTTTCATTGGCGATATAGACTGTGAATGTTTACAAAATGTATTTCAGTGTCACACAAATTAAACGAACCAATAAAAAGAAATTGTGTAATTTCATATGTAAATGTAAATAATTTAGAAATTGTGTAAACTAACCACATAGTCGCAATCCTTATAATGTATATAGATTCTGTTTGAGTCTTCTTGGTACTATAAATTAGTTTTGTTGAAACATAATTTCGAAAATTTTAAAGAATTTTGAAAGTCATCCAATGCCATTTTGAAACACTCGCAGTTCATAAGGTAGCAAGAGAGAGAAAGAGAAGTTGTTAATGATGTTATTGATTGTAGGATTGATAATTACCGCAGTTACATAACAGACTTAGTTTAAATTGTACTCAAAGTATGCCCAGTTGGGTTTTGTGAATTTTATTTAGTTGAGTACACTACTTAAGCTTCGAAATTAGAGTTAGTTTTTGAAAAATGTTTAGCTGATTTTCTGATATCTGAAGTATAAGCAAATTTTTCGAAATATTAATTTTTGTTTTTGTTTTTTATTCAAGATCTAGTCGAAAATTTGTATTATTCGTACTAAGTTCGTTGAACTTTCAGTTTTCCATGTAACGTTGGTAATTTATAATAAAATTATAATAAATATGTAATAAAATTGTTTTATGAAGAATAATACAGACATGAATATTCGCAAGGTCATCATTAGGCAAACCCTTAAGCTGTTGATATGGGAGCAAGGAAAACAGCTAGAATTGGTGTAAAACCAACTTTTAAGACATCCCTCATAATCACAAATCCATACATAATTTCGCGTGGTGTCCCCTCTGCAAGTTTGGTTGTTAAAGTGGTTTTTCGCATCTATTTCTAGAACGATCTGTCGATCATTAAAAATTATTATAACAAATTTCATAGGATTTCACACTTTGAAGAACTTTTCAGTACAATAAAAACGTCTTGGACTGATCATTTTTACAGTATACGTAAAAAATCCAAAAATTTTATATGGCAACACCAAGAAGGGGTTGCCCCATTTAGTTCGTGTTTGAAGCTTTATTTACTATTACTATGAAAACACCGTGTAGAAAATTTCAGCTCTCTACGTTGACGCATTCTCGAGTTTTCGAGATTACGGACGGACAGACGGAAAAATCAAAATAGGTTGGGTGTCAAATTTATTTTACTCTACCATCATTATTTTTATGAGTTTTAAACAAAATGACAGAATTAATATACCCTATGATTAAAGGATATATAGGATATAATAAGCGATGGTGCAAGCGACGAACCCAGCGGAACTCCACATATTTTAAACAATGGTTTTGAGAATTATCCATTAATGTTAACAACTTGCTACCATTCCAAGAAGAGATAGCATACTTAAGCCTTAAGGCAGACATAGGTTGCAGTCAGGGTGCGCGCGAGAAGCAGAGCGAAGCTCACAGCAGAGCTTGTTCATGCGACAAGCAATGCGAGAAGTTGTCTGAATGAATGCGAGACGCGCTTATGCGTAACCCGCGGAATAAACAAGCCATGAATAAAGCCGAAAAAAGAGAGCAGCGGGTCGGTCAGCAGGCGACATCCACTCTTACTGCAGGAGTTTTTCATATAAAAGTTGCTTGTATTTTGTTCAAACGCTATCATTTTCATAAAAATGCTCTACATGCAATTTTTTTTTAACTATTAGAAAGAAAACATATTTGGCTGCAATTTGTTTTAACTTCATTTTGCTGTGGAAACGACAGTTTTGGGCTTTAAGACCTGTTTAAGATGAAATTTTAGTTTTCTTAAATGACGAGTATACAAAACGCAGTGAGAGTGAGCCCGGCACGTTAGTTAAGGCCGTTTCAGAATTAGTTTTCAATACATTTAGTTGTGACATTCCGAAAATAAAACAAGTAAAAAAGCTAGAATTGGTCTAAGACCAATTCTTATGATACCCTACTAGATGAACGCCCGTAATAAATTTCGTATGGTCACCGATCTATTCAAGTTTGGTTTTGAAGTTGTTTTTCGCATATATTTCTAGAACGGTTTGTCGCATAGAAAAATGATCATAACCAATTTTATAGGATTTCGTATTCTGCAGAAGTTTTTAGTACAATAAAAATGTCTTGGACTGATCGTTTTCAAAGTATACGTAAAAAACCTAAATTTTTATATGGCAACACCAAGAAGGAGTTGCCCGATTTAGTCCATTTTGACATTTTATTTGCTAATGTAGTAAAAACATCATGTACGAAATTTCAACTCTCTACGTCGACGCGTTCTCAAGCAGTGTCCAAATATATAGTGAAAAACGAAAGTTTTGTATGGCAACCCCACGAAGAAGTTGCCCGATTTGTCTCATTTTCGAACTTAATTTTACTGTTTTTATAAAGTCCGTGTACAAAATTTCAGCTGTCTAAGTATACGCGTTCTCGAGTTATCGTGCGCATAGACAGACAGACAGAGAGACAGACAGACGGACGGACATGCAAAAATCAAAATAACTTTTAATATTATGCGTGGGTGTCCAATTCATTTTGCTCTACCATCATTATTTCGAGGTGTTACAAACGGAATGACAAACTTAGTATACCCCTATAGATTTCATCTAGGCTAGGGTATAATATTGTGTCTTCCGACGAGGAATATTTTCGTTCGTAAAATAATTGCAATTATTTTTTTTGCACGCACTGGCTAGCTTCCAACTCTGATCCGCTTCTCACGCGCACCCTGACTGCAGCCATAGAATGATCGACACTTTGCAGAATCTTAATATTCTTTCAATAAGAGTAATAGTGTTATTTTTACTTCCAAATCAAGAGCAGTTTTAATATCTAAAATGTAACTTTGAGCAGGACTGGATCATAGCTGCGTTCCTAGTAATTAAAAACATTTATATGTAGAACGGAATATAATATTAATCGGCACAGATGTTTTAAGGAACGGAAGAACCAAGGCAATTTTCCACACAGGTAGAAAAATTTCTAAAAATTTAAACAAAAATTGTAAATAGAAAGTGTTTGAGTGACGATACAATAATTAAGGTTGCATTTTGGATACAACACACTGTATTGAGTCATTTTAAATCGAAAGTTTTGGGCTTCTCATATTCCTCGCCACCCTTCAAAAATGACAAGTCTCTTCGAGGCGTATCAACCTACGAAGGTATTGTAATTATTCTTAACACCTTTTATAATGTGAGTGTTTCCAAAATAAGCTAGATGGATGATTTGTTTTTAAAACGGAGGAAAACATTTCTACGTCTCATCTCATCAGTGTCTTAAACTGCAAATATAGGTTTATAATTTAGAAGAAAACATCTTAAACCAAAAGAGTTGTATAATTTGTTGATCGAAACACGTAATAAAAACTGTAGTGATAAATATCATTACAGGGTGTTTGAAAACAGCTGCAAATGAACGAACAAATTATTCGTTCAGATTATCCAACTCAAAAGGGTAAACAGACTTGTAAGACTCTAGTTATTCCCATTTTGTGTGAATTACTTCTAAGATCTAGATGTTTTTAGGTAGAAAATTATTTAGTATCCTTATTTGATTTGGTAATAACACGCTTATAAGTAGCTAGTAAATTTTGTGTAAACTCGTATGCTTTAGAAATAAAAACCATAAAAAAATATCCAATCACAAAATAAGGAGATTTTTACTATTTACATATTTTTATTATGGATTGAACTATTGGTAAGACCAACATTGAGACGAATTTAGATATGTATTATAATAGTTTTTGGAACTTTTCTCCAGACTACAGCTACATATGTATACATAGATTTATACATATATATATATGTACATACATAGATTCCATAATTATACTGTGATCTAATTGAATTGAAAGTGAAATAATATTTATTTATTCTACAAATTCGAGTAATGAGAGGAAAATGGGGGAGCATAAATAATGAAAATAAACGCACATAAACGAATCGTACGTAATTACTATATTTCTGGAACTCTATTTCTACTGCTTCCATCATAAGTTGACCCAGTTTTTGCGTAAGTAAATAATTTTCATGAAATCAACATTGATCCATTTTCGCGCGTATATTAAAGAGGAAATATTTGAGCAGTTTCCTTTTTTCTATATATGTATGTATGTATGTATATACAGTAAGTATACAAGCTTAATACGAATTTTCACTTTAATATAGATTTTAAAAAAAAATTAGTATTTATAAAACTCACCGATAATTCACAAAGCAGAAACATTTTCATTCCATTTTCGATGATGCTAATTTATAAGTAAACCTGAAATGAACACAGAAAAAAATAATTAATTATTTCGGTCAGTAAATTTTGAATATATGTATATATATATAGTATGTATGTACATATGTATCCCAGCCCATTTGTAAGGGTATGGTACGAAAAAATAAAATAAATCCTAAATGCGCTTTATTACTGACTCATTTCAATATTCTAAAACAAGCTCTTTCGTGTTATTCGAACTTTCATTTCTTGGTTAAGTCATTTCTATTAGTTTTCACTAATGCCCCCCGCCCCCCCACCAAATTGATAACTATTGTTAATATTTAAACACTAAAATCCATAAAAATATCTTATGATATGACAAAGCCCTCACCCTCTCCACCCACCAATAAATAATGCGAACCAACATGTTACCCTTAATGGAGAATATATTAAAAAAACACTGCAAGTTTAACTGAAAGAATATATGGAGACTAGCAACTTATTTTTAAAGGCACAGTCGGAATTTCGTAAGATCCATTTCTGTGAAACAGCGTTAAATTTGCTCATTACACAGTGGAAAGAAGAAGTTGATAAAAATAAATGTTGTCTTGACAATGTTTCTGGACTTAAAGAGAGCTTTTGAAACGGTTAAACAATGCATATTACTAAATAAGCTAAAAAAAAATGGAGTTAAGAATAAGGAGTTAAAATGGTTGGTTGACTATTTAAGTGATCGCTGTCAAAGAACAAGAATTGATAATGTCTTGTTGGAAATAATGTATAATAAGCTGGTGTGCCGCAAGATTCGGTATTGGAAACTCTACTTTTCTTGATGACATTAACGATGAAGTAGTAGGTATATGGTGGGATTAAGCTTTTCGCAGATAACAAATGATGATATTCTTACCTTTCCAACAACATGCAAGACACTTGATTCTAATTATAAATATATACAGGGTGTTTCCTCCATGGTGGTCCATAGAGCGGGAGGTGATAGTACTCACCTAGCCAAACAAAAAATTGTATGGCAGGGGGGGCATACCAGTCGTTTGGAGTTACAAGGTGATTAAGAAATTATGCCAGGCTTTCACAAGACACTCTGTATCTTATAAAGTACAGTGCGCACGGTCATCGTATAAAGCTGATTATACTCAGAAATTAATGGCATTTCCAGCGATTGCTCAACTATCCCTGTACTCGTCTCCCCTTAGGAGTTATTGTTGTCTAAACTCAAAATTTCGGATTTTCTTACCATTTTTTTAATTTGACTTTTATTTTTTATTTATTTTTTTTTTTTTCGAAAAAACATAACTTATTTTTATAAAAACTATAAACTGTAGACTCTCCTCTGTAGTTGGACCTATTACACCATATGTGCTATCTGCAGCCGGTAAGGAGTTATTAGCTCACAACCTATTCAGGTCATACCGAAATTAGCTGATATTTCGTTAAAATGACGTGAAGGGGACAAATTATCTTCGAGAATAAGTTTAAGAATACCCTTGAGAATAGGTTAAGAGCTAATAACTCTTTAACGGCTACAGATAGCACATAGGGTGTAGTAGGTCAAATTAAAGAGCAGAGTCCACAGTTTACAGTTATTGTAAAAAAATTATGTTAATGACCTATTACAAATAAAAATAGAGGTCGTCAAAGTAAAAAAAAAAAAGTAAAAAAAATCGAAATTTTTAGTTTAGACAACCATAACTCCGTTGGGGGAAGGAGGGGTACGGGGCTGGTTGAGCAGTCGTTGGAAAGGCCATGAAATTCTGAATGCAATCAGCTTTATACGGTGACCGCACGCTTTGTATTTTTTAAGATACAGGGTGTGTTGTCAAAGCCTAGCATAATTTCTTAATCACCCTGTAACTCCGAAACGGTTTATATGCCGCCCCCTGCCACACAATTTTTTATTTGTCTAGGTGAGTACTATCATCTACCGCTCTATGGACCACCATGGAGGAAACATCCTGTATATGTGCACAGTCGATCAGTAAAACATAAATTAGAAAATTCTTAATTATAAAATAATTAGAACTTAGAGGATCTTTTTCTTTAAATTATATGTTCGTATTTTCTGTTCCTAAAGAAAAAAATTTACTTAAAAATGTGCTTATGAACACCATAACTCCAGAGATGAGAGGAATATGGAGTCAATTGAGCAGGCAGTCGTTGTAAAGGAGGTCTTTAAGGTGACCGTACACACCGGACTTTTCAAGATACAGAGTGTTTCGCGAAATACTAGCATATTTTCTTTATCATCCTAAAACTGCGCAACGGTTAAGATAGATTCCCCCCCCCCCCCCCCCCACCCTACAAATTATTGTTTTTCACGATAAGTAATCCTATCATCTGCTTCCTTTTGGACCTTTCACCAGGAAAAACCCTGTATAATTACATTCATCCTCAATTAACTTGCTGTTCTCCGATGAGGAGCTCCGAAGGTCTTCATCAGATAAAGGGTTTTCCAATAAGAGGTGTTATTTTGATATTCAAAGAAAAATGCCATTTTTTGTGATAAATGATCGGATCTTTATTTCATTATAAAGAGGAAGGTATGCCGTTTATAATGGAAAATAATAATGACCACCACGACCACGCCTACAGGACCATATCCTTTTCATGAAATTTTCCATAACCAAATCGCAAAGTGGCTGCCCTATGTCCTCGATAGCCTCACGAATTTCATCTTTGAGGTCTTGAATCGACGCTGGGCTGTTGGCGTAGGCCTTCTCTTTCACGTGGCCCCAAAGGAAGAAGTCGCAAGGTCTTAAGTCACAAGATCTCGGTGGCCAATTGTGATCACCTCTTCGAGAGATAACATGGTCCGGAAACTTTTCCCGTAAAAGATCAATGGTCTCGTTGCTTGTATGGCACGTAGCGCCGTCTTGTTGAAAGTAAACGTTGTCCAGATCAATACCATCCAATCCGGCCATAAAAAATCATTAATCATCTGTCGATAGCGCAATCCATTCACCGTAACTGTTGCTCCAGCCTCATTTTCGAAAAAGTAAGGTCCAATGACCCCGCTGGACCATAAACCGCACCAAACAGTCACACGTTGAGGATAGAGAGGCTTTTCAACAATAACTCTTGGGTTTTCCGATGCGACAATTTTGCTTGTTGGCGAAGCCATCGAGGTGGAAATGGGCCTCATCACTCATGATGAGTTTTCGATGGAATTCCGGATCATTTTCATGCATTTCAAGGACCCAATCAGCAAAGACTCGACGTTGTTGATGATCAGCCGGCTTGAGTTCTTGTGTTAACTGAACTTTATAAGCCTTAAGACCCAAATCTTTATGCAAAATACGGTGTAATGACGTTTGTGGAATGCCTAATTCCAAAGAACGACGAGGAATGGACAAACCTGGGTTTTCTTCAACACTTTCGGCTACAGCAGCAATATTCTCGGCTGTTCTTGAGCGACGTGCACGGGTTTTGTTCTTCACATCACTAACTTGTCCCGACAGCTCGAATTTTTTTACCAATTTCTGTATTGCGGTCCGACAAGGTGCTTCACGACGACCCAAAAATATTCGAGTTTTACGAACCGTCTCTGCAACATTTTCACCATTTTTATAGTGAATTTTAATAATTTCAATGCGTTGTTGAATCATGTATCGTTCCATTTTTATTAATGGCGTAGTTTCTACTTGTCAAAAAATGACAGCTCCAAAAGTGACATCTACCGAAATAGCGGGCTAATTAAAATAACACCTCTTATTGGAAAACCCTTTATTAACCCAGACCCCATGACTTTCTAAATAAAATAAGAATTATCTAAACTGGTTTAGAAATACCGGAAATATGAGGTTTCATCCGTAAAAAATAAACAAATAAGTTGAATTGAGAGCTCCTCTTTTTTAAGCCATCATTACTATTTTTTGCTATCAGTGAACTGTACCGTCTGTTACACATTCATGCTAAATTATCCATTAACAATTATTTAGCAAGCACTGCTTTGAATGATCTGATACATTGCATTTTGCACGCTGCTTATAGTATATCTACGGCAAGTCAGTTTGATGAGTAAAATAGTATTTTTTTCTCGTGAACAGAACGTGAAAATATGTTAGTTGTATCGGTAATAAATGCGGTCTAAGTGATAACGATAATAATACGATTATGCAATAAAACGCTGACTAATAACAAAACAATTAATAAAATAATTTAAATCACGTCTACAAATAATATATTCTACGTATATTATTAAAAACATAATTTCTTATAATTTCTTTTTTCTCTTACCGAAATCTAAACCCCAATTAAAAAATATCATTGTCTATAATTTGGGAAAAAAAAAAAACCTTAGTTGTCGTATGTTAACACAAACCAATGCTGAGCACTTCTGTTACAACATCGACTATAGGCAATGCAAAAACTCACAGACACGACACAATACGCCATTTATACAAGTGGAGAAAGTGAGTAAAAAATTATTTATCTCAAGCAGATATTTCACAAGTTAACAAAAGTGTTTCATTGCATTGTCAATCATGCATCACTGATCATAGAAAACTTAAACATTGCATAGGTTAAATTAACACCAAAATTTTATAATTTTGTTTTATCAGCCTACTAAGTGCATGCTAATTAACGTCATAATTCTATTTTCTTACGTACGTAAAATACCTATCTGCGCTACATCATACACAATTTGTGAAAAATGAGAATATTATGGAAAGGAAAGGCTCTGAGTTCGTGGATCGCTTCTTTGTTTCTACCATACATACAGCCTTTAAAAAAAAACGATCATATCCGATTTCGATAAAACTTTCATAGATTTGTATGGAATACAAGACTAATTCACCCAATTTTATTAAACCCCCTTTTTCCTCCACAAAAAGTAACGTCATGGTAATATGAAATTTAGTAAAGCCTTGATCATTCCTAATCCTGTTCTGAGGTTTTAGGTTTCATTAATATGGAAATTTTTTTAAATTACAACTGTTATTCGCGGGCTAACCCCGGCAAAAGAACCTTCTTAAATGCTGGGCTCAATATGTGTAAACAGACGCTGAATTTATTATGAGTTCGACAATGGTAGTAAGTTCAAAAGAGCTAGTTGAAACTAAGAAGGCAGTCCAAAAACAGCGTTTTTTGCTTAAAAATTATTACCCCCATTGACATCCACAATCTTTGATTCATAGATGAAGAAGACCTATATCTTAAAATAAAAATTTCATTCAGTAAAGTTTTGACAAAAAAACCCTTTCATCTTAAGATCACGAAATTTGGTTGACATAAATATACAACAGTCCCTTAGTAAAGGGAATGTTAAATTGAAAATAATCAGTTCAGGTCCAAATGTGAACCCTGCCGTACTCGAAAAAACAATAAAATATAATCGAGAGCTTCTCACCCACTTAAAGTCATTGGTGTCAATCATTTAAAAATTTTTAATAATAGCTGTGCGGAAGTAGAAAAGTTAAAATGAGTAGCCAATTTATATTAAGGAGGACAGAGTAATTAAACAAAGTCAAAAACTTGTGAAAAAACAACCAACACAAACACACCGACTTCATCACGATTTAACCTGATTCATAGGCAAGTAATATACAGATATTGAATCATGCCAGAGAGACGAGGCAAAAACTGTTAGTTAGTTATTGTAAGAAAGCCGGTAATTGAGGGGTGTACGAGTATATATCATAAAAAATTATAAGCCGTGTGGTAATAATAACTTTAAAAACCTAGGAGACATATAATTTAGACGTTCAAATTGTTTTTTTATTTGATAGTAGTCATAGACCTGATCAGTTCAACTACTTTAGAGGAAATAACTATAGATAATTGAAGGCGAATTTTGAGCCTATGAAATGATTATTGAACTCATTACGACACGATCAATATAAGTAGCTGCGATTATTTTTCTTCCAATAATGTCCCAATTCATATATGATTGTACCATACAATTTTCTAATGAAGTTTAAGATCAAATTCGATATTTAGCGCACGAACAGTAGTCGGTCACTACTTTCTTTGCAGTCTTGTAAAGTAAGAAAAAGGGTAGACATATATAGAAACCATGGGAAAAACTTGCAAGTTACTCGCTTAGCTTGAGACTTTCTTGGACCAACTATAGAGAGAGTTAAAACATCATTATCAAAAACTATAACAAGTCCATAATTTAGAAAGATAAATTCTATTATCGTAGCGTCCGGGACATTTTATTTCCTGAATAGAAACAAATACTTATAGATAAACATTATGTCAGAATTAGAAATAATAATTATCATAAAAACAGATTACATTGCTAATATAAAACAAAACGGAGTAAGGCAGAACACGAAGACATGTTTCCCTCTTTAAGATAGGCAAAATTACAATATTGTTATCAAAACGAATGACTCAACTGCATACCAAATAACATACCTATCTATTTCAATAAACATAAAACAAGATTGCATATTATACGCGGTTTTTAATTTTTTACGATAAATGCTTTAAATACAAAAAACTCGCAGCATTATTTATCACAATATTATTTAAATTGTAAAAATGATCTTTTTATTATACATGGCTATAACACAGTTATGAGAAAACACGTAATTACATATTTCATGATTTATTTACGCACTACTTCTTATTCGATAATCGTAATTTAGGTTCAAATAAAATTGCTATATTTTGAGAAGGAATTGTCAATTACCTACTTTGAGTAGTCGTATTATTAAAACTAATTAAATTAATAAATATTTCGGGAAGACTTTTTTTTTCATAACATAATTTAAAAATATCTTGTGTAAAATGTAACAGTTAAGGGGAACTCCATTAGGCCTAGCCGTTATTCTCTAGTCATTTTCTGACCTATTTATTAAGAAGACAAGAATTTAAAAAAAAGTGGTCTTAATGAAAGTCTGTAGATTATTTTAATATGAAAAAATTGAAAAATATTGTAATTTGTATAGAATGAAAACTAAAGTAAAATTAACTTATGCAAAACCTAGAAAGCAAGGTTACGAAGTAATTGAAAATTGTTTAAAGCAATAATGAACGAATTGAAGATTTATTTTGTATCTACGTTTAATTATTATTTGACATTACTTTAAAAGAAATTCTCATAATAGTCGCGGAGCAGCTATCGATTATTTTCTTTGAGTAATTAAAAGTACTAACTAGATTATTTGTTGGATACTTTTAATTATTTTTAGTAATCTTCAACGTAATTATAAATTCATCTCCAAAAATAAATAGTAATCATAATTTTAAAACTTAAGTAACGAATATGTAAGTAATCATTCTCATTCAGGATATTTAGTTGTTGATTTGATATAAAGTGTTTTAACTTTACTGTACAGTGTTTTGATTTAATGCTATCTACCATGTTGTCATTATTAAGTTGTTAGCCATGCCATTTTTCTCTCGAACAATTGCCAATTATAAGTAGATATCATTTTTGACACTAAGAAAAGTCTATTGTTAAAAGCGAATTTTCAACATCAATCAGTCTTTTTCCCAAATTAAGAACGGAACCTTCATGTACACATGTACATATATGTCCTATGTCTAGCGTGTAGTATGAAAAATCAAACAAAATCTATTTACAAAAGCAAAATAGTTCAATTTTCGGCAACTAGATGGCTCTATACCTCTATCATATAATATTTTTTTTTTCTGACTTTATAAAGACTACCGTTATAGATAGTTTAATTACAATCGAATAGGTGTTGACCTTTCCTCAAGTGTAGCCAAAAAAAATATATATTCACTCGCCATTCTCTTCAGACATTATTCTTGAAAGAAACTACAAAATTACACAATATTACAGTATGTACTTAAGCCAAATAGTTTCCGGGTTGAAACAAGTTTTACACATACATATACATTCAAAACCGAGAAGAATTCGGAAATAAGAAGTTGCCAATATTGAAATTACCCACGTTGATTGACTTCTTTCAATGTTAGTTCTTGGCTGGACATAAACTCTCTTAATCGCTTTACTTTACTGACATTACAGAGATTTGTTGACACAATTTTATCTCATAAAACAATTCTAATCAATACAAAATATTAATAAAATAAAATACAAATAAATTCAAATTGAAATTAAACCCGGTGCGTATAGATGCTTATATGGAGAAATATAAGTCAAAAGACTGGCACCTCGACCACCAACACCACTATTGAATTCCTTTTAACTCTATGCAATGCACGCAGCAGCTATGCATATATCATTGCATGGCAGCAGCAGCAGCAGCAACACAATACAACCATGACATAATAACAGCTGTGTAATAACGACGGCCATATGAAACTATGTAAACTCGCCGATCATGAACCATTTCGAAAGAGCGATCGAATGAATTTTTGCATTGAATATTGCTGAATAGTGGTGGCATGCATGCAAGTGTTTTTATAGCATTGAAAATCAAAGTGACTTTGATGCAGGTCCGCTTAATTGCTTACGCCATTTGCAGTCGTTTTGCATATATACAACGACCACATTGATTTTAATTAATTATACATTTTAGAATAAACCAAAGGAAAATTAATACACACAACATATGTAGGTAGGCAAACGTTCAAGAGAGATTAAAAATTATTTCGGGAAATGTTTTAAACGGGCAGTGCCAACAAAATATATGTAGGTACATAGTTGTCCTAGTGAGCTAATTTGACAAAAATATGTGCGTACTCGGTGATCGGCAATAGGCCAAAATTTCAATTTCCCTTTCTTTTAATAAAGTGGGAAATTTGTAAATTTTTTTATATATCGTTTATTAATTTCATAATAAGAAATCGCACTAAATCATTAACCATTTAAAAAACAACACATTTTCCTTTCTTTTGATATAGGTATAATATTTATTTATATATAGGGTGTCTATATAATAGATGCCAAAATTTCATAGGGTGAAAGCTGGGGTCGAAACAAGCAAAAGATGTCAAACGGCTCTTTTCAATTATGTAGCTTCTTGGGGCTTAATTTATAAATTGTATAAATATATAATATTAACGAAGTATCTAAGGAGTGGTCCAGAAAAAATTGACCCATTAAGTTATTTTTATACATGCAAAATTACAATAATCCAGGTCTGGATTTTTTTGTTAAAATATTCCATAAATACTGAACTCTGAGTTTATATGAATCATTCGTGTATTGGAAGTGAAATAGTTAAAATGTCTCGAAGCGAAAAGAGTACGTGAAATGATTTTGCCAAATATTTGGAAAATCCCACAATTTTATTGTTAAAAATTTCAAAAGACCTGAATACACGGTAAAAAGGACAATAGCCAAGTATAGGCGAGGATTGTCAATAGAAAGGTTACGTGGGTCAGGTAGAAAACCAAGGCCATCCCGTCCATACGTCATAAAACAGATGAAGGGTACTTATTCTCGGAAACCGGAAACTTCGGAAAGAGATATGGCGACATTGGCAGGAACATCAAAGTCTACAGTGCACAGATATAAAAAAATCTGTGGATTAAGGAGCTATAAGGTTCAAAAAATGCCGCTGAGGAAGGAAGAAGAAGAGCGAGAAAACTTTATGAGAACTACCTGACGAAATACGATTGTGTCGTTATGGATGATGAAACCTATTGCAAAGCTGACTTTTCGCAGATACCAGGTGACGAATATTTTACTGCAAAAAGTCCAGAAATTTTTCAATAAAAGGAATGACAAAATTTCCCAAGAAGTACATGATTTGGCAGGCGATCTGTTCTTGCGGTTTACGAAGCAGTGAATTTATCATCAAAGGAACAATAAACTCAGATGTGTACATCAAAGGGTGCCTTCAAAAAAGACTTCTACCTTTTATTCAACAAGGGTCTGTCATTTTCTGGCTAGATCTGACCACCAGTCATTACGCAAAAGCAACGATGGAATGGTACAGAACCAATGAGGACAATATCGTGCCAATGGAAGCCAATCCAGCAAACTGCCCCCAACTTCGTCCAGTAGAGAGGTACTGGGCATTAATGAAAAAGGAGCTTAGAACAACAAAGAAATTTGCCAAAAATGATGTTGATTTCAGAAATAAATGGAAAAGGGCATATAGAAATGTTACTAATATAACTGTTCTAAATCTAATGCGTGGCTTGAATAACAAAGTTAAAATATTCTTCCAAAACAAATGTATTTTAAAGTTTAAGTTGTAAGAAACAAAATATAAAAATTTTATAAACAAATTGCCATTAGTGTTTTTACTGCAAACAAAAATAAATGGGTCAATTTTTTCTGGACCACTCCTTATGTAGAAACCAATCAACTCATCAACGATCGCCAATATGACTTCCATACTAGACGCTCATCTGGAGACTTGCTGACTTTTCTTAAGGAATGTTGGAACCGTAGTCTCCACAATTTTGATGAGTCCAAAACCGTTGCCCTAGATATTAAAAAGGCCTTTGATAGAGTCTGGTATCTTGCTATCAAACTTAAAGCACTTAGTCTCTCCTACATGCATGATCAATGTTCTGATGAAATATATGATCTGATCCCTTATAGAATGATTCCTGCACGCAATAATCGCGGCTGCAAATCGCATACATCCTTTTACTCTTCAAATTATTTTCGGCCGTTCCATAAAATTCCGTGATGCTTTCTTATCCCGAACTGGCGAATGTGGAACAGTTTACCATCTACTACCTTTCCTTCGGCATACAATCTGCGAAAGTTTAGGAGTGATATACATCAGGGCCTCCACCACTCTCCTCACGTTTCCACATTCTGTCCCTATCATGATCATCAGCATGAGTTAATAATATGAAAAAAAGAGCGACATTTTCGGTTTTTTGGCAGAAAAAAAAACATCAGAGTAATGGAAAAACTCATTTTTCAAAATTCATATAAAATTTGACAATGTTACAAAAATTTCATATTTGAAAATTCATAGACGAATTGGCCCTCTAAGGCGTTCACCAAGGACGTGAAACTCGAGCATTATGCAATTGCAACACATTCTTAAAAAAAATTCACATATTCTTTTAAAGAACACGACGATTATCAATACAGCAATTGCTTGGTGCAGGGGAACTTGCTGTAAGGATGCTGCATGCGTTTTTTAGCACTGCATGTTTTACAGTTTTTACATCAACCATTTTAGTAATGGCCAAAATTTGGATGCGATATTCGTTGGACGACGACTTGATAAGAACTATTCATTTATAATTTAAGCACTTTACTGGGAAGTATGCAGTGCAATTGCTCTTTACATTTACATCTTTGGTGAGCGACCTGCCTAAGAGCCGTCATAAATAATTTTTCAGTATATTCAAAATGTCTCCAACTGATCGATTGATAAAAGAAATCTCTATTATTTTCCTGATGTTCCACTAATTCGAACCGGTAAGACCATAGCTAAATTTTGCAAATTCGCACATTCTCAAAAAATTTTTATATGTCCACCCTATATGCCAACATTATCAAAAATCATTATTCCCTGTATTACATCCTATCTATAAAATACTCACTATATTCATACACCATAAATAATATAATCTATTTCAAATTAACTGTATTTTAGTCACTCGCGTATAATTTAAGTCTAAAGTGTCTCTTTACTCATTGTCACTAAAAAAAAAAGACATTTACTTCCGCTTTCTCACGCTAAACTAACAAAATATAACATTTTTCTACTTCCACCAGGCCTGCCATTGAAAATTAATTGTGGGAATTTCGGATATTCAATGATGACGCTTTTAACCTTTCACCTGTAGCGGATGTGAATATTTTTAGAACAATTTGTCATTAAATTTGTTTAATTGGAATTTTTCAACCCTGCTTCTTCGATTTATTTTCTTTGTTTTATAAACATTGAATGTGTGCAGAGAGAAAGAAAGAAGAGGAGAGAGAGAGAGAGAGAATAAAACAGCATGATTAAATACTTTTCAATAATTTTCTGCAACATTTATCTTTCGATTCATATAATATATTTATAACGTTAACGGATTTCTCAGGCACATGAAATGCAAATTTTGTGTGTGTCTTTTTAAATTTACATCAAAGTCAAGATCAAGGGCGAGAAAGAAGTTCATGCTGATTGAATTATTGTATTCAAAGTGATTTGAAATACGATTTTTTTTTTTTCTATTGGAGAACTGAAATAGAGTTATAAAGGGAAAAGTCAAAGAAAATAATTAACGCTAATTATGTCTATCCAAATCGGATATTATCTATTATTGAAAGCTGTATTTGAACTTCAGAAACCTTAAAGCATTTTCCATTTGCTTCATACCATCTTCTTCTTACTTATGTACTTGGGACGAATTCATTCATACAGAAGCTATAAATAGGCACGTAATAAATGAATTGTTTACGTTTTAATGTTCAAGTATGGAATAGTAGGAATTTAGTAAATATCCCGACCGAGTTCATGAATGTGGATTCAAGTGTATTAGCTGATGTCCTCGTAACAATATTGGACAAAAGCGCATACTCCAATACATTTTGTGACAGTCCTTAATAAAAAAATAATAATGCGCTTTGATGTCAAAAATATAGAAATCATTCTTGTTATATTTGCGGCAGCGGTAGGTACCTACCTCTTTTCAGAGTATAATTAATTACACCTCCGACACCTTCAGATATGAGAGATATTTTAAACTATGCATTATGATGCTCTGAACATATTTTATTACCACATTTTTCAATTAAGTAATTAAGCAGGGGTAACCGCGGGGGTGTAAAAGTTTGATCTAGTACATTTTGAAAAACCTAGTACAGAATTGAATTCGTTAGGTCCTAAGAAGAAGTTTGAGTACCCACACTCCTATACTCGGAGGCTTAAATAGCCATCCACTCACTTTTTTAGTATTTCCCTATTTTTTTATATATATATATTATATTATTTATGAGGTACTAGATTTTTCGCACCTTAGGCTCTAACTCGGTAGGGTTATATCCGACCGGAAAACGAGTTTCACTGTTCGCCTCAGCTCATTACCAGCTACAATTCGTAGAAAATAATTTTTTTCTGAATTGGTTTAGTGTGGTGGTAGGAGCCCCCGGCGCGGAGTGGGTGGTGTTCTAATTCCGCATGTTGCATATCAAATTAAAGATCTCACCAAGTACTATCGGGTAATGTCCTTTTTCTCGATTCAAAAAACTTTCTCGAGACGTTTTAGGCGCCAGAAAAATCATTTTCATGCTACTACATTTCGCATATATTTTTGCAATTTTTTCTTCCATGGCCTAATGGCTCTGTGCTCTGTTGTGAACCTTTTTCTCATAGGAAGACATTTCCCATGACGCACCAATTCCGCGCAATTACGAAACCCAAGAAAGTCGCTCAAGCTACAACTGATCGCCAAAGCTTTCCCTCGTTTAATTGAAATAAACATTGTTAATAAAATATGTTCAGACAGAGTATCATAATACATAGTTTAAGATATCTCTCATGTTTGGAGAGATAAAAAAAAAGAAAGTTAAGAAAATCCGAAACTTTTATTTTAAACCGCCAAAGTCCGGAGAGAATTGCGGGGCTGGTTAAGCAGTCGTTCTTCATTTAATGACCTCTTAACGGTAACCGTACAGCCTGTATTTTTTAAGGTGCAGGGTGTTTTTTGAAAAACTAGCATATTTGCTTAATCACCCTCCGAAGATTATTTAAAAAAGCAAAATTCAGATTGCACAAATTTTAAACATTCTAATGAAATGTTAAAAAAATTCGACGAAGAGATTTATGCAAAATAATTAATAATTATATTCTACTACGTATTCAAGTTTTAGTTATCAATAAGCCAAGGAGGCTTTTTGTGGCAATAGAAACGTACCTATTATTTTAATTTTTGTTGTTTATCTTACACGAAGTGTGATTTTCGTAATATCTATTATGGTCTGAGCATGATATTTAAACTAGAAAAAGCTATCTGTTTTTCAATGACAGTTTTTTTTCGTTTTTTACCGTTTTCTTTAAAAAAAAAATATGGCAACGCTGCTTGCGCCCCTTGTCCTTACTTCAGTTGCACAAAGCGTGAGCAGAACTCAAATAATAAATATATGTATCTAATCTATCATAAAAAAAATCACAAGCGCTTTTAGCAAACAATCGTTCAGACTATTTTAAAGGCTCTTACGGCTTATCCCTTCAACCCCTTGTCCATACTTCACTTGCAGAGCTCTTAGCGACTAAGTGCGAGCAAAACTGTTCAAAATGGTACAAGTGGAGCCATCTGAGATTATAACAAGGAAGCATTTTCGCAACCACTATATAGTTGTATATACAAGGATAATACTCTTGTGTAGTTCTAACAAGCCGAATGGCATGGGAAGTGGAACAAATTGTTATTAGCATTTTTGCTTGTCATTTTGCCCCTCTAGTACAAGTTTGTGAATGCTGAAGTTCCCTTTCTTACATAAGAGTTTTTGTATTAAAAATTGTATTAGTGGGTTAGGTAAAAATGTTGAAAGAGAAAGTAGAGTCGCATTATAGAAGCATCCTATTCATGTGACAGTTTTAACAGAGCTGTTCTACTGTATGAATATACTGTGCCCAAAGTAAAATATACAAAGGCTGGGAAATAAACAAGGCCTCGATTGAATATAAAATCCCTCATTTTTTTCCCTAGAATTGCTATGCATTATTGGGGGCCGACAACGGTTGCTTGGGCCACTAACAATTTTTATGAGCATAGACTTAGATGAGCAAATAGCATTCATTCCATCTTAGAAATTTATGTTTCAGCTGGAGTTATTTTCAGATGCAGATGCAAAAAATTGCTGCTTTTCCTACATCAGGTCCTAACATCGCTGATTTTATATTGGAGCAAGGCATTGCTGGCTTAGCTTTTGGTCAAAGTATAAATAAGGATAAGTAGAGACACAGGCGAACAAAATAGGAAATTTTTCGTGTTTTTTAGAATGAAACAAGTAATTTCATATAGGTACTTTCGTCTTTTGCATGAATGGGGGAAAAGAACTTGTCTATGCACTATTGTAGTGCAACTGAGACAACGAGTTAAAAACAAAAATCGAGAGAGAAAATAGGATTACCCGAACGACAAAATCTTATTAAATCCCTCAAAATCCTTTCAATCTATTCATAATAATGTACATCAGGTCACACTACCTCCCATTTTTAAGAAAAAGATAAATTTCGCTTTGGCCCAAATGTTGAAATGATGATATGTAAAAATCCTCTCAAATAAAATTCTCATTTTTCCCGAAAATATCAGAGAATCCAGCATGAGTTCTCCCACTTAATCTCTTCATAGCAAAACGAATGTAAACAGAAACACGTGCTGTTCAAATATCATAGGATTATAGCAACAACGTGTGTCCATTTACACCAACAACATGTGACCAAATATTGGTAATATTTCATGAAAACCGGTTTTCACAAAAGCGCGGGAGCATTTTATGGGAGTAAAACGTGAAAACTCCGCCCCCTTCTCATTTATTTACGAAAATGAAACATTTGCCATTCTGTTTCGTTGCATGCAAATTGCGCTTTCACATTTTTTATATTTATTCATAAAAGTTTTAGAGATTTTGATTTCTTTTTCGATTTTTTTTCTTTCTTTCTTCCTTTTCTTGCCGTGTGCATTTTAAATTAAAACACTCGGAAATCTTGCCTGCTTCTTAACTTATCATTAAGTAACTTTGCGTGATAATTTTTTCTTTTTTTCCAGATACCTTATTCAATACCATGCGAATTTCAGAAAATTGCAGGCATATAATTTCCAGTCGATAGAAGCATTTTTACCTCGTTTAAAGAAATCCACTGTTTTTCCTGGACGATTACAAAACACACTGAAAAAACTCACTTGGATTGAATATGAACATGTCCAAACTAAAGCTGAAAGTCTCCGGATAATTTTCTATCCGGATTATCCGAGATAATTAGGATCCGATTACTCAAATCCGGGTATCCGGATAATGCGGATCTTAGTACTATCTGGATTCCAACTATCCGGATTCAGACTAAGCAAACAAGGTCAAAATTTCCTCCAGATTGTATTTTTTCATTGTGAAAATATAAATTTCATGATATTTTCATTTTCTCATTGAAACAACACGTAATATGGATTCGCATCCGGATAGTTCAGATCCGGGTATTAGCAAATCCGGATCATTTTCAGCCCTAATCCAAACCACTGCCATATATATAAATGGACCGCTCGTTAAACCAAAAATGCATGAAAGCAAATGAGACCACTTTTATATACCTGCCTCTTTCCCGATTGGGAACGAGAAATTGCTTGAAGTTCAGCGGTATTCCCAAAGCTGGCAAGTTGGTAATCAAAATTCTCCTACCAAAACAGCCTTTCGAAGAACACTTCCTTCGGCTTATAATTAAAATTTAACACTACAAATAGTCCCAAATTATTTTGTGGTAAATCCCACTGACATGCATATAAAGAAATTTCCAAATAATTTAAATATAGCGCCAGTTTACGACAGTTTGTAGCATTGACAGTGGGAGTATACTTTCTGAAATCAAAACTGATGCCACATCAAACAGGAGATCAATCAGTGGTCCAAACACGTTTCGTAAATAATCAAAAAATTTCTATTTGACAGATCTTCTTGAAGCTTTGTTTATGTACCTCGTATACCTAAATAAAAATAAAATTACACTTGCGATTTAAGCATAATCTTTATCTACTTTCCGCAATTCAAATAATTCGAAAATATTGCATATTCTAAAAGTAAAGGATAACCGATAGTCACATTTTGGAAAGCCAATAAATATTATGTTTTTTTTTTCTTTATATTGTGTTTGTTTTTAGCGATCTACGAATATAACGATAAAAAAATTTCCGATCAGCTTCTATTAAACAAATTATATAAAAACACAAGTCACACCTCTAGTTATTATAATATTGAATATAAAATGTACTAATTTTAGTATTATTACCATAATAAAATGCCACTGGAAAAGTTCTCATTAACTAATTAAAATTCCAAGTAAAATTACTTATATTGCTAATTATTATGCATAAACTTGCTCACATTTTTAAATATGTATACAAATAGAAAATATAAAGTGAAAAAAACAGTCTCTCACGCCTTCGAAAACAACCTTGTTCAATAAGAAACACTGAGCATCATCGAAAATCAATACGAATTATAGATGATAGAGACTCAAGATCTTCTCATGCATATTAACATTTTGCATTTCTGCAAACAAAGTAAATTTCATAAATTCCCAAAAATAGAAGCTCGGTGTTTGCTACACAACTTAATAATTTTCTTGCGCAAAAGTAATTATAAGCGTTTACGTTTCTGACAAAACAAAACTGAATTTATAGATATTTTCCATTGAACATTTTAGGCAGATTGAAGTAGGTAGACTACCAGAAGGTGAACATTCCAGGGAAAAAAAACATACCAAAAGCTGTTCTGATGATAATTTTTATGTAGCAGGTACTGAGACTAAAAGAAAAAACAAAAGACACAAGGAAGTTATCGGTAAGTTTGAATATGGAAACATGTTTGGCGCCTTTAGATTCTTGTGAACTTTAAAAAAAAAATTTTTTTTGAGAGCAAGGACAAATGAGCACACAGTTTTCTATGAGTGCAATATTCTTATGGAAAACCTGTTGTCTCGAGATGAAATACCAAAATCAAAAGACTAACATTTATATTTTGGATTCGATTTCAAAACTTGTCATCATCACATAATGATTATTTCTAAAAATATTTATATTTAGATATTTGGACAGAACCGAAAACAACAAAAACAGTTTTCGTAATAACTACCTACATATGCAATCAAACCTTGTTTGGAAGGGTGAAGGTTTTTAGAATAAATATGTAAAGCACAAAATAACTACTAAACTAAATTATTTCTCTTTTCAAATCCACGTAAGCTGATGAAATTATTGCAAAAACATAGTAAAAAAAATTAATGGTGATAGATTATGAGACAGAGACTTGAAAATTAACAACGATTATGACTTACAAAAGTATGTAGGAAGTTACGAATGGGTATAATTGGAGAAATATTTAAATAAATTGTTAAAAGAAAAGAGAGTGTGTCGAAAAGAGATAATACATACGGTGAGATTTTTTTTTTTTAAATTATGAAAATTTGTGGAAATACATACGGTCTGGAAAGCCTATTTTTATTTCGAATAACTCAAAAAATTCGGTATTGTATTCACCTTAGGAATGAGGTCTTAAATTTTCAATTAGAATTATCAATTCCATCGTCAAGACTGTTTCAGCTAATTTGTATTTACTTCTGTCAAGCCATTTACAGAATTAATCAAAGAATTCTAATCCTCAAGCTGACGTCGTCTCTTTTAGTTTTTTACTGTTTTTTGTTTACGGACTTTCTATAATTATATTTGTTTGGTTGTTAGCGGCAAATTTTACTTCGCGCAGCCCTTTTTGACAATATAAATAGCACTTCTGAACTGATATATTATATACATTATACTTTAGACGGATATTTGGTCGTCTTCCTTAACAGTCGTGTTTCCTTCGGAGATCATATGCAATTGTAGGCAATGTTAACGCTACTCAAAATTTTGTATATTCTGAAGATTTTTATGATCCGTTCATACCCAAGCTTCTTTCAATTAGGGGGTATAAGGACTTATTCAGAAAAATTCTAATTAAACTATTACTCATCATCTGCATTATACACAGCCGACATTATATAAATACTACGCTCTATAAAATTGGTGAACTTTTTGCTTATATTCTTCATTAAATTTTGTACAGAGACAGTCTCGAACGTATCTGACGCTCCTTTATACTGCCTCTTAAAGGTGTTCATGTTAGAGGGTTTTTTTCTTTTATTTTCTTTTAATATTATAATCCAATATTTTTCGATTGGCCTTAGTTTTGGACAATTTGGTCGATTCTTATCTATCTATCCATTCTTAAATCCAGGTCAAAATTATACTTAAATATCATACACTTAGTTTTAAGCACATTAACTTTTAATTTGTTTGATTTAAACCAATATTCTAGTCTCTTTAAATCTTCCTGTATTTCGCACCGACATTGCTCTGTATCTTTCCCTGTCACATATATAAGTGCATCATCCGCAAAAAGAACAATTTTTGAATTTCTTAATACTTTGGCTATGTCGTTGATATATATAATAAACAGAAGAGGTCCAAGAATAGTTCCTTGTGGAGCACCAAACGATGTCATTGTAGAATCAGATAATACATTATTCACCGAAGTTCTTTGTGTCCTATTTTCCAAATATGATTCAAACCACTTCAATTCTGTATTTCGAATGCCGTAATTTTTCAACTTCCGTATTAATATACTTCTATCTATGGTTTCAAATGCTCTTTTTAGATCCAAGAAGACTGCAATGACCCTATTTTTTTTCAGCTAACTCTTCTTTCCAATTCACTATTACTTTGTTTAATGCAGTTTCACATGAGTGTCGCTTTCTAAACCCTGACTGATTCTCCAAAAAAAGATCATTTTTGTCGAAATAGCTTTCAAGTTGTTTATGCACTATTTTTTCTAATACTTTTTCGCAAGTGGGTAATGCATTTATTGGTCTATAATCTTCACAGTTATCAGACCCTCTAACCTTTTCGATTGGCGTGACACGAGACTCCTTCCAAATATTAGGAAAACATCCAGTACTTAATGATCGATTAACCAGACGCTCGAAAATTGGACCTAGCACTTCAAATGCGTCCAGTAGAATTTTTGCACTTATAAAATTAAAATCCCTTTTTTGATTAATTGTTTTTAGAACTTCTCTAATTTCACACTGATTCACTGATTTAAATTCAAATTGAGAGTTTTTTTCTTGTACTAAATTCACAAAGGGAACATTGTCTATAGACAAATTAATCTCCTTAATACTATTAACAAAATATTTATTAAATTCATTTGCAATAACTCTTTCATCAGTCACAAAAACATTATTAAAGTTGATACTCCTTTTTATAGCATTTCTGTTTTCAGTTAATACATACTTCTTGATAGTTCTCCACATAGACTTCTGATTTGTACTTAAATTAATTTTATTTTTTATATATTCATTTTTAGCTCTATCTAATTCCCTTTTATATCTGTTTCGTTCCACTCGATATGATTTCCAATCACTTTCATCATTAGTGTATAGCGCCCTTTGGTGCTTTATTATTTTATCTTTTTTTAGTTGCCTTAATCAATTATTATACCATTCTAATAAATTGTAGTTACTCATTTTATTACTCACGTAGGCTTTTATTATTTTTAAAAGTTCACTTGATATGATGTTCGCAATGTCGTTAGTCTCAGTCAGATCATATACATTTATTAATGCACTATTACTAATATCTCTAATAAAAGATGTTTTTTTGTACTTTAAATAAGATATTTGTTTTATACTTGTTTTAGATCTTCTGCTAACCTTGACCTTTATATTCAATACAATAGTTTCGTGGTCAGAAATTTTTAGTGCAGTATTTATGTCAGATTCCACCTGATTACAATTCGTTATCACATAGTCGAGCAACGTTTTGGAGTTCCGCGTAACTCTGGTAGGCTTGTTCACAATTTGTTTACAATTGTTGTCGTAAGTAATAATTCTCTCCAACTCTCTTTTTTATATGTATTACTATCATTAAGCCAATCGATATTAAAATCTCCCGCTATTACAAAATCAGTCGCAACATCCTCTATACTGTCCAACCATTCCTGAAGGTAGTCACAGAATTCTCTTGCAGATGCCCTTGGCGAGTTATATATCGTAGCCAGTATAAATGAATAATTAGTTGGTATAATTAGTTGGTGATATTTCTGAGACGAATGGAATATACGATGGCCTGAGTCTTGGAGAGATTGAGGGACAGACTGTTGTTAGCAGACCACTCCGCAATTCCGGCCAGAGTTGAATTAATAGTATCCGCAGACTCACTAATATTGTCCCCAGGGGCACAAGAGTATATCTGGAGATCGCCTGCATATATGTGGTAACGCACTCTGTTCAGAACTGTACTGACATCATCTATGAAGAGCGACAACAAGATTGGGGTCAACACCACTCCTTGTGGCACCCCATCAGATACCGATCTCATCGCGGAGAAGAGTCATTGCCTACATCTGATAGTTAAATTGAAGTAGTAATGTATAACACAGGCTTATTGGTGAACGAGTCTAGCGTTCGAGATTCAGCAACGACCAATATTCTTATACTACGTTCATGCATATTGTAATTGATTAAATGCAATGATAAAAATGTAAACGTTGAGGTTACAAATGATGACTCCCTTTACTTCCTCTCTCGTCCTTTTGTCAGTGTGACATTGATATAGAAAATAACATAAGCTAGCAACTTTAAACCGCATGATCAATCAAATACCCAATAAAAAATCCAGAAGACCAGTCAATGAAATTCAAACTACACCTATTCTTTTGAACCAATTACCTAGTACAGTGATAAATCAAAAAATGTTGTGTTCCAATGCAATATAAGAAAATTTTTAATAAAAATTCGATTTATCATGGAAAAAGAGACACATTCAAGCAAACTGCCATGCAAAAATCGAACACACCCTATAGGTTATAGGTAACATGGGCCTCGAAATCGAAACTATTACCGCACCTGCGAAAGTGCGAATACCATAATAATTTTAATGTGCTTCAAAAGCAAATACATACGGGCAGTGGCATTAGGCATAATTTTTCATCTAGGGAGCAAGAAAATAACACTACGAGTGGATCGCTCCTATAAGAGCTGATCGAGCAGAATGAAATAGTCCACAAATGTGTAGCTAACCTACCTTGAAGAGTTCATTCCAACGAGAAGAGAAGTGCACTGTAGATACATGGATAGTATAGAGTCATCGCAGAAAAGTGGCAAATTCCAGTTTCCAAACCATTGATACGGATAATGTTGATTAAGATTCAAGCCATAAGAAAAAAATGACTTGAGAGATTAGAACGACCAGTGTTGTATCTATATTTCTATGGTTTCAAAAGTCGCCAAAGAGATATGCAAAATATATTAAATCACATGCGTCCGCTTCAATCCCAACCTCTAGTATTTCATTCCAGTCAAGATTACAAGCGGCTCCAGAAGTGACGAAAGTAATAATAATTAAATTTAGCATAAACAAAAAAGAAAAGGAAGAAATATTGAAATGACCATCCCCACCAATTCAACCATGCAAATTACTGAAACGCGAATGTAAACACAACACCACCACTACTAGGTCCAGTCCAAGTCGCATCGCAATTCGCAAATCGCACAAATCGCAGCAGTTTGCTGCTTAACATCTCTGCAGGGCTTACGGTATTCACATTTCACAGATCAGCAGACTGCAAGCAAACAGCCATACAGACTGTATTGTATTGTATGTATTCAGCAGCAGCGACATAGGCTTGCAGTGCAGGTCATGTAACTGTATATTACGTATGATTTCACAATTCTTTCTATACTTATGAAAGAGCTGTCAAAATGTGTTGAGAAAAGATCCAAAACTAAACTAAAGAAAAAAAACACAAAACTCACCGTCCTCGATTGATTAAATCCAGGAAGCTGTTTCCATTAAGAATTTTCCTTCAACTATTTACCAGGAAATTAAACGGGTTTCTGCCTCTGGATATTATTATTTTCACAATTTATTCTTATTTACAACACAAAATATGCTTTTTCTAAGATTTAATGAAACTATACTTCCAGATTCTATGATTACAATCAGACACGCAAAAATTTTTTTTTTCGCTCTTGAACAACACTGGCAACCAACCACACACAACAAAATTGAAATCGGGATAAATCTAATAAAACTACTCTAAGTACTTGTATTAATGAGGAAAATAATTCAAAATCACATTCGCGAACAAATGCTGCTGGAACATATAAATATAATTCCTTGCTTTTAAAGAAAGTTTTTTTTCAAATGGCCAAAAAAACGAAAGCCGCGGGTGATCACGATACGATACCCCACATCCAACGCTTTTGCGCTCAAGTACGCAACTGCCATTTTTATTTTCCTATACTTTTTCTGTTTGACACACAGAATGATTATTAGTATTGCCATATTGATATTTAAAAATAAGAAGCCATTTATTTGTCTCATTAATTTACATCTTTTATATTTATTTTTTAAATGAAAAATGATATACATGCAGAACATATAAATTCCTCTATATACATTTTTCTTCACACGAGAGTCATCAGAGCTACATTTTATGATACAAAAATTCCAGAAGTTATGACCGATTCGTTTGTCAATTGGATACTGACATTATTTGGCGCCAAATTTGTTCGTTTCAATTTCAATCGTTCTTACCGAATTTCTAATTGTAAACTTCTTTGCTTTCTCACTGGCACTTATATTACTTTTACCGAAGTGATTTACAGGAAGAAACTAATGTTTTTATTAAATATTTCACGCCCACCCCAAACGAGAACTTTTTAGCGAAGGAAGGAATATCCTTCCCTTGGCTTAGACGTGCCATAACAATAATGTTGCTTCGCGTAGTTGCTTATATGATTACCGAAATTAATTGTGTGCGTGTTCAATTAAGTCACAGTTTTTGATATAAACATTAACTTTATTAAAAAATTCACAACACGTGGTGATTATTAAATTATTATATTATCACCAAATAAACATCTGTACAGCCGTCCGATTAGAATTTCATAATTTCAAAATGGCCATAACTATTTGCTTGCAGTAGGATTGGTATGCTGCCCGTGCTCCCGTACAAAACTTTGGAATTCTTTCAACTTTTAGCTGTCGCCGGCTATAGCCAAATTGGTTTGTGCTCTGGAGGTGAAGTGAAAGCAGCTTGACGTTTGTTTATTTAATTTTTCCGGTCAAGTAACCTAAAAAATGGCGGAAGTTTATTACTGTGTGGATAGCAAAGGGCAACTTATTTATTAACGGGCAATGATAGCCGGCTATAGACAAAAGTTGAACACATTCCTTGTATTCCTTATACCAGCACCCAAGGAGTTATTCTCATTAAAAATGTTGTACTAGAACTGTGACGTGTTGTTCTCTGTACCGTACTTTCTTATACATTCGGACACAAATGGCGGATCGTGGTTCGTAATGGGAATACCTTGTATCTCTGTACCGTGCCTGCACCCAATTTCCTATGTATCGGCAAACTGCATTTGTAATGTTTGAACTGTTTTTTCCATACTAATTGGCAGTACTAAATTGTAACCTACGCTACCTCTATTCCGTTTGTTCCAAAATTTCTTTTTCTTGGTATTTTTCCAATATGGCAGAACGAGTGCATTTCATTTTCTAGTGTGCGTTGTTTGGTTAACTGTATTTTACTTTTATGCTTATTCGATAAAGACGAGTCTTGGATATTAATTTTGTTTAGTGGTTTTGTTATCTTGAATTTTTTCTTTCTTATTTGTTTGTTCTGATACTGGGAAATTACACTTAATAAGGTAAATAATAATAATGTAATGGTTAAAGCTGATTTCGTCACAATACTTTTTTAGAACATAAAATGAGTTCAGGAAGAGGCGTTGGGCGCGGAGCGCTGATAAAGCAACTTTTAGGCTCTAGCTCAACTTCGTCTTCAGATGAAGCCACTTCAATTGCACGTCAAGCCACAACACAAGATAGTGGAGTTGGGAAATCAGAGAGTCCGACAAGTGGGCAGAAAGTTTTTGGACGGGGCAAGCTATTGGAGACAATATCTTCATCCTCTGATTCGTCCGCTCCAAAAGCCAGTGGTGCCAGAGGAAGGGCACTGTTAATCCAAAGTTTAAAAAGCAGCCACTCATCATCTACACCAGATGAAAGTGCATCATCTAAATCTATTCCTGCATCTACGGGACGTGGGAGAGGTCGGATATTTGAAGAAGTTTTTGCTGCACAATCAAAGAAATCTGGTGAAGATGCTAAACTGGAAGTATCTGATGTAACCGAAAAAATAAAAGATCTTGGTATTGCTGAAGATACATCGTCATCGGCTGAAGTTGAATCATTCCAAGAACCGGAACCAGTTATTAGGAGAGGTGTTAAAGGTAAATCTTGTTTATACTTTCGATTAAAAGTAAATGTATAATTTTAAAAATATTTAAGTAATTGTGGTGGGAATTAGTTTCTATAAGCTTAAGTTTTTTGAACCTGTACCCGCTAATGATTTTTATTTTTTCAACCATTGAATCCTTTGTAAGAAAATTTTTCAGTTTCTTCCTAAAGAACTTATACCCGTAAATTTATGAAAAAGAAAATGTGGTTGGGGGAGAATTCAGCATACGAAACAACCTTAATTTTACCTGATCATCCCCTTGCATTTCAACTGTTCAACAAAATGTTCCGACTCAAAATCTTGAAGGCTTTCTTAAAATCTAATATGTATAACTACAAAATTTCTCAGAATCTATCGTTTTTTTTATTCAACATTATTCACTGTTCCACGATATGCAAAAGATACTCAAAATGCTCATCTATGTTCTCATTTTTCTATCGGAAGCAGGCATCATGTTATTAACTGGCTCATTGAATAAATAACTAAAAATCCAAAAGAAATAAAAACGCTTTCAGAAACCTTTCGAAACGCTTACGTGCGCCCGTAAGGAGCTTCATTTAATTTTAGCATTTCATGTCCGCAGACGTATGCACTTTTATTAAAGTTCTTCTAAGAATCTTCTTCAAGCTGCTTTACCTCTGTATGTAAAGCCCTTTCAAATTCAAAATTCTTTGGAAGCGCCCTTTTTAGCTCTTGTATTCTCTTTATCGTTTTTTTCTTAAATTTTTTATGAAAAACAAAGCAGCTAAATTTTTAGTAAATATTAATTCATTTTCTTTGCATATAAATAAACAATAATAAAAATTAATAACTATAAATTACACACTCTGTAATTGCCAACAAGATCAACAAAGACAAAAAGATAACTGGTGACTATCTCTGCGACAGGTTACAGTTTGTTTGGTGTGCTGAGAAAGGATTTTTTTGTCCTCGATTCTCACGGAGCACTTGCAACTTACTGTTACATATGTTCTCGCTTGCAAAAAGCCTTAAACTTCCTACTGGGAAGTAGGGCTGGGCTGTTGATCTTCGAAGTTTCGGAAAAATATTCGAGGAACGAAGTTTTAATCTTCGAAAGTAAGAAATAAATAAATTTATTTGTTCATATAAAGACATATAAAAGCTTGTGCATTCCCTTGATTAAATCGATAGTAGTAAATCGTTAATAAATAAAATATTTACACAAAAACAATGTAGTATCTAATTAACAAATAACTTCACGCGAATAGGACATCTAATTTAGTTTTTATAAATTCAGTACAATATTTTTTAAATGTTCCAACTTATTCATCATTTCTGCAATAGTTAAGCTTATTAAACATTTTTAACCCTTGTACAGAGTGAATTTTGCGCTTCTGGTGGCAGTATAATTTTTTAATATGAATTCATTCACATTTCTGAGATTAAATGGTTGAACGATTCCCAACAAATCTTAAATACCTATGTAAATATTCTGCTAGAATCCTACTCTTTATTAATGGAAGAGTTGGATGAAATGCAAGAGGATTTTGTGTTGGTTGGTGAAAAGGAAACATATAGTGAAGAACTGAAACAAACTTTTGGAGACTATGCCTGCAAGCAGTGGATAGATCAACCAACTAGAATTACTCAGAATACGCGAACATTAATTGATTATGTAGTTTCAAACTGCAACGTAATTAAGGCCAATGTAAAAAATGAATGGAAAATTAGTGACCATGAGACTATTGAGATAGTGCTACCAAATAGAAATTATTACGCTGAAAGAACCCATATTAAACAAATTGATTACTGGAAATATAACAAAGAAAGTTATATGCGGGAATTAAACTCGAGTCGGATCAAAAGTATAAGTAAAGTTGAATGCGTAAACAATAAAGAAATTTTTTCCAAGGAAATAAAAAGAGTAACGGAAACTTTTGTGATAAAAAGACAGGTATGTGAAAGAAAAAATGATTGTTTAATGATGAGCTTCGTAAAATGAAGCATTACAAAATAAAAACATATAGGAAAGCAACTCTGTCGCAAGAAGAGGGCCATTGGGAGCGGTATAAGAAAATCCGTAATATATACAATCTTAAACTGAAAAAAGCCAAAGCAAATAGCATCAAACAGAAAATCTTGAACACCCATGACCCAAAATCAATGTGGAAAGTAATAAAATAACTCGTCTTAAAGCAAGGTAGAACAAAAATAAAGGAAGTTAGATTCAGGAATGGGATATTTCATAATAAAAGGAGAATAGCGGACGAGTTTAATGACTTTTTTATCAGCAGTATTGAGTAAGTTGTAACATTGAAAGCGAATTTGTGTTTGACTTAGTGAGTAATCAAGTGTGTACAACATACTAGGAAAAATAAATCAGAAACGAGATTTTAATCGTATTAGTGCTAAAATGATTAAAGATGGAGGAGAAACTACTATAAATGCGCTAGTGGATACTATAAATACATCATTTAAAAATGGCGTTTTTCCAGAAGCGTGGAAGGAATCTGTAATCATACCAGTACCAAAGGTGGGAAAAACAAAAAATTGTGAGGAATTTAGGCCTGTGAATATGCTACCTACTGAGGAGAAAGTTTTAGAGAAAGCCACAAAAATGCAGTTTGCACGATACCTAGAATCAAATAAGATTTTATCAGAATATCAGTCGGGATTTAGATCTGGCCATTCATGCGAATCGACTTTAACTGGGTTGATCGTGAAATGGAAAGAAACAATTGATAAGGGAGACGTGATTGTTGCTGTGTTTCTTGACCTAAAAAGAGCCTTCGAAACCATCGATAGACATATTTTAAAGAATAAACTCGAAACAATTGGGATTCGCGGAAAAGAGTTCAAGTGGTTTCAAAGTTTTTTGGATGGCCGTACACAAAGAACAAAGGTGGATCGCGAAATATCAAATAATAATGTAAATCGGCTAGGAGTACGGCAAGGATCAGTGCTAGCAACACTTCTTTTTATAGTATATATAAATGATATTGTGTGCGTACTAACTTAAATATAAGTATTTTTGCAGACGATACATTAATTTTTATATCGGGAAAGAGCTTAAATGAATGTGTTGTAAAGTTGAATGAAGACTTAGCAAGACTGAATGTGTGGTTAAGAATGAATAAACTTAAGCTGAATGTAACAAAAACTAAATGTATGGTTCTAAATGCGAATGAAGGAGTTAATGTGTTTATGGATAATGTGTTGATTGAACAAGTCAATGAGACGAAATCCTTAGGTGTTATTATTGATGAAAAACTTAACTTCAAAGCTCATGTGGACTATGTATGTGCAAAAAGAGCTAAAAAGGTTGGATTTATGAAAAGAATAAGAAAGAGGTTATCTATGCAAAGTGCAATTAATATTCACAATAGCATAATTATGCCACATTTCGAGTATTTCCAATCAATTCTCTTTATGTGTACGAAGGAACAGATGGCAAGGTTCAAAACCCTCGAGAATACTTCACAAGCCATGAAACAGTCTTACTCCCTACCACATGCGAGGCATAACGGAGTCCTTACATTCTGAAATATTTGCAGTGTTCTTATGTAAAACTGACAAAAGTTTGATTTGAATAGCTCCTCCGCCGTAAACTGCTATTCATACAGAAAAATGGTGTTCTGATAATCTTAAGCTTGCTTTCTTATCTTCCGAACCGTAATAAAATTTTCACACCTTTCCTAACAAAATTATTTAAAAAAATTTATCTTAACCAAATGACTACTGGTGAATTCTTTTCACCAAAACTGCTGCCTACAGATTCGGACTCCGGCTACACATACACACATGTAATTATCACTCAGCTGAAAGGTATTGAGTGTAAAATGGTAAGGTTACTTTGTAGTCAAAAATGTTTTATTATTTTGTTAAGTAAGGTGTATAGAAAGTGTAGTCTTTGGGAAGGTATGCAACCAAGCTTTAAATCACTAGAAGACTATTTTCCTGTATGGATAGTAGTTTAGGCTCTATATCATATATAAGGTCAATGTTAGGCACATTTCTATAAGTATCTCTATAGAACATTTTAGAAAACGGACTCACAACGCATACATATAGATCTCTGTTTCATGGCTTGGGAAGTATTTTCGATGGTTTTGCAAGGTTACAAAAATTACAAAATATGGCAATGAGGAGCATATTATGTTGCCATAAAAAACGCCCATTAGTGCAATGTTAATACTCTTAAATGGATGTCAGTTAATCAGCGAACGATTTTCAATGTATTAAAAATTGTGTTTAAAATGAAAAATAATCTTCTGCCAGAGTATTTATGCCGGGAACTCCAGTATGTAGCGGATATGCAACCTTATCGATTGCGCAACTTGGAAGACTTCACATTGAAGCGACTGAGAATGAGTAGGGCTCAAAATACAATAATGTATAGAGGACTTCAACTATATAATAGTATACCAAGTGATTGCAAAAATGAGAACCATTTTATGTTTTTTAAAATGAAAATTGTAGAATCTATACGCAAATATTATCCGGTTCGATAGTATAATAAGAGTATAAAATAAGGAAGAAAGTTTCATTATTAATATTAGTATTATAAAGCATAATTTATTGCTAATAAAGATTATTTATTTATCTTAAATATAAACAACAATACATTCAAGACTATTCTTTCCTTTACGCTGATCCACATTAGTGCCTTAAGCATTGATGATGTCGGTGTAAACCTAATGCAACTGCAACGTAATATAATTCACATCGCCTTATTCTGCAGCTTCTGCACTCTCTCTAATATCTCTTTGGTACCAAGGAATATAATTGTCGACCAATACTCACAATGTGGTTTAATTATCACGTTATATTCGAAGCTTCTATGTGACCGTGATTCAATATTTGTAATTCTAACATGGCTCACTTCCCGTTGAGCCATTTAGATTAAATTTGGCACACTTATTGATCTCGCATGAAAATATATACTTTAACCCTTTTATATAATACAAAATCATGATGGCGACCGAATGTTGTCATTATGGATCGATTCGACTCAAAATCAATATCTTAGGATTGTCATTAAGAATTCGACCTAAAAAGATATGAAATCGGCTAGGGCTTGGAATTTAAATCATTTGAAGAAGAAATGTTTTACCTATGAAGTATACATATATTATAAAAAATTCGATCGAATTCAAATGTACGAAATGTGGCACAATGCTGGAAGTGCAGTTATTTTTTCGGAAATATATCAACCTTTGGAGCAATCCAGGGGCACGTTCAACAGAATTAATAAATATTAAAATAAACTATAAGAAATGTTTCCAAATTTACAATGGTTTAATAGATATATTTATTTGAAAATTAATTTAATTGGGCTTTGAAATTTAATTATGCGTATTTTAAATTTTATAATTCAATTCAAAAGTATCAGTTACATTCTTATTATACCCTGATGAAATCTGTTGGGTATTATGTGCTTGATTTAAGATTTGTAATGCGGGTATATGTCTTCTTTCGGCTTGCGAATAACCTTTTGGCCACTTGTTCATAATTCTGCATATGTAAAAAGAAACAATTTAGTAATCTGCATACCCTAAAATTCCACAGATATCGATTTTTAGACAAATCTGACCATAACGGATAAAATTCGTCCATCATTTTGGAGTCGCTGTATTGGTTTTATGTTATATAAAGTTCTAAAAGAGTTTGAAATTAGCGTTAAAAGTTGTGTTTCAAATAAAATAAATTAACCAAAAAACTCATAATACATCTATACTCCGAAAAATTCATATACACTCTTTTATTCATTTATGTATTTAATCTAGTATATATAATATATCCTACATTGTAAAACTATCTACACATTCGGGTACTATACACATATGGCGTTGTTTGCTATGGCATTTCTAATTTCTTTATTTTGATAGTTCAATTTCCTTATTATTTGTTTACATGTTACTTATGTCTATTCTTACCTAGCTAATCTTAACTATGTCTATACTTGTAGACTTACTTATACATAACTTTTATTCAGTTTCTTAACGCTTTCTATACCTTCTACCAGTATCATTCACCAATTTCTTGTTCTTGCAGTCCTTTTGTCCTGATGAGAATAGTGTAAGAATAATAAGAGCGGTAAAGAAAGACGAAATAGGTGATGGCTTATTTTTTCTTGTTTTATATGTTCTTTATTATTTGCAGCTGGCTAAGGTGTTTGATAAGGGGATAGTCCTAGTTATATAGTAAAAATGGGTGAGTCGGTTATGACCTGCTCATACACTTATTATTTTGACACCTTCCCATCTGAGTTGGTCGAGTTTGTGTTTTGGTGGGACAGTATGCCTCCAGTGTTTTGCCAGAAATGTTGTTTGTCTTTCCCATTTTTCTATTTTTTCTTTTGTTATTTCTATTCTAGTACACCTTTGAATAAACGATTCACATAGTGCCATTATTAAACCGCCTTGTTGTTGGTCTGGTAGTTCTTTTGATATTTTGTCTGCAGCCTCTTTGCCTGGCAAACCGGCATGACCCGGCATCCAGGATATCTTGGTTTGAGCCGTTGCTGTTTCAAGCAACCATATTGTATGACTTTATTGAGAAGCTTATAAGGTGTGCGGTTGATTATTGCCTTCAGAGCTGCCATGGTGTCTGTGAGAATTACTGCCGATTTTTCTTTTTTCCTGGCCAGATTTATTGCCATGTGAATTGCATTTATTTCTGCCTCATATGCTGATGCGTTTGGATGAAAATTACGTTTGTGACTCTTCAGAGGAGTGGATTCCCCCGTACTGTAAATAGCAACCGCTTTTTAACCTGTCGGTGTATATATGGAGGTCATGCTTTGACGCTGCGATGTATTTTATATGGATAGCCGGTGGCATGGACTTTTTGGGGAGCCTGGAAATGGTGTGAGAATAGATGAGGCTCTCTGGAGGTGGGTAGGATTTTTTGTACGGCAGAGTCCGATTCTTAGTGCTTTTGTGGATTGGAGGGCAATGTATAGTTTCACTTAAGGCCTTTCCGTGTATCCTCTCAGCGTCGTATGGTGTGGACTTTTATTGGAAACAGCATTCCTGGCGACTAGTTGCACTAGTTTCTGCTCAATTCATAGAGCTTCCACAGGTGTTGTTCGATGGGTTCCAGTTACTGTCCTAAGTATGTTGTTGATGGTGCTCTGTAGTTTCTTTAGTTCAGTCTGTGCTGCTGTTCCGTAGATGGTGATGGCGTAGTTAGTTATACCATTCACAAAGTTTTTGGCTATGCTTAAGAAGCTGGCCACAGATGATAAGATTAGATGATTTGTTTATTTAGATATTTATCTCTGTTTGACGGCGATGGCTTTCACCACGTAGTTGACTCTTGAAGTATGTCTCTGATACTCTTTACATGACCGTTCCTGGTAGATGGTATATCCAACCATTCCGCTTTAACTGTTGGTATCAATGCCCCTATTTTGCGGCGCCAAGTTTTGGAAACTGTCTATCTCAGCATCTCTGTAGCGTTATTGTTTGTTGTCATGGTTATTAAGTTGTTAGCGTATATGTAGTTTTGTAGACCGTCTATGTGGTTTAATTGTGCTGACAATGAGTGGATGTATGTATTGAAAAGAGAGGTGGATAGCCTATTGGAATGATGTTTTCTAGTTTGTATTTTCCTGTAGTAAAACCGTTAACTCTAGCTTGGAAAGTTCTGTGCGAATATTATAATTAACACTGCACAGCAGACACGTTTATGCTTCGAAGCATTCGACTACGAAGTTTCGAACCGCCTGCTTCGAATTCTATCAATAGTCTTATTGGGAAGGAAGCTGCATATTGAGTGAAAACTTAATCCACTCGTAAAATGTATTAGTTTGCTATTTGTATGCGTTTCGTTATGACAGTAGTGAAATCGTGACATTTTGAAGGGGAACCTTTTTTATATTCCAAATTGCTGTGTAAAAAAACAAATCCTTAGCGCATCGTCTTTCTTGCGAAAGATCGTCAAAGTTTTCTTTTTTCAAACATTTTTTTTTTCTTTTTAGGTAATCCTGTTAATACCGTTTGTAATTACATACGCCTTCGTTCTGATCCAAACAAGGGTGTGTATGAATATGAAGTAAGATTCCATCCAAATGTTGATTCGAAAAATCAACGAGTTAAATATCTCAATGAGCACCGAGATAAATTCGGTGGAACTAAAACATTCGATGGAGTAACACTATTTTTACCGATTTTACTGCCAGACAAAATAACTACCTATGACTCATGCAATCCAGTTGACAATACTGAAGTACAAATAAAAATAATTTATAAGAAAAAGAAACCCCTCCGAGATTGTATACATCTGTACAATGTCCTATTCGATAGAATTATGAAAACATTAAATTATGTACGTTTCGATAGAAAACAATTTGACCCAACTTCACCTAAGATAATACCACAACACAGACTTGAAGTTTGGCCTGGATATGTAACAGCCGTTGATGAATACGAAGATGGGATTATGTGTTGTTGTGATATATCACATCGTCTTTTATGCCAAACTACCGTTCTTGAAACATTGAAACAAATTTATCAATCCAATCCTCAGCTATTTCAAGAAAATGCTAAGAAGGCACTATTGGGTTCGGTAGTACTTACCAGATATAATAATAAAACTTATAGAATTGATGACATCAATTTCGAGTCAAACCCTTTGGCTACATTTAAAGCTGGAACTAAGGAAATTTCATATGTGAACTACTACAAAACTCAGTATAACATTACTATAAACGAGCCAAAGCAACCGCTTTTAATCAGTATTAAACAAAGAAGAGTTGTCAATAAGGACGCACCAGAGGAACTAATGTTTTGTCTAATTCCTGAAATTTGCTACTTAACTGGATTACGAGATGAAATGCGATCTGATTTTAAGGTTATGCGAGACATAGCAACATTTACACGTGTAACACCGAATCAAAGAGTTGCAGCTCTAAAGAAATTCTACTCAAATATAAATGGTAGTAAAGAGGCTAGCGAAATATTAAAAGACTGGGGACTTACGTTAGCGAACAATCCAGAAAGAGTTGTTGCACGACAATTAGAAGAAGAAGTAGTTTTCTTTGCTAGAAAACAATTTCCTGTTGGACAAAATGCTGACTTTGGACGTTATGCTACAAATAATGAATTGCTTGAAGTTGTGAATATAACGAATTGGTTATTAATTCATACCAGAAATGATAGTAGATATGCTAAGTCGTTTTTGGACTGCATTGAGAGAAATGCCCGACCTATGGGAATACAGGTTTCAAGACCAAGAGTTCATGTTTTAGACAATGATCGGACAGATTCTTATGTGAATGCTCTTCGAGATAATATACAACCGAATACACAAATTGTTGTACTTATTTGTCCTACATCAAGAGATGACAGATATTCAGCGATTAAGAAGATTTGTTGTGCTGAGATTCCGATACCGTCACAGGTAAGTAAAAATTATTATTTTCATTACATTCTGTAGTTTCATGGTTCACACATTATTTGGTTCGTTCTTGCTTTCGAAAATCATTTTTCCTCTGTAACTTAAATTATAAAATGAAGTTTCTCGTTCTCTTGCACACTTAATTCACATTTTTGTTGGGATAATTTTTATAAATTCAAAGCTCTTGACTACTCAGTAAAATTTTGCTTAAAGGATTCGTGGAATTTCACAGTATGGCCGAATTCGATTTCAAGGGTGTGAGGGTGAGTTCAGGCTGTATGGTGCGTGTATTCTACAAGGAACGTGGCTTCAGAGTATAATTTTTTTTTTTTTTTTTTTTGACATTATTATTTTCCCCTTTTTAACGCGGACAATGCAGTGCGTCCAGCACCTACACAAATCTAATCTAGGCCTGATATGAGACTTGTTTAGAAAGATAAAAGTACCGATAAAATTGTGTCTTCATCTTGAATATTAGATATTCTCATTCTCTCTCATGTCAGGGCTATAAATTTTAAAATTTTGTCTTTTCCCCCTCAAATAGTTTCAGGTTTGTAAAGTAAGGACATACGATTCATGGGGAATCGAGTCCATTTTACATCAATTATTTGAAGCAGTATTCAATAGGAAATAAACAATTTCGTTGACACAGTTTTATTTTAGATAAACGGTATTTAAGCTCAAGGCGATAAGTAGCGATCCAGCGGTAGTTGGAATCATACCATCATTCAACCCTGATTCCTTCTTTGGAACTTATTGGACACTTAATGGAACATTTGCATATGCATGTCCCTGGAAGGAAGCAATTCAAGCTTTTTTTCTCCTATTATATATATATATTAAAAACAAGTCCCATTTTTGCATATATGAAATGTTAGGGAAGTTCTTCTTTTATTTTATGTCTTGTGTATGTTGCACTTTAGTAAAAATCATAACAATTCACAATTAAATTTACTTTATGCAAGAGACAACACAACTGGGCGCGTCTTGTTTCACAAACGAAACAGAATGATCTGCAAACATACGTTTCACCTTCCAATCTGATTTCTAGCGAGAGAAGCCATATGAGAAATGTTTTTCGATGTTGAATCATGTTATTTTCACACTGAATTTCACTTATACCCACATGATTATTCATTCGTAATTGATTTTTAAAAAAAAAACGAGTTACCCAAGATTTTGTGAATTAAAACGAAAGTCCTAGCAATTCTTATATGTAATGGACAGCGCATTTTTAATACTAATTAAATTTCAAAATCAAAGGTGAAGCGATTTTTGAATAACTCTGTACAGTCGTACATCAATTCAAATCAATAGAATCGTTACCAAGGCTACGCGAGATATTTTGTTGCACCTCAAGTAGGCTTTTCAACTAGCCACCTGGCTAAATAAACCGAAGCAGCGCTCGGATCATTGCCAGTCCTTTGAGCAGACCTAGGTAGTATTCTAAATTACCAACCTGCGAAGCGGTGCTTTAAACTGCTTGTTTGCCATCAATTGTATAGTGCTGTAAACTATACAGTTGGAATTATCATAGCTATCAGGAACTATAAACCGCTTTAAATTTTATAGTATTCCTCATAGCTGGAACATCAATACACAGCATTCACGTGTACAACTGGTAATCTTGTAAATTACCAAACTGCCAAGCAGTGTCTTAAACTGCTAAGTTGCCACCAATTGTATGGTGCTGTAAACTATACAATTAGAATATCATAGCTATCAGGAACTATAAACCGCTTTAAAGTTTATAGTATTCCTCCTAGCTGGAACATCAGTACACAGCGTTCACGTGTACAAATGGTATTGTTATAGCTTACCAAACTGCCAAGCAGTACTTCAATGCTTATCTACCACCAATTGTATAGTGTTGTAAATTATACAATTGGACTAGTTGCAGCTGTGAGGGAACTATGAACCACACTAACGTTTATGGTATTCTTCATAGCTGAAACACCAGGACCACAGTCACGGCAATACAAACCTCATTCACATTTCCAATATCTATACAATCAGTCTATACACTACTTTAAGATGTATAGAACCACCAGGCTGTAATTGCTATAGCATTACAACCATTTTATCTAATTAGACTAACCAACAAATCCACGTTCGAGCAGACTAAGTCGACAATGACCAATTCTAAGTCGAATAACAACACTGCTGATAGCTCAGCCGACGATGACTCGGATGAAGAGGACGAACATAAGCAAACACATGATGAGATTAACCACCATAGCATTAAAACTAAATCGTTGTTATTATGTATATGTAAATTGTGAAATACACCATAGAAAATAGGTTCTTGTCTTGGACGCTTGTCGTGTTGAATAAAACATTGATTACTTCAAACTGAATGACTTATTATTATAATCAGCACCCTTTTTATAATTGTGTGAAACAACCTAATCAGAGGTTCGTACAAACTCAATTACAAACGAATGAATATTGATTTTGATCGTCTGCCTAGGGTATAAGGCTGCATTCACACCGTACGTTTTAATCATGCTTTAATTATTTATCAGAATTTCTGATTTAATCATTGTAGCCTTAGGCTCTGTATTCCCTCGCAAAGTATAAGACTTCCTCCACTTCACATCTTTAGGCTTACACTCTTAGCTCATTTCATATTGGTACCTCATTTTATCACATAAAAATTGTTATTTAATGAATTTTTTTTTCGAAATTACACCATTTTTTGCATGTTTTTGAAAATATTGTTATCACTGTTGAATATCTCGAGTCGTATAATTTTATTAGGGGGTTATGTGGTGCAGTCATTATAGCCAATATCGGGATAATTCTAAATACTCTTATCCTGATGAACCTGAAGAAACTTGAGAGCACCCATGCAGACTTTTAGATACAACTCAGTAAATGGATTAACATTACTCTTATCATTTCAGGTAATCAATTCCAGAACACTTAGCAATGAAGCTAAGAATAGATCTATTGTACAAAAAATAACATTGCAAATGAATTGCAAATTGGGCGGTACTTTATGGAGTGTGAAAATACCATTCCAAAAGGTGATGATTTGCGGAGTCGATTCTTACCATGATGCAGGTCAAAAGGGAAATTCTGTTGCCGGTAATACACTTTTATATAAACATAAGCGCCCGGTTATATTTCTTTAACATAATAATTTATTCCTTTTTATTTTACAGCATTTGTAGCTTCGCTTAATGGAACTTACACAAAATGGTACAGCCGAGCAGTAATCCAAACTAGAAAGGAGGAAATCGTTAATGGTCTTTGCGCATCTCTAAAATTTGCTTTGCAAGCGTATTTAAAAATGAATAACTGCCTTCCAGAGAAAATCATAATATTTCGGTGAGTCTTGGATTTATATATACTTCAAGAGCTACTGGTTTCAGTGATTTGGTTTTAAATCATAGGTTTATCAGGTTTTCAAGCGTTATGCTATGGACTTGTTGAAATCTTTGGGGAGAAAAGGTGTAAACAATGGTTTTCCATTGGACTCTGTTTTTGTATGTTTTAAGGCTACTTCATATTATGCGCTTTAGACAGAAAACTTTTCATACAACTATTTCCATTAAAAGCCTTCTCCGTAGAGCTTTCACGACATGTTGGTGCACAAACGAATTTTACTTCTATCTTTTTATTTCCATGTCGATCTTGTCTTGGTTTGAGCTATCTCCCTATACTTCCTTGGATATTCGATCTCTCCAAAGAACATTTACTTATAACACAACCATATATTTTCCAAATCTTGTAAGCTATGAAATGAAGTTTAGCAGCCTTAGCATGGTGTGTTCTGAAATTTCACTAGAATAATCAATAATTACAAAAGGAGAAACAGTTCAATTCAGGTGATCTGGTTGGTCATTTAAGTATCTTAAAACAGATATGCTCAGATCAAATGACGACAATATCTGATATAATCACACCCAGAGTGGGTTTTGTAAGACCATTCGACGTGGTTTTAGCAGACTGACAACAATGGCATTCCATTAAACTGTCCTTCCAACAAGAATCGATCGTGTGGTATACAGACAGTTCAAAAACGAACACTGAAGTTGGACTGGACTTATTCGGCCACAGATGCCATACTCAAAGGCCTTGGGCTCTACTGCTATCGTATTCCGGGCTGAGGTATTACCCATAGGAGAATGCACCAATACCTGCATTAAAAGAGCCATAAATGGCTCAACCATCAATATCCTCTCGGATAGTCAAGCCGCTCTCAAGGCCTTAATGGTCTTCACTATTAAGTCGAGGATAGTCTGGAAGTGTCTGTGCATGCCATTAAAAATTTATCGAGGTGAAATAAAATTATCCTCATGTGGGATCTAAACATTAGGGCCATAAACGCAATGAAATTTCTGACGGCCTAACCTAAAGAGGAGCGAAAACTCTCTTCGTCAAACCAGAGCAATATTTGGCTCTTCAAAGTGTTACCTCAAATAGATGAGAACAAACAAACATCCGCTTATTTGGCAAGGCTACAAGGACTTCGCCAGGCATACAAGTTTCTCGACATCTCTGTCGGAAAAACAAAAGAAATCCTACTCCTTAGGAGAAAACGGCCACAAGACAGGTTTGGCTGAGACTTCATCCTTCTGCAATAGCGAAGCATTGGCCAGACGGGTATTACTCCACCTCGAGCACCCCCAAATTACGTTTGGAATCTCAATCCCAGAATGGTTCTGGATTTTATTAACTTCCATAAGGATTCTCACGTTTTACATCTAAGCTTTGTGTACCTTGTATCTCTCCCAGCTCTGAGATGAAATTGCTACCAAGTAGCTCTCCTTTTTTAATCACTAGAGAGACGGACACTCGCAGAGCTGATTCGATTTCCTCAGAAAGTTTGCAGCTCCGACAAAAATTGTTTGATTCTAGAGACCCGGTATTCTAGCATGGTTTTCTATGGCTCAATAACTCGTTACAGTTATAATACGTGATTGAATCTGCCTTCTTGTAGGCTATGGCTGGTAAAAAACATGTACAAATATTTCATGGTCTTTCGTAGTTGCTCACATAATTAATCCTTTTCAGAAACACTCAACAAACATAATAAAACCATATTTGATTTATTAAAATTATTTGCAGGGATGGCGTGGGAGATGGCCAATTAAAACTTTGTTCTGAATATGAAGTTCCACAGTTTGAAGCAGCATGCCGTTACGAGAATCCCAACTATAGTCCAAATTTAACCTTCATTGTAGTACAGAAGAGGATAAATACTCGACTTTTTATGGTAAAATTTTATGCCAGCGTTTATATTTTTTAAAAACTTTTAATTTTTTTTTAGGAGGCAGGATCTGAACTACAAAATCCAAATCCTGGATTTGTTCTAGATCATACAGTTACACGTAAACATCTGTATGATTTCTTCTTAATCTCACAATCAGTTCGACAGGGAACGGTCAGCCCTACGCATTTTATTGTTGTTCAAGACTCAGCTAATTACTCACCGGACATTATCCAAAGACTTAGCTATAAGTTGTGCTTCCTCTACTATAATTGGCCAGGCACTGTAAGAGTTCCAGCTTGTTGTCAGGTATGATTTTTTTTTTTAAGAATTTTATGTATAGCGAATGCAGATAGGAAAATTCGAGATTTTATAATTATTATAACAAAAAGATAGCAAACTATGAAAGCACTAAACGGATATGTTTCTTGAGAGGGTCACTAATCCTCTTTAAAAAATACTGCTAGGAGCCAGTAAACATAGTTTCGAAATTGGACTAACATAATGATTAAAAGCCTTGTTTTTCGTTCAAGAACAAGATTCACACAATAAAACGTGAGATGGGGACCCAAGTGATGCTGGATTGTTGCGAAATAAAGAAAGTTATCCAATTCAAAATGTGCCATCTGCAAATTTTTGTAAATTGTGTTGAGGGTTGTATTCAAGAAACTAATTTCGACCAGGCAGGGGTCCTATATAACACATACAAATTTCAATAGTACCACCTTGACATGAATTTTGAAAGGTTGTGACTGATTAAACGTATGCGGAGCCTGTCTTTGTTATTTAAGAATACCCATTGGGACGAAAAACCAGCGCTTCTGAAATAAGCACAACTTAGCGCTTTCCTATAGGCATCATTTGCGAGTAAGTAAACCAAGAGCTTATATAGCTATCACTTGAAAGCAAGCTCTATAGAAGATTATTTGATGAGGTCCAGCAGAAGTGCAATAAGGGCTGATTTCATCTGATTTTCTACGAATCTAAACTGTAGATTTTTCCACTATTGTGCGAAGTAACGCAATTTTATAATTTTTAGTGAGAAGAATAATCATTATATTTTTTGTGTCAAATTTCCTCGCTCTCTACTCATAAAACAAAAATAAATAGCGGTCTGATTAGTCTACTGAAGCGCTTCTTCGCAAGCATTCTCCGTTGCTTTTCTACATTCAGCACCTTGCCTCCTAGCCTTGCTTGTAGTGGCAAGCACCTTACTACTATTTTCAGAAAGAAGTCTTGAAGGCCTCGTCTGAAATTAAGGAAGAAGCGCTATGATTACTCAAAAATCTCATTAAATCAGTTGAAAAGGCACGTTAAAAAAACTTCGTCTATAATTTAGCATACATACATCATAGAGCGCTTTTTAAAAACAGTAGTGAAACGCTTGCCTCTGCGGACATGTCTATGTAAAAAAAGCAATGAACTGGGATAGAGAAAGGAAGTACTCCAGAAAGCTTCTTAAAGCGCTCCTTTTCCCAATAGGTAAGGCCCCATTACAGAGTCGAAAAAAAACTAAGAAACTCGTTTAGCAGGAGAGGGCGAGAAGTACTTGGAGGATAACAATTTTGATAGAAGTAGAGTATCACCAACTGTGTGATCCTGGAATGATCTGAAGGCTATCGCACAAAATAAAGTCAGGTAAAGAACTACTATTGCCGCGCTATATCGCTATCGAGGTATTAAAGTAAATTTATGATGAAGCCAACCAATATGAAATTGGAGCCATGCTTAGAAATGTTGCAAATAGTTTATTTCTTCATATAGGTACAAAGTCTGGTTTCTTTATGGTTTGTGCAGAAGCATTAATTGTTGTTTATTATTATACCCTAGATGTAATCTATAGGGTATACTAAGTTTGTCATTCCGTTTGTAACACCTAGAAATAATAATGGTAGAGCAAAATGAATTAGACACCCATGCATAAAATTAAAAGTTATTTTGATTTTTGCATGCCTGTCCGTCTGCCCGTCCGCACGATAACTCGAGAACGCGTTCACTTAGAGGACTGAAATTTCACACACAGGCTTTGTAAATGTAAGTTCGAAAATGGGCCAAATCGGGCAACTCCTTCGTAGGGTTGGTTGCCATATAAAAATTTTGTTTTTTTACTATATACATATTTGGGAACTGTCTGAGAACGCGTCGACGTAGAGAGCTGAAATTTGGTACGTGGTGTTTTTATGGCAATAGTAAATAAAATTTAGAAAATGGACTAAATCGGGCTACTCCTTGGTGTTGCCATATAACAATTTTGGACTTTTACGTATACATTCATCTAGGGTATCATAAGGATTGGTCTTAGACCAATTCTAACTTTCTTACTAGTTAAGTTTTAATTTGTTACGTAAACATTTAACTCTCAATAATTTAATTTATTTATGTTTTTTTCAGTACGCTCACAAGCTAGCATATCTGGTTGGACAAAATATCAAGAGACCAACATCCGAGAAGCTAGCGGACAAATTATTCTATCTTTAAGCTGGTTTATTTAGATGCCAAGTTGCAGACGATTAACTGCCATGATTTCCCGTGTCAATATCACTTCTGAAAAGTGTAACAGTGGATTAAATGCACGGATTTCCAAAGACGCAATCTTCATGTTTTCTTTTTTCTTTTCTTTTTCATTATTCATTTCCAGAGCGACTTTATTTTAAAAACGAAGAGTATTTTGTTCATTAGTCCTAGAGAATAATTTTTTTGTTTCTTTCAAAATAAATATTATAATTGTTGCGTTTTTTACCGAATATAGAATTAATTTTGAATAAAACTTACCTACCGCCCTTGTCGTCTTTTTTTTGTAGTGACGAATATTCGTGAATCGTGTGGCTTCCTATGATTTAAGCAAGTGTAATGGTGTCTGGAAGAGGGGATGGAAGCAAACAGTAGTGTAAATTGAAACTAAAAACAAGGCAGTAGTTTTTTTAAGATTAAAATTGTGATATAAATGAATAAAATTGCACATATTAAATGAGTAACGACGTAATTTGTTCGAGCCCTCCTAGGTCCTAATTTCAATTGGCGGAGTCTTCTAACTTTTCTTAAACCTGTAGAGATGCAAAGGTGGAAAGTTAAGTAATGCTCTGCATGGCAGTATGAGTGGTGTGGCTATATCATTAAATCCTAGACAGAATTATTGAATTGTGGTTGGAGTCCGTTAAATTGTTAAGAATCGGATGAACACCACTGTTAATGCAACTTTAACGGTTAAATACAATAAGTCGCACTGCCTGGAAAATTTTCTTTTTTTTTTGCATTTTTCTCAGGAGCAGTGAAAAATTTTTCGGTTTAAATGATATATTTTGTAATCCTTAAACACGCCGCGTTTGAGCCCGGACCAGTCGAAATTGTGCCAAAGTTGACTCTGAAGATAGAGATACTTGTGGAACTAGAAATCTGGAAAAATTTTCGTTAAAAATATGCTAGTTTTTTAATAAACCCTGGATTGGGCATTGTTATCCACTCTCGGGAAAAATAAATTGAGGGTTCGAGTTCTTTAGAAATTGTTATTGAAAGGAATAATGCGAATTTTTGTCCTCCTAAGAAAAATCTCACAAATCTTAACAGGCTATTGTTTTTTGTTGTCCGTTGTCATCATTAGAATGTGAACGGTCTCCAAATGTAAAAAAATGCATTAGTTTTGCTATGACTTAATAGATGTCAGGATGATACAATACCCAATATGCCTGTTTGTTCCACACGAAAACCATTCAGTTAAGTGCGGGTTGAGTAGGAACCACAGCTGGATTAGTGTTTGGCATGTAAAGTCAATGGATTTTCGAAATGAATATATAGAATAGATATGTATACACATTTGTAATTTTTTCTCTGTCACCCATACCTCTTGGGGATGGACAAACACAAATTGTTTAATTTTATTCTCTTAAAAATCAAGTTTAAAGATTAATTTGATTTATAGATAATAAGCTTTAAATAATAATAATAATTTCGAATATATTTAGAATTTTTTGAACTTGTAGTAATATATACTTATATTGTGAAAATAGAATTTGAAATTAAATAATTGTGACAACCCTGCCGACAAAATCGGTCCCACGTGAAATAGATCTTTTTCCCGATTATTGATAAAATTTTGTTCGAAATTAATTAATTAGTGTTTATTAAATCATAAATAAGTAAAGTAATTATTTGACAAGACAGTTTTCCATTTTACGTAAATTTATTATTAACGATTGCACCCTCAGTTTGTTTTTCGTAGACCGTACTGTACTAAAATGACATTTGATTAAATTTTTAATAAACAGGTACATTTCCTTCGTATCAATTTACCTACACTCTACCGCTGTTATCCGTATTAAAAACATACATTCTATCCGTGTGAGATTTGACATGCGTAAAGGCAGTGTGTGCACTTTTTACTTATGATTTTTCGTCCAAATAAACATTCCTCATAGCGCCATATAATTATATATATATATATATACACAAACATGTATACGTATAGAGACTACAGAATCTACTCTGCTGAGCTAAAATGGACGCGCGTTTACTACGTAATATGGTGAGCAAAACAACCCAAATTTGAGTAAAAATATTCAAAAATTTCATGTGAAAAGTGTTTATTTTACGACCTAATTGTGAAAAATATTTGTACAATAATAAATTGAGTGATTGAAAAGTGTTAGTTTGGTTCACACATAATCGCGCAAAGTGTTTTTCTCAACTTGTATTTTCCACACCCTAAATCAGGTTCGTTCGCTGCTTTTTGGGAAAAAAATTGGTTTTGCCACGTTTACCCTAATCTAGATTAGAGTTGAATTGTAATGAAATGCGCGCTTAATTAAATTGAAATTTGCGTATAATCGCCTTGATTTTGTTGAATTTGTGATGAAATTGAAAAGGTGCAAGTGTTAATGCGTTGCGTACTCTCTTCTCTACTCTGTTTTTGTTATTATCGTATCGGGCGGCGGGGCGACTCGCATTGTTTTTTTCTCCCAGTTAGTTAAAAAGGTGCTGTTATTATTTGTAACGTAACCAAACAAGGGTCGGAGTTTACGGTTATATTAAAATACGAAAGAAACTTATGTATATAATATATGAAAGTGATTTGCTAATTGGATATTAAATATCACATTTAGAAGGTGGGAAGAAAAATATTATAAGAAAGAGACACGAAGACGGAGCTGCTGTTTGCTTGCTGCATGGTGGAAGAAAAGATATTATAATATGACTGGTCATCATACAGTGATGAAAAAGGTAAGAAATTCCGTAATAAATCAAATATCATAATTCGTCGTAGGTTATATTAAGAATTTTGTTTTTCCGGATATGGGGGATTTGCTGTCTGCTGCTGGGCTGCCCACTACTCTGGCTGGCATGGCAGCTCAAAGTGAAGAAATTTTTTTTTATTGCGTCGCAATGCACCCGATGAACATTTTTCATTAAAGGGGCGTCGTATATATGTATATGAATATATTATGTATGCCTAGCCGAGTCGGTGGAACAGAGAGAGTATGCGTACGTTATGTTACTATTTGTTTTTAAATGGCGCTTCTACTTTTTCCAATCTAATTGAAGTTATATGCATTTCAAGGCATGCGAGTAGTGCTGCGCGGTGCATTCGGCCCATTAAAATTGCATTGCAGTGTCGCACGACTGTGTGCTATGTAGGCAGTACGAGACAAACTGCATTTGCAAACAGAATGAATAACAAAGATAGATGAACTTTGTTTTTTGTTTACATATTGCCGCATGTCAAATAAACTCGGATAATCGTAATCGTAACGGATGTGAGTATTAAAGAGGAAGGACGAGACGTAGGGTATGTTGTGTTGTACAAGTACAGTGTACATTACTCGTCTACGTGATTTGATGTTGTTAATATAATTGCGGGCGGGAGTGTAGTATTGGAAGAGGAATTGCAGTTGAGTAGTTAGTGAATGCCAGTATTTCGAGAGTTTAGTTAGGAGAATGTTGTCGGCAGACACTCAGAAGAAATGGAGAGCCAAATAATTATTGTAGATCGTAAAGCGCCTTTTAAAATTTATATCGAGTAATGTAATGGCCTTTTTTTGTGTGTAAACAACCTCACATTGTAATATGCATCTACTTCGCATAATTTTGTATATTGTTTGAATTTTTGTTATTCTTATTGGATTATTATTTTTTACGCAATATATGAAAATCAGTATCTGGCAACATTGTGATTGATAATAATTCATTCTCATTGCAAGGGTAATTTTCTGCAAATTGACAGAGATGGCGCTAGAAAAATGAAATCTAAACACGTGTCTTTATGTACGAGGTCGTCGACAACGGCTATTATGACGACGACGGCGACGAGCCGCCAACCATGGAGCCATTAATAAAGTTGTGTACATACACACATTTATATATAAATATACATAGAGATTAGTTAGCTCCAGAGCTACTATATATGAACCTTCACGATTCGTGTGAACTTCATGTGCATGATAGGCGCAATTTCATGCAAACGTATGTACTATCTGTATGTAGGTCTTAGCCTAGCTTGTTATTAAATAGTACCTACCTAGTTGAAACTGAAGATCTCGTCCGATCTCGCCCCCTTACGGCACAAATTCATTCATAGGTTCATAGCATTTCAAAAATAAAATAATTATCTTTAGTTTTTCTACTTCGTGTGCATATGTAGGTACTTGTATAGGCATTATAGTTATACTTCAGGCTTGCATGGATGAATATTTTTCGTACTTCTGGAGAATTTCTTGTTTCTCTGTAGAACAACTCGAAGTGTAAAACATTTGCATAATTTGTCATAAATAGGTACCTACCTACAAATGCATTATTTAATCATGAAATTATTATCACCTACCTATACCCAATTGTAAAAATGTGATAATAATTTCGCAGACAGGATTGTCTATTCTTGGCAGGTAGGTATTCTTTATGATTTTTTTGCTGGACCTGTTACTTGTAAAGCCTTGTTGGAATTTTAAATGAATATATGTACACACATAATCAATTTGCTTGCCAAAACTTCAATGGTCTAAATAACGCCGTAAATGGACGACTTGCTTTACCCTAAGTAAAAACAAAAAAAACAGCGATTTAACTTGAATGCTAGTGTGTTGCTACTAAATTTTTCGTTTAGGGTATTTCTTAAAAGGTGTCGCTTTTGTGAAATGTTATCGTGATTGATTCTCAAGGTTTTTTTTAATTGTATTTTTATCATAGTGCTTTCAAAAATCTAAGACGGTTACTCGACCACGAAATAAACACCGTCCATTTTTGGCCATTCCAAGTGCAGAACGATGGTTCAATGAGTTCCAACGCGGACGTAGTTTGCCCAAGGTCGAGCCCATTAGAAGGGCGTCCTGTCGTCCTAAAAATCATACGGAATGTGCTGCATTCTAAGTCATCCACCTGGGCATATCCATGACCCAAATAAAGACAATCGGAATGAAAATCTGACCGTCAGCAAAATATATGCTCAGTGGATACCGCACAGTTTCACTGAGGCCCAAAAGAGGACAAATGAGCAATAAAAGAAATAGGTACTTAAGAAATAGATACATCCAAAGTCGAACAATATGCAAGAAAAACATTAAATATCTGTAGGCTGTGGAGATTCCTCTAAGATAAGTTTTTCATCCTGTATATCCCGAAAGTTATATAATCTCCCGATAGAAACATTTTTTTTTTTGTAAGATTAATAAATTTATTTTAATATATTTTTGCTAATTCTCTTCATTTTACAGATTGATTTTGTGATTTGATCACATGAATAATAAAATTCTCATGGGACGTGCTAGAGAAAACAACCTTTGGTTAAATTTAGTACAATTACCAAAACAATGACGACGAACAGTACAAAATCAACACCTGTTCCTAATCAGGATGGGATAGTTTTACAAGGCTATCACAAGAAATTAAAAACAATGAAAAAGAAATATTTTGTTTTATGTGCAGAAAATGGTAGTACTAGTTCGGCTCGACTAGAATATCATGATAGTGAAAAGAAATTTAAATCAAAATCAAATCCAAAAAGAACAATTATTTTGAAAAACTGTTTTAATATAAATCGAAGACTTGATACAAAACATAAATTCGTAGTAGCGTTATCGACGAAAGATGAAAGTTTCTGCATTGTTTTGGATTCTGAAGAGGAATTGAACAAATGGTTAAGAGCTTTATTAGCTCTTCAACGTGGAGAAGATACTGAATCAGATCCTCCAAAGCCGACTTTTGGTAAGTATAAAAAAAAATATTTAGTATGTAATTAAAAAAATATGTTGAGCACTAGATGACCAATACATAGTTGTAGAAACCATTGAAAAATCAACATTGAACTTACTATTTATGGATTCTTTGAATTTTTAACACAGTTTAAACCGAAGTCATTAAATGATGCCCTGAGGATTCTAGAAGTTGAATTCTACATTTTCAGATTGATTGACTTAATACTTTAAAATTGTCTAGCTAAGGTTAGAGTGACGACTATCGGAAAAAACTCCAATCAGTCACACTTAGTCTATTGATAGTCCATTGAGATACTAAAATACGATAAGAAATGTTGATTCTTGGGAAGTTGAACTATAGTTCTCTTTATACGGAGAAAATTTATCCATAAAGCTGAGTACCGTTACTCTCCTAATAAAATCTTAGCCAAATACTTAGGAGTATGCTAGACTTCAAATTCAGCTGGAAGGTAAATGTGAATGAGCGCCTTAAAAGGTGCTTTATATGTCTGTAAGAAAGTTTTTGTCAAAAGTTTGGATATCTATTCTGGATCGGTTACTGAATATACACCGCGCTTTTGTAAGAGTACTTTATTTATGTTTATACAGGGTGTCCCTTATGTGGTCTGGCATCCGAAGGCTACGGATAGGTCATGCTTAGACAAACAAAAAATTGTATGGGTGGGAGGTGGAAAATCTAACGGTTTCCGAGATAAATTCAGCTGGAAGGTAAATGTGAATGAGCGCCTTAAAAAGGTGCTCTATATGTCTGTAAGAAAGTTTTTGTCAAAAGTTTGGATATCTATTCTGGATCGGTTACTCAATATACACCGCGCTTTTGTAAGAGTACTTTATTTATGTTTATACAGGGTGTCCCTTATGTGGTCTGGCATCCGAAGGCTACGGATAGGTCATGCTTAGACAAACAAAAAATTGTATGGGTGGGAGGTGGAAAATCTAACAGTTTCCGAGATAAATTCAGCTGGAAGTTAAATGTGAACGAGCGCCTTAAAAAGGTGCTCTATATGTCTGTAAGAAAGTTTTTGTCAAAAGTTTGGATATCTATTCTGGATCGGTTACTCAATATACACCGCGCTTTTGTAAGAGTACTTTATTTATGTTTATACAGGGTGTCCCTTATGTGGTCTGGCATCCGAAGGCTACGGATAGGTCATGCTTAGACAAACAAAAAATTGTATGGGTGGGAGGTGGAAAATCTAACGGTGTCCGAGATAACGGGACTTTAAGATATTTGGGTATGTTTTTATAGATCACCCTGTAACTTCTGAACGTTACACCCTATGATGATGATTTAAACAAAGTTAAAATTTCGGGATTTTTTTATTTAACTATTATTTTTATCAAAAAACACGTCATCAATAAAATCACCTATCACATTCTGTACCCAAAATGTAATCCTTCCTGCGTTTTTTTGCACTTTTTCTTAAGCATCTCCAGCGAAAATGGCTGAAAAAGGCCATTTTCAAAAGATAATTGCCTACTTTCTTTCACTTATTGAACTTTTTCAGCCATTTTCGCTGGAGATGTTTAAGAAAAAGTACAAAAAACGCAAAAAAGGTTGCATTTTGGGTACAGAATGTGATAGGTGATTTTGAAGCTAAGCTTTTGGGCTTTTTAAAATCAATATGAAAAATTGATATTGATGACGTGTTTTTTGATAAAAATAGTAATTAAATAAAAAAAAAAAAACGAGTAAAAATTCCGAAATTTTAACTTTGTTGAGCCATAACTTCAAAACGGGTGAAGGAAAAAATTTATAGACCATTGGAAAGGTCCAACGATTATATATCTACCAAAGTTTAAATCATCATCATAGGGTGTAACGTTCAGAAGTAACAGGGTGATCTATAAAAACATACCCAAATATCTTAAAGTCCCGTTATCTCGGAAACTGTTATGATTTCCCCCCTCCCATCCATACAATTTTTTATTTGTCTAAGCATGACCTATCCGTAGCCTTCGGGTGCCAGACCAGATACGGGACATCCTGTATAACAGTGGCTGTACTTAACATCTTTCTACATATTCTCGAAGAATATCGACATAGACGACTCGTAGAATGTAACTGAAAGACACATGCGTTATATGATATATTAGGTTACACCTGTAAATTGATTACAGATAGGCTCCAGGATGGCTTTTAAAAAACGGTATTACCGTCACCGATGATAAATTGTAAAGCTAAGAAAGAAAATTCTTTAACAATTATTATTTTTTAGGAGTAGAATACTATTGGAAATAATAACAATAATTTAATAATTCACCATGATATGTAGGTTTCTAATCAACAAGGACGAACAGGTTAAACAGTGATAACAAACAGTTTTCAACGTTCCAAAAAGGTCATATTCAAAGCGCCTCATCAATAGCGAGAACGTACAACTTTATGAATGTTCGAACGTCATTCACAAATAGAAATACATAATTACTGCTATTCCAACGGTGATTACTGACAAAGCTGCAGGAATAGACAATAGCCCAGCCAATTATTTTCTGTATATCCAGGCAAATCAACAAACGTTCTTTCCTCCTTCTCCCAAATAAAAAAAAAAAAAACATGGAATTTTGTACCTTCTCAGAAGATTTGAAAATAAGGAAGGAAGGTATTTTTAGAAAAAATAAGAAAAAAACAAACTCCAACGAAGAGGGATCTAAAAAACTCATTTTGCATTCCACCCAATTTTACAATTCGAGGGATCTAAAAAACTCATTTTGCATTTTCCACCCAATTTTACAATTCGATTTTTGCCTATTTCCTTTTCGGAAACATTTAAAGATGTACGTATGCATTTAGGACATTCTTTAATTCGTGTTAGACCCATTGTAACCTTTCTTTGACTATTTTTTTTTTTTATAAAAATATCTCAATTCATATATTATGTGGTGCGTTAACAACTTTATTTATTTTTTTTTTTTTGTACTCACGTACTTATAATTTGTTTTGTTTTACTCAATTTATTTGCTCTCGGCTTGAACGACTAATGTGCTTTCATAATAGCATGTTTGGCGTCTAGACGAAATGTCTTTTTTCTTTTCTTTCAAGCGTCACCTATTTCAGAAATTAGTTTTTATTTTTAGCACAATTTAAAATTAAATGACCACCATATTCTATAATTTATAAAAGATCGGCGTCTGCAGCGAATTAAAGCAGTTCTACTTCGCGTGCATTATGCATTTGTTTACTGTTAAAGAGATCCAATCATCTAAAATATTATATTATAAAAAGTATATAAATTTCTAAAAATACAAAACGAAAGTATATTCTGTCTTAAAATTATGTGGAATTTTTTTAATACTTTTCTTATGTACTCGTCGTCTTCGAGTAAAAATACAGAAGGCTGTGATAGCATTTAATTTTTTTTATCCCACACAATGTTTTTTTTTTTGTATTTGTTCTAAATATTCAATTATTTCCTTGAACATAGCGACTAAAATTTGTATTTCGAAAGGAATACATTTTATTACAGTCTGAATGGGGGAGCCAATAATTAGCAGTTTGTTTCTGTTGAGATAGATTCTTTGGTTTGTTGGTCTTTCTTTTTCCCCCTCATTTCATTAAATTGTGAGTGGAGTGGACGTTTCGCAATATTTATTCCTACATATATAGCTTTACGAGGAGATCTATTGTCTATTTGTAACTGTTAATAACATTTTTTTAGAGATAACACTATTTTGAACAAGAATTAATAAAAATCTTTGTACTTGGAGAATGTAAGGTGGGAAGATGCCTTTTATGTTCGAATTGGAATTTGGTTTACAATTCAAACGAAAACTAGAAATGTGGCTTAAGTTTGAGCTTTGCTTCCATATCCATATTGTATTTTCAACTTGGATCAGCTTCTAGAATTTTAATTCTTAGTATTATTCCATTGAAGTTCAAGGACTTTCAAAACAGTTTCACGAAAAGATTTTCTTAAAATAATATCTGCTGCAATGTAGTTATCTTAATAATGAACGGACTGACTGACTTTAGTGCGGCGATCGAGTTCTTCCTTTTTTATGTATGAATGAATATATGATGTTAAGCGCCATCAAGTACTTCCCTTCGAACTTGGTTTTGTGAATAATAACAGTAATTTGATATATGCGAAAAAGTATGTATGTATAGTTAGTTGTTTTTTATGGTAATGTCCAAAATAAGGATTTACATACTTATCAATTTACCGTTATTTTCTTCGAAATTATTTACGAAGGAACTGTTTTTTTTTACATAATATCAATACATACGTATACTTGTCTTCGACCATGGCATATGGAGTAGCAAGCTATGTTCCATCTGTGCACAGCGTCACTGGTTGCCAAATTTCCAAGGAAACGTATGGGAAAACATTTTTTTTGCAACCTTTTACTGCATAATTAACCATTTTAAAAGATTTCCTTTGCTTAACTTCTATTAAATATGCACTTACAAGCTCAACTCGATTTATTCGCTTACGATTTCTTCACAGCTATCAACTGATGACGCAATGAAAAAAGAAAAAAGTGTTTCTCTCATACTGAGATGGAACATACCTTCTTACTGTTTATACCAACGACAATATTCCAATTGTCTCGTGTGGGATCAAATTTTATGTAAAGGTATTACAGGAAACGAAGTTAGGTTAAGTTAAGTTAGAGTGGTGGCCATCGCGCGAACGCCTGGGATCAGTCTCACTTAGACCATTTGTGGTCCATTGTGATACCACATTATCACCCTACCTGAGAAAGATACCTCAGATTTAAGGAGTGCGCTGAAACCAGCCACAAGAGTTAATGAACCTTACCACGTCCTCCCACTCCTTGTCTTCTAGTTTCCCCAATTCGCCGAAGAAGTAGCTGCCAAGCTTGGCAAGGTTAGGGCATTCACAGAGCAGACTGAACGCTATCAATCTCATCCATACAGTTTCTGCAGAAGTCATTGTATGGAGCTTACATGTTTATCAAAAAGGCAGTGCCCCGTAATAACTGCGATAAGGCTACACCCATCATTATGGTTCCTCCTCAGCAGAGGAGAAACCTCGTGTCACAGTTGTCTTGAAATCGCACATGTCATCAATTTTCCACATCTGCGTTTTGCTGCATAGAAGTTTGTACGTTTAGATTCCTGTTCATTAATTCCAGGGACCGACTTACGGATTTCTCTGCTATACATACATTCATAGCTGAACCCTTTCTGGCCAGGGCATAACGCAGTCTCGTTTCCAAGTATGTCACTGTGACCAGCACCCAGCAGAGAATAACTCTGTGTTTGCGCCCAGTTTCCCGAGCTCACAGCGACACCGTTGCACTAGGCGCGATCTAATGGTGCTCGAGTCCAAAGCTTTGATTGCAGCTTGGCTGTCAATACAAATCCTAATGATTCGATCGCTAGGTACAACGTAAGTTGTCCGAAGTAGCCTTGCTGCTTTGCAAATGGCTAGCTCCCCCGCCAGGAACACACTACAGTGATCCGGTAGGCGGTACGATTCCTGTATTCCAGGGAGCGCTGAGTATATTTCGGCTCCCACTCCCATCTCAATTTTCGAATCATCCGTAAAGACACATTCATATATCTCAGTCAATTGCCACGCGATTACCATCCCACTCCGCAGTTCCCTGTATACAATCTTCAGGACAGATTTCAGTATTCTGCTGTGGCCATTGTCTACTGTTGACCAGCAGTTTGACTCCTTAAGACTTAGTGCACTCTTTGCAGTTATATATTTCCCTTGGATGTCGAGGCGCAGGAACCAGAGCATAATCTTCATTGCTGTTGTTGAGGAAACGAAGTTAAAGAAGATCTTGTTTACCGGTATTTTGCGTTTTTACGACTGTGTACCTTCCAACTAGGCTACATCACCTGTTCTAATTTCCACCTTACCTTCGCTTTTTCGTAGAGCAGCTTCTATACTATATATGTAGGTAGTATGTACATATATGTATGTATGTGTGTAGTGGAAAGTGATCATTGTAAGTTAGCTAAAATACTATTCTTTTTCACAATTTTTATCGCCCAACAAATTTCAATTTGAAAAATAGATTTTAGCGATTTTTCGAAAAGCCAAATTATTGGTTTGAATTTAGTCATTGACATTAGAATTACAGTTTTTCTTGTACTTTTATTTTAATTTAATTTTTTTAAATTCATATAACATTCCAGTTTAAATCTAGTTTTAAAATATATTTTTTAAATAAAAGTAAATAAATTTTAGATGAAATTGTCATCATTTTGTATACTTTCAGACAGATAATATTTTTTTTCTTCTTTATTTCTTTTATTTTTTGCTAATATGTAATTCTCTGTAAATGTAAACATGTATTCTATGATGGATCTATTTCTGCAAATGTAAATTAGCCTTTTTATGCTCTCTCGTGAAGAAGATAGTTTTCTAAAAATATAGAGACCAGACGACTTAATCATCACTGATGCGTGAGTGTTAAATGCACAGTCAATAAGAAGCAAAGATACATGTATCTCTAGATATTAATAGAACTTGCAGTTTGTATTTTTTTATTTTTATAAAAGAATAATGGCATGTTGTTGAGATGTGTGAATGAAATATTTGATTTAAATATTTTCTATACATATGACAATATCATTCTTCGTTTTTTCTAGTTAGATTTGTCGTTGTATCACATAATATAGATTGACGCCAAGAATACTCTTCTACAGGAACAGGTTGTGTATGTAGGTGTTGTCATGATTGATTTATTTATGGTCGCTACAGTGTAACTCTATATCGTATATTAATAACCAAAAAATATGAATGGAAAATTTTTAATATTGATAGCATATAATATTACCAAGGAGCAATTACTGAAGAAATAAAATTTTTATCTAAAACTGAAAGGAAGCAGAAAGTATTAGTGTGATCAATTTATGTTTTTATTGATATGAGCAAGATATCGGGTTGAGTCAATCAGAATTTTCTTTTAGTTTCAATGGAAGCATATCCAAAATGCTTTTACGTGGTAACAGTAAAGTTCGACTTAAAAAACTAAAATTATTATTATCACTTCTATTAAGTTTAAAAAACTATATGTGTCGACATTTGTTTTTTATCTCATTAATTCTGTATGGGATCAAGATTTATTTCTCTATGAAAAGTGAAATTAAGATGAGAACATTTTGTAGACTGTGTTTTGTGTCGATTGTCTTAAAGAAAATTCAATTTGGTGACTATAAATGCTGTCTTAAAGAAAATTCAATTTGGTGACTATAAATGCCAGCAACCTGATGAAATGGTAGAGAAACTAAATGATACTTTATTCAAAATCGTACAGATCTTAAAAGAATCCATACCACATAGAATGTATTCGAACATGATTATTGAAGTAGACTATGACTTTGTTTTTAGAAAAGTGGAGTATAATGAAGTGAAAGATATCTGTAAAAGCATGAATAATAAACGGGACTATAATTCAATTAGTATAGACATGATATTGGACAACTGGAATAATTGGGGTGTTACCTTGGTTGACATAATAAATAAATCTCTAGCTTATGCTAAGAATCAATTGGTAACACTGTTCAGGAAGTCAAGAACACAAAAAAAGAAGAAGAATTGAGACCAATAAATACATTGCTTATATGTATATGAAAAGATTTTAGAACAAGTGGTTCAAAAACAGTTGGAAAGTTACTTGGAAACAAAAAAAAAATTAAGTCCCATATATAAGCATAAGTACCAAAGTAAGCACTTTTTACAAATACCACCATAACGCAAAGTACTTCAGCTCTTGTAAATTATTTAAATACGCCTTTTGATAAAAAGAAGTTTTGTAGCAAGGACAATAACGGTCATGTTTTTTCCCAAAAAAATTAAATTACAGTCGTTGTGCAGTGATCTTAATTTTAAGTTCTTCAATAAATTGAATTAGTTAAGTTATATGAGTATATATGAGTGACAGTAGGATAGAAATTGATATGCTGAATCATATGCTTTATTGAGAAGGTTGGCAATCAAGTGCAATACTCCGCATCTGGTTAGCATTTGTTTTTATTTGCAGATCTTGTAAATTCTCCACGAAGGCAATCATTATCTGTCACGACATTTGAAAAGCTTCTTTTGCTGAAGGCAAATTCAAATACTGTATAAACAATTTCTAAAATTAGAAATTAAAACAGCAAAAGCTTATATGATTCTGTTTCATTTATAAGTACCAGACTTGATTTGTACTGGACTTGTACTTGACAATTTTTAACTACCAGTATCAGGACTTGTACTTGGAAAATTTTTAAGTACCAGTACCAGTATTTGTACTTGTACTAAAAATATTTTAAGTCCAGGTACTGGTACTTGTACTTGGAATTTTACAGGTCTGCTTCTAACTTTCATACCTGTCCTATAAAGAAAAACTCCTCCTTTGTCTTCCCCGAAAATAGGTAAAGCAACGGAAGTGGACTTCCAAGAGATGAAAAGAAACTTGTAAGGTTAGCAGCTCTTATATTTAGAACAGCTATTATTGCCTAATTACCTGTAGTAGTGGAATATAAATCGGCTAGCGATAACTATTTACGTTATTTAGGTTTGATAAAATTCTGACGAGTTGCCGAAAGGGAGAAAGAAGTTTTTGTACGCAGTGAAGCGAGGTGAGTTAATATTACAGAAGAAATCACAACAATAAAAAATTGATGAAGTCAACTCTTTTTTTTTCCTGATTGCCGATGATGAATCTGGAACTACTTATAACAGAAATAACGTATATTTTAATGTTCAACGTGGGAATTTTAAAAGCCATACATATTGTCTTGAGGTCTGTTGATGCCACCAAAAGGAATATTAATTGAGTTAGAACAAAGAGCATCTGACAGAAAGAATACGCATCTTGTATATTGAAAAGTTTTATATGGCGGGACGTATTATTACGACTCGCTCTCACAAATTTTACGAAAACTATCTGCTTTTTGGCGAGCCGCTACTTACCACCCAGTCAACTGCTCCCGCCCTCACAAATTGTACAAAAATTCTCTGCTTTTCACGACCCACCGCTCACCACGGTGCACATGCATTGCATTGCGTTTTCTCTTTGATTCTTTTACCTCTTCTCTAGGAAACCGGTTTCATCAAGAATACTTTGTTTGAGAGAATTTTCATTTACATTCATTGCAGTGTAGTAGAAAAGAGGGAGAATAGTAAGATGAGCGGATTGGATAGGAATTGGTGGCAGTAGAAAAGAGGGAGACTAGTAAGATGAACGAATGGGATTGGAATTGGTGGCCGACATGCAGTCAGGCAGCAAAGTGAAACATGAAACTATGTGCATGGCTGGCATCGCCGTGTGTAGCTATGGGGCAGTGATCCCATCCAGTGGGGCAAAAACAGTAGTAGAATCGAAAAAAGTATTAAATTTGAAAAAAAGGAGTAGAATTTCAAACGTTCATATTTTATTATATTACATACTATTATAAAGAATTGTGTTGATAGACAAACACTAGGTGTGTCGCTATTTGCAATTTGTAGACTTACTTACTTCTTAATATTTATTACACCTTTCTAACTAAGAAAAATGGCAACTAAAACAAATTAGAAATGAATTTTAATAACTGCGGTAATCAATAAGAATGCCGCCCATCCGTTAAAAGTGAAGTGAGCGGGCCCTAGCATAGCAATCATCCATGGATGGGGTGAGTTTAGAAATTTTATGCTCATGATTTTTTTCTTTTTATCTTATTTTATTTGGATATGAGCGGTATATTTGGAATCGGGTAAAAAGAAGTAGAATTCGGATACTCCGGAGTACATGATTCATGGCAAGAAAAAGGTAGCAGATCTACTCCGATTGGAGTATGGTGGGATGACTGCTATGGGGTGGCGGAGATAAAGAGAACAGAGAAATTTTCTCTCAGTCTCAAATCTTTGCTTCTTCCCGTCTGTTACCTCGCGACCGCATCAAGAAATAAGCATACAACTGGTGCATTTTAAGAGGCCAGATGAAGCTTCTTGTTACGATATATGTTCTTTGGTTAGAATGATGATCATGACGCGAAAATCATTGTATTCTCTTTAGAGGACTGGTGGCCTACAGCAGAATTGTTACTAGTCTACTTTTTTGCTGTTGTGACATATTGGTTGATGAAGGTCAACAATTTTGTTATCAGTTGGAGATATTTTTTTAACATCTCAGTCACTAAATGCATACATACGCTGTAAGTTTTCTCAGATACAACAGATAACCAAACTTAATATCGCTCTAAATTCGCTTTGATTTGCACCGAACGTGATCTATGACTGCACACATAAATGTATGTGAGTTATTGATTCAATTTTCAATTTAATGCGAATTCATACTACCGCAATCAATAAGGTCTCCGGTTTATATAAAAGTTATTAATGTTATCGACGATGAGTAATTGAACAGTAAAGAATGAATCAGTAATTCTCAGTAATGATTTTTAATAGCTTCATTACCAGTACTCATAATAAAAAATAATATTTAGTCTGAGGTAATTTTTTTTTACTTTTACTCGAAAACTTACCAGTACCAGTAAAAATTTTGGTAATGTCCAGCGCCAGTACTTTTCCAGTACTTCCCAGTCTTTCCAGTATCTCCCAGTACTTTACTGGTACTTGTAATTACTGGTTTTTATAAATGGGTACTAAATCTATGAAAACCAGTAATTACAAGCAAGTACCAGTAAATTTTCACCCTTTAAGTATTTTCTAGTTTACTACAAGACGCATAAATGGTATACACAAAAAAATGTTTAAAAAATCCTTGTCTCCCACAATTAATTTTTACTACGAGCTATAAATGGAGTGTTGTACTGGCGGGTACTAGTAAGTACTGGCGAGAACTGGAAGGTACTGGTACACACCAGTACCAGTTTTCGTACTGGTACTCAAAACATTTTAAGTATCAGTAAAAAATATTCACTTTTACTGATAAATTTTTTCCAGTATAAGTACTGGTACTGGGACAAGTAATGAGTAACAATTTACTTGAATATCATACAAGTCTGATTACGAGGCAGGGCTTTACTTCTCAGCATTCACTATACTGCATTACATATTTTTTTTTTTACATTTACTAGGTACTTCAGATTTGTTTGTTAAATCATGAGTGTAGCTTTTTTTATAAGATAAATTAAAATTTTTTCTCTTCTAATATATTTTCCAGAGCATGTTTGGCAGGTCCAAGTGCAACGAAAGGGGTTAGCAGAAGAAAAAGGAATTATTGGTAGTTATCATGTTTGTCTAACTACAAAATCACTCACACTAGTCCGTATCGGGCTGCCAACGACAAATATTGGTGAAGGAAGAATGTATAGTGTTGAGTTCTATTTAACAACAATAAGAAGGTAATATACATATAAAATTAATTTAGAACTTAAAATAAAAAAATAATAATAATAATAAACTCAGATGTGGAGACTCGCAATGTTACTTTTATATGGAAGTTGGAAGACATAGTGCTATAGGAGCTGGAGAGCTTTGGATGGAAACCGAAGATACTTTAATAGCACAAAATATGCATACGATGATTATAAAGTATCATTTTATAGTTTATAAAATTATTATATATTTCCTAATTAATTTATGTTGGATTTTAGTGCAATGACATCGAAATCTCGTGAAGACAGTTTTGGACCAATGAGAAAAAGATCGTCTTCAGCCAATGAGGCTTCAAAGCCTATTTCGGTTTTACAACGAAGGCAAACCCATTCGGGCAATAAACCACTGAACTCTTCACCATTAAGCGGTAAGTTACTAACTGTATGATGCAAAGTATAAAAGTATAATGTAGGGGGAAAGTAGTGAGTTTTTTTTTTTTTATTTATGAAACAGAAGTTTTGTTTATGTGTTCTAATTAATTATTTTTGATAAGTAGAAATTTGTGACGTAGAAGTTTTTGGCAAAATAGAAAGTAGAAGAGAGCTTGAAACCAATTTTTTTAAAAAGTGTGGTTATTTTTTTATTTTTTCTTAATAATAAAATTACATTTATAATTTCGTATCGCGTAAAAAAGATTTAGCTCCAACACGTATTTAATATTCACTAACGAGTGGCAACACCAAAAATTTTATCTCAACTTAAAGGTGTGCTTTAGTGTATATATACATATATCTAACTTTGGCTCCTATTTTTTATACCCTAGATGGAATCTAAAGGGTGTACTCAGTTTTTCATTCCTTTTAACGCACAGAAATGAGGCTAGTAGAGAAAAATGGATTGGACACCCACGCATAAAATTAGAAATTATTTTGATTTTTGCATGTCCGTCCGTGCGCACGTTAACTCGAGAAAAATTAAGTTCGAAAATGAGACAAATCGGGCAATTCCTTCGTGAGGTTCCAAACATTTCGTTTTCCACTATATATTTGGATACTGCCTGAGAACGCTTTGACATAGAGAGCTCAAATTTAGTACATAGTGTTTTCAATGTAATAACAAATAAAATTAAAAAAATGGAATAAATCGAGCAACCCATTCTTGTTTCCATATAAAAATTTAGGTTTTGTACGGATACTGCGCAAACGATCAGTCCTAAACATTTCTATTGTACTAAAAACTTCTTCAGAATATGAAGTCCTATAAAATTTGTTACAATCAATTTGTCTGTCCGACGAACCGTTCTAGAAATATATGCGAAAAACCACTACAAAAATCAAAATGGCTCAAATGGGTGACCATACGAAATTTCATAGGGGCATTCATTATCATAGGAATTGGTCTTAGACCAATTTCAGGTTTTTTACTTGTTTATAGCTACATACATATATATTTGTATAATACCGTATTTATAAAAGATATTTCGGATTATTAGAACTAGTATTTTAGTGATATTATTGGCATAGATAAGTCAATGCATGCCATTGAATCACTTTTATGTAAGTCGAAAATTTCTACTAGAAGTAGTGCAAATTTATGCTGGATAGGTAGATATGGTTGGCGTCTCAGTGGGTAGGCATCAAAAGTGTATTAAGTAAGAGGTCTTAGGTTGAAAACTCCAATGGATTGACATAGATTTGGACAAATTTTTTGTATACACCCGAGTTAACCCAAAGCACAAAAATAGGTTCTCAGACTGAAAATTTTACCTCTAGCGACGATTTCTGCACATTTCAATGCATAAGATTTAATGAATAGGTGAATTCGTTATATTATAGTAACTTCATTGACGGTTTAATAATATTTTTTGCAATTTAATTTATACAGAAGTGACAAGTAACTTTATTGTATTAGACTTAGATACTAAGGCTGTGCAATAAAGTGATTTTCAATTCAATTCAGAAAAGACAATTATCATTTGCTAAAGTATTTCCTATCAGCATGATTTCTTTGATAGCTGATAAAGAATCAAGATAAAATTTATCAAGGAAGCCTTAAAAAGAACATAGTTCTGCTGAACCAACTTACTCCTTTCAAAGACTTGTGGATTTTCCACTCGTGCTCTATTTTTAATCTTGGAAACTGGAACAAAATCACAAGCACGTAGGGCCAAAAGCCCGATGTACTACCCTGTATCGTGCATTGACTAGCGCGCGTCTTAATGTCCTCTTAGTGAAATGCATTAAGCTCATCCTACACCTTGCGATAGTTGGAAAAACGTAAAGTCATTTCAGCTAATCCTTCTACGAAGGACACACATTCCCAATGTCAATATGAATGATTTTAAATCTCCGCTGTTAAAGTAGTTTTAAAACTGATGTCTATTACGAATATCTCAGTATAGTATGTTCGTAGAGATTCATTCACTAAGGCTGCAATGTTTACAGCACTTTACCACTGTAGTTCCTCATAAACCTTTGTATTCTAGTACCGAACCGATTGCATTGCATTGGTTATACAGTTCTAGCCTATTCAATACCTCCCTGCAACTTCGCATCTTTGTTATCTAATAGACATTAGAGAGTGGTATGGCTATTCGAGAGGATAATCATCCAAGATATTGTTTTGCTGTCATTGTAATAACGAAAATCTCAGCCAGATTGAAAAATAGTGATGCGCATATAAAGCGAGTAAGCCATACCAGAAAGAAGATATCAGTTATGGGGCCTCTTTATCTGTGAGAGAGCCATTTGTGACGTCCAAATGGCAACTTTAGTAGCATGATCTCAAGGATGGAATGCAAGAATAATAATCAATACTTTCCATCTTTAAGACAAAAGTATAGTGTTATTTTTAAATTTAAATATATTTTAGTAATATGTAATGCCAAATAGTTAAGTACAAATGCGTGCTAAATCTTTTTCCGAAGTAAAGTAAATTTTATGAAATCAAAACTTTTTAAATAAATAAGATTTCTATTTTATTAATTTTTTTTTATATATATATATTTTTTTGTATGCAGTGTGAAAGTATTTCTAAATTTCACTAATAATACTATGCCACATTTATTTTTTAGAGGTAGTGAGAAAGGCAAAGCTACAAAAAATATAGTAAAATATCGAACATGAAAAATTTTAATTGTTAAAAATTGCTTAGTTTAACTAAAAAGCTATCCTATTGAGTCTTATTTGGCTGTTTGCAGAAAGTCCGAGTGCAACTTCGTCTACTGTTAGTTCTGCTAGTACAATAATTCAGGCCCCAATCACAATGCCTACAACAAGCAAATCATTGGAAAAATCTCAGACACATGGTACTACTACGAGCAATTCAAATTCTACAACCAGTCAACCGAACGATACAAGTAGTCATCGTCCCGGTATGCAATTGGAATTATCTAAAAAAAATTTTAATTTACAATCCGTTGATTTTATTATCAAAATTTACCAATTGGCTTACCTTCATACATTCAAGCAGTACTATGTTTATTGTTGTACGGTTCAATAGAGTAATTCATCAGGAAATATTATTATTATTATTACATAAAAAAAAAATAGTTAAAGAGTTGTATGAAGACTCTAGTGGTAAAAAAAATAATAGTAATTTACTGCTTGTTGCAAGTGGGGCTTGAAAATTTCTTGATATCTAGCTTTTTTTTTTAATATTTCGCTTAATTTCAATGGAAGCTACTTTAGATTTTTTTTTTTATATAAATATACTTTTCGCTAAATTTTCTTACTGGCTGTGTATTTATTTTAACATGAACTGCTAACTTTATTATTTTTAGTATCCTTTCGATATTTTCAGAGAAAGAGAGTTTATTTCTCTTAATTTATGCTTAATTTGCACTTTTTCCAATAATCGAAAGGTTTGAAAAATTCAAATTTTTTTGCTTGTGAAATTTTTTAAGTGGAATGAATGTTTTAGTAGATTTTTATCATTCAACAGTAAATCTATATCTACATTATACATATTATACTAACTATGCTACATTTTGTAGTCTGTATATCTTTCCACTTATGTCACACCATTTTCACTACTTAGGGCTTAGGCTGTGTACGGAAACTGACTAAATGAGCGAGATTAAACGATTTTTTTTTCTTATTTTTAATTTACTTAAGTTTGTGTCCGTACAAATTTTCACTTGTCCTTAATCTTCTTTTGAACAGAGAATTAAAAATCACAGCATAAATATCCCAAATCAATTTAGACTACTGAACAGAAAAAATACAAAATGCAAAAATATTAGTTTAGTCGGCATCAAGTAGTCTCAGTTATAATCAGTAGCTGCTTTTGACAATGCTTCAATATTCTATAAAGAAGGTAATAAATATCACATTTAGAGCTATATTTAATTATTTTATATATATATTCTTAAATTAAATTAATGCCAACGGATAAACAATGCCTCAGTCTCTCAGTTGCTCAGTAGTTGCGTTTGCATTTACTATAGTAAGACAAACGAATAAATTTAGCTGATATAAAAAAAAAGGCATATATTTTTAAGAAAATTTCGAACAGCTTTTTAGAACGAATCTAATGCTTTTTTGCATTGAATTGGATCAAACCTCTGTCGTCATATTTGCTTCAAACGAACACTTTGACTATACTTAGGTGGAATTTAAGTCAGCGAGGAATTTATAGTTAACTAAAAATAGATGTCAAAAAAGTTTATTGTTTTAAGTTAGGCTCAGTTTTTAAAATTTTCTCCTTCGACGGACTTTCACGTTCGACCCAGCGGTGGAGTGATCTAGTGAGTCAATCTCAATTCTTCTGTGTACATGACTTGACTTTTTATCAAAAAAAGTAATCTATTAAATTTCAGATTACTTTCAGATCGAAAATAACAAATTAAGTAATTATGTCTGCCTGGAAAATAAAGCAAAAAAATACGGCCATATCTGCTCTTACAATTCAAAGGAATGTCAAACCGCACAATTTCCCTTACAAATTAATTTACAAATTTCTACTGAAATCTAATATTCAAGTCCATTCTGAAATCATTCGCGTTCACCCTTATCTATCATTTTCTGTTTGTTTTTAATTATATTGATAGATACCAAGATAAAGTAAAGTAAAGTAATTGCTCATAAGTCTGGAGGATGAACAATGAGCCTTGTTATGGCCTACGTTGTAGGGTTCCTAATTTCGATGCTTCAATCTCTTTTCAAACCAACTAACTAAAATAAAATAAAGTTTTCTGTAGAGTCGATTTTCTCTTACAAAATTACTCAAAAATTTATTGATATTTTGGTAAAGAATTAGTTTCTATGATCTTAGAGTAGTTATTTTATCTCCCTATAATGTATGGCTTTGGTTCAGATTAAATTAATTGTGGCACTTTCTTAGCCAAGCGATTAGTAATCTCGTTTGCATAAATCGCTCATGTGTTGACAGCTTGGAGCATGAAATTTCAGTCGAAATTTTGTTATAATTGTTATAAGGAAGAGAGGGGGGGGGGGATTTCGATGAAAACTTAATGCAAAATAATTGAAGAAAGAGTAATCAAAATTAAAAATATTTTTGAAGGATGATGTGAAAATATTCACTTTCTTGAGTGGCTAATCATTTTAGTTTATACTCTTCAATCTACATCAGGGTGATCTTACTATCCCTTACTGAGGATTTCACGATATTCAAACAGTTGGATTTCTTTCCTTGTTTACTCTTAAATCTCTTTTATCTTCTTCCATGGCATTAGAGTTGAATCTACAAGGAAGACTGCTATCCTTGTAGATTCCACTCTAATGCCTGTTTGTGTAGGTATTCTAAATGTTTGGCCAATTCATTTTCTTTATCTTTTCTATTGGCTCTTGGCGTTTAATTAACTACAGCCTTGTGTTCGTGAGATTTATCTTGTCAAGAATATTGTGCATATAATTCTTAGGCATTAGTCTTAGTTCCGTCATATTTGTAGAATGCTTTTCCCTCTGTTTTCTTTTGTCTATATTAGCTCAAGAATAGATTGTAGGATTTTTGCTGCTCAGAAATCTTTTTATTGCCTTCAGCTTTTTTGTTCTAAAGTTTTCTTATGAATTCTATTATTTCTCTCCGGGATGGAAGTTATAATTAATTTTATTGTTGTATCTTGTACCGACATAATTTTCGTCCTGTATCTGATGCTCTTGCTTCAATTCAATTTGTTATCTCTATTGCACTACTGTTGCAAATAAAAAGAACTCAAGTATTATACTGTACATAGTGTAATAGCTAAAAATTTCATTAATATCATTCATATATCTCTTATATGTATTCTTTTTCTATAAATAAATAAATTAATACACAAAAAAAAAATTATCATCATAACTAACAGCGTTAATCAAAAAGGTTTTTAGGTTGAAACCGAATCAACTTAAAATTCAAATAAAGCACTCTATTATCTCTTTTAATCCCAACTCGTATAATTCGAAACTTTTGAAATAAGCATGATATTTGGCAATTTGTAGTCTCAGTAGAGAATCACTAACACGCTTTTTTTTAAATACTTTTTACATTTATTTTATTAAATTTTTAATGAATACTTATATTTAGACGCAACTAACATCACTTGTAGATGCTTTTGTGTTTTCGGCTAAAATATTATCTTGATTTTTATTTATTTATTTATTTTAATTTTTTAATTTTTTTATTTTAACAAAAAATCATTTTCATTTTTAATACTAAACCGCTGCCCTTATGTGGCCTCTCTTAAATGCTTTTTTCAGCCCTCTCAGCTTCTAGTTGTTGCTCCTCTACTCGTGCCACACCTGTAATAACAAATACTAGTTGCAATCCGCAATATCCATTTACGGCTCCACTAAGACCTTTGGGCTCGCAACGACGTCATTCGGTGTCAGGTATATAACAAGTTCTTTTTGTTTTTATTTCAGTAGTTATTTGACGTTAAAATTGAAACATAAAAAAATCCGTACTACTTAAATTTGTTATGGAAAATATTGAAGCAGAATTATGAAGAATTAAATTTCCATTATTTTTACTTGGTATAATTTTTTTCCCAGGAATATTATGTTTTGCGTATGGAATACATATTTTACGTTACTTTTGTGACGTCCCTATAGAAAAATTCCTTAACGAAAAAAAAGGAGAAAAAAAATAAACATCGAACAAATATATAGAAGAATTTTGTTATTTGTACTGAAATTTTATTATGCTTACCTATTTATGCTATTTTTTATTTATTTTTTTTTATATTATTTAATAGAACTGGGTATATTCAATGTTATAAAACATCATTTGAAGGGGAATGATGATTTTTTTTGCACAATTATAATTATACTTTATATAATTTTTTTTTAATTTCCATACATTAAGCTGGGTCCTTGTATATTGATGATAACTCAGCTCAATTTATATAAAAAACGGTAAGAGCAACTACAACTCAACAAGACGTAAATCTGTAACTCATTCAGCTCTCGCGCAAGAGAATTAGATTTTAGTTTCATGTCGTTTTTTGCTGCAGTTATTCAGGTGTAAAATAGTTTTAGCAGCTTCGAAGTTCCCATACTACAAAATTTTCTGTCCTTTATATTTCGTTAATATACATATATAACTAGCTTATTTTACCTTGTTTTCAGGCGATTAAAAAGTTTGGGGTATGCCTCTTGGCTATCCGTGAGAATATAATGTATGTATATCGATTTGAAATGGCATATGTGTCTGCCCTTAAATTATGACAGATATTATTTTTATTTATAGAAAGTAAATGTGGTTTTACATGGGCACCTCTTTGTGCACGGCTTAGTTATAATGTGGCAATCAGCGCCCTCATGAGACAGAAGGTTACTGCCTCAATGAGTCCCAGTTGGCTAGTGCATGCTTGGGTTTCTCTAACCGATCTTAGGGTCAAGGTACCCGACTGCTTAAGCGCAACTCCACGTCGAGAGCCGAACATCTGAGTATGCAGTGCGTAATCCACCATAACTTCATATCTTCAGGTAGTTGTGCGTAAAAAGCAACATACTTCACCTGTTATAAGAAAGATGTCCGCTCATGTCATGCTAGACGCGAATATACGTTCTCTGCTCGCGTTATGGGCCAACACCACGTTGCTCCCTAAGGTGCCTCACCTTGTCGGGGTGGAAAGCAGGCTTCCACGGACTACCGACTCCGTGGCACCAAATTAGACTTATAGCCCGTCTAATTAATATAGCTTCGTAGCCCAGGGCTATATGGCCATGGTTACTTCTAGTGGACTCTCCATGCAGAATCCTTATATGACGAGACTGGTTGCTCCGTCCGGGCTTAATATTATATATACAGTCCCTGGCCAAAATATTAGACCTACCCAGAAATTTTTTAAAATTTTATCTTCTTCTATAGAAGGACTCTACTAAAATTATTATTTTTGCATTTTACTGGCTCTTAAGTAAATAAAACTCATAACTGCGATAAAATGTTTTAGGACTTGTATTTTTAAAAAATTATAATAAGAAAAATGGGAAAAAACTTGCAGATTTTTTAAGAGCTTAATTTTTTGGGCTTCCTCTTTGGCAGCAATTAACGCTTGTATTCTCATTGGCATACTGTTTATGCATGACGGCATAGTTTCCTGAAAGTTCGGACTATGGTTCCAAATATCTATGATTATTTCTACCAGCCGGGTTTCTGTGGTTATGACTTCCTTGTTAACTCTCTTTTGATGGGTACCCACATATTAGGTTTGTTCGATGAAAACACCGTGTAAATTTTCCCCAAATTTACCCGGGGTTTTGTGCACTCATCGAACAAGTTTTTAAAACACCGGGTAAATCTAATGTAATGAAATTTCTCTGACAGTTCTCCTGAGCATAATTTAACTTCTAATTTCCAGTGATTTGTGAAAATATATTTATAAAATAGGTGAAATAATTAAAAATTTAAGAATAAATAAATATTAAAATGCACAAAAAATATTTCTCAGTTTTTTCTTAGTTACATATTCTTTTATTAGCTTGCTTTTTTTACATGATATTATCGCCTTTTCTGTAACTTTACTTTGAAAAAATGACAATTGGTTCACTGTGACCAGATATAACTCCATCATTTCTGCAAGAAACAGTTGTGCTGCACTATTTCCACTTTTATCATCAGATGTTTTGTCTCTAGGTATAAAATTAATAGTTTGGATGATCAAAATCTACAGAAATGATTTTCTCTATCCCGTTGGCTTCTTCTCGAGCCACTATTAAACCCTTTCCTGACATCTCATTTAAGAATTTAGAGAATTTCTTATATGTTGTTTGCTTCAAATCTATTTGCTTGGTAGCTGCAGGGATAACGTGAAGTCTATAAAAATTACTTGTTAATAATGGCAAAGAAACATTTTTACGATCCAATTTCTTACTAGAAAGGCAGATCTTAAGATTTCATCCATGTTCTACGATCTTAATCGCCTCCTCAAATATTTCCTTATAATTTTCATTCGAATTTCCTATGTGCATATTATCGATGGGTATTTTGTCATCTAATTTCTTATCCAACTTCCTTATATAATCTGAATTTGGTATGAGCTCCACGATTTTTTCACTTTTATATACAGCACTCAACCGCAATCACCGAACAAATTCCATATGACAGTTCACAAATGACAAATGTCAAACGTTTACCCCTAGAAATTTTTAGTGCAAATTCGGGGCACGAAATCAGAAACACCGGGTTTTCATCGAACAAGTACCTGTAACCCCGTGTAAGCCCAGGGTTTTCAAAAAACAAGATAGTGAAGCCCGGTGTAGCCCGGGGCTTACCCTACAATTTTCCCCAAATTTACCCGGGGTTTTGCGCACTCATCGAACAAGCTTTCAAAATACCGGGTAAATCTAATGTAATTACATTTTCTACTTCTTTTCTTCTAATTTTTGCTTATTTCTGCTCAAGAAGTAATTTATATGCCCTAATCAACAACAAATTGCGAGTGATAACTGTCAAACCATTACCCCGAGAAATTTTTAGTGTAAGCACGGGGTAGCCCAGGTTTTTCAAAAAACAAGATATTCTAGCCCGGGGTTTTCATCAAACAGTCCTATTTAGTCTGCATTAATGCATGAGATTTCAATCTCTCACCTGGGCGCCTTTTCACGTATTGCGCTTTATTAGCAAGAATTTCGAAAGTGCTTTCATCACTAAAGCACACCTGAAGTAATAATCATATCTATGAAAATTCACGTAATTTTAATTAAATTATGAACAAACGCAATTAATAAATTATAAAACTATAAACATAAGGTATATTTACCGACTTTCAGAAATCTAAATCTTTGTTCTGATGCTTCCTTGCCCATAGTAAACGTTTTGCTTTCAACGCAGGGGTCAGTTTAGGCTTGCGAGCGGGTTCAGCTGAATAAGCTTTCGGAGAACAGTTCTCTGACTGGCTGGTACATCTGTCTGATTTAATTCAGTTTTAATTTCATTCGTGGAAGCAAACCGATTTTCTTAAGGACTCGTTCAGCTCGTGGCGAAAATATTGATCTTTCTGATTCAAAATCGCCGCGCAGACTGAGCCAGGTACTCGCAGTTATTTTATGTCATATACAAACGAGTCTAAGCCAGATAGCAACATTGTCGGTGATACCAAATAAGTAAGAGAAATACGATTCCAGGTAGAGGGCTTAACGCCTGCCAAATATCAAATAGAGCGATTTAAAAGGATCTGAATACATTGTTTGGTTAAAACTTTAAGTGAGCGTCTAATAATTTGGACAGGGACTGTATATATATATATATAGCAGCGGCGAAGGATAAGATACGACCTTCGCTTGAGATTACAGCACGTAATCTTATAGCTGCCAATGTATTAGGACATGCAAGTCTACTAGTTTGTATGGATATGCCTATGAACAGGCACAAACATCAGAACAGAAGTCAGAAGAGTAAATTCTCAGCACTGCTGCATACAACTTTTCCTTTGCATGTACCTATCTGCAGGAAGCATTGCAGTTCACAGAATCACTTCGCAGCCCGTTTTTATTTACAGTAATTTGTGCATTCCCTAACTACCGTGCTTATAAAATGTGCACTAGTCTATAATTTAAAAAGTTTCTATATGTATATGTAATCGCGCAATTTGTGTGTAAATTTATTCTAAGCAAATAAAATTCTAATTCTAAAAGTTTCTTTCTTCTAATTATAAGGGCAGATAAAGCTTTTATTATCCTCCTTACTTAAAATGTTTCAAAGTATGTTATTTAAGCGATAATACTGGTCAACTTTATGGATCAATTCTAAGCTCAATACTTTTATCTCAACTCACAAGCACCTCTTCTATTGTAATTCATTGCTAGGATATATATATTTTTGATTAACTCATCCTAATCTTGGGTGATATAATTGTCAAAGTTTTCAAACCACTTTTTAAATTGACTGAAAAAAGAAAATGAGATATATTCTAAGTGAAAGTTATCAATCAATCAAGACTTACCGTATTATAGCAGTAAGGACAATGTAAAGTAGTTCAGAGGTAATTCTTATGTAAGTATGTAGAGTGAGCTATGTAATAAGGAAAAAATTGCAGTCAAAATCAGTATACTGGAACAGGTTCCTTAAATTTTCTACGAATGCATTTGAAATTCCTTAAAAAATGAAACCAGATCTTATTAATTTAATTGTTAAAATTTTGCTTGATTATGCTCCTTTATGCTCTTTTTCCTATAGTCGCCAACAAAAACAAATTAGATTTATTCGTGTGTCTAATGAAGGATTATATTTGAATTTTAAAATGCATAATGAACCCTAAACTTTTGACCATTTACTTTGTTTACATTTATTTATTATAATTAAATTATTGAATTGAATTATTATGCTATAACGTGATTTTAGTGTGCCTTTAAACTGACTTGACTGTCGACGTCTATGTAAATTTTATAGACTCTCTTTGTATGTTTACTCTGGAATTTCTGTTTAAAAAAAAAACTGGTAAAATCCTAGGCCATTATATTGAGATTACAACTATACCATATGAATGATCGATCGGTATGAGAATTGCTGTAATTTTTTTTTCAAGTTTGGTAGTCTTCAATGGTCACTTTTATGCGGTTCTTCGGATTAAAGAACATTTAAGTTACTTGCTTATCTTACATTTACAGACTAAATTTTCTCTACAGTTTTTGATAGGGTTTATTCAACTTGTCACACTAACTACAGCAATCTCTAATGTTTGTTGGATGGTCATGGACCGCAGTCCAATATAGTCGACTATTTGGTACATTCAAAGTGCGGAGTGAACGATACTCGTAGTCGTTAATTGTCGAAATTTGGCGGAGTGAACGTTTGGTAGTGGTTCGTAGTCGACAAAAAGTCACTATTTCGGGTCAGTGAACGCGCCCATGCAGATGTAAGATCAACAGTTTTCAAGCTACTGCAAATAGTTATTTAAAATATTTGTTCGTTTTTTCACGCATAATACTATAAATAATATCTTAAAAAGTACAGGGTCACTATATAAGTAGTATTATATTTATTTTTATGGAGATAATCTTTGATTTTCTAACGAATATTCAGTCAAGCCCCATAATTCTCATCTTCTTAAAAAAAATATGGCGCTCTACTAAAATTGAAATTTCTGTTGCGAAAATGTAATGTGAATAATAGATAAAAGATTAGTAGTGAATAAGTGATTTATCCTACCAAAAATATTATTTATTCATAATTCCCGAATTAATCAATTTTATCTGTTATTCGTAAACTTATCCGCTTACCTTTACCATTTTGATCATCAGAATGATTTTATCTTGTTTTTTTTCTCATTTTCATAATTACATTATTTCATGATATTGTCTTCTATTCTTCTAAATCTCATACATTCAAAACATATATTATATGTAATTATAGTGTTAAATATTTAAATCTGTATCTGGAATAATTGAATTTATAGTTTTAGTTTATATTATTGAGTCTCCTCTCACAGAATTGTACATCTGATTCCCTTATGAATATTACTGCAGTTCTTGGATTGAATTGTGATTTTTGATTGATGAGTTCCCATTTTTACATCTTTATATTTAAATTAAATATTTTAGCTATCATACAAACTAATCTTAAATGAAAATAGCATTGATATGAATGTAGTTTGTAAATTTTTGTATGATCTTTAGATTATAATACAAAAATTAAAATGACTGGAGCAACTTATAAATATGGAATTAATGCAATTTCATGATTGACTGCACTTACTTGGACAACTTTTGCAATTAATATATTTGCTTCAGTATTTTCTTACTCAATATTTATTATTACCATTTTTTTCTTTTAAGTAGAAACTAAAAATTGAATTATTTCTGAAAAATTTTGCTTTCACAATTTGAATTGAAGATTATTACAATTATTTACATATATGTGTATATATATTTATTTTAATATAAAAGATCTGTAGAAAAATATTCATAAGCTAGAATTTGAATTATTTTAAACCTGAGATGATTTTGGTAGTGATTTAATAATGACTGCTGCTGCTTTGACTTTGATTGCAACATTTTTAACATTTTTTACTAACAATGTTTTACGAATTCCATTGTTTTTTTTCTTTTATGCATAGTTATTTTACTTAACACATTTTGCATTGGAGGAAAAAAAGAAGCATTTTTTTTTTTGTTGTTGTTGGTTAAATAAACACTCATAATTGGCTTACGATTTATCTTCCAATTACAGCAATGACTTCGATATTTCACCAAAGAACACTATCATTGCCAAGTGGGGATCCACTTATTGCAATGAACAACTTAAGTATTACAGGAGCTAGTTGTGCAAATTCATCGAAATGTTCAATAAATACCATCTCAAATGTTGTTACCGCTGCAAATACTAATAATAATTTTAATACAAAATTTAGTGTCCAAAGCATTCAACCAATTCATCAGCGAACAAGATCACTGCCTCTTACAGAAGAGACTGCGATCCGAAGTAATCAGATAAATTCACAGCCACCATCATCATTAAAGCAAAGTAGTATCATAACTAATAGTAATGTATGCTCATGCAATAATTTAATACCATCAGGCAAGGTACATCATCATAATAATTGCTCTTCACACGTATGTTGTAAAGGATCTTCGAATTGCTCTTTATTTGCACTATCTTTAAATAATAATTTCAACAATAGTTCTAACAACATTTCTTCTAATACAATGAAAAAGAAAAATAATAATAATGTTGGCCTTCTTAATTCAACTGAACAAAATGAATTGAATAATAATGCTGGTAGCTATACTATAACGGCGAATTCAATGGAAAGTATAACAGAAGATCCCGGTGATTTGGAAAAATTTAATTTGGACATAAGAAATATTCAAAATTTCATACTAAAAAATTTCAACGGAAAACAATCCAAGGTTGTGTCGTCTTCGGTACAAGGTGGCAGTACTAAATCAACTTCAGCGGGCTCTCCTTCACTTGTGCGCAGAGGTCGCAATTCTCATACATCGCGAAGTATGTATTTTTTTTTCTTGTTCATTTAACTTTTTTCTTTTTTTCTATTTTCTTTTTATAATTAATGAATAACTGAATTTATGCTTTGTTATATTCCTGAAGTAATGTATATACATATATAATATTACGATAAACGATGTCGTACAATAACATTTTCTTTTTCGGCTTAGGTGTAAATTTATGATTTCAAAACGGTTGGGCGTCATCCTGTGTGTTAGAGTTTTATGTATGAATATATAATGTGTTTCCTTATATTGATTAATTCCTTTTTAAAAAATGAAATATGCTCTATTACATAAGAATTATATTCGAATAAATAACAAGAAAGAATCACAACACATGGTATTAAGGTGCTACCATTATTTATGGCTTTGCGTCAGTTATAAATAAAAGAAATATGTATTTAAAATGATAACAAAAATCCTGGTGCTTTATTATCACAATTACGTAAATATCCAAATGCCCAGATATCTAATGCATGCTATACATATTGGATCACTTTTTGAGTTCAACCAGTACATAATATTTGTTAGTTATACAAAATTATTACATTGACGAGTGAAAAAAATGGATGCAACGGAAGTGTATACAGATATTTACTTTCACACATTACGGGCTATTATGAAAATCGAAAATAAAACGATTTTGTAGCTAAAACGTAATATATTTATTAACTCAATTCGTTTTCGAATTCTATAATATGTATATAGTTCCTGTGATAGGTTTCAAATTATATCTTTCTCAAAATCGATTCGAAATTAACTAATATTTTTCGATAAGTATTTTTCAAAACAACGACAAGAGTAGGTGTTTACATTTTTTGCACTTTCAATATTGATATTCTTGAAAAATATCATCCATCGATTATTTCGTAAAAATAAAGAAACACAAAAAACTTAAGAACTATTAAAATTTTATGAGATTCAACATGCTGTTAAACTCAAAAATAACGTTCTTCTCATAAAGTAATCTGTTTATAGTTGTCAAAGAAAATTATAACACTAATCTTACATCAGCAACATCAGTAGAACTATAGTTTTCCTTTTCAAGTTCTTAGACATTTTTCAAAAATGAATAATAGATGTTATGTAACTACTGAGAGTTATAACTGAATAGGCTAATTACAGATAGTCGATAACAATTCTGTTTTCAATCTCTGTTTTAATATATTCCATAAGAAAAGGGCTAAGGACAGAGTTAAAATTAAACTAAGTGTGTGGTAACAGAGGTTTATTTTGAGTGTACCAATAACAACCATTTAATTATTAAATTCTATTATGTCGCATCTTGAAAACACATAAGTTGGTGATATGTAACCATGTTACTGCATTTGCTCAGTTCAGTGTCATCTTAAGTATTTATTTAAAATTATTTTTCTCTTTTCGTTTTGGCTCACGTTATTTTGTGTTCTTTTTATTTTTATATACATATATAACAACAGACTTCTAGGCAATTTGTCTTTTTTTCACGAGTGAAGGAAGTCCGCAGAACGCATTTTACACATATATGTAGATATGGTAGATATTTCTCAGATCTGCCAAAGAAAAAAAAAATAAAGATTTAATTTCAGCTTACGATAGACTGTCGCCAACCACAAATCATGGTTTGGTTGCCTAGTAGATATATCGACGACTCAAATGTCATGCTAACTACAACTAAAGATAGGAGGGATTAGGAAGGGATCTCACCTAGTTCCTACTTTTCAATTGAGCCAGGATGGTTGGGCCCGTTTCATAGCTCTCCTGACCAGCTACATCTTATGTAGGAAGCCCGAAAATAGGGTATAATTGGGATCAAAAATCATTTTTTTAAAAATTTTAAAAAATAAGCAAAATGAACTGTAAAAAATTATTAAACCAAAACAGTATTGGAAATTGAATTGAATTACATTATTATGTAAGGATTTTTTTGGAAACGTTTGTACGATAAGACTGCTAAGTCCATAAAAATTGAAAAAGTTTCAATTCATTAGATTTCGCCTATTTTAGGCATTTCAACACAATTACAAAACAAAAGTAAACCGCACATCGAGAAACCAAACTTTTTCCAAAATCATCTTTTTAGCCTATCCCACCCATCATAAGTTCCACCACTAAGAGGAACTGTTTTTTTTTTTATTGAGCCTTAGTTTGAAATATAATTATATTATAATATTTGTAATACTTTCGATAGTAATGCCCATGCAAAGTAAAGGTATATCGTCTGCCCAGGACTTAAAAAATGCTATACATTTTTTTACCCCTATTATGAAAAAAAAAAACTATTGTCTTAACTCGAAACAAAAAAACCACTCAGTTTCTTTTTTATATATATATGTATATACATACAGGGTGTTTCCCCTTACGAGGTCAATGGAGCAGGAGGTGATAGTACTCACCTAGTAAACAAAAAATTGTATGGCAGGGGAAGGGGCAATATCAGCCGTTTAGGAGTTACAGGGTCATTAAGAAAGAAATCTAGTTTTTATAAAACACCCTGTCTCTTAAAAAGTACAGGGCATATGGTCACAGTTAAGTTAAGTTAAGTGTTGGGTGTTAGGTGTTCGGTGTTAGGTGTTGGGCTAATAACTCATTAACGGCTGGAGATAGCACATAGCGTATAGGTCATATTAAAGAGGAGAATCTACAGTTTATAGTTTTTTATGTTACTACCGTTTTGCAAAAAAAAATAGATAAAGTAAATATCCGAAACATTTTGTTTAAACCCCCGTAACACCTTAGAGGAGGGGGTATGGTGCTGGTTGGGCAGTTGTTGGAAAGGCCATGAAGTTCTGCATACAATGAGCTCGTAACTGTGACCATGCGCCCAGTACTTTTTAAAATACAGGGTGTTTTGTGTTTCTTAATCATCCTGTAACTCCAAAACGGTTGATATTGCCGCCCCCGCATCCCCGCCCCCCCTGCCATACAATATTTTGTTTGGTTAGGTGAGTACTATCCCCTCCTGCTCTATTGACCTCCTAAGGGGAAAGACCCTGTATATTAAATTTTGGATTTCTGCAAGACATTCTGGAAGAAAATTGATTTCAACCTCTAGTTATAATACGTAGTAATTGTACACATAATATGCCTTGTAGATTTAAAAGACCATACAAAAGTTTAAAATCAAAATACAAACACAATTTCCAAAAGTTAATAATTTTAGAGGTATTATGCTAGTCCCAGAAATCCTAAAATCCTGGTACAATAAAAAAAAAGTCTTAGTTTTAATGAATCTGCTACAAACATACTTTTACTCGGCAACAACTGTGATTAGAACTTGTGTCTAATATGCTTCCCGATCTGAGGAATATTATTTATTAATAAGGATACCGAACTATTACTAGTACTATTGCAAAACGTTTACCTAAAAATTTCTCAAGTTTGTTCTGTCTGCTGGTTTATTAGTATAAATCTTGGTTTTTAAAAAATCGCAGAGAATGAAATCAAATGCTGTTATATAATCTGGGTGACCAATCGAGATGTCACCACTTTTAAAGGTCAAACAATGGGGAAAATGATTTTCACAAGTTAAATTGCTTCACGCGCTCTATGTGCCGTTGCACAGTGTTTTTGTGCAACTACATGTTTTCCAGGATCAAGTTATTCATTTTGCGTGAGACCATCCCATCGACATAAAAAAACTATGCTGTAATTGTTAACACCCCAATAATGACTATTCAAAATGATCCAATGATCATCATTACAAAAGATCACCATTAATTTGCTCTATCATCACATCATTATACTCTTGTGTGTGTTTATAGTCGTTTTTCTTTTCAAGTTTATTATGAACCATTTAAATTTTGTAACTGGACACCTTCTAGTTCTTTAGAGTAAAGCAGTGTGTAAAAAACACCCAATTACCGAGCACACGATGATAAATAGAGGTTTCTGGCTTTTTTCAACACTGTCCCAAAAAGTTTTATGTAGCGCGTAAATCCTGAGTTACGCACATTTACATAATCGATAGTGTCGTAACAACCTACGAAGGGCTTTCAAAATGAATGCCTCCCAAAGTTGCATCTTTGTTACCAAATGATACTGAATGGGCCATACCAGCTGAGTATTCTTGATGCAAAGAAACAAATTGTGCTGTACTTTGGAGAGAAATTTTGCCTGAAAAATCAAACAGTATTCACTTGTTGTGCTGCACTAATACAACCGCAACAAAATATTTCTTGTTTAGAAGGGTCCGAAAATCATGTCCTAGCTCTAATCTCGAAATGAAATAATGCACGCACACATTCAGTTCCTTGTTCGTATATGAATGAAACCCTGCAGCAAGAATAACCGTCTGGAAGCGCCTACTCTGTTGTTAAACCGGTGTGCATATCGCATCAAGAATACTCGTCTGGGATGGCCCAATGAAACGGCAAAAAGTTAGCTTTTGAACATATTTGCTTTTATTGCATATCGATATAATTTAAGAAAATATCTTTTGTGTGACATTGACATTCTTTTTATAGATTTTTTCACGATGTCTCAAAAATAAAAGTTTTGCTACCTCCTTAAATTAAAAATCTTTTTCCTTTGATGCGTTCTTTTATGTTCTACGAGGACTGTTTTCGAAAGATACCAAAAATTGTCCATGTGAAAACATCTAAACATTAAACTTTATGCGTAGGTATACCTAAATAAGACAGACCCAGTTTAGATGGGTCAATTAGCTGACTCAGCCCCATGAAAACTCACCTGAAATTGAAACTGACTTTTAAGTTTTTGAAAGCTGGAAACAGCCAAAGGTGCTATGGAACCAAATTTGAACTGAACGAAGGGTGTGCAACAATTTCAAAATCATATTGTTGTTTAAGAAGAAAACCCTGATCTGGTATTTTCATATTGCAGACATGTGCACAACGGCTATTTGGATTATTTTCATTGTCCATGTGATCCATACAATTTTACCCACCCATTCTCTACCCGCCCTTCTTTTTCCTGACCAACAAGATTTTAACTATGAAGAAGCTAGTAATCGACGATGAATTTGGATAGGTATTCTAATTTCATTCATTAATAACTCCACACTATTTAATAAGCTGCAAAAGTTTGAAAAAGCATGCATTGCACACTCAATAACAAATGAACCAGACAGGGTACTACTGTCTTATCACAAGTGAGTAAAAAAACTGAAGCAGCCTAAGGATCAATAAACAATATGAGTCTTGTCCAGATTCACATTTCTTAGAACGCCCTTCGAGTTGAAAATTAGTTGAACGCTTATGAACGAAATGAGTAATGTTAAATTACATAACATACATTTGGTAATGAGCAAAATTAAAATGACAAAAAAAAGCTTTTGCTTACCAATCATTGCCTTACTACTTGCATAAATATACCTGTTAAAAGATATCATAAAATTATTTTCAAGGCATAATTTCAGTTTAATTTTAATGGCAAAGTTCATTTCTCGTTGATTTTTTATATATTTTCTTTTTAATAAAAATTGCGCTTTACTTGTATTGTAATGCTTTAGCTGCTGCTATTCAAATGGAATGCGGAAATAATATTTACAATTCATACTATGATTAAAGCACGATTTATTTGTTTTTTTAATGCGTATCAATTTATTTAACTTTTATTTTTTTTCTCTCTTAAGGCACTATTCTTGGTCGTGAAAGATGCGATAGTCTTCCATCAAGAAATCGAACAACCAGTGAATGTAGTAATCAGAGCGTTATCAATTCAATTATGCCGCCGCCACGAACGATTCCTACCTTATCGAATAGACCACATTCAATGTATAATAATCGTCATAGTCACAGCCATAGTCCTCCAATGAATGCCCTTAGTCCTTCAACTGGATGCTCTGAAAGTGATGGATCTTCCCTTAGTATCGATGAAACTGATAGTTTCGGACATTCTCTGACACCAGATGAAAGTGGAAATTTCGTTTCACGTTATTACAAGTAATTATGAATAAAATTATTTTACGTTCATACACAATTAATTAAATTATATTTACAGTTCACGTTCAGGATCTGTAATACCAGAAGAAAACTCAGATGAATTCTGGTATCCAGATAACAAGAAAACTTCATCTGAAAGAATTGGTTCTAATAATATGGATAAATTAAATAATCATCCAGGAGGATTATCGCTTCCAATATCAAATCAGAATGCAATGAGAAAAGGAAGTCCTGCATCTCATATAGGTTCGGCTGAAATACAAGGCCAATACATGGATATGTACAGTCCATATAGCCCATGTGGTAGTTCACCGTGTGATCAAACTGGTAGTGGATATATGCCAATATCTCCTGGTGTTGAACTTTCAAGAGGATTATATGCTGGAAGCTCTGGAGGTCATAGTAGAGCTTCAAGTTTAGCTGAGGAAAATGTTGATGGTTATGTACCAATGTGCCCACCTCAACCACAAGATTATGTAGATATGGAGCAATCTTCTAAACATCAAAATCTAAGCGGATTAAGTTCGGCGGCATCTAGTTGTAGTATAACATCCGGTACACCATCAACTGATATTAGATTTGCAGAATATCCTCTAGATAAAGTGAAGTCAAGATTTACACCGGACGATGAAGATGTTCAGTTAGTTCAAATATTATATAAATATAAAATAAAGTTTTATTATTATTCTAAAAATACAATTTTTGTTACAGATCGACTACCGATAGGCCAATAAGAGCATATTCAGTTGGAAGCCGTTTAGAACATAATAAACGTAAGCTTCGTATCGATGTTCTAAATGCTGAACAAAATAATTCTAGAGTACGTGCATTTTCGGTTGGTTCAAGAGCTAAAGTACCTCGTTCAGATTTATATCGTGGAGCATTCGTACCAAATTTACCATCTTGTCATTCTAACAATAACAATGTAGAAACCTATATCGCAGCTAAAGGTAAAAAATCTTCCAGCGCACCAATTCTTGTTCACAAAAGCCATAGTTCTGTTGATCGAATGGATGATTTAATGGAAATTGATTTTTCGAAAAATTCTGAACAAAGCAGTACTCCATCACCGATTAGATTTTCATCGTTTCCTGTTTCTGTTCCTTCGCGACCAGTTTATGATCCTCACAGTTCATCACCTAAAACAGTAAGTTTTCCTGGATATGTTGAAATGAAACCGGGTAGTCCGACTGATAAATCATCATCGTTAAGCTCAATAAAAGCTTTAGATAGTGGTTATCTTGAAATGAAACCAGTTGGTGGTATGTCGAGCCTATCTAGTTCACCTATAAAAACAATATCTTCATTAAAATCAATAAGTCATCAACTTGGTTCAAGTGTATTTAGCAATGAAAACGATTACATAAATATATCTCCTAGCTCGAAATCGACTTCTTCAATATCACGTGGAATTTCATCTAGTACCGATGATTATAATAGTTCTGTAAATGATAAAGTTATGGAAGTAGATAATTTTCCCGTTCTCTCAGGTACCCCTGAAGGATATATAGAAATGTCTTTCGGCGGTAAATCTAGTAATAAATCAGAGAATAAAATTGATAATAAAAGAACATCAGGTGAAACTTATACTTGGGAGAAGCGATCAGCATCTATGCCAATCGATATTAAAACCAAAGATAATAATTTTTCTGGTTTAACATTATCTGAAGGGTATAATAATAAAAAGAGATATAGGACTGATTCAAAAGAAAGTGAACTAGCAACACCATCAACTATACAAGCGACTATATTTCCCTTCAGTCCAAGTAGTCCAGTGAAAAATTTCGTTCAAAATGATTTTACACAACGAAAATGCTTAGTAGATGCGACAAGTGGAACAGTTACGATATCTGAAGAAGTAAATTCCGGTAAAGATATTGAAATGGATCAGGAAGCATATGAGTCTGAAATAACTCCTGAAAAATATAAAATTATTAATACGGTAAATATGATTAAAGAAGCTGACACTACTAAAAAAGTAGATGCGTTAACAAATGATTATGCGATCATGTCTTTGGATTCCAGTAAACGTAATGATGAAGAAAAACTTTCAAAAGAATCCAGTGATTATGTAAATTACTCTCCATCAACAGGTGAGAAAACAAACATAACAACAAGTAAACTAGAAAATTTAATGTTGCAAAATGCTGGTAATAATAATTCCAATTCAGATTATGCTATAATGAATCCAATATCGAAATCAAAAATTGGCACAGTTATTTCTTTAGCTATAACTCCTACAACAAATACCAAGAAATGTGTTCCGATTGCATTAGGTGTTACTACACAGGTTAAGCCTAATTCATTTGAAGGTTTTCGACCAATATCAATAGGAAATGATGAAATGCTACAAAATAATACGGAAAATATAAACAACAGGAAGTCAAATATTACTAAGCCAGCAATTCTATCTCAATTGAATCGTCATTTATCGGATCGAAGTAAGAAAGACGATAGTTCAGGTTATGAATTATTGCAAATGCGTAGTGACAGTTCGTTACAAATGAAAAAGATGTCACGACCGAATTCTGTGAATAGTGAGAAAATTTCTCCATTAAAAATTTCCGGACGACCTAATTCTGCAAATAGTGATTGTATTCTATCAATATCAACTTCCTCATCTACATCCACTTTATGTGGCGGTTCATCTTCCTCATCTTCTACATTATGTGGAAGTAAAAGCCAAAGTCCTTTAACTAATTCACGTCCTCAGTCATTTAGTGATTCAACAGTTGCATCACGGCCAGAATCAGTGGGTTCTCTAGTCGATCAAAGTATTTCATCTCGTCCGCCTTCAGTCAGTTCAGAGAGGGAACTGCATTATGCAAGCCTTGATTTACCGCCTTCAATTAATTCAAATAATTCTGATTCTAGCCCACAGAATGCAGGTAACAATGGGGGCGTCGGCACTTCCGGTAATTCAGTAATAATAGTAACCAAAGGTAGTTCTTCGGTATCCGGAGAATCATCAACTAGTCCCAGCCCAAATGCAGGCGGAGGAGGAGGAGCATGTCAACAACAGCCAACATTCACCTATGCCCAAATTGATTTCATTAAAAGCGAAAATCTTAAGTTGACAATGAATGCTGGCAATAATTCGTAAGTTTTATTTCAAAGTCACGCTTAATAATAATTTATTTCTTTACTGCCAAATGAATTATTTGCATATATACATACATACATACATAGTTACATACATACTACATATATAACTGATTTGTTTTAAGGACCTATTTTAAAGTGAGAATAATTGATCGATTTCGAGTGATTATACATAATGACATGGTGCATTTGTAGGCATATCGAAATCGATGTTTGTAATATGCATAAGTGCTAAACATAATATATATACATAAAATGCTTTGTGAATATATATCTATAAAGTTTTAAGGATAAGACATATACACATATTACCTCTGATACAGAAACATTAAATGTTTAGATATTTTGAATATTATATAAAACATTTTGTATAGTGATCCTAGGTAAAGTGAAATAGTTAAAATTTATATTTATATTAAAACACTGTAATTATGGTGTAATTAATATTTAATGTAAAAAAAGTTATACACCTGAGTTAGTAAAAACAATATACATCAACTTGACAAGTTTGCGTCAAGTTCTCTCTGTTACTATTCTATACACAACACACACATCCAAACATGCAATTGCACTGATTAACTTCTGAATATTTGAAGCAGGAAATAGTCAGTTATCACGTTAGAATAACCGAAATACCGATTAATAGTCAGGTGCGCCTGCTCATTACTTTTTTTTTGTAATCCAAACTAGAGCTCCCTATTAAGCATTTTAAGGGAGTTTTTTTTTCCAAAATGTTTGATTTTTTTTTTTTTACAAATTTTGCAAGTTTTACCAATTTAGTTCAATTTCCTTTTATAGCAAAAAGTAGCAATACGACTCCATACAAGAGCATTTACTTGTGGGTGGTTATTTATTTCTAAAACGTGAGCGACCTAAAATTTGATAAGATCTACCCTTGTAAAACAGCGTTTAGCTAGTTTTACGTTTGTTAAAGGGACGCTTAAAACGGAAAACGTTTCAGACCTGCTGAAGCCCCAATCTAAACACACAAATAAAAATTTATTAATGTGTTTTTTATGTTAATGCAAATCTGGTGAATACTGATATCATTAAATTTGAGCCATGTAAATTACGTAGAAGTATAGTATGGATTAGCTTATGATATTTTCAATTGTATTTGACCAAAGTTAACTACTGTGATTAGTGTCATGTCTGTAGTTACTTATAATCTGCCTGTTATTTTTTATTTATTTTTATAACTACGTAAGTTCCCTTGTTTTATCAGCATATAAAGAGAATTGCACAGCTTTCTGCGATACAAACTCATTTTGGAGCATTTTATTAGCATATTATTTTTCATGTATGAAGCAATAACACTAAGAAGATCATTATAACCCTTCTTATATAAAAATGGTGTAAATAAAACTCTTTCTACAAATCCAACTCATTCTGTAAAATCCTATTCAAAAAGAATCAAAAGGTTCTTATCGAATAATAATGATTCCCAGTGAATTGGTGTTATGTGTAAACTCACAGTTTACTCACAGTGGATGAAAAGAAATGTATTCAAAGGAATTACCGGAATTATTTATTATAAACAACACCGTGCTTCAAAACGTCATTTTACTCTTATGGTGATTTCGAATGGGAGATCTAGATTTGACCTTGCTTCGACTCTACTCTAGGTATGCTTCGTTTTCTGATCTCCGATCGGGGAAGATATGAATGTGTTCGATTGTGATTGCATTTTTGCTGAGTACTGACTCCTCTTAATAAAGTTAGAATTTTGGTCGTAAGCCGCCAATATATGGTTATTATTTGTGTCTGTGCGATTGACTTACGTCTGCAACTTAAATTAGGTTTGTTCGATGAAAACACTGTGTAAATTTTCCCCAAATTTACCCGGGGTTTTGTGCACTCATCGAACAAGTTTTTAAAGCAACGGGTAAATCTAATGTAATGACATTTCTCTGACAGTTCTCCTGAATATAATTAATTGTAAAAAGTTATTTATAAAATGGGTGAATACAAATAAAATGTGCTCTAGCTATTTTTCTATTTCTTTTCTTCTAATTTTTGCTTATTTCTGCTCAAGAAGTATTTTATATGTCCTAATCAACAACAAATTGCAAGTGACAACTGTCAAACCATTACCCCGTGAAATTTTTAGTGTAAGCACGGGGTAGCCCAGGTTTTTCAAAAAACAAGATATTCTAGCCCGGGGTTTTCATCAAACAGACCTATTAATTAAGTGTATTTTTCTTATAGGAAATTCCTAACCGATTGTTGTTGTGTTTATAGTCATAATACAAAATTTGATAATTATCTTCACTCAAATGATCGTCATATGTACTCTATCTGGCTAAAATCTATATTTTTTCTTTAAACACAAAACGAAGTTGTTTTTTTGTTTATTTTGTTTTTTTTACAATTTTTTTTATATCCAGCTTCATTAAAAATTATCGTCTCGTTGTCTTCCATAATATTATTGTTTATAAATGCACTTTGTGCATTTATTTGCCACTACTTACCTGCATATACAGATATGTACATACATATGTAATATTTTATTTTAATAATTTCTGCAACAGAATTTTTTGTTTTTATATTTACTACTACTACTACTACTATTCGGGAATTTGATACTGATGCAATATGTCTTATCCTATCTTAAATATTTGTTGTTGTTAAAATAAATTGTGTTCGTTTAGAATATCCAATAGTCTGGATCAAGAGCAGTTTACATAAAAACAATAAGAGAAACTATGGATATATATCTATTTATTATATCTAAGTGATTGATATACATACACATACATATATACCTATGTATTTTGTATACATATTATATCTCTACATACATATATACGTATTCATATATTTTATAAAAAATAAAAATGATTGGTAATGATTAAAAAAATAAAAATTAAATTAAATCAAATAAATACAAGTTTATGTGAAAATTACATTAAAAAAAAAGAACAATTTATATTGTATAAATCAGAAATTGTTGAAAATGTATTTTTCTATCAAATTATATCACACTTTGCAATTGTTAACTATGCGGCAGTGCTACAGTCTCTCAAGTAAAAAAAATTAGAAAAAAAGAAGTATGTGTGTATGATCTAACTCAAAAAATACCTAAGATAATGAGAAATTATATATATATATATATTATATATTACCCGTAGATAGCAAATTACATAATGTATGTGTACTACTTACTAAACAACAATAATACCGTGCATATAAAAAAGATAACATTGTATAAATTTTGACTGGCAGTATATTATAATTATGTACATTACTATTGAAATAATATATCGGACTATGTGTTTATTATATAACTATGCACTAAAAGCTAAATATGTAATTTAAGAATACACACTTCTTTATTTCGTTTTGACACACTATCGGAAGAATTTCTTAAGTCGTAATTCATGATAATAGCTGGGTATCGAGAATTGTTACTTTAAGCATTTTTTTTCTATTTATTTCAGTTTTCTTAGTTCCATACGAAATCAATAGTCCGATCTGATTCATAATGGTGGGATTAAATATTAAAGATATTGTAACAACTGCTTGGATTAGTTCATGTACTTACTTCTGGGTCGATATATTATATAAGCACTTCAGTTTCGTCGTGGCGTATATTAAACTTTTCATTTTTTTTATCCACTATTTATATTTTCATTATCATTTTGAAAATATTAAGAAATTCTTGATTTCACAATCAAAATAGTAAAAATTAAACAAACAAAAGAATGGTGGCAAGCACATATTGTTCATATTTGACCATACTTGATCCTACTTTTGACATTAATGTTGTAATCGGTGTGTCTGATCTGAAATGATCTGAGAAACTATTTTTATTGGTTAAATTTGTGGAAACGTTGTCTTAATTATATATAAGAGCTAATATCTTCAATTTAAGTTTCGTATCAGCTGAGAGCTATGCTCTTAAGATGTTGATCAATGTAAAGGATGAATTATTGTGACTACGTCAAACTATTCGTCTTACAAATTTTTTGTTTGACTTGAATTTCCAACCTACCATAATAAGTGATGGATCGGTAATTTTGGTGACTCAGGTCATTTGGTATAAGTGACTCATTTATGGTAAAAGATTCGGTCACTTCAGGCAGTTGGGAACAATCATCTAATACACTCAAATTACCCTAACCACCGAATCGTTCATATCAGAGCAACGCTCGAAAGCTAAAAGTCCACTTAGTTCTTCAGCCGTTCGCGACTGATTTATCACTCTGTGTGTTAACAATTAAAATCAAAATTGTGCCTTTGTAAGTGCTCAACTACTGAATTGTGGCATGGCAGCCCGATTGCCCTCAAGCGAAGTATTTACCAAATGAAAGAAAATGCTACCGCCTCCTGAGTAAATCGGTCTGCAGTGCTGCAGTAATTTGTAATTGTTTCCATTTATTTCATTCTTTAGGAAAAAATCGTTCTAAAGAAATGAAGATTACAAATCTAGCACAAATCTAAATTAGTTGACTGTTTGCGTGCTGCATAAGTGAACTTAAAGTCCCAAGTAGATCGCTGCAGGCACTAGGAAATATATAATAATATTGTAAACTAAAAAATTGTGCATCATGTCTCTTAAATGGTGCATTGGCATCCCTTTTGTAAATACCAAAACTACGATTTGACGACAAAGTTGGCATCAATAAATGTTAATTCAGAAAAGACTTGAAAGTTAAAACTATATTAAAGTTTTGAAGTTAAATCGATTGAAAATATGACTTAACAAATCAGCCAAGAAAATCGCAAAGATAAGGAAACGGTGACTCAGGTCTTTTGAGTCAGTGTACGGACTCGGTCAAAGCGAACAAATCATTTGCGACCGACCCATCACTGTAACCATATACACGAGTTTTTTTTTTTTTTTTATAAATGAGAATATTTAAATGAATTTTAATCAGTCGACAGAATAATGCAAAGGTACTGCCCGCAACCAAACACAACCAATAGAGAGATGACTTTCTTCTCTATATGCCACAATTAATTTTTGTTTTTTTTTTCAATTGTTTTACCTGTAGGAGTAGGAAGGGAAGGTAAAATTCGAAAGATAGGGACGTTCCTCTACATTAGAATTGGTTAAAATAAAGTATTTCTTGGGGGCAAGAATGTCATTAAAATTTATTTAAATAGGGAAAAATTAGTCATGACTTTAAGTAAGTCTTTCTGATTTTAGAGAAGAAATTCTCGTTTTTAATTTTACTTACTTCAAGGAAGAATTATTATAGGCAGTGCCTCTTAAGAACGGTCTTTTAGAGTGATACTCATGAAGTAATCATTTTTTTGGTTTCATTTTCTAAATTCATTCAGAAGTAATTGTTTCAGATTATTTAAAAGAAAATGTGCATATTTCTTCCTCTCCTTCCAGAGTCTATTTATAATTGTTTTAAAGTTTTAACTCTGATCACCAAGTTTACTACTAAAATTACTCCTTGACACTTTCAGTTCAGAGTATTGTATTATGAAAATATGGACGATTCAAAATGGTTGTTCATTCTGTACAAGTCTCACAAAAGTAATATAGAATTAAGAAAATTACAAAATTAATGAAAATCAACATGATTAATTCAAAATCTAGCTAATAGAACGATTAATTTGTGCAGGGGGCATATTCTCCTGGTACTATATAATAGTTTTCTTTCCTAACTGCTAGAATTGCTTCATGTTCCCACTGCTGATTTAAAATCTGGGAAAAATGTTTTGGTAGAAATTAGCAATGTGTTTTATGTGTTTTTAAATTTTGTTATTGGTGTCTGTCTGTTTTTTTTTTTTTTTTGTATTTATTCATTGTGTATATATACACACGTTTGTTCATTTTATATGAAAGATTATTCCTTTTGTTGTCCTTTTCGTTGCTACTCCACTTGAGAATTTAGCGAAGAAAAAAATCGTTTCTTTCAAGGTTCACTTAGAAATCTCACTATCGCACTGACTACCTACTTAATTCCAGAAAATAATGCTAAATCATCCAGCACTGACTGTTGACTTATATAATATCATAGGTGGCAGAAAAACTAGATGTCGCATGCAACACTAAAGTAGAATATACAAATTTGAAATAACTGGGTGGTCCATGTATGCAAAACTGCTGTTAAAGCAGCTCTCGGCACTCTCTAAAACATGTTCTAGTCCATTCCGGAATTCACCACCCATTTCACAATCGGTATACTCTATTAACACTACTGTTAACGTACAACCCTCAGCTTTTGATTGTAACTTTTTATATCAGGAACATTTCGTTTTCTGAACGTCACTGTATATGGGAGATGGTAGATAATTTAAAAGAAGCTTGATAGCCGGATAGTGTTACTACATGATGAATCAGTGCTCCTGTCCTAAATTTCGAACGTGAATTTAAAGAAAATGAAAAAGTCAAAACGAAAACGAATTGTTGTGATTATTAACATATATTTTACAATGATTAAGTCAGTGCATTAACACCGTCATCACCACCAACCAGTCGAAGATTTCGTTTGAAGTGTGTAAACAAATTTTTCAGCTACCATTTTAGAAATGCTAGTCCATTGAAATTTCAATACAGCCAAATTTGTGATATTTTTTACTCTTTTAAAATCTTTCACTTCAAAGTGTTCAAAATTTCTCAATTGGCCTGTATTGAGGCACATTCGACTGATTGACTTCCTTTGGTACAAGTCGATTTTATTGTTCAACAGAAATAATACTACTGTCTTACCATAATGACTTCTTGCCAAGTCAGGCCAGAATAGCACTTTTCCTTTGATTTGATGTGATTTAAAAAATTGTCTATTTAAGTTTTATTTAATTTCAGTATAACATAGTCACTGATGTCACCATCTTGATTAATTACCTGCCAAGTCAAAAATTTAGCCGGAATTTATCTTTTCACTTCACTTTAAAGTCAATAGAGATGTCCACATCAGGCGTTTCTCTAGCCATCATTTGGTAGCTCTTTAAAAGCATATTCTCTGATCTATCATGAACAATAAGCAAAGGCGCAAGTTAGTAACTCAAGTGCTTCTAGAGCCATCGCTTAGAAGCTCTATAGAAAATTATTTGATGATCTCCAGCAGTGTGCAACAAGGGGTGATCTCATCTAATTTTCTACGAATCTAAACATGGATTTTTCAACTATTGGCGAAGTAACGCTTCTCTCATTTTCAATGTGATGTTCAGAGTGCTTAGAAGTATATAATCTGAAGTTTTGGTTAATATAAGTGAGAATAAAAAGGAGAATATTGGATTATTTAATCAACTTCATAAGATTTAATACCACAAATAATCATGAGCAAACATAAGCGCCTTACTACTGTTCTCTGTCTTGATGGCCTCTTATGAGATTAAGGAAGAAGCACTGCTGTGATTATCCAAAAAAATCATTGAAGCTTTCAAAAAGACACATTCAAAAACTTCTTCGATCATCATTTAGAGCCCTTCTTAAGAGCAGCATTGAAGCGCTTGCTCCTGCGGACATGCCTATTTTAAAAAGCAATGAACTGGAATAGGGAAAAGAAGCGCGTCGGGAGGGCTCTTAGAGCGCTCTTTTTCCCAGTGGGAGGGGATATAAGTTTCGTCATCAATAATGATGAATTTTCCACCGCCCGATTTCATCAATTGTTTATAGATCTTCTTAATAACCTTTGCCCTTGTCACAATTCCAGCTTTTCGTTTCATTCTGACAATGCTTAATGGACTGATTTTCAATTAAATACCAGCTTGGATTTTTTTGTCATCTGGTTGTATTCAACACTGCCAATCATACAATACTGCTCTAGAGCTCGCTTGATAAATATAATGTTAAATTTCTGCTGCCGAAAGTGATTTCTGGTGGCTTCTCCATCCAGATCGTGCAAAATTCCGATTATTAAGTTCCTTTTTATTTGATAATTTATAGTTTTTAATTTAAATGCACTTAAAATTCGTCTTTACAGTTTGAAATTCGACAGTCTAAAGAGCAAACTGATGTAAAAAAAACAAGCTCTGTGCAATCGTGCATTTCCCCACGAACAAAACGTTCATAGTTTAGGCTGTGACAACTTACATCTTGATATTAAAACCTCAAAATGAAGCGGTCCGAACTAAAATTACCAATTGCATTTTATTAGAAAGCTCTATACATTCTCCCTGTCTCTTCTGTATTATGCCATCTGCGGTTTAGGACAGGAATTCTGACTCATCCTTTATATGCATACAGCAAATTAATAGATGTAAAAGTACATGAATATGATATAATGGATGATATTAATTGCGTAAACTTTTTACACCCAATTGTGTTCTTTCCCTAATTGACGTTATGTAGTCAAATCAACTTGAAAAGACGCAAAGTTAGTTGCTCTAAGCGATATACGATTTCCTTTACTTTATAATTATTTATTATAAAGTGAGACTTGAGTTTTATCTTAATATAATTATTGTGTACAAAAGACCTCGTATAACGTTATAAATGTAAGTTTCCCGTTTATTGGACTATTGCCTCGCTATCGTCATAGATTGCGTGCTTAATGTACATACATATAGTATATTACATAAATTAAGCAAATGAGCTTTAATTTTTTTCATTGTTGTTCCTTTTTTGTTTTATTTTTATTTGTTTTTTGTGCATTGTTAATTTGAGAAAACATCGAAAAATTTGCCTATTTTATGACTATGATCAGGTGATGATTAGAAATATTTCCTTATACTATACTTACTTAACTTACTACAAGACAGAAGAGTTGTTTTACGTTTAGATCAATTTTGTTAATGCTTAATTAAATAAAAGAAATTGAATTAAATTATAAATTAAATTAATTTAGTATGATTGTACTAGGAGACAAAGACACAAGAGAGATATTGAATAATTGTAATTTGGAAGATTACAGGAAAAGTGGTCGATGATGTATGTGTATAATAATATGTTAATTAATATTAGCAAAATATAAAAATACCTTACTCTAACTGTATCGAATACGATTTTGTTTTTCAGTTCCTTTAATAACTTGACTCATTCAGTGTCAGTTAGTTTCTTATTTCGTTGTATATAAAACAGCAGTGCTGTTTATGTGTGACGTTATAAATAAAAATAATTGGGAGAGTGGGGTTCGGGTTAGATTTAACACACTGTTCGCGATGTGATTTTGAATTGATCGCGATGATATTTTTTACATTTTTTTCTTGTTTGTTTTTGTGTTTCAAATACGATTCCTACTTAAAGCCATCTCGTTTTTTCTTATTTTTTATACATATTTTCTTTTGTTTTTGTTTGTTTCTAGTTTAATTACAACAACTGTTATTACTCAATATATTTCCTACTATTAGCAACTTATTTTAAAAGAAAAATGTAAATTAAAATAAAATAACATTCAACAACACAATATAATAGTAATGAGTTTCATTACAAACAAGTTATCGGCCTTACCAAATATCCTTCTGTTTAGTATTTTTTTCGATATATCTATGTATGTATAATAAAATGAAGGAGTTTTGTTATATCCAACGATTACAGAACACTTGAAAGCCTATTCACACTATCCATCAGGCTTCCACAGTCAACCCACTATCAAAATATTCTGCAATGCAATTGAATCGAACCATTCGCACTATCCGTCACCGACATAATCATATCACGACAGTCAATATCACACGAAAACTGTCGGAGAATATTTTGATGCCGTCAAACTGTCGGTGATATGAGGTGTGATAGTTTTTAGTGTGAATATGTGTTTCCAATAATACTCTGAGGAGGAAAAATTATGGTCTAGTGTGAATGCAATAAAAATTTACGGATAGCTAATAAACCGTTAACAGTGGGAAGCTTCACGTATAGTGTGAATAGGCCTTAAGTGTTTTAAAAATGGCATTTGAATTCCTTACTAGAATATTTCGTTAATTTTTTATTTTTTTTTCGAAAATAGAAGGCCAGACAAAAAATGTTGGCTCTTAACTGTACCACATTTATTATTTAATAACGTACCTGTACCACTGTAGGAGAAATAAAAAAGATCATGTTCTGGTCAGTTGTAGAGCTCATTAATCAGTAGAGAAGACGTCAAGAGTTTGAAGAGTAGAGCAAGACAGCATTTGTTATGTGTATGTAAAAGTGAATTCTGCTAAAAAAAAAAATTTTATGAAGAGCCAGGAAGGAAGTTTGCTGACCAACACAATGAGAAATGGGAGGAGCATATCTTCAACGTTCTAAATAGGATCTACATATACAGTGTCAAAAAGGATAACGTATATAGGTGGAATTAATACTCTGGCACCATCCAGAACAGAAATCATAACTGCTATTTAGTCGCTAGCCAATGGTAAGACTGCATAGAATAGATATTAACTAATCAGAACACATGAAAAAAGATTCAAGAATATTAATGGACGTTCTTCAAACAATCGTTGAAAGTAGCATGGAAACCTGTATCTTCACAGAGGATTGGACAGAAAATATTCTAGTCAAAATTTATAAGAAGGGGGTACATATTAAACTGACAATTGAAGAGAATGCGTGGCATACAAATGCATATTGATAAATCGTCGCAGCGATTTGGACTACATATATATCGATGACATCTACTTGCTGCTATCAATTACCTGCAAAACGTGAGTAATAATTTATATTAAGGAAAAAGATATTATTATCTAAGGCAATTTACTTAAAGGATAGCTTTCGGATGAAATAATAGAATAAACTCAAATTTTCACTTTAAAATCTATTGTTGACACATAAAAATCGGCATACACATCTTGCATGTAAATCCACGTAAACATTTTTAATACTGAGTACATTATTTCATAACGTTTTCATATATCGTAGTTAAATATTCTGTATTTAGTCATTTGCTGAGAGATTCAACACTTCCTCACGGTCACTTTGTTTAGCAATTTTAGTTGGAGGAGCTGCGAGATCAGCAATTGATGAGAATTCCATTCTTTTCTTGGTTGGTAGTGGTGGTGGTTCTTGATACATTCTACTCAAATCAACTGGTGGTGTATCTGATGGCCTTCTTGATCCTTCAGAAGGTGATGGAGTGCCTGGAGATACACTGGATATAGCCAAATCCACCGCACTGAAATTATACTTCATACCAGGTGTAGCTGAACTTTCGCGATTACTTTTAGTTGGTGTGAGTCGTTCTTGTGCCGGTGAAGCGGAAGATTCACGAGCTCGAGAACTAGACGATGATGTAGACGCCGTACTAGATTTCGGAGGCTTCATCATCATAGCGTTTAGAGATTCTTGCTGCAATTTAAGTAGTGTTGATGGTGACATAAACATATTATTAGCAGCTAATGTTGATTTTGATAACGGATCTGGAATATTATATTTTCCATGATGCTGTTGGAAAAATGCAGCATAATCTTGCATTTTTTCCTGTGCCAGCTGAGTATAATAAGATGATGTATCATTGTTTTTTGATGTCGCAGTAGTTACAGAAGGCGGAATGAATAAAGCATTCAAATCTGCGGCAGCCTTATTTTGATGATACAACATTGAATTATCAGATTGTAAAAGTTGGTTAAGCATATCAGTTTGAGTATCTTTTTTTTTACTAGATGTATTATTAGAAGGGCCAGCGCCTAAAAGAGCTGAGAGTTCAGAAGAAACTGTACCTTTACTCGAGTATGCATTGGATGCATCGAAAAGTTTTGAATAAGTTTGCAATAAAGCCGTATAATCAGGCTGTTGTGGAGCTTGTTGTTGTTGTTTCTTTGAAGCTCCCATTTGCTGCTGAAAGAATGCATTTAGATCATTGGATGATTTAGCTTGTTGCATATATGCATCATAGCCCAGCAATTTTGAGGCTTGTAATAGATTTGAATAATCAGATGGAGCTTTCTTAGATGATGAAGATGACGACGATGATGATCCTCCACTTAGAAATGAGAAATCATTTCCAAAGCCAAGAGAACCCAAAGTGGTAGCACCTAATGCTTCTGCCTGTTGTAGCAATAGAGCTGCATATTCTGGTGAACGCATTAATTCACTGATTTTAATAGGATCATTTTTCAAATCTTCCAATTCTTTCATTAATTTTGTTTTGTACGATGCTCCTGATGATGCTTTCATGGATCTTGAATCTTGTTTTGACGATGATTTCGGTGTACTATGATCCATAGGTTTTGAAGCTACAGACATATTATAACTAGTTGTGTAGATATTTTCAGCACATTTATCTATCATATCGTTACTGGATTTATTTCCAACTTTAGCTGCTGCTGCTGCTAATTGATTTAAAGATGAATTACCATAATCTTTTTGTTGTTGCTGGAAAAATGCGTTAAGATCACTTGGTAAAAAGTTCTGAGGAAGTTGACCAGCCAATGATGCCAGACTTGCAGCCATTAAGTCATTAGCAGTTGGTGGTGTATTCTGCTCATATTTATTAGGCGTAAGACTGGGACTGTTTCTTGATATATCGCTTATGCTAAATTTTCCTGGACTTGGTGCTGGGGAATTTCGAGTACGACTGGATGATGTATCTGATTTAGCTGGTGATGGACTTGCCCGAATCGGTATTTCAAATTTCGCAGGACTTGCAGAATTTGAAGGAATCGTAACAGGACTATCGCGTGGCGATGAAGAATTTGTTGTATTATTATTATTATTTGCACAACTGCTGCTGCTGGCATTGGTTGCAGTTAGTGGTGATGCTAGTCGTGTAGGATTCATATTTAGACCGGATGGCAAACATAGTTGCTCTTGAAGTGATAATACTTTTAGTTCACTGGCTTTTTCGTCCTTTAATGCTTCTTCCTCTTTTATCTTGTCTTTTAAATCAATATTTCTTTCTTCCTTTACGTAAGGCTTAGATACGGTTTTAGGCGGTATAAATTCATCCTCTTCTTTGCACTTTAAGAGTCTACATATCCAGTTCCAAAAATCTTTCTCATTTTCCTTTTGAGGGAATTTTGAATATAAGGAATTCTTAAGCTTTTCTAAATATGTCGTGTCTTCTTTATATAAGCCTGAGAAGCATACTAATTCATTTCGGAATTTACTGTAATATTCAACGCATGCTTGCATTTCACAGCGAACTTCTGCAAATATTTCGTTATCAGGTGTAACTGAATACTGCATAAGCATAGGTCGACCATATTCCATTGTATTCCGATTTTCAGGGGGTGGAATCACCCAAAAAGATGTAACTGAAGACTCAAAAGTATAATTTTCTTCAAAGTATGGAGCTATTAAGAGGAAAATATTGATAAAAATTAATATGGATAATTTTAAATTATAGAAAAGAAAAAAAAACTTACAAAATATTAAGCCAACACAAGGAGTATAAGTCACTTCCGACGGACCACGCATTTTAATTTGATAATCAAGCTGTGAGTCGCAATCTCTTAGGGTAGGCTGTGATTGGAATTTTGGATGCGAATGATACCATCCAACTAAAATTAATTGTTCCTTCATTAAAAGTTTTTGGATTTCAAGCTCTACTTCTGCTGCTTTTTGCCGATCATATCTGGTGTTCTTACATGGGAATGACCTTGTTATAGTTAGAGCTGCAAAAAATATATAAAAAAAACTATTATTCTATGGCAGAAAAAGTATCATCGTAAGTATTCTACAAGCTTTTTTCGGTACCAGAATTGGGAAATGTGGCATAGAGTTGTGTATCAATCATGTAAGGTCATTATTTTGTTGTTGCGATTGCTTTCACTCTAGATTCCATTCAAGCATTCACTTTAATGTGTTAAAGGGTCACATGAAGGATGAGAAATGCTTAACCGACAAGAGATTAAGCTAGTTTTGCATCATTGAATATCCTCAAAGCTTTGATTCCACTGAATATATGTAGTACTATACTTACTGTGTGAATTAACATCCCAAGTCCCTCCAAAATATCCACAAACTTCGTAAAAAGTCAAATGACAATGAAAATCAGCTAACAATAGTGCAGACGATGTGATAGCTACCATGAATGGCTGCATTTTATTTATAGACAAAAATGGAACTGTTTCTATCAGAGCGTTTGCATCACTGAAGAATAAATTAAATATAATGGTTTTGAAAATGGTAAACATAATTGTAACATCGTATTACTTACTGCATAAGAGTTCTATTGTTTATAGCATTGTGAGGTAGTAAAATTCGTTTTATAGGAGGTGGTGGTGTTTCTGATTTCTTTTCAGTCTCAATATCTTGTTCTTCTGTTAAAAGCGAATAAAAAAATCACCAAATATTAATGAATCTCTTAAATTATTAAATTTCTTATATTACCTTCACTTGGTGTAGATTCTTTTTGTAGTGCACATTTTCGCATCCATGTAGCTTTATATGCATCTAATTTTTTTCCTTTATATTTTACAGATGCCCATCCACAACCGGATTTCTTGTCGGGATTAATGATCCTTTTACAATGCATTGCCCAAGCGCTCGGAGATAGAAATATTGTCTCAGTTTCCTGTGATTTGATTTTGCCATCAGGTAAGAGATCTCCAACAAACTTTTGACCCTATAATATATAACAACACGATAGTTTTTAAGGATCATCAAGATACAAATCTTGGAATTTACTAAATATTCAATTGTCATTGTTGATTTGCCTGGCTGCAGGACATTGGCAGCCAGAAGCATCTGCAAAGTAACGGTCCGCCCAGAACCATTATATCCTTCGAAGTTTTCTCCTTTACTCTGTATTTTCCAATGAAAGTAATACAATTTTCAATAGATTTCAGCTGTGAATATTTTACCTCGTCGTCATTTTCCTCGTCTAGAATGTCGCTTTCATGGTCTTTTTCTGAAGCCTCCTCAATTTTTATTGGTGTGACTTCTGCTGGTTGCTGCTCAACTTCTCCTATTGGAGTTGGTTTATTTTCTGGCTCTTCCATTTACTTAACAGCACAAATTTTCATATAAACAAGGAAATTTCAAATAATTTGTAATTTTTTTATAAGAATTCAATTCGCTGTCATATTTGATGCACACACAACAAAAGTCAAAGCATTGAGGGAAAAAGAGAGTACTACAAAATAGAAAAGGAAAAATATCGGTTTATAATCATGTAATATGTATTTAGTCTAGCATTCTGGATTTAAGCAAGATTCATTGAGAAGAAGAAGAAGAATACGCATTTTCTTGGGTGCGCCTAGATTTTGTCACATTTTTAAAATTTCTCGCGTTTATTTAATAAAGATGATTACAGGATTTCACAATGCCCTTTAAATTCAAATTCAACGCATTATGTCTGTGTCATTTTGCTGCTGTTTTGTAAATTATCTACTGTACTATGCTATATGTAGCGGTTGTGCTGTCGTCCGATACTGCGGCAGCACTGGCCTACACATAATGTGTATAGGCGTATGTGTATGCCGCTTATCCTTCTACAGCATCCGTTTACATCCATGTATAAGCGTTCATATGACTATTTGGTCTTTTGTCAAGTATCCGTTTTCTTTCGTCATAATCTTTAAATATAAATACTTGGGATGGGATTTAGATATTGAGGATTAAAATGAGATGTTTTAACTAGTCGCATGGGCGATCTATTAATCGAAACTTCAATAGCGTTGAAAATTGCGGTCGTAGCGATATCTTCAAAACATGTTGGCAAGTGATAAGTTGGTTTCTGTTGAAATACGGGCAGTTTTCTTCTATAGCCATTTGCATTGAGTGTCTACATAATCCCTGTTTTCCCAAACCAGAAATAAGAATACCAAAGGACTTATGTAGCTAGAATATTGCAGACTTCTTGACTGTCCAGTATTTAAACTGGCGAAATAAGACTAATTTGCAATGCAAAAATATGTACATACACTTTGTGCGCTGCTTTAATGCAATTTGGCTTAAAATAACTGATTTATTTTTCGAATAGAGCTGAAATGTTCAAAACAACCTTCTATATCACATTTGGTTTTCTTTTTTATTTATATATAAAAAAAAATTTAAGAGTTCAATTTTCAAGAAACGATACAAATTCTGTTAATATATACAGTTGATCTTCTGAAGTTGTTGAAACTGCCTTTTCTACAATTTTCTTCTTTGGATGTATCAAGCGGGGATATTTTGTTTCCTCAATGCTCCATCCCAACATTTCGCAGACTTCATTTATTTTCTCTTGAGATACATTGGTCATCTCAGCAAAAACATTCTCAAAAATCGAGGTGTACGCCCTTCCAATTAAGTCGAGAATATCTTCTCTTACTTTTTCTACGGAATGTAAACTCAAAGGTAAATGTTTGTAAGTTAACTAAGTTGTTGGTTTGTTACCTTCCAAGTTGTTCATAATAGGCTGGATATTTGCAGACCATGGAAACTTTAAAGCTTTAAAAAAATCGCTGCTCTTGTTATTCCATATAGCTATGTATATCTCGTGTAGTTTCTCAAGTTCCTTATTGCCATTTTTGATATTTTGTGGGATTCGCTTCCCCAAATACCTGGCACTTGACCTAAATAGGAGTATATATTTTTATTTGCATTGTAACTCTATTGGATTTATTAATAATTATTACTTACAAGTCTTTTTTGTAAAGATAAGCCGCGAATAATTGAGTGTAGAGATCGGGTCTTGCACCATGGTCAGTCTGCTGAAAATCGAGATTTTCTATATAATTGTAACTTTCAAATGATTGATTATTTATTTGCTTACCTCAAGCTCTTCTTGTTCTAAATGTCTGATAAGCTCTTCGACATTATTAACCAACATAATTACCATTTAAAATCTTTACAACAATTTTATAAATTTGTAAATAGCTAAGGTTTGCCGGAAAATTTCAACATTGACGTTTCCAGAATATGACAGCTTTTAGGAATTTCGGAATCTTTTAAGATGGGGGTACGTTCAGAAAAACAAAAAATTAGAGCTTTTTTTTTTTATATAGTTATGAATATAATAACGTTTTCTTATTGTTATTGCTTTATTTATAAAGGTATATGAATTACTTGTAATTTAATAATAAAATTCAAATAATATACAGTAAAAATTATAGCAATAAAAAATATTTTTCTAAAACTTTTTATACAAACCGGATGCCATGCCGCCATCAAGTTGTAGTTGGCAGCTATGAATGCTTGTTTTTTTTTCGTGAAATTCTGATTTGACTTCTCTTTGTTCAACTCGAAATAAATTTCTTAAGATCAAAGATTCTAAATATATAAAAAGAATAGACAGAAATCTATAAGAAAATGGTTGAAAAAACAACCGCTATATTTAATTTTGACAAATAGAATAAAGTAGCAACGGAAGAAAAGGTGAAATGGGTGAAAAATGCTTTTTGTTTTATAATTTGTAAGTATGTATATAGATATATTTTCTTATTTCGCTTATTAATATTTGAATAAACTATTAATTATAAATAAACAATATATATATATATACTTAGTTCTATAAATTCTATTTTAACTGTGCATAATCCGTGGAAAATTTGTATACATATGTATAAGTTACAGTAGTCATTTATTTGGTTTTTTTTTTTTTAATTAATTTTAAGATCTTTCATATTTATTGTCGCATGAATTATTTTCTATATAAAAAGGCAGAATTTATATTGTTAGTATCTATTTAGAAATTAATTGTAGGTCGTTTTTCCCAGTCAATCCAGATCTAAAAATAATCCGCTTTATAGCAATGTTAAGAATCTTATTCCTGGATATACATATTATACCTATTCACATTTTTTACTTTAACGTATTCGCGAACTCAAAAATCTTGAAATTGGCTATGAATTTTACGGTCCGGACGAATTGTTCGAAATGAAATTACCAAAAGTAATTTTAACGATCTAATAAACAGGGGCGGTGTATTTTTTTACTATTGGAATCGGCTTAACGCAAGCTCGCTGTAGTGACACGATTAATAAATAAATGGTCAACAATAAATGCTTCTCATCACTTAGTTGGTGTTAGTATTAGTATGTTAAACTAAACATAATTCAAACACCGGATGAAATCACGCAATGCGACATACAAACAGAAAACTAAGTATGAATTTGTTTTAAAACATGCCTAGAAACCTCAACGACATAATATTAAAATCAATGCTCATCCGATTAATGGGTTCGTACATGCTAAAGTTGGCATTTGCGGAGTTAGCATGCAACAGAGGTAGTTTTTCTCAAATTGTTCCCACTCTTACGGAAAGAGATTTTGCTAAGTAGCAGCGAAGAATCAACATTCGCGTGAGTTGATGCACAAAAGTTACATCGGCAAACATTTGACGTTTTTCAAGCGAGTGTATGTCCATATATTCAAGAGGAGCCTAAGAGCGAGGCATAGGAACTTCCGCTGAACAGACTCGATACGGTTGATGTGTGTACCGTAAAAAGGAGACTAGACCTGGCTAGCGTATTAAAGTGGTCTCACAAAGTGTAGGTACAAACGCAGTGTAATGGTGGGATTCGAGAACTCTCCAGCATAGAACTAATCTTTGATACCATGTAGTTTATGTGCGAGATAAAATTCAATCTTTGGTCACATTTGATATCGAAGTGACGGACAGAACCCACATGGCGAATCGAGGAATCCGAGAACCCATAATCATATGTAATTGTTTTCTGATTCCAATGGAATGTCATAATTTCACATTTTTCTATATTGAGTACCAAATTATTGCATTTGCACCAGTCGTAAAATTCCTGAAGGTCACTCTACTTGTTCCCAATCGTTAACAGATTTAATCTGGGCGAAAAACTTATTGTCTTCAGCATAAACCAAGACTTACAGTGCCTCAGAATAGGGAAACAATAGAGACAATGTTGTCAATAGATAGATTAAAGAACAACGGTCCCAAATGACTCCCTTGTAATTTATGTGAGAGACTAAAATCGGTCTTTCGTCACATTTGATATCCAAGGCACAGACAGCGCCAAGACGGCGAATGGAGGAATCCGAGAGCCAAGTTATTGTTTTAGCAGCAAACGTAAAATTTGTGAACCTGTTCACAATCGCTGAAACATTACGCCGGATGAAATCTTAAAGACTAGAGATGGAATGTCGAAATAAGATTTGAAATGTTCTGTATTGTTAAGTATTGATGAACTTGTTGGAACTTGTTTATCACTCTTCTTCATATAATTCGTAGTATTTCTCACACTATTTTTCCTAGATCTAGCTCGTATGTGGTATTGGCGCATGATTAACTAGAGCAAAGCATTTATCCAAAATAATTTGAATAAAATCAATTATTAGTATTTCTTCAGGAAGTTTGAATGTTTTTACAAGTCATGTTCAACACCCATACAGTACGTGTGACTTCACATAGAAATGAAATATTCTGCCTTTTAAAAAGCGAAGAGTCTTTTGTAGGACAGACACTTTGCTTTTAACAATCTTACTAATATCTTCTGGGCGTTCAAACATATGTAGGTATGTAGCGCGTTATCACTAGCATAGTCTAGATTTCATCTATTCAGTTTATCTGTATCCATCTGATTCTTCTTGATATTGAACTTACTTGATCAGTACTTCATTTACGGTAGAATTAGTGAAGAAATGATACGCTAGATCTTGAGAGCTAAAATGCTTCATATTGCTACACAATTTTTTACGTCTAATGCTCTTTCTTTTTCTTCCAGTAGAACTCTATCCCTTTGTTTGTCCATATTTTGAACGATAGGCTGTAGAGTTTTCACTACAGTGTTGGTACTTGATTTGAGTAGCTCTGGTTAACCTTCGTTTAAATCTTCAGCTGTTTTGTTCAAGCTTAGTGACCTTCCTAATACATTCATTCCCAAAATCAATTGTATTGATAAAGAGAATGCCGAGTTATTGGCTTTATAAAAAAAATCTTTGCAAGAGGGACAAAAGTTTAACGTAAACTAGTTCCCCTTTGCAAATTTTGGGGTAGTATATCCAGTAATTGATAAATTACAGTGTATACAGTGTTGGCACTTGATTTGAGTAGCTCTGGTTAACCTTCGTTTAAATCTTCAGCTGTTTTGTTCAAGCTTAGTGACCTTCCTAATACATTCATTCCCAAAATCAATTGTATTGATAAAGAGAATGCCGAGTTATTGGCTTTATAAAAAAATCATTGCAAGAGGGACAAAAGTTTAACGTAAACTAGTTCCCCTATGATGCAAAGCACAGGATGGCAGGAAGGAGATAGGGTAAGGATTATGGGATATGAGGAGAGTGGCGGAGGTGCCGATGTATGTCACCCTTAAGCTGCCGCAGATTGTATGCCGGAGGAAAAACAGAAGATGGTAAGCTGTTCCACATTCGCACTGTTCGGGATAAAAAAGCATCACGGAATTTTACTGTACGGCCGAAAGTAATTTGAAGGGTTAAAGGATGTGCGCGGTTTGCAGCGCGAGTATTGCGTGCAGGAATCATTCTACAAGATTAGACTTGATATTTCATCAGAACATTGACCATGCATATAGCGATAAAGGAGCGAAAGGCATCCAACATTGCGGCGGTGACTGAGTCGATATGACAAGTTATTGTCAAATCGTCAATGAGATTGAAGGTTCTCTTTTGGACAATATCCAATGAAGCCAAGGCTGTGCGACCAGCCCCGGCCCATATATGGGAGTTGTATCCCATTCTAGGTCTAATGTAGGACTTGTAGAGGAGCGCTAGATTTGACGGGCTGAAATATTTCTTACACCAATCCAAGACATTTCGATGCTTCTTTGGCAACAGAGAAGATGTGATCTGTCCAGTTTAACTTACTGGAAATATTAATGCCAAGAATGTTTAGTGACGGTGAATCAGAAATTAATGCTCCATAAAAAAAACGGGTGTGGTTAAGTTATGATCTTGTTTTAATGAGATGAGACAGCTTTGGGTCTTAGATGCATTGAATTTGACGCGATTCGCTTTGCCCCGAGCGAGGATATTGTTAAGATCGTTATTCAATGATCTAATCATGCAATCTCGTTTAACACATGCGGCATTCCCCCTGGAGTCCGCAAGAGTGTCAAAGGAGTAAGCGAAATCAGAGTACTGTCATCTGCGAAACTATGGATGGGATTGAAAGTAAGGGAAAGCAGATCATTAATGACAATTAAAAAGAGAGTTGGAGAGATAACAGAGCCTTGAGGCACACCGGCATTTATGGGATGCGGTTCAGATGTAACTCCATCTAATACAACACGTATTTGGCGACTAGATAGGAAACTTTCAATCCATAATAGAAGAGGAGGAAAGAGACCAAGTGCTTTAAGTTTGGCTAAAAGGGCTGGATGCCAGACTCTATTAAAGACCTTTGAAATATCCAGGACAACGATTTTAGACTCTCCTGAAGGCTACGGTTCCAACGTTCCGTAAGAAAGCAAGTCTCCAGATGAGCGTCCAGCTCGGAAGCCATATTGGCGATCGTTGATAAGATGATTAGTTTCTAGATACTTCATTAATTTTGAGTTAATGATAAATCTTTGAAAGAATCGAAATGATTGTAATTGGCCGATAATTTGAGGGATCGCTACCCTCACGTTTTTTTTGGAATAGGCTGAACGTGAGCTAGTTTCCAAGCAGTTGGGAATTTTCCTGTCGAATAAGACAAGTAGAATAGTTTGCGCAGAGGTTCAGCGAAGGATGAGGCACAGCTTTTAATTACTAGGGGCGAAAAACCATCAGGACCTGCGGTTTTGGAGACGTTGATCCCCTTAAGGACCCTGAACACATCCCTCGTACGAACGTGTATTGGCTCTTGTACACATTCACACGGGCGATGCAAAACAGGTGTTTGTGAAGTGGGTGGAAGACAAGAATTTGAAGCGAATCTAGCAGCTAAAATATTAGCTTTATCCAGGGAGTCAACAATCACTTCACCATTATTAAGTAGTGAAGGTAAAGAGGTACTGGTGAATTTGTTCCTGATGGTTTTGACCAGGGACATGCTACCTTTGCGGCTTGCCAAGATTCTTTGTCTAATATTCTGGTCAAAAAGAAATTTTTCTCTCTGGATAATGGACTTGCAGGTGTTCCGTGCAGCCTTTTAGATTTGTTTCATTTCCGGACATGGATGCAATTGATAGGCACGAAAAGCAGACTCTTTTGCTTTTATAGCTTGGTTGTACTTATCGTTAAACTAGGAGCGATCATGCTGTTGTTGAGATCTGCAGTAACAATACGGAATGTATTCACACATGCCAAGATTTAGTATGTTACTAAATTCCAATGTGTATTCATCAATATCCCTCGAAGCAAAACAGACCGACCAATCAATTTCTCTAAGATACCGATTGAGACTTTCCCAATCAGCATGCTTATAGTACCAAATAAGCCTACTTTTAGGTGGAGAAGTACGTTTGCACAGGTTTGAGGTGGTAAATTCAGCCGTGAAAAAACAATGGTCTGAATTTCTGAGAGGGGAACCGCCTGAGATGGAATATTTGTCCGGATGATATGTTAGGAACAAGTCGAGTAAATTAGCTTTATCTCCAGCTGTATCAGGAATTCGCGTTGGTGCATCCACTAGCTGTTGTAAATTAAATGAAACGGCCCGCAGGACTTGTGGTAGAAGAATGTCTGAGCCACGGTATATTATGAACATCAAAATCGCCTGCCAGGACGATTTCGGAAGAGGAGGAGGCAGAAAGCAAATGATCAATATTGTTGGAGATAAATGATGTGCTTGTGAAGTTTGAACTTAATCCAGATATAGTTGAACTCTGGATTGGCAGAAGGAAAATCTTGAAGAATAGTAAAGGCCACATCATTCCGAATATATACTGCGATCGCTCTATGCTGAGAAAAAAGAGGCACGAAGCTGTAACCAGGGACGTAATTCTGATTAATATCAGCATCAGAAACGACCTTGGTTTCACTTAGCGCAAGAATTGCCGGATTTTTTGCTCTTAATCCGCAAATGTTGCAGGAATCTAAAATGAAATTCTGCATGCTGAAGGCAAAAATAAAAAAGCAAAAAAAAAAGCGACACACAACAACACAAATATTTGGGCGCCACCAGCAGCAGTCGATGACACAGCGAGGTAAAAAAAACAATAATAGTGTTATGCCTATTTGCTGTTTTCAATAACTCAGACTGCGCAGTTCAATGACCACAGCAGGGTGCACCCGGATTGCTGATCAGTGACAAGTGCTAATGCATTTGCACTGATCACAGATGAAGAGAAGGAAAGGAAACGTTACCGTGCCGCTGGCTTATTGAATATTGATAGGGCATAGAGAGCCCTTCACTTGGCGGATAAAATTTATTTTGATTATTTATTTATTTAACGGTCGCGTCGGATTTTAAATAATTATAGTTATCGATTTAGATGGAAACTGTTTAGCACAACACTATCACTTGTTTTAAATTAATTGATTAGATATGTTTAGATTAATTGATTAGATCTACTACACGAGGCAACGTCCGATCGGAATGACTCTACGCACAAAACCCAACTTACCCCCTATTAAATCACCATTTTCCGAAGGAGTCTCAATAAAAAAAATTGCCAAGTGGGTTAGCATGTTCTGTTTTTCTGTTTTGTTAATTAGAAGTCAAAAGTATATTTTGTACCCAGGTCTTTTAATATTAATAAAATCGTCATTCTAAATTGTATAAAGATTATTTTCTGATTTTACCGCCCAGGTAGTGAAGTTTGTATTGGAAAGGAATGCTGTGAAGTGAAACAAAATTTTACGTATTGTATAATTATCATATTTTTATAAATTTAGTTAGGTACTTTCCATTACATAAAAGATTTTCAAGATAATTTTTCACAAATACTACCTTCAACCCGCAGAGCGTTTAATAGATACTTGTCATACCTATGACCGTCACCTTAATTGTCATGGACTTCTTGTCAATCCTAATGAATGCGCATCCCTCATGCTGCCCTTTCTCACATAAAAATTTAAGTTGCTCTTTATTCAGTTTGTGCTGCGGCACGGCACAACACTTTCCACCCATTTTCCTTTTTCGACCCTTGGCTTTAAGTAGGGACGTGGTGCACAGAAGGCAAAGCACACCTACAGGCTGACATGGTCGGAAAAATGACTGTCTTCTTAAGTATACACACACACTGCTACTTTTAGCAGAGATCTCTAAGTACGTACCTAAGGGCATGGATGGCTATGCATAGCCATAGGTTTGCTATAGCAGCAACAGAGAGGTTTTGGAAGTAAGTTCACCGCAAAGCTTTTTGTGCTTGTCCGTCTGATTTATATACATCGAAACAGCTGTATATAATCTAACCCAACAACCCAAACCCTTTTTATAACTCTGGGATCAAATCGAAAGCACGAGCCGTCTTCGCTCTATAAGTATATATGTATGTATACATTCGGATGTAGCACTGAACCGTAGAGAGCAGAACTTTAGGGTACATCCGCTCGTATATTGCCAAGTGCCGTACGAAACGAACCCATGTCGTTCTACTATGTATACGCTATTATATATCCTCTTCATATAGCATACTCTGGATGTCAGCATCATCTGCGGCTTGCTTATGGCTATGGTATTGTATCTTATAGGTATGGCTGTGCCTTTCGAAAGCAAGTGTGATGGCCTAGGGTTGTCCATAATTCTTAGATTTCCAGAATAATTTAAGAGCGCAGCATTCGCTTTCAGAGACATCATGCTACGCGATGAATGACTAAAGTTTTTGTGGAAATCATCAAGAGCTCTTTCGGCTGAGCACAGCCCTGACAAGTGGCAGTAGCAGAAAGTTGAACAACTTGGTGTGGGTAACAATGCTCGAGGGATGCCAGCAGCGAGGGCAACCATTAAACAAATCTCATGCACAGTTCACTTCACAGTCTGTACAATCCGTCGCTGACAAATTATTAAGACCGGAGGATGAGATGAAAACGATTCTACTGTAAGGCATGTTCCCTTAACTTTTGAATCCCTCCGCTGCCATTTGTGACTGCACGAAGGAGCTGTGTCATGCTACCGTATTCGCACCCGTCAGACTATAGGGTGTCGTAGTCCTGGGAAGGATGAGAAACCATTTAGTGTATACGTGTATAATTTAGATATAAATTATAACCTGCTCAATCATGCCTAGGAGCAGCAGTTTGCCAGCAAAAACACCTTCGTCGTTTTTCTGTCGAGCCAACTTGGATGAACCTGTGAACCGTCAGGGGATTTAGTCCTTGTGGGAAGTGCGAATGTTTTTGAAACATTTCAGTCTAGTGGGTCGGTGGCGTTTTCACACTGTGCTTATTGAAATACTGCAGAGTGTTTTAACTAGGGTAATGTTTTGGTGTGCCGTACGTTTATTCCGGTAAGTCAAGAGGCTGCTCCCTTTAACAAGCATGTACATACATACATATTTCAAGGAGAGTATTTTTAGAGTCGGCTTTGTAGATCTGATTGATATCTCATGGTCTTGAAAAATTTTTTTTTGTTACTCCACGAAAAATATTGAATTGCTTTACCAAAATATGTGTATAGAAATTGTTCTCCTTTTCCATTTCGAGTAAAATAATTTTCGCTCGATTTTCGGCAGTTCATGTAATAATTTGTACTGGACTGACTGGTTTATATACGTATATACCAATAAAGAAGAATGAGAGAGGGATTTGAAAACCTCAGCTGTAAAAGAGAAATAAAAGTGCGTGTGACAGATTTATGTACAATGTAGATAGGTATATAAGCTTTTTGTATAATTCAAATTTTAGCCTATTAAATTTGTAACTGTCAAAAATAAAGTGCCTCTTTGTCCGCAAGACTATAAATTACTTGAACTTCTATTTTATACAAAGGCAAGCAATAGTTAGATCATTTATTAATATCTAATACTTTCCAGATATGGATGTTGTATTCGTTCAATATTATTGAATTTTATAAAAAATAATAATGAAATTATTAACTTGCATTGAATGTATAATGATTTGTGTATGAGTTCAGTTATAAGCTACCGTAAAGGGCTAACTACAATGTGCATATGCTAGAAAACGTAAGGCCGAGGGCAAATGCTCTTCAACCCACAATAGGAATAAGAAGCTGTTCGTTAAGTCTTAATTCCTTTCGTTAACTTCTGTTTGTACGCTCATGGATCGTACAATTTTGGCAGTTTGTGTAAATACCTACTATAGTTAGTCAAGCATAAGGAAGCATTTGTGAAATTTTTAAGGCTTGCATATGCTGGCTTATGCCCGTTGTATTTAGTCCTTAAGCCGGAAATCGCATCTGTAATTTTTTTTAATAACTCCATTGATTAAACTTTTGAATGTAATTCAGCTACGATTTCACAATAGCCAAATTAAACGCTGGCTCAAAATGGACGTAAAGAGCTTTACGACACTGTACGAAATAGAGGTTTACTTACGCATGATTGACATTTTTGCCTTAAATAAACGTTACATTCCGTAGAGTTTATTATCTTAACATTTAATGTGTTCTATTTCAAAAAGGGGAAAAGTAAATAAATAATAAATTGAAATTGATTTAATTAATTGTACGTAAGTAACCTTGCCTAAAATGAGATTAAACAGACACGTACGAACGTAATTGCGACCCTTATGGCAGTTTGACATTAACGAAAGTCTCTATACGGGCGCTTAAGCTTATTTTAGGTACCTCTGTTTAATTTAAAGAGCACGTTCTCGAAAATCGTTAACATATAAGAAGTTTAAAACATTTTGCTTGAGCTGTTTGCTGTTTTATTTTGTGCCGAAAATGTAATTCTACGAGTTTTTCTCGTTTTTTTTTATCGAAATCCAGCGAAAAACACTAAAAACGTTTAAAGTTTGGAATATATAATTTTATCGAGTTTTCTCAACCTTTTCTATTTACTGTACAGAGTGTTCTGCCAATTTTATACGCATTTTAATATTTTCAAAGAGTGCTTGTGAACATAAATCCAAGCGAAAATCTGGGAGCGAGTATCACTTCTTACTCACTGATTTTTTTTATATAACATCTACAGAGTGAAGATTCCAGGCTTGCAATGGTCTGACTAGCATACCTTTTTGTTTGTTTTGTTTTTTAAGTTGTTGCAATGCATGAATTATTCCCGGTAAATCCAATTTCAATAGTGGTGTGCTTATGTTCGTAAAAAATATGCACTTTTTCTCCAGTGAAATTTAATATTCCTGTTATCAATCTATATAATCAGTTTCAGATTGACATCTAGCTCTAGTGAATTATCTTCAGGATTAAGGGCGTTTGCCCCTCCTGTGGGTTCCTGGTCACATGGGGATCATAGGGAATGAAAGGGCTGACCTTTAGCTAGGGCTGGCTCCGATTCTCCCTTCCTCGGACCGGAGCCCGCCGTAGGCGTTGTCATCTCGAATATCGGGTCTCTCATCAAAGCGGATTTTCATAGGATACATCAGCAGAGATGGGAGAATCTGAGTTCTTGTAGGTGTACAAAACTGTTTCTTGATGGGCCCAATGGAAATATCTCCGATTTTCTCATGGGGCTCGGAAGGAAACAATGTAGAACTGTGGTTGGCATCATCACCGGCCACAGCTCACTTCACGCTCATCTAACAAGGATGGGAGTTGTTGACAGCACTGAGTGTTTGTCCTGCCTGGAGGGAGAGCCTGAGACAACCGAACACTTTCTGTGTGAGTGTCCGGCCTTCGCCCGGAGCAGACTGGATACTCTAGGGTCTCCCCTTCTATCTGTGGATCAGCTGAAAAACCTTCTTCACCAAGACCTGATGCGCTTTATTAAGAGGACAGAAAGGTTTTGGTGAATGGGATTCAGGATAGTACAATGGGCCGCTATGGCCTCCGTGCTTGGGATGGGTTTCTCCTGTTCCCCCTGTTTTCAAAAAAACAAAGAAAAAGGGCGTTTGCACATCGAATGATAAAAACAAAAACACTGTACCGAAAAATGCACTTTTTTTTTATCCTCGCTGTTGTTCATGAAAAGAAGTTTAAATGACAAAACACGTTGGAAGGATTCATTTGTGTTAATATTAGCTGAAATTACGTTGAAAAGTGTTTTTATCGTAAAAGTGCCCTAGAAGTGTTATTAAAAAAGTCTTAAAAACTTTTGGGAAGCATTTATCTTATTCATGAATTCTTGTAGGGGTTAGTAAAAGAGGCATTCGTCGCCGCGTTTATGTGTACAAGACGTGTTTTAAGATGGGTTTGGTAATTTTTGGTGTTAATTTATCCGCTCCTTTACCATAATAACCTACAATATTTAAGTTAATTTTAATTTTAAAACTGTCATCTATATATTAAAAATGCTTTGTTTTTATAAAAAAACTAATTATATGTCAGGGAGGAAATTAAGGTGAGGGAAACTCTGAGTAAGTCATCTTTAAATACAGTGAAACCGACCAATAACAATAGTGTTATCACTAATTGCTAATTGTAATAGATTCTCAACTTTGCACTTATAAAGAAAAATTTTTCAAACGCAGCTTTACTGCCCAAGTTTTTATCCAGGGCGGAACTAGTTTTTAACGTCTCATAGAATTTCATAAAAAAATGTACACTGTAAACTAAAATTACTTAAAAACAAAAAACAGAAATATTTGATGTAGAGTATATTTAGTTTTGAATAGATTATAAAATACGATTTGCTGGATAAAAAGTAAAAAATTATCCGAGGAAAAAGCCAGTCAGTCTTTGACATTACTCAAATTTTAAATTAATTTGGCGCTCTTCCCCACTTTTTACCTGCATCCAGAAGTGTGTTCTTTTAGTCGAAATTTTGGTACATCAGGTAGATTGACATCTTTAAGCAGAACATTCTTTCAAATTAGAATTTGACGTCACGCAAATACTGCCATATTGCCAAATCTATAAAAAAAAAATAGTAGGTACTTTGCTTATTATCTTATGTAGTGGTAGAAGTATTTTTTTTAAATATTCTTCTTCTTTGATTTTATGTAGATTTCGCTATTCATTATTTGAAAAAGGGGCTTTGAAAGAATTCCACATTGACACAATTTGCATCATTTGTGTATTATCTTTGCTGATTGTAGGACATCGGTTCTTTCTATGACAGAGAATTTTGAACCATTTCTTTATACGTTTTTATTTGCAGATATCCACTGATAAGATTGTTCCAGATTTAAAAAAAAAATTTTTCTTTTTTTTAATTTACCCATAATAGCGATTTTTTTTAACCGAAAACTGCAACCTTTGTATTTAGGATTATCTGCTAGCAGCCACCTCATCCTACTAGATAACCTGCGAAGGACAAGTTATAAATGGATTAGTAAGTAACTTACTTTATTTCATATGTTAACTCTAAACTATAGTGCTGAAAGAGAAGCGTGAGTCATTATTTCCTAAAAAGAGATAAGAAGACATTATATGTTGAAAAGAGATGAAGGTGGTTATGATGCTGTAAAAGAAAATAATCATACAGTAAGCACTCAGAGCCGTTTTGTTATGTTTAAGTTAGTTGGGCAGGGTTATAAATGAGCCTATTTCCTTGTATTGATTTGTGGTTGTAAATCAGTCTTCTATGGTTCTCGTAGAGAAGCTTTCTATTTTGTAACCATTTGAGCATATGAGGTGCTTTATATTTGGGAATTTCCACATTTCCATCGGCTAGGTTTTCCGAGTAATCCTCTATAATAGGGTTTGATATTGTTATCAATCCATCTAGGAATTTTATTGCGGCGCACATACGGGTATTTGAAAGATCTACGCGGCCAAAATTATTTTATTGTCTACATCAATTCTAAACGATATTACGAAATAAAAACAGCTTTCTATTATTGATGAAGACATATTTATTGACAAAAAATACATTTAAAAAAAATTATCTAACATTCTTCAGATATATGTCCATCTTCGCTCTCCGAAGAATGACCAGCAACATTAGGCTTCGCAGACACAAGTAGAGCAATTGTTTCTGGCAAAAAACAATTTAATCGTCTTCTTTTTACGCTCCTCATACTACTTAAGAGAGGGTCTGAACTTAAAAGTAGCCGATTGAAAATATCTCTGTTGCAATTTTCTCTGGAGAATTTTCGCGAGAAGTCTTGCCGGTATGACCGGAAATGTTTATTTCGCGCTTCCGCGGCCTCTTCTGAAAGCTGCCCAATAGGCAACAATGCATTTTTTATAATAGCTGCACCATGGATAAGAATTTTATGCATTGTTGGAGTCATTGGGTGCCAAGGGTACAGATGGACATACAAGCGAGCAGTATCTAGTGCGTATTTGTCGTATTTTTCCGGATCAATTATATGTACGCTCGAAATAGTTTCTAGTATGACTTTTAATCTATATATTAGGTCATAACTGATGCCCGTTATTTCGGAAGCCAATTTCGGGTCTTCAAAAAATCTCCTGCTAGTGTTGCCATCATTGGTATTGCCAAAATATGCCTTTGGTACATCCAACAACAAACCAGTTTCGTTGCGAAATTTGGCCTGGATTTCTAGTTACCTTTCCTTTTCGATATTTTTTTCCGTTTCGGTTTTCCTCTCTCTGTATTTTTTTACTGGTAACTTATAAGCCAAGTGGAGAATGCTTTCCAAAAGACGAATTCTGGCATGTAAAACTGAAAGCCCAAACTCGGTAGCCTCAAAACTGATATCTTTTTCAAAATCCAAACGGTTGAATTCCTTAGAAGTTGCACCACATATGTAGCATTCGCTTGTAGATTTCGTGCCAGTGGCAGCATTGCAGACCTTGCCATCTACCATTATCATGATGAAGACATGTTTAATTAAAAACTTCTTCCCATTTAAGTCAACCTCTGTTGCGTTTAGCGATTTCGCAGAATTTTTCACGTAATTAATTTCTTCTTCCGTAATCAGTGTTCTCTTTAACAAAACGGAATCTTATTGGTCGGCAATACCGCGGAGAAGAAGGTGTTGGGTTTTCCCATAGTATTTTTTCATCCTCATTACCAGAAAGTAATCGTAGAGGGACGAAGCAGCTCTGAAATATGTTCGCGTCTGAGTCGGCATCATTTTCGAATTTTTGCTTAAACTGAGATTGCTGAGATCCGTCACAACCCCATTTACAAATAATCTTCAGGGTATCTCGTTCTTGATCTTTCAATGGTATCAGGACCTCTTCTAGGAAGGTAGACAAACGCCTAATGGTAAGATCAACCAAAGGTTGTAAATCGGTTTCGGCGTAGGTACTCGTTACTCTGCATGATTTTTTGGGCGGGTAACATTCTTGCTTTGCTTTTTGTAACAGGCTATAACAAGGAAAGAATTTCTTGTTAGTATTTCTAATTACTTCGTATTGTCGACGAGTTAAATCAGCATCTACGAACATTGATAATGCTTGTGTTGGCGTAAGAGAGCAAGTTTCTTCTTTCCTTGATTTAGAAAATGCTCTTTTATATTTTGTTGCACGTGTCGGAGTACTAGTGATTTCTTTGAGAATATCGGAAGCATCTCGTTTTCCAGTTTTTCGCAACTCAACCTGAGCAGCATGAATGATAACTTCCTTTTTCAAAGTAGAACGAACCTCCTCAGTTTTTCTCCTTTTAGTTGTTTCACTTGACTCTCCAAATGACTTACGTGGTCGTCCTGGCCGATTTTGTGTAACCACAGGAATCTCAAACGTTCCTTCTAGCCATGATTAATTGCATTTGAGAAATATGTCTTCTTTCTTATGGGCTTTTGACCATCTTTGCCTAATTTGCGATTTGAAGTGTGAAAAATTGTGTTTCAAGCTTTCAATTTGGTTTTCCGTGTATCCTTCGCGGGACAAGAAATTTAATTTTTCTTCCAAATTAGACAAACTAAAATTCTGCATGCGGTCGAACAAGTATTTACGGGTCACAATTTTTACTCCCGAGATACCTTCTGAACCTAAAACAAAAAGACATTCTTTGAAAATGCTTTTAACTTCAATCATAATTTTTATACGTTTTAGTCCAAAAGAGTTCGAAGTATCGAAGTAATAATTATCCGCGCTTTTCCACGGCTAATATATTTATGATTTACTACTGAAAGCTTCAAACCTTCGACTTTATTAGGAATTACAGCAGGATCTAACTTGGAAGTATAAGAAATACATAAATAAACAAAAATAATAGCTTAAAATTTCTCCATAATACGTGTGATTTTCGAAACACTAAATCTAAACTTTAAAATGATAAAAATAATGTTAATCCTAATATAGTTAGTGAGTTATTACCTGCTGTATCAGTATCCATCACTTTTACTTCCGAGATGAAGGTAGAATAATAAATATTCACTATTAAAATTTGCTTTCACACGAATGCCGAGAACAGACACATATACCGAGTTCGACGATCGAATTTCGACTGAACGTAAACACGCGGCGCGTGCACAGAGGGAAGGCGGGAGGGGCTGGGTATTGTTCTCAGACTAGTGCACTAGCTCAGGTAGTTGTTTTTTTTTTAACCATTTCGAATTTAGTAAATTGACTTTTGGCCGCGTAGATCGTTCAAATACACGTATGTGCGGCGTTTAACATGAAGTTTACTATGCGCTTGACCTTGGTTTTTTCGTAGAGCTCCCATTTTGAGTTACTCATTTCTAATTTTTACCATTTTTGTTGCTTGTGGCTGGTAAGCAATGTTCTGTTTGTTGCATTTTCCTTTCAAATGGAAATGAAAACCAGATCGAAAGATTCTCGTTCGAGCGGGTTACAATTGATTGCATTCTGCAATTTCTTGAAAAAATTAATTTTTTAACAAAAATATTTAAGGGATTAAATTGTAATTATCGTCCTGCAGCTCAAATCTCAAAGGCTTCTACCTACAAAAATGTAATAATGAAAAAAAAGAAGCTCTCATTACTATTAATGTTTGTGGGTAGTGGTGCAGTCTTGTATTTATTATGAGTACATGCCAGCTCTGCTTGATTTCTCAGTTGATCCTGATATCTTCGACCCCTCCCAGAGCATTGCTTTGCATATTTTTCGTTATGCTTATCATAAACTCAAGCCGAGCAGCTCCGTTGAAAAGCTCGCCTAGAGGAAAATATCAACAAAATTGTACCTCTTGTTCTTTCTTTTACGCATTCAAATAACTCGATTAAGTGAAACTGAAAACATTCGTTTTGGCATTTGAAATAGTTTAATTTGAATCATACAATGAGCAAGCATATTTGCACAAGCACACTATTTGAGGCAAAAATAATAAAAAAAATTTCTTCTAGTAATACACTATGAATGTGAGGTGAGTCCTCAAGGAAATAATAACTCCATCAGTCCCTGATTCATTCTAGGATTTAGTTAATTCATTCCAATATCTCTTAGTTGATCCGACTTCTGCTAAAAGTTTTCTTTTGTAGGGCCAACAATTTTGCGTCATGTAGGGTTTTTAAAAACATTTCATAGTGCTTTTGTTTCTTTGCTATTTTTCCACAGCGAGCTTCACAGTTTCTTATTTATATAATGGGAAGTAAAAGATACTTTCTAGTAGTTCAAAAAATAATTTTTAATTTACATGACTTCCCTCACTTTGAAAATTGAGTTCTACAGCTTTAACATATTCTTTCGATATAGCATGCAACAAGGTATACTTGGTATCAACCATCTCTAAATTTCCGTCGTCTATTAGTAATAATAATAACAATAATATTTATTAGAATATTCATAGTTATTTAAACAAATCTATAATTTTTAGTTAATTTTTAGTGTTAATTACTTAGATTTAGAAGTTTTCCTTGAGATATTTTACAATTATAGTAGATTTAGAAGTTTTCCTTGAGATATTTTACAATTATAGTAGTATTTTACAATTATAATAGTACGTCCAAACATAGCTTAGGACAGATTGACGACCAAGCAAGAGTGGTAACACTTCATAATCATTTTTGCTTGGAGAAAATTGATTTATGATCAAACTCAATTAGGAAACATTGTTTACTTCGCTGTCGAAGCACGTGGTACTAACGCGTTCCTACTTAAACTAATCTTAAGTCTTACATCCGTGTTTATGGCTGGTATTTGTTATATTGATCCTCATCTTTTTTGTTCTTGATTCTTCGACCAGAACTTTAAACGGTTTTCTTGCTGAATAAATCGAATGCTTGGGCAATATCATCTACTCTAAATTAAACGTTTGTTTTTTATTTTTTATTACAGAAGAGAGTTAATATGGGCGATGCATCAGTTCCAATCACACTTTTACAAGCTTGAATAAACAATTACAAAATTTGTAAATGCCTATTGTTCCAATATTGACGGTACTGCCAGAAATATTAAAGCCAAATTATTCCAGTAATTAAAATTGATATTTGCTCGGTAATTATTTTTATATTTTTATTAGAACTCTTGTGTATTTATATTTAATCCCATTTTTTGTAGGGTCGTTTTGTTTTCGGGAACAGATTAACTCCCACAACTTTATCTATTTCTGTGGAGGAAGCACACCGTGTTTACAGTACAAAGGCAGCGAGCCTATTGGATGAGTTTGAAACTCTTAAGAAGAAGGGAACAACAAAATATTCGAATGAAGATAATGAATGGAATAAGATAAGTACAATTAATATTTAAATTTATTTAAAATTACAAGCCATAGAATAGCCTGACATATGTATGTATATAATATGGACTGACTACGTTCACAGAAATGCACTGCACTTCTCTATTTCTGACTCTTTCGGTCTAAGCACCAAGTACCTACCAACTGAGAGAGAACTGTAAACAACATGCAGAGTTGAAAGATTTATTTACCAATGATTTTTTTCAATGTCTATGTCTATGTCTTATGTCCACTAAAATCACAAATCACAATTAATTAAGTAATAACTACAATTATATCTCTCCATTCTTTTGTTATTTATGCGAATTCTTGATTCAGTGGCCGACGATACATTTTTGAACTCATAATGATGCAGATGCGTCATCATGAGCGCATCGCTGCATTTTCGAATTTAACAATACCTATATATATACCTGTGGCATCGATTAATGTTTTTTTTAAAAGAAAGATCGATGTTCTTTTTGAAACAATAATGAAATTCACTTTTTATTGTTAAATGGCTTAATTTAATGGCTTTAATTCTAACTTTAAATTAAAATTACTACATATCAAATTAAGTATGCAGAGAAAAAAATGAAATTAACAAATGCAATATACGCTACAATAATTAAAACAGCATAGTCTTTTACTTTGCTGCACAACAGCTGAAGAAACAGCAAAAACAGCGGCGATCGACGGCAGACTCCTAATATATATATATATATATATATTTGCGTACAAAGCGACGGGAGTGGATATCGGATAGAACATTTTCAGTATAGCGGTAGTCTATTGTCAGAAATTTTTTGCTGTTAAAATTTTATGCAGACGAAAATTTCTTTTATTGTATGTCAACATCGAGATCCCACATACGTATAGATTTAAATGACGATTGAAATTTTTATCATCAGCTTGTCCATCTAGATTGATGCACGTCGATTAAAGAAAAATTCATCAAGTTTAACGAAACTCACGCGTACGCGTTAATAAATTCCCTAATTATTTAAAGGTTTAAGAAGAGAAAGCCTAATTACTTATGTCAAAAAAGTTCTTACGTCGGTACCAACATTGAAAAAAATCATTGGTAAATAAATGAAGTAAAAACATTCATTTCGACCCACTTATTTAATTTACCATGTTTATATGCAGGGTTGAACTATGGTTAAACTCGGGTTAAGCTCCATATATTAAAAAAGAACATACTTAAATTAAGTTTAACTGTGCACAATCTGTGTTGTGTACATAACTTCTCGGACATGATAAAAGCCTATATGCTCTGTGTGGTAAAAGGAAATGACGGTACATATATAAAGCATACTAAAAAAATATAAATATGGCTATTTAACAATTCTACGTCATTCATTGCATACATATAATTAGATTTACTATACCTACATTACAATGAACATTGTCTAAAATATATTGAGTAAGATTTCTTTTAAAACGATTTATCACTCTTATCATTTTTCACTTTATCATTTTTTTTTTCTATCATGAGATGTGAATGAATGAATAAAACTGCTGTTTTCATACAGACTATACCAGGTGATCTACATTCAAACCGTGGTATACTCTAATTATTGTACTTCTTGATCCACCAGTAAAAATATTTTTTTTCTTTTTTTTTGTATACAGCACCTTTGTCTGCCCATAGCTGTCATACGTTACCCCGTCCACCTTTATTTGGACGATAATACTTACTATTAATAAGAGGCAGATGGGTTGTTCTTCCACCCTTTTGGCAAATCTGCCGCGGTCTTTGCTAAACTGCAGGATAGGCTTAAGTTAATATAATGTTTTGCACTCACCTATGGTGTCACATCTGGGCAATGAGCGTGCAGTGCACGACATTGCCCGCCGTTCATCTCAGTATTTAGAATCTTAAGGGTAACACGAGACTGACAATTTCAGTTTCGTAATTCTATATATATATTTTTTTTATAAAAATTTAAATAAGTATTTTTAATTTTTTTGGTTAACTTGTGTAATATGGGTGTGTAAGCTTAAATTGATAAATGTATTGAATTAAAATGGATAATTAGAAAATTTTCAAAGTTTATAAAGTTTGAAGAATACTATATGTAGACATGAAATATCTATATTTATGCATATAAATCTATATATGTACTTCACACTTTACTTGAACAGGACTAGATAAAAAAAATTTATCCACTTTTAAGGATCTAAAGTGAAAAACGTAGTTGGTGGTGAGAAACGCCGTCTTCAAACCTGTGAACCATACTTATGAGTTTCACCTGCACAGTGCACGCGTATCGATACATATCTGTTCACATTATTCGAAAAAGCAGATATTCTATATCTACCTACCTATATCTATTCACATGGATACGTACATATTATTTCAAAGCACGCCAACAAAACAACGATTTCAAAAAACCAAAATCCCCAGAACGTACTATCGTACTATGGAGCAATGTGTACGTGTGCCGAGGACGAAGCCCACAAGCGTCAGGCGATATAGGTCCACAAGGAACAACAGTTCTATATTCACGTACATATATACATATACATACCTTCATTCCATGGGATAATCTACAAAATATATAAAATAGAGTGCGCTATAGATATATCAATGGAGCGCGGACCACGTCAGTGCCGTTCTGAACAGAACTCACACTTTCCCTATTCACTTCACAATCACAATGCCATGCCATGCCAGGCCATGCGACTCATGCTATGCTTTTGGCCTTCCGCTCTTCACGCTCCCTGGAGTTGGTGATGTTCTGATCACTTCTGCCCATTACACCCATGAAAACTGTTCCCCATCTCCCACTGTGAACAATCAAAGCCACAACACCCACAGCGCAGCCGGTATACCTTCCCGTTGCTACTGCCAGAGATCTGCCAATTGCCAAAGAAAAGCTCGGGCGAACAAGGAAATCCGAATGTCTCCTTGTTGGCGCCGCAACGAGAAAATTTAACCTGTCGTGATTTTGTTTTGTAGTGAAAATTAGACTTGCTAGTGCTAGCTATAGTTTTATATAAATAATATACACAGGTTTTTATATATATGTATATATATACATATTTACATAAATTGACGAAGAGGTAAAGAGGGTTTTTTGGTGTGTGTCATTTAAACAATTTTTTTATGTTTTTTTTTTGCAGTCATGCAAAGGCTTATAATTTTATAACCAAATTATATATATGTATTTATACCCTTTTACCGTTAAAGAAAGTTTGATGAATATTTTATCGCATAATAGACAAAAATCTATTTGAAAAATGATATTTGAACGAATTCTGGTTCTCATAAACGGACACTTGTCCAAGAGATTTATATGTTTATACATATGAATAGTATAAACTATGACAGATTATTAGTCAATACATATACGTTAGAGATATCAATTAACAAAAGAGCAGTTATTTTAACCCAGGTAATCTTTCAAAGTCCCTGTACCCAGAAGTATACCATCGACATTATGTTATATAATTGAAACAACTTTATGCTTAATTTTTGCAGAATACTTCCTGCTTCCCAAATAGGTCAGAGAGAGATAGGGAGAGAAAGAAAAAGGGAAATCTGAGATTTATTGAGAGAATTGATTGCTGGAAAGGGAAAAGGTAGAGTTACGTGGAATTGTAAAAATTTTAATTACTACTATTAATTTGACGAATTTCAGATTAAGCTAATTATCCTTCTAATGATTAATTTAGACTAAAGAGTACTTGTAAGTGTATACCATAATTGGAAAGCAGTTAATAATTATTTATTTAGGCCAACGCAAAGTTAACATTAGTTTTTCTTTAAAGTTATATAAAAAACAAGTAAAAAAGCTAGAATTGGTCATTATCTAAACCATATATTCATTGATGACTTAGGAAGCTTAAAGAATTCAGAAATAAGGATTCTTTTTTTAAATACCATTGAATACAATAAATTTGATGAGAATCATTAAATATCTGACTTCAAAGCGACTTACTCATAATATGTATCTGTAAAATTCTGCGAAACGACTTAATATGTACACATATCTTCATCTCTTGTATGTTTTAAAGCTTAAAAATATACATAAATCTTAATAATTTGATCAATTAAAAAATTCCAACAAAACATCGAATTAAATAGAGTGCTTGTCTTAATCTGTAATGTTCATTTGGCTTTCCAAATAAGCACTGGCAAATTTTCTAGCCAACTTTGTTGTACTTCCCACCCCTACGAAAGATGTTTCGTCTACTATAACTTCCACAATTACATGGGGTGATGCCCCGAATGGCCTGCGCGCGAAACCTTTACCAATGAATTGCGCCCTGGGCCGCATCTATAAAAAAAAGAAAAAAATTATATTATTTAGGTTATTATGTTGACAGGGAAGTCTGTGCAAACCTCTGGTGTTGCACTGAAGTGCCATAGAAATGAACAAATAAAAAAAATAACACTTACAAAAAGTAACAGTGACGTCGGCTGCATCGCCCTCCAATTAGGCGGCAACTCATGCCGCTCAGACCAATTGGTCTGAGTTGCCTTATCCATTTCTGTATGAAAAAAATATACAGGGTAAGTTAATTAATTGCTAGCAGAACCAGACCAAATCGACATCTATTATTCGAAAACAGCTTAAATTGTAAATACTTTTTGTTTTATTTTTATTTTCTCATTAACTACATACATAGCTTTGTGTATATATATACATATATATAGGACACACTGGATACTATTAATGTGAGAAGTGTGAAGTTTAAGGTGAATGGTTTAAATGTAGAATGCTTTTTCCTTGAATAACTTCCAAACTAAGAAGTAATGAGTCATTTAAAAATCAGCAAAATGATGAGCATCATATAAGCACCTCACCATTAATAAAAATACCAAATCTCGGAATGGTTTCAGATTTTCGACTTGACTATATGCATCTCGTATGTTTAGGTATTATAAATAAAAAAAATTTATTGGAATGGATTGGGGGGAAAACGAAAGTAAGATTATCTAACTCAGCAATTAATTCTATTTCTTTACAAATAAAACAATTAGCTTCGTTCATTCCATTAGAATTCAGTAGAAAGCCTAGAAGTCTTAAAGAAATCAAACGTTGGAAGGCCACACAATTGAGGCCGTTTCTTCTGAATATTGGACCTATTGTGTTGCAGCAAGTAGTACCCTTGGCAGTTTATAAAAATTTTTTATTGTTACATCATGCCATATTCATGCTTGTACACCAAATATCTGAATTGAATTTAGCGGATAAAATTATTCGAAATTTCGTTAGTCATAGCATAGAGCTTTATGGAAAAGAATTTTGCTCCTATAATGTTCACAGCTTAATTCATTTTGTTGAAGATGTCAAAAGATTTGGACCTTTGGATGACTTTAGCTGCTTCACCTTCGAACATTTTCTGTATAAAATTAAAAATAAATTACGAACACCATCGAGACCATTTCTTGTATATGTGCACAACGACATAAAACTGAAAGGAATCTGCAATTAAGGCAAATATCGAGAGAAAACCGTAGAAAATGCAGTAAATTTATTCCTCAAGGAAAATTCCATCGAATCGCATGTCACCACAGCAACTAACAAAACAGGGAACTCAGATATAGAACGTCTTCTTAAATTTAATAAAGACAAAATGTGTAAAATTTTCTCTAAAGCAATAAATTTTGTACTTACAATTATTATTATTAGCTCCACTTTTTATAACGCACAGAAGGAAGACGTAACGGCAGCGTTGATGGCAGCTACAATGAAGATAAACCTTGTTAACACGCTCGAAAAAATTTCCTAAAAAAGGTAAAATTCAAATCTGCATAACCTACCTCACCTTACATTGTATTAAACTTCACAGACGAGAACATTTTAGGGTAGGACGGAGTTTGGCTTAGACGTGCCAAACAATAATGTTCCTTCGCGTAGTTCCTTATAAGATTACCGAAATTAATTGTGTGCGTGTTCAATTAAGTCACAGTTTTTTATACAAACAATTACTGTATCACAAATTCACAACACGTAATGATTATTAAATTATTATATTATCACCTCAAATCGCAAATAAACATCTATACAGCCGTCCAATGAGAAATTGCAGAAATATCTCAATTTTAAAATGGCCGGTTTGCTGTAGTATTGGTATGCTGCCAGTACTCCCGATCGAAACTTGGCATTTCGGCATTTTTCCTCCCCCCGAATACTTCTCGCCTGTAAAAAGTGCCAATATCCTCCCCTGTGTGGGCTATGGCATAATACAAATTTGTCTTCCCCGCAAAAAGCAGATACAAAGACAACAAGTATGACCGATTCGTTAGAAATTTTGTGTGTTTCTACATCATAAGTTGAAAATGTCAATTCCTGCGAATTTGTTTTGAGTTTTTCGTATGTTATTGACTCAAATACGACATATTACATATTAGTTTCTTCGTTTAAATCACTTCGGGAAAAGTAATTATGTGCTAGTGGGAAAGCAAACCAATTGACAGATAATTGGGCCGAAGGTATACAGAATATAAGTTGTTCCCATTACGAACCACGTTCCACTATTATGTGACGAAATATCGTGAAATGTATAGGAAAGTAGGTACAGATAACACATCTCTCTCTCTCCTCTCTCTGTCTTTCTTACTATATTAAAATGTATATACATTAGTCACACAATTACGTAACACGATATCAGCTGCAATGTGTCAAAATTTTAATGGGAATACCTTGATTCGGCTTGTTAATCTACTGTTGTTTTCGTTTGAACATCAGTTTCGCTCTAGAGGCAACCTAAGTGCCACTGACATATAATAAGAATGGACTGAGCCATCCTATCTAATTCCTATAGTTAAAAATTAATTGGAATGCATTGAAATTGACATAAAAATTCTAACAAATATATTGTTTATATACGTCTATCTCTTATAAGCTCAATTAAATTTGACAACAAATCTGCAGAAGAGCACATTTTTCAGTAATATTAAAAATTAATTTTTTGTTAATTAAAACAATTTTAACTTCATAAATAATTTTTATGTAATGAAATACAATTTTTCAACATATTTACTGTTTCTAATCGACAAATAATAATAAATTATGAATCGGTGTACAATTGTAAGCAATTATTATATTTCAGTGCTAACTGCTGTCAAAGCGTTCGCTTGAAGCAAAAATAACGTCATGGAGCTTGTAAGAGATAGACGTATATAAGCAATATATTTGTATCAATTTTTATGTCAATTCCATTGCATTCCAATCATTTTTCCTTCCATTTGGTTTTTTTGCAGAATTATTACAATACAATATGAATTAGTTGCTGTTATGGCAAGCTTCCTTCCTTCCCTAATGTAATACCTTTGTAATACCTTTTGTAATCATAACGACATTCAACATTCCATACTCCACTGTTCCGCTATTGATATGTATAATATACATACATATAGCACCTTCTTTTGCATTCTTTATGCATCTGCCTTTTGTAATCATAACAATAATAACAAATTGAAATAACCATACCAAATTTACCTGAACTAACGAATTGCGGTAAAATACCACGGATATAGTACTCACTGGGTTTATTGCAAGACGCCGTTCGTTATCCACATCTAACTAACTTTAATAGGCGATATTAGTTGACTTGTTTAATTATGACAAGTCTACGCGAGACGCGGTAACCAAGGCTTGTTGATAAGTTCACTACCAACAAAGTCCGAGCAAGGTAGAACCAGTACCCGCGGAGGATAATATTCCACAATGTACAAATATATTCTAGCCAATGCTTTGACATCGAACCTTCATCTGGTAGAATAAAATAATGTATTGATTACCTGTTCTTTCCGATTAATTTTCAAATTAAATTAAATAAAAACAGAGTCAATTACACCATGGCACTCTACTGCCGGGAACGGTGAAAGTTAACAACAGCTTTCAAATGCCGGGCCTTTGTACAGATAGAGATGCAAATTATAAGGTTTAAAGTCCTGCTAAGAAATCAGACTGCACTCTGTGTAATACCAGACAATAAAAGTGGCAGAAACGTAACCTACGTGTACACCCTTTACATTGAGGTAGCCAGAGTAATAAAAGATTTATTAGAAAAATGTTACTCTCTGCTTTTGAAGACTTGAAAAAATCAAGCAAATATGAAAAAAAAAATCAATCGGGAATGTAGTACTTTTAAAAATAATATAAATATCTCCAGCTTGAGGGAGCCATGTCTAAGGCCTAAAGGCAACGGTAGACATTTTGTCCTGAAGTTAAGCTGGTTCTGCCCTGTTGAACTAAACAAAAATTCATATCACGTATGACGGCATTTTACGCGCTGCTACTGTGACAGTTTTTATTTTTTACTTATATGCATGGATAACAAGCGGCCATATTCAAAGAAACCCATGTAATTGATCCTATTCTATCGCAGATTCTAGACATTGTTAAGGTATCTACCTTGAGAAAAAAAAAACTTTTAAACAACCACATTCTGCAAACAACACAAGTTGCAAGGCAACAAACAATTGAAGAATCGAATTTTCACAAAAGTACAATTGTTTAATTCAAGTCTTACCTACCTACCTAAACTGATTGTGATTTCTTTTATTCACATCGCCTTTTCTGTAATTTAAGTTGAAATTCATAATGTCTGGATGATCAAAATCTACCGAAATGATTTTTTCTGTTCCTTTGGAATGTATCATTGTCATCCATTTCTCTCTTTTGCCTTTGAACCTGATATTGTTGCTGCTGCTGATCTATAGCTGGAAAAGCGCTACTACTTCGCTCTGGCGTATGATACTACTACTACTGTGGACATTGTGTATTTATCTATGGTGAAAAAAACAAAAATAAAATAGACTCACCTGTGATGTAAAAATCTCATCCGAATTTTCCAATTGATATTATCTGCACCCTCCTTTAGTTAATATTATAAATATTCTCCAGATGTCCAGTTAGGTGTGACGCTCTTAATCGTCTTTGTTTTTTTAATTAGCATCGCTTATGCTGTGTGTATATAATCATCTGTAAATAAAATATTGCTATCATCATGTATCATCGGTATTAAAGTAATAAAAAAAAAATTTTTGATCGGAATACTCGTCATTTCTTTAAATATACAAAATCCATATAACCGTGTCTGACATCAGTTTCCTAACTTTTTGACATGTATTCACAGCACTATTGTGCCGTACTTCTGCTAAACATCAATCTCCCATCCCATTTGTAAAATGTCGTCTGGAAGAAATAGCAGCAGTATCCATTCTGAATGCATGTAATTGTAAATTTGAACTAACGAGTTGAGAGTAAATAGGTGAGATCCGTTCACTCACCACTTCAACACATCCAGAAGAGTTATGATGATTAAAATGGTAATTGAGATTGCGTTTCTCTAAGGACACCCCATAGAATCAGAAGAGATTTCATGCCTACAAGTTACTTGCGGTAAATCGTTCGTAGAAACTGCTTTTGCTTCAGAAAAAGTTACTAATTTTAGGATTGTTGTTACATTTTTCATATTTAAAGTTGTAATAGCTTCAAATTCTGTAAATTGCACGAACGTCTACACTTCACAACGTTTTCAACACTGGAAACCTACCTGCTGCGTAACTGCGACCACTTTAAAACTTATTACTGCTCTTTAAATTGCTTCAGAAAAAGTTACTAATTTTAGGATTGTTGTTACATTTTTCATATTTAAAGTTGTAATAGCTTCAATACAAATTTTTAAAGTTATTCAATTTATAAACAACTCAATAGCAAAACAAGCACATGCATGTTTTCAATTTTTAGAGATTAATTACTTTTTTTGGATATATGTAAGCATGACATTAAAAACAAAATAGCCATTGCAATATATCACTAAGTAACAATAAGCAAAGTATGCCACTGCCTGCATCCTCCCTCCCCTATTGAAATATATTTATTTAGTCTCAATAATTAAATGGTCTTTTGACTTTTGGTTGTCAATACAAATTAAGGGGCTCCAAAAGCAAGCGAACAATACAGAAATGGCACAAACAGAAATAATTTAATGTAACAAGAAAAATAATAAAAAATGTATGACCTTAATTACAATTTGCAACTTACCAATAAATATTAACTTATAATATCAGACCAATCTGATATTTTAAAAGCAAAAATTAAAGTAAAAAAAATAATTCTGCGGAGCTCACAATTTTATAAAACTTGCGCAGCCAGCCAGGAAGCCGATTGCACACACGCAAACCACAGCCACAAATGCGAAATTTGTCAAAGCCCCCAAATTTTGCATGATTGCTTGCCTTCAATTAATTCAATTAATGAGATTAAGATTGAATCTGGCTGTTAAATTTATTTAAGAATTCTACAAAAACAAAAATGCACAAAATCTCAAAAAACTCCAGGTAAAATTAAGTAAAAAACTCACTCACTCATTGCCAGTGTGTTAAGATGGTTCCCTGCAGCTGACATGATACCTTTCATCTGCATCTGAAGGTGTTGCATTCATATCTAACCGCTCGTTGATAAGTCAACTTTCCAAGAAGTTGATCAAGAGCTTTTTTTGCATCATCATAAGAAAATTAAATAAACGGAAAATAAAAAAAAAATTTTTTATTAAATTAAAGTAATAGAATGCTTACCGTTTTGAAACCGTATCGATAATCTCAAAGTTGGTTTTGAGCAATTTGTTGCAAACTGCGGCCGCTGTATTCCTACGGGCCATCTTTTTAGACGTCCCAAACCCCGTAAATTTTGTTTTCTCTAACACACAAGTATACTTAAATGGCGGTATACTATTGCCACAATCTGTTAGCCCGATTCCTGGGTACTTCTATAAAGCAGAACGTCATTTTTAAAACCATACACAATATTGAATGACGATACTTACACGTTGTAGGAGAACGACTGGATGCTGTTCTACTGCCATGTGTGGTGCGGGATTTTCTTTACATTTTTTCGGCGCGACTTGCTCAATCGGAGTATTATTGCAAGCTTTCCTACGGGCCATCTTTTTAGAAGGCGCAACCAATTTTGTCTCCTCATCAGCTTGTACTTGCGATATTTCTTCGATTATAGTAGTATTATTGAAGAAATTTTCCCCTGGATGCTGTTCTACTGCCATGTGTGGTGTGGGATTTTCTTTACAAGCTTTCCTACGGGCCATCTTTTTAGAAGGCGCAACCAATTTTGTTTCCTCATCAGCTTGTACTTGCGATATTTCTTCGATTATAGTAGTATTATTGAAGAAATTTTCCCCTGGATGCTGTTCTACTGCCATGTGTGGTGCGGGATTTTCTTTACATTTTTTCGGCGCGACTTGCTCAATCGGAGTATTATTGCAAGCTTTCCTACGGGCCATCTTTTTAGAAGGCGCAACCAATTTTGTCTCCTCATCAGCTTGTACTTGCGATATTTCTTCGATTATAGTAGTATTATTGAAGAAATTTTCCCCTGGATGCTGTTCTACTGCCATGTGTGGTGTGGGATTTTCTTTACAAGCTTTCCTACGGGCCATCTTTTTAGAAGGCGCAACCAATTTTGTCTCCTCATCAGCTTGTACTTGCGATATTTCTTCGATTATAGTAGTATTATTGAAGAAATTTTCCCCTGGATGCTGTTCTACTGCCATGTGTGGTGTGGGATTTTCTTTACAAGCTTTCCTACGGGCCATCTTTTTAGAAGGCGCAACCAATTTTGTCTCCTCATCAGCTTGTACTTGCGATATTTCTTCGATTATAGTAGTATTATTGAAGAAATTTTCCCCTGGATGCTGTTCTACTGCCATGTGTGGTGCGGGATTTTCTTTACATTTTTTCGGCGCGACTTGCTCAATCGGAGTATTATTGCAAGCTTTCCTACGGGCCATCTTTTTAGAAGGCGCAACCAATTTTGTCTCCTCATCAGCTTGTACTTGCGATATTTCTTCGATTATAGTAGTATTATTGAAGAAATTTTCCCCTGGATGCTGTTCTACTGCCATGTGTGGTGTGGGATTTTCTTTACAAGCTTTCCTACGGGCCATCTTTTTAGAAGGCGCAACCAATTTTGTTTCCTCATCAGCTTGTACTTGCGATATTTCTTCGATTATAGTAGTATTATTGAAGAAATTTTCCCCTGGATGCTGTTCTACTGCCATGTGTGGTGTGGGATTTTCTTTACAAGCTTTCCTACGGGCCATCTTTTTAGAAGGCGCAACCAATTTTGTTTCCTCATCAGCTTGTACTTGCGATATTTCTTCGATTATAGTAGTATTATTGAAGAAATTTTCCCCTGGATGCTGTTCTACTGCCATGTGTGGTGTGGGATTTTCTTTACAAGCTTTCCTACGGGCCATCTTTTTAGAAGGCGCAACCAATTTTGTTTCCTCATCAGCTTGTACTTGCGATATTTCTTCGATTATAGTAGTATTATTGAAGAAATTTTCCCCTGGATGCTGTTCTACTGCCATGTGTGGTGTGGGATTTTCTTTACAAGCTTTCCTACGGGCCATCTTTTTAGAAGGCGCAACCAATTTTGTTTCCTCATCAGCTTGTACTTGCGATATTTCTTCGATTATAGTAGTATTATTGAAGAAATTTTCCCCTGGATGCTGTTCTACTGCCATGTGTGGTGTGGAATTTTCTTTACAAGCTTTCCTACGGGCCATCTTTTTAGAAGGCGCAACCAATTTTGTTTCCTCATCAGCTTGTACTTGCGATATTTCTTCGATTATAGTAGTATTATTGAAGAAATTTTCCCCTGGATGCTGTTCTACTGCCATGTGTGGTGTGGAATTTTCTTTACAAGCTTTCCTACGGGCCATCTTTTTAGAAGGCGCAACCAATTTTGTTTCCTCATCAGCTTGTACTTGCGATATTTCTTCGATTATAGTAGTATTATTGAAGAAATTTTCCCCTGGATGCTGTTCTACTGCCATGTGTGGTGTGGAATTTTCTTTACAAGCTTTCCTACAGGCCATCTTTTTAGAAGGCGCAACCAATTTTGTTTCCTCATCAGCTTGTACTTGCGATATTTCTTCGATTATAGTAGTATTATTGAAGAAATTTTCCCCTGGATGCTGTTCTACTGCCATGTGTGGTGTGGGATTTTCTTTACAAGCTTTCCTACGGGCCATCTTTTTAGAAGGCGCAACCAATTTTGTTTCCTCATCAGCTTGTACTTGCGATATTTCTTCGATTATAGTAGTATTATTGAAGAAATTTTCCCCTGGATGCTGTTCTACTGCCATGTGTGGTGTGGGATTTTCTTTACAAGCTTTCCTACGGGCCATCTTTTTAGAAGGCGCAACCAATTTTGTTTCCTCATCAGCTTGTACTTGCGATATTTCTTCGATTATAGTAGTATTATTGAAGAAATTCTCCCCTGGATGCTGTTCTACTGCCATGTGTGGTGTGGAATTTTCTTTACAAGTTTTCCTACGGGCCATCTTTTTAGAAGGCGCAACCAATTTTGTTTCCTCATCAGCTTGTACTTGCGATATTTCTTCGATTATAGTAGTATTATTGAAGAAATTTTCCCCTGGATGCTGTTCTACTGCCATGTGTGGTGTGGAATTTTCTTTACAAGCTTTCCTACGGGCCATCTTTTTAGAAGGCGCAACCAATTTTGTTTCCTCATCAGCTTGTACTTGCGATATTTCTTCGATTATAGTAGTATTATTGAAGAAATTTTCCCCTGGATGCTGTTCTACTGCCATGTGTGGTGTGGGATTTTCTTTACAAGCTTTCCTACGGGCCATCTTTTTAGAAGGCGCAACCAATTTTGTTTACTCATCAGCTTGTACTTGCGATATTTCTTCGATTATAGTAGTATTATTGAAGAAATTTTTCCCTGGATGCTGTTCTACTGCCATGTGTGGTGTGGGATTTTCTTTACAAGCTTTCCTACGGGCCATCTTTTTAGAAGGCGCAACCAATTTTGTTTCCTCATCAGCTTGTACTTGCGATATTTCTTCGATTATAGTAGTATTATTGAAGAAATTTTCCCACGTCTCAGAATCAACTACGACTTCGATTATAGTAGTATTATTGAAGAAATTTTCCCACGTCTCAGAATCAACTACGACTTCTTCTACTAGCAGAGAAGTACACCAGTGTTCCATTATAAAACAATATCCTAAACTGAATTGAATAACAGTATTAATTTAACAATCATTTAAGTACACATACTCATTAGAATATTCTAAGTCTTGAAAGTTACTGATTACCCCAATTTTTATGTTCAATTATTATGATTAAGATAACTACATATATCACTTCCATTTGAGTAAATTTACTACTGATATACACAAACTATGTCAACTATCACTTATGAGAATAATCAAACTGATTATCATTACTAATATTTATCAGCATTTATGAAAATGTTTATGTAAACATGTAAGTTGACAAAACTGCCAATTATTAATGCAAGCTTAGCCTTTATGTTGATCATTACTAAAACGAATTTATACCTTATGATAACTTATGACCATTTATGTTTGCTTATGTAAAATCGTTTATGTAAAACTTAAGATTTATGATTATGTAACAATAGCTACACTGCTTCATTGTGCCTTATGTGAAGTTTGATTGTAAAACATTGTTGTGATTGGCGATGTTAAATTTCACCTTTGTGAATGGTCAAACAATTGTCAATTGACCATGGTTCGAGGTCGAATCCAATGCAGGATGGCCGAAGCTGTAAGGCATTATTGCCAACTATAACTGAACTAACGAATTGCGGTAAAATACCACGGATATAGTACTCACTGGGTTTATTGCAAGACGCCGTTCGTTATCCACATCTAACTAACTTTAATAGGCGATATTAGTTGACTTGTTTAATTATGACAAGTCTACGCGAGACGCGGTAACCAAGGCTTGTTGATAAGTTCACTACCAACAAAGTCCGAGCAAGGTAGAACCAGTACCCGCGGAGGATAATATTCCACAATGTACAAATATATTCTAGCCAATGCTTTGACATCGAACCTTCATCTGGTAGAATAAAATAATGTATTGATTACCTGTTCTTTCCGATTAATTTTCAAATTAAATTAAATAAAAACAGAGTCAATTACACCATGGCACTCTACTGCCGGGAACGGTGAAAGTTAACAACAGCTTTCAAATGCCGGGCCTTTGTACAGATAGAGATGCAAATTATAAGGTTTAAAGTCCTGCTAAGAAATCAGACTGCACTCTGTGTAATACCAGACAATAAAAGTGGCAGAAACGTAACCTACGTGTACACCCTTTACATTGAGGTAGCCAGAGTAATAAAAGATTTATTAGAAAAATGTTACTCTCTGCTTTTGAAGACTTGAAAAAATCAAGCAAATATGAAAAAAAAAATCAATCGGGAATGTAGTACTTTTAAAAATAATATAAATATCTCCAGCTTGAGGGAGCCATGTCTAAGGCCTAAAGGCAACGGTAGACATTTTGTCCTGAAGTTAAGCTGGTTCTGCCCTGTTGAACTAAACAAAAATTCATATCACGTATGACGGCATTTTACGCGCTGCTACTGTGACAGTTTTTATTTTTTACTTATATGCATGGATAACAAGCGGCCATATTCAAAGAAACCCATGTAATTGATCCTATTCTATCGCAGATTCTAGACATTGTTAAGGTATCTACCTTGAGAAAAAAAAAACTTTTAAACAACCACATTCTGCAAACAACACAAGTTGCAAGGCAACAAACAATTGAAGAATCGAATTTTCACAAAAGTACAATTGTTTAATTCAAGTCTTACCTACCTACCTAAACTGATTGTGATTTCTTTTATTCACATCGCCTTTTCTGTAATTTAAGTTGAAATTCATAATGTCTGGATGATCAAAATCTACCGAAATGATTTTTTCTGTTCCTTTGGAATGTATCATTGTCATCCATTTCTCTCTTTTGCCTTTGAACCTGATATTGTTGCTGCTGCTGATCTATAGCTGGAAAAGCGCTACTACTTCGCTCTGGCGTATGATACTACTACTACTGTGGACATTGTGTATTTATCTATGGTGAAAAAAACAAAAATAAAATAGACTCACCTGTGATGTAAAAATCTCATCCGAATTTTCCAATTGATATTATCTGCACCCTCCTTTAGTTAATATTATAAATATTCTCCAGATGTCCAGTTAGGTGTGACGCTCTTAATCGTCTTTGTTTTTTCAATTAGCATCGCTTATGCTGTGTGTATATAATCATCTGTAAATAAAATATTGCTATCATCATGTATCATCGCTATTAAAGTAATAAAAAAAAAATTTTTGATCGGAATACTCGTCATTTCTTTAAATATACAAAATCCATATAACCGTGTCTGACATCAGTTTCCTAACTTTTTGACATGTATTCACAGCACTATTGTGCCGTACTTCTGCTAAACATCAATCTCCCATCCCATTTGTAAAATGTCGTCTGGAAGAAATAGCAGCAGTATCCATTCTGAATGCATGTAATTGTAAATTTGAACTAACGAGTTGAGAGTAAATAGGTGAGATCCGTTCACTCACCACTTCAACACATCCAGAAGAGTTATGATGATTAAAATGGAAATTGAGATTGCGTTTCTCTAAGGACACCCCATAGAATCAGAAGAGATTTCATGCCTACAAGTTACTTGCGGTAAATCGTTCGTAGAAACTGCTTTTGCTTCAGAAAAAGTTACTAATTTTAGGATTGTTGTTACATTTTTCATATTTAAAGTTGTAATAGCTTCAAATTCTGTAAATTGCACGAACGTCTACACTTCACAACGTTTTCAACACTGGAAACCTACCTGCTGCGTAACTGCGACCACTTTAAAACTTATTACTGCTCTTTAAATTGCTTCAGAAAAAGTTACTAATTTTAGGATTGTTGTTACATTTTTCATATTTAAAGTTGTAATAGCTTCAATACAAATTTTTAAAGTTATTCAATTTATAAACAACTCAATAGCAAAACAAGCACATGCATGTTTTCAATTTTTAGAGATTAATTACTTTTTTTGGATATATGTAAGCATGACATTAAAAACAAAATAGCCATTGCAATATATCACTGAGTAACAAGAAGCAAAGTATGCCCTGGGATCCAGGATACAGAAGCCACTGCCTGCATCCTCCCTCCCCTATTGAAATATATTTATTTAGTCTCAATAATTAAATGGTCTTTTGACTTTTGGTTGTCAATACAAATTAAGGGGCTCCAAAAGCAAGCGAACAATACAGAAATGGCACAAACAGAAATAATTTAATGTAACAAGAAAAATAATAAAAAATGTATGACCTTAATTACAATTTGCAACTTACCAATAAATATTAACTTATAATATCAGACCAATCTGATATTTTAAAAGCAAAAATTAAAGTAAAAAAAATAATTCTGCGGAGCTCACAATTTTATAAAACTTGCGCAGCCAGCCAGGAAGCCGATTGCACACACGCAAACCACAGCCACAAATGCGAAATTTGTCAAAGCCCCCAAATTTTGCATGATTGCTTGCCTTCAATTAATTCAATTAATGAGATTAAGATTGAATCTGGCTGTTAAATTTATTTAAGAATTCTACAAAAACAAAAATGCACAAAATCTCAAAAAACTCCAGGTAAAATTAAGTAAAAAACTCACTCACTCACTGCCAGTGTGTTAAGATGGTTCCCTGCAGCTGACATGATACCTTTCATCTGCATCTGAAGGTGTTGCATTCATATCTAACCGCTCGTTGATAAGTCAACTTTCCAAGAAGTTGATCAAGAGCTTTTTTTGCATCATCATAAGAAAATTAAATAAACGGAAAATAAAAAAAAATTTTTTATTAAATTAAAGTAATAGAATGCTTACCGTTTTGAAACCGTATCGATAATCTCAAAGTTGGTTTTGAGCAATTTGTTGCAAACTGCGGCCGCTGTATTTCTACGGGCCATTTTTTTAGAACTCCCAAACCCCGTAAATTTTGTTTTCTCTAACACACAAGTATATTTAAATGGCGGTATACTATTGCCACAATCTGTTAGCTCGATTCCTGGGTACTTCTATAAAGCAGAACGTCATTTTTAAAACCATACACAATATTGAATGACGATACTTACACGTTGTAGGAGAACGACTGGATGCTGTTGGGTTGGTGTGGGATTTTCTTTACATATTTTCTTCGCGGGTACCTCAATCGGATTATTGCAAGCTTTCCTGTTTTTAGAAGGCGCAACCAATTCTGTTTCTTCGATTGGTGTGGGATTTTCTTTACATATTTTCTTCGCGGGTACCTCAATCGGATTATTGCAAGCTTTCCTGTTTTTAGAAGGCGCAACCAATTCTGTTTCTTCGATTGGTGTGGGATTTTCTTTACATATTTTCTTCGCGGGTACCTCAATCGGATTATTGCAAGCTTTCCTGTTTGTAGAAGGCGCAACCAATTCTGTTTCTTCGATTGGTGTGGGATTTTCTTTACATATTTTCTTCGCGGGTACCTCAATCGGATTATTGCAAGCTTTCCTGTTTTTAGAAGGCGCAACCAATTCTGTTTCTTCGATTGGTGTGGGATTTTCTTTACATATTTTCTTCGCGGGTACCTCAATCGGATTATTGCAAGCTTTCCTGTTTTTAGAAGGCGCAACCAATTCTGTTTCTTCGATTGGTGTGGGATTTTCTTTACATATTTTCTTCGCGGGTACCTCAATCGGATTATTGCAAGCTTTCCTGTTTTTAGAAGGCGCAACCAATTCTGTTTCTTCGATTGGTGTGGGATTTTCTTTACATATTTTCTTCGCGGGTACCTCAATCGGATTATTGCAAGCTTTCCTCTTTTTAGAAGGCGCAACCAATTCTGTTTCTTCGATTGGAGTGGGATTTTCTTTACATATTTTCTTCGCGGGTACCTCAATCGGATTATTGCAAGCTTTCCTCTTTTTAGAAGGCGCAACCAATTCTGTTTCTTGGATTTTAGTAGTATTGAAGAAATTTTCCCACGTCTCAGAATCAACTACGACTTCTTCTACTAGCAGAGAAGTACACCAGTGTTCCATTATAAAACAATATCCTAAACTGAATTGAATAACAGTATTAATTTAACAATCATTTAAGTACACATACTCATTAGAATATTCTAAGTCTTGAAAGTTACTGATTACCCCAATTTTTATGTTCAATTATTATGATTAAGATAACTACATATATCACTTCCATTTGAGTAAATTTACTACTGATATACACAAACTATGTCAACTATCACTTATGAGAATAATCAAACTGATTATCATTACTAATATTTATCAGCATTTATGAAAATGTTTATGTAAACATGTAAGTTGACAAAACTGCCAATTATTAATGCAAGCTTAGCCTTTATGTTGATCATTACTAAAACGAATTTATACCTTATGATAACTTATGACCATTTATGTTTGCTTATGTAAAATCGTTTATGTAAAACTTAAGATTTATGATTATGTAACAATAGCTACACTGCTTCATTGTGCCTTATGTGAAGTTTGATTGTAAAACATTGTTGTGATTGGCGATGTTAAATTTCACCTTTGTGAATGGTCAAACAATTGTCAATTGACCATGGTTCGAGGTCGAATCCAATGCAGGATGGCCGAAGCTGTAAGGCATTATTGCCAACTATAACTGAACTAACGAATTGCGGTAAAATACCACGGATATAGTACTCACTGGGTTTATTGCAAGACGCCGTTCGTTATCCACATCTAACTAACTTTAATAGGCGATATTAGTTGACTTGTTTAATTATGACAAGTCTACGCGAGACGCGGTAACCAAGGCTTGTTGATAAGTTCACTACCAACAAAGTCCGAGCAAGGTAGAACCAGTACCCGCGGAGGATAATATTCCACAATGTACAAATATATTCTAGCCAATGCTTTGACATCGAACCTTCATCTGGTAGAATAAAATAATGTATTGATTACCTGTTCTTTCCGATTAATTTTCAAATTAAATTAAATAAAAACAGAGTCAATTACACCATGGCACTCTACTGCCGGGAACGGTGAAAGTTAACAACAGCTTTCAAATGCCGGGCCTTTGTACAGATAGAGATGCAAATTATAAGGTTTAAAGTCCTGCTAAGAAATCAGACTGCACTCTGTGTAATACCAGACAATAAAAGTGGCAGAAACGTAACCTACGTGTACACCCTTTACATTGAGGTAGCCAGAGTAATAAAAGATTTATTAGAAAAATGTTACTCTCTGCTTTTGAAGACTTGAAAAAATCAAGCAAATATGAAAAAAAAAAATCAATCGGGAATGTAGTACTTTTAAAAATAATATAAATATCTCCAGCTTGAGGGAGCCATGTCTAAGGCCTAAAGGCAACGGTAGACATTTTGTCCTGAAGTTAAGCTGGTTCTGCCCTGTTGAACTAAACAAAAATTCATATCACGTATGACGGCATTTTACGCGCTGCTACTGTGACAGTTTTTATTTTTTACTTATATGCATGGATAACAAGCGGCCATATTCAAAGAAACCCATGTAATTGATCCTATTCTATCGCAGATTCTAGACATTGTTAAGGTATCTACCTTGAGAAAAAAAAAACTTTTAAACAACCACATTCTGCAAACAACACAAGTTGCAAGGCAACAAACAATTGAAGAATCGAATTTTCACAAAAGTACAATTGTTTAATTCAAGTCTTACCTACCTACCTAAACTGATTGTGATTTCTTTTATTCACATCGCCTTTTCTGTAATTTAAGTTGAAATTCATAATGTCTGGATGATCAAAATCTACCGAAATGATTTTTTCTGTTCCTTTGGAATGTATCATTGTCATCCATTTCTCTCTTTTGCCTTTGAACCTGATATTGTTGCTGCTGCTGATCTATAGCTGGAAAAGCGCTACTACTTCGCTCTGGCGTATGATACTACTACTACTGTGGACATTGTGTATTTATCTATGGTGAAAAAAACAAAAATAAAATAGACTCACCTGTGATGTAAAAATCTCATCCGAATTTTCCAATTGATATTATCTGCACCCTCCTTTAGTTAATATTATAAATATTCTCCAGATGTCCAGTTAGGTGTGACGCTCTTAATCGTCTTTGTTTTTTCAATTAGCATCGCTTATGCTGTGTGTATATAATCATCTGTAAATAAAATATTGCTATCATCATGTATCATCGCTATTAAAGTAATAAAAAAAAAATTTTTGATCGGAATACTCGTCATTTCTTTAAATATACAAAATCCATATAACCGTGTCTGACATCAGTTTCCTAACTTTTTGACATGTATTCACAGCACTATTGTGCCGTACTTCTGCTAAACATCAATCTCCCATCCCATTTGTAAAATGTCGTCTGGAAGAAATAGCAACAGTATCCATTCTAAATGCATGTAATTGTAAATTTGAACTAACGAGTTGAGAGTAAATAGGTGAGATCCGTTCACTCACCACTTCAACACATCCAGAAGAGTTATGATGATTAAAATGGTAATTGAGATTGCGTTTCTCTAAGGACACCCCATAGAATCAGAAGAGATTTCATGCCTACAAGTTACTTGCGGTAAATCGTTCGTAGAAACTGCTTTTGCTTCAGAAAAAGTTACTAATTTTAGGATTGTTGTTACATTTTTCATATTTAAAGTTGTAATAGCTTCAAATTCTGTAAATTGCACGAACGTCTACACTTCACAACGTTTTCAACACTGGAAACCTACCTGCTGCGTAACTGCGACCACTTTAAAACTTATTACTGCTCTTTAAATTGCTTCAGAAAAAGTTACTAATTTTAGGATTGTTGTTACATTTTTCATATTTAAAGTTGTAATAGCTTCAATACAAATTTTTAAAGTTATTCAATTTATAAACAACTCAATAGCAAAACAAGCACATGCATGTTTTCAATTTTTAGAGATTAATTACTTTTTTTGGATATATGTAAGCATGACATTAAAAACAAAATAGCCATTGCAATATATCACTGAGTAACAATAAGCAAAGTATGCCCTGGGATCCAGGATACAGAAGCCACTGCCTGCATCCTCCCTCCCCTATTGAAATATATTTATTTAGTCTCAATAATTAAATGGTCTTTTGACTTTTGGTTGTCAATACAAATTAAGGGGCTCCAAAAGCAAGCGAACAATACAGAAATGGCACAAACAGAAATAATTTAATGTAACAAGAAAAATAATAAAAAATGTATGACCTTAATTACAATTTGCAACTTACCAATAAATATTAACTTATAATATCAGACCAATCTGATATTTTAAAAGCAAAAATTAAAGTAAAAAAAATAATTCTGCGGAGCTCACAATTTTATAAAACTTGCGCAGCCAGCCAGGAAGCCGATTGCACACACGCAAACCACAGCCACAAATGCGAAATTTGTCAAAGCCCCCAAATTTTGCATGATTGCTTGCCTTCAATTAATTCAATTAATGATATTAAGATTGAATCTGGCTGTTAAATTTATTTAAGAATTCTACAAAAACAAAAATGCACAAAATCTCAAAAAACTCCAGGTAAAATTAAGTAAAAAACTCACTCACTCACTGCCAGTGTGTTAAGATGGTTCCCTGCAGCTGACATGATACCTTTCATCTGCATCTGAAGGTGTTGCATTCATATCTAACCGCTCGTTGATAAGTCAACTTTCCAAGAAGTTGATCAAGAGCTTTTTTTGCATCATCATAAGAAAATTAAATAAACGGAAAATAAAAAAAAATTTTTTATTAAATTAAAGTAATAGAATGCTTACCGTTTTGAAACCGTATCGATAATCTCAAAGTTGGTTTTGAGCAATTTGTTGCAAACTGCGGCCGCTGTATTCCTACGGGCCATCTTTTTAGACGTCCCAAACCCCGTAAATTTTGTTTTCTCTAACACACAAGTATACTTAAATGGCGGTATACTATTGCCACAATCTGTTAGCCCGATTCCTGGGTACTTCTATAAAGCAGAACGTCATTTTTAAAACCATACACAATATTGAATGACGATACTTACACGTTGTAGGAGAACGACTGGATGCTGTTCTACTGCCATGTGTGGTGCGGGATTTTCTTTACATTTTTTCGGCGCGACTTGCTCAATCGGAGTATTATTGCAAGCTTTCCTACGGGCCATCTTTTTAGAAGGCGCAACCAATTTTGTCTCCTCATCAGCTTGTACTTGCGATATTTCTTCGATTATAGTAGTATTATTGAAGAAATTTTCCCCTGGATGCTGTTCTACTGCCATGTGTGGTGTGGGATTTTCTTTACAAGCTTTCCTACGGGCCATCTTTTTAGAAGGCGCAACCAATTTTGTTTCCTCATCAGCTTGTACTTGCGATATTTCTTCGATTATAGTAGTATTATTGAAGAAATTTTCCCCTGGATGCTGTTCTACTGCCATGTGTGGTGTGGGATTTTCTTTACAAGCTTTCCTACGGGCCATCTTTTTAGAAGGCGCAACCAATTTTGTTTCCTCATCAGCTTGTACTTGCGATATTTCTTCGATTATAGTAGTATTATTGAAGAAATTTTCCCCTGGATGCTGTTCTACTGCCATGTGTGGTGTGGGATTTTCTTTACAAGCTTTCCTACGGGCCATCTTTTTAGAAGGCGCAACCAATTTTGTTTCCTCATCAGCTTGTACTTGCGATATTTCTTCGATTATAGTAGTATTATTGAAGAAATTTTCCCCTGGATGCTGTTCTACTGCCATGTGTGGTGTGGGATTTTCTTTACAAGCTTTCCTACGGGCCATCTTTTTAGAAGGCGCAACCAATTTTGTTTCCTCATCAGCTTGTACTTGCGATATTTCTTCGATTATAGTAGTATTATTGAAGAAATTTTCCCCTGGATGCTGTTCTACTGCCATGTGTGGTGTGGAATTTTCTTTACAAGCTTTCCTACGGGCCATCTTTTTAGAAGGCGCAACCAATTTTGTTTCCTCATCAGCTTGTACTTGCGATATTTCTTCGATTATAGTAGTATTATTGAAGAAATTTTCCCCTGGATGCTGTTCTACTGCCATGTGTGGCGTGGAATTTTCTTTACAAGCTTTCCTACGGGCCATCTTTTTAGAAGGCGCAACCAATTTTGTTTCCTCATCAGCTTGTACTTGCGATATTTCTTCGATTATAGTAGTATTATTGAAGAAATTTTCCCCTGGATGCTGTTCTACTGCCATGTGTGGTGTGGGATTTTCTTTACAAGCTTTCCTACGGGCCATCTTTTTAGAAGGCGCAACCAATTTTGTTTCCTCATCAGCTTGTACTTGCGATATTTCTTCGATTATAGTAGTATTATTGAAGAAATTTTCCCCTGGATGCTGTTCTACTGCCATGTGTGGTGTGGGATTTTCTTTACAAGCTTTCCTACGGGCCATCTTTTTAGAAGGCGCAACCAATTTTGTTTCCTCATCAGCTTGTACTTGCGATATTTCTTCGATTATAGTAGTATTATTGAAGAAATTCTCCCCTGGATGCTGTTCTACTGCCATGTGTGGTGTGGAATTTTCTTTACAAGCTTTCCTACGGGCCATCTTTTTAGAAGGCGCAACCAATTTTGTTTCCTCATCAGCTTGTACTTGCGATATTTCTTCGATTATAGTAGTATTATTGAAGAAATTTTCCCCTGGATGCTGTTCTACTGCCATGTGTGGTGTGGAATTTTCTTTACAAGCTTTCCTACGGGCCATCTTTTTAGAAGGCGCAACCAATTTTGTTTCCTCATCAGCTTGTACTTGCGATATTTCTTCGATTATAGTAGTATTATTGAAGAAATTTTCCCCTGGATGCTGTTCTACTGCCATGTGTGGCGTGGAATTTTCTTTACAAGCTTTCCTACGGGCCATCTTTTTAGAAGGCGCAACCAATTTTGTTTCCTCATCAGCTTGTACTTGCGATATTTCTTCGATTATAGTAGTATTATTGAAGAAATTTTCCCCTGGATGCTGTTCTACTGCCATGTGTGGTGTGGGATTTTCTTTACAAGCTTTCCTACGGGCCATCTTTTTAGAAGGCGCAACCAATTTTGTTTCCTCATCAGCTTGTACTTGCGATATTTCTTCGATTATAGTAGTATTATTGAAGAAATTTTCCCCTGGATGCTGTTCTACTGCCATGTGTGGTGTGGGATTTTCTTTACAAGCTTTCCTACGGGCCATCTTTTTAGAAGGCGCAACCAATTTTGTTTCCTCATCAGCTTGTACTTGCGATATTTCTTCGATTATAGTAGTATTATTGAAGAAATTTTCCCCTGGATGCTGTTCTACTGCCATGTGTGGTGTGGGATTTTCTTTACAAGCTTTCCTACGGGCCATCTTTTTAGAAGGCGCAACCAATTTTGTTTCCTCATCAGCTTGTACTTGCGATATTTCTTCGATTATAGTAGTATTATTGAAGAAATTCTCCCCTGGATGCTGTTCTACTGCCATGTGTGGTGTGGAATTTTCTTTACAAGCTTTCCTACGGGCCATCTTTTTAGAAGGCGCAACCAATTTTGTTTCCTCATCAGCTTGTACTTGCGATATTTCTTCGATTATAGTAGTATTATTGAAGAAATTTTCCCCTGGATGCTGTTCTACTGCCATGTGTGGTGTGGAATTTTCTTTACAAGCTTTCCTACGGGCCATCTTTTTAGAAGGCGCAACCAATTTTGTTTCCTCATCAGCTTGTACTTGCGATATTTCTTCGATTATAGTAGTATTATTGAAGAAATTTTCCCCTGGATGCTGTTCTACTGCCATGTGTGGTGTGGGATTTTCTTTACAAGCTTTCCTACGGACCATCTTTTTAGAAGGCGCAACCAATTTTGTTTCCTCATCAGCTTGTACTTGCGATATTTCTTCGATTATAGTAGTATTATTGAAGAAATTTTCCCACGTCTCAGAATCAACTACGACTTCGATTATAGTAGTATTATTGAAGAAATTTTCCCACGTCTCAGAATCAACTACGACTTCTTCTACTAGCAGAGAAGTACACCAGTGTTCCATTATAAAACAATATCCTAAACTGAATTGAATAACAGTATTAATTTAACAATCATTTAAGTACACATACTCATTAGAATATTCTAAGTCTTGAAAGTTACTGATTACCCCAATTTTTATGTTCAATTATTATGATTAAGATAACTACATATATCACTTCCATTTGAGTAAATTTACTACTGATATACACAAACTATGTCAACTATCACTTATGAGAATAATCAAACTGATTATCATTACTAATATTTATCAGCATTTATGAAAATGTTTATGTAAACATGTAAGTTGACAAAACTGCCAATTATTAATGCAAGCTTAGCCTTTATGTTGATCATTACTAAAACGAATTTATACCTTATGATAACTTATGACCATTTATGTTTGCTTATGTAAAATCGTTTATGTAAAACTTAAGATTTATGATTATGTAACAATAGCTACACTGCTTCATTGTGCCTTATGTGAAGTTTGATTGTAAAACATTGTTGTGATTGGCGATGTTAAATTTCACCTTTGTGAATGGTCAAACAATTGTCAATTGACCATGGTTCGAGGTCGAATCCAATGCAGGATGGCCGAAGCTGTAAGGCATTATTGCCAACTATAACTGAACTAACGAATTGCGGTAAAATACCACGGATATAGTACTCACTGGGTTTATTGCAAGACGCCGTTCGTTATCCACATCTAACTAACTTTAATAGGCGATATTAGTTGACTTGTTTAATTATGACAAGTCTACGCGAGACGCGGTAACCAAGGCTTGTTGATAAGTTCACTACCAACAAAGTCCGAGCAAGGTAGAACCAGTACCCGCGGAGGATAATATTCCACAATGTACAAATATATTCTAGCCAATGCTTTGACATCGAACCTTCATCTGGTAGAATAAAATAATGTATTGATTACCTGTTCTTTCCGATTAATTTTCAAATTAAATTAAATAAAAACAGAGTCAATTACACCATGGCACTCTACTGCCGGGAACGGTGAAAGTTAACAACAGCTTTCAAATGCCGGGCCTTTGTACAGATAGAGATGCAAATTATAAGGTTTAAAGTCCTGCTAAGAAATCAGACTGCACTCTGTGTAATACCAGACAATAAAAGTGGCAGAAACGTAACCTACGTGTACACCCTTTACATTGAGGTAGCCAGAGTAATAAAAGATTTATTAGAAAAATGTTACTCTCTGCTTTTGAAGACTTGAAAAAATCAAGCAAATATGAAAAAAAAAAATCAATCGGGAATGTAGTACTTTTAAAAATAATATAAATATCTCCAGCTTGAGGGAGCCATGTCTAAGGCCTAAAGGCAACGGTAGACATTTTGTCCTGAAGTTAAGCTGGTTCTGCCCTGTTGAACTAAACAAAAATTCATATCACGTATGACGGCATTTTACGCGCTGCTACTGTGACAGTTTTTATTTTTTACTTATATGCATGGATAACAAGCGGCCATATTCAAAGAAACCCATGTAATTGATCCTATTCTATCGCAGATTCTAGACATTGTTAAGGTATCTACCTTGAGAAAAAAAAAACTTTTAAACAACCACATTCTGCAAACAACACAAGTTGCAAGGCAACAAACAATTGAAGAATCGAATTTTCACAAAAGTACAATTGTTTAATTCAAGTCTTACCTACCTACCTAAACTGATTGTGATTTCTTTTATTCACATCGCCTTTTCTGTAATTTAAGTTGAAATTCATAATGTCTGGATGATCAAAATCTACCGAAATGATTTTTTCTGTTCCTTTGGAATGTATCATTGTCATCCATTTCTCTCTTTTGCCTTTGAACCTGATATTGTTGCTGCTGCTGATCTATAGCTGGAAAAGCGCTACTACTTCGCTCTGGCGTATGATACTACTACTACTGTGGACATTGTGTATTTATCTATGGTGAAAAAAACAAAAATAAAATAGACTCACCTGTGATGTAAAAATCTCATCCGAATTTTCCAATTGATATTATCTGCACCCTCCTTTAGTTAATATTATAAATATTCTCCAGATGTCCAGTTAGGTGTGACGCTCTTAATCGTCTTTGTTTTTTCAATTAGCATCGCTTATGCTGTGTGTATATAATCATCTGTAAATAAAATATTGCTATCATCATGTATCATCGCTATTAAAGTAATAAAAAAAAAATTTTTGATCGGAATACTCGTCATTTCTTTAAATATACAAAATCCATATAACCGTGTCTGACATCAGTTTCCTAACTTTTTGACATGTATTCACAGCACTATTGTGCCGTACTTCTGCTAAACATCAATCTCCCATCCCATTTGTAAAATGTCGTCTGGAAGAAATAGCAACAGTATCCATTCTAAATGCATGTAATTGTAAATTTGAACTAACGAGTTGAGAGTAAATAGGTGAGATCCGTTCACTCACCACTTCAACACATCCAGAAGAGTTATGATGATTAAAATGGTAATTGAGATTGCGTTTCTCTAAGGACACCCCATAGAATCAGAAGAGATTTCATGCCTACAAGTTACTTGCGGTAAATCGTTCGTAGAAACTGCTTTTGCTTCAGAAAAAGTTACTAATTTTAGGATTGTTGTTACATTTTTCATATTTAAAGTTGTAATAGCTTCAAATTCTGTAAATTGCACGAACGTCTACACTTCACAACGTTTTCAACACTGGAAACCTACCTGCTGCGTAACTGCGACCACTTTAAAACTTATTACTGCTCTTTAAATTGCTTCAGAAAAAGTTACTAATTTTAGGATTGTTGTTACATTTTTCATATTTAAAGTTGTAATAGCTTCAATACAAATTTTTAAAGTTATTCAATTTATAAACAACTCAATAGCAAAACAAGCACATGCATGTTTTCAATTTTTAGAGATTAATTACTTTTTTTGGATATATGTAAGCATGACATTAAAAACAAAATAGCCATTGCAATATATCACTGAGTAACAATAAGCAAAGTATGCCCTGGGATCCAGGATACAGAAGCCACTGCCTGCATCCTCCCTCCCCTATTGAAATATATTTATTTAGTCTCAATAATTAAATGGTCTTTTGACTTTTGGTTGTCAATACAAATTAAGGGGCTCCAAAAGCAAGCGAACAATACAGAAATGGCACAAACAGAAATAATTTAATGTAACAAGAAAAATAATAAAAAATGTATGACCTTAATTACAATTTGCAACTTACCAATAAATATTAACTTATAATATCAGACCAATCTGATATTTTAAAAGCAAAAATTAAAGTAAAAAAAATAATTCTGCGGAGCTCACAATTTTATAAAACTTGCGCAGCCAGCCAGGAAGCCGATTGCACACACGCAAACCACAGCCACAAATGCGAAATTTGTCAAAGTCCCCAAATTTTGCATGATTGCTTGCCTTCAATTAATTCAATTAATGAGATTAAGATTGAATCTGGCTGTTAAATTTATTTAAGAATTCTACAAAAACAAAAATGCACAAAATCTCAAAAAACTCCAGGTAAAATTAAGTAAAAAACTCACTCACTCACTGCCAGTGTGTTAAGATGGTTCCCTGCAGCTGACATGATACCTTTCATCTGCATCTGAAGGTGTTGCATTCATATCTAACCGCTCGTTGATAAGTCAACTTTCCAAGAAGTTGATCAAGAGCTTTTTTTGCATCATCATAAGAAAATTAAATAAACGGAAAATAAAAAAAAATTTTTTATTAAATTAAAGTAATAGAATGCTTACCGTTTTGAAACCGTATCGATAATCTCAAAGTTGGTTTTGAGCAATTTGTTGCAAACTGCGGCCGCTGTATTTCTACGGGCCATTTTTTTAGAACTCCCAAACCCCGTAAATTTTGTTTTCTCTAACACACAAGTATATTTAAATGGCGGTATACTATTGCCACAATCTGTTAGCTCGATTCCTGGGTACTTCTATAAAGCAGAACGTCATTTTTAAAACCATACACAATATTGAATGACGATACTTACACGTTGTAGGAGAACGACTGGATGCTGTTGGGTTGGTGTGGGATTTTCTTTACATATTTTCTTCGCGGGTACCTCAATCGGATTATTGCAAGCTTTCCTGTTTTTAGAAGGCGCAACCAATTCTGTTTCTTCGATTGGTGTGGGATTTTCTTTACATATTTTCTTCGCGGGTACCTCAATCGGATTATTGCAAGCTTTCCTGTTTTTAGAAGGCGCAACCAATTCTGTTTCTTCGATTGGTGTGGGATTTTCTTTACATATTTTCTTCGCGGGTACCTCAATCGGATTATTGCAAGCTTTCCTGTTTTTAGAAGGCGCAACCAATTCTGTTTCTTCGATTGGTGTGGGATTTTCTTTACATATTTTCTTCGCGGGTACCTCAATCGGATTATTGCAAGCTTTCCTGTTTTTAGAAGGCGCAACCAATTCTGTTTCTTCGATTGGTGTGGGATTTTCTTTACATATTTTCTTCGCGGGTACCTCAATCGGATTATTGCAAGCTTTCCTGTTTTTAGAAGGCGCAACCAATTCTGTTTCTTCGATTGGTGTGGGATTTTCTTTACATATTTTCTTCGCGGGTACCTCAATCGGATTATTGCAAGCTTTCCTGTTTTTAGAAGGCGCAACCAATTCTGTTTCTTCGATTGGTGTGGGATTTTCTTTACATATTTTCTTCGCGGGTACCTCAATCGGATTATTGCAAGCTTTCCTCTTTTTAGAAGGCGCAACCAATTCTGTTTCTTCGATTGGAGTGGGATTTTCTTTACATATTTTCTTCGCGGGTACCTCAATCGGATTATTGCAAGCTTTCCTCTTTTTAGAAGGCGCAACCAATTCTGTTTCTTGGATTTTAGTAGTATTGAAGAAATTTTCCCACGTCTCAGAATCAACTACGACTTCTTCTACTAGCAGAGAAGTACACCAGTGTTCCATTATAAAACAATATCCTAAACTGAATTGAATAACAGTATTAATTTAACAATCATTTAAGTACACATACTCATTAGAATATTCTAAGTCTTGAAAGTTACTGATTACCCCAATTTTTATGTTCAATTATTATGATTAAGATAACTACATATATCACTTCCATTTGAGTAAATTTACTACTGATATACACAAACTATGTCAACTATCACTTATGAGAATAATCAAACTGATTATCATTACTAATATTTATCAGCATTTATGAAAATGTTTATGTAAACATGTAAGTTGACAAAACTGCCAATTATTAATGCAAGCTTAGCCTTTATGTTGATCATTACTAAAACGAATTTATACCTTATGATAACTTATGACCATTTATGTTTGCTTATGTAAAATCGTTTATGTAAAACTTAAGATTTATGATTATGTAACAATAGCTACACTGCTTCATTGTGCCTTATGTGAAGTTTGATTGTAAAACATTGTTGTGATTGGCGATGTTAAATTTCACCTTTGTGAATGGTCAAACAATTGTCAATTGACCATGGTTCGAGGTCGAATCCAATGCAGGATGGCCGAAGCTGTAAGGCATTATTGCCAACTATAACTGAACTAACGAATTGCGGTAAAATACCACGGATATAGTACTCACTGGGTTTATTGCAAGACGCCGTTCGTTATCCACATCTAACTAACTTTAATAGGCGATATTAGTTGACTTGTTTAATTATGACAAGTCTACGCGAGACGCGGTAACCAAGGCTTGTTGATAAGTTCACTACCAACAAAGTCCGAGCAAGGTAGAACCAGTACCCGCGGAGGATAATATTCCACAATGTACAAATATATTCTAGCCAATGCTTTGACATCGAACCTTCATCTGGTAGAATAAAATAATGTATTGATTACCTGTTCTTTCCGATTAATTTTCAAATTAAATTAAATAAAAACAGAGTCAATTACACCATGGCACTCTACTGCCGGGAACGGTGAAAGTTAACAACAGCTTTCAAATGCCGGGCCTTTGTACAGATAGAGATGCAAATTATAAGGTTTAAAGTCCTGCTAAGAAATCAGACTGCACTCTGTGTAATACCAGACAATAAAAGTGGCAGAAACGTAACCTACGTGTACACCCTTTACATTGAGGTAGCCAGAGTAATAAAAGATTTATTAGAAAAATGTTACTCTCTGCTTTTGAAGACTTGAAAAAATCAAGCAAATATGAAAAAAAAAAATCAATCGGGAATGTAGTACTTTTAAAAATAATATAAATATCTCCAGCTTGAGGGAGCCATGTCTAAGGCCTAAAGGCAACGGTAGACATTTTGTCCTGAAGTTAAGCTGGTTCTGCCCTGTTGAACTAAACAAAAATTCATATCACGTATGACGGCATTTTACGCGCTGCTACTGTGACAGTTTTTATTTTTTACTTATATGCATGGATAACAAGCGGCCATATTCAAAGAAACCCATGTAATTGATCCTATTCTATCGCAGATTCTAGACATTGTTAAGGTATCTACCTTGAGAAAAAAAAAACTTTTAAACAACCACATTCTGCAAACAACACAAGTTGCAAGGCAACAAACAATTGAAGAATCGAATTTTCACAAAAGTACAATTGTTTAATTCAAGTCTTACCTACCTACCTAAACTGATTGTGATTTCTTTTATTCACATCGCCTTTTCTGTAATTTAAGTTGAAATTCATAATGTCTGGATGATCAAAATCTACCGAAATGATTTTTTCTGTTCCTTTGGAATGTATCATTGTCATCCATTTCTCTCTTTTGCCTTTGAACCTGATATTGTTGCTGCTGCTGATCTATAGCTGGAAAAGCGCTACTACTTCGCTCTGGCGTATGATACTACTACTACTGTGGACATTGTGTATTTATCTATGGTGAAAAAAACAAAAATAAAATAGACTCACCTGTGATGTAAAAATCTCATCCGAATTTTCCAATTGATATTATCTGCACCCTCCTTTAGTTAATATTATAAATATTCTCCAGATGTCCAGTTAGGTGTGACGCTCTTAATCGTCTTTGTTTTTTCAATTAGCATCGCTTATGCTGTGTGTATATAATCATCTGTAAATAAAATATTGCTATCATCATGTATCATCGGTATTAAAGTAATAAAAAAAAAATTTTTGATCGGAATACTCGTCATTTCTTTAAATATACAAAATCCATATAACCGTGTCTGACATCAGTTTCCTAACTTTTTGACATGTATTCACAGCACTATTGTGCCGTACTTCTGCTAAACATCAATCTCCCATCCCATTTGTAAAATGTCGTCTGGAAGAAATAGCAGCAGTATCCATTCTGAATGCATGTAATTGTAAATTTGAACTAACGAGTTGAGAGTAAATAGGTGAGATCCGTTCACTCACCACTTCAACACATCCAGAAGAGTTATGATGATTAAAATGGAAATTGAGATTGCGTTTCTCTAAGGACACCCCATAGAATCAGAAGAGATTTCATGCCTACAAGTTACTTGCGGTAAATCGTTCGTAGAAACTGCTTTTGCTTCAGAAAAAGTTACTAATTTTAGGATTGTTGTTACATTTTTCATATTTAAAGTTGTAATAGCTTCAAATTCTGTAAATTGCACGAACGTCTACACTTCACAACGTTTTCAACACTGGAAACCTACCTGCTGCGTAACTGCGACCACTTTAAAACTTATTACTGCTCTTTAAATTGCTTCAGAAAAAGTTACTAATTTTAGGATTGTTGTTACATTTTTCATATTTAAAGTTGTAATAGCTTCAATACAAATTTTTAAAGTTATTCAATTTATAAACAACTCAATAGCAAAACAAGCACATGCATGTTTTCAATTTTTAGAGATTAATTACTTTTTTTGGATATATGTAAGCATGACATTAAAAACAAAATAGCCATTGCAATATATCACTGAGTAACAATAAGCAAAGTATGCCCTGGGATCCAGGATACAGAAGCCACTGCCTGCATCCTCCCTCCCCTATTGAAATATATTTATTTAGTCTCAATAATTAAATGGTCTTTTGACTTTTGGTTGTCAATACAAATTAAGGGGCTCCAAAAGCAAGCGAACAATACAGAAATGGCACAAACAGAAATAATTTAATGTAACAAGAAAAATAATAAAAAATGTATGACCTTAATTACAATTTGCAACTTACCAATAAATATTAACTTATAATATCAGACCAATCTGATATTTTAAAAGCAAAAATTAAAGTAAAAAAAATAATTCTGCGGAGCTCACAATTTTATAAAACTTGCGCAGCCAGCCAGGAAGCCGATTGCACACACGCAAACCACAGCCACAAATGCGAAATTTGTCAAAGCCCCCAAATTTTGCATGATTGCTTGCCTTCAATTAATTCAATTAATGAGATTAAGATTGAATCTGGCTGTTAAATTTATTTAAGAATTCTACAAAAACAAAAATGCACAAAATCTCAAAAAACTCCAGGTAAAATTAAGTAAAAAACTCACTCACTCACTGCCAGTGTGTTAAGATGGTTCCCTGCAGCTGACATGATACCTTAAGTGATTGTTAAGCTGAAATTTTCTTATAAATGTTTTACTACATCCCTTGCAACTGTGTAGCCTTTCTCCGGTGTGTCAATATTTAATTCTTTTTCCAACTGGCTATATTAAATTCGAATTATAAAAACATGAATTAAGGAAATTGAAATTATGCATTTTAATCGATTAGTAAAGCTTACAACATTTTGTTCACTTCAAAAATGATAAAAAAATGATAAACATAATCCGTGTGGCCAAATGAACCAGAGATGGACTTCTGAGGTGTACATTGAAGAGTTCTTCGAATTATAAAATTATGAAATTGATCAAAATCATTGATCACAGTTCTAGAAAGAAAACACCTTTATTTATTTTCAAAACATCTTCATGATTACGGAATAGAGGAATTTAAAAAAATACAAAAACAGAAGCGCTAAGATGGCATTGCCAAGAGCTGTCCTATTAATTTATTAGTTTTAAATATAACATAGATACCACAATTGAAATTCAGCTGCCACAGAACAATATGTAAAACATATAGGGAAAATGCTTTTAAATTTTTAGACTAGCTATTTACTTAATTACCGAGAACTCATGAAGAATCAAATCCATTCATTTTAATTTCTAGTTCTGCGAAAAGAATTTTAAAAATTGGACAAGAATGGTTATATAGGGCGTATATCGCCTACCGGTACATTGTATTTACTGTTTTACAGACAATTTGACCACGAAATACCACAAAAGCGAAAAGAACGTAATATTGCCTATCATTATCTACCTTTTTTTCTTCAGCAGAAAACACTTGTATTGCGAGTGATTGTAAGACTTTTATATATTACATCGTATTTTTTACACTTAAAAACACACAGTTAGAAGAACTTTACTAGCAGAGAAAATTTGTCAGAAAATTATTGAATTTCCCAAATGATAAAGGACAAAGAATTGCCGTGCCTGCACTTTTAAACAAAGAAATAAAGAAAAAACTGTAACTCTGGCTTCAGTACATACAGACACAAACATTCAGACAGAAATTAAGTTCACAACACGTTTTCTTCTTCTTCTTTTACTGAATTTCAGTTAATACTAGTAGGTATACTAAACAAAGGCATAATCATATAATTACCAAACTGTACGGGTTCATCGGGTACAATACCTAATTATTTTAAGCAATAAAATAAAATCATAATATATATATAGTTATCAATAAATTCACTCAAACATTTCTTAGTTGCATAATCAATAGCACCTGTCATTTTGATTTGAATTGAACACACGAACTATTTAAAACAAACTGATGTCGAGTTAAGAAGCAGTAGAGCAAAATTAGAAACTGTTTTGTGTTTTTTAAAATCAAACAAGTAATTTCATATTTTCATAATTTTAATAAATATGCATAACTCACGAATAATTGCCAATCACCACTACACAAAAATGGTAGTCAGACTATTTTGATAAACGCTTTTATACGAATGTGTTTCCAAAACCGCATCTAATAATATATAACTACTTATAAGTAATATCATAATTATTCTTTTAAGAGCCAATCCTGAGTCTCATTCCATAGCTTCTTTAAAATTAATCAAGACGCAAGGAATTTCTTTTCTCATTTATACCGGTCTTAGAATGTACTGACAGGTTTCAATTCATCTCAATTCATCACGGATCATCCATATTTTTTCTTAATTTTTTTAGAATAAATTTGAAGATGATCGAGTTAAATGTTAAATCCTTTTTAGTGTTGGTTGGAGTACAAATTTCTCCAAAATCCTTCAAATCGAACATATCTGAGTATTCCTCTTGTTGGTCTGCTCAGCTCACTACTTTTTACAATACATCACTTTATGGTACTTGTTGATATACAGTCATTGATATTTGATAATATATGAAAATAAAATAGTATAATTGTATTTCTGTACCTGGTTGGTGTAAAAATACACAAAAAAACCAGGCCGGAACATAAAAATGTCAGTCGGTGTCATTGGGTTAATTCGGCGACGACATTGCCGTGTCGGTATCATTGTATTTATATTCGGGTGGTGTACATATGAGTTGTGGGTAAAATTTTAAGTTCAGGAAAGAAGACTTTTTTGCGGTAAATGTTACGATAGTTGTCGCAATTCATGATGAAATCCGGGTTGGGTTATTGTTAGTAAAGTTCCGCATAACTAAAGGCTTAAAGTTGAGAAAAGCGCAACAAGATGTGTGTTTTACATTTCCTTATTATAAGCATTGTAGTGATAATAAAAAAAAAATGATTTGCCTAGCTTACTTATAACCACGGATTCTCTGGATTTCTACTGTGAGTTATATATATTTTTATTTTTCATATACATCCGGGATATCCGTATCATACATAGGTACTAAACTAGTACCAAGAACTAGATGTCGCATGGCATACTAGAGCAGAGTATAGGAGAGGAAATGACGTAGAAACGCTGTGTGATTGTCAGAATTGTTGTCTTGACTGTCACTATCTTTATCTTTTTGGGGTACGCAGATAAAATAGTTACATATCTGAAAACTGGAAAATCTATGACAGTAACAAATAATTGCATTTGTGCAAATTTCTGTTGCCATTTTGAGTATATATTATGTATAATATTGGTGTTTATATCAATGATAACTTACTTTTTCAATACATATTTTAATCTAAAATATTTTAGTCATAAATGTTTGGTATTTTTTCGGTATTCATATAATCTTTATTTTAATTTTGAGCCTGGTGTTTAACGTCAAGAATGTATCTCCAATTATCTGAAACGTATAAGTATCAAAAAACTATAACTGGACTATTTCATGGTAAAATGTATAATTAAAGGCTCCAATAGGGGCGTTCATTTACTTTTTGGTAAACTTAAATGCTAAAAAATAAACTGCATTTATAAAAGTATATATTATAAAAAGTAATTACTTCTCCAATTCCCTCATCAGTTATTAAATGCTAAAAAATAAACTGCATTTATAAAACTATATATTATAAAAAGTAATTACTTCATTAACCCGGGCTGATTTACACTAATTGACTTTGCGGAATATCTAAGCAACAGTTCTTGCCCTTTTATGATGAGCATCTTGCGGCCAAAAAGTGGTAGTTTCCTGCAAAGACTCGATGAATGTTTTCGCTTTGATTCTGTTCACTTTACTTTTCAGTAATTGAGATTGCATTTCTCTATGGGCACCCCATAGAATCATACATATTTATAGATACAAATTGTTATATATATATATAAAAGACAGAGTATCTACAATATGAAGAAAATAGATTTCATGCCTACAAGCTACTTGCAAAGACAATTTGAAAAGATTCTTTACTTCTTCAATTGCACTTCAAATCGATCGAATTGCCTCCATTATGGTGAAAAACTACCAACTTGCGCCGATATAAATTTAATTTTTAACATTATTTTAAAACTATCTTCTTGGGCATTAGCCTTTATCTCCCTGTGAGAGGGGATAAAGAATTCTCTCACGGTATGTTCTGCCTGTCGTAAGAGGCGACTAAAAGAACACAAAGGGGGGTACAGTTGCACAGCTTAGTTGTAGCGTCATCCACTTGGAAGACAGACAATAGGCTTGTGAGAACCCGCAAAAATTTCCTGTTGGACGTTCGTGCGAAAGTACGCCGTGGTGAATTTGTAGCGATTCCCGTTGGTCCAATCCACACTAGAGTGGCAGGAGTGTTTGTCGGTGTTTGACGTTTGCCAAGTGATGCATCTCTCGTTCGGTGCAAATGTATTGTATTAACGTAAGCATTCAATTTTGACGTTGTTCATACAGTACTTTGCGTTCCGAAAACCAGAGCAAATGTTCTCTTGTGTGCGGCATATAATCGTGTTGCGCGGAATTGCATGCATCGTTCTGCCTTTGGCGAAGCGATTGTGTAGATTTCGTTAACAAAACTGAGCGTGTAGACATCGAGGTGCTGTAGTGGAATCGGCAACTTTTGCTTTTTATTCGAGCAATAAGTTTTTGTTCTACTCTCGGTAGTCGTATCGCCAACGATTATCCGACAGGCAGGATTTACGCCAGCAAATAGTTAAAATATCCAGAGCGAAATGTAGCCTGTATAGCGCGCATTGTTTTGGCATCAAATGCCTCACAAAAATTTGTTTTGCGACGTTTTTTTGGTGGTGGTGTGGTATAAAGCCCTCTCACTTCATCGAAAATGTCAGCGATATGCCGTCTATGAAAATGACGAATCAAATGTTTTATGGGCTGATAAGTATTTCAGTCATTCTTCTTCCCTAACAACGTGGACGAAGGACATTTATGCAATGTTTTTCCTGCATAGACGTTGGCGGAGTGTTACGTGAATTGTAGCTACCATTCTGTAACCGGTGCTTGTTCATTTGTATGAACGCAATATTTTCAAGTTCGTTTGTTGTAACGTTGTAGCGCGTTAAATAAATGCAAATATTAGTGCGGCGGTTGCTGAAGTTGTACAATTTCACAACATCAACCTCATAGCACAGATGTTGCAATATATGTTGCATTAGTCCACCGTTCGGTATGAAATGCCTTTTTCGTATGAGCAAATAACAACGTTTCATAAATATCTCGGGCAGCTTTTGAGAAAGCGATTAAGTATTTCGAAAATCTTTTGTATGCATGCGTGCATGTTATTGTTGAATATCTCGATCGTATCGTGTGGAACCGAAATTAATTAGATTGGTCCAGAGATATATCTGAGAAACTGCGGAGTATGTGAATACTGCGTAAAATTTGTAACGATGTCAATTTTGTATTTGGTTTAGAATAGTCTTAAATTTGTTTTCCCGAAGCTATCATCTGGCAATGCCTTATTCAATTGGGAAAATGAATGTAAATGGACAGTTTCATGGGAAAGCGCAGAGATCGCTGTAGCTTCAGACTGATGCTCGTGCAGTTTGGCATTTGTAATTTCTAGGCAAAACCACTCTTTACGTACGAATATGTTGTTGTTTCGGTTTGTTTTTTTTCTATGTTTGTGAATAATATATCCCTTTTTCCATCGCCCCATTTTTGTCTTTTGTGGATATATGCCACACTCTGTTTTCTGTCTTGTCCCCTGTAGGGGGGGGTGAGCATACTCCTACAGTAGGCTCTGCTTGTCGTAGAAGGCGACTAAAAGGGCTTGTCTCTGAACCTATACCGACATATTCGGGGCGAGATTCAGAGACACCTGCATGATTTAGCAGCATCATGCAGTTTGTACTCAAAACTACTGCTAAACACCTCACTGGAGCTATACTGGGTTATCCAGGGCGAGGTCCAGTGAAGGCCTACATGATTTAGCAGGATCATGTAGTCGGGTTGGTGGCGGATGATTCCAAATCTCATTTGGAACAACGGCAGCACCCACAACCTCTCACAGAGGCTACTGCTAGGAGGAGACCCAATCGGAAATCCGGGATTGAGGTGTGAGATCGCGACTGGTAGTTTATGGGAACTGCCGGGTTCTCATACGGTTTACCATCATCCATTCCGGTACTCTTTCAGGGAGACGTTCGCGAAAGCTTGCTTCTCGGATCTTTTTAGATTCTGGCTTCGAGGCGCAAGTTGTCGGTTAAGACGGCAGCCCCACCGGCTCGTTTGACCAGGGGAGGGGGATGGCGGATGGATGATGCGATCGTAGAGATAGCCGGTCTTTCGGGATCTCACGACGGTTGGGGTAAATCAATCATTGGCCCGTTGGTGTTGATTTTCCCCAGATGAAGAAGAAGGTAGAACCGAATGGGCTCGTCGATACCTGAGACGATAAGCAGGCGAAATATGGATATGGCCGATTATACATATGTTTTATCCGCGGTGCGACGTGGTCTTTTTGGTGCGGGAACACTGAGGACGATATTAGCATCGGTTACCCTTGGAGGTAACCACCCAGCTTTGCGACGTGTCGTTTTGGTTGCGGCGGCACTGAGGACCAAGTTAGCAAACCACCCCCTTCCTCATTATTTGAGAATTTTCGGGTTACTCTCCACAAATCCCTTTTTGCGGGACCTTACTTGTGAAGGTGTCGAGAGTAACCCAGGACCCCTAGGAAAACGGAAGTGTCCGCAAACTGATAGCGAAACAACAACAACAACATATTCGAACGTAAAGATGGGCTTTGCGAAGAAATGTACGAATGCTAAAGTGCGCGAGCAAATAGAGTCTGACGTTGCGGAAGTGTCTGCACTTTGCGTGGAAACGTCCTTTAATATCCATTATAAATTGTATTAGGCATGGAAAGACGAGATCTTTGGCAAAATTAAATTTTTAGACTATTATTACGCTCTGATAAAGGGCACCAAGACCAAATATGACATTGACATGGAGTACAAAAGTTTACGTGGCTCTCGCATAGAACGTGGTCTCTACGATATGTCTCATAGACAGAATCTCTTTAAATTAAATGCCAGGCAATACGAGACTGTGTTCAACAATAATATTTGGATGCATGCGTACAAGAGAATCAGAAAATTCTTATATCGTTTCTCAAGAGATAAACGAGAAGTTTATAAAACGTTAGATTATTTGTTCACACGCAGAAGTACATCTGTACCGAAGGCGGAACTATTGCAGCAAATGACTGCACATCTTGGTTATGTTGATGATGTTAAGTTTTACAACATTAAGCAACACCCACACAATTATTTGCAGATATTTTATAAGCTGCAACGGTACAACGAGACAAATAACTTGAAAAATTTTGCTCTCGTACCAATATACAAGCATGGGCTGCACCATGTGCGTTACGATTCATTTGCGCTCTGGGAATGTCTATGTGGACTGAAGTTGTTTAAGGGTCCTTTCAAAAACTTTGTTCGCGAAGACGAATGGCCGAAATACTTTGAACTACCGACATCGGTAGGCCGTAAAAAGTTTGATTGGTCCATTTGCACAGATGGTGTAGCAATGACCTTTTCGATGAAGAAGGAAGTGGCGGTAGTACCATCCCAACCACCGGTAAAACGACGCAAAACAAAAAATTGTGAAGTGGAGGATGAGAAGACAATGCGCGATATCCGGGCTAAATTTGACTCCGGGTATTATAAACAATTTGTTGGATTAGATCCGAATGTAAATGAAAATGTTGATCTAATAAAAATCAAGAGTTCGACATTCCATCACAGCACGTCTATGTATGCACGCAAAGTTTCGTTGGCGAAGTACACAAGATCGCTTCCTACAACTGCAGTAATGTGCACGCAATCCCCGATGCAAGACGAATATTTGGCGTACACCAAAGAACGCCAGCAATGGTTTTCGCAACGCCAAGCGGTGTATGGGCAGCGCAAAGTTGCACGTTTGCGCTTCAAGCAGTACATTTGCACAGAGCGTGCAGTGCATCAATTGGCAAAAACAATCACCAACAATACTCCAGAAACTCTGGTATGTATTGGTTCAACGAAAATTGCCGCAAATTCGCCAATACGTGGCTACGTGCGGACGCCACACGAAATTGTTGCTCATTGCTCTGTCCTCGAAGTGGATGAGTTCAGGACGACAAAGCTGTGCAGCATATGTTTTGAGCCGGCGAAGACGTCTCGGTCTCCACACAGGTTCCAGTTTTGCAAAAACTGTGGTACCACGTGGAGCCGGGACGTGAACGCCGGTAGGAACATTCTGTGCATTGGCCTAGCCCAACTCCAGGGCAGGCCATTGCACAGAAACTTCGACAGAAGTACCCTCCTTCCCTAACCGGTAAAGATAAAAACATGACCAGCCTGGGCATGCGAATTGTACGATTATCTGTATTTTTAATTTTTCTTTCATATTTATTATTTCGCAATCTAAGTTGATATTTCTACTTGAACTTTTCTTCGAAGCTTTATTATCGGTGTCACTTAAACTGACAGATAGCGGTAGACAAAAATGAGGTTTGTTTTATTTCGTGGTATTGTTGTTATATTTGAAAGTGTTTAAAAGAAAAAAATTATAAACGCAATGTATTCTGCATATTTCAGCTCTTTAGGTATAAAAGGATGCTTCACCATAAAATCTATCATGACTTCAAACTGCTGTAATTTTTACACTAAAAATGAAAAGAAAAATTCATTTAATTTATAAAAAAAACTATTGAATTTTATGTTTTAATGAACAACTTAAAAAGCCACAATAAAATTTATATCTTTCCGCTTGGGTTTTCCTTTTCCTTACACACATCTAACATCTGTCACTTACAAAAACCAAGTGAGTAAAACTGTCATTTAATTGTCACTTACATCGACATTTGTCTACTTAATACGACAACAGTAATACGTCCAAAGTCATATATTTTCGACAAATGTCACTTTAAACGACAATCATAATACAATTTTTGTGTCGTAACGCCATTTCTCACTTAAAGTGACAACGATAATAAGGATGTATTAGAGTTATTTCATAATAGTGGAATACATGATCTTAGTAGGGTGTATGTCAGCTCTACTTGATTTCTTATTAAATCAAGTTTGATGCTGATGCCTTCACCTCCTCCCAGGGTATATTCCAGCTTGGCTTGATTTCTTTCATGATATCAAGTTTGATGCCTTCAACATCTCCTAGGGTGCATGCCAGCTCTGCTTGATTTCTTTAATAAAATCAAGTTTGCTGCTTCAACACCTATGGTGCATGTCAGCTCTTAGGGTCTATTCCCTTCAAAAGAGAAATATATTAGAGTTATTTAATGATAGTGGAATACATGATCTTACATGATACAAAAACAAATTTCATGAAGAATAATAAATGTAATGAAACTTTCTGGATTATAATAATTATTGCGATATAAGTCCAAGCAGAAATATAAAGATCAATTTAGATTGCAAAGGCGGAAGGATGATGAGACGCAGGGATAGCCAGTCTTTCCATCATTGGCCCGTTGGTGTTGATTTTCCCCTGTTGAGGCAGACGGTAGAGTCAAACGGCCTCTTTTAGCCTGCAGTCGGGGTACAGGTGGAAATGCAAAATGGCTCATTACGAGTATGTTATAACCGCGGTGTTTTTTTGGTTCGGGAACAGTCGATGTTAGGATCCGTTACCCCTCCAGGTAACAACCCAGCTGTGCGACGTGTCGCTTTGGTTCCGGCGACACTGAGGACGAAGTTGGCAAACCCCCATTTCTACATGTATAAAAACCCCTTTTTCCGGGATCTTACAGAACAAGGAATCGAAAGTAACCCTGGGCGTCCAGGGAAGGCGACCGACAAAACGAAAGGATTCGCTAACAAAAGAAAGTGAAATGACATATTCGTGCATAAAGACTGGGTTTGCAAAGAAATGCTTAAATGCAGAGCTACATGAGGCAACAAAGCCCGACGTTAGAGAAATTTCTTCACTTTGCGTGGAACCATCGATTTTTGCAATTATAAATTGAACAAAGCATGGGCAAACGAGGACTTCGGTTACTGTAAATAAACTTGTATAGACTTGCCGTAATGGTAAGTTCTATTTTACCATTTATTATTATTTTAATTAACTAATGTTTATTTGTTTTCTCTTTTCAGATTTTTGGCCCCTGAGGAATATACTTGGGACATCGTGGGAATAAAGTGCGTGTGAGTTCTAATTTGCAAGTGGTTATTTTGATTATTTTAATATTAAAAGTTGTGCAACAAATGTTGTGAGCCGGTGAAGACGTCAAAGTCTCCACATCGGTACCAATTTTGCCCAAAATGTGGTACCATGTGAAATAGAGACGTCAACGCTGGCAACAATATATTGCGAATTGGCCAAGTTCAACTCGAGGGCGGGCCGTTGCATGCAAATCTTCCCAGCACCACTTCCGCAAAAAAAAAAAATAACTATTGATGTTTTTGTTGAGTTTCAGCTGAAACACAATACAATTTTAGTTTTAGTTGTTTTTGCTTTTTTTAGAATTTAAGCTTTCTTTCTTTTCTTTTTATGAAATATTTTATATGGAACCAATACATATAAATTATATTGGTAATTGAAATTAATTTTAAAGTTTAATTGCTTTAAAAACCAATTCAAACATTTGAAATTTTGAATACTCCCCAACGACCCAAGAATTGCGGAGGAGCTTTTTTTTATTTTATCGAATAAAACATTCAATTCCTCTAAGTAAGACAAAAAAGTTTAATATCTACCTACATTTTTCTAATTTTTAATCAATCAGGAATTACGAAAACATACTTTGCACACATATATAATACTAAAGGAATCTAAATTTTCCATGTTAAAAATCAGGAAGACATTTTTGTCAGTAAAAGATCCCGGAAGCTACTTTATTCTTGGCACGCCTCAAGAATTAAATCGGCTACATAAATCATATCACTAAACCATTCCAATTCAAGAGACCTTCGTAAATTATATTGCAGTACTAAACTCCCATAAAGTCAAGTGTTCTAGCAATTCATGATAAGCAATGTGGGGCTAAAAGCAGTTAACGGGTGTCAATGCAGACACACTACGTAAGGTTATCAACTAGCGCGCAATTTTTTGAATGCAGAAAAATCCAACCCCCACCAAATTTTAGAAAATCCTCTGAGTAATAAAAAAAAAAGAAAAAAGCTAGTCGCCTCGCCAACGTTTGAAGTTGAAGGTTCGAGTTAAACAGACATCCTGTGGCGAATTATACCTTTTACGATGTCATGTTCTGGTTTGCCGTTATACTACATCTCTATATAGACCCTATATAGAAAATGGCATAGCACGGCAGGCACACTCAGCACTCCTGCTTACCCACAGAATGACTCCATGCTAAACCCCCCACCACCTTTTCGCAGATATAATCCGGCACGAGGATTTTTATATATCAGTATACGTACGTATGTATATCTCCCATGTCACTGGGTACTTTTAGAGTTGGGTCTAAGTGACATGCTGTTTATTGTTGAAGGGTGTTAAAATGTGGTGTGCGGCGCTATAATATCCATGTGTTTCCAACACGAATACATTCGAAGCTAAGTATCGAGCAAGAGCTAGGGATGGTCGCTCTGTGTCCATGCAGAAGTAAAAAAAAATATCGGTTTCGTTAGATGTGGCCTTAGTGGTAATTGCGGGACACGCTATACCTATGTATATAGTCGGATAAAATAAAAGTGCCATAGTATATGTGGGCGGTTGGCGTTTAACATCAAATTGGCTGTGGAGCAAGCCCGTAACCTCACTTTTTATAACTTATTTATTTTTTCCCTTTCAAAGTTTATTTATTTATGAAGCTATCTTGAGAGCGAAAAAGACCTTCTTCAACTTCAATTTACGGTATGGCATTGGCATGCTCCCTGAAAGTGTTATCCGCCTGTCCATCCTTCACCCACCGCCTTATTTTCACCTAATCAACGAAAGCTTAAGGATCAGACGAGAGTTGAAAAAGTCTTAACACTACGGGTATACTGACGCTGGTCGTGGGATGGGAATGAATTCTCGTAGTTGTTGTTGTTGTTGCTTTGTTGCCCCTGGCTTGGCTTGGCTCTTGTCCTTTACGATCCCTACCACAGCGTCACCATAAGGTGATGCTCTTGATAACAGCTTTCCAAACTATGACTCTGGGAATATCGTAGAACACACTCCTGTATTCTACATTTAGGTAGCCTAGCTAGCAAAGCAAGCTATCATATATATATATATATATATATATATATCCAGATGGGTATACCGTATACGATTTGTCGTGTTCGTGTCAGTTGCTCTCGTTGTTAGTTCCCATCCGGCTTTAGATATTGAGACAAATATATCCACATATACATCTATATATCTCTGCATGACCTAGAGATATAGCTAGTAATCTACGTATATTCAGTTGGCACTAGACTCATGGTTCAAAGTGCCGCGATGTCGTGCTTACAGCTTTTGTTGCTTTGTTTTGTTATCCTGCGCGTGCTTCCTTCGCCACACACTCTCTCCCACACCTTGAACCATTTTTACTCGTCCTCTCTTCCGTTCTCTTTGCCGCTATCGCTGAAAGCTCAACGTGGTTGTTTTTCATCCTTCTGAAATGCCACTTCCATTCCAACTGAAGTCGCCAGAACTCTAAATAGGGATTCCATTTCATAGACACAAAAGCTCTTCGTTGGTTCGACATATAGCAGCCAGTCCCAAAGACGACTGCCTGTTATGTGGATCTGTGCCGCAAGGCTCGGAAATCCATTCGTTGCGTTGTTGTTGAGTATTTGAACTATGAGTTTGAAAAGTGTTCGTTAAAGAAGTAATTAGTGCAAGAGTAAAAAAAATGTTAATCAGACCCTTAACCATATATACAGATCCGAGAGATTCCATGAATATATCCCAGTTCGGTACAGAAAAAAAAATAACGTATTGAAACTTGTGCACGGCTAAATATTTGCTCGAAATAGCTACTTTAGGGGGCATAACTAAATAGTGTCATCAAAGCACCACCACTTCACTAGTGAATATTATTTGGTAGACCAAAGGTGATACTGAGTGGTTTCACACTACGTGAATTCGGAGTGATTTCTCGTTTCAAGTGTTATCATTGTTAATCATTCCGGAAAATGTAAATATAGAAATTAAATCATCAAACTGAAGAAAAATGACGGCTAAGCGAGAAAAGGATTATAACAAGAACAAGTCGGTAGCAGGTAGTTATGTCTACAAATATTTCTTTTATTTATTTGTTTATGTTTAAAGATAGTTTAAAGATTTTTATTGAGTTGAACATTTTAGCTATCACAGGCTTAACTGGATGGAATAGAATAATACAATACAGTGAAGGTGTATGTTCCGCGATATATAATATATAATATATAATTTTCTCATTTAGAGTGTGGATTTTCATTTATAGCTCTTCTAGGACTCTTATTCTTAGTCAGAAATATTTCTGAATTAACCTCTTGCTCTTTAGTATGACCTATAAAGCTTCACTCCAGTTATGAGTTCTAATATTTAAAATTCGAATTTTTGAAATCTTTGCGATTTTTCGAATTTTGATTTTCTTTAAACATCTCATGATATACTAAGTTTTGTATAAAAATTATAAATCCCCAAGTTTACTTTTAAAATTAAAATTTTATTTTCACCATAAAAACGCACGGTAATATACAAATTATTACCGTAAATGCGTTTTTCGGAAAGTTTAAATATGTAGTTGTAAACCGGTTAAATTTAAGGCACACAATCTTGTAAGTTTAATAGAATCAAAGAATTAAGGAAGGTTTTTTTGAAAAAAAAAGGAGACAAAACAACAGGGTGGCTCAGAAGCTGACCATTCTTCACACAAAAAGATGTCTAAGCACAATCTTTATTGGAACATAAATCGAAATCAAGTCGCCACAATAAAAAAGAGTGTAAAGTTTTTTTTTTTTTTGTAATTACGATATAGATATGCTACTTATATTATCCTCTATTTCCTCTATTGTTTTTATATTTTTTCATTCAGGACACTGTTTCACTTACATATATATACTTTTACACATTTTTTTAAAACCTGAATTGGTCCATTTATTTCTCCTTTAATTGGAATTTTCATCCAATTTAAATTTTTTTTCCTGCTTACATTTCATTAAGTTCATTTTAACATAAGGATCGATTCTGGATTCCTTGTCATTCATAGTATAATTTATTGACTCATAATTTACCACTGCTACATGAGAATATTGCAAGCCATATACTTACATCCTCGACACTTAATTTCTTTCACCTAAACATGTTTTCTTCTGACTACTCGTTTAGATCTTGTATTGGGAGGAAATGTCTTGTGCCAGAAAAACTACAGCCATAAAGTTATCACCGTAACTTCGTCTGTTACAATATGCCATTTATAAGTTGTTCATTTAACAACGAAAAAAAAATTGGTATGCGTTTTTTTTTTTTTTTTTTTTTTGAAAATGGATGCTGCGTTTAAGTTGAATTCAGTTTCAACCGAATTGCTACACTAACATGATGTGTCAACTTTTCATTGCATCCATTTTTTTAAGGACATGACCAATTTTTGAATTCTACGAGGAATTATCGCCAAGGAATTATCCAAGGTATTATATTTTGTAATACAATAAATTTTTGGCCTGATTCCATCGAGTTACTGCGTCATCTTGATATCAACTTAGTATCTTAAAACAAAAAAAATTGTTTTTTGTTTGTATGATCATCAGTGAGACCAGAATAGCTTTGCCAGAATATGGAGCTCAATTTATAGGAAAAATCTATCCACCTTACCGATAACTGGCAGCAAAAATTGTATTGGTCCATTTGCGCGCGTAGCGCTTACCTTTTCGATGAAGAAGGAAGTGCCAATAGCACCGTCTCAATCACAGATAAAATGTCGGAAGACTACTAATTATAGAGCACACGATGACAAGACGATGTGCGATATCCAGGAAAAATTTGACTCCGACTAATATAAGTTGGCTCTTGGATTAGATCCTGGTTGTCGGTCTGCAAGTGCCAAACGAAGACAAACCCATTATTATAATCAAAATTAAATAGAAATCATTCCACTATAACACGTCTATGTAAGCACGCAAAATTTTACTGGCGAAGTATACAAAATCACTTCCCAAAAGGGCAGTAACTAGCACGCAAACTCGATGCAACAAGATTGTATAGCATACACCAAAGAACGCCAAGCGGTGTATGGGCAGCGTAAAGTTGCAAGCTTACGGTTCAAGCATTATATTTGTACAGAGCGAGCAGCGCATCGCTTGGCGAAAGAAATCACCGAAAATACTCTAGAAACTTTAATATACATTGGTTAAACGCAAATAGCAGCAAATTCAACGATGCGGCCTATTCAAACTCATTGCTCCGTACTGGAAGTGAATAACTTCCGGTGAGGACGTCGAGGTCACCACATCGATACCAGTTTTGTCTAAAATAAGGGTACCACGTGGAGCCGAGACGTCAACGTCGGCAAAAACATTGCAAATTGGCCTAGACCAACTCCAGGGCAGCACTTTGCTCCCAAACTACAGCAGAACCACCCGTTTATAACAATGAATGATTGCGTTGATGGAAACATAACGCAGTCATGACTCCTCGAAAGAGGAATTTAACTTAGAGAGCCGTGGGAGAGTTGTTGTGGAACGGTCTAATTTCTCACGGTTTATCAAAGTTACCGATAACTAGCATTTCTAGGCTATCATTTCCCTGTCGATATTCGAACATCAACTAATTGTGATTGCCTCCGCTTGCAAATGATTTGGATGTGATCATCTGTAGACTCCAGTACCTATTTATATGTTTTTGTGTGCATATTATTTTGAGGAAAGACCATTTCGCCAATAACCATGTTATGTGCTTGACCTGAGCTACTATCATTTGTGATTGTCGGATTGTGTGTCATTGGACAGGTAAGAAATGTGTTTGAATAATACCACCTAATCTACTTTTCGGTTAATTTTTCTATTCTATTGATTCCTTTACGTTTTTCGGATTGATTTCATGAATGGCATCAGTCGGCTCTGTGTCTGCTATTTCGCTATTCTAATTTTTCCCTATATGTGCGGGCATTAGGGATGTCGGATTTTTTCTGTAGATACGAAGGACAGTCTGACGGTCAGTACTATCAGAAAACCTATTTGTGACTCGCCAAGTCAGTTCAGGATAGTAGATAATTTGCATTGCAGATGGTAAATTTGCTGTAAACGCGACCAACGACAGGATGCATTTTTGTATGGTATTGTATTGTAATGGATTACACAGTCATTCATTGTATAAAGGTTTTATTCTTATTCGTATTTCTATATGTTTCTCTCAATTGATGAAACTATGCCAACGCTGAACTAGATTTTCAAAGTAGCTGCTGGTAGATCTAACTGGTTTTCTCTAAATCGTTTCCTCGTAGCGACTACAAACTCTTTATCAAAAGTAAAATTAATTGCAAGAAGGCCGATGGAGCCAATTAAATTAGGCTATAAAAGGAATAGTATTCTGTCATAACTAACACGGTTTATCCTACATAAAGAAATGTTGAACTTTGTCGAATTATTATCTTATAGATTGATACAATTGCTTGAAATGGTTAGAGTAGAGAAGTTATATTGATGATTTAATGGATAACCAAAGACTGATTACGTCCATTTTCATATTTTATATTTTCTCATATAAAATTCAATGAAATTTTTTGTGCTAGCAACAACAGCTTGATTGTATATAATATAACAGGAATTAAATGGGAATATTCTGTCAAATAGACACTCGAAAAGTTAAAAGGTGTTCTTTAAAAAGATTTAAGCCCGTTATAGTATGTTTTCACTAGGCCTCAAATTACGTAATTTCGAGCACAAATTTCGAAATTACGAGACCGTGTTTTCATTATGTTTTTCATAATTTCGTAGACAGTTCACTTTTCTTTGTTCTTAAATCAAAACACAAGTAGTCATCATAGCAAACGAATAAAATGCCAATGTTCCACAAATTTAGGATGAGTTCGTCACAAAGTACGTAATTTCAATGGTAATTTTGTAGAAATTACTTTGAATTGATCTGAAATAGTGTGAATGGCATATTAAGCATTTTTTGAAATGTCAACATGTTTAACGGAGACATAGTTGATACACGGTGCCCTATAAATAGTTGACAGTCCCCCAGCTATGTATAGGTCCCAGTGAGAGAAACAAAAATTCATTGGGCTGGTAAGGGGCAAAATAAAGTACCAACAATTTTGTAGGTGTGGGAGAGTAAAGATTTATATTTATTTGTATCGTTTAGAAGTTATAGGGTTATCCATAAAAAAAGTGCTTTCATCCAGTACCATCTTTAAGCATAGGGCCCGCGAAATATAGAGCCGTACGATAGTAGACTAACTGATGAACAATTTGTCAACCAATAAAACAACCTATTACAAGTTAATAATATAATATATATAATATCTAATGGCTACTGAAAGTAGACTATGGGATTTATTCGAAATTTTATAGGTACATGGCAAAAAATGTGCATGAAAAGTAAAAAAAAACAGCATTATCATTTTTATACCGTTGGTTCATGTTTACATAATACTGGCAGCTTTGACTTGCTAAGGTTATTCCCCTATGTCATTGGATTACAAAACATCAAACTGCCTTGCGGGATCGGGGCTTACGCTTTATTTTAAATACGTTTTTCGGACTGGAATTCCCCCTTAGCACCACTTTACTATATCTTTCTTTGTCGGGACTGAAAATCAGTGAAATTAAAAGACGGCCGTTCTTTCATCTACTTTATTAGAGAATGGGGGGGGGGGGGGTCACTCCGAGGCTATTTCCAAAATTCAATGTTACAATTGAAATGTATGCAATTTTTTTCGAAAAAATATAATATATGTTATAAAAAAAATATAAATAATAGTAACAAATTTATAGGTTTAGGAATCACATCGACAACATCTTCAAATTCAAAAAACATTGGATTCGTTTCATCTACGCAGAGCGTGAGTTCTAGTCAAGAAAGTCTTAAACGTACAAACAAACCGTTAATGGAAAAGAGGAGAAGAGCCAGAATAAATCAGAGTCTAGCTATTTTAAAAGCACTTATCCTAGAATCAACAAAAGTTAATTCAAAAGGAACAGAAGGACAAACGAAACATACCAAATTGGAGAAGGCGGATATTTTAGAGCTTACTGTTAGGCATTTTCAACGACATCGAAACTTGGATGATCCGGGTAAGAACGTTAAAGTTATTTGTTTTTCTAATTCTCAACAATGTGCGAGATGATTTTTTTCAGCTGTGAATAAATATCGGGCAGGTTATACAGACTGTGCTCGAGAGGTAGCAAGATATTTAGCAACTCCTGAACCGCCTCCTTTACCCAGCCTGCCAACATTATCTGATCCAGGCTCTAAAGCCAGGCTTTTACGGCACCTGGATCAATGCATAGCTGAGATAGACATTGAAATATGTCCTCATTCCACATATGCTGACAGTCCATCAAGCAGTTGTTTTGAAGTTAATTGTTCCAAGAAGCCGTAAGTTTTCTTGATTTCATTTTTCTCTGTCTTCAACCCCCAAAAACACATTCTGTATGCTTTTAAAGGCAAGATGACAATTCTATGGATTACAGCAGTCAAGATTCAAATCCCCTTGATTTCAGTAAAAATACTCGTGATGGACCTGAGAAAAGGAATAATCAGCCAATATCTTCCACATCGGAGTCTATAATCGCGGCACAGGTAAAATATTTAAAATTGTTTACTATTTATATTATTAATATTATTTTTCAAGGATGAAAATAATAATCGTGGAAACGAAGGAGAGAGCTCCCCACCACCGAGAGGAAATATTGATGATATAGTTTCCACTAATCTAGCTACTACAACTTCGAATTTACAGGAAGTAAATTGTCCACAATTTCCTCCAACAGATATTGGTATCGATCCAAGGAAAAAAGTAAAAATATTTTTTATTATTTCTTATATTTCAAACAAAAAACTCTTACTTGATTTCTTATTATCTTTGTTTTTGTTTTTCGTGTTTTTTGCACTAGAGTTGCACACCAGTGCATACACCAGAAAGTTATAGGCAACTAAAACTCGTTGACAGCAACAATGTTCTTGTACTGCCACCTCATTATATGCAACTTGCTGCTGCTCTTGGTCTTAACACTCAATCCATGGTTGAACCTAATTCAGCAACGAACAGTGATTTTCAGCGATTAACTGAGCTTAATCGCACACAACAACAATCCTCTCAAATGCCTCAGACATTGGAAAAAGGAGAAAGCACTACATCAATTGTAGAGAACAAAAACAATCCGCTCTCTGAAAAATCAATTGATCACATCGCATCAACTGATGATGTAATGAACACAAATCAAGCAGTAAAACTAGCTGCAGAGAATAAGTTTGGTGAAGTTAAATACTTTGAACCAAACCATGAAAAAGTCAAAACCATGGGTGCACAAGAAACAGAAAATTTTAGTGATATTAACGAACAAAACCAGAACAATCAAAACATCTTGAATCAACGAGGTGAACCAAGACAAGGCGATGACAATATGTGGCGCCCTTGGTAGATTTAATTACTCCTGTACTCTAAATGTAATTTTCGTTGGTTTTACTATTGTTAACACAATCGTTTTTTTGTTTGTTTGTTTGTTATAAATGATTTGTGAATAGTCTTTTTATTATTAAGTTATTATGTTTTTCTATTTCTGTCTTGCAAGTTTTAAAGGCTATGTGAAGTCGAAAAAATCAAAGACAGTCGCAATGAATTCTTCCTCCCGCTTGCAGAGAGATCAGCATTATTGCAAAGATACTAGTTCCTAAATGGACTGGAGACTCTTCCTGAAAAAAAAGACACATCATTTTAGCTTTCGAGATATCAACGCGATTTAAAGTGTGCCAAAACGTCTACCAAATATAATAATCATTTACTTTAAATCTTTTCCTTGGTTTCCCACTTATCGGTGCATTTATAAATGAAAACTTACTGTCGGAATAAAAATAAAAATGTATTAATGATTTAAAATAAAAATAATGTTTGTTTTTGAAAATTTATCATTTTATGTTGGGCTAGCCAGCTTGGAATCGGTAATTATTTATGTAATTAACGTAATTCAAATATTTTTAATCTGTTTTAATCGAATCTGTAATATTCTTAGCAGTTTTCAATGTGGGCCTTAATATATGACTTGTTTGTGATATAATTATTTATTTTCTACAGGTTTAATCATCAGGCAGCTAATAAAATCCATCTCCGCGGGTGAGTGATTTTATTTATTTTTTTGTAAGTAAAAAATATACTTATTTTTCAATAAAATAAATTAGGCGGGCTTTAAAAAGAAAAGATTATCTTATAATGAATTTAATAAGTTTCGGAAAAAATATTGTTAGATTACGCATTGAAACAGAAAAGCAAATCATAAGAACCTGACATTGTTGGCTTGCCAGACCTACATGCCTGCATCGCACTTGGGTTCAATCGCATTGCTCTGTCCTCGAAGTGGATGAGTTCCGCACAGCTGTGCAGCATGTTTTGTGCCGGCGAAGCCGTCTTGGTCTCCACACAGGTACCAGTTTTGTACAAACTGACGTATCTCGTGAAACCGAGACGTCAACGCCTGCAAAAACATCCTTCAAATTGGCCTGGCCCAACTCCAGGGCAGGCCATTGCACCAAAACTTTTGGCGCAGTACCAGCCTCCCTTGACAGGGATAGCCCATTGGTGTTTCGGCTGTAACAAGCTCAAACACACAATGTAGCCATGACTCCATCTGGAGTATACCGGAAATCGCCGTGGGCAATGATTAATTAATTAATTTAACTATCATCATTTTTTTGTCGCAAACTTTATCAATAAACTTAAAATTAACTGCAAAAATGTACCCTTCAGTTAGGTGAAAATGTTCGGAGGCTTTCACCCGAGATCTAAATATTTAAAAAATGTTACAAGATTTTTTATGGGAAACAATTGAACTGATTTTTATCAATCTTCAATTCAAGCAGCTATTTCAACTGGAGAAATGTAGCTCTTGAATTCAAGACGTTCTTCCGCTTTTGTTGTGTATTGTAATTTCGGGCGAGTAATGTGAAAACGTTTCTGAGTTCCATACAAGTATTATCAAATCTATCAATCTATTTTCAATTGGACTCGAATTCCATCTTAAATATCCCCGAAGTAATCCGTTAAAAGAAAAAAACAAAAGGAAGTCCATATAATTTTTTTATTAAATTGCAGTAAAAGTTTTATTATAAATAGAAGATAAAAACTTATAACTCAAAAAAATCTGATTTTGATAAATAAAATTGAGAAATATATATATAGTAATGACTACTATTTAGATTTAAAATTAGCATTTAATGATTTTCGAGGAGCTGATTGGCGTTGCCTTGCTAAAAAACTTTGTCCTTGACCCATTAAAATTGCTAGCTTTGCATCTACTGCATCACGTTGACAAGTTAATCCAAATCTTAAAATAATTCATAATAATAGTTTTTTAGTATGTATATATAAAATTCATCTACCTGTAAAAATGTGTTGCAATCAATTTCTCTTCCATTGAACTCATTCCAGCTTTAATTTCATTTTCATTCTCAGGACTCTTATCGAGCAAGTTCGATTCAATTGCTATTTGAAGAAACTTTATTATAAACAGACACACAATAGTTTTCGGGTAAAATTAACCATTAGCCACCCTTGGATCAAGACTCTTGATAACTTCTTTGGCTTTTTCTACACATTTCCGATATCTACCATCGAAAGCTACCAATTCCTGTTCTCTCGAAGCTAAAGCAGTCTCGGTTTGTGTCACTTTTGCTTGAAGACTAGCCATCTGTGTGTGCGCCTCATCAAGTTGAATCGCTGCAAATAAATTACTTCAGTATAATGTTTCAAGGAATTATTCCATTTATTAAAACTCACCTTTTTGTTCGTTTAATTCGATAACTTGCTTAAGCTGTTTAGCTAATTCTGCTCTATTAATTATAAATGCCTTTATAAATTAACTATAGTCTTTGAATATTTTTAATTACCCTTTAATATTTGGATCATCACTTTGTGTAGCTTGCGTTAATGATAAAATACGTTCGTTTGCCAATTTTAATTGTTCTCGTAGATTTTCATTGCGTTTATTAGAATCATCCAATAATTGCTGAAAGTTCATGATTTTGTTACAATTTTTATTATTAATTTACTTTAAAAAGGAGGAAAAACCGCAAGTTCTGGCAAAGTAATTCCAAAAATGAAAATTTCAACTACCCAGCTCAGTAGTTCCAGTCTATCTGCTCTAAAACATTATCCCGAAATATTCAATTGAAATTAAAACTTACCGTTAAGGCAGTTTGCCCCCCTTGACCTTCACGAAGAGCTTTATTTTCAATTTCGAGGCTTTCGATTCTTTCTTTTAAGGCAGGAGGAAGTAACTCTTTAGATACAGTATTGCCGGAATCTAGAAAAAAAGTAGATTATAAATTTAAAAAAAAAATACTTTATTTGATGTCAGACCTGTTGAGGCTCGAGCGCATCGTAATTCATCAACTGTTTCCCGAAGAGTATCTCTTTCTGATAATAAACTATCTTTAGTTCTTTGCAATGCTGTCACACTGGTTTCTAGATTTTTATTTTCAAATTCTAATTTAACATTTTTACTCATTTCTGTATCTAATTTTGTGTGTAATTCTTGTATCTATAAATATAAGAAAACATAATTTTATTATAAAAATTTGTCAGTATCTTCATAATTTATATTCAACTAAGTTTTACGAATTTATAACTAAAAGAGATACTGACTATGACTTTTACCAAATACCCTATTATTCCTATTCCAATTCATTCTAAAATCTAAAAAATTGAGGAATTTTAATTGAACTCTTTGAACAGTCTTTTGATTTTCTTAATCTTTGGAATATTATAGGAAGTAATGGTACTTCTTGGCAATAGGTCCAATAAGTCAATTAGATAAAGAAGAATACATATCTTGCTACAGACACCACCAATATACCTAAGCTACAAATGGTTCACATAATATACAAATACAATCCAGTCTTTATAAATACAAAATTTAATTATAATTACAACAAATATCTACCTCTTTCTTATATAACTCTACTTGTCCTTTCAGTATGGAATACTTTTTACAATCATCTTCAAATTGAGTGCTTTGACGCAAATACTCGGCACTTCTTTCCTCTAACATTTTTACTTGCTTTTTTAGATCGTTGTGGTCCTCCAATTTTTTTTTATATGTAGCCAATTGTTCTTCACACACCTTCAGTTTATCACTAGCTTCCCGAAGTATATCCAATTCATCTTTTAACTGCGATATTTCAGACGTGTTTTGCTGTGAATGATTACTTTTTTTTCAATATTGTTTTTAAGGTAATTAAATAACGACGGACTTATTTCTAATAATATTACCGACATATCCTCCAATTTCTGTTGCAAAGAGATAATATCTTTTTCTTGTTGAATAGTTTTAAGTTTTAAATCTTCTCTGGCAGTTTCTGCTTGAATGAGTTCATCTTTAAGATTATCAACTTGCCTGCGAAGTTCATTATAGCGAGTGGAGCCCGGTTGTACTGGCCCTAATGAGGTTCCGTCTTCGCCAATTGCAGATGGTTGCTCCAATTTACCAATCTCTTTTTGCAATTTCATTAATTCCAATTGCATCGATGATTTCTCATCCAACAGTAATGCAATCTGAAAAAAAATATTTATTTTGGCGAAATTTCTACATAACAACCAAAAAGTGTTACCTGTTTTTCTGCTTCAAAGCACTTCTGAGCCAATGCATCTCTCTCCTCTTGCATAATTTTCAAATCAAAATTCGCAATGCTTAAAGAGCTTCGTGAAGGTGATGCGCCTTGCCATGCAGACTCTAAGTCTTGAAGGGCTCTCATTATGTTTTGCTGCAAAGATTCTTCTAGCTCCATAATTTGGGTGATATAATTTTGTTTGCCAGCACAGTTCACTGCGCAACCTAGAATAAGTTGCAATAGATGTCCTAATTCCATCATGTCGCATTTTTCTGCTATTTTCATTGCATCTGGCCGTGGGAATTCGATAAGGTTCAAACTTAGCACATCTGCATAATAGTCGTATACACCTTCGACGACTTTCTTCAGATTACTCATTTTTAGTCTCCAATTGGAGCCAACATCTAGCTTGATTTTATATAGCCAGGAATCTGAAAATCATACAGATTTCGAATCTGTATTGTAAGTATTTATAATAATAGTAAAGCTTATATACCTGTAAATGTCTCTGGAGCTATTTGATTAAGAGCCTGAGCAAGAGCAACACCATCGTTCAGCTCACATACATCTGAATGCGGAGCACTTAGATTCAATACTTTAAACCATTCTATTAAGCTTTTACACATATCAATCTTATCTGTATCCATTACTGGAATAATTAATTGCAATTTTTATTAAAATTTGGAGGACCAAACTACTCCTTACACCATATAAACTTTCACCATAAATCTACAAGCCAATAAACATTAAAGAAACAATGACAATTCTCAACAAAAGTCACCACCTCATCGAAGTAAAGTTCGATTCTCGAACTCTGGTAGACTTGAAAGCCATTGAAATGGAAATAATGTAAATGGGAGAAAACCGAGTTTACTTTTATGGATGCAATAAAAAGAAGTTTATAAATAATTAATTACTACTAAAGAAAATTTTTCAGAATGTTATAATTTTTATTTGTATGTTAACTAAAATCCAGAGTATCAAGTTCGCTTAAATGATCTGCTGTGCTTTGCCTGTTTCAAAAGGACAGATGGGAAACGTCAAATATTGCCAACATAAGGGAAGTTTTCTTGAGATTTTATGAAGTATTTCTATTTTGCTAATTTTGAAAGGAAATGGAATTACAAAATTATGACTCGGCTTTGAAAAAAGGTAATTGTAAATTTGCTACTATTAGTTAGTGAGCAGAATATTCCTCATTATCAGATATTTGGATTTATAATTTAGTTTATTGTATACTCGATGTACCTAACGTTGTAACGTAGCGTAAGCTGACGTTCTTTAATAAATGCTTTTCTATTCTAGTTAGTTAGCCCTGCATTCTTTGAAATAGGTTTTTTTCTACATCTTCCTTAGTAGAAAAAAAAAAACATTAAAAATAAATCTGCTTGAACGGAAGTCAACTTAAAACATAGCAATTTATACTGGCGTCGATTTTATCTTGCCCTATAACCTGATGAATGACGCAGGAAGAGATTTTTTTTCTAATTTTGAAGTCTAAATAAATGACCTCTATATTCATCTATCCTTATTTTATAGCTTAGTTTTGCAATGGTAAATATACGTAAGTATGTTCCCCATTGCTTACAACATAGTATTTCTTGGAAAGTATCGTGAGCTTCCATTCTTTCTTTCAAACAATGGTTGGACATATGTTCTTTAATTCAGGCGGTTATTATCTACTGTTCAGCAGGCTATAATAATCATATCGTCCTGGATATATCCGTTTGTTGTAAGCAATTGCTCTAGTTTCACTATGGTGCTGATGTTATTCTACGTAAAAACTGGGAATATTGGCTTAAAAATAAATTCTCTTACGGTTACAAAAGTATAGTTGCATCGAACGCTGTACAGCCAGCTTATTCTTGATGTGTCTGGGATTCCTGAATATGACCACTAATTTGTTGCGGGCTAGCCCAAGGGCTCTGACGAAGGACATAATTCATTTTTATGCAGAATTTTAATAATTCTTCGGCTCAAATCACTTAGTTAAAACATTTTAACATTATAAAAATATTTTTATTTTTAAGCATGTCTTGTGGAGCGAAATCCTCAGCCACAGATCCTAAGCTTAAGTAGAATATCTGCTCATGAAAGCTCGGATATTATATCCCTAGCCAAACAGATACAAGCGGCAGATGATCTTATAAAATCGAGTGCCTGTGGAAAATTGTCCTTAATTTTAGAACAGGTAATTTTTATTACATATTAAAATAAATTTAAATTAATGCGTAGAACGAAAGATAAAGATGCTTCAAGCACAAGCAAAAAAAATTCTAGATGAAACTGAGAAAAACCAAATGTTACACAGCGCAGCCTGTAACTTTGCCAAGAAACCAGGACATATTTATCACTTGTATCAAAGGGAATCTGGACAAAAATATTTCAGTATGCTAACACCTGAGGTATTCTTTAAAATATTCTTGATTTCTCCCCCTCCCACCAGATAAGTGGGTAGTAATATTAAAAAGGAGATTTTTCCTTGTAGGAATGGGGAACAACATGCAAACAAGAATTTTTAGGTAGTTTTCGTTTAGAAAATGATTTGAGTTGGACTCCATTAGAAGATATTTTAAAAAGGGAAGAAAGTGACGCATGGGCCATGAAGTTACTAGCTTCAATTGATTCGACAATCTAATATTAATTAATATTTTAATTTAAGACCACCAATTACAATGTATTATTGGTTAAATTTCTTTAAAACAAGAATTGGCAAAAATAATGATGAGTTTGATATTAAATAAAACCTGTTTTTAAAATGCTTAATTTCAAGGTGCTGTGTTAAAGCATTGGGGATGTAATGAATTCTCTTCCCCAGAATCCTTATGCACTATTGCAGACAGCTTGTGTGTTTGGGTGGTGCCAACGCCCATACTTACCTTGAAACTAAAAAAAAGTATCATTTTTTTCGAATTCATTATATTGAAATTTATTGTGTAAAATCCTTGTATACATTACAATAAATGTTTAATATTTATTTTTCACTATATCTATGATGCTTCGCTTAAATCTACTCATATTTGTTTCGTTCTTGCATATATCTGGTAATTCATTATACATTTTTAGTCCTTTAATTAGAATGTATTTTGTGTACTAGTTTTCTTATATTTAACCACTCTGAATTCATTTATAATTCTTAATTGATAGTTTGTAACCTCATGTACATATTCAACAAAGTCCACTAAATAATCAGGTAACATATAATTTTTATACCCTAGATGAAATCTAAAGGGTATACTAAGTTTGTCATTCCGTTTGTAACACCTCAAAATAATGATGATAGAGCAAAATGGATTGAACACCCACGCATAAAATTAAAAGTTATTTTGATTTTTGCATGTCCGTCTGTCTGTTCGTCCGTCCGTCCCTCCGTGCGCCCGATAACTCGAGAACGCGTGTAATTAGAGAGCTGAAATTTTTTACACGGACTAAAATAAAAAGCAAAATTAAATTCGAAAAGGAGAGAAATCGGGCAACACCTTCGTGGGGTTGCCATACAAAAATTTCGTTTTCCAATATATATTTGAAAACTGCCTGAGAACGCGTCGACGTAGAGAGCTGAAATTTGGTACGTGATGTTTTCATTGTACTAGCAAATAACGTTTCATATATGGACTAAATCGGGCAACTCCTTGGTGTAGCCATATAAAAATTTAGGTTTTTTACAAATACTGCGAAAACGATCAGTCCAAGACATTTTTATTGTACTAAAAATTTCTTCAGAATACGAAATCCTATGAAATTGGTTATAATAATTTTTTTGTTCGATGAACCGTTCTAGAAATATATGCGAAAAACCACTTCAAAAATCAAACTTGCACAGAAGGGTGACAATGCGAAATTTCATAAGGGCATTCATCTAGGGTATCATAAGAATTGGTCTTAGACCAATTCTAGCTTTTTTTCTTGTTTAATTTAAAAATAAACATTAGATTAAGTCCCGCAGCATATCAGAAATTCTTTCAAATCTGGTTTTCTGTAATAATATTCGCATAGTACGGTTTTTCAATTTTTGCAGCCTGCGAACTTCTCCAGCGTTACAGCAATATATAATAGTTGCGCAATAATCCATATGGAGATATATTATTGTGTTATATATACAAATTGCAGTATCTGTGTCCATATTTTTTCTTATTCTTCTTAATAAACCAATCTTTTTTGCTATTTTCGCGAATATTAAGTCGATGTGGGAAGAGAATTTCCATTTGTTATCAACCACTATTCCCAGATATTTGATTATATCTACCTGGGTAATATCTTCGTCATTTAATTTTAGTCTTATCCTGTTAACATTATTTAGCACCATACATTTTGTTTTCGACACATTTAGGCTTAGTTTGTTCATATCCATCCTTTGCGTTACACCATTTAGTTTCTCTTGCATTATTCTTTGACATTGTTGAATGTCTTTCCCGACTACCTATAATACTGTGTCGTCTACGAATAATACTATCTTTGCCTTTTTGGGAATATTTGGCAAATCATTTATATATAGTATAGATCCAACATTTATTTTTTTTTTCCTTAATAATTTCTTTAAAGCCTTTTTTAGGGGCATATACTTTAACCATTTTGAGATCGCTTTGTTCTACTATTTTATTTTATTTTTTTTATCATATCAACTAATTCATCCTCATAATATTTTTCACAAGTCTGGGGTCTCGCAGTTTTGGTATGGTAACACTGTACTCATTACCCAACTTTTCATTCGCTCTCTTTGAAAACTTTTTTAACACTTCGTTCGTCGTTGCATTTAACTACAAGAGCAGTTTTTTTGTTATCAAGGCTTTCAATCTCTATTCTCTATTCCTACTGGGTCAACATTTTCTTTGAAATGTTTTTTAGTAACCTCGCACTTTTTTTTTGGTTTTATTAACACTACTGGGTTTGACTTGTATGCTAGAATATGTTTCCCTTTTTTGGCCACTTCCTCCCTCATTAATATTGCTTATACCCGCTGTTTTGTTTACCGATAGTATTGTATTTTTTATTTCACTCATCTGACCTCATTTTGAGTTAATTTCTCATAGATTGAATCAACTTTTTTAACTTTCGGACTTCGGATGTTTGGTCGAAAATCTTTTTAATTTGTTTTTTGCTGAGTTATTTTATGTTTACATTCATCGCGCCATCTAAGGTCGGCGGAGTTTTGATACTATAATACCCTGGCGCCCTCATTCGGACTAGTTTTAATTCCTTTCGACACTACATATTCAAACCACCGACACTATAGTGCCGAGTTCTTTTCAAAATAATTCTTAATTTGTCGCGCGTAAAAAGGAAAAGCGGGGAAAAGAAAACCATCACATTTTTAATAGTGTATCTGTTTAAAATTAAGTTTTTATCTCATAGAGGTCGTTGCTGTCTATAAGTATACTTACCTCAATTATTATTATTATTTCTTTATTTCACCTCGATATTTGGCAGCCATTGTTGTATGATGGTAAAGAGCAGGAATTGTCGTTCGGGTTGTCAATAGTTGAAATAAATTTGCGAATAATTGTCGGAAATGTGGTTATTTGTCGTTTAAATTAAATTTCTTAAGTGATAAAATGCTTTTAATTGTGAACTTTTATCGGTACGTGCCATAGCTTACAAGAATAATTGTTTTCATTAAAATTTTCTTTTAAATCAAACGTCAAAAACAAAAATTACTCAAGGTTCAAGTGCTGCTGATTCATGTGTACAACATAAAAAGAGCTCCCATTGAATTTCAAATTATCGATATAAATTTAAAGGGAATAATTGTCACTGCTAAAATATTTTTCTTATTATAATGTACAATTTCTACAATTGGTATGTAAGGATTTGATTGGTTCTAGCTGTATCTATTTGTATAGCCTGCGGCGGCTCGTGGGCGTACCCTTTCAGAATGTTACTTCCGATCATTATTTAATATTGGTAAACAGTTGCGGAATTAATGCGTTTTGGTTCTTATTTATTATGAGAAGAGAATACTTTACTATCAGCCAAAGTATATTTTATCGATATTACGTAAATCATTATACTTTTGGTTACGAATTATTATTATTATATGAGCTGGGAATATAATGAATGAGTCTGATTTTCTGTGTTAGTTTGGTATACCAACCTATATACTTGCAATTTTTTTCGAATTACTAAAACCATAAGTATTAAGTATACCTAATGTCTATTTATTTTTTATTAATATTAATTTTGGTCAATCTTTTGCATAGAATAGAAAATTCATTTATTGAAGAACCTCAGCTTAAGCTACGTAACAACGATAGGTACATCGAGTTAACATTAGATGATTGGCATAATTGGCATTGTAATGTAGTGCATCTCTAGTTGACTACATCCGTAATTGAATTTTACACAACTCATCTGATTTGAAGCCTATCAACATTTTTAAGCAGATTTTGCAGTCATTTATGCAGGCATATATGTACACACTAAGTGCCATATTTTTGGATATAATTCGGAGCTTTCTAGATCAAGGAATCGATTTGTTCCCTCAACTTATATAATTCTATCAGCCATCTATTTAATGATAACGAAATATATAAAAAAAAATTGAAAATTACTGGTATACTTACATTCAAGAAAAAGGCATTCAATTATTTCTAGATGACCTCTATATACTGCATACTTAGTGATGTAATTTAAACTGAGTAGAAACCAACCTTTCATCCATTCTACTAGTTTATCTCCCCAAATTCTATTAGCAGTGATTAGTATATTTTATTCTATATCTATTTTAGCAGCTTAGCATGCTGCTTGAATATATTAATAAAACAGTTTTATAGTTCGGATTAGACAACACTAGGATAATTATCATGGCCATCATTATTGGGCCAATTGTTTATGTAATCTTGGTATCCCTCTCAAATTCGCTTTGAGAGACACCAAACAAAAAATTGACTTTTTAGGAAACTGAACATCAAAAGGCAAAAAAGCAATGTGTGTGGTATTATGGTAGCCTTTTTCATAAATTTACGATAAAAAATCAGTTTTCAGAATTCCAAGCAAATCTGCAAAAATTGATAAAAAAACCCTTCTCTGAACAGTCTCGATGCCATTGATGTGAGACCGCGAAGAGGATTTTCATTTTCAAAGTTAATCTGACAAAATTACAATATAGAAGCTTTAAAATGCATGGCTTTGACTAAACTTAAAGTGCATTATCTCTCTTAGCGATGAAGTTCATATGCTTTTTGAAGAAAAAGTTAAGATAGATACCTAGTAGTAGTAGTAGTAGTAGTAGTAGTAGTGTTTTTTTTTCACAGCAATAAATACATGCTTTATAACCATAGCTTATAATCTTACCTAAACTTCTATACTATAGGAACATTTATTTTTATATATTCAATTATTTTCTTCTTAAATTTTCTTAGTTCATTCTCATTTCTTATTTCCATTGGCATTTCATTATACATTTGCAAACCTTTATACATTATCATATTTTGCGTATTAGTATTTTTGAATTTACTTAATCTAAACTTATCATTATTTCTTAACGAATATGGTTGTGCTTCATTGACATATCTAATATAGCTACACAAATATCCTGGAAGCATATTATTCTTAATTTTAAATATAGTAATTAGCACACTCAAACACACCCGTTGTCTTACACTTAACCATTTTAGCGCATCCAGCATGTGTTGCCTTGGTGTTATTTTATTACATCGAAGTATTATTCGCATTGCCCTATTTTGTTGCTTTTGTAACCTATTGAGATCTTTTTTAGATACCATAAAAATTATCGCAGCACAATATTCGAAATGAGGTTTGATTATTATATTGTATACCTTTATAGCACTAATTGTCGAAATATTGTTTCTGATCCTCCTGAAGAATGAGATCTTTTTTGCCACTTTTTTACAAATATAATCTATAAACTTATTAAATTTTAATTTACAGTCTATAACTACCCCTAAATACTTTATTTCCTTGACTAGTTCAATTTTTGTTGTTGTCCATTTCCACACGCAAGTCTATATCTATATTAATACACATGCACTTCGTTTTATCTATATTTAATTTCATCTTGTTCATCTTTAACCACTCACAAATTTGCGTTAAGTCCTCTTTTAGCTTATTTACACATTCTGGAACATTCACCTAAGTCTTAAGGTTTTGCCGAGCTGTTTTATTTTAACTTAGTGTAGGTATAATCAAAGTGCGGATGAATGCCTTTTAAAGAATGGGTGATTGGCGGAACATCATATATGTATGAAGGTGGATGACTTTGATTTGAATCGGGCATAATCATTTTAGTTCGAAACAATGCTGTACATTTAAAAAAACTGCGTTCATCATTTCTGTACTTTTCGCATTTCTCTCACATTTTCCCTAATTCTCAAACCATGTTCGTGAATTGGGAATGGAGAATTAGGGAGTTTAATCGGAGAAAACGAATATTCTCATCTCTCAAATTCTCCGTGGTTACAGAATCCCGCCCCTGAATTGGTACAGTTTAACATGTCAGAAGAACGTTGCAGTTCTCCTGATTGTATCAATATATAAAAAATCAAGAACACACTTTAAATAGGAACTTTAAAAATAAATTTTCTCTGGTAATAATCATTTCATATGGAAGGATAAAGAATTATTTCGAAAGTTTCTTTCCAGTATAGTAATTTACCTCCACATTTTGTTTGTAATTTTTCAACTCAGCATAAATTTTGTTTCTTTTATATTTCATATATATTTACAGGTTAAGCAGAATATTCATTTTAATTAAGCGCTCCATATTAAGTGTGTTTCTTTACATACCGCAACAGTTACTCCAAATATTTCCCTTGTTTCTTTTTCTTTTCTAAAGAATTTTATCCCCATCATGTAAAAATTAAGGAATTGTATTTCCTTAAAGTGAGAGAACACACCCATCATGTGTGTCTATGACCTCCACCTTCATCCCCACCCATATTTCCAACAACAATAACAAGAAAACCATAGAATATTTTCCACCCCAAAATTACATTATAATTAGTAATTTTCTTAAGGTAGATGCGTGGAAACACTTACAAATGTCAACTCCCCAAACACTCCCCCATCGTACAAGGACTAAGATTAAAAATAGGTCAAGGCCTAATGTTTTGTTTTTATATTTCTAATTTCAATCACGTGACGTACATAGTTTGGTATCTGTTTTATTTTCGGAAGGGTAAAACTTCGTTAAATCGTCCATTAACCTTGCGTCCTAGTGTAAGGCTATTATCGCCGTTAGGCATGTCACACAAAAGTGCGTGAATTGAGAAAATCAACAAAACAAACTGCGTGATTGCCAGATGGAATCGAAATTAGCAAAGCTGCAGGTATCTTTAGATTGATATTTGACTTTTAGAAGAAGAAAAAAAATTTTATTTTTGTTTTTATACAAAGTAGTACTCTGACAAAGAACTATGAAATGAAAGCAAAGAATGTGTCAATCAATAATTTGTTTTGTCACTTAAAAGAAAAATCTGGAATAGTAAAAGCTATGCAAAATTCGTAAGAAACTGAAATGCATAATTGAAAAAAATATTCCATGACCCAGATATATACATATTTAGATATTAAGAAAAGTTTATTTAAATAACGTCTCAATAAATTCTCAGGAACACTATTTTCTGCATTTATTTACTGAAATCTTGTTAATTTCTGTTTTAAAAATGTGCCCTAGTTTTGAATTGTAAGCAAATGCGCTACTTCTTCAAGAACTGTGCCTCTTCCAATATCACATCAAAATTTCTTAATGCTGGAGAACTTTCTAAAGTATAGCTTAGCATATACCAAAGAAAACAGTTGCAACTAGTCAACCTCAGTTGTAATTGCCAATATGATTGTTTTTTTTTGAAAGATTCAAAGGTGACTTAATGGCATATCACTCTGATTGTTGTATGAAAGCCTTGTAATAGTAACTCGGAAATGTCTGCCATGGTTTTATTCTACTTTTACATGCTTCCTTATTAGCCAAATTAGAATTGGTGGAATTAGCTCACAAGGAGTTTGGGGACCTGGTAAGGTTCGTTTACTCTTGTGTCTAGTTTCAGCGTACCCCCTAAATATAAGGAATCTTTTCAATTATTTCATGATTATGGCCGCCACCCTAACCTAGCCTATTGGCCGATTTTTATGAAGTTAGCTTGGATCCCTATTTGATCTCTTGGATTGAAAGTTTGTCTTTGTCCAATTGGTTGTTGGTTCAAATGGTGGATTTCCCAGACGCATAACGGGCCCCAAACAGCACGCATGTATGTTATAGTACCGTTTTGATACCTAACTCGCAAAACCACACACAGCTATAAAGTTGTAGATTATTGTTTCTTGATGCGAATAATCCTAGGAATACAATCTTAAAGGTCTAGCTTAAGACAACCAAACAATCCGATCATGTTTTTAGATATTTTCTTTTGTATTAATTCCTATTTCTTTTGGCTTCACTCAATGGTACATCGGTTATTTTGGTCGACTCACTTTTCTTTGTAAGAATTAGGAAGTACGCGAGTACCTATTGTGTTCATAAGTGAACTAAAACAATTGATTCTATACTTGTTTGACATTTTTCAAGAGATAGAAATCATTTTGGTTGAAAATGTGAGGGACAAGAATATTTTTTTCTGCAATGCCTTACGAAAAATAAAACTAGCTTAAGGCAGACTCATGAGAGGTACATGATGTGAAGCTGACTTCAAATAAGTTAAATTACAGAGTTTGTGATGAAACAGAAAAATTTCTCAATCTGTTTCTTCCCATGTCCTACATGGGATGGATTTGTGGGAATTTATGATTGTAAGTGCGGATGTATATACAGTCAAACCTCTCTAAGTCCCAATCGTACTTGCCAGTGGAATCAATTCGAGTTAAGAAGGGTTTGCGGAATTTCGTGTTAAGTAGGGTGGGGAATTGCGAGGTAAGGAGTTTTCATTAAAGATGCTTTGATTTTGTTAATGAATTATTTATTATTATTAATAGAATTGTGTGTTGAAAAAATCGGTAATTTTTTATTGTTTCTTCTGAGTATAATTTTTTTTATTGAAAAAACATTTTAATGTTGTTTAAGGACATTTGAACCTTATCAAGAACGTCCGTTGTTGTTTCGATTGCATATTGTAAAGTTTTGATGGCTTCCTCTAAGTGATGTTTCGTTGGTAAAATCACATTATTTTCTTTACTTTCTAGTATTTCGTCATCAGAATTTTCATCTTTTGTAGATTCAAGAGCATCCTCCTCAAGAAAAGGACTTGTTAACACCGCTTCATCAACTTCAACATAATCCGTGCAGTTTTCAATCAGAATTTTCCAAGTTTCTTCTAATTCGTCCTTAACTTTACGTTCTACAAATATAATGAGCGGCAATTCATCTTCATCCCAATCCCATTCAGGAGCTTTAAAACCACATTTACGAAAGCAATTTCTTATAGTCGAGGATCCTCTCTTACACAATCTAGCTAATTTTTGTATTGTTTTGATCGGGGTTTATCAATATAAGAAACGATGTGAGCTTTTTTGGGGATCTCCGATCAGTGAGAAAAAACTACAAAACTTTGTGTTAGTAGTTTATTTCAAATTTATCCGACGTTTCGACTAGTTTTAGAGTCCTTTTCAAGGATCTCTTATACTATGTGAACAAAACTACTTATAAAAAATGACGAAAAACACTACATTTATGTAATAAATTAACCGACAAAAATAAATAATTAATTAATAATTAATTTATTATATAAATGTAGTATTTTTCGTCATTTTTATACCCTAGATGAAATCTATAAGGTATACTAATTTTGTCATTCCGTTTGTAACACCTCGAAATAATGATCGTAGAGCAAAATGGATTAGACACCAACGCATAATATTAAAAGTTATTTTGATTTTTGCATGTCCGTCCGTCCGTCCGTCCGTCTGAGCGCACGATAACTAGATAACGCGTATACCTAGAGAGCTGAAATTTTGTACACAGATTTAAAAAAAAGTAAAATTAAGTTCGAAAATAAAACAAATCGGGCAATTCCTTCGTGAGGTTTCAAAAATTTCGTTTTCCACTATATATTTGGACACTGCCTGAGAACGCATCGACGTAGAGAGCTGAAATTTGGTACATGGTGTTTTCATTGTACTAGCAAAAAAAATTTCAAAAATGGACTAAATCGAGCAACTCTTTGGTGTTGCCACATAAAAATGTAGGTTTTTTACATATACTTTGAAAACCATCAGTCTAAGACATTTTTATTGTACTAAAAACTTCTTCAGAATGCGAAATCTTATAAAATTGGTTATAATTATTTTTTCTGTGCGACAAACCGTTCTAGAAATATATGCGAAAAACAGCTTCAAAAATTCAACTTGCATAGATCAGTGACCTTACGAAATTTTATACAGGCATTCATCTAGGGTATCATAAGAATTGGTCCTAGACCAATTCTAGTTTTTTTACTTGTTTATAAGTAGTTTTATTCACATAGTATAAGAGATCCCTTGAAAAGGACTCTAAAACTCAGAGTCGAAACGGGTAAATTTGAAATAAACTACTAACACAAAGTTTTATAGTTTTTTCTCACTGATTGGAGATCCCCAAAAAAGCTCATCGTTTCTTATAATCTAGCAAAGTTAACGAAAAATTTTCTTTTTTAGTTTCCCAGTGATTCAAAATTTTTCTTAAAATCCGTCGGCGATGTTGTTTCAAATTTATAATAATCCCCATATCCATCGGCTGCACTTTGCTAGTCATATTAGGTGGAAAATATAGCAGTTTTATTGCTTTCAGTTTAGGAGCAATTTCCTTAGGATGAGCTGCTCAATTGTCTGTAAAAAACAATACCCGTCGTTTTTCTTTTAAAAATTGTTTGTGTATTCGATTTGGTAAACAAGTAAAAAGGTCCTGTTTCGTCTACATTGAAAATATCATTCGGGTTGTAATTCGACAGAATCGGTAACAGTTGAACATTTATCCATTATTATTTATTATTATTATTATTATTCCGGGGGATGCAGACAGGACACCTGTCTCTCATCCTGCCACCGCGACCTAGGAGATCTTTTGTGACATTACCCCTAAACGCCCTAGGGCGCCCATTCGAACTTAAGGTCTTTAATGAAACCTATAATGTCCTTGGGGGCCATTTTAACAACATTCTCTGGCAGTGGAAATGCCTTTCCTAGATGTCTTAGCCTTATGCGGCATAGGGCTTCACAATCACACAGGATATGCTCAGCAGTTTCATCGTCTTCCATACAGAATCGACAGGTCTCATCATCGACCTTACCCATCTTCTTGAGATGGTATCTAAGTGGGCAATGCCCAGTAAGTAGGCCCGTTATGTGCCTTAGTTCCTGCTGAGTGTGAGGAGTTCTTTTGTCCTCTGTTGCGAATACTTTATAAATTTTTTCGCTTGTCTCAGCCCCGGGGTGTTTTCCCAGTATTCCTTTTTAGTTCTGTCCTCCCAAAGCCTGATCTGAGCCAAGAGGTGGCTCTTTGGGTGTCCAAAGACATGCTCCGGGCCAATAAACGGAGATTTGGCTCCTTCCTTTGCAAGGCGGTCCGCAATCTCGTTCCCCTTAATGCCTTCATGTCCTGGTACCCATATTAGTGTCACCCTATTTGTCTCAGCCAGTTGCTTTAAGACAGTAAGGCAGTCCCAAACCAGCTTAGACTCAAACGTAAACGAGTTTAACGCTTTAAGTGCTGCTTGGCTATCTGATATTATGTATATTTTTGCTCCACGCATATTCTTTTATTCATTTATCCATGGTTCGTTGAGTGATTCATCTACTGCGGCACTTTCTCCACCACAAAGCACTTTTCCCACTAAACTGTGCCTCAATTTAAATCTATAAATTCCAGTGCTTCTTGTTTTATTAAAGGCCCACAGGTAAGTTATTTGTACGAATAACAGTAAACCATTCATATACAGCCACATCAATGTCATCGTATATGCAAGAGCAAGCTCTATCTCGTTTCCAGCGCCCACTAATTGCAACAGATTGGTACTTTTTTCGCAGTTCTTTTCTTTTAATCCATATTGTTGACAATATGCTAGGCAGTAGGCTGAATTTATATGCGATATCCTTTTTTCCCTCCATTTTCAATTTCATCTGTCAAGTTTATATTTGTTTGGAGATCTAAAGTTTTAAGTTTTCTCTTGGCCATGTCTCTCTAAAAATTTATAGGTTTATTAGTTATGAAGAAAAAGTCGTAATTTTGTTAATTTTTTACCAGTTCACTTGCAAAAGAAGTTATCTTCAATGATGAAATAAGCAGAAAAAATGTTGTATACAACTCGAACACTTCAGCAACGCAATTTCATCGAATGCAGATTCAAAAATATAGACTCGCAACAAAACTATATTTCTAAGTAGAATTGAAAATGCATAAAGCAAATAGAATAAAAATTTAAAAAACAAAATTAAGGTATAGCAAGCTGTCCAAACACGTAGGACCAGTTTATCTGAATTTATTTGAGTTAGAGGAGTCCGAATTGTAAGAAAAAAACCAAAAATTTCTGAAACTTAGTTCGACTTAGGGAGATTTTCGAGATAAGGAAATTCGAGTTAGGAGAAGGGTTTTCTATGAAAAATCCAAGGGAGTGCCAAATTAAGGCCAACAATTTCGACTTGAAGAGAAATTCGAGTAAGGGGAGGTTCGACTTGAGAGGTTTGACTATATGTACATATGCTCAGGTAAAGAAGTTTTTAATGGAACCATTATGTATAACACATGCGCTCAAAAAATTCAAATCATTTTTTACCTAATTTGTGGTAAGAAGGTTTTTAGGAAAACTCGTCTGAATTAAAAGAACTCTATTTTACACATAGAAAATTCGGTGGGTTCCCTTCGATTTAATTCGTCATACCCCAATTCATGCTCAAAAAGTCATATATAAGAGTTGTTGGCTTGCGCAGTGAAAGTCTTACTTACTTACTTAAATAGTTGGATGAACTGAGCGTGAGAAGTACCCACGTAGCTTGACGTGAAGAATTAAATCGGAAAACCTATAGCTTTTTTTTTTTTTTTTTTTTTTTTTTTTTTGCGCTTACGTATGAGCGCACAAGCAACAATCCTTTGCGGAATAAGTAATTTTCAACAAACTATTCTATTGAATTGGCTTGTTCATGGATTTGTTCTTACGTCTTTATACACATTAAATTATTAAATTCCTTTTAAGTTAAAATTTACCCTTTGAAGTCAATCACAGTTCAAACATTCATTTGTACATAAGCCTTTTCAAATTCTCGAGTTCATTCCCTCTATATAATGTGCGTTCACAAAAACGTTTTTAGTTAACATAAAATAATCAAAATATTTAGAAAAAAAAGTAACAAAAAACTGATCAATTCTACTATAATTTTACAAATTAATTATATTTTGTACATATGTACGTAAAAAAAATAATTATAATCTTTTTTTTTCCAGATTGTAAAATTTGAATGAAATTTCTTCAGCTACATGGTAGACAATTGTCTTATGAAGACGTCGTCCTATAGATAACTTCAAAAATAATAACTTTTATAGGATGATTCCGCCAGGCATAAGAGTAGTCAGAGGACCACATTGGATATGGCAAAACCAAGGTATGTACCAACTAAAAATAATTGAGACAAAAAGTTCTTCTTCCATTTAAGAATATAAAAATAGAAAATAATTAGGGTAACGTTGTGGGTTCAGACATCAGACAGAGTTATTTTTAGCTCATCAAGACTCCATAAAAGTATTTCCTTCCTGTTCTCTAATAAATGCTGAGAACGCACAAGGGGAAGCATATGTTTCTTAATTCTATGGATACGCACATGTTTATAAATTTAGGGTTGCAGCACGCGTTTTATTTTAAAGGGCGCGTGCTGGTTGTGTGCTGTTGCCTGTACTGTACCGTATGTATTTACCAAAATAAAGTAAAAACGAGAAATGCAACTACAAAGTCGTAAAAACAGCCGCAAATTGTACTCTCCGTAAGACAGATAGAACGTACGTACTTGCAAATGTCTCTTGTGTGTCATTTTAATTAGTTGTTTTTGAATTCTTGTGATTTGAAAATGTTTATCTGAGAAGAACATCTCATTTCAAATATTCCTTTGTAGACGACGGGGAAGGTCATGTCGGTACAGTTTGTGAAATTGGTCGTTTCGGATCAACGCATTCTCCAGAGAAAACTGTTGTTGTAAATTGGGATTCTGGACATAGAACAAATTACCGGGTTGGATACCAGGGACAATACGATTTAATAATAGTTGATAATGCACAAGTTGGTAAGTATCTACATACATTGAAATTTTCTTCCTGTGAATTCTTAACTTAAAAGCAAACTTTGTTTTTTTTTTAGGTGTTCGACATTCAAATGTTGTGTGTGATGGTTGTTCAAAAGGTGGAATAGCGGGTATTGTTTTTAAATGTGCTCAGTGTTGCAATTATCATTTGTGCGCTTCATGTTATGGAGCCGATATACATGATACAGAGCATCCTTTTATACGTTATACAACTCCTACATCATTGGGGTAAGTTATTATTTATTTGTCTTATACCTAGTACTGAAATAAAAAAGTTATCATTATTTTACCGATTAATTGTTTTGGGGAGGAACACGTGCTACTGGATTAGATTGCCTAAAATGAAATAAAAAATCTAAACTAATTTAAGAAGATAACTAACTGCTTGTGACATCACTTTCATATTCAAATATCGATAATTTCTAGAGGATTGATAGAGAGACAGGGAGATTGTTAGATAAATATGAAATTAAAGATATCCGAACAGAAAAAGACAAAGGCAGTTTTATGTTAAATGAACAGACTGATTTAAAAAAATTCGAGCTATCTCTTAAGTCCGCTTTATTTAGATTAACATGGTTTTTCTCAATTCAATTTGTGCTTGTATTTATTTTCCATTTTAGTATGTCTTGTTTTGATGGCTACAAAAGCTTTTTGTATTAATTAGTCTTCTGATGATGATCTAGTAGATCGAAACGCGTTAAGCTTAAATTAACTTAAATAACTTATTTTATACCTATATTTTTTTGTGAAACAGAAGTGTTTTATAAGAGGTTTCACCAAGTGTCAACGGAAAAATTTGTTGATTACATTAAAGAACATTTTTCTCAAATAGGGGGGATAATAGGGGATTACAGGTTCCAGGTAGAAATGGTTAAAATATAATTACAATTGTTATATTGCTCAAATCGGGAGATCCAAATGATATAGAAACGGTAGTACAACTGAAAGTACTATAAAAATACAAACAGGTATATCCACATCTTTTATGTGATCACGATTCCCAAACACTATAAAATCATGCATTCCTCAGGCTGCAAAAAAATTTAAAAGAGTTTTGTTGACATTCATTGCACTGCAAATTATTTCAAGTTTTCGGTCGGTAGTATTGCTTGCAGGAGATCATATCTTCTTAAGACGTGTCAACAAATTAAAGGCAGAATCACTAAGACTATACACCTTCAAGCATTTTCTGTTTTCGGAAATATAGAAATGCTTAAAATTTCGTACTATTTTGGGGAATCAATTATAATATTTTGACATTCTTCAAAAATAAAACTCACACAATTCAACAATATACCATGTAATTTACGTGGGATATGTAAGACCAATTTCAGGTCATTTCAACAAGTCCCCTTATTCAATCTTTTTGGTGAGAAAGTAATACCCACACTTCGTACTTCAATATCTCTTATGTTTACTGTTAATAATAATAATAATGTATAGTATATAACATAATTATTTATGCTCCAATTTATTTATTTATTTTCTTTTGAATAGAGTAAGGGTGCCGCCGAGGAAAGGTTCATTAAAAATACAATTAAAGGGAATATTTGTTGGTGCCAAAGTTATAAGAGGTCCTGATTGGGAGTGGGGCCAACAAGACGGAGGAGAAGGTTTGTATTTATATATATCTATAACTATTCTTCTTCTTATTAATATTATTATTTTTAGGAAAAACTGGTCGTGTTATGGAAATAAGAGGTTGGGATAACGAATCTTGCAGAAGTGTAGCTAATGTATCGTGGGTTTCTGGATCAACGAACGTTTACCGACTTGGTCATAAAGGCAACGTTGATTTAAAATACGTTGTTCCTACATTTGGTGGTTTTTACTACAAAGACCATATGCCTGTTTTAGGTAAGGAAAAAATTATAGGCTTTTTATAAGTTTTATATAAAGATGGGAGATGTGTTTGTTGAATTGTCTATGTGTTGGTTTTGCTTTTTCGTTATCTGTATAAAAATATGTACATTTCGATTTTCTTTTTATTTTTTAGGTCAACCAGAAGAACAACAACCGGTTGTACCGACGGTTAAACCGACATTTTCTGTTGGAGACCGAGTAAAAGTCTGTTTAGAAGTCGATGCTCTAATGAAACTTCAACAAGGTCATGGCGGATGGAATCCTCGAATGGTTGAGCATCTTTCAAAATTAGGAACTGTTCATAGGATAACGGAAAAGGGTGATGTAAGGTATATGATGGAATATGATAGTAAATTTAAACTGTTGTTTAAATAAAATTTTATAAATTGATTTTTCACAGAGTACAATATGAAAATTGTCCAAATCGTTGGACATTCCATCCTGCCGCCTTAGTGAAGGTTTGTTCATTCCGGGTAGGAGATCTGGTCACTATGATAAATGATCCAGTGAAAGTTCAACAATTGCAAAAAGGTCACGGAGAATGGATTGAACCTATGAAAAATGTAAGCTTTTTTTTATGTTGCTTAGTCTTAAATATACATATCCCGGTAGTTACTATTATTTTTATAAAATTCTAAATAATATTAAAAGTGGTCGTAATTATCCTTAAATATAATATTTTCCATTTATATCCATTGTATCGGATCGATTCGAGTTTACACTTGAGAGCAATTGAAGTATTTGCTTTCTAAATTTAAATGCGGTCAAATATATATCTTAAAAAAAGTCTCATAAAATACGATTTCCTCGATAAAGATATTTTCGGAGAAAAGATGAAAGCAAACCCACTTTTAATTTCTCATGTATGAAATCAAAATATGTTTTGAAAAATATATAAATGAAATCAACTGATTGTGCTGAAGTGTAACATGATAATGTTATAGGTCTTGAGCAGTGGTTCTACCCGATCTCGTGAAAAAAGAGAGCAAGATGACTAAGAAAAAATTAGCTGTGTTGCCTGCAAAACTTTTACCCCTTCTAGTGTTAATAACATAAAGATACAATTATAAAAGAGTTAATAGGGACAATGAATACATTAAAACCATTAAGAACAACAAAAATAAAATGCCAAAAAATTCTTAAATGAGGCTACAAATCATTCGTAATCTAAATAATTTTGTTTTTTATAAACCGAACAAATTTTTAACCTAAACCGAGATGGAAAACGGGTTTTTTAAATACCATAGATGAAACAAAGAAAAATTCACCGTAATAGGTTTCAACGAAGACAATCTGTGGTATCATTGACCTTATAAATCTGCCACTATAATTACTTCAGCGCAAGATCTCTAACGGAGTATTTGTCTTTCCTACAGAACTTACAACGCCTCCAAAGTAAGAAGTTGCCGCGTAGACTAGTGCTATAAATGCTTTGGCCTATTGTCACCAGTGACGGACAGAAGTGCTGATTTCCGTCTTGACACTTGCCTACAAAACTGTAATGCCTCATAGAAACGATGTTCTAGTAATCCAGAAATTGGAGTGTAGAGGATCAGCTGACATTTATAGAACAAGAGTTCCATTGGATGTTGTAAAGTCAGGTAGATGAAGAATCTTTAAGAGCACATTCAGCACTAAGAACTGTGATGATGCTTCTAGCTCGGCAGTCAATATGCCAGAACTGTTTTGAGTGGGAGCCATAAGACTGGGGTGAAACAATTTTAGCATTTTTATTATGATCATTGAAATATTAATCGAGAAGAGTTTAAGTTTCGATCATGTAACTCTCAAAATTAAAAACACCTTCATATTAGAAAATCCCACCCCTCCCTGACGGTATAGGTTCATTTTCATAATTTTCACAGATTTTTAATAATTTCTAGAAAAATGAATTTTTCATTATTTCTAAAATGTTTTCAGGCTCTTGGAAAGCTGTGCAAAGTAGTTAAAGTTTACTCCGATGGAGACTTACGAATACAGCAATTAGATGATGGTTTTGAATGGACAGTAAATCCTAAATGTGTTAAATTAGAAAGATCACCTTTAGCAACGGCAGCCGAAAGATCAAATAGTATGATGGACCTTAGTCACCAAAGAACTGATCATGTTATGACACCGCTTTCCGGATTATCAGGAACATCATCAGCTGATAAATTAGTACGGGAAGCAGCACAAGGTCATTTAGAATATGTAAAACAGTATTTAGATCAACATCCATCTCAAGTGGATGTAATGAGTGGTGGAAAAACATGTCTTCAAGTCGCTGCACATCAAGGTCATGTGAATTTAGTAAAATATCTCCTTAATATTGGGGCAAATGTAAATGTTGTTGATAAAGAGGGTGATTCAACATTACATTATGCTGCATTCGGTAATCAACCGGAAACTATGCGAATATTATTACAAAACGGAGCTGATATAAATTTTCTAAATGCTAGCCATTGTTCTGCCTTGCATATTTGTGCTCATAAAAAAACACCGCACTGTGTAAGAGTTCTACTTGAATTTGGAGCCGATGTTAATATTCAAGATTCTTATGGAGATACAGCATTACATGATGCAATAGGCAAAGAAAATGCTGAAGTCGTAGAATTATTATGTAATGCACCGAATCTTGATTTTACTGTACGAAATAATCGTGGTTTTAATGTATTGCATCATGCCTCATTAAAAGGTAATGTAATGGCAGCCAAAAGGATATTACAATTAGCTCGGCAATTAGTCAATGTAAAAAAAGATGATGGATTTGCAGCCTTACATTTGGCTGCACTTAATGGACACGCAAAAGTTGTTGAAGTATTAATTATCGATGGCCAAGCTGAAATTGATATTAGAAATAATCGAAGGCAGACACCATTTTTATTAGCAGTTTCACAAGGACATTCTGCTGCTATTGAAAAATTAGTTAATTTGGGTTGTGATATTACAGCAAAAGATGAAGATGGTGATAATGCCCTGCATTTGTGTGTTATAAAAAAAATGAATTTTTCACCAACTGCCGTACCAAATGATGCCCCAGAAATATTGGATATTTATCAGAATCTTCAATCTATTGCTGAATATCGCCTTATGTATGCAATTATATGCTATTTAGCGAAGAAAGGTTGTAAAATAGAAACAAATAATAAAGGTGCTAAGTTATTTGATTGGATAACGGACAAAGAATTACAAGATAAAATTCTTAGTTACCAAAATAATGTTGTAGTCGTACCTGTTACCGAAAATAGTTCTTCAATAAATGATGATGATATAATTCAAGAAACAACTGATAATATACAAACACTTAATTTGAATGAAAGTGCTGATAGTAATACAATGGCAAATACTAGTGCTGGTGATTCAAATGAAATAGTACTAGCAAATACTTCATCAGTTCATGTAACCGCGCCTATACCAAGAACTAGAGGTGGTGGTGGTAGCAGTGGTAATAATGATTTTAATCCTCCACAACATTCTACAAATTTACAACAAACTAATGATGAAATAAAGCAACATCATCATAATAGCACCACTCTATCTGTGCCAAAGAAATTAAATTCGGATAACATTCGACCTCAAATTACTACAACACCGCCACTTCATTCACCATATGTAGAAATGAATCTTAGCAAAACTAGAGTAGGAGGTAATGAACAATCAAATTCTTCTAGTTTACCAAGTTCAACATCAAAACAACATATTAGCCGAAAACAATTGAACAATATAATCGGTGTACAACAAGGTAACAATATTCAATGTCAAGAGTGTATTGTATGCAATGAAACTCTGCAATTAATCAGTTTTGAACCGTGCATGCATCAAATATCATGTGAAGAATGTGGAGTACGTATGAAAAAATGTTTATCATGTGGCGTCGTTATAGAACGAAGAATTGGTATAAACGGACGTTTAATATTGAGTAAAGAGCATTCACGTATACCATCAGCGGATCGCTTAAGATATTTAGAAAATAAAATTCAAGAATATGAAGAATCACATTATTGCAGCATTTGTATGGAGAGGACACGTGATGTTGCGTTCCTCTGTGGTCATGGGTCCTGTTCACGTTGTGCAGAAACATTACGTACCTGCCATATGTGCAGAAAAACAATTGTAAAGAAAATAAACCTATATTAATAATAATAATATATTGTCTATTAGCTTAGCTTAGCTTAGTAATAATAACCATTGTGTAAATTTATGATAAAAAAAAAGAGTATTGTTTAATATTTTCGGAATATCGTGGAAGTTTTTGAATTTTTCACATCTTTCATTGTTCATTTAAAGTAGTATAAAAAAAAATACAACGTTTCCTGTACGTGTTTTCACCAAAGTTTTATTATTACAACTACATATTATTACTATTATTATATATTTTTTTTATTTTGAATCATAATAGAAATTTTTGTAAGAAGCATTTTATCGATGAAAATTTCGTCACGATCTTGCAAATTTATGTTAAAAAAGAACTTTTTTTTTATTTGAAGAGTTTACCACAATTTTATTATTCTTCTTATAAATTCTAAACTTATACAACTTTATTGTGTTAGCAAGAATATAAATAACATTGTAACAATGATTATGAATGGAAAGGATGCCTAATAATTATGTAATTGGCTCCAATATAATTTTATTTTCATTTAAATATTTATTTGTACATACCTATTTTCTCTCTATCTCTCTCTCTCGCTTTCTCTTTCTCTCTCTTTCTCTTTCATTCTCCCGATAACACGCGCACATCAGAGCTGTTTTACTTTAAGTAATAACTGTTATCTACTCATAACATGAATTTATATTTATTAAAATGTCTCTCTACAACATATTTACATAACTATACTACTTTGATTCTTTAGAATTACTCAATTGACTAAGTATGTAATGTAAAACGTCGGCTTCAGAAATAGTAGTTAAGAGGTTGTTTCTAAATTTTAGATTAATTTAGAGAGAAAAAAAATCAGAACGCCTTACAATTTGTGATCTTATTTTTTTTTTATTTCATCATCCTGACCATGTTGACGAGCTTGAATCACAAGAAATAATAAGTTATGGAATGAACGTAAGTTTACTAGCAATGTGATTCATTCATGAAAATGTTGAATAGATATTAAAAAAACAAAAAAAAACAATTTTCCTCTTATATACCCATAGCGCCACCAAAATTCAGAACATAAACTTAATTTTGAACCTAACACTTGAGGGCACAGTTGATGCGGCTAGGTTTAAAAATAATTAAATAAATGAAGCAATGAACAGTTTATGTAAAAAGTATTAAATAAATTTAAATAAATCGCAGTAAATTAGTCGAACGGGTGAGCCTCTTGGACATATATTTTCTTAACTCAAAGTGAATACTTTTCACATGACTTTTGATATGCGACTATCGAAAATTTATGTTCGCACAACTGGAATTCGTTTAGATTTACCCATTTAGCAATTCATCTGTTACTAATATCGAAAAGTCAGTTAATTTCATGTTTGCCATGAGTGTATATATTGTCATAAGGAAAATTTAATAGGATTTTCTTCTTTTTTTGCCTTATACAGAGTATTAAATTCAGATGGAGCTTTGGCTTTGAATGTTTCTCAAATCTATGTGAACTTGTTTAAAATCTTGTGTTTTTCAACCAGTTGATCAGTTGTGAGAGGTGGTGCTCTGCATTATCACCCTTATTATATTTGTGACAAACTCTGCAGTCACTTTCACTTCATTTCACCTTTCGTATTGTCGTTGTCGAACGGTGTGACGTGACATTTTTCTTTGGAGCCTTATTATCGTTGTTAAAGTGACAGATAGCATCAGGGTATGCGTCAGGGTATGAATTACATTTGTAGACAAAAGTGAGGTTGTCTTATTTCGTAGTATTGTTGTTATTTTTGAAAGTGTTTAAAAAAAAATCATAAACGCGATGTATTTCAGCCCTTTAGCTATCACAGGATGCTTCACCATAAAATCTATCATGATTTCAAATTGTTTTGTTGTTGTAATTTGTAAGTTAAAAATGCAAAAAAAAAAATAATTTAATTTATAAAAAAACTATTGAATTTTATGTTTTAATGAACAACTTAAAAAGCCATCATAAAATTTATCTTTTTCCGCATGCATTTTCCTTTTCCTTACACACATCTAACATCTGTCACTTACAAAAACCAAGTGAGTGAAATTGTCACTTAATTATCACTTACATCGACATTTGTCTACTTAATCTGACAACAGGGTATATTTCACAAAAATATTACAAAAAAAAAAAATCCCACAAAGTGTTTGGTATACTCATGTTTTTCTTCTATATAAGAAAAGAGCTGTAATTCAAACGTACGGAACAATCGTTATAGTCAGTAGAGCAACAAAGACCTGTATTCGGCTCACGTTACCTATTCTACATTGCAAATTTTTTGATAAAATCTTTCTTTCAATGGCTTTTATAAAGTTTACCACATTCACCACACATTCTAAGACTAGATGCAGTGGAGGATTCAGATACTTTACTTTGAAGTAGATGTTTTTCTGTCAATTATGCAATGAATTCAAAGAAAATTTAAAGCTTTGCTTCGAATACTTAACGGCCTTCAATAATTCTCCATAACATCGAAAGACTGGACCACAAATGATTGAGACAAATTCAAAAGTTTGGTATTTGGATTAGAAACAAGATATTTGAAGGCAGTTGCCAAAAACATTTACTTTTATTCAGAAACTATCATACTGAACAAATTTAACTGTGGCTAATGGTCCGTTATCTTCGATTTTACGTAGCTTGTTTGGTGGGTTATCATCTTTGGGCACAAATAACCAGAAGATCGTTTTTTTTTTTAATAATGACACCGTGCCAAGTCCGGCCTGAATATTATCTTGTCTCGAGCGTGATGTTTTGCGATAAATTGATTAGTCGAATATACGGCGCAGGTATTCCTTTCAATGAATTCGCAATTCATACCAACGCCTTTGGTTCGTACTTCTCTTTGGGAGCATATCTGCCATTATCGGGTGTTGTTTCAATATTATTGGTATAAAAAAATCTTTACCGCTCAAGTTGTGACACGAAAATGTGAAATAACTTTCATTATTCAAAATGATGGATGTGTTTGCAAAATGTTTCAAACGTAGTGCACGACAGCATTTCGGTATTCTTTCTAACTGTTTTGTTGTGTATTTGGGTGCTTGCTTACGTTTTCGTTTGCAGAAATTATTTTCACGTAAAATACGATGAATTGTTTCTTTGTCAACACCAAATTTACGCCCCAATCGCCTAGTTGACTGCCCGACCTTGTTTTTTGCATTTTCTAGCACTTGTTTCGTTGTTCTGGCATTCAATTTCTTTGGTCGACCACTTTTTGACTTATTTTCTGGTTGTTTGCGTTATCATCTTTTATAACTCGATATATCGTTACACGGGAGATATCTTTATCTTTGTACACTTCTAAAATTTCACTTGTACTTAACCATCCAAAAACTTTGGCGATAGCCTTACGCAAATATATTTTGTACGACATTGCTAATGCAACTTTCCGACCACACTGACCTTGAAAGTGCTTTATAGATATAGTTACATCTTCTAAGTGCATGGTTCAATTAATTTCATGCAACAGTGTGCTGGGCAGAACAATTCAAACTTGTTTCAAAACTTTTGCGACACGCCTTAAATCACATCCATATTACTGGACTGGGTTTATCCACGCCACACAGAAAGCAAAGAAAGTTATCTAGGATACGCAGTCTGCTATATAGGGCCAATTTAAACTGCACACATGTGTAGCTACACTATTGCCCAGGGATATGTTAATCCATTTATTTATCGGCACTTTTGAGTGTAGTTACTATGCTCCATTGTGCGTCTTCAGATATCACATTTGGTACTGTCTAAGGGAATGGTAAAATTTCTAATTTGAGCAATTTGTGCGTAAAATTCGAAACTCAAAATGGTCAACATTTTCATTCTGCAATTGTATGCTATGCTACCCGTCCGTAGTGCTGCAGTGTTGAAAAGTGTAGCATGAAGTTATGCCTTCCTTCCATCAAAAGTTCAACATGCAAACAGAGTCTGGACTGGAAAATATAGTTAATTCAGGACATCGTCAAAAAGTGTTAAAATTTCTTCTTATTTACTTGTTATAATAGAACGAACACGTTAATTTGCTACCATTCCAGATGCTTTTCTTTTAGATTCGAAGAAAATGCCCATAACTCTCATAAAATTTCATGTCGTCCACAAAATACATAAAAAGCCTATTGAAATGTACAAAATGATAAAATTAATTATGTTTTTCAATTATTACAAAATATGCGGTTTTAATTAAAAATTTTCTCCAATCAAAGAATTCATCGCTATTACTCTAACTCTAAGAAGCCGATTATTATAAAGTTCTGAAAAAACAAAAAAAAAAAAAACAAAAACATCATTTTCATAATAAAAATACATTTATTTCTTTTATCAAGAAAAATATAAAATAATTGACTGTTATGTATTATATTAATTAAACCCATTAAACTATAAAAGAAAACATTCAATAAAATAATGTTTACTAGACTTCATAATGTTTTTAGTATGTGTATTGGAAAGAATTTTTAGCGTATACAGGGTGTCCCGTATGTGGTGTTACGCCTGATGGCTATGTATAGGTCGTACTTGGCAAAAAAAAATCGTTGAGGGGTGGGGGAGATCCTAATGGTTTCCGAGATAACAGGACTTAAAGATATTTGGCTGTAACTTCTGAACGTTATATATATGAAGATGATTTCAAATTGGTTAGATAAATAAATAAATTTTTCCCCTCTTCCTCTCCGTTTTCAAAAAGTTGAAATTTCGGAATTTTAACTCTTTATACCTTAGATGAAATCGGTATACTAAGTTTGTCATTCCGTTGTAGCACAAAAGCTTCGCTTCAGAATGACCCAAATGTAACCCTTTCTGCGTTTTTTGCACTTTAACTGAAGAGTATTGTATGTAGGAATCTTCAAATTAAATGACGGATTCACTGCATATGCTGGCTATTAAAAAAAAAAAATATGAAAATCCACAGAATACTTACAGAGAAACATGGATTGTTGTGTCTCTTAATTTTAAATCAATCACGCGAATATGGTCAATTTGGTCGTCTTCCAGTACAGAAGAGATGCTATAAAATTTTTAAATATGCACGGGGTGAAGCTTGTATGTATGAAATCGCATATACATTTTATTTTCCCTAATTAGATATGTAGATTTTGAATCCTATAAATAGTTTTGAAAATAACAGCAAAAGAAGTGAATCAGTCCTTTTTAAAAATGGAAAATGATTGTTTTTTGGTAGAAATATGACCGTTTTTTGATACAACAATGGACATATTTTCAACTCATCGTTGTGAAATACCGGTCAGTAGTGGAATATCATTTCACATTAGAAAAATGTTCACAACAGAGTGCTAAGGGATGTGAAAGAAAGAAGAACGGAATATAGAAACTGGGGTGTATATGAGCCAAGTGCAAAAAATCCGTTTTCGGCAATAAAATGTCAGATGATGTTTAAATGATCAAAAACAAACTACACCGCTCATTTATTCTCTCCTTCATCTTTAATTGGATACCAAACATGACGAATTTTGCACAACCCCCTATTGGGGGTTGTTCACCTATATTTTTGTAATCTAAGGACATGATTACGTAGCAGGATATGAAATTCTAACTAACTAAAACCCCCCAATCATCCTGATCACCTTGTTATTTCTAGGGTTCGCGTAGCAATCGCAAACAGATCACACCTTTTTCTTTGCCTTTTGGTCTTATTTACAGTCTAAAATAAATATATAATTATGTAATTAACTTAATCAAATTCGAAAAAAAAAACAGGAATTCTATTTGTTATCATTTCTCACTATATACGCGCGATTGTGAAACAAATATTTTGTTGTCTTCACTGATAATGAAACTCTCTGACGTATGCATGCAGTTATCTCTGTATGGAAACAGCCTATTCTTTATATATTTCGCCATTTGTACTTAATCGCGGAGAGGATTAAATATAAAAACATAAAGTTCAAGCTGGAACTTGACCCTGAGAGTGAATCCATGCTGCCGCTTATCTTACGAGTTACAATTACAAATAAAACAACAGGCAAAAAGGAAAACCACGATGGATTTAATGACAAAGCGACAAAGCTGAAACTCATCAAAATCAGTCAGACTTGGTGGAACAAACGGAAACGAGTACTTATTCTCCACTGGAGGAGAGTAATACAGTTTGATCTTGTTTTTTTTTAAGCCACCGAGAAAGGTAGAGAGGGGAAGACACTTTTGGATTACTTACTACCTCCACGTCGGCCACAATATACTTTACTTGGGGAGAGCTTTTACAATCGATCATTCGTTCGATATGAGCCTGGTTTTGTGCTTCGATCATCACAGTAGCCATCATCATATTCACAGTCAGTCAGAGCTCAGTGGTCAGTTTAGTTGGAATTGAGATCCAGCCAGGTGCAGTGTTATTTTACCACGTTCGACTAGAATTCGGTTTAACAAAAAAAAAAAAAAAAAAAAATGCCGGTTGAAATCAAAAGTGTTTTAGTGTGCGACGCAGTTGATAAGGCTTGTACAGATCTTCTGAAAAAACATGGAATAAATGTAAATTGGTTTTATTTTGTTATTATTTATATTTATTGTGGAATTTATTTAGAATTAACTGTATATTCTATATAATAGGTTGACTACAAGCTGAAACTTCCGAAAGAAGAACTCTGCAAAGAAGTCAAAGTGAGTTTTTTTTTCTTTTTCTCTGCATGTTGCATTTTTTCTTTTCTTTCTTTTATCATTCAATCAAATCTAGTTGAGGGACATACGCCTTTATAATGTAAATTTGCAAAATTCTTGTTTGTTATCAATTAAAGTAAATTATTGTGTGGTTCTTCTTGCAGTTGAATTGCAGTGTGTAGGGATAATATTATGCTGATGAACTATAAATAGATTTTGTTAGTGGATTGGAGACAAACAATTTATAAATGTAGAGTAAATTTTTTTTTATGGATTAGAAATTGATTGGTTTTGGAGGGCTCAAATGATAATTGCGATTTATTCTCATCTTGAAAAACTTGTTTCAAATTCATTTTATGTAATCTATATACATAATTCAGGTTATAAAGTTGAATAACGATAACACGTTTTGTAATATTGCAAGCTTGATTATTTTATTTATGAATTATTGAGGCACGTAGCAAACTTTAAATACTTTGAATTGCTTATAAAACAATTTTATCTATAAGAATATTGTGAAATTTGATATTTTCTGCTATTAGCTATTCTCGCGTGCCTACATAAAGTGTGAATGACGGACAGTGTACTGGAATATTCTTTATCTATGTATATGTACTCTCCTTCTGAACATCATCATTTATCTTCTTTAATCTCCTTACGAGTAGAGACCAAAGTTATTTTACTTTAGGGAATTATAATTTCGAATTATTCCTGATTTTTTCTTTATCGGTTTTGTATGAATTATGATAATGGAATAATGCTTGAAATGAAAAGGGGAAGAATGTCAAAAATTGTGCAACCTTTTAATTTAAAACATACCGAAAATATGTTGAAATTTTACCTGGAATCTGAATTTTTCCCACTGACATTTAGGTATAATATAAACTTCGCTTGATTTTCTAACACATTTGGGTCAACTTTTGTTAGCAAGGGTGTAACAATTACCTATCTTAATTTAAAGTTTCATTTTCGCTTTAAAAGTCATATTTCAAGTTCAAAAAATTCTAAATTATATTCGAAATTATTGCTTCCCTTGTAATCTTATATTTATATTAAACTCGATTTTTAAGGAAATACATTTAACAAGTTTTAAGTTTGTTATCAATCGATACTGTCTGGATCTGCTGTGCAAATTTTTAGAATACGATGTATGTAGGTTCTTATTTACAAAAGTCTGTAAGCTGTGGGCTATGGGTTGACCGATCTTCTACATTTCACAACGTACATACACACATATATATGTATATAAGAAAACTTCATATTATTCATTGATCCTAATCTTAACCCTTTTTTACATTTTTCATTTAAAGGACCATGCTATACAATTACAGAAAAATTTGTAGATATTCATTTCGGTTATTTCGTTAACAATTCTCCTTCCTTTATTATATTTCCGGAACTAATATATTTTGTTGCCTATATCATCCTCAATTACTGCTTTTCGGAACCTTAGATTTAGTATAGACTTTACTCCCGTCGAAAGGGCAAGGAATTTTTTTTTACTAGATTACCTCGTCCGTTAATGGGATTATAATGGTATTGTTAGGATTGGATGCATTCCCTTTTTGATCAAGCCAGAGATAATTTCGAAAGATTTGTGCATGAACTTTCGAGATCTTTCCACTGATTGCTAACTTTATAATTGATTTGTATAGGTATTCTGTAGGGTGATCGGGTGATATGATTCAAGCTCTGCGTTATTACACAGTTACTACCAGCATTGTAAATTTGAAAATCTTTGCATTTGAGGAATAATATTCCGTAAAAAGCAAGATAAGAGCAGGTAGTACTATCTTTATTTCTTCTTTTAGTAGAATTGGATAGATCAAATTTCCCTCTAAGAGCCTTGAAAAGATTTGAATCTACTTAAGTCTCATTTTAACTTTTTAACAGAAAGACGTCCTATGAAATATGTACATACTTTTAGTTTATCTTCTAGGAATTATATTGGATATTTGTTAAGAAAATCTTACTTCTTGTGTATACGTTATTCCGTCTGTATATTTATTATGTCTGTTTATAAAGCATCACATTATTCTGTACACTGCTAGCTGTATACATACATACTATTAGCATTTCTATATTTTACATAATTTCAATTTCTTCCTTTCATCTCGCAACATTTTTCCATATTTTTTTTTCATTTAGGTATTATTCTCAAATCTCATTTGCTTTCATTTGCCCTTCCAACTATGTACTCAAAACATTTGCACATCTTACATATATAGTTAATACCATTCTTATTTCATATTTGCATATCATTTTTATTTCTTGCCTTCTAAAAGTGCACACACAATTAGCTTCGCATGCAATTCCCTGCAGAAATGGGAAGAAGACCTTATTTCTGCATTCACATACCCATTTCAAAGTTACAAATCATCCATAACACCAACAACTAATTAAAGGCTTTTATCTCGTAGAATTATGATGCTGTAATTGTCCGATCAGACACCAAAATAACAGCAGATGTCCTAGAGGCAGGAGCAGGTCGTTTAAAAGCCGTAGGACGTGCTGGAGCTGGAGTCGATAATATTGATATACCAGCGGCAACTAAAAGCAATGTAATTGTCCTTAAGTAAGTTTACAAAGAGGAATTGACTTAGTGTGTAAAGCCTCCTTGCTTGCGAGTGATTGAAAGAGGAGGAGACTAGTCTAGTCTGGTCTGGTTTATCATTAGAGAGATTAATAACATTCTTTCTTTCTACATTGCTAAAAAAAAATATTGATAACAGCACACCGGGTGGTAACTCTATATCTGCTTGCGAATTGACATGCATCTTGATTGGAGCTTTAGCAAGACCGATTGTTCCAGCAGGCTTGAGTTTAAAAGAGGGAAGATGGGATCGGAAATTATATAGCGGCACAGAATTATATGGGAAAACACTTGCTATTCTGGGTCTAGGAAGAATCGGGCGTGAAGTTGGTATTCGAATGAAAACCTGGGGTATGAGGGTAAGTACATTCGTACATTACTTAACTGAATACCTTTTTATTGTCTATTCATACGAATGACTTCTAATGGAATTTATCAATATTCCAAAGGTCATTGGATTTGATCCGATTACAACAGATGAAGAAGCAAAAGCTGCTGGTATTGAAAAGATGTCTTTGAATGAAATTTGGCCCTTAGCTGATTATATAACAGTGCATACACCATTAATACCTCAGACAAAAAGTAAGAATATATTTTACTTATATGGAGAAATGCTGTCATTGATGGTCCCCCTTGACCTTAATGTTGTAAATATATTTTTTTTTATTAGATTTAATATCAACCGAGACTCTAGGTAAATGCAGAAAAGGTGTTAAAGTAATTAATGTAGCTCGTGGCGGTATTATTGATGAAGCAGCAGTTTTGAAAGCTTTAGAAAGTGGTCAATGCGGCGGAGCAGCATTTGATGTGTTCCCAGAAGAACCACCTAAATCTGATGTAACAAAAGCTTTAATTCAACATCCGAAATGTGTTGCTACCCCACATTTAGGTAATTTATATATTAGACGTGTTTTAACACTTACTATAATTAGCATTAGATAGAATTTGGGGTATACATATTTGTTTTTCTCCTTGTTTTATTATATATTAGGTGCATCAACAGCTGAGGCACAAGTTCGGGTAGCAGTTGAAGTTGCTGAACAATTTGTTGCTCTTGCTGGAAAATCTTCAGATGAATATCCAGGAGTTGTTAACAGAGAGGTGTTAAAACATTATTTCTAAAAAAAAAATTCAAATATATTATTTGTTTGCTCTAAGAGCTTCCAGATTATAATATGTACTATGCTCATTTCCATTATATATATATATATAAAAAAAAATAAAGTTTATATTCAATTCATGAACATTCAAATTATGTTAGATAGGTATGTATGTTTATGATGTGGGAAATGTAATCATCATGTTTACATCTTTGAGATTCTTTAGCAGAGATGATGTTTTCTAAATCAGTACTGTACAAGCTGTCATTTGTCACCAATTTTAGATAAAATATAATAAATGTGACAATTGCTGGGGCTTGAGGATGTCTCGTAAGAGCTCCATAAATAAGCATCCTAACCACATCTTTCAGTTTAATATTTTTCGAGTTTATCTCTAATTAATAATTCCCACCCTCACATGTAGAGTTCTAAAACGGTCACCTCAGCCCAGAATAAATCCTGAGACTTGTAAGGGTATCGGGGAGGAGGGGGGAATTATTAATTAGAGATATAGACTCGATAGAAATATTGAAAGTGATAGATGTGGTCAGTCAGGGTGTTTATTGAGCTTAAATTCTTAGGACTTGTCTCTCTAGAAATCAGTGGGCAATTCATATCACAAACGGAAGATGGATATAATATTAATGTTATTATCGATGAAACTGGAAGATATCATCTGTCACATTCCCATCCATTTAGTGGAAATGCAATAGATAATAGATGTGGCTTTTTAACTTAGATTTACAGCTAATTGAACAAAATTCCCTATATTAAATCAGAAATACCTTAATTACAGCTGAAAACTAATATAAGATTAATTCAATTCCAAATGAATATATAATAAAAGAGTGTATGTTAAAGTATTAAAGCGGGAGAGGGGGGGGGGGGGGGTTTAGAAAAAGATTACTTATAGTGAAATACACACGGTTGTACGAAGGGCGACTGTAAAAGTTTTCGGTTTTCGTTTTTTTTTTATGATGTTTCTAAGTCTCAGGGGATACCCTATGATGCCGTAGCAGAGCCTTCGTAGGAAAAGAAAAGTAGGGAATTGGGGTTATTGAGTTGAGCCAAGGAGGTAACCGTGCGAATTACACTTAAAAAAAGTACTCTCCATTAAAATCTATATATATGCATTTCTACGTCAGTCCTAGAAGCGCTATATCAAGAAATTTAGAAACACATTCGTTGATAAACTAGCTGGTGTTTCGGCGCTAAATGTCAGCACCACAGTCAATTTTGAAAACCAATAAAAATCGAAACACATCATGGTACAGAATGATCCATAATGACTAAGATATCTCTTTAAGTTTTTGTAAAAACAAGTAAAAGAATTGGTTTAAGACGATACCCTAGATAAATGTCCGTATGTAATCTCGTATGGTCACCTCTCTGTTCAAATTTGATTGTTGAAGTGACTTTTCGCCTCTATTTCTAGAACGGTTCGTCGGTCAGGAAAAATGATTATGACCAATATCATAGGATTTTGTATTCTGATGAGTTTTTCAGTATAATAAAATCTAAATTTTTATATAGCTGGTTGCCCAATTTAGCCCATTTTTATACCCTAAATGAAATCTAAATGGTATACCAAGTTTTTCATTCCGTTTGTAATACCTAGAAATAATGATAGTAGAGCAAAATGGATTGGACACCCATACATAAAATTAAAAGTTATTTTGATTTTTGCATGTTCGTTTTGAGCTGAAATCTTACACATGATCGTTAAAAAAAAAAGCTCTAAAATGGGACAAATCGGGTAGCTCGTCATACAAAAATTTCGTTTTTCACTACATATTTGCATACTATCTGAGAACACGTCAACGTAGAGCGTCGAAATTTTGTACATAGTGTTTTCATAAAAATAGTAAATATAATTTCAAAAATGGACTAAATCGGGCAACCGCTTCTTGTTGTTGCCATATAAAAATTTAGGATTTTTATTATGCTGTGAAAACGATCCTATACGGTTTTAGTGTATACCGAAAAGTTCTTCAGAATATGAAATCCTATAAAATTGCTTATAATCATTTTTGCTGTCCGACGAACCGTTCTAGAGATATATTTAAAACCACTTCAAAAATCCAACTTGTCTTAGACCAATTCTAACTTTTTTACTTGTTGAAATTATATTTACTATTTCTATGGAAACCCCTTGTACAAAATTTTAAATCTCTACGTTGACGCCTTATTAGGCAGTTTCCAAATATATCTGGTGAAAAACGAAATTTTTGTATGGCAACCCCACGGAGTTTCTGGAGTAACCGGAGAGTTACCCGATTTTTCAAACTTGAATATACTTTTAGTTTTAAAGCCCGTGTACAAGATTTCAGCTCTCTAAGTACACGCGTTCTCAAGTTATCATGCGGATGGGCAGACGAACATGCAAAAATCAAAATAACTTTTAATATTGCGTTCTCACATTGCTCTACCATCGGCATTTCTATTTCTATAAGTTACAAACGGAGTAACAACCTTAGTATACCATATGATTTCAACTAGGTTATAAAAAATCGACAAATAAATGGTAATTGTATCTCTGTACTCTGTTCAGCAATGATCGTATAAATAATCATCTTTGTGTATGTGTGACAAAATCGACTTAAATAAAAAAACACTTTGATTAGTTTTACAACATGGATGTTTCCGTGCGTTTCTAATGCTTAACCGTGATAATTTCAAATTGGAAAAATATATAGTGGGAAATTGATCACCTGGTTTAATTTTATTTTTTCACTGAAATCGATTTTATTCATATGTGATCTCTAAACAATAAATGATGATAGCACAATCTAATGAATCATTAGTACTACTTATTCATTAAAATGCCGTGTGTCACATAGTATTCATAATTATGGCTCGAAAATCAGATCATAATGAAGTACATTAATGAAGTGTTTTTTTTTCTTCATTAGAGCTCTAATGAGGAAAAATGTGGTAGAACTGAATGTATTTAGCATATAATATAAATCTGAAGCTCTGTTGTGCATCTGCCCAATTGAAAAAAAAAAAAAAATAAGTAAGAAGAAGAACTTCAAAGCACGAACTATATTATCAAAATACTTTTTAATATAATGTTTTGTCATTTCCAAATCGTTAAAATGAAAAATAAAATAAATAAAAACTAAGTTTATAGCGTTGATTCGATCTAGTTCTTTTCATCACTGTCATAAGTGTGTCAAAACCAGTTTGACAGTACAACTTAATTTTTTAATTAAGTGGCTATGTGTCTGTAGTTGCCTAATGAATCATTATGGTCTAACGAGTCATTAATTAATTATTAATTAGGAGTGCTGTGTGTCTAGGGCATTACTAATTTGAATCCAAGTCTCAACTTCTGTTATTATCCGCTTAAAGAAATCTTCAGTATCGTCATTGATCTTTGCCTTATTTCCGGAAATTTTTTTCGGGAGGGAGGTTATACATATATGTATGTCCTCCTAAATGTCTTAATCTTGATGCTGGCCGATAAAATTCTAACCTATAAATTTTTTTATATCCTTAACTATTAATTTCTAATTAAAGTGTAGTTGTTAGGTTTTAAAAATATTAGTAATTGACTATGTAAGGAACAGTTTTGTATAAATTTTTCATACATTCATAATTTCTTATTATATCCAGCTTAAAGTTGATTAGTAGATACTCGTTTCATAAATTTCTTATGTCGCTTTATTATAAAACCGCATGCATAGCTTAGGGTAGATAGCGCTAGTCTAGTCTGTAATAGCGCATAGTACCTCCATACGTACATCTGAAGGTTCTTTGGCTTTATACTTCTCATTTGGAATTTTTTAGATGCTTTCCTGGCTGTTGAAGTGTCTGGTTTGAAGGTGCTGGTGAAATTTACTTATTCTTGGCATATACACATTTCTTAAGTAGAGTGGGTTTGAGACTTGTAAAATGGAAATCAATGCCTAGAAATCATTTTTTACGCAAATTATGTTTGAATAAATTAATATTAAAAAATTGTTAACACCAGCACGAATATAACTTTGAAATATATACATATACAGGCTGTCCCGTAAGTCGACGTCAAGCCGGAGCCGGGTGATAGACCAAATCATAATAGTTACCAGAAAAATATAAAAAAAAATCCAAGTCATGTATTTTTTAAATTATAGACATATCTTTTGTTTTCGAGAAAATGTACACCCTATGATGGATTTTTAGCTCCTGTTGCTACAAATCTTTTCCTTTTTTTCAATTTTATTTTTCTTATGTAATCCCGAATAGAACTTATGTAACCTGTTGCTTTAAATTCTAAGCCAGCTGTTCCAGCTTGGAAGAAAATGTCACATTTTGCCGAACCAGGAATAGAAAATTAATACTTCACCCAACTTTAACTGACTGTACTGAAAAAAAGAATGTACTACACCAGTTTGGCAAGTAACTTTAAAAGTTGACGCATTTAATAAGGATTCTAAAATGGTATAACACTTGCTACATTATTTCTTAGATTACGGTAAAAAAAATTTTCTTCAAGAAACCCAGTTTCGAAAAATTTCTTTTTACCTACTAAAAATAATTCTAGTGTACCCAAAGCTTGCCGTAAGACCGTAACTTTAAGATTTTAGTTTGAGTGAGACGGAGAGTCATTACATGAAGAGTGAGATAGATAGTGACGCTTTCAAGTTATACATGCTAACTTTTTGTTAAATTTAGGACAAATTTTCCTTAAGTTTAAAATTAAACACCAATTATTTGGATGCTAAGATTTATTATTTACAAAAAATGTTCAAACTGCCTTCTTTCAGCTGTAATACAAGTTGGACATCTTCTTAAAACGATCGGGTTATCAGACGGTCAAATCTTGACAAATTCAACTGCTTCCGTAATTCTGGAGCTAATGTTTTTGTAAAATTCGGTGAGTTATACTTTTAGGAACTCCTGTGCTTTCCTGGATTGCACGTACCGAAGTACTTGGGTCTTCTTCAACTGCTTGAAGTGCTACGTCCTCGTAGTTACGGAACTTCTTCCTTCACCATGTACTTGGTTTGGAGGTCAGCGCCCTGTGAAGAGTAGACGGTGCACATTTGTAAAAACTCGATGATTTGACCCGCTAGCGTCACTATCTGTCTCACTCACACTTCATGCAATGACTCTCTGTCTCACTCAAACTAGAATCTTAAAGTTACGGTCTTAAGGTAAGCTTTGGGTACACTAGAATCATTTTTAGTAGGTAAAAGGAAATTTTTCGAAACTAGGTTTCTTGGAGAAAAATTTTTTTTTTCCCGTAATCTAAGAAATAATGTAGCAAGTATTATACCATTTTAGAATCCTCATTAAATGCGTCAACTTTTAAAGTTACTTGCCAAACTGGCGTAGTACATTTTTTGTTTGTTTTCAGTGCAGTCAATTAAAGTTGGGTGAACTATTAATTTTATATTCTTGGTTCGGTAAAATATGTGACATTTTCTTCCAAGCTGAAGCAGTTGGCTTAGAATTTAAAGCAACAGGTTACATAAGTACTATTCGGGATTACATAAGAAAAATAAAATTGAAAAAAAGTAAAGATTTGTAGCAATAGGAGCTCAAAAACCATCATAGGGTGTACTGTAATAAATTTGGATTTTCCTATTGAAGTCGTCATTTTGAAATATTATGCCTTCGGCGAACTCAAATAATGATTACTTGCCTCTCGGTAATTTTGATGGCTAAAGGAGCCGCAGTTTATTGCCAGCTAAAGACCTGGGTTTAGATGATTTAACTCGATTGTTTTCCTCGGCTCTGATCGCCAATTGGGGATTTATTCCTTTTGCTAAAGAAAAGCAGCTTGGACTGTCTGAGTGAAACGCACGTTTGACTGTCTAGAAAACGACTGTAATTTTCATCTTCATTGCATTTAATTTATACAAAAATTTTAATGCATGCCCAAACAAAATTGTCCACTCAAAAATTTCTTAACAGAAATTTACAAATCAATAAAGAATGAACACAAAAATTGTCCACTCAGAATATCAAAAAAAAAAAAAAAATAAACATCTTGCAGAATAAATTCTTGCTATGGCCAGTTCAAATGAGTTGGTCAGTGATATGCGTGAACTCATTTGTTATGACACTCAAGTGCAGTCAGATCATATTGACATGCATTTCTTCGCACGTGCGATTCATTATGCTTGCGGTTATGAAATCTTAATTTGTTCCTCTTTACTTTATGGGGCAATAATTTTTGATTTCGACTAATTTTGTTTGGACTTGCTTACAACTTAGATTTTTAATATGTATGCATGTATGTTAACGTTACAGTACATTTGCTCGAAATAAAAGAAATGTCTATAATTTAAAAAATAGATGGCTTGGATTTTTTATATATTTTTCTGGTATTATGTATTATGATTTGGTCTATCACCCGGTTCCGGCTTAACGTCAACTTATGCATTTTTGCACAAAAGGATGATTTTCAATGATGCATTTAGCACTCATCAACATTTGTTGCTATATCTGTTAGTGTATATATATTAGGGCCTTTAAAAAAGATTCCGAAATCCATACCAAATGATATCATATTCTTTTCTAGAATGAAAGTATATTTTTATTGTAACTATTCGTCTGATACTTACAAACCTTTGTTGAGTATTATATCGTCAATATACGTATATGTATACATAGCGAGGCTCAACATCAGATAGTTCCTCAAATATGTTAGTGAGTAAACAGAATTCTGTACGTGGTAGTAAGAACAACAACGGTGTACCTTAAGGCTCTGTACTTTCTCCATTTCTTTTTTTTATATATTTTCATCAATAACATGCTCTCTTTTAAGTAATACTTGCCATACATATATAAGAAATATTTTAGCTCATCGGGGCTACTATACATCAGATCTACAATGGAATATGTATACTTGTATTTTTGGCAAGGTATAATTGTACAGACTTCAGAACTTTCAAACTATGTAATTGTAGACGAAGCGATAAAATCTCATATAGAATCGCTAAAACATGTGTGCAGCCTTATATATTTCAAAATATTATTTAATGTATTATCGTCACTTGTATAGGTATATGTTTTGACAGATATGGGAATTATATTCTATTCTAGCTCTGATAAGAACTTGTAGAAAAGAGCTTCGAGAGTTAGTAATAGAGTCTAACCGATAAGTGGATCTAAAAGAAAAGATACTGAATACTGCCTCGTGTATAAAGGTATAGGAATGAGATTAAAAGTGTAAGAAAGTAAGCCATTGATAAATGTTAGTGTAAATCTCCGATTGAGCGGAAGCACGAAAGCCATATATATATGCTTCGAAAGCCTTAGAAAGCCTCGAAATATTATGAGTAATTAATCTATAGTTTAATTGCTTGCTTATACAAAGTATTGATTCAACATAAATAGACAAGTTCCTATGCTGATGGGAGAACTCTTATCGAATAGAACAGGTTCTCCCTCAGCCAGTTGCATTCGCTAACTTATACATATGTATGTGTATGTTTGCTAGAAACTCAATAGCATAGTTGCCAAAGGCGGAAGTTTCTATATCATTTAGATCTTGTTTATGAGCTTCCATTATGAAGATACACAAAACCCTTGTTGAAATTCAATATGTACATATAACCAATACCTACTATGCCTGTTGGCAATTTTTCTTTTTTTTCCATATATTTACAACATTTACTAGATTCGTGGAGTGATATCCACTAACCTTCGTTGCTTTCCATCCCATACATTCTACAAGTCATATTTAATGATAGAGATGTAATTAATGTGAAAAAACGAAAAAATACCTTTGTAATATGTGGGTGTAAAGTGTAATATAAACGGGAAAAATATTTTTTCCCTTCTCAGTTTCATAATTCAATTTTTCATTGCAGAAATATATTTAGATGGAAAGTGTAGGTACACCTTACTGAAGGTAAACGATTGAAGGTGTTTGGTGAAAATATTTTTAACGTAAAAACAATTGCCTTGGAAAATTTGTCATGCATTCGCATTTGCCTCCGCCTCACGTTTTCACACTCTTATTATGTATGTAGACATTATAAAGGAAACGTGTTTCGCTTTTTTTCTCTTTTAGATAAAATAGCAACTTCTTTAAAAATTTTTTAGAGAAACATGATATCTTTAAGTAAAAGCCTTTTTTTTATACATAAATACATACATACTTATGTACTATATACAAACATCATTATGTATGATCGAAATTTCTTAACGAAAATTGAAATAAAGAGGAAAATCAGACAAGTCTCTTGTAGTCCAGTTGATAGGGCACAGAATCAGAAATATATAGTAAATTTAAAATGTGCGAGATTCAAGTCTCTCTGGTGACCAGTGCAGTGCTTTCAACTACGGTTATTGTAGCTAATTCGGATCTCTTAGTCAACAGTGCTGTAGGTGTTATTTGCAATTATTAACAGTACGAACAAATTTTTTTGTTTGCAACTTAAATAGCAAAGGACTTAGAGTTGAGCCTGGAGAAATTCCACGCGCGATTGGTCTATACACTGGTGGACACCGTTTTGGGCCGAAGTTTCCTTGGTGGGACGGAAAGGGGGGAGGGGGGAGGTTATAGAAAAGTAAATTATTGATTTTTTACTTGTTGTCGATTGGGTCGTAACAGTCGTTTATTTTCTCATATGGCTCAGTGTCTGTATGGAAATAATTTTTTCGAGTCCGATTGTTAAACTCAAAGGCTAATAGGCACAAACACTATAATTTTGGTAATTTATTTTTCGAAATGGTGGTTTGACTTCATTTCTTTGAAATACCTAACCTATACCTTGCAATAGCTATGGTCTATGTTCTAGGACTCCAATATACTGGACAGAACAAATTGTTCTGTCGATTGAAGCGAACTATTTGTGCTGTTCGCTTCATTTATAAATCTTCTATGAAAATGTATGAGGCGTTCTTTTGTGTATCTTTTGTTCTGCCCTGTTCTGCGGATACAAAAGAACACAGCTAATGTGAAAATAGTACACGGTTTAACTCACACCAGATCAAAACCAAAAAATTTATACCTATTTGATACTGAAATCAGAGAATACATTTGTTCCTGCTAAACCTTGTATTTTAGTAGTAATTAAGATAATTTCACATTGTAAATTATTTTCTCTCTAATACCCCAATGTAAATGCAGTATTTAGATTTAAATAATAATTTATGCACTTAAATGTTAAATTATGAAATACGAGGTAGTACATTCTGCCTGTAGCTTAAAATTTGTGGCTGGCTTGAAGCTATCTGCAACATTATCCAAAATTCAAGTCTGTAGCTGTCATCTATATGTTCTATACTTATTTCTATTGTTTAATAGAAATAAATTATCATTAAATTATAGATAAAAAGGTGAAAATAAATTTCAAGCTACAATATTGCGTTTTGAATTGCATTTTCATCGCCATTTTTATTTGTAAGTTGACCGAAAAGCTTATGACATGGGCCCGGCCATTGCATTGCATACACTGCATTACGCCCTGTGCTGTGCTCTGCTCTGTTCGAACCGGGAAGGGAAGTGCAGTGAAGAGAGCTGCTAAGTTCTTGTGTCTATACATTTCGTTTACATTGATAAATTGCTCCGTGATGCTCTGCTCTGTCGGGTTGTCTTTAGCCCTGGCCCTAACGTGATAAGGCAGAACAGGCATAGCTTCTAGCGTAGTAGGTGTAGCGTAGCGTTCGTTAGGTAGTAGTATAGCAGTGAAGTCGAGTTACTGAGTGAGTTGGCGTCATTTGCGGTGTAAAGTGTTGAGTGTCCACATCGGTGTTCTTGTTTTCATGTTTATTATTTACAGTTTTCCACAGTTTTGTGTTTATTTAATTGTGCCTTTGTCTTTTGCGGACCAATTTTCAAAAGTTGTAATTAAAATGTGGTAAAATTACGATTTTGTGACCGAAATCAGCGATCAATTTTGATCATTATAAAAATGAAAATGGTGCACAACAAATAATTTGAAGAGTTTTCATTTTGTAAAACCAGAAAAATAATATACTTTTAATTTAAGATTTTTTGAAATGTGTATATGTGTGTTTAAGTTGTGCAATCGAATAAAAAATGGCAATGGCCGCCAAAAAACTCCGTCTGATTAATCTGTGTATGGCTGCCGTAAGGATTTTTGAAAGGAAAAAAATTTTGTATATCTAGTGGAAAGTGAAATGAATTGTAATCATTTTATGTAAAACAAAAAAACACAGTGGATGCCCTATATACATTCATTCGTTAGTATAGTATAGTAGAAACTTTTTCAAAAAGGTAAATGCAAATTTTTTCTTTCTTTTTTAATTTTTAATACAAATCGAGGAATATCGAGTCTCGATTTTTTTTTCTTTGCGTGCTAATGAATATACTGACATATTTATAATGAATATTGTCGTCAATTAGTTATATGACCTTTTCATGAAATTTGGTTTTTATGTTAGTTTTTTTTTAAATTGTTTGATTTATTCAGTCTTTTCAAATATGCTGTAGTATTCTTTGACTTGCCTCAATGAACAATTTGGGGATCATTACATACAAACTTATAAACAAATCACTCAATTTTCAAAAATTACTTATATTTTAAATTAATATGGAACTTATGCATGTGACATTATTACATATATTTTAAAATTATAACCTACAGAGAAATTTGCCAGGTCAGCTTGAATATTTATGATAACTCCCCTCTTGAAATCGTAAATTTAAAAACAATGCAAATGTCGTTATTTATTTCATTTTTAAAAATATTACGGAAAAACGTCTAAAGAGTATAAATGTCAAATACATCTTTGTAATACCAACAGTGAACTGCAAGACCGTCATCTGTATTGATTAGAGATGTATGAAAATTAATACCTATTAGTTGATAATTTTTCTCAGGTAGGTAGGTATGTGAATTGTATATATTCTTATAATTAAACTGCGTAATTTACGTATTATTTTAAAATGTGTTGAACTACCCACTTCATTTGGTGTTTTATTAAAAATCAACGGTAATAATGATCATTTAAGTTCACATGTACTTATGTATACGTATATAACATGTTATTATTCAAATTAATTAATGCAGTAACACGAATCATGATGAGACTATATCCTTGTCGATATAACAGAAATTCATATTCCCACTAGAAATATTTATAGAAAATAACAAATTAAATGTGAATATTTCAAAGGGTCATGTGAAAAAAACACCATAAAATCCTTCGTCTTACATTTGCCTGCAAGCTCTAGAGATTTCCTGCCACCCACTTCGGTTGGGGGAGCCAGTTGGCATAGCGATGGCACAAAGATAAAAAGCTTTGCGAGCCTCTACGCTCGCTTCAGTTTGTATCGTGGATTTCATCGAGTCAGAACGAACTGAGCAAAAATTCCAATAGCATTCAGGCGCCAATCCGACAAGACACGAAATTATTATTGTCTGGTTCAATTAAAAGAAAATATTCCTTTGGGGATCTTAACGTTTATAGTACATTTCTTGTATTAGTAATAGTTTCTTGTTAATATATACATACATATAGTACATATGAAGTGATATGATTTATAAAGTGTGATACAGTGTTACAATAGTCTCATATACATAATATATATATATATGTATTACGATTTGGTTACATTTTATAAAAAATAACAGTTGCACAGTAAAAGGATTTCAAATTAACTGGACATTTTGGTGAGTTTTCATGAACTAATCTCATTCGGATAAAAGTACATGATATACAATAACTTGTAGTTGTATAAAATAATTTCATTTCAAAATTAAAAAAGAATCAAGAATCAAAACAAGGGAGTTATAAATGGTCTAAAACAAATAATATTATAGGTACCCTAGATGAAAATAAAAGTTAAATAAAGTGAAAACCAAAAGTTTTGTATGGCAACACCTAGAACGGGTTGCCCGATTTTTCCATCTTTGAAAAACCAAAGTTTTGAATGGTAACACCATGTAGTTGCACGATTTAGTCAATTTTTGAATTTTTTTTTACTATTGCTATGAAAATACCGTGTACCAAATTTGAGCTCTCTACTTCGACGCGCTCTCAGGCAGTGCTCAAATATGTACTGTATATACTGAAAAACGAAATTTTGTATGTCAACCCTATAAAGCTGTTGCCCGCTGGTCCCATTTTTTAACTTAAATGTGTGCAAAATTTCAGCATTAAGTGAACACGTTCTCAAGTTATTACGGGGACGGACATGCAAAAACCAACTTTTAATATTATGCGTATGGGTGTTCAACCCATTTTGCTCTACCATCATTATTTCTGTGCGTTACAAACGGAATGACAAACTTACAAACAACATATACCCTACGATTTCATCTAGGGTATAAAAACTTAAATTTATGAAAATTTTTTTATTTATGATTCTTATTTTTGCTTTTTAATAATGTGCGTCTTTGTGTAATAACAAAAACTACGTACTAAAAATCAACAATAAATTCAACTTTTTAATACAAAATAAAGGAACAAATTAATTTATTCAGAAAAAGTATTCCGTTAAAAAATTTCTTCAGTAAAAATTAATGTCCTGCGGCTAGGATAGAAAAGGAAAGTAAACCGTTAGTTAACTTCTTTAACACAGAACATTTCCTATAGGATCTATTTCGTCTGATTAAAGTAAACAATATTTTTGCTCAAGGGAATGTTTGTGCAAAATTCAATTTAGATCTCATTACTTAACAAAAAAAAAAAATGTGAATAAAATTGCTAACATGTGCGGTAAAATTAAAAAAAATTTCATTCGCATGAATGTATGCTATGTATGTATTCATATTTCAGTATATGGTTCAAGGTCGTAAATTCAATGTAAATTGATTGTAACAAAAATATCCGACATACATATAAGTCTCCCATTAAGTGCTATTGTTGGAGAACCTTGTTTATCGAAATTTTCGAAAATCCCCTTTTCTAAGTGAAAATAGGCATCTTTAAATTTAGGTAAATATAGGTATATATATGTATCTACCTAAATATAAATAATTTATTAATTTAAGTTCTCTTCAAGAGTTGCTTTAAAATTTTCAGCTAACTTTAAGATGTACTTGTATATGTACTTATCAACGAGTAACTGGATTGTTCAACAAGAATTGGACAAACATTGAAGGATGATTATTGTAAAGCTTTGGAATTTTTTTTATTACTATTATTTTGTTCTTTTTGTTTTTCTTTCTTTTGTAGTTACTGGGTAAAATTTACTTGTTACCCACTTCACGAACATCCCTCCTCGCTCCATTATCCATTTTCCTTATTTTTATATCCTAGATAAAATCTATAGGGTATGTTAAGTTTGTCATTCCGTTTGTAACACCCAGAAATAATGATGGTAGAGCAAATAAAATAATATTAAAAGTTATTTTGATTTTTGCATGTCCGTCCGTCCGTCCGTCCGTCCGTCCGTCCGCACGATAACTCGACAACGCATCGACCTAGAGGGGTGAAAATTTGCACACGGGCTTTTTTAAAAAAAAAGTAAATTTAAGTTCGAAAATGGGCTGAATCGGGCAACTCCTTCGTAGAGATGTCATACAAAAATTTCGTTTTTCATTATATATTTCGGTACTGTCTGAAAACTAGTCGACGTATGAAGCTGAAATACATATAAAAATGTCTTACCTAGATCCGGAGCTGCACTAACCACTATTTGGCAAAGAAAATATTAATTCTTGGCAGTAAAAAAGAGCACAACATCATTGAAATCATGAAATCCTATGAAATTGGTTATAACCATTTTTGCTGTCCGACGAACTGTTTTAAAAATATATGCGAAAAACCACTTCAAAAATCAAACTTGCACATAGAGGTGACCATACAAAATTACGTACGGGCATTCATTCTAGGGTATCATAAGAATTGATCTTATGGTACCCATTCACTTACAGTCTTCTTGCAGGCCAGAGGCCTGCCGGCTGATTTCCACCATACCAGGTCTGCATTCCAACAAAACGGATAAGTAACTGACAATATGTGTTGCAGTATCGTCCTCCGCGGCCGTCGTCTGGAATTCTTGTTTCCGTAAATATTTTAGCTGTAATCCAGCATACAAAAATATAAAAAATGGCAAAAAAAAGGATTTTTGAATATTTATCGTAATAATAAGGAGTTATGGCAAATCAAATGCAAATCCAGTAATCCTTTTGCATTTATAATGGCATTTATATATGTTTCAAATCTTGGAAGCTACGTCCAGTGCCTAGAAATTTCAAGATAGCGAGATGTCTCTCTTCTGAGCTTATAGCACGTCTTAGTTCGGTATTTTTTTTATATCCTGGTTGAAATCATGGGGTAATGCGTAAAGATAATTCTGCTAGAATCAAATGGATTGAACACACACGGGCTTAGAAAAAAAAGTAAATTAAATTCGAAAATGGAACAAATCGGGTATCTCCTTCTTGGGTTGCCATACAAAAATTGAGTTTTTCACTTTATATTTGGACACTTCCTAATAACGCGTCAACGTAGAGAGCTGAAAATACGGCTTTTTTATAAAAATAGTAAATACAGTTTCAAAAAGCTTCTTAGTGCTGCCATATAAAAATTTATGGTTTTACCTATACTATGAACACGGTCAGTCCCAGACGTTTTTGTTGTAGTGAAACTACTTCAGAATACGAAATTCTATGATATTTTACTGTCCGAAAAACAACTTCAAAAATCAAAGTTTCACATACGAAATTACATACGGGCTCTAGGGTATTATTAATATGGTCTTAGACAAATTCTAGCTTTTTGACTTGTTTTTAATGTAAAGCCTAGTATCGAGTTCGAATAAAATGTGACATTTCCATACAAATTTTAGCGCTGGTAAAATCGCAAGCAAAAATTTTACTGAAGATTTTACTAGTGCAGTACGGAGTTCACTGGTAAAAAGTGAATATTTCGCTATTTTAATGTAGATGGCACTTTGCATGTCTCCACTTATTTTACTGAACATTTTAATGCGCGTAGCATTAAAATGCTGGTAAAATTATGACATTTCCTATTTCTATGACAATTTTCAGATTGTTTTTTGAGCTCATTGAAGGATTTAATTTTAATTGAAAATTTTCAGACTTTTTTCTTACTTTATTGAAGGATTTAAGTTCTTTTAACAATTTTCAGATGAATTTAGTCAATTTTTAATTGTAAGTTGTAGACACATTTATCTAAACTTTATAAAAAATTTGAAGTTTTTCAGCGATAAAGTTTTTAGACATCGGTCACTTTGTTTTCTCCAAATTAACATACGTCAAAATTTTACCAGCGATTTTAATGTGAAAAATTTGGAGACCGCGTTAAATTTTACTTTGCCCGAACTCGATTTAGGCTTAAGGTTTAACCAACTTCAGTAAAATTTGAAAGCACTGGTCATTCATATGAACATAAAGGCACTTTCACATCAAACACAAGAATCGAAAAAATGTAAACCGAAAAACTCAAATTATTCCACTTTGAAACAAGATTTTTGCTCCAATGATTAATAAAATCATGGGAAATAGGATAAGCTAATAGTTTTACTAATAAAATAGTATATGTATTTCAGATTTTTAAGATAAACACAACTTTTATGTTTTATCGGCCGAATCTTTCCACCGAAAAAGTTTTTCGATCGATAAAACATAAAAGTTGTGTTTTTCTTCAAAATCTGAAATATAATATAACTATTTTCTCAGTAAAATTCTTAGTTTATCCTATTTCCTTGGATTTTATTAATCATTGGAATAAAAATCTTGTTGTTTTAAAGTGGAATAAATTGAGTTTTTCGGTTTACATTTTTCTGTTCTTGTTTTTGATGTGAAAGTGCCTTAATTCTTCAAATCATCCGTGTTACTGCTTCTTAACCTTTTCACGAGCTTCTTATGCGAATAATTCTTGCATTCCAGGATCCAATTTAAGTTATCTTTGACTAAACCTTTTCGAAAAAAAATTATATGAAGTACCTAATTTATTCTACAAAAATAATACGTAGGTAGCTCGTTTTTAGACCATTCCACAGAGGGTTCAAACTATAGGCTTATATGTTGTTTCCGTCCCATTAAATTGAATTTAATTCTTAGTTAAATATTTTCAAAGCTCGATTGAGTCTTGCACAAATGCTGTTTTAAGTAAAATTCAAAGCTTTAAACCTCGATTACCATTTTATATTATGAAATGGCGTCACCTCAGGACTGTCAACACTCACCACCATAATTATATCTATAAAATCCATCCTTGTAAGGTCGTAGTGGCCTCAATTATATCTCCTTTCCATTGATATCTCTCGCGAGCACATCCCTGCCAATTAGTAACTTGCTGACAGTACATCGTTCGGAAGGTGAAATTAAGATGTGCTGTGTGCCGATGTTTGGAATCCAGCAGGAAAGACGATCTACAGCTAACAGCAGTAGGATGATAAGAGCAATTATTACATTATCAGTATTCTGTATACCATGGATACAGGCTATATTCTAAATAACGAAACTAGTCGAATTAATGCAATTTCCAAGAATAATGTCACTACAAAATCCGAAGCAAAAGTGGCTTTAGTTAGACTGTTGTCGGCCAATAAATGGAGCATAAAATTTCTGAGAAGAATATTGAATCTTTGATTTTTATACAAGAACGACATAAATAAGTTTAAAGATGATAAACGGAGTGTAGTCATTATAATCAGGTAAATTATACATATTTTCAATCATAATTATAGGGTGTATCGGAAAAAATCTTTAACCCCTTCAACCTCTTAAACGGCGCAATACAATAGGGGGGGGGGGGGGGGTATTAATTTGTTTTTCTTTTACAATTTGTGTGCTAAAAAAGTCCAAACACGAGTTGAATTGATATTAACTTAAATATATGGCCTGCAAGGTACTAAAGAAAAAATTAATGTAGATAAAAATTTGTGAAAACTTCTTCAGAATATAAAATCCTATAAAATTGGTCATAATCATTTTTACTGTCCAACGAACGAAAAATCACTTTAAATTGCACAGAGGAAATTAAATGTGAGCATTCATCTAGGAGGGTATTGTAAGAACTAGTCTTGGATTAGATTAGACCAATTCCATTTTTCCTTGTTATACCCTAGATGAAATCTAAAGGGGTATACTAAGTTTGTCATTCCGTTTGTAACACCTCGAAATAATGATGGTAGAGCAAAATGGATTGGACACCCATTCATAATATTAAAAGTTATTTTGATTTTTGCATGTCCGTCCGTTCGTCCGTCCGTCCGTCCGTCTGTGCGCACGATAACTCGAGAACGCGTTTACTTAGAGAGCTGAAATTTCATACATAATGTTTTTACTACATTAGCAAATAAAATGTCAAAAATGGACTAAATCGGGCAACTCCTTCTTGGTGTTGCCATATAAAAATTTTGGGTTTTTACGTATACCATGAAAACGATCAGTCCAAGACATTTTTATTGTACTAAAAACTTCTGCAGAATACGAAATCCAATAAAATTGGTTATAATCATTTTTTCTGTGCGACAAACCGTTCTAGAAATAATATACGAAAAACATAGATGGGTGACCATACGAAATTTAATACGGGCATTCATCTAGGGTATCATAAGAATTGGTCTTAGACCAATTCTAGCTTTTTGACTTGTTTTACATTACCTTTGAAGTTAAGTGAGTTGGCGCTTTTTATTAATATTCAAACTACAATGGTGAGTTAAAGGCTTAAGATTGTATGTATATCCTTTCCTTTTCTTTTTAAGGTTTAATTATTTTATATCTGAAGACATTTTTCGTGTGGCACAAATAAAAAAAAAATTATTGGAATTTGTGTTTTCTTCCCAATGCCATATTATCTGAGAACTACCGAAATTGTGTGTCGGAACTTGTTTACTTCTTCAATATCATTACTAACAACCCTTAGTAGCATTCATCCATTGACGCTTTTTTGTTATTCTATTCCTGCATACATAAAATGCCGATATTTTTATGGCAGTAGGTATGGTTTCATTATAAATGTAAGTTAAATATATTTTGATGAATATATTCTGTTCTATGAAATTCCATTGAAAAACTTATAAATCCCAAATATATAAATAAAATATAATTTTCCAATTAGAAAAAATCTATATTCATACAATTTACTATAGCATATGCTGATAAAACCACAGGATTTAAAAAGAAAGTGTATTTAAATGTTATTGTTGTTACTGATGAAGGATAAAATTTCTATTATATCCGTAAATTTTTTTTAAAGTACCATTGTCTCCCATTTTATAACTTTGACTAGATTATGTGCTCATTCATAATGTTAGTCCTTTTGGGAATAAGCCTTCAAGTAAAATTGAGTTTGGTGGATATCCCTTTAATAAAAAAAAGTCGATTTGAAGGAGATTTGAAAAAAAGAACAAAAATTTATGGAGAGCTTGAGCTCATGTGACTACTGACAATCATGGTACATATTCAGCTATAAGAAACACATCCGCTATTTGTTAGATGACAAATATACGCATTTTGCTTGTGTGTTATTTGAAAATTGATTTGAATTTCAAATTCAATTAGTTATTCCTTCAGTGGGTTTTCCTTTTTTTTTTGTCTTGGTTGTTTGCTCTTTTCATATTTATAGAACCAACAAAAATATTTATTATGAGAAAATCTCACAAGAAAATTACATATAATATGTTAGTTCAAAATGGAATAAAAGTTGAAAAAATCAATATTTATGTGGTTTATGATGATAGATAATATCATAGCAAGAATTGAAAATTTCATATCTGGTATAAATGGTAGTAATGAAATAGACTGCCTATAGTAGCGATCATTGGCGTAACTATGTAGGGGCCAGGGTGGGCCCGGCCCCTCCAAAAAACATTCGTTAACTCGTATAATCTTAGGCCTAAGTAAATTGAATCTGTTCGGATCGGAATCGAAAAGGCTTTACGAGTTCTTTTCTTCAATAAAACCTATTAAAATCTTTTTAAAATTTTTTAAAAACTGAGATTGCTCTAATTCCACTGAATTTTGACAAAGGCGTGATCCGTAGGAGAAATCATGCAGAACTATTTTGACAGTTTGTGCGGAAATTTTAATTGATAACCTTTGATATCAATGAAATTTTGAACATTTTGTAAACATTGTTTATTTTCCAAAAAAAAAAAGGTTTCTTATGCTTTTTCGATTCTAATACGAACGGATTTAGTAATAAGGCTGATTATCTTTATAAGGAAGAAATATTTACTGCGGAATTAAAAACTTCAATAATATTCTAATTACGTTACATTATGGAATAAAGCTATATTAGCACTCTAGACACAGCACAGAAATACATTAAATTTATCTAAAACCTACTTGAGTCTCGAAAAGGGTAGAATCCACTCTAGGTAAAAATAATTTAGTAGACTTTCCATCAGATACAAGGCCATTCGATTATTGGAACATACATATTTACAACTAAGAGTGATGGACATCATTATCAAGACTTGGTTTGAAAATCTACATTTGGCGCATTCAGTTGACTCATTTGTAAAGCTGGACCTCAAACATGGAGAGGCATAGAAAATTATAAAAATGTTTTTAATGTAGACAGTTCCACCTTACAGGCTGAAACAAAAATAATAAGGACATGTTCCAAAACAAGAGCATTGTTGTAAATTTGGAAAGACTGAAAACAGAAATTAATAAAGACTTCTGCGCAAATTAATGCAAGTAGCTGCAAGATGCTCTGGGTCTCCCTCTCAGCTCGGCCGGCTGTAAACTAAGCTTCTCCATCGACTTAAAACTTAGTTAAGAGCAACTGCTTCAGGAGAGATATTCGAACATGCCACTCATAAATATGTATAAATATATAAATGCCGAAAAAAAACCCGTAAACTAAGCTACTACTTCACTACTTCAATCATCGTTATATTGGTGCTTAATAAAAACGTAAATAATTGATCTAAAATGTTTATCTAATTTCAGACCTGTAAAGTACTTAAGCACATTGGTACCTAAATATTAGTACCAGTACCAGGACCTGGACTTAAATGTTTTTTAAGTACCTGGACCTGGACTTAAATGTTTTTAAGTACAAGTAGAAGTCCCGGTACTGGTACTCAAAAAATTCTCAAGTACAAGTCGTGATACTGGTACTTAACGCACTTAGTACAAATACCGCCATAACGCGAAGTACTTCAATACGTCTTCTAATAATTGAGGCTATCTGCATCTCGACAGTGCCTCAAAAAATCTTACCATCTTCAGGAAATAGAAAGAAAATTAGCGCAATATATCAGTAACTGTAGGACAGAAATTGACATGCTGAATCGATTTGCTTTGTTGAGAAGGTTGGCAATTAAGTGCCACAATCCGCTCTCTTCTCCGCACAGCGTCGATTTTCATTTGCAGGTCTTGCAAATGCTACACAAAGCCAATAATTATCTGATGTAACATTTGTTTTGATAAAGGCAAATACAAATACTTAATGAACAACTTCCAAAATTATGTAGAAATTAAAACAGCAAAAGCTTATACGATATTTTATGATATTTCGTAAATGGAAACCTAATCCAGTTATTTAACTGGCTATAGATTTTTCAAAATTTCTGATTTGAGTTTTCGATAGCTCTTGAAAATTATAAATAACAGTACCAGTACCTGGATTTGTACTTGAAAATTTTTAAGTACCAGTACCGGAACTTGTACTTGTAATTAAAAGATTTGAAGTATGGTCCTAGTACTGGTACTTGGAATAAATACTGGGAATTAGGCAGGGCGAACTTGAGGATTCTGATTTATTTTCCTTAATTCGTGAGAAAAGCAAAGGAGGAGATGTAGAAAACAAAAGTCTCTGTCAATTAAGCGACACCACTTTCTTTTATTTTTCTTTTAAAATCGTGCAAATTTTATTTTATTTTTCAAATAAACACTATACTTACTATGATTTAAGAAAAATTTAAATCGCGTCGGATGTTTGGAGTGGATTGTAGGGAATAGATGAGTGTCTCTTGGATTCATTGGCATTAAAGAAAAGAATGCACTTTTACTCAATTCGCCAATTACATTATGTACTAATCTATTTTCACATTAATTTAAATGTCCGACTAAAACTATTTCGTAAATACTCGACGCCGTTGGTCTAGAGAAGCAATAAATATTGCCCGATTGCCGAATGTTGACTAACTAGTTATCCCAAAATTGATTGAATGCTGATGACTTATACTAACTGATACGCGATCTAACCATGGTTTTTTCTCGAGAATTATAATAAAGAATGGGAAACAATTGAAAATTGTTCGTTGTTTTTCTGACCTTAACATCGCAACCTCGACAAAGACTTATTTTTGAATTATTTAATTATTTTATTTTTATGAGAATTATTTTATTTTTTGTGTGCAGCGGAAAATATGTTTTAGGATTTAGATTATAGCAGAACAAAAGATACACAAAAGAACGCCTCATACATTTTCATCGAAAATTTATAACTGAAGCGAACAGAACAAATAGTTCGCTTCAATCGACAGAACAATTTGATCTCTCCAGTATATGGGAGTTCTAGAACAAGGTACACAAAAGAAAAGAATTCTGTAACTTATAGACTCGCTCTACTTTCTGTAACTTTAGAAACTTTATGGGTTCTTTAATCATTGGCTCTAGGCATTATATCAATATCTTGTAAATGCTCAGAGCAATGCATAAACTGTGGGTCAAGAGCTGGGAATACTCATGAGCTGGTATACTTCGCAAACAAAAATGTTTATTAAAACCTATGTACGAAAGTTGGGGGACCTGGCCCACCCCAGAAAAAAGTCCTAGTTACGTCAATGGTAGCGATTAACATAAATCGATCGTGTATAAAAAGATTAACATCAGACCATACAATAGCGTATACTCCAAGATATGTCTAATAAAACTAAAGTAAAGCAGATTTGTAATGAACGAACGGGTTGTTAAACTCTTTGGACCATCTCTTACCCCAAGGCCTTATTCGTTATGGCATCATTAAGGTCATTAAAGGATAGGCGAGTGTTAAGTTCAGTTCAATTAATGTTTGGCTTTTTAAAGTATAAATAAAGTGCGAAAGCCGCATTTTTCAAGATACGGAGGGAGAGGTGATAATGAAATGTATCTCATTGTAAATTTAAAACTGTACAATTACATTCATATTAGCGACAATGTGGAAGACTTTGATGTTTCAATGGCTTAACAAAGTATTATCGATTAGAGATACGTCATTGATGTATGAATAACAAAAAGTAGTGGACATAGATGGCTGCCTTTGAAATTGCCCGAATTGCTACTTATACGCCCGAAAGAGCTCTATAACGTAAGGTAAGAAGGGGTAATGCCGGTCGGTTGGAAATCTCAAAAAGTACTACACCCACATACAAGACTTAGTATAATAAATGAGTAGGGAAGTGACGTGAATGACCACTCGGAGGCATTCACGCAATTCACTGTCAGCGTGCAAGAGAAACGGACTTTGTTTAATTTCCATCGCTTTCATATAATTTTGGGCGAAATGTTTTAGAAGGAATGAACTAAAGATGTGAAAGTAATTTTAGTTTTATATTCATTTATGTAATTGTACAAGGCTCTATTTAATGTTATTGTAAACCTGTTTTGTATTTCTTTTTGTATATTTATAAAATTTGATGTTGAATTGAAAATGAGCTCCCGGGGCAATACCGGCTAAGTGATCGCCATTACCTGTTGCAAGGAAAACTACATCGTTATGTTGTCCATTCCACCACATAACTCCCATGATGTGTCCTTTAATGGATCTTTAAAAACTGCCTATAGAAGGAAATGGAATCCCATATGAAGACAAAAATAACACCCATTGATGTGGCTTTTTTATTTATCAAAGCTTATGCCCAGGTCACTAAGAAAAGTAAACGTGAATCCGAATTTCGAGCGACAGGAATTTACTCCATAAATCCTAAAGTTTTCAGCAACATCTGAGTATTTTATTTATCTCATTAGATGTGATCGCCATTACCCTCGCGTCTAACCGGCATTACCCCCATACATGGACAATGGCGGTCAAATCTATGTTTTTGTTTTTAAATGGCTCCTGCTACTTTAAATATATCGATTATAACAGTTTTAAGTTTCTACGTTTTTTCATAAATAGCTTAACTTTGTTATTAATCTTGAAATAATTAAACATATGAAGAAAATGAAAAGTTAAAAGTGTTTCTCATTAAGTGGCCGGAATTTCCCCTTCTTACCCTACGCCTAGATAAGTAAGAATACACCCACTAAAACTTTGCTGTTGAAAAGGCCAGAGCATAGACAGCTTGAGAATGAACATTTTTGTGATTAATTCTGTCGAAAGATTTGTTGAAACCAATGAATCATAAAATAAACTTGCTTTTTGCCTTCAATCTGCTATGTATGTATTATGTAATAATTGGTTAACAATTGGTAAACTTCAACAAATAAGCAATGCTTTTCTTGTTGATGAGTCTTATCGAGTATTCTTAATTTATATGTATTTCAAATTCTTACACGTTCATATTCCTTTATACCTACACTGGATTCAAGTATTCTAGAAAATACGTTAGATAAGATAGAAATTGTCATAATGTATATCTTCGCTCCCCTCCCCCTACTCTTACTATCTGAATTCATTATTCTACCTACATACGTACTATATAACTGTATATTGCGTTGAAGTGCTTGTTCCAATTCGCTTATTCTGAATTCTGATTCCCAAAAAAACTGTATTGCGTTGAGTGGCTGTTCAGCCAATTTGCTTATTCTTAATTCTGATTCGGAAAAAAACTTTATTGCGTCGAATTGCTGTTAAACCTATTCGCCTATTCTGAATTCTGATTCGCAAAAACTTATTTGTAAAACATAAAATTCGTCAAACAAATTTGAAATTGGATGCGTTCTTTTATTGTCCAACTTTTACCATTTTGTGTTTGCCAAAGGATCAGTGCCAGCCCAGCACTTTCATCGTATATAGAGTAATTCGAATTTATTTCCTAGTCTACTACATATACACAATGTCTTGTCATCTATTTTCTAACCCGCATACATCGTATTCATTGTGCTCCAAAGATTTGTCATCCTTAACTATTTATATCTGTGAAAACGGTTCCGCTGTGATATGTACTCGTATACATAATATGTACTAAGCATATATATATATTTCAATTTTTCCCCAAGAGTTTTTAAGGATTTTATGGACCCGAAAAAATTTTCAGGTAAAATTCAATTCTTATAATCTTATTGCAGTTTTGATATTTATATGACAACACTAGAACACTACTGAAATTCAAAGTTTGAAAGGCCTTCCTTCATCGTCATAATAATAATAACTTTGGACCAAAATTCTGACAAATATATCGAACATTTGCTAAAGTCTAAGCACCGGGTATGATAATATGATCTAAGTGAGATGTGATATTTGTTTGTTTGTGGAATTCGAATAATTAAATAAAGGGTTTTCCAATAAGAGGTGTTATTTTAATTAGCCCGCTATTTCGGTAGATGTCACTTTTGGAGCTGTCATTTTTTGACATTTGACAAGTAGAAACTACGCTATTAATAAAAATGGAACGATACACGATTCAACAACGCATTGAAATTATTAAAATTCACTATAAAAATGGTGAAAATGTGGCAGAGACGGTTCGTAAAACTCGAACATTTTTGGGTCGTCGTGAAGCACCTTGTCGGACCGCAATACAGAAATTGGTAGAAAAATTCGAGCTGTCGGGACATGTTAGTGATGTGAAGAATAAAACCCGTGCACGTCGCTCAAGAACAGCCGAGAATATTGCTGCTGTAGCCGAAAGTGTTGAAGAAAACCCAGGTTTGTCCATTCCTCGTCATTCTTTGGAATTAGGCATTCCAAAAACGTCATTACACCGTATTTTGCATAAAGATTTGGGTCTTAAGGCTTATAAAGTTCAGTTAACACAAGAACTCAATCCGGCCGATCATCAACAACGTCGAGTCTTTGCTGATTGGGTCTACCTGGGCTACCTGCCAAACAAGCAACGAATCCATTGATCTTTTACGGGAAAAGTTTCCGGACCGTGTTATCTCTCGAAGAGGTGATCACAATTGGCCACCGAGATCTTGTGACTTAACACCTTGCGACTTCTTCCTTTGGGGCCACGTGAAAGAGAAGGTCTACGCCAACAGCCCAGCATCGATTCAAGACCTCTAAGATGGAATTCGTGAGGCTATCGAGGATATAGGGCAGCCACTTTGCGATTTGGTTATGGAAAATTTCATGAAAAGGATATGGTCCTGTAGGCTTGGTCGTGGTGGTCATTTGGATGATGTTATTTTCCATTATTAACGGCATACCTTCCTCTTTATAATGAAATAAAGATCCGATCATTTATCTCAAAAAATGGCATTTTTCTTTGAATATCAAAATAACACCTCTTATTGTAAAGTACCTACAAAAGTAAGCAAACTGTCCATATTACATACATGGTTTGAAGAAAATATTTTGATACAGATAAATAAAACTAGAGGTATGTCCTAAATTTATCAGTTGTGAAGGATACAGTCTTTAATATTGATCTCATCAGCTGCAATTGAAAGTGTGTGTTGTCTTAGGTCCTGCCCCAATATGATAAACTTTTCTAAAAGGTTTGTAGCATAAAAACCTCGTTTCTTTTCACTTTTATATTTTGATTGCTATGACGTTTAAAGAGAATAGTTCGAGAAAAAATATGATGAGGTGGACTGATTTGCTTTTTCTTCATGTGTATGCCACTCTTGTGTAATCCAGGTATATATTTTTGCCATCCCCCCTGTTTAATATTTGGTCGGAGTTGTCGAAATTTTCGTTAATTAAAAACAAAACAAAACTGTATTTCGTTCTGACCTCCGCAATTATGCAAACCAAATCTTTGAGGGAGCGTAAAGGTGTTCTGTTTGTCAGAATATCATTATATTAAGATTAGGTTTTTTTTTTTAATCAAAATTCCATTTTACGAAATTAAGTTTTATTTAAAATAAGCGCCTTTTATGAAATGTTGAAAAATGTAGTTTTTACAAAAATAACGGGATATCGTCACAATTCGGATTATATTTTATATTCGGTGTTTTTTTGTTTTTGGAGAATTTTATGTTTATTTTATGTGTGAAAATTTAAGCGACTTTTTTTTTTTAATGAAATCTACTGTGCAGAACTTTAGAAATTATTTATAGATTATGAATGTGGGAGTATTATAAACTGATTAAATGGTAACAAAAAGGAAGCTCTAATTTATCTTGCAAACTATATACGAAGTTACAAAAAGTTTACTAATTGGTTCAATAATATTCGAATATTATTCTGTCGTTTTGAGGTAACTGAATGAAAATCAAAACAAAAATGGCTTGTCGGTAGGTGTTCGAAAATTGTTTCTCTTTTTCTTTTGATTCTTTTTTTTTTACCTTTTATAATTCTTCATACATTATTACAAAAAATTTAGTTTAGTAAGCATGAAATTTAAAAAAAAAAAATCGAAATCCCAAGAGGTGAATTATGCAGTGAAACTTACACTTGGCATTACCCAGAGCGCCCGTATAGGTTATTGTTCCATGTTTTTTTTAGTTTTATTCTTGTGTTAAGAATTTACGATTTGTAAGTGGAGAACTTACAGGTAGGACCAATCCCATAGTTTTCTAGTCTTTTATTCTATACATTTTATATATTACCACATCTTACCATTATCAACTCATACATGTTTCAATAAGGAACATGACAAAATCCAGAAGTAACAAATTCCAGAAAAATTACAAAAATCCGGAAAGGGAAAATTTAGAAGTGACAAAATCCAGAAACGACAAAATACATAAATGTCAAAATCCCGAAATTGTAAATTTTTTTATAATTAACTCGTATAATCAACTCGTCGTTGTTGTTATATTAATCTGTGATATTAATATAGTTGGGAGTTTTGAGATAACATATTCATCTGATGGAAACCTAACATTTTTGTGAAAAACAGGCTAATCCAACAACGCCTACACATGGGTCACGATTTGTGAACGGCGGTCAAGAAACATTATATGAAATTTTGTTGATTACGATTTTGAGATGGACAAGGTGCAAAATGGTTATTAATTCGAATTAGAATAAAAAAGTTTAAATTTTGGAAATTACTAATACATAGAAACATTTTTGCGTTGAGATCGTGCTCTGGAATGTATGAATTAGCGCTTATATGGTATATATCTAGGTATGTGCTTGCCTATGTGTTGAACTGGTAGTGGGGAGTGAATAAATGTAAAAAATATTTATAATTTGTTTGTTTTTAACGTAAACGAAAAATTTCCGAGTTCATAAAGAATTCAAACTAAGAGGAAATCCAGAAAAAAATCCAGAAAAGATATGCGCGCGCACGAATATCTTTTCTGGATTTTTTTTTTGGATTTCTTCTGAATATTATCTCTTTTGGATTTTGTCTCTTCTGGATTTTATCACTTTTGGATTTTGTCTCTTCTATATTCTATCACTTCTGGATCTTGTCGCTTCTGTTGTCTTTCTGGATTTCGTGCCCAACCCGTTTCAATATATACAATTTGAAATGGAAATTTATGTGTGTATTCCCTCTTGGGCCATTTTGATAACAAGGTACATGGGTGCAAGAATTCCTTTGGATTCATATGTAGCTAACCGTACTCTGAATTTTTGATACGTTCACCTAGACGTATATGTAGTCATGTGATTTTTCTATTCCTTATGGAATTCAGTATTTGGCTGAAAATATAATTTGAAACATGTTGTGATATCTTCCAAAGTTAGGTGCAAAATTTGGGAACCAAGAAACAACGCTGATAACCAACCGCGTGTATAAGTTAAAATGTTTCTTCAACAATTCCTTCCCAATAAGGATTCTATAATTAGATTGATTTATCCATCGATGGATTGCGTTACCTTTGTTTACACGTTTATCCTCAGTTTAAATTAAAAAAAAGTGTATGTAAGACCACCTAGTTGATTATTCTCCCGGAAACGATGTTGATATTTAGTAGGATGATGGCACTGATTTCTGAATGTATAGAAAAAAAAGAGAGACTCTATGAGATCATTAATGATATTCAAGATTATCCGTTTTTAAAATATGTATACATATCACATATCTAACTTTGTTCGTCTTTTTCTTTTATGGGAAGAAGTTTTTTGAGTCTCCCTATCGATATTCTGCATCATACAAATTAATATTATTGCGATGCTTTTTCGAATACTTCACCATTTCCGACATATCGAAAATTTTTCATCAAGAAATATTCTTGGGATTGGACGATAACCGGACTGAAATGTATTCAGATGTTTAGTTTAGACTGTATCTTACAACAAGTAATCTTGGTAGTCATTCTCGTCCTTTCTATAATTTCGACATATATTGATGTCATCTTCCCATCTGTCACAATTTTTTAGAAAAATACACAAATCACAGACAGAAACTGTTTAAATCTAGATATCCGGTGTGTTTCTCAAAACTCTTTTTTTATATTTAAGTTCGGTTTTAATTTGTATTCAACTATTTCAAGGTAAGAGACAATAGCTATATTTATTAATTAAATCGAAAGCTAATTTATGCTTGTTTTATCCAGCCCAAAAACCCCTAGTAACGAATTTCAAGTGTTATGTAAAATCGCAAAAACAAGAACACAATACAAATTATTCAGAAGCTAAAAGTTTGATTAGCTCCAGCTGTGAATTGATTTTTACAGTAAATTTTTATGGCAGATGTTAAAAGCTCATGGAAATTTCTGAAAAATAACTTGGACCATATTTTTAAATTTACTTCACAGCATGATTCAAATGCCTTTAATTTTAAAATATTTCGATGTTGCTTTTAGGAAATATTTTCATATATATATGTACATTGTGAATATGTGTAAAGCCTCAGCCTAATACTCAGATATTGAGGGAGATAGGATAGTCAGTCGTATGTAGTGACATCTTCATAGTGTTTTGTACTTTATTTTTTGGTTGAAGTCTTTGCTAAAGCTTTTGAATATCTTGACAAAACTTCTATAGTTTTCACATTTTTTTTTTATTTTTCCAGCGCAGGCTGAAACCAAATTGTTCGGCTGACCCGTAGGTTGGTTAATGTTCAGATATTTTGCCTTTGCTAAAAGCTAAGGCTGTCTAATACCATTGCGTATAGAGTATGCTAATACATACATCATGGCTGGCTGATGAGAAGCAGATTTTTAAAATTGGGTATTACCATTGTGTATAGAGTATATATACTCTATACGCAATGGTATTACTTATGTGCCTTAACTGACGATAAATACACGTACCAAAGTGTGTGACCCTTGATATAATACTTATGAGAAAAAATGTATCTTAAATAGTTACATTACGGCATAAAATGTGATAGATAATACTATGGAGTTTCTTTCATTCGTAGCTATATTTTGAAATTTTAAAGGTATAACTTTGGACAGGAAGCACTTTGTATTCACTAAAATTTCACCTTATTTCCATGTTCTCTGTTTTTCGAAGATAATATGAAAATATTTTGCTTATATCCAAAATACAGTTATATTTTAGGAAACCCCATTAACAAAATTCGAATTTACTAAATTTGTGTGTAAATAAGTGGTGACAGTAGATATTTTTCTATCTGTATTTGATGAAATACTGCAAGGATCTGTCATCAGCCTACTATTTTTTCATTCTTCTTACATACATGAACAAATAACCACCCATCGATTTTAAAAATGAGTATGAATACATAATAATAATAGGACCGGATTAGATAAAAAAAAAAATTGTGGCTATAGTCAAGGATAAATTTTAACAATTTGAGAGGTCAGGGAAACGTTTCTTAATTAATGCCCCAGATGATGATGTTTATTAGATAGATAATAATCGTTGGAGCTTTCTATAAAGCTTCTCCTTCGTTTCGAAAGCACAACAAAACTTACCTTTTTTTTATATTTAATTGTAATCTTTTATTTTTGTTTTTAACATCAACCAGTTTTTTATGACGAATTCAAGAATCTCAAAAACTTTAATTTAATATAACCTATCACTGTTTGTACACAAAACACAATCCTTTTTGCGTTTCTTGCAACCTTTTCTTAATGTAAGTAAATTCAACGAAAAACACCAAGGGTAGAAACTTTCGGGAGCCTGAAGGACCAATTGCTAGATGGCTAGAAAGACTACAGGAATTCGATTTTGTTCGTTGAATAGTGCATATCTCAAAAGAAACATTATAGGTAAATATAAACCGAAAAAAATAGATGCCAAATGGGTAAATGAACTCCTTCCTTCGTAGGGTTGCCATATAAAACTGGTTTCGAATGGGCTGATACTGAGATCTCAAATAATGGGTGATGTAATTAAATTGCAATTTCTGGAAATTAATAACCAGGTAAACATTTAAAAAATTTAAATTGAATTGAGCAACTGACCAAAAGTACCCTTCGTTTTTATATTTAAAAGAGCAACAGATGAATCATTTTAAAATCCCTTAATTATCACTAATTTACAAATTTAAATAATTATATATATAATCTGATGGTATACCTATGCTTAAACCTGTGGAATACTTTGAACTTAAGATAAGTGTATAAAATTGAATTCATTTTATTTGTCGTCACTTTAATTTCACTGACGTAACTTCTACAGGATACTCGTGTATCATGTTAATGAATAACACGTTAATTGCTAACACGATTTTTCAAGATTAATGACTGCCTAATTACTCAAAAGACACGCGTAATTTTCATGGGTCATATCTCAACCAATTTGAGATATTGATTTATATTTGAAATTTCATAGTTGTAAGAAGATAATTTGTGAGGCTTTAACGTTTTTCTAATTAGTCCTGAATAATTTAGTATTTTTCGTCTGGAATCTGTTATAGGCAGCAGCTCTTTGATATTTGCTCAGAATTCTTCAGTTCTTAAATTTTAAATAGAGATTGATTACAGAAATAAAATTTATCCTGAACATAAATCAAATTATGGAAATTTATTTTTGACATTCTGAGAGTAATTGTTTTGAATACATTATTTATCTAATATGCTGCGTAAGCTTTGAACAATTTTTATTTAAAAATGTGAAATCAGCTTGACCACAATTGGAAGCTTGACCACAATATTGGACTAACTAAATTAAAAAATTATACATGCGGTGTAACAAACACTCAAACTTAATTTAAGTGCTTGCTAAGCGGGCGTAAGTAACTTTGGAATAGAAAGAACTTCGATTTTGATTGTAAACTTACACTGGTTTTTATTGTGCTAATACAAGAACTTATAGTAAATACAATTTTTACGCTTACATGATAAATTTTGCTATTATCGTAACTTCACTTCATCATGTTTACCTTGCAATCATTGACCCAGATTGGGGCAATGCATGCGGAAATATTTTCGTGAAATATTTTTATGAATGATGCAAGAACATGAGTAAGTGAACTTACGTTTAATTATATTTTGAGCTGATTAAACGAAATGCTCTACAAAATAAACAAAGTGACAATTCCTTTTGCAATTAGGCAATATTATGGTAAACGTGAGGCAAATTAGAACGTGATTAAGAAATTATTTTTTGTTCAGGTATGAACATGCTGGGGACCGCCGGATGCCAATACACGATTGAATCGCTGTTCTATTGAAGTTTGTGGTGATGGTTGTCTTCCTTCGTTGGGTTTTGCTTGTCCCTTGGAACAACCAGTATAATCAGATTGAAAGGTCCTTTTGAGGGTGGACCAGTACTTCCAGATGAGGATAATCAGGAAAAAACGAACGCAGATGATATTGATGTGGTTGAGTAGAATATCAGAGTGGTAGGATAGCTGGATCTATCTTGGGCTCCTCCATATACTGCAAGATTTGTTCGTCTGGTTGAATCGAAACTTCTGGTTGCAGCAATACTGGTGATTTATTAAATTTGGAAATGTTTAATCGTGGGGCTAGAAAGGAATTACTAATACCACAGGAATTATACATACGGCTGATTACTGTTATCTGAAAACAAGAGAGATAAGCTTAAAAACTAAATTGGATCAAACAATAGAGGTCATATCCAGCCAGGCTGGAAAAACTAAATTGGATCAAACAATAGAGGTCATATCCAGCCAGGCTGGAGGTTATCTCTCTTGTTTTCAGATAACAGGCTGGAAAAACTAAATTGGATCAAACAATAGAGGTCATATCCAGCCAGGCTGGAGATGACCTCTATTGTTTGATCCAATTTAGTTTTTAAGGTTATCTCTCTTGTTTTCAGATAACAGTAATCAGCCGTATGTATAATTCCTGTGGTATTTAGAAGTAATTCGTTTCGAGCTCCCTTGCAGAATATGGAGGCGACCTTGGTTTCATTAGTCATGTATAACCAAGTGTTTCTCGTCACCAAGGCCTTCCAAACTGTACCAGTCAGCTTGAACTGACGCATCACACATATGGTCTTTGGATAACGATCACAAGATGGGCTGTTTTCGATGCTGTGCACTATGGTTGGGCTACACAGGAACACGTGATTGGCTATAGTAGTACAACTCTTCAATTCCCTTTCTTCTAGATTGAAATATGTTTGATGGGTATAATCAACAGCCAAGATGGAAGACTTTATGTCAGCCACTGCGAATTCGTTGCCTTTGATTAAGTGTGGAGTTGGTGTTATATGTATCAGATCGTACATGTTTGGTTCAACAATATTTAAGTATCCATACAATATTATTGTGTTCCGATTTACCACGTCTAGCCGTTCCTGTGGTGTTAGTAAGATAATGAAGTTGGAACCAATTTTCTGAGCTACCTTTTGAATAACACTTTTGATTTCGTGTAAAGAAATAAAATTCAAAAGATAACCGTGATTGTGTATGGCATTTAACCAGTAAGCATACTTCTCCTGGAGCTCGTCGTAATAATCTTCTGCACTTAGGTATGCGGCTATTATTTCAATGCTGAGCCTATTGTGATCTGTTGGTGAGTACCATGTAGTCATTTCGTTAATTGAAGAAATGGCTTGAGCCAATCTGGCATCAAAATGCTTCAATTTATCTAGTATGATGAAATTGGACTGATTAACCTTCGCGTTGAGGAACAGCATGTTGATTTGTTGAAAGTAGGAGATTTTGTTGATTGTGTTCTAATGCGTCAATATTTGCATAAACTTCCTCATTGACTCCAAATATACTGGTGAGTATCCTACCAAGAAGACCTCTTTTACTTCTGTTCCTTGGTTCTATAAATCGCATTTCATCTATTGATCTTAAAAGGTTCTTCCTCCTTGTGGATAAGTGCCTGAATAGTTGTGAGCAGCGCGTGATTTCAGTGAGTTTCTCAGTCTTGTCACACATTTCCTGTATGTGTTCCCAAGTGGAGTTGATATTTTTCTCGTCATCAAAAATGTTAACCATTGGAAGTGACACCTGCAATCGAAGATTTCCTCGTTTTATTTTAGCTCTGCCTAGGTTCTCTATGTAGAGGCCGGATTTGGGCTGTATGATCTCATAGTCTTGTGCGAGTGCTACAGTCAGCCAATAAAGTATCAGAAAGGTGGAATGTAACAGTCTTGAGGCCCAGGTACATGGTGCGATTTTCATTCTGTTGCTATGTCGAGTTGTAGTCGGTTCAGGCTCCTTTCCATCTTTACTGGTGGAATTCGTATCTAAGTGCTCTGGTTTCGACCATAGCTCAGATTCGGCTGAAATGTCAGGTAACCCCCTTTTTGTGGATTTCTTGAGAGTGGTCAGTGCTGTAAAAGCTCTGAGACTGGCATCTTCATGGTCAGATTTATGTATGCTCATAGGCAACTGGCACAATTTGATAAGTGGCCGTTTCTTGATAATGTTTCTATATTGCACAGAAACTACTCGCACTATTCCATCTTCGCCAAGATGAAGCTGCACGATTCGTCCTAACGGCCACTTTTGTGGGGGCAAGATATCTTCCTTTACTAGAATCAACTCGCCGAGAACTGGGTTCTTTTTGTCTGTTCTCCATTTGCTTCTTTGTTGTAGTAGTGCCAGATATTCTTGTGACCATCTCTTCCAAATGTCCTGTTATAATTTTGTAACAAGCTTCCATCTTATGGATTTCTTTACACTGAATATCTGGTTCAGGCGGTGCTAGCAGAGGCCTTCCGATCAAGAAATGGCCTGGAGTTAATGGTTCTAGATCTGTAGGATCGCTTGAATTTTGTCCGATTGGCCTTGAATTCAAGCAAGTCTCCACTTGATGTAGTACGGTGGTAAATTCCTCATATGTTAGCAAGGTGCCTCCCAGCACTGCTGCTCGTTGGGAGGATCTGGAAATTGCAAGTTGCAGGTCTTTGTCTAGCCTGTTTTTGGCACCAACAAAATTCGTTCCATTGTCGCTAAATATTTGCTTGCAATTTCCCCGCCGCGCGACAAATCTTCTATAGGCAGCGAGGAATGCGTCTGTGGTTAAATCGCTTACTAATTCCAAGTGAATGGTCTTTGTTACCACACAGACGAACAGTGCTATGTATCCCTTGTTTGTTTTGATGCCTCTTCCTTTGGACAACTTGGTTATGAATGGGCCGGCATAATCTATTCCGCAGTGAGAAAACGGTGGTGATGGGGTTATGCGAACAGCTGGTAGATTACCCATTACTTGCTGTGTGCTTTCTTGGCGGTGTCTGACACACTTGATGCATTTGTGGATTCTTCCTTGTACTACTCTTTTGGCATCGATTATCCAGAATCGTGCCCTTAAGAAATTTAATATAAGTTGCGTTCCTCCGTGTAGCGTTTGATGGTGAGAATGATCAACAATGAGACTGGTGATATGGTGTTTTGGTGGTAGTAGCATCTGATGTTTTGCATACATAGAGAGTTCAGAGTTTTCCAATCTTCCGCCGACTCGTAGAATGCCATCCTCGTCTAGAAATGGGCGTAACGAAAGTAATCTACTGGTTTTATTTAACGAAATTTTTATTTTGAAAGATTGGATTTCCTCAAAGAATGCTTCCAACTGTGTCATCTTTACTATACACTTCTCTGATTCCTTCAGTTCGTTGTATGACAGATGGTGCAACATTCTCTGTGAGCGTGGAACTCTACAGTTCATGATGAATCGTCGGCAGTATGCAGTAATTCTTACCTGTTTGGTATAGGATGAAAAAATATTCTCTGTTGATAAAGTTGTGTTGAAGACCTTGATCTGTTTTTTTCATCTTCATTTGTCTCTATATTTAGTTTGTTTGATGGCCAAGCTTCAGCAGGTTGGCCTAGCCAAAGTGGACTTCTCCACCAGATCGTCTGCGAAACGATTTTCTTCGGACGTATTCCTCTGGAATCTATATCGGCGGGATTTTCTGGAGAGGCTATGTGTCTCCATATATTTTTGTCAGCTAGGCTCTGTATTTCGCTCACTCGGTTCGCCACAAATGAATGCCAGTTGTTTGGGTTTTTAGCGATCAAAGCCAGAATCTCAGAATCGCACCAAGCAAAAATCTGAGGTGACTTTATTTCTAGATTCTCAATGGTTAATTTGAGCAGCTGAGTAAGGAGTAATGCACCACAAAGCTCTAATCGTGGTCAAGTGATCTTCTGTTTTAATGGTGCTACCTTGGTTTTTGCAGCTAGCAATGTAGTATGTATTTTACCAAAAGCATCAACCGTGCGTGTATACACTACTGCGGCATATGCTTTCTCGCAGGCGTCGCAGAATCCGTGAAATAGAGTTTGTTGGTTCGTGCGATGTCCAAACCATCGTCGGATTCTAATTGATTTTAAGCCCAGCAGACCTGTCTCGAATCTTGTCCAGAGTTTGGTTATCTCTTCAGGTGGAGGTTGGTCCCAATCTGTTCCTGCCTTCCAAAGTGACTGCATGATGTGCTTGGCTGTAACGGTTACTGGTGCTAACCAACTTAGCGGATCAAAGATGGTAGCAGCCCTTGACAATATTTTTCGTTTTATCAATTTTGCTTCATTGTTACGGAAGCGTATTCTAAACTGAAACTCGTCTTGTTTGGGATTCCAATGTATTCCCAGAGCTTTGATTGTTTCATATTCTCCAATTTCTAATATTCCCTTCTCTATCATGTTCTCGGGAAGGTCCTCTAATAGTGCTTTGTTATTTGAAGTCCATTTACGCAGATTAAATCCCCCCATGTTTAATAAAGAGGTTATTTGTTTTTGTAGTACACGAGCTTCAGCTTTGTATCAGCTCCTGACAGCATGTCGTCTACGTAAAAGTCCTCATTGAGCACCTTTTTTGCCAAAGGTAGCTGGTCACCTTCGTCTTTGGATAATTGTTTTAGTGTTTGGACTGAAAGAAATGTGGCTGGGGCTGTGCCATAAGTGACCGTGTTTAGGGTGAATTCTTGAATGGGTTCTGTTGGTATTTTCCTCCATAGTATTCGTTGATAGTTTCTGTCGTCTTCTGCGATTTTGATCTGTCGAAACATTTTCTTTATATCCGCAGTGAAAACGTAACGATATTTTCTCCATCTTAGGAGAATTTGATTTAGATCTTGTTGAACTCTTTCTCCTTATACAGCAAGTGATTAAGGCTCAATCCAGAATCCGTGTTGGATGAAGCATCGAATACTACACGCAATTTTGTTGTCGTGCTGTCTCTTTTAAATACCGCATGATGAGGTAGATAGTAAATTTTGGACTTCTCACCTGTGTAAGCTCCAGCGGGGCTCATGTGATTTAAGGCGAGATACTCCTTCAGGAAGGCATTGTCAGCCGCCATGTCCTCTGGAGCTTTCTGAAGTTTCTTTTCTATTTGCAAGAGACGAGCAACGGCCTTATGTCTTGACTGTCCTAATTTTCCCACATTTTCTCTAAATGGCAGGCGGACAATATACCTGCCTTCTTCATCTCTTTGGTGTGTCGTCTTGAAATGCTCTGTGCAATAATCAGGTGCTTCATTGGATATGACGCAGTTTTCTATCTCCCAAAACTGTTCGATTTTTTCGTCATTTCTGCTAGAGAGAGAAAGCTTGAAACTTTGTTGGTTCTCTGGCAAGTTCTGGGGATAGTTCCAAATAGGATCCAACCTAACTTTGTGTCTTGAGTTGCCGGATGCTCTTGTAAGAGCCACTTTAACAATATACTGCCATAAATATCTGCACCTAGTAGTAGGTCTATTTTCCCTGAGCTGTTGAATGTGGGATCTGCCAAAGTTATATTTCCATATTTTTCTATATCAACTGATAATACAGGTGAGTTAGGAAGAAATGAATTGAGTTTAGGGAAGACAAGGATATGTGAGTATTTGTCCTGAAGCTGGATGCGTATCTTCACCTTACTGCATGACTTTGCAGATTTAGTCTCGCCAACCCCTAATATGGTGGCTGATATGCGCTCCTTTTGCAATCTTAAATTCTGGACTGCTTCTTTGGTGATAAGCGGTACCTGTGAGTCTGGGTCTATTAATGCTCTAAAAAGTTCTGGTTGATTGAATATGTTTGTAACTCTTACCATGGCAGTTGGTAATAGCACATTAGACATCTTGATTTTGTTGTGGAGAGCAATAACCCCTTTATTTACGTGGCGTCTGGAATGCTTTCTACAATTGTATTAGTAGTCATGTAAGAACTGGATTGATTTCTTGAGTTCTCATCGTATTGATGAAGTAGCGTATGGTGTCTTTTTTGCAATAAAAGCACGATTTGCTTGTTTTGCATTTCTCAGATTTGTTGTGAGCCATGCAGTTGATACAAAGATTCCTTTTTGCGATGTATGCTTGACGATCATGCACGCTCACCTTTTTGAATTCTATACATTGGTAAATGCTATGCTCTTTGTTGCAGAAGATGCATAATCGTTGTAGCGTGGTATTGAAGGACTTTTTCTTGTTGGAGGTAAATGCTTCTGGTTTTGTTTGTTTGCTACTCTTGATGCAGTCTAGGAGTTCGCAGGGCTCTCCTCAAACAGTCTTATACTATCTGCATCAAGTTTTCTGATTGCAATGCAGACAATCATAGGGCCCCATTCGTCTGGGTGACAGTTTAGATTTTTTAATGCTTCTAGGCATTCTCTTATTATGTCATAGAGGGCTATAATATCTTCTTGTGATCTGTATTCAACCTTCTTTGCATCCATGATGTTGTTAATATATTCTGTTATGATCTTCCTGTTATTGTTAAACCTTGATTGGATTAACTTGATGGCAGTTTTATAGTTGTCATTATTCAATTGTAGATGACTTATTACTTTTCTTGCGTCGCCTTCTAGATGGTATAGAAGGTATTGCATCTTCTCAACTTCGCTTAGGTAGGGGTTGTGGTTTATAACCTGCCTGCATGAAGATATCGCTGAAAGACTTCCATTCCTTGTAGTTTCCACTGAATCTTGGAATTTTAATTGGTGGCAGTTTTGGAAAGTTATTCTGCCTGTTGTCTGCCAAATATGGATTGGTATTTATCTGGTGTCGTGTGGGATCCCACAAGTCGCTCTGAGCAAATGTATTAGAGCCAGTGCTTTCCTGAGTATCAGTACAAAGAGGTGTAGAAGATGGTGCAGAGGATATAGGCTGTGTGGTATCCTGCCCTGGCGCAGAATGTGTTAAGGTTGCTGTTCTTGTTTGTTTAGTAGATGTAGTGGTTACTGGAGTTGGATTTATTCCATAGCTTTCTAATAAGAATTTCATTGGCTTTCCCTTTAGTTATTCCATATAGATCTTCAGTGAAGTAAAGATGCTCTTTAGGAAATAACTCTTTTAATTGCCCATGCCGTTTGGTAAAGCTATCCCAAAGCCTGTTCAGCTCTGCTCTCTTTTTAACTTGTATGTATTCCTCAGTTTTTCGAGAAGATCCATCTTTTCCGATATTCCTTAACAATTCATCAATCAATTTAGCTACTTGCTTTTGCTCTTTCAAAAGTTCTTGACACATCTTTGAGCTTATGGCTTCAAATAGTGTTTTCAGTTGGCGATGGTTTAAACTTGTTTTTAGTCGGCTGATATGGTAATGACAATTACTCAAACCATGTAACAAACACTCAAACTTAATCAGAGCTTGTTAAGCTGACCAGGTAATTGATGAAATTGTTTTATGGCGACTGTGGCGACTGTAACAAACACTCAAACTTAATTTAAGTGCCGCCGTTTTTCCTGGTGATTGCGGTTGAAACAACACTCAAACTTAATTTGAGAACTCCTGTTTGTAGGTAGTGGATGTATGTTTGCTTGTGAACTTGCCCTTACCACTGGTGGAGGCGCAGATATTCACTTTGTACAGGCGTTAGTTTCACTTCTTGAGGCTCGAAGGACCATGTAACAAACACTCAAACTTAATTTAAGAGCTAGCTAAGCGGGCGTAAGCAACTTTGGAATAGAAAGAACTTCTATTTTGATTGTAAACTTACACTGGTTTTTAATGTGCTAATGCAAGAACTTAAATACAATTTTTACGCTTACATGAAAAGTTTTGCTTTATCGTAACTTCACTTCATCATGTTTACCTTGCAATCATTGACCCAGATTGGGGCAATGCATGCGGAAATATTTTCGTGAAATAAATGACGCAAGAACAGGAGTAAAGGCACTTTCACATCAAACACAAGAATCGAAAAAATGTAAACCGAAAAACTCAATTTTTTCCACTTTGAAACATGATTTTTGCTCCAATGATTAATAAAATCATGGGAAATAGGATAAGCTAATATTTTTACTAATAAAATAGTATATGTATTTCAGATTTTTAAGATAAACACAACTTTTATGTTTTATCGGCAGAATCTTTCCGCCGAAAAAGTTTTTCGGTCGATAAAACATAAAAGTTGTGTTTTTCTTCAAAATCTGAAATATAATATAACTATTTTCTCAGTAAAATTCTTAGTTTATCCTATTTCCTTGGATTTTATTAATCATTGGAATAAAAATCTTGTTTTAAAGTGGAATAAATTGAGTTTTACGGTTTACATTTTCTTGTTCTTGTTTTTGATGTGAAAGTGCCTTAAGTGAACTTACGTTTAATTAAAGGGTTTTCCAATAAGAGGTGTTATTTTAATTAGCCCGCTATTTCGGTAGATGTCACTTTTGGAGCTGTCATTTTTTGACATTTGACAAGTAGAAACTACGCTATTAATAAAAATGGAACGATACACGATTCAACAACGCATTGAAATTATTAAAATTCACTATAAAAATGGTGAAAATGTGGCAGAGACGGTTCGTAAAACTCGAACATTTTTGGGTCGTCGTGAAGCACCTTGTCGGACCGCAATACAGAAATTGGTAGAAAAACTCGAGCTGTCGGGACAAGTTAGTGATGTGAAGAATAAAACCCGTCCACGTCGCTCAAGAACAGCCGAGAATATTGCTGCTGTAGCCGAAAGTGTTGAAGAAAACCCAGGTTTGTCCATTCCTCGTCGTTCTTTGGAATTAGGCATTCCACAAACGTCATTACACCGTATTTTGCATAAAGATTTGGGTCTTAAGGCTTATAAAGTTCAGTTAACACAAGAACTCAAGCCGGGCGATCATCAACAACGTCGAGTCTTTGCTGATTAGGTCCTTGAAATGCATGAAAATGATCCGGAATTCCATCGAAAACTCATCTTGAGTGATGAGGCCCATTTCCACCTCGATGGCTTCGTCAACAAGCAAAATTGTCGCATCTGGGGCTCGGAAAACCCAAGAGTTATTGTTGAAAAGCCTCTCTATCCTCAACGTGTAACTGTTTGGTGCGGTATTTGGTCCCGCGGGGTCATTGGACCTTTCTTTTTCGAAAATGAGGCTGGAGCAACAGTTACGGTGAATGGATTGCGCTATCGACAGATGATTAATGATTTTTTATGGCCGGAATTGGATGGTATTGATCTGGACAACGTTTACTTTCAACAAGACGGCGCTACGTTCCAAACAAGCAACGAAACCATTGAGCTCTTACGGGAAAAGTTTCCGGACCGTGTTATCTCTCGAAGAGGTGATCACAATTGGCCACCGAGATCTTGTGAACACCTTGCGACTTCTTCCTTTGGGGCCACGTGAAAGAGAAGGTCTACGCCAACAGCCCAGCGTCGATTCAAGACCTCAAAGATGGAATTCAAGAGGCTATCGAGGACATAGGGCAGCCACTTTGCGATTTAGTTATGGAAAACATGAAAAGGATATGGTCCTGTAGGCGTGGTCGTGGTGGTCATTTGGCTGATGTTATTTTCCATTATTAACCTCTTTATAATGAAATAAAGATCCGATCATTTATCTCAAAAAATGGCATTTTTCTTTGAATATCAAAATAACACCTCTTATTGGAAAACCGTTTACCATCAGCTAATTTGATTACGTAAGTTAGGATATAACCAACAATGATTAAACCAAATTTTCTTTTTTTTTTATTTTGACTATAAAGCATGAAAATCATTTTTCTTAAGACTGAATATAAACGCCCGAATTCAAATCTGTTCATTAGGCAGGCGCCCTCTGCATTGTTTGAAAAAGTCTATTTAGTTTTTGTTTGGTTTTATAACCAGGAGAATACAAAGTTTCAGATTCAGCCAAAGAAATTTCTTAAATAGGTACTGTTCCATGCTTTCCATTTTTAGACAATTCATTATTCTTTTTACAATATCAAGTGGAGAATGTCGTGCAAGAACTCTTCTATCTAAATCACTTTAATACAAAACACACAAATATCTGTTTTGAGTATGCAAAATGGGGCTACTTTTACTGCAGATTTTTATTCTATTAAAACCTTATGTAATAATAAAATCAAGCAAATTCTTTTTTTTTGTTAATTATTATAGGCCAAGGTACTTTTCAAGTTTTGTTTGTACATAATGTGTACGTACAGCATTATAATGTTTATATAGGATAAATGTAACGTACATATAATCGATTTTATTTCATATAAAAAGAAAAGAAAAAACCAATAAAATTTCAAATACTTACATTAAGTGCATACGATATAACATAATATTACATATGTATATATGTATGTAGATGCGCAGGAGTAAACTGAGATTGATTAGCCACCCTTAGGGAACTTTCATCTATACTACGTTCAAAATAAATATTGATACATAAACTTGTCAGGAAACATTTAATTCAATATTTTGTTACCTATGTATAAACTTCCATGGAGGAATATAATATAAACTGGAAATTTTTACAAAAGAATTTCTTTAAAGCTTAATGATTTTTATGATTTGTTACGTCCTATTATCAGGACTAGATAGGACATATGTAGGTCGATTTTTCTAATTTTTGATCATATTGCTGGTATGCGAAATACGAGTGGACTACCATACCAGTTAACAATTTAGACTAAAAATAAAAACAAATTTCAAATTAAAGTGTAAATATACATAATAATTATTGTCACTTGATATTTGTTATTTATAAAACCCCACTCCTCTCTCTCGATCAAATTTCATTTTGCATTGGATAAAACTACTTACCCTAAACTATTTATGTGTGTAAAAAAAAGTTATGTACACCCACATGATATGTATATATGTCCGGTGGCCTTAAACGCACATACATTTATGTCACCTTAAAATTAGTATGACTTCCGGCATTAACGTTAGCAGCGAATATTCAGAAAAACAACATTCAACTTGACATCAGTCTCTTATTGTTGGAAATATTGTTTAACAAAGCTTGCCCAGCTTGGCAGTGATTGATGAATGTTCAACAGTTTTCTAGAATTATTCATCACATCAAAAACAAACAAATTAGGGTGCTTTCCATTTTCCAGAGATAAAAATTGTGAGGGTAAAACTACTATTTATTCTTGAAACCAATCAACTGCTGACGTTTAATCGCATGAACATCTGGGTAGGTATAGGGTATAAAAACAAAGTATTTGGATGAAAAGAGTCATATATACGTGAGTAGGTGAAAAACTAATATTCGCGGATCACTCGCTTTTATAATACCCAAAATCCAATTCGGATTAGACAAGTTACTTAGAAGTGGTAATACGTTCCACTTCACCATTCCTCTAGAGTCTAGACCTAGTATACAATGAATCTTACTTATGATGAATTGTGAATTTTGTTCCACTCATTTCTACTTTATAGAGCAAGTCTAAAGTGTTTTTGTGGGGTCTGATGCAAATTTTTGCCCAGCTAACTGTATGTATATCATTTTGGTATCCATTGTTTAGTAGATATATAATCGACATGAAATCATTAAAGACTGTTACGTTGAACAGATAAAAAATCGTGGATAAGCATGGTAATAGAATTAAATTTTTTAAGTAATTTGGATTCTAATGATTAATGCTGTTGAATTTGAAAAAATTCAAAAGTGATAAAATTACTGAATAATCCATATCTACGCCGAATGTTAGCGACTAATAAGCGCTACGCTCTGACCTGATCAAAAGAATTACTGCCGCTTATTTGGGGAGCAGATTATTATTACTCAAAAAAGCACTTACCTAATTATATTATGTACACAGCCTACAGCCTTGGAAAGGTAACATAGAAGACTAATCGGCCGAAGCCCGACCGGAGGTTTTTCTGGTACCACGGCAAAGATTACCCAATAAGAAGAAGACCGAACAAAATTGAAAATTTTTAGTGCTTTTTAGAATGAAACAAGTAACATAATATACTTTCGTCTTTTGCATGAATGGGCGAAAAGAACTTGGTTATGTACTATTGTAGTGCAAGCAACTGAGACAACGAGTTAAAAACAAAAATCGAGAGAACGTTGGAGTACCCGAACGACAAAATCTTATTGAATCCTCAAAATCCTATGAACTTATTCATACCATTTACCTCACATTTTTAAGAAAAAACATAAATTTCGCTTTGGCCAAGATGGTAAAAGAGATGTAAAGTTCAACTCAAATAAAATTCTCATTTTTCCCCAAAATATCAGAGAATCCAGCATGAGTTCTCCCACTTAATCTCTTCAGAGCAAAACGAATGTAAACAGAAGCACAGGTTGTTCAAATATCATAGGATTACAGTAACAACATGTGTCCATTACAGCAACAACATGTGACCAAACATTGTCAATATTCCATGAAAACCGGTTTTCATAAAAGAGCGATTCTTTTTCGTTCCATTCAATCTATGCTTCCACATTTTTATCGTTGTTCATAAAAGCTTTAAAAATAGTTTTATTTATTTTTTATTTTTTCTTCTTTCTTTATTCCTTTTCTTGCCGTTTACATTTTAAATGTAAAACTTAGCCCTAGATACAATGAGCGCCGCGCGATTTTTACGCGCCACAAAATGAGTTTGAATCAATGGTTTCCATATATAGCTAGAGCCAATGTAAGCCGCGCCACTTTGGGGCTCCGCAAAGTTTGATCAAACTTTAAACTTAGCGGCGCGTTGTTTTTTCTTCGTTTGTTCCTTGTTTCATTTTAAGAGAACGAATGAAATTACTGACAAGTTTGAAATAAAAAATTTCATTTTTTTGGTAATAGTTTTTTAATGAACTTTTAGGGCAAGAATACTTGCTTTAATTATCATTTAATTTTTTTTATTAATTTTTAAAAAAACGCGCGGCGCTCATTGTATCTAACTATCTAGGGCTTGTTAACTTTGATCACGGGGTCGGTTGTTCATGGAAGTTGTTCCATTCTGACGTTGGAACCACTGACTTATAACAATGGACTGAGCGATTTTGTTATGGAAGTATGTTGAAGGCGACTTGACCAGGACGTTAAGTCCAAACTGCCAGCATGAGCTGACAGATCGCCTGATGACAGCGATAGCACAGGGCGGCACGCTAGCACCTCGGCTAAGGATGGCGGAGAGTGTGGGGGAGTTCCCGAAATACCTGCCGCATGTCATCATCCATAGACAAAAAAATTTTCGTGCCTGCACTACAAAAAACGGCACACACTCGGTCCTGAAGGGACCTTTACGTCACTTACCTGCTTACTGCTGAATTGAAGGCGCAGATGTTATGCCTTCTTGGCCTTGCCCCATCCTCCCTTTGACTTGGGGGGCACTATTTCCAAGTCCCTTTGGCTGACCTGTAGAAGAAATTAGAGCGGACCTATGCGACCTTCATGTTAGAGGGCTCCAGTAAATGTGAGGGAAGAAATAAAAACGTTCAGCAATTCATATTTACGTTATAATGAAATAGGTTTAATGTCTAATTTATACACTAGCATTTCTTACTTTTGTAGTATTTAGATAGATTGATAGTAGTATTTAGATGCTAATACACTGCTTCATTTTGTTATAAACGCTATATTAGTACGAAATTACAAGTGATTTCGTTTTTTTTTTGTTTTTTTTTTTTGTTGCTTAAATTCACCCCCGTAGGATTCTGATTTTGGTATCTTACTTCTGATTGTCCTGTCATGTTCTACAATACTAAAGTGGATACGACAGATTTTACTTAAAGGTTTATATACTACTACGCTACTATGCTAGTTTCGCGAAGGCAACCCGAAGAAATAATTATCAAGCCGAATTTCACAAAATTGATAGTTGGAATGTTCACGTATCCAGCAGGCCTCCTGAAGCGTGTTCTCCAGCTGCACTGAAATTAAAAGAAAAATAATAGACGAAATAAATGACCACGTCCGAAATCCCTTTGGGTTGCACTTTTACAGTACTACTAGTCTGTGCCTCACCGAACTGGGTATAATCACACCAACTATTTTCTTCCCACTCTTGGTAACAAAACTAATAACGCATCTATGCCTGACGAATTTAAAAAAAAATTAAGGTAGCCTATCAGTAGACTACCTGTGGGTATGTTTTTACTAAATTTCTTAATGCTTATAGGTCCTCTGACACTTTCACACAAGCCGCTAACCAATTCATCTTAAGAAGCGTTAGCACTTGTATCTGATTGGGATATAAGCTATCATCACATGATATAGCCGGTTTCAATAACAATTGCTAGTATATAAGTAAATAAATATAGTTGTTTTAGCGAACGAATTCCTATATATATATCCAATCAAGAAAGCCGTGTATGTCTAAGCGTATAACTATATGTAACTCATTTAACTAATAAGATGATTTTCAAACATACATATGAAATCAAATGAATTTAACGAAAATACCTGAGTTACTTAATACCTACATATATATATCAATTGAAAAAAATATAGTTTATTTAATGAAAGTACCTGAATTATTCACTATATATATCAGATCAAAAATTATGGTTATTTAATGAAAGTACCTTAATTATCTACTATATATCAGATCAAAAATATGGTTATTTAATGAAAGTACCTTAATTATCTACTATATATCAGATCAAAAATATGGTTATTTAATGAAAGTACCTTAATTATCTACTATATATCAGATCAAAAATATGGTTATTTAATGAAAGTACCTTAATTATCTACTATATATCAGATCAAAATTAGTTCATTTCACAAATAAGGTTGACGTCTGAATAGATACTCAAATAGAGACTATATATTGGTATCCAGGTCTATACATGTACTTCACCTAGCGAAGATCGGTAGAATTCTGCATGTCGCATAAGCCACAAATCGTTGTATATGAGTTGCTACATATGATGTATGAATATAGTCATCCCACAGAAGTGGGGGCCTCGCCGGTACTTCAGGAATGTGGGCTTCTCCGTTTTTGTTTGCGTAATCGAATCAGGTAAGACTGAATCACTTACTTGTACTAGATGGTTCTGGAAGTGTTCATTATTATGTGGAGGATACATATGCTCATCTCCTTTCTCCAGTAATCCTCTGGTGCTAAATCGTCGTGCTGGGCAACTAGGCTTAGTTTTGTTTCCTATTTACGATATTTATTTCACAAATCGATTTTCTTGACATTATACCACTTTAATCATGGATTACACTCTTTTTGGGAGGATTTTCTGTCCCGATGACTTATTATTCGCCGAGATTTTTTTGGCTCCCTTCTTGCTTTTCTTACGTTGTCAAAAAACTCAAAAAACTCCGCCAAGAACGCTCTTCTTCTTCCTTCTGTCACTGAACATGACACCGAGCTTGAGGAAGCATTTCTCTCGGTCGGGGCGCGTTTTGGTTTCATGCTGTAGTCGACAACAAGCCGGGCCTACACGCTTCAGTCCGTGGTGGCATATTGCTATATGCAATATGCTACGACCATAACAGGGCAGAGTGGTCTGCGCCACCCGTGGTTCAGACGACGCTGAAAAATGGTCGACTGAGCTAGCCGGTCTTACACATAGGCCTCATCACTGCGGGCGCTCAATGTGTGTCACGTCCCACGACCCTATGCTTTCCTCATCCTCAGACTCTACTTCCGATGACACGTCGAGGACACATCCTTGAAGTCTCGTCAGTCTTCGATCAGACTTCGACATCCTTCTCCGTGTGGGGAAGCCAAAGCTACATCGACAAGCTGGTAACCCAAAAAATCCAGCCGGTCGATGCCTCTCTGCCTTCCTTCACCGAGATGCTGAGGAAGCCCCGCGATCCGTAACCTAAAGAACTGATCGCTAAGCTTTCCCGGCGCAACCTCTCACCCTGATCTCAGGCTGCGATTGTTCAAGGGTGTGTCTCCAAGGCGTCGTCGAAGTAGTGACATGTTGACAGCCGAATATGGGAATGGATTCCAACAGGTATATCACCCACCATTGACGGGGCAATAGGAGGGCTTCGTGATATCCTATAGTTTACCAGTTAAGCTGGCTGGATGCCTTCTTAGGGCTACCAGGTATAGATCTAGTACTACTATGTCCGACGATTAACGAAATGTTGCAGCTGGACAGACAAGGAAAAATTTTCCTCCTAATGAGGCCGATCCGGAAGGGACTATAAAAGGTTATCTACTCACAAGCGATAGGGGTGCTATAATGAGATTGACTTTCAACAGGTATATCACCCACCATTGACGGGGCAATAGGAGGGCTTCGTGATATCCTATAGTTTACCAGTTAAGCTGGCTGGATGCCTTCTTAGGGCTACCAGGAATAAACGACAATAAGTATCGACGATGTTTTCATACTGATGATCACTGCTTGATGTCTTTAGCGTGATAGACACCTAACAGTTTTCCCCGCAGATCTTCAAGTTCGTATAGTGAGTTTCCTTTCTTGGCTCTAACCCGACATTTAACAAATTTTCGTCCCAGTTTAGCACTAGTCTGCTGTTGGAAATTGCTTTGGGCAAAAGTCCTTCTAAATACCTCCTGACCAACTTTGAACTCGACGGGTTTTGCCCTGAGATTGTAGGCTTTTGAACCCTGTTCGAATGCGTGTTGTAAATTTTCCTGCACTCTCGCACGGATCAATCTCATTTTATCTTCTGCGTCTACTCTCAGTGGCTCATTAAGAGTTCCAATGCTCCTCAAGATGGAATAGGAGCTGCCATGTTCTATCATTTGTTGACCGAAGAGTGTTCGATAGGGAGAGAAACCAGTAGCTTGATGGAAAGAGCTCCGGAGGGAACTAGCTATTTGGCTCAGTTTCTCATCCCATCTGGTGTGTTCCTTCTGGATATAGGCCCTAATCCCTGACAACAGAGACCGGTTTACTCGCTCTGAGGCGTTTGCTTGCGGCGAGTAAACTGCCGTTCGCATATGCTTTACCCCATACTTTTCCAGTAGTCTGGCGAACTGAGCCGAGCAAAACTGGACTCCATTGTCAGAGACTATGGTCTCCGGAACTCCGAACACGTGAAACACTTCAGTCTCAATGAATTGGCATACATTGAGCGTAGACGCTTTTCTCATAGGTTTGAGAAGTGGGAATTTAGAAAAGTGGTCAAGAACTATCAGAATGCAGACGTTTCCTTTAACTGACCGAGGATATGGACCTAAGAAATCGACGTACAGCTTTTGCCATGGTCGTTCTATCACAGACTGGACTTTCATCGGTGGTCGCAAAATAGTATTAGGAGCCTTCGTTTCTTTACACACGTCACAGGCGGCTACGTAATTTCTGACATCAACTGTCATTCGTGGCCAGTACAGATGTCTTCGCAGACGTTCTAGGGTTTTCCCTATTCCTCCGTGTGAAGCTAGCGGCGGATCATGCGCTCTCGAAATGACGTCGGTGACAAGCCCACGTGGAATCCAAAGCTTCCACGCTTCTTCCTCCTGGATCGGATCGCCTGTTCTCGGAACAGTCCGAATATAAACGAAGCCATCCCTGACGCAAAGATCTGGTAGTTTGCCAGAAGTCGTTTTAACCTTATGCCTCAGTTCTTCATATTCCAACGAATTGAAATATGGCGAACTAAGGTCAACTTCCGGGCCAGGATCTTCGTTTGTGTTCATGCTGTCACAATGAATGCGTGACAGCGCATCAGGGACTACGTTCAGGCTTCCTTTCCTGTGTTCAATAGTGAAGTCGAAGCCCTGAAGCTTCAAACTCCACCGAGCAAGTCTTCCGCTGAGGTCCTTTTGAGACATCAGCCATTTCAAGCTCGCGTGATCCGTCACTATCTTGAACGGCATAAGCTCTATGAAGGGCCGGAACTTCTGTACGCTCAAGACTGCAGCTAGGCATTCTTGCTCTGTGACGGTGTAATTTCGTTGAGCGGAGTTCAACTTTTTCGAGACGTAGGCTATTGGCTTCTCGTGGCCATCGTCATCTAGCTGAAGCAACACTCCTCCAATACCTTGTTGGCTCGCATCGCACTGGATGACGAACGGTTTGGTGAAGTCTGGACTCACTAGCAACGGAGCAGAAGTAAGTTTTTGTTTGAGTAGATCAAGAGACGTCTGGGCTTCAGATGTCCATTTGAACTGACTCGGGTTTTTCAAAGTGTCTGTAATGGATGCAGTCAAATCAGCATAGTTCGGAATAAACCGTCTGTACCATCCTGCCATACCTAGTAGGCGTCGGGCTTGCCGAACAGTTTTAGGTGACGGATAGTCAACTATGGCTGATATTTTGTCAGGGTCAGTTCTCATACCTCCCCTTCCTACAATGAATCCCAGGTATTTAGTCTCCTTGATACAAAACTTGCTCTTCTCGACGTTTATAGTAAGGCCAGCTTTCCTCAAACAATCCGCTACCCTGGCTAGCAGCATGAGATGAGTGTCAAAGTCAGATGATAGAATTAATAAATCGTCTAAATAGACGAGAACGTTCTCACGAAGATCGAAAGGAATGACTTTATCCATGAGGCGGCACATCGTTTGGGGAGCGTTGCATAGGCCGAATGGCATCACCGTGTACTGATAGAGAGGATGACCAGGTACTGTGAAAGCGGTCTTCTCTCTGGAATCAGTGTCCAGTGGGATCTGCCAGAATGCATCTTTCAGGTCCAGGCTCGTTATGTAGTTTGCCGGAGGAAGTCGACTCAGAAGTGCGTCTATCTGCGGTAGCGGATAGGCGTCCTTCTTCGTAACCGAGTTGACCTTCCTGGCGTCAAAACAAAGCCGGACCTTTCCAGGCTTCCTTACCAGAACAACTGGAGAGCTCCAAGGACTCTGGCTCTCCTCTATCACACCCAGTGATAGCATTCGCTCTAATTCTGCATCCATCAAACTTTGCACTGCCGGGGAAATCGGATAAAAGCGCTGTTTTATCGGGGCGGCGTCATTCGTATCAATCTTGTGAGTGACCAATGATGTTTTTCCCAGGCCTAAAGAGGCGAAAGAGGGGAAAAGCTGTTTTGTGCTCTCTAAGCGTTGGTGTTCTAAACTAGAAAGGATATGCCCATCGGTGTCAGAGGTAGCTATCCCACTTGGATTCACTTCTGCGACTATACCTAGGACATCCGGAGCTAACCCAAAGAGGCGCCAGAAGTCTATTCCCAGATATAGTGCCTGTGTGAGCCCAGGAACCACGTAAAAACGCACGTTTTGGGTCTTATCACGGAAAGTGACGTCCAAGTTCACATGACCATGAACAGTCGTCATGGCACCATTAGCTACTTGGACCTGTGTCCGATACTTCTTCCATTCAACCTCTGCTTCAGCAAGCTTCTCGAGAGCTCCCTGGCCTAGAATACTGACAGTGGCACCACTATCAAGTAATCCAGTCTCAGTTCGCCCGAGCAGCTTTACTTCTGCGTACGGTCGAATGTCGTCTGGCATCGACACGGAAATCTGTGCTAGTTTTTTCCTTTCCAGTTTCATTCGTCGACAGTATTCTCGCCAACGAACGGTTGATCTTTTCCTTTTCGGTCTCATATCCCGGTCGGGAAACATAATCTCAGCTAACTCTGCTACTGAGGAGAAAATTCGGTCTCTTGCTGCTCTGTATCTCTGCAGACGCGTATGATACGGCGTCAGCGGATGTAAAACTGGCTCACGCCCACTCGTCATATCAGAGCTTGGTGGCCGTTTTAAGATAGAAATGGCAGGAGGCCAAATCTCCTGCTCAGTAACCTTGTCAGCTACACGTGCTATAGGTGTCAACGGGACATCGAAGAGTAAAGACTCTTCTAAGGAAGTGTCTAGTATTGTCATGGGCTCCCCAGAAGTGGAAATGGGAGCTTGAAGATCTGCAGAGAAATCCATCAAGTTCTCCGCCTCTTCCAGTGAAGTAATTGTACAATCCGGTGCTTTTCTGATATCACCAGAGTCACTGAATGATATCAGAGGACACGTTAGGGAGTTATCACGAGTGTCTACTAATGGAGCGGGCTTTCCTCCTTGTTCGTTACAGTTGCTGCTTGCGACGTTGACGCTGGTCGGGAAGAGGTGTTGGTATTCCCGACCCGTCTCTCGTTTTTCTGTCTGCAGTAGCGGCAATCAGGCTTGAAAACATTCTTGCGTCCGCATCCATAGCAGAACACAACTCGACTCGTCTGTCTACAATCTTGATAATAATGACCAGACTGATCACAATTCCAGCAGACAATAGCATTTTTGTTTGAAATACTCGATAGCTCACCTAGGCCGTGGTCACTGCCTGTCGCTGCTGCCAGTTCAGGGTCCAAGTTCTGAAAATTGTCAACTGCGTGCACTCGTTGGTTCCGGTACGGATTCCAACTACCAGCTGTAGCAATGCGTGTCTGCGTAGCTTGGATACGAGTAACCAGCGATCTCAGCTGTCCTATAGTATAAGTGGGGTGCAAACATATTTTTTCCTGGATCTCAGGCAACAAATTGGATTTAACAATCTCTAGAAACTCTTGGTCTGGCATGGCGGTCTGTAGCTGGTCACGCAGCAATACTAAATGGTGGTGATACATAGCGAATATTTCGCCAGGTTTTTGCTTTCGAGACATCAGCTGTAATCGTATTTTTAAATCATCCTTGGGCACTCCCCATTCCATGGACAATCCCATTTTGATGAATTCCCAAGTTGGGAAAGGGTTATTCCTCAATATTGACCAGTACCAATCTTTAGCTGGTCCTGTTAATAACGTAAGCATGTTCCTTACCAGCAGATCGAAATCTCCTTCCAGAGCGGAGTGCGTGAGCGCTTCGACTCTAAAAATGAATTCGTCTACCGGGAGCTCTGCGTTATTTCCATTGTACGTCAGGTTCCATCTACGGATGGGACTTCCGGATCGTCGCTGTCCTACATGTGCAGGAACACGAATAGGCGGTGTTGGTTGAGGTGGAGCGAGGTTTGGCATAGGCTGACCAAAGGCTGAAGGCGGTCTATGGAATGATTGTCTCCTTGTATTGGGAAAATCGTTCGACGTTCTTGGATTACCCATAGACGGGGGTGGACGTGAAAAATCTATTGGTGGCACCATGGCTGCTACTTGCTGACGGACACTATCTACTAACTCAGACCGTAATGTACTGAGGCTGTGTTCGAGACCTTCACGTACCAAGTCTTTCATTTGAATGCGCAGGCCTGCCAGCAACGCATCCGTAGCAGCTGAGGTGTGGCCTTGGGCTGGTGGTAATGGACTGTCTTGCCGTGAGTTGGGATTAGTGAACGTCCGGGAATGCAAATTGAACATTCCTGGAGACAAAGAGCGTCTATTAGGTGGTGGTAGGTCGAAAGTAGGCAGATTGAAGCTCGGCACATCGTGCTTAGTAGACTTCACAGGCTTCACCTTCTTCGGTCTCTTTGGGATTGCACCTGTATATTCGATAAAGTCTTGTTGTGTAATATGGCACCGACAGTTAGGACAACTAGCATGTTCACCTATCCAATGCTGCAGGCATGCCTGGTGAAAAATGTGTTCACATTTGGTTATTACAGGCTTCCTTTCGACTGACCAGCTTGCATCACGACAGATGGAGCATGGTTCAGGTAGCATTGACATACCGTTTGTCGCAGGTGGTGGCGTTCTCACTGTACCCATAGTGAGTCAAAATTGAAAACGTTTTGCAAACCAAAGGTTCGAAGAAGAATATCAGAGAAATTAAAAAAAAGGTCAAAAATCGAGATCACAGGCTCAAACAGGATCGAAGCTAACGAGCTACTAAATTTGAAAGTTGGGATGAGATACTATGATCCAAGGAAATATCTTCCCAAGCGTCCGAAGAAATTTTTTTTTTTTTTTTTTTTTTTTAAAATAAATTTTGCAAAACAAGGACTCGAAGAGTTAATTTAAGCTTCTTAAATCGAGATAATATGAGGATTGAATCCCCAGAACAAAAACCGATGTCAGGAAGCGTCAATAACTTCGTCGACTAAATTCTCATAAATTCCGCAAACTACGAAGAATCCAAAAAAAATCGCAAAGACAGGTCAAACGTTTCAACAATTTTCAAAGATCAGACAATTTCTCCCTCACCTCCCGAAGCTAACTCCCACATAAGAGGTCAGGTCGCTCTCTCTCTTCCAAGGTCATAATACAGATATAAGCAAGTGACGTGAGTGTGTGCATTGAAAAAGTCGGAGCTCTTGCAGAAATCTGGGAAGAGTAAAGTCGGAGGTATCAAAGGCTGAGAATGCTGCCAGAGATTCTTCAGCCAGGCAGTTAGCAGTATGCCAACTCCTGATCACTGAAGATCTCCAGCATCAATCCCATCCTCCGAGAACTCGTTCTCTTCTCCTCACCGAATCGTCGTGTCCAGCTAGTTCGCTAGCCGGGCAGAGTCATGAGTCTGGTCAACTAATTAGCTGGAAGCCAAGAAGTTGTCTCGCAGATTCATAACTCTGTCCAGCCAGTTGGCCAACAGAGACATGTCCCCACAAGAGCTCAAACGAAAGATTTCGTGAGGCCACCTACCATTTCCATGGCAGAAGGCCAGCGGGAAAGATCATCCAAAAACATTTCAAAAAACTTTCAAAAAAATTCAACAACTGTTCAGGCTTGAGGCTTGACCGAAGTCAAACCTAAAGCCGGATTTCAACTTCCAAAAAACTTTCATTAAATTCAAAAAACGTTACTTTACAAAAAAAATTTTCACAAAACCAATTAGACTCAGGTCCACCTATATCTTCTACTGGATGTGAGACTTGAGGTCAATCAACTGGCAGATACCAGATGATCATCTCTCTCAAAGTCTCAGTCCCCAGTAAAATTTATATTTAGACCACCGAAGTCTAACTGAGGTGGCCCCACGTTGGGCGCCATTTTGTTATGGAAGTATGTTGAAGGCGACTTGACCAGGACGTTAAGTCCAAACTGCCAGCATGAGCTGACAGATCGCCTGATGACAGCGATAGCACAGGGCGGCACGCTAGCACCTCGGCTAAGGATGGCGGAGAGTGTGGGGGAGTTCCCGAAATACCTGCCGCATGTCATCATCCATAGACAAAAAAATTTTCGTGCCTGCACTACAAAAAACGGCACACACTCGGTCCTGAAGGGACCTTTACGTCACTTACCTGCTTACTGCTGAATTGAAGGCGCAGATGTTATGCCTTCTTGGCCTTGCCCCATCCTCCCTTTGACTTGGGGGGCACTATTTCCAAGTCCCTTTGGCTGACCTGTAGAAGAAATTAGAGCGGACCTATGCGACCTTCATGTTAGAGGGCTCCAGTAAATGTGAGGGAAGAAATAAAAACGTTCAGCAATTCATATTTACGTTATAATGAAATAGGTTTAATGTCTAATTTATACACTAGCATTTCTTACTTTTGTAGTATTTAGATAGATTGATAGTAGTATTTAGATGCTAATACACTGCTTCATTTTGTTATAAACGCTATATTAGTACGAAATTACAAGTGATTTCGTTTTTTTTTTGTTTTTTTTTTTTTTTTTTGTTGCTTAAATTCACCCCCGTAGGATTCTGATTTTGGTATCTTACTTCTGATTGTCCTGTCATGTTCTACAATACTAAAGTGGATACGACAGATTTTACTTAAAGGTTTATATACTACTACGCTACTATGCTAGTTTCGCGAAGGCAACCCGAAGAAATAATTATCAAGCCGAATTTCACAAAATTGATAGTTGGAATGTTCACGTATCCAGCAGGCCTCCTGAAGCGTGTTCTCCAGCTGCACTGAAATTAAAAGAAAAATAATAGACGAAATAAATGACCACGTCCGAAATCCCTTTGGGTTGCACTTTTACAGTACTACTAGTCTGTGCCTCACCGAACTGGGTATAATCACACCAACTATTTTCTTCCCACTCTTGGTAACAAAACTAATAACGCATCTATGCCTGACGAATTTAAAAAAAAATTAAGGTAGCCTATCAGTAGACTACCTGTGGGTATGTTTTTACTAAATTTCTTAATGCTTATAGGTCCTCTGACACTTTCACACAAGCCGCTAACCAATTCATCTTAAGAAGCGTTAGCACTTGTATCTGATTGGGATATAAGCTATCATCACATGATATAGCCGGTTTCAATAACAATTGCTAGTATATAAGTAAATAAATATAGTTGTTTTAGCGAACGAATTCCTATATATATATCCAATCAAGAAAGCCGTGTATGTCTAAGCGTATAACTATATGTAACTCATTTAACTAATAAGATGATTTTCAAACATACATATGAAATCAAATGAATTTAACGAAAATACCTGAGTTACTTAATACCTACATATATATATCAATTGAAAAAAATATAGTTTATTTAATGAAAGTACCTGAATTATTCACTATATATATCAGATCAAAAATTATGGTTATTTAATGAAAGTACCTTAATTATCTACTATATATCAGATCAAAAATATGGTTATTTAATGAAAGTACCTTAATTATCTACTATATATCAGATCAAAAATATGGTTATTTAATGAAAGTACCTTAATTATCTACTATATATCAGATCAAAAATATGGTTATTTAATGAAAGTACCTTAATTATCTACTATATATCAGATCAAAATTAGTTCATTTCACAAATAAGGTTGACGTCTGAATAGATACTCAAATAGAGACTATATATTGGTATCCAGGTCTATACATGTACTTCACCTAGCGAAGATCGGTAGAATTCTGCATGTCGCATAAGCCACAAATCGTTGTATATGAGTTGCTACATATGATGTATGAATATAGTCATCCCACAGAAGTGGGGGCCTCGCCGGTACTTCAGGAATGTGGGCTTCTCCGTTTTTGTTTGCGTAATCGAATCAGGTAAGACTGAATCACTTACTTGTACTAGATGGTTCTGGAAGTGTTCATTATTATGTGGAGGATACATATGCTCATCTCCTTTCTCCAGTAATCCTCTGGTGCTAAATCGTCGTGCTGGGCAACTAGGCTTAGTTTTGTTTCCTATTTACGATATTTATTTCACAAATCGATTTTCTTGACATTATACCACTTTAATCATGGATTACACTCTTTTTGGGAGGATTTTCTGTCCCGATGACTTATTATTCGCCGAGATTTTTTTGGCTCCCTTCTTGCTTTTCTTACGTTGTCAAAAAACTCAAAAAACTCCGCCAAGAACGCTCTTCTTCTTCCTTCTGTCACTGAACATGACACCGAGCTTGAGGAAGCATTTCTCTCGGTCGGGGCGCGTTTTGGTTTCATGCTGTAGTCGACAACAAGCCGGGCCTACACGCTTCAGTCCGTGGTGGCATATTGCTATATGCAATATGCTACGACCATAACAATTTGCTATTTCATGTGGCACAAAAAATATTGTGTTTCACCGATAGAGCACCCTTTAAAACGTTAACTACATAAAAATATGTAAAACTCAACCAATCAGATGAAATTTTGCACCCGTAAATCAAATTAAATTAAAAAAAAAATTATTTTCTTTTGTCCAAGTGATGTTTTAATCGCTTATAAGCACTCTTATAAGAAATTAAAATAACTCTGACTTTAATTTTCAAAAGTTATTCTTAACTGAATCCTGCGTAAGGGCAAGAGAGACGGCGCATGGTAAACACTATCTTTACCTTATTCTTTCTGCGGTGATTGCATCTGCAGCCAACATAAAAACATCAAATGGCATAAGTAAACGTTCAGTCATTGAATAAATAACTAATAAGGAAGCGGGGTTTCGTGCGAATACAGTGTACGTGAGTAGGCAATTTAATGACAGCCAAACCCACGGAGTGGGGAGAGAAATGACAAGAGGGCTGGTCACTTATTTGAAAATTCTGCTGACAAGTCACTTAAATTATCATAGGCAACGCCCAGGAATATTGTCTGAAGATAAGGGGGCGCCAAAAATTTGTCTATTTTACATAGCAATTTGGATTATAAAAAATGTCCCCCTTCAAAATTTCACGGTTTCACTACTGCAATGACGAAACGAATACAAACACAGCGCACTGATATGCCGTTTCCTTATTAGTTATTTATTCAATGCGTTCAGTAAGTAATATTTTGTGTTGGTAGCTCCAACTCTGCCATAGGGCGAAAGAGAGAACTATAAAACTTGTGCCATTCTTTCCTATAGGAAAATGGCAATACGCTCAGTCCATTGTTATAAAGGCTTAAACACAATCGCGACGACAGAGCGGCAGAACGACAGACGACAGCGAAAATTTCGCTGCGAAACAGGCAGTCGAAAAATTTGGAACACAATTGCAACGACAGGCGATGAGCGACGATTGTGAAAGAAGAAGATATTGAAATTTCATTTATTAAATGTTTCGAGCGTTTTAAAAGGAGATTTTTATCAAGAATATTTTATATTATATTGAAAGAAATGCAATGAACCAAAGTGTGGAAAAAAACTGAAAATGCGGAAATTAAGTAAATTAAACTCTTTAAAATATCCATCCAACCCACGTCTTTTTTGTCCACTTATCTTGCCTATCTTGTAAACTATAAATTATTTTATGGATTTCGCATTTCCTCGATCAATTTTCCTCAAAGCTCATTATTTTAAAATTTCCACGGCGTGCTACCACCTAAAAAAGACAAAAGTGAGTGCCACAACCATCTGATTCGATTAATTTTGTTGGTAGGACTGCAGCGACGACGGCAAAATTAGAAACTGATCAATCCCGGCGATAATGTCGTCGATCGCTCAACGTCGGACGTCGCAATTTGGTGCATTCGCATAAGATGCTGTGTTTTTAGAAGTTTGACAGCGATATATCGTCGTCGTTTGTCGTCTGTCGTCGGAATTGTGTTTAAGCCTTAAGTCAGTGGTTGGAACTCATAAAACGGCAGAGATGTTAGATATGTAGGTCTCGCTCACATCAGTGAGAAACTGAGAACGTCAAGCATGTATTTGGCGACTGATACTTCAGAAACAGAAACGTTTCTGGCTGGAGGAGGGCGATGATTGACGTCACAAAATCATGTGGTGAAGAACACTATCTCTTTAGGAAAATTTTAATGTTCTCATTGTCCAAGCTTTAATTTGGCTTTTATAAAAAAATTCTCAAGAATCCTGCTTATTTGGAAAAGGATAATGTTCGGATTTAAATTTTCTTTTTACAACAAATTTCCCGAATTTCATTCATGGCCTTATACCTGGAATTCCTTTAAAATAGTTTCGTTAACAGTATATTGGAGGCAGGCAAAATGATTCTTTCAAGCAGATATTCGCTATGTATGAGAACCAAGGTGCTAAAGAGGAAGAATAGATACGCGTTTATGTTTATATATTCCAAATGCAAAAAGTATGATATAGGTATGTATCTACTTATGTATTTAATTTAACGTTATTCATATTTTGAGAGTTTCATAGAAATCACGAGGTTTTCGGATCCAAATTTGATTGGTTTCACGTACGAATTGACTACTGAATTAATAATATCGAGTTTTTCAGGTTGGATGTACCTTTCTACATACGCACTAAAATTGTATATACAAAACATGAAAATGTTAATGCGGAGAAAATTGTTCTGTTTCTAGTTAGTATTTATTAATTCAAAAAGGCGAAATTATCTAATTAATTTTCATAAATTTGTACTTAGTACTTACTAATTGAAGTAGATAATTTTCCATTAAAATCTCTGAGACAGACGATTTGTTCCACTACGTATTAGTACGCATAGAATATTCCCGTCATGGAACTGCGTAGAATTTCCGGCTAAATTACAATACCAACCACATGTAAGAAATTAGGCCCTTATGGCCCATTACCCAGAGGTAATGTCGTTTGGGAAATTTGCCACAAAAGCTCCTAGAGGATAAAATTTTATGACTTTTTATCTGATTGCGACAATGGTTTCGGTGGCGGTACGAAAATGACCGCTTAATAACTACATAGATAGCTACTTTGTGAGTAATGAGGGTATAGTTTATGCGACGTCGACGACGTCTCAAATCAAATGTGTGGGTAATCTCTGAAGCGTTAAGCTTCGAAGGACATTTTACGTCTTATTATTATTTTATGCACACACCAGGTACTTACATATAGTTTGTAAACAACATTTTGAAGAATATTCAATTTTAGTTTACGCTAAATAGTTTTGTGTCTAGACAAGATATAGTCAATAAATTTTGAGTAAAATTTATTAAAAATTTTGACAAAGTTATGAGAACTGGGAGTTGCTCAGGATTTAAAAAATGCCTAGATAAAAGTTTCAAATAATTGATATTAATAACATGTGTGTTCTATTTTTTGCCAGGTTCATACATACACACATATACATACATACTGAATTGAACTCCTCTGGCCAATTTCAGCTCCAAAAAATTAATCTTGATGGATGATTATTGTTGGATGGATTGATGGACTTTGCTTGATTTTTTGTACTAAATCAAGTTTGATGAGTTTCTGTTCAATATTTCCACAAAAATGCAATTTGCTCACCCATAACTCTTAGGCAATAAGAGGTTTATTCTCAGCACTTAAGGATTCAGAAGGCTTTACTTCATGAACGCTTGAACTAGAAAGTCGATTATAAATCTAAACACATACTATGCATATGTATATCCATCATTCATGACTGTCTGATCCTTTGAAAATAACCGTAACTTTTTTCTGAATTGTCTGCAACATCCAATTTTTTGAAACTATCCCTGTAAGTCGTCTAAATTAAACGTGCTCGTGACTGTGGTTAACGTTAAGCCAGAAATACATCCAGGGCTCCTCCTCAAGACTGTCAAAATTTTCAATACCGATTTTTAAATGACGCAACTCAAAACCAAGCCGAGCAGCTATAACCGTAAGGCTCACTTTGCTTAATGTTGGAAATTTTGCTATCTCGACAGACATCAATAATATTCAATTATTGAAGTCTGTGGCTATCTCAGACCTACTTCTGTCGACAGATTTTTTTTAATATAAAAATGACAATGATAGCCGTAGTAGTGTCAATTCTCTAAGGAAGGCTTTGAAATCAGCTGGCAGGAAGCATAAGAGAGGCCAGGACTAAGGGTTGATTGGATTGTGTTTCTGCCTTTAGCTAAATGTTAGGTATGACAAGATGGTGAAAAAAAGCTAGGGTGTCCGGAGCTCCATTTTCTGGTTCATAGGAGTCGGGCAAAGATCGCTAGTCTTCAGCATAATCCCACCTAGCTGGACAATGAGCAATATATTTAGCCTATCATCAGAGGTCATAATGAGGAAGTATCTATAGTGAGGACTTAGTGAGGTCGATAAACAGCTGCAACACTAAGATACATTCGTGTGGAATTGCATCCGGTCAGTGCTTGTCCTAAATGCTATTACTTAGCGAATGAAGCAAGGAATACCACTGTCAGCACGAATGTCTAGTGAGACTGAGAACTCATCGAATAATGGAGGAATAATTGATGGAACCCCTAATCTAAGATTACCTTGTCAGTATAGTTCTAAAATATACGTATAATATACTCGAATTACTTACAAACACCAATAATTTAGAAGTAAGAAATTATTTAGTTTAATCTAAGGGTATCTTAGCGTACGAACCCAAAAATTACCACCTTCGATAAAATTCGGCTTTCTCTTCAGCGAAAGCCTCAACAAGGGTTTCTTTTCTTCAAACACTTTTCGAGGAATAAAAAATAGCTTTGAATTCGTTTTAAAATTTCATTTTCTGACATATGTACATATGTATCTACATAAAAAATTCACAAAATTCTCAGTTTTAATAAATAAATAATCGTAGCAGTGCCAGAGGAATCGGAGGAGTGCGTAAACATAATTAATACGAGCGATATATATAAGTCTCCACAAACCTAAGGCTGAATTCGCACCGGACGCTTTAATCGTGCTTCAGTCTTGATTCAAACGAAGTGAGACATAAATTTCTGCGTTATTCCTCTTTGCGTCCGGTATGAATACAGTCTAATTCAGGCGAAGGAAAATTTTTTTGAAAACACCTTCAGCTTAAAATTCAACCATTAAAAGTGACTGATGTCATTTGATTTCTTTTCTCAATCCAAAGAATTTGTTATAAGTTTTTGCAATCGATTGCACGATTCACCACCGCATGGTATTAAGATATCAAACAGAGCAATAGGTAAATAAAATACAAATAGAAAAACAATTTGGTGTAAGCACTTAGCTCTTACTCCACTTCAAATGTTTACCTAAGAAAATTAGTACAAATAAACCTTCACACAGTATTTATTAAGCATAACACCTACACATAAATTCAGGATAAAGTAATTGGCTGAAAAACTTCTTCCCAATAATATTGAACACCGTCGTTTTTTAAATGCCACACAGAGATAGGACACATATTGTATCATGAATTACTCCTTCTAAGAAGATTGTGTTAACATTAATATTTCCTTTCCACAGAAAATACCATTAATGGGTGCTTTGCTGTCCTCTTTATGTCTTCAATCAATTTCTATCTGGGATACATAACATATTATGTCCCTCAAAAGATAAATATTTACAATGACTTGTGTCCGAAGAGCTCTTTAGCTTTAGATGGCTGTTAAAAATGAACATGTTAAAACAGAAGTGTAGTAAAATATATCGCTATATGTACAGGACTCGAAAAGGCACTTAGAAAGCTCGGAAATACAAATTTCTAAGAATTTGTGTTTCGCAGTAAATTTTATATTGAATTTAATAATGAATTTAATAAAGGTACATAGATAGAAATAATAGGCTGCGTGTGTATGCATTTCGTTATCAATTATTTAGTTAAGTATTTAGTAGTAAGTGAGTTAATCTATGTCGCAACTTTAATCCGTTTTTTTTTTTAGCTTTCTCTATGCTGTAATTTGCATTTTCATCTGCAAAAAGATTATAATTTTTTTTGTTGGTGTCAACTGCATAGCCGCCAGGCAAAACATACTCTGTCCATTACTTTGAAAAAGCTTAAAGTTTATTAAAGGAATTTTCAAAACATGAGATTTCTTTCACAGATAAAACCTATAGAAATTAAGAATATGTATTTTAGTTTTTGATATATTTAAAATTATATAGGTACCTCCCTCCATTCCGTCTTTCATTTGAAAGTGTCAATAAGACCTACCAAAGCTAATTATTAGTAAAATTCGCACTAATATATACATAAATGTGTAATTTGGAAGAGAAAGAAAATTTTCAATTTTCAAAATTCCGAAGTTTTGTTTTCGAATTTTAAAATTTTTCGAAATATCGAATTCTCAATCTTATATAGTTTGTTACGGTATTGATGTGGTTCACCTGCGCGCAAAAATTGTTTTGGTTACAGATAGACGGAAAAAATGTGTCTGCGCATGTCCAATTCACGATCTGTAAAAAATTAACTCAAATAGCGATGGCGAGGTGACTCGTTTCTTCTCTTCTATGCTGTATTTTAACTTAATGACGAATATGACAAACGAGCTAGTTGTTTGTATAAAACTATAAAACTTAAGTAATCAGCCATTGATGAAGTCGAAATAAAAAATATGTAGGATGTACCGTACTAATTGTGGCCAGGTGATTCCTCTTGTCGACAAGAATTTACGATGGAGAGTGACTGGAAACATTTTTTTTTTCAATTACACTATATTTCGAAAACAATGACTGTCACTACTGTGTCGTTTGTTTAATGTATGCTGTGACCTTTCTAGAAACGAAGAATTAATAATGCTTTAAAATCAAAATTTTAGAACAGGTATTTCTTTTTTTTTTTTTTTTTTAAATCCTTAAAGCCTTCAGTTTAAAAATGACCCATCACACTATATATGTATATCCAAAAAAGCAATCGTTTTTGCACCTTTTCTTAAACATATAATTGCTTATTTACATCGAACATGGTTTTTAGCAGAAGAAAATTACTTTAGTTTTTCAAATTCAATGAAAAAAAAATAATAAATCTTTTCAAAGTATTCTTGACTGAACATTCTCTTGTTTTATGTGGAAAAATTTCTCCCTATACCAAATACAATTTCGAATAAGACTACTGCTGAATTTTGTGAAAATTAGTATGTACAGTAGTCGTTTGATCATTAGTCGAATAATAAATATAATTATGATGCCTGACGTATGTATGTAGGTACTTCTGTCTGTCTCAGAATGTGTTGAATTAGAAAATGGGCGAAATCGGGTAGGTTAGGTTAAGTTAGAGTGGCGGCCATTGTAAGAAGGCGTACGATCAGTCACACTTAGATCATCTATGGTCCATTGTGATGCCACCTTATTGGAACTCTGCCTGGAAAAGATACCTTAGATCTAGGGGATGCGTTGAAGCCAGACACAAGAGTTAATGAACCTTATCAGGTCCCTCAACTTTTTGTCTGCAGAAAAGTAGCTAACAAGCGTATTCCTCCTACGCTTAGTGTTGAAAGATTTTCCTTCCTTCTTTCTTTGTTGCGTCTAATTTCTCCCAGGCTTATCGTTGTGCACGTTGAGTTGCTTGGAGTAGCAGTATATGCCCGGTTCCTAGCGAAGCTATGGAGTAGCTTGTTGAAGCTCAGCTCCTATTGTAGATATGGAGTAGCTTGTTGAAGCTCAGCTCCTATTGTAGATATGGAGTAGCTTGTTGAAGCTCAGCTCCTAAATGAAAATAATCTTCGCTTGAATACCACTGATTATACTCGATATAGAGTAGCTTGTTGAAGCTCAGCTCCTAAATAATTTAGGACTGAATACCACTGAATTTACTTTTTTACTGCTCTCCTCTTTTACATTTTGCTACTCTATATATATAAAATGTTCTTATTCTATACATGGAAAAATGTTGCATTTACTTCCCAGTACGGAAGATGTGCAATTTACTTCCGACTATATTTTACTTCCGACTTAACACTTTGTGTACATAATGTTCACCTTATACAAAGTGTTAAGTCGCATATTACATTCTTCAATTAAATCGCGGCACTCGTCGCATTTGTATACATACAAATATTTTGCAAGAACTAGAACCACTTGCTGTTTGTTATTTATTTATGATGTAATTCTCGGGTTACAGTAGGCATTTGTGGCTTACTGTATTAACCGTGAATTAACATCTTGCTAGTTGCTACCTACATACATATGTTTCACCACCGGCGCAAGGTCGTCGTATTGCAACTTGAGACTTCTTACGCGCAGGGGTATTGCGACATCTTCGCTGTTTTACATGAAAAATATTTGACGTAGGTCTGTGATTGAAATTCTTCATGCAGCGAAAATGATGCAGTAGATAAGTATGTAGGCACAATGGTTTTAGTTGTGCGTTGCAATAAATATGTTTTCTTCCTACATGATGTAGGTATGTATACGCATGTGCATTAAGTATAATTTCTTCCTACATGATGTAGGTATGTATATGCATGTGCTTTAAGTATACGTATGTAACATTAGCAATGTGAGGGCATTCACACAGCAGGTGTTTAACGCTATAGACCTCTTCCTCGTCCATACAGTTTCTGCAGAAGTTATTGTATGGAGCTTGCATGCGCTCTGCATGTGTCCCATATAACTGCGGTAAGATTACGCACATCATTACGGTTCCTCTTCAGCAGAGATTCAGTCTTCACAGGACAAATCTTGGGTCAGAGCTGCAGGCCAGTACATCTAGAATCCTTTTCACTAATTCTAGGGGTCAACCTACCGGTTCCTCTGCTAGACATATATTCATAGGGTAACCCTTCATGGCCAGGGCATTCGCTGCCTCATTTCCAGGTATGTCTCTATGGCTAGGCACTCAGCAGATAATAACTCTGTGGTTACCACCCAGTTTCCCGAGCTCACGGCGACACCGTTGCACTATGCGCGATCTAATGGTATTCGAGTCCAAAGCTTTGATTGCCGCTTGGCTGTCAATACAAATCCTGATAACTCGATCACTAGGTACATCACAAGTTGTACGTAGCAGCCTTGCTGCTTTTCAGATGACCAGGACCTCCGCCTGGAACACACTACAGTGGTCCGGTACCGGTCCGGTCCATTTTGGAACCGTCCGTAAAGACACATATATCAGGGTCAATTGTCACGCGATTACCCTGCCATTCCTCTCTATTAGGAATGCTAGTTGAGAACGCTTTCTCAAAGTTTAGTCTTGGAACAATGTAATCCGTAGCTCAACGAAATCGGGTAACTCCTTCCTAGGGGAGCTATACACATATTTCAGTTATCAATTGAGTTTTTGATACTGTATGCGAACTTATTAATATATACCTTGGATACCTCGATTATCGAGCTCCGGAATGAATTAATCCGCCTTGCGAATACCAACTCGAATGGAATAGTCCATACCGGTCTTAATTCGGTAGTGGAGTGGATTTGGTTTCATGTGAAAATGTAACGTATTAAATTCTGATATCGAAATCTTTTGGAACTTCATCCAAACTGTTAATCATTTTCAAAATTCAGGGTCCAACTCAATTTGCATTCATCAATCCTTATGAATCTTTAGAAGCATCGCCATCTGACGAACCCATATGATATTCGTAAAACAAAGCGCCTACATTTACAGATGTTTTTATCTAGGGCAGTTATTCTGAAATTTCGAAAGCTTCTCTAGAGGACCCTTCTCCGTTTTTTATTTTTTTATTATTTTTTACTCTTTTGTCACTTATTTTCACTGATTATGATAAATTTTTGAAAGATATTACTGAATCCAATTAAAATATTGAAACAATTGCAATTTTAATTTATTAACATAAAGATAAATTAAATTAACTAATTTAAAAAAAATTCTTTAGTAAATAATACTGAACACTTTACATAAACAAATTTTTTTTTAACATGAATATGGATGGCGCTAAAAATCGCAGTTCTATAGTATGAGACAGTCATATCTTATTAGTCTGTAATTTTTAAGAAAATGATCTTTTTTTAATAAGAAAAATAAAATAAAAAAGAAATCAAGGCAACGAAACCTTGAAACTCCTTGTGTTGTATCTCAGTCATCTTCTCATCCATATTTCAACACCCTATATACATACATAACTATTATATATATGGAAAAAAGGCTCTTAAATCTAAATGATAAATTGTTTTATAATTTGTTTATAAAGGCTCTTACAGTATTTATTCTTAAAGAAAGCTGCGGCATAGTCTTGTATAAATTACACCCAAAATAACCCTTACAAATTGGGGCCAAACTGGCTTTACTGTATAAACGCGGCTGTAAGAAGTTTTTAAGACGGTTTTTAAAGTAATATGAGTTTCACAAGCAAGTAGAAGGCATGTAAGTATGTAAGGCTGTAACGTTAATTTAATATAAATTATTCCTTGGAATGGGTCACTTAAAATGTCATTATTATTGAAAAAGTCGAGCTTATTCAAGGCACCCCACCCTCACACAGATGATTTCAGCTCATTCAACTACTCTCTGTGATTTTGGTGGCAATTGCGATTTTCTTTCAGAAAATCTTCTTATTAATAAAGCCACAGGGTGCAAGTTATGAGTATGACAGTAGCCTTTAGCTTTTAATTGCCTAGCTATTAGATTAATTTATGGCATGGAGAAATAATAAAATTCTTATAATGCTGATGGAGGCTTTCACAAAAATTAATTAAGTGTGCTTAAGGCTTTGTATAAAAAACATAACCGAAAATCTTGAATGAAACGAACTTAAGATACATAAATTGAATGGCAATAGAAAATGTTTCCTTTTTCAAGTCCCTCCTTATAATTCAATTCATTTTTAAATTTTTATCCATATTTTAATTGTGTGGGCGTTCTTCTACATATTCATAAGATATTTATGAGAAAACTGCCTTGAGATGAGAGAATAATCAATTCATATTAAAAGTTTCCTATTCAATCAGGAAAATCAGGCAAGTCATTACTCATGCTAAGTGTCCTGTGAAGAAAGAATGTGGGAGAGGGGGGAATCATATCTATATAAGGCGATTAGAAACATTCATCAGAATTTATTCTATATGTTTGGAGTCTGTTGCGCCAGTTATCATACACGATTCCTTCCACCTGTAAAATCCTCTCGTGTTGAGCAAAGAATTTTATTTTGTGATTTTAAAATTTGATTGAAAGTTTGATTAGATATTGGATTGAACTTTGGCTGGTAAAATGTACAAAAAGTTTTGAGAAATGAGATGAAAGATATGTGATGCTGATCTGTCAATAACTAAATGATGTCCAAGCTCTCCATATATCCCCATAGGTGCAACATGTTGAGACAAATATATATTTTTCTGAGAGAAGGGTATAATACATAACGGTTTAGGAAGTAGAGGGTGTTGCCATTTTAGATGTTTTAAATTTAAGAATCACTCTGTAGTATTTAAATTTATAGTGACCTTACTTGCGGAGAATACAAAAAGTCAAACCAGGAGATAACATTGATAATTTTAGCATTACCAACAAATTTCAAGTGGAAGCTATGACCAAAATCAGCGCCATAATATTGCTTGTGCACATCTTCCAATGTTCTTTTAGAGTGGTACTATCGTACCGACACTGCTGAACATCAGATGGCGGATAGAGCATAATTTTGGTATACGCATAGATACGTTATTAACACTGGAATCGGAGCTGGCGTATTTAGATCAGGTGCTCTACCCCTACCATCTTTCAGATTCAGGCTGTTGTTCATGAGTGTATTAAAAGAGCCACTTAGTGGTATAAGAATTTACATCCTGAGCCTGATTCATTTTCTGGAAAATCCAAAAATAACATTTGTGGAGATCAGAGACCAGAGACAGCTAAACAGGATCCACACTTATCCATAAATCGTTGTAGCATTTTCATTCTAAAAAAAATCCTTCAGAAAAGCTAGGTAGAAAATGAGCTTTACGAATGGAAGCCTACATTTTAATTTTCGTCTAGTTAAATGTCGTCATGCGTATCAACTGTTATAATCACATATACTAGATTAGTTTTGGTTACCTTATTTCTTTTGCTTAGGTTGATATTTGAGAACAAACAAAATATTCACAATATCCAATATCTCATAATCTAATTAACTAACTAAACTTAACTGTTTTATAAAATATTTAACTGTTATAACATTATTTTTAGGCAGGAATTAATTTTAGTTTTGCTGCATTTTATTAATTATAATATATTTTTAACATTTTTTTTTCAGACACTTGTTTAACGAAGACATGGATTTAAGATACAAACACTTAGTGTTTTTATGCAGCACTGGGATTATATCATATATAGCAGCTTTTGCCATTAAAAACACACGGAATTCATCATCGGATGATGTGGTAATCGGTTTCCTAGCTGGATATGGTCAAACGAAGGTAATTACGCTCTCTATTAATTTATGGTAAATGAAAGTAGTGTCGACCAATATTGCTTTTCAGAGGACCAAAGTTGTATAAAATTTAATTTTGAAATTTGGCAATCTCAAATTCAACTTTAATGCCTACTATATACTTAATAGAAAATCGCTGCGTAGTTCTAAGGTGAAGGCACATCAGATACGATTAGTTAACTATAAAAAAAAACAAAAATTAAACAGACGAAATACCAAAGTCGTACCTCAATGTAATTTTTGATTTCGTTTATGATATTACTGCTAGAAAAAGTTTAGACAAAGATTTTTGAGTTAATCGTCGAAATAACTGAATAATTTAATTTTTATATCGGTACAGATTTTATAAAATTTTAACATCATTAGATGATATCTGGCTCCAAAACGAAGGGGAAGACTTAAATTGGGATACGATCTGCGTATTGAATATCGAATCTGATGTTGCTTTTTTCCGATAGGGAGGCTTCGTCTGAGATATGGTAATTAGCATTAACGATTCATTCCCATTTTTCGTCAACGTCCATATTATTTTTCCATAGTTCCATTCTATCTACTAAGTACTGCTTTAATAGCCATGAAGCCTTCGGTGTTAGTTCTGCTTCATTTTGGCTTGGAATGTCTGATGCGAGGATCCTACAGGGTATAGACTATGTAAGTCAGAATTGCTAAACAAATTTTTCGATTGACTATATTTGTATTTAATCGCAAGAAAGATATGTGGTTAGGCTGCATTTAGGACAATAAAAAGAGAAAATGTTGTCTGTCAATGATAATTTTAAACTTTTTTAATTTTCGGCATAAGTAAAGAAACTTTTAAATCCCATTTAGTAATGTTTCACATTTTGCCTTTTTCACCTTGGAAAAGAAAAACACACACGCAATACCCCATATATTCGTTTCGTCGCTCTCATTTTCATGGCCTTTATCGTTTACCGCAAAACATTTTTCATAAATACATTAATGTAAATTCCTCTGAGTACTAGACCTCATTCCCTAATACGTAACTCCGAAATACCTCTTCAAAGATAACATTTTTTTCGTTTTTTTTTTACAAACAGCTACATTTTTTTCCGCCTAAAAATGGGGGAGATCCTATCATATTTTGACTGACGTAAGCTCCCTAACATTCTTTGCGATAGAATAGCAACCAACCATCCTCTTATTGCGACAGTGGTACTTACTGTACTAATGATGTTATACAATTTAAAAGGCTTTCCATCCATCACGTCCTGGCTTCAGTAAATGTTTAAGAAAACTTTTGAAGAAGATTTATATGAGTCCTTGTCAATATATCCTTTGATTTAATTAGTGTTTACACTAATTAACAAATGAGCCAAATATACTTTTCTTAACGTTGCCATAGAGCCCCCTTAAATAAAAATTTATTTCAATTTTTACATGCCATGAATTTTCCTCATCTCTTTTGAATTCATTTCAGGTTGTCTTAGGAGCTTTACCATTAGCTGTTGAAGCTGTAAATAGAAATCCACACTTACTACCAGATCGAAAGCTTCGGTACAAGGCATTTGACATTGGACGGCATGCAGGAATTTATCGAGCTTCACCAATTAGGTTTTCGTTTACTTGTGTTGCCCTTCTACATAGAAGAAATATCATTTACAAATTTCTGCTCACAGATTCATGACCGAAATGAAAGATGACGAGGTTTTAGCTTTCATTGGACCAGATGAAGGATGCACTCCAGAAGCCTTAGTTGCTGCAGCTTGGAATATGCCGATGATATCTTATGTATGTAGTTCGTCTTTATTAATTAAATATTTCCCATACAATTAGCAATAAAATTACTTAATTTCAGAAGTGTTCAGACTCAATCGTTTCAAATAAAACGATATTTCATAGTTTTGCTAGAACTTTAGCACCTGCATCAAAGGTGTCGAAAAGTGTAATCGCTTTACTAATTGCCTTTAATTGGCAAAAGTTTAGTATAATTTCGGGAACAAGACCCGAAAGAGGCTCAGATGTTGCACGTGCCATTAAGGTAATTCTTGATGAATAATAATAATTAATGTTTTGGTAGCCGCTAAAGTATGATGTATAATCAATTATAAAAGGATTTAGCAGAGCACGAGAATCTTACAGTTACGAATTTCAGAGAAATATCAGATTATATACCCATGAACTCTACTCTACGTGATATGCAAAAAATAGTGGACGAAACGTTCCAGACCACACGAAGTAAGACCATATTGTTTATTATCATATCCTTGTACGATTCTATAATGAATTTATGAATTTTATAGTTTACGTATTTGTTGGAGAACATATCGCCATGGTTGATTTCGTTAGATGCTTACAGAATAGAAAACTTTTAGGGACTGGAGACTACATCGTCATATCCGTTGATGATGAGATTTACGATCCAACACGTCGATTCAATATTTTGGGAAGAGGTATGTTATATGTAGGCGGAGAACAAATTTATATGAATTACTGTTGTTGCTTTCTTTTTCCTTTCCTTGAGAATTCTATATGTAGCGTGATACTACAGGAGATTTGTTATTCTTATTTATTTTTTATGCACTGGCCATAAATATGTCGGACATGAGCATTGAGAGGAGGAGAATTCATATTTTTTAAAGAGAGTCGGCGATTTTTTGAAAACTTTCTTATTCTTGTGTTCAGTTGGGTGTGTATATCTGTATGTCTGACCAAATAAAAATCATACACAAGATTTGATGGGAAGAAAGATTTTTTTATATCTATAGAAGAAGTATTTAATTTCAATTAATGTAAATATATTGTCAGTCCACCTTAGACTACAAATAAGATTAAGAATATTTTGGGAGCATAGATTAGGGATAGTAGGTACGCCATCAACTCAACGGATTTAGATTCATTAAATTCGAGACGATTCGCCTTGCCATTAAGACAGAATAAAAACAATTACAGACGTAAGTAAAAAAGGGTCTAGTAAGAAGCAATTCCCTAGTAGAAATTGCGCACAGATTTACTTTGTCTCTTGGCCCGCAAGGGGCAGTTATTAAGTAAACCAATACTAATTTGACTGAAAAGCATCAAGGTGTTTGCAATTCATGAAGAAACATATAGAAAATTTAGTCCCGATAAGCCTCCTGATGAGCATTCATTAAATCTCATCGAAGGGCTCATTGGACATCATAAAACTGTTCCCTATATACTAAACCAGCAATAAATAAATATTTATTCTTGTCATCACCGTGTCAGATGACATTACTAGGAAAATTTGAATTGATTTTTGTGATTTATTTATTTAAATTTTTAAAATATTTATTTAAAATTAATTTTTTGATTTGTTTTTCCGCGGAAAGACTGTAGCCCATATGCTGAACAAGACGCTATGACGACATTCTTACGCCTCAGCGTCGAATTCGGAAAAATATATGAAATCAATCGTAAACTCAGATTCTCATTTATGAACTCATCGTGACACTCTTTAACATGCTCATTAATAAGCTTATCATGACACTCATTAATATGGTTATTAATAAGCTCATCGCGAAACTCATTATCTACTCATCGCAGTGCTCATCTAATATTGTAGATAGTGTGCATGAGATATTCCATCTCTTTCACTTATTTAGATATGTATACTTTGCGTCTTTTTTGTGAATTTTACAATATTAGATGAGCACTTCGATGAGTATATAACGAGTGTCACAATAAGCTTATTAATGAGTATGTCAATGACTATCACGATGAGCTTATTAAATAGCATAGCAATGAGTGTCACAATGAGCTTATTAATGAGCATGTCAATGAGTGTCATGATGAGTTCATAATTGAGAATTTGATTTTACGAATGATTCCATATATTTTTCCGGTTGCAAAAAAATTAATTTAAAATCAATAATTTAAAAATTTAACTTAAAATCCGATAAATCCCAGAAATCAATTCAAATTTTCCTAATAGAAATGTCATCTTACATGATGACAAGAATAAACAAGAATAAATATATATTTATTGCTGGTTTATTATGCAATGCGATTTAATGAATGCTCATCGGGACTTCATTTTCTATATGATTCTTCATGAATTGCGAACACATTGATGCTTTTCAGTCAAATTAGTATTGGTTGACATAATAACTGCCCCTTGCGGGGCAAGAGACAAGGTAAAACTGTAAGCAATTTCTACTAGGGATAGTGATTTAAGTAGTCAGCTAAAATCTTTCCCATACTGTACATTATATGTATATACAGACCCCTTATTTGCATATTAGACGCACATGTGTTCTTTCAGCCTAATTTCGTTACTCATTCGCACTTAATATATAGTATATTACTAAAAGGGAAACATATAATAAAGAATATAAATTTAATCTTTGAATTCAATTTAATCAATAAACTAAACTTTTAAAATTATGCCGTTTTGTCAAGAAGTTTTACTAGGTACAAAGGATACAGGGATTCCCGATCAAAAGCAGCCCTTCATTCCCATTAAAGAGATAATTTATATTCATTAAGTGGTGGCCACTGTTTGAATTATTCCCCTTGATCTGCTTGCTTGTACTAAAGAACATATAACTTAACTGTTATATGTTTTTTGTTTGTTCCCAAACTTGGCCATGGATAGCCTAAAAAGGTGTAATTTTAAATTAGGCTTAAGATGAATGTCAATGGGCGCAAACTCTGCAGGTAAATGTACTTGAATTCGCTGTATGTTTGTTTTTTGTTTTGTTTCTATGTTAAATTGAAAAGTGATTCGATCCCTCTGAAAATATCTCAACTTTATATTACAAATATGTACTTACTTACTTGGTGCAGTAAATTTATGTATGCCGAGGGAATTAATATCTGTTGACTTTAATTCCATTCTTTCCTTGACCTAGTTTTTCAAAAAGTTGCAGAAAAGAAACGAAAAATGTATTGAGGTAAAAGAAATTTATTTCGAATTGTCCTGATTAAAATAAGTTGGGTATGTGATAAAATATCGTTTTAAAGATAATTATGAACGGACATAAATTCCACTCCGTTTTGAATGGGAATTAAAGTCGATTAACATATAAATTCACTGCACCTGTATTTATATAGGATGTTCGATAATTGGTAGTGAACCTTGAACTGGATGATAAGGGAAGTCGAAAAAAGCAAAAGAAATTATGGCAGTAAAGGAATTGTATGGATGTGATTTTACCGAGTACAGGGTGATTACGTTTTTTTTTTTACAAGCAGTTTCTCATAGAACTAGAGGTTCCGATAAAATATAGCTCTCCTAGTTTTAAATATAGATGTTTTATAAGATTCATGCAAACTATTATCAGCTCCTTGAAACTTTAGTGGAGTACATAATAGTCCGGGAGGTAGATTTGCATATGAAAAAATCATAGTATGCCGATTGATTTTGATATCGATAATTGATCTCCTACAACTGATCAGTGAACCGACCGATAAAAAAATTTTTTTTTTAAGTAATAGGATGCCGGATGGAACTTGTTTTTTATAAACAGCTGACATCATAATGAGTTGAAAAAAAAAATCGTCAGCTTCATCGCGGAGAGTGGATTATGCGTCAGCTGCTCGGATGAACTTGTAAAATAAGATAATAGTAATAGCCTGAGAACGCGTTGACGTAGAGAGCTGAAATTTGGTACATGGCATTTTCGTAGCAATAGTAAATGAAATTTCGAAAATGGACTAAATCGGGCAACCCCTTCTTGGTATTGCCATATAGGAATTTTGGTTTTTTACATATATTGTAAAGACAATCAGTCCTGACGTTTTAACTGTACTGAAAAGTTCGCAGAATATGAAATTCTATGAAATTGCTAATAATCATTTTTACTGTTCGACGAACCGTTCTAGAAATATATGCGAAAAACTACTTCAACATTCAAACTTGCACAGAGAAGTGACCATACGAAATTACATACGGGCTAGACTAATTCTAGCTTTTTTACTTCTTCATATGACATTGTAATATTGACGAATCTTTGGGAATTCCCGAAACCAACGTGCATTGTAATATTTACATAAATCGTTCTGAAGAGCACTAATATTGCCGAGAAATATGATACAAGTGTCCATGTCTGGCCAATTCTGATGATACTCTAGATGAATGCCCGTATGTCATTGAATGTTGAAGTAGTTTTTAGCATATATTTCTAGAACGGTTTGTCGGACAGTAAAAATGATTATTAGCAATTTCATAGAATTTCATATTCTGACGAACTTTTCAGTACAGTAAAAAGGACCGATTGTTTTTATAATAATTATATGTAAAAAACCAAAATTGTTATATGGTAACACCAAGGAGTTGCCCGATTTAGTTCATTTTCGAAATTTCATTTACTATTGGTATAAAAAAACATGTACCGATTTTGAGTTCTCTACGTCCACGCGCTTTCAGGCTATTACTTTATTTTACGTGTTTTTTTTTACAAGTTCATGCGAGCAGCTGACGCATAATCCACCCTCCGTGATGTAGCTGACGATTTTTTTCAACTCACTATGATGTCAACTGTTTATAAAAAAAAGTTTCAGCTGGCATACTATTCCTTAAAAAAAAAATCGAAAAAGATAACAATCGATCGACATAAAGACACTACCTTAAATGCAACGCTACCTCCTGGACTATAATAGTAATTCACATCCTCCCTTCCTATACAGTTTCTCATTTGTATTAGAAATTCCCCAATTGATCTAACAAAGGTTTCAACCAAACTTTTGGGACGATAATTTATAAATTTAAGGTGATTAACCACCAAATACATAAAAATTATTTTAACTATTTTCCTTACTTTTGCAGAATATCTAGATCCGTACATTAAAAAATTACCAAATAGAGCCCTGGATGTACAGTCATTTCGTTCAGTTCTAAAGATCAGCATGTCACATCCCTTTAATTCTGATTTCAGGTAATACAAATAGTAATCAAATTTTTATCGAAGTATATTGCTGAAGAAAAAATTACAACTATTTCAGAGATATGTCGGAAAAAATAAAGGAGTGCTCTCGTAAAGCCCCATTTCTTGTTCCGTATCATGAAAAAGTATTTAATAATCTTCCAGTAAGTAGTTTTTTTTTCTCTATATATGTATTTGAAATATAGGATAAGATACATAAGCTGTGTTCTTTTGTGTAGGTTCATTGTTCTAGAACTGCCATATACTGGAGAGAACAAATTGTTCTGTCGATTGAAGCGAACTATTTGTACTATTCGCTTCATTTATAAATCTTCTATGAAAATGCGGACACAAAATAACACAGTTATAGTTTGCATTAGGTTACATGAATCTGTGCTGAGATATTTTTCTTTATAGTAGTTTAAGTCACCACCGCACGCATTCAATGATCAATGTGCATGGTAGAGTTTCCATTCTCTCAAAGTTTAATGGACATTATGCCATACACGTTCAATATATCTTCGTTGCTTGCTCTGATGCTCTGACTGAGACATTGCAAAGAACTACTAGTCTTAGATTCACTATCTAAATATCTTCTTTTATCAACTTTTGATCTGTTTCAAGCCCTCAATCGTATTCAAGCATACTGATATTTGTACCTTGACTTTGTCATTTTCACCCTTGGAGGAAAATGTAATTGAGCTTGTATGTAGAACTAATGTGAAAAACCGGATGGTACCAAGATCCAAGATCTTTCAGATGTATTCAACAACTATAGATATACATTGGTCCATTGAGCGCCGTCGTTTCTTGAACTTGTCGCTCATGTTCTCTTCTGAGTTTAACTACAATTTATTCCCATCCACATCAGATTAAAGCCGTAGACCTACATATTTGCCGTGTTGGAAAATTTTTAGCTAACGGAGATCTGAAACTACCGCCTTACCATGTTCAAAATGAAACGCCTTGAATTATACTCCAAAATGTCTTAGTTTGTCTCCGTTTTGTCGGTCGCATACTAGATCCGTTTGTTTGTAACTTTTCGTCTGTCATTTTTTCATTTGTAGAATACTACGTAACAGAGTAGTGAAAATTTCCCTCTACATTCATAGCTTTATAAAAAACTTGAAATGTATTGAATGAGATGGGGATGTGCACAGAATATCTATGGTGATTTAAATAGCTATAATGACCAAACACAGATATGTACATACCATTATGTACTTATAAATAGTTTAGGTAGGCAATTAGCTTATTACTATTTCAGTTCTATTGTACAAGTCTAGTTGAATTATTAAATAACTCAAATTTAATGAGGAAAAGTCTGTCATTTTTAGCACGTGACATGACTTCAAAAAGGAGAGACTTAATTAAAACTTTATTCTTTGCTCCTTGTTGCCTTTAATATTTCTTACGTAACATAAGATCCATCGAAATAATCCTGTGTTGTTCAGGGGAATCAAAAGCGTCGACATCAGTGTATATCTACTTTTCGTCTTTGTGATGTGAATATTAAAATAATAATTCAGAACAATTTTTGGTATTTATACCGTCTTGTTATGCAGACTATAAACTAATCGACTTTCAAAACCTAATTCTTAGGGTAATTTTTCATTATTTCATCAGAAATGTTGAAAGCCTTTATCGTTGTTGCCATGGAAATTGCTCTTATGTATCTCATTTTGTCTGATATTATGCACAATATTTTTCATTGGTACTGTGAAATTTTGACATGCTTTCTTATTTCGAAAGTTCAAGAATGACATACATCGGCACCTCCTCCAACATTGGATACACCCTTAAGTTTGGTGTAATAATAACAAAAAAATGTCATTTTTGAAAAGACTAGAGTTTGTCGCCGAAAGTTCGGTATTGATGTTATCATAAGATTTCTTCTTTCCTCTAATTTTCCTTGTGCCTTTATACAGTGTGTCCCGTATGTGGTCCAGCTACCGAAGGCTATGGATAGGTCATGCTTAGTGAAACAAAAAATTGTTTGGTTGGGGGGAGGTGGGGGGGGGGGGGGGTCCTAACTGTTTCCGAGATGATGTGACTTAAAGGTATTTTGGTATATATATAATATATATATATATATATATATATATATATATAATATATATATATATATATATATAATATATATATGTATATATAATATAATGATGATTTAAAATTTGTTAGATAGATAATCGTTGGACCTTACGAATGGTTTATATATAATATATATATATATATTTTTTTTTGTAAAAAACACGTCATCAACACAAATTTTTTTTATACGGATTTAAAAAGCTTTCTTTTAAAATGAACTATCACACTCTATAGTCAAAATGTAACACTTTTTGCGTTTTTTTGCATTTTTTCTTAACATATTTAGCGATAATGGATTGAAATGCTCTTTCCTAAAAGAGAATTGCCTACTTTCTGGCATGAATGAACTTTTTTTTGCTGCAAAAAAGGCAAACATGCAGAAAGTGTTGAAGCGTATGAAGAATATCAAGAAAGTTACAAAATGTTCAATATAAGACGGACAAAAAAAATCCTTATTTTATCACCAAGTATTTCCGAAATCATTAGATTTGCCTCACACCTGGGGCCGGATTCACTATTTCGGAGAGTTGTGAAGATGAGAGTTCTTTTGACACTTAACTCTCTACTCGGAATTCTATAACTCGGGGATTTTGTATTGAAAATTACCGAACTCTCTATTCCACTCGACAAAACTCTCGGCTGTGTTAGTTGTAGAGAAGTAAGAAGAATATTTCTCAACTGACAGTACTGTCTGCTTTTGTTGTGTTTTGTGAAGGGACCTAGGTAACTAGGATTTTCAAATTAAATTATGGACTCACCGCATATCCTGGCTATGTTTACAAAAACAAATTATGGAAATCCTTGCAATACTTACAGGGAAATAAGGATTTTGGTGTGTCAAATTATCCGCTACAAATTTTAAATCACGCGAAAATGATCAATTTGGTCGTCTTCCAATACAGAAGAGATGCTCTAAAAATTTAAATATGCATGTTAAAGCTTTGTACGATTAAATCGCATCTACATTTTGTTCCCTAATTAGATATGTAATTAGTTTTTGAGTGCAATAAACTATTTTGGAGATAACTGCAAAAGAAGTGAATCAGCCCTTCTTAAGATGAAACAAGTAAAAAAGACCAATTCTTATGATACCCTGCCTAGATGAATGCCCGTATGAAATTTCGTATTGTCACCCTTCTGTGCAAGTTTGATTTTTGAAGTAGTTTTTCGCATATATTTCTAGAACGGTTTGTCGGACAGAAAAAATGATTATAACCAATTTTATAGGATTTCGTATTCTGAAGAAGTTTTTAGTACAATAAAAATGTCTTGGACAGATCATTTTCACAGTATACGTAAAAAACCTAGAAGTTGCTCGATTTAGTCCATTTTTGAAATTTTATTTGCTAGTACAATGAAAACACCATGTACCAAATTTAAGCTCTCTATATCGATGCGTTCTCAGGAAGTGTCCAAATATATAGTGGAAAACGAAAGTTTTGTATGGCAACCCCACGAAGGAGTTGCCTGACTTGTCTCATTTTGGAACTTAATTTTACTTTTTTTTAAGGCCGTGTACAACATTTCAGCTCTCTCGAGTTATCGTGCGCACAGACGGACGGACGGACGGACGGACATGCAAAAATCAAAATAACTTTTCATATTATGCGTGGGTGTCCAATCCATTTTGCTCTACGATCATTATTTCGAGGTGTTACAAACGGAATGACAAACTTAGTATACCTTATAAATTTCATCTAGGGTATATGTAAAAAATGGTCGTTTTTTGGTACAAAAATGGACATATTTTCACTTTCCATGACAAAAATGTTCATAACAGAGTACTAATGGATGTGAAACAAAGAACGGAAGAAATATATGCAAAATATATGAACTGGGGTGTGCATGACCCAAGTGCGTAAAACCCGTATTTTGGCGGTAAAAAGTCAGTTATGAATTTAAAATGATCAAAAAAAACTACACCACTTGATTACCCACTTCTTCCCTTTAATTTGATACCAAACATGATGTATTTTGGACGACCTCCCATCCCAAAAGGCCCCTACCCCAAATATTTTCATCTATATTTTTGTACTCTAGATCCTAAATCTGAAGGAAAAAACCCCAATGCTCTACGACCCTCCCACATAGACTAGCAGTCCTTCAATATTGCGATACTTCTCACGTTTTCCCTAACCCCCCAAGTATTTTAGAGAATCCCGAAAGGAGAGTTATGGAGTTTTAATCGGGGAAAACGAAAATTCTTATGTCCCAAACTCTCCGAGTGACAGAATCCGGCCCCTGTAATGCAATTTTTTTTTTCTAAAGGAGTAATATCAAAAATTTCAGTATGCTCATTTAAATCCGAAACCCTCTACCTACCCTGTATACATATTCATAAGAAAATCAGATTGTAAGCTTTGTCCTTAAAAAATCGTATGCTTACAACTTACACTCACCCAAAATTGAAATTTAAATTGAGATTTGTTTGATCTTTAATCATTTTTAGGTTCCAATTTATGCGGCTCATTTATATGATGCGGTAATTATTTACGCTCAAGCTATTACAGAATTATTGGAAATCGGAGGTGATATAAGAGATGGGCGATTGGTAATGTCGCGAATATTTAACAGGTCGTACCATTCCATTCAAGGTTTCGACGTATGCTCTTTTATAAAAAATAATAATATGTAAACCGTAAAATATTAAAGTTTTAACTTTCAGGTTTTCATCGATTTAAATGGAGATGCTGAAGGTAACTATACTGTAATATCCTTGCAAGCTGATAATCTACGTAGATCAAGCAATCTATTAAAATTGTCTATGCAACCTGTTGGATATTTTGTATATAACAAAGAATCTACTTTACCTGTGAGTTGATATTATTTAAAGGAATATTGCCTGTTCTCTTCGATATGAGATTTGTTCTTGTTTCTTATCTGTGTTTTTGTTTTCTTTTATTTTTAACTTCCTACAGGAATTCAGATACATCAAAGCTGACAAATCAATTCGATGGCATAAAGGAAGGCCACCCTTATCTGAACCAATTTGTGGATTCTTTGGAGAATTATGTAAAACAAAACGACTTGATTGGCGATATTTTGCTGTTGGGTCATTCATAACGCTCCTTTTGCTAGTTGCTGGAGCTTTCTTAGTAAAGTAAATTTATTATATCATTGATAGTTTCTATTTTTTTAAATTATTATGCTTCACAGGCATTACAGGTATGAACAAACATTAGCCTGTTTATTGTGGAAAGTCGATATGAAGGAAGTGACTTTGATTAGTATTGAAAATGCTGACTTTAGCTCAAGGAATAAGAGTTTGGTAAAATATTGTCAATTCAATGATTATGTACTTTTGTAGAGAAATCTTTGATTTTTTATATTTCAGTTTCAAACATGTCGGCATAGTTTATTAACTGGAGGGGATACAACTAAGCGAGCTTTCACTACTATTGGTAAGAAATATGATTTTTATTTAATTGACATCTGCGGTCATCTACATTTTACAATATGGTCTGATAGCAGTTTATTTCTGAGAAAATTATAAGGAACATCAGGGAAAGGATTTCTGTACAGAGGAACAGATTCCTTATATGGTGCCTTTGATATTTTTTTTCTGCGAAGCTATATGTATAAGTCTTTGAATACGAAAACATCTAACTAACTATAAATTGCCGGTACCTGCCGTGCTAGTTTGTTTTTTATCTTGACAAAGTTAAATACTTCAATAGCCACAGGTTTCTCTATTCATTAACTTGATTCAAAACAAAAATTTTTTTTTTATTTTAATGGAAAAACTACAAATAACCATACGATTAGTATTTTAAGGTGCTTGTAAATTTTGATAGTATTTCCCTTCCCTATTTCCTCTTCTATTTATTGCCAATTATAATACCTGGATAAACTTGCGCAAAATCTTACCATCTATCTTATTCTAAAGCTATCTTTCCAATCGCTTTGAAGCTTTTGTTTCCCATGTCCCCTCTGTTCTAAATAAATTTGTGGCTAACGATCTCAATAACTATTGGCCAATCACTATAACTTTGATTCTATCAAAAGTTTTTGAAACCTAATAATATGTCGCTAACTATAGTTTCCATTGAACCATGATCTATTATCATATTTCACCCTGCGCTAAAACCGTTGGCTTCATAACAATGCCGAGTCGGACGGAAATAGTCGCTCTAAATGTTTCAAAACTTTTTAATAGAGTCTGGTATTCTGCCCTTTTAACCAAACTGAAAGCTATTTTCGAATAATATAGTGACTTCTAAGTGCATTAAATAATATCCACAATATGTATAATACAAATCGCTCTATTTATAACAATTGAATTTATTTTATTATCTTCCAGGCTTATACAGAGGGAATATAGTGGCAGTTAAGAAAATATACAAAAAATCTGTAGACATTACCCGTACGATACGCAAGGAACTGAAACAAATGCGCGAGGTTTGCCTCTTTGGTGTTAAATGTTTCACTTTAATGCTTTTTTGTGTTGCATAAGTGTATGACATTAGAAATTATTTAAAATATAAAACAAAACGTGAAACAATCACTCATTGAATAGGTCCGCCATGAAAATATTATAAACTTTATCGGAGCCTCAGTTGATCATGGAGCTGTTGCAATACTTACAACGTACTGTGCTCGAGGAAGCTTAGAAGATGTTCTGGCCAATGAGGATTTGCACTTAGATCACATGTTTATCTCTTCGCTAGTCAGTGATATTATTAAAGGATTAATATATTTACATGACTCAGATATCATATCTCACGGAAATTTAAGATCGAGCAATTGTTTAGTAGATTCACGATGGGTCTGTTTAATTACCGATTTTGGATTACAGGAATTTAAAGCTGGACAAGAAGAACCGAACAGGTAAAAGGATGAAAAGAATAAATATTTTATTTCCATTTTAATCATTTGGTTTCTTTTTTCTAAGACATGATATGGAAATAAACCGCTCATTATGGACAGCACCTGAACTTCTACGACATCCATCTCCGCCTGCAAGAGGAAGTCAAAAAGGTGATGTGTATTCATTTGGAATAGTCTTATATGAAATAATTGGACGAAAAGGACCGTGGGGTGAAACGTCATATTCAAATGAAGGTAAAATATATATGTAGCTGTTAGATATGATAATATTTAAGCAATTCTATGTTTTTATTTAATATCAAAAAACTTTTTTTTCGGCTGACCAAGAAGACAAAGATCCTCTTCTTGGATTTCCGAAAGGATATAATGTCCTAATTATTCTCATTCTTATAAAAAATGTGTCATTTAAAATGCGGAAAATATGTATGACTCTATATCAGAATCTACTGTGTTTCATCAAGAGTCCATAACGGTTCCAAGGGTGGTACACAAAGTATATTGACTAATTTTGACATATATTCTTGAAACTTGGCTTCCACTGAATAAGAGCAATAAAATGTTTGAAAATAAAGGAGAGTATTTCACAATACTGGAATCCATTTACAATATTTACACGACGGGAGACCCATGTATACATTTTGGAGACGCAAAAATATCTAAAAAGACAAAATCTCTAGAGACTTTTTTGGTTTCCGGGCTCCTGTGGAATATTTCAAACCAAACGGGTTTCCATGCTTGGTGTCCGGTCTACGAAGTTTGCTCATTATTCGGCTCTAGGTCTTCGGAGACTATTTGTGTATTCTGCTCTATCAGTTAACTGTAGAGTGAGCTTGGAAAAGTTTTTTCTTAATTTTTATTTAATTTATTATAGAGTCATTCCATAGAAAATTGAACAACATTTTCACTTTCTCAACGTTCTTCTTTTGCTGAAAGTTAAGTTTTTTGTCCTGCTATGCATGCAGCCTAAATTAAACTAAACTCAATCTGACTTTGAAATTTTTAAAATTTTCCAATTTTTGGTATGTTGAGTTATATTAAAGAAATCATAACTTTGGATCTAATTATCACAGAGACATGGGCTTTATATTATTTCAAGGAAAATTTTATAAAGAATGCCTTTTAGAAGAAAAACAATTAAGGATAATAAAAATATCTTTTACCCTTGAATATATCAAAATGCATCCTTTTCATTTTTCTAATTAATAAAAATACTAATAATGTTGTTAGTAAATTATTAAAACCTCAAGTTGAGATAGTAATGACCCGGGTTAAAGGAAGAGGTCTTCTCGTCAATAAATTTGTGGTTATTAAAAAAAAAAAAAATCACACAAATTTGTTGTGTTATCCTTTATCCGGTAAAATTTTTACAGCAAGGATATATATTTTTTAAGCTTTTCAAATTTTTATATAACATAAAAATATTAATAACTTTTGAGATAATTCTTTCTAACAATCTCTTTCTTGAGAAGAACATAAATTTCGCGTATCCACTTCGGAGACGTGTCTCTAGAGATTTTTTCTTATGGTCTCCAGAGACCTAATTTCCTGATCTTCAGAGACAAAAGTATCTTGCCCTGTAAACATTTTGGAGATTTTAGTTTGTAATAGCATTGCCGATGCTCCTCAGAGCTGTTTGTTTCGGGCCATTGCCTTTTAACGTATATATTAACTCTGCCGTCCAAACTTGTGTATATACCTATAGATATTACAGTTTCTAGGAAATGATCACTGTCCCCGTTTAAAAGATCTCGGATGAAGTCATGTAAACTTTCAAAGAAAGGATTAATTCAACCCTTGTTCAAATATAGTACTAATGTTGAAGGTTTCTTCTATAGATTTATCAATATCCATATAGCTTTTATTTTTCCTTTCCAATTTATTTAATTAATAAGAAATTTTCAAATTCTTTTTCTTTCTTTTTAGAAATAGTCAATCGAGTTAGAAATCCTAATTTCACCAACAACCGTATTTTCAGACCTCCAATTAATCATTTATTTATGCCAGAATATGTTAAACAATGTCTACGATCCTGTTGGGAAGAAGATCCTGAAATTCGTCCTGATATACGTCTCGTTCGTATAAAACTAAAGGAAATGCAAGCAGGACTGTATGTTAAAACAATACACATAATATGTCGAATAGAAATGTAAAAATTTGATTTTTTTTTTTTTTGTGTTTCTAGAAAACCAAATATTTTCGATAATATGTTAGCCATAATGGAAAAATATGCGTATAATTTAGAAGGACTCGTACAGGAGAGAACAAATCAATTGTATGAAGAAAAAAAGAAAACAGATATTCTATTGCATAGGATGCTGCCTAAGTAAGTGCTTTCAAGAAGAGGTCCTTATGATTTTCCTAATATTTTAAGTGTAAGTGTATTGTATTCTACTGGTTACACTTTCAGAACGGTAGCCGAATCACTAAAGCGAGGAGAACCAGTTGTTGCAGAATGTTTTGATTGTGTCACGATTTTCTTTAGTGATCTTGTTGGATTTACAGAACTTTGTGCAAATAGTACACCATTTGAAGTAGTTGAGATGCTAAACGATTTATACACATGCTGTGATTCAATAATCTCTAATTACGATGTCTACAAGGTAATGGAGTTTTTTTTTATAATTTTTTTTTTATTTACTGATTTTGTTTATACGATAACTTCACTTTTGTCTGATGAAACTTCTATACTACTATTTCAAAATTTTACGTAGGCTATGGAAACTGTTACCGATATCGGTATCGTTTTATTATTATTTTATCTATATACATATGATATTTTACTGCACTATAAATAATTAATAAGTCATTAATACAATTACAATTACTAACAACTCTGAATTAAAACACACACACAAAAACACAACAAATGATTGAGTCAACTATAATAATTTTTTTATATAATAATTTATAATCATTTATTCTTCTTGAAGTATGTTATAACCGAGTTGATACAGCCGCAGCACCATAAACTTCTTCCATTGCTGTTGCTTAAAACATACTCGAATATAAGTGCAAATAGTATAACACTATTGTTTTTGATTGATCTAGTCATAGCTTAAAAATCGAGTTACTAGATCTGAGTTTCGAAAGCTCTAAATAGGCTTTTGTCTCATTCCCTCTCCTACTTCCCTTCCTACAAAATTTCTTAACTTTTTGAATGGTGCATCGGGTTGACGATTTGTTTCTTTATACTTTATGGATCACTCAATAACATCGAGATTTTCAAGAATTCAAGACTGTAGTTTTCCAGTAAAATAAATGGCATATCTGATTTTTTCAACTCTGCCTCTGTAAAGCCCGCTTCAGCAATTTCACTTCACTGAATTGATATTCAGTTTATTATCAAATGATTAACTATTTATAAACACGTATATATAATCTTCTATCAATATAGAAAAAAATTATAAATCATCTACATAAAAATGAAAAGAAGCATCTTTCAACAATGAAAGGTAGGTGATTTATACATACATAGACAGAAAAAATGTGGGGCTAATGTATGTAACATAGATCCTTTAGGTACCTACGTCTAAGCTAAGCGGTAAGGAACCAAGCTTAGTGTAGAGTGATGGCCACCATGAAAGCATATACAATCAGCCACACTTAGACCATATAGTTCGCAGAAAAAGTTGCTACCAAGCGTATTCTTCCTACGCTTAGCAACGTTGGGGTATACGCACAGCAGGTGTTGAATGTTCTAAACCTCTTCCTCGTCTATACAGATTCTGCAGAAGTCATTGTATGCGCTCTGCATATTTTCCAAAGAGCCAGTGTCCCGTGATAACTGCAGTAAGATTACGCACATTATTTCAGTTCCTGTTCAGCAGAGATTCAGTTTTTCTAGGACATATCTCGGTCCACACCTGTCTTGAAATCGCGCATGTGGTCATCTGCGATTAGCCAGCTTATAGGCCTGTACATCTAGAATTCTCTTCACTGATTCTAGGGGTCGACTTATGAATTCCTCCGATAGACATATATTCATAGCGGAACCCTTCCTGGCCAGAGCATCAACTGCCTCGGTTCCACTTTGTCACTGTGACAAGGCACCCAGCAGAGAATAACTCTGTGGTTAGTACCCAGTTTCCCGAACTTACAATGTCACTATTGCACTAGGTGCAATATAATGATGCTTGAGTCCACAGCTTTTATTGAAGCTTGGCAATCAATACAAATCCAGATAACTGGATCGCTAGATACATCATAAGTTGTTTCCAGCAGCTTTGCTGCTTTGCTAATAGCCAGAACCTCCGCTTGGAACACACTACAGTAGTCCGGTAGGTGGTACGATTTCTGTATTTGAGGAAATGCTGAGTATACCCCGGCTCCCACATTCATTTTCGAACCGTCTGTAAAGACACATATATCAGAGTCATTTGCTACGAGATTATCATCCTACTCCTCTTTACTAAGAATGCTAGTTGTGAAAGCTTTCTCAAGGTCTAGTCTAGGGAGAATGTAATCCATAGTGCACGATGCGAGGGTGTGTACCCCATCTTTGTCCAAAAGTTTCTTGCAGGCATACAGTACAATGGCCGCCTTTTTGACGCGCTTATTTACATTTATTCTCCAATTTAATTTGGAGTTTAGTATCTTTCCTAGGTATTTGTCTTCAGTTTTAAATTCAAGAGTAATGTTACCCAGTTTTAGGGAGCGAAAGTAGGAATAACTTTCCTCCGTGTAAAAAGGACTAGTTCAGTCTTTGCGCCATACTACAATTTACAACCCAGTTATGAAGCTTTTGCAATGCTCTTTCGCTATAAGAATATTCCTGAGATCAGGATGACTAAATAATCAGCATATGCTACTGCTTCTATTTCCTTCCTTTGTAAAGAGATGAGAATTCCAATAATCATCAATAACGGCAATCGAGGAGAAAGTACTCCTTCTTGTGAAGTACCTCTAGACACCCTCCTGCAACTTTATTGCTGCTAGGCTCTGCGTTTATTAGGCGGTTATTGAGCATTGAGTTTGCATATATAGGATTCGACTCTTAGACCAGTCAGGTCCTGAATGGCCTCTATAGAGAGTTTATAGAATCTTCAAATTTAAATATATGACTACAACCGCTCAGAAAGTTGATAATTAACTTTACACAGAAAAAAATGAGGATTTAAAAACACCAATGTTTTCAGGACCATCAAGGACTACCACAATAGGCTTGACCTCTCTCTAAATAAAGAAAGTGCTGCCCCTTTTATCTGAACATTACACTAACCACTACGAGTATGGAAATGCTACAAGTTTTTCCTAATTGCAAAAAGAACTTATGAATGGAATTCATGAACACCCAAGAAAATTGTTGCTAAATTCACTTTATAAATCGCTGCGCGATAAGAATATAATCTAATCACGGCTACCTAAAGTACCATATTGAGCCTTCTAACTACGTGTGTTACGTTAATCTTGAAACATGATGTAGTTCACTCTTTAACTTCGTGATTACTCCAACTCCGTGAAGACCATAGAATATTTCAGATTCTAAAAATAGATCTGGAAGTTTTCATTGCCATATAAAACGTATCGCTGGGGAAGTCGTTGCAGTAAAAATTGCGTAACTAATGGTTGTCAGCCATCTTATCCCATCTCCATATGGATGTCCATATTGAATTGCTGCCCTATTCTGAGTGGCGGAGCACTAACTAATCTATAATTTTCTTACTATCCTCTCCCCCCTTATTTTAGAGATCCTCCCATTGTCCTACTGGAGAACATCTTCTACTATAGAATCATGTAACCTAAATAAACCATGAGAAATTACTCTCCCACGGCTCTCTAGATTAAACTCCTCTTGCGAGGAGTCATGACTGCGTTATATCTGGTGGTTCTACTGAAGTGCAATACGCGCCTTGCAGTTGAGCTCAGCAAATTTTCAAAATGTTCACGCCGGCGTTGACGTCTCGGTTCCACGTAGTACCACATTTTGGGAAAAACTGATATTTGTGTGGTTCGATTTTTCTGCTATTATATCACAGCAAAATAACTGTTCTTCTATTGCCTCTTAAATATATATGCTATGATGAGATATTCTATTCTGCTTCCCATGTCATGTCCATAGTCAAAGAGATTTCTTTCTCTCCTTTCCAAAAATTTATTGGCAGTAGAATATTAGCTTTTATGGCTGTATTACAGGTGGAAACAATAGGAGATGCATATATGGTTGTGTCTGGTTTACCGGTACGAAATGGTGATAGACATGCTGGCGAGATAGCTTCCTTAGCCATACATATTTTAGAAAAGGTGTCGAAATTAGAAATTCGACATAGACCAGGTGAATACCTTGAAGTGAGAATTGGTATTCACTCAGGTCAATGTGTTGCTGGAGTCGTGGGAATGAAGGTAATTTTTGAACTGAATTTTCAAATTATACCATTTTAAATGTACATATGTATTTATAGATGCCTCGGTATTGCCTTTTCGGAGACACCGTTAATACAGCATCCAGAATGGAGAGTACCGGCGAATCACTTAAAATTCATATATCTGAAACTACGTATAAATTGCTAGAAAATATGGGGGGTTATATTTGTGAAGAACGAGGAATAACTAAAATTAAAGTAATAATTGAATTGTGTAATTTTCATATCGATTAACAGCGCAGTCAATTTTTCTTCGCAGGGAAAAGGTGAGATGAGAACATATTGGCTACATGCTGAAAGCGGGAGTAATTCAAGGCGTATGACTTCTCGTGAAAGATTAGAATTGTTTCATGCAAATGATGTGACACCAGACTTAATTTGCAATGCTGAAATGGATTTGTCAGCGAAGTTTTCGAATTCTTTTGAAAGTTTTACGAGAGCCACAATGACAGCAAGTAATCAATCTGATTTGTCGAAAATAAGTTCAGGAGATAAGATCTTTCCAATGAAGCCATATATTCGTTTGCCGAGTCGAACATGCTATTGTAGAACAAAATACATCTATGATCGATCATCTCAAGGCAATGTAATTGCAGAGAACTTTCAGGGCATGGAGTCGTCGGATATTTTTAAAATTTCGTCCAAAAGTCACGACATAAGGCATTTATGTGTTTGTAACTTAAGGGTTACATCAGGTGGTTTCCCGAGAGGTCCAAGATCTGCACCACATATCAGTTTTATGCAGTGAAATCTTTTAGTATTAAGTGATACTGAACTTGATCAGTTTTTAATATTGTATCTACCTATGTAAAAGAAAATATATTTACATGTTGTATGAGCGCGTGTATATGTATGTGAGAGAGAGAGATGTTAAAATGTTGTAAATAAATTATTTTATTGATAAACTTTTACCATCCCTTTTGATGAAACAATATCCAGAGATTTAATCGACTTAAAGAACTAGACATTTAAATTGGTCTGAGAAGCCAATTTGTATGATACTTGTAGTCGTAAATATAACCACCAATTTGTTTTGAAAATATGGGTTTTCATTCTAGAACAGTTTGCTAGCCCAAGTGCACTGACTGTAATGCGCCAACGCAAGTGTGCTGTAAATGTAATCATACGAATGGTTTCCAAGAAAGCGTTTTTTGATTTCAACGCATTATCGTCGGCGAATTTAGTCAACGTAGTCATGCAGTAATGGCACGAGAATAAATTTTACAAAGAATGAGGATGAATTATTAATTGATTTAATAAAAATACATCCTCCCCTTTAAAATAAAGCATGCAAGCTGCAGTCACTAATTTATAAGAATTGAGCCATAATTCCAAATGCATTTTCTATAGTCAGTCCATTTTGCTCGCGAACGTTGGTAACTTTTGTTATATCAGATAAAGACTAACAGTGTGGATATGGTTTCATCGTAGTCTAAATGCCTCATCTTCAATTAAAATATAAGGCAATGTAATCCACATGCCTGTTATGGCCGCTGGAATAGGGAATCGAAATACATTTCTTAATAAACTTTCCCATATCTTGAAAAAATTTCAGTATCACATTCACGACTATATAATTTATTTGTTTTAATTAAACTTAACAATAACAGATCTTCTTGAGCTATATTTTCCTCATGCAGTAAAAAAGTTCATATTCAAAGTTCATTCGATAACTATTGAAATTAATATTTTGGTTGTATGCATTTTATACTTCCGGCTGACAAACTTCTAATGCTAGTCATCATCAATCATAAGGATGTCCCTATCTCTACTAAAGAGTGATCATCAAATCAGAACTTATCGATTTCTATTTGAAACATCAAATATATGTCTCATCTGTAAAGCTAAAACACATGCGGATTTAAAGAGATGGAGAAATAAAATATTTCGATAATGGTATTTTTGAATCCCGTTACTATTATACATTGTATTCGTGCAGTGCAAGTATGGATGTAGGGGATTCTTGATATATTATGGAAGTTATAATTTTTTCTCTTTTATTAACGAAATATTGTGTACTTTGCACACTTATACAGTAGAGGAGCAATACTATTTTCAAAAAATATGTACGTGTTTATAAGAATAAAAACGGAGTGGCTTTGCATAGCAACCAGCAGAGTCATTGAAGTCATTAGGTCCAAAGAACTGATTGCTGGTAGCATATTGCTTCCACCCTCATCGCTAGGTGCATACATATATCTGTAAATGTACTTGGAATTTGTATTTTGAGCATCTTCTAAATCCTTTTCCACGTACAGCCTAAGTTCAAGCTATAGATGTTGCTTAAAACACCACAATTACTCCAATGAATATATAAAATTCAACGGTGATACCAATAATTATTGTGCAAGCCCGCATTAACAATAATTGATCGGATTTCTGGTATCACCCAAACCCATCATCTGTTACATGAACCAAATTTGAAGGATCTCTTAAGAAAAAGAAAACAAAGAATTCAATGAACGCATGTAAATAATTTTATTTTCGAGTAAATAGAGAATTTTTTTTATGAAAATGTCTACAGAACTCTGTCTCACATGAATAATTTTTCTCTTCAATATTACTAACTGTACTATCTAAAGCATTATTGCGAAATAAATGATCCGCCTCTTGAAGGGACGGTACTAGCACTTTTCTAATCGAAACTAATTAATTCAGCTGTTGTAACTTCATTGTCTTCCTCAGCGCTTTGTTTCGAAGACGTATTGATATCTTGATTGTTAGCAGAAATATTTGGTTCACTTCCCTTATGTTCCATTGAATGAATATTCTGTGGTTGGCCAGTCGCAATACCTGCTTGGCCTTGCTGTTGATTAAGAATAGGTGGCTGTGTTGGTGGCTGTTGTGGTGGTGGAGCAACAGCATTGCTTCTGATTTGTTGGGTCGTTGTTGGCATATGAGAAACATTTTGCATAGCCGAATTTACCATTGTAGTATTGTTTGAAGCTATCGAGCCTGGAGCTATTTGTTGACGTTGTATGAATTCTTGCCCTTGTTGTATAAGGCCTGAAGGGATTGGCTGTTGTCCAATTGTTGACGGTTGCGTAAATGATGTTTGTACACTTGTTGGAACTAAAAAACCAAAAAAAGGAAAAATAATTTTAGGAATTCTCTACAGCCATTATTCAAGTCATTTACCATTTGTCGGCGGCTGATGATGGCTGACTGGCATATTCATTTGTTGAATTGGTTGACCTGAATTTGGTTGTATTGCAATATTTTGAGCTGCGCCTTGATTTTGTGGTATTCCTTGCATTTGCCCATCAGGAACCATATTGGGTTGATTTGGTAATGGCGAAATTCCTGGCGTGTACATTCCTGGCATTGGTACAGGGGGCATGTTTGCTTGAGAATGAGGTGGAGCCACTGAATTTTGTGGTCCAAATCGAGGAATATTACCTGTATTAGGATTATATCCATAGTTGCCATAAGCTGATGGAATTTGATGATTTGGTGATCCCTGTTGTCCCATAAAAGGAAATGCACTTTGACCCATTCTGTACTGAGCCTTCTGTTGTTCCTGTCTTAACTGCATTTCACGTTCTTGCTCTTGAATTCTCTGAAGAGCTAATTGTCGCTGATACTGCAAATATTCTTGTTTCTTCTTTCTCATAATTTCAAGTTTATGTGCCATTTGTAATTGCCGTTGACGCTCCTGTTCTTCAGCAATTCGACGTAATTTTTCTATATGTTCTTGACGTAGGACATCTAGTGCAGCTCGAGAATCTTTAACCTGAAATAATTTATAAACAGTATTCTCATGTTTTTCTATCTTTCTATCTGTATTTATGTAAAAATTAATAATAAGAAAAATTCGAATTTCCCTACTTGTGCAAGTTTGTCCTGAAGCTGTTCATACCACATTCGCTTATCATCCATTTCTTTTATATAAGTTAAAAGTCTTGAGTGTAATGTTGTCAAATTCATAAAAAGCTTCTCTACAGAGCTATCATTCGAAATACTTCGACCACGACTTGAATTTGATTTCATGCGATTAACAAATATTTCAACTTGAGTTTTCATGTAATTTCCAAAATCATCGATTTCTGCATCCTCCGTTGATATCTGATGGAAGAATAAAAATTATAAATTAAGAAAATTTAAGCTTATTTACAATTTCAAACTACCTTTGTGCTTATTATCGAACTATTTATTGACAACATTGGACTTGGAGCCGATGGGCTAGCCGGTGATTCTGTTGTTTTTCTTTGTTCCCAATAACTTCGATCCAAATATTTTGCCAACTCTGGATCGGATGGCGTCTCTTCGATTGATACTTGGCTTGTTGCAGTAACAACTACTGGAGGAGCTGGTGGAGCTTCAGGACTTGGTGATCGTTGTATATATCTGTAGTTTACAGGCTATAAAAAAAATATATATTTTTTCCCTATTTTATTATCAGGTTTGAAGGACATTCATTAAAAGCAAAATGGCTGTAATGAAATCAGTTCTTATTTGCTACAATGTAAAATGTTAAATTTGCTAGATTTGTATTACATGCAAGCTAATGATGTTTTTGTAAGTGATTTAATGTTGTGACTCAAATCCTATATGCTACGGCATAATTTCGAAATACAATAAAAATAAGATTAACAGGGCCATCGCAATCGAAGTATAACTGCAAGAAATGTCATAAGACTGAAAGAATATAATTGTAGGTGAACTTCCTGAGCATGTTCACCACAGTGATATAGAAGAAAAAAACTGTACAAGTGACTAACAATTATTTACAATTCGATTTCATATTGAGCAATGATCGATAATATCACCAAAAATCCAATGTATTCCCTCATTTTAGATCGTAGTTTCCATCCAAAGAATACTATATACCTGCAGCAATTTGTCCAATAGTTATTGCACTATGCGGAAAGTTATTGAAATGTGTTTTGACAATGAATACATATAACATAAGCCAAGCTCTTCATACAATCGCTTTCTAACATTTTCCCCATCCATTTGTAAAAATGATACACACATGGATACAATTGGACAACCGCATATTGATGCATTGGTGATGACCGGTTTTCAAAGGGTTCACAAATTGATTTTTAGCTTAGCACATAAATCAATAAGCAGAACTTAAAAATGAGATAAGAAGGATAAATTTTTAGGACCAGCTAATGATAGGTGAGAATACGAGACACTGTTGGAATGACACAAAATGTCTTCTTAAGTACAAAGTGGCTCTTTACAGAGTTCAAAATTCACTATTACTGTAAACTATTTCTTTCGAAAGTATGTCAAAGCTCCGTGCAAATTAACCCACAGTAGTATGCCTCCATTTAGTACAGGCATTTCTACTTCTCGCCAACCCACCTCACAGCCACACCAATCAGATAACAACGAAAGAACATCTTAAATTAATCTTCCACTTCTTTCAATTAATTGTAATGACGACAGAACATTTAAAACAATACTTTATATTAGCATCAAGTCAACATTGATATTTGTGTTTAATTAACAAAATCTAAGCCGCCTATTTCCTAAGAAAAAAATTATTAACACCCCTTACCTGTTTACTCTTCTGCTCGGCTTCAGACTGGCTCAAGGCAAGAGCAAGTTGGAGTTCTTCTTCCTCTTTAAGTTCTTGTTCAGTTTTCCGGGGTGGCGTCTACAATCAATTTACACTATTCTATATACTAAAAAAATCCCCGTAAAATTACCTGGGATTGCTGAGCAAGAGAGCTGTTCAAGTATTCTGCGGGTAAATCACTTTCTGCACTTTTAGGCTTTCCTGATGTTGGTTTTTGCAATTGAGTGAAGCATCCGTCACACACACGCACCTAAAAATAGTCAACAACATAATACGTGTTCTCCAAAATTTAAACTGAATAATATTTAAAATTTCGTTTTACATCTTTTTCAATTCCAAATTTCGGTAGAGGACACTGCTTGGAGGAACATTGAGCGCAAAATATCTGTCCACAATTTCGGCAATGATGTTTGCGTTGAGTGAATGTAAATTCAACTCGACATCTGTGACATACTTTTCCATCAGCCCAATCAGGTGCTGTATCAGCAGTGAACATTGCATCTGCCTCTTTTAGTTCGGGAAACGTGTGTCCTTTGGCTTTTAAAATCGTCATCGTATCCTAAGGAGTGAAAAAGATTTTCATTTTAAATAAATTTATATGTAAAACACCACCAGACAGACCTCGTCGGAAGACATTTCAGAATTTTCTAAATATCAATCTATGACACAAATCGATTGTCATTTTATTTAATTAAATTAATTCAAATTCCAATACGCTTTTGAGGGGGGTGTTTCTGATTTACTTACCTTAATGGCCTGGTACTTTTCAGACGTACGAAAGGCATATGCCCATGTTTGAATGAGTTCAAGCATTTTTTGTCGCACATTTTCATGAGGAGTTTGCTCAATGAAGCTGCTAAACATTTCACAACTTTCCTTAGTTGATATTTCCTCGTGCATTGGAGCCCCACAATTCTTTACTGCACTTTCAAGCACTAAAAGTGAATAACAAGACGAATGTGGATTTGGCGACATCATTTTCTTTTTGATTGCTTGGAAGGCATATTTTGCACTGAAATAAAATTGATTTTGCTAAATAATAATAATAAAAGAAAAAAACTTGTCGAACTTAATTACCTAACGTCATTTTGTCGAATTGCATCGCAAATAAGTAGAATTGAAGGCCAATCAGGTTCTAATCGCAAATGACTAGTTGCATTCTCTGTAAAATAAAAAGGTCTTGCATGAGTCATTGTCCTATCCATAGTGGTTCACATTTAATGTATTTTATCGTCTTTGCGATTTGTTTTTTTTTATCAACAATATTCACCTAAATTCTTATCAAAGTTAGATGTACGAAACATTTTACTGCAATTTTAACTATAAAGAAAGTATTTTCTAGAAATTTTACTGTTTTTTCTACTGAAAAGAACCGACAATCAAAACACCAGATAATTTGACACTTCTATAAACGTCACGTACGTATGTATACAGACAGGGTGTTACTTTTATTTCTACTATGAGTATTGACACATAGATGTCAGTTTGGTAATTAGAACAGTATGCCTCTGTTTAGTATATACCTATTTTACTAGTAGATGACACTAGTATTAACTGAAATTCAGTAAAAGAAGAAAAAGTTTTGTTTAATTTCTGACTGAATGTGTGCGTGTGGATGTACTGAAGTCAGAGTTACAGTTATTTTCTTTATTTGTTTGTTTAAAAGTGTAATCACGGCATTTCTTTACCCTCTCTCATTTGGGAAATTCAATAATTTTCCGACAAATTTTCTCTGCTAGTAAAGTTCTTAAGTGTAAAGTTCTTAAGTGTAAAAGATTCGATGTAATAAATAAAAATTTTACAATCATTTGGAATTCAAGTGTTTTCTGCTGAAGAAAAAAGGTAAATAATTATAGGAAATATTACGTCTATAGGTAGGCGGTAGACACTCTATAACCATACTTTGCCAATTCTTAAAATTCTTTTTGCAGAACTAGAAATTAAAATTAATTGACTTGATCCTTCATGAGTTCTCAGTTATTAAGTAAATATCTAGTCTAAAAATTTAAAAGCATTTTCCCTATATGTTGTACATATTGTTCTGTGGCAGCGGAATTTCAATTGTGGTATCTATGTTATTTTTAAAACTAATAAATTAATAGGACAGCTCTTGGCAATGCCATCTTAGCGCTTCTATTTTGTATTCCTTTAAATTCCTCTATACGGGGCTTTTTATTCAATAACTTTTTTTTTCCAGTCCCATGTTTTTTTTGTATTTATTTGTACCAGTGGTGCAATCTTCATACAAATTACCTTGCACTCTACTTTTACCAGCACTGGAATACGACAGCGACAAATCATTAGCTTCCGTAGATGACGCAGTAAGAGATTTTGAAAATTATTTCTAGTCTTAATTTTGCTTATCCATCACATATAAAATATTTAATTTTGAGCTTGAATTCATCTTAATTAGCACAAATTGAAAACTGTTGTTATTAGTAACTTTGGTCTTGTCGGAAGAAGAGGGCGTGCTGTAAGTTTTGGATAGAACCTGATTATAGCTCATTTGGCTTTACTTCTACAGTTCAAGCCGAACAAATTCCTGATATAAATTGTTTAGAAATTAAATTATGCAACTGTATTTCTGAGAATAAGATGGGTCGTCCCATTGAACTACCTCATTTCAATTATCCTTTTTCTAAAAAAATTAATGATATCTTATGTAAGTATTAATTGTAAAAGTTACCAACTTAAGGATGGTTTGCTTACTATGTTTGGCAAAAGTACTTCAACCACAAGACATTTTTGTCTATCTCATAAATTCTATATTTATTGTGAAGAAGACAACACAATGACTCAAATGATATAAGCATACTGATGTCATAGTTAAAACAAAACAAAAACAAAGGCAACGAATTCCATTGAGATTTAAGTTAGATCTTAAACACTAAGACCTAACCCATAAGACAATAGTTATGACAACTGCAAAAGTGAGACCTAAACATGAACTTAGATAATCTTCAGAATACAATTTTTCGGAAAATTACGTAGTTCTCTGTGCAAAGATCAGAAAAAGAGTACGTTACAGAAACTTCTTAAAATACTTAAATGTAAACGTAATGTAATGCATATAAATACCCAGCCGCAAAAAGAGTGCTTTAACAGACATGTAAGAGCGCTATTTTGGAAGCACGTAGCGCTTCCTCAGTCTATCCATCTCTGTTATTTTAACATTTGATGTCCGCGGAAGGAAGCGCTCTTTTCTAGCTTCTCAAGAGCGCTCTTTTCTAGCTTCTCAAGAGCGCTCTTTTATAGCTTCCAAAGAGCGCTCTTTTTTAGCTTCTCAAGAGCGCTCTTTTCTAGCCTCTCAAGAGCACTCTCTTCTAGCTTCTCAAGAGCACTCTTTTCTAGCTTCTCAAGAGCGCTCTCATAAATATGATAAGAAGGCCCTTTCGATATTCACTATAACGAATGTTCTTTATTTTTTCGATTGAAAAATATCTTCTAAGCAGCGACTTTGAAGGAAATATTAAAATAAATAGAGGAAAATTTAGCTGGCAATGCTTTTTATTAATTTCAATTTTTTAATTTCATGGTTTCCTTATAAAAACGGTTTTTGGCACATCGAAATCCAAATCGCATCGATTTTTCGAAGTCAATAAAACCAATGTTTTCATTATTTACAGCCCCTGTAATTATTGAAATAATTAAAATTTAAAAGAAATAACAAAATATATATACATATTACCATAAATTAAAAGTGTTAAATAATTTAATATTTTTCACAGGAACCTTTTTTTGCCAACCGTCCCAGTAAACTTTAAGAAGGAGGTCATCTCCTATTAGTAAGTGTATGCATTTCTCAAGTCTTTCCAATTATAGATTTTATGTATAGAACCTATGGGAAGGCATAGATTAAATGAATGACTAAGATTTTGATAATAAGTTTTACCAATTCATCTTCAGGGATATCTTTTATTATATTTTATATTATATTTTCCCTACTATAACTGTTTGCTTTGCTATGGCCTCCTCTTGTGCTTTTAGTAATTTTATAATGGTAGTAAAGTTCTCCTTTTGTTCATTTAATTCCGTTTTTAGAGATTTATTAGCTTCTTTTAAGGAAATATACTATATTTTTAATTACATAATGTACAATGGGGAAAATCTAAACAGTCATGTTACCAAGTTTAGTGGATTTATTTCGCAAATAATCGTTTTCTTCAAGAAGTTCTTCTGCTGTTAAAACATTCTCTTTTTGGGTTCCTACAGTTGCATTACAACGATAAACTGGGGTAGCCTCAAAGTTCACATCCCCGAATTTTCTTTTCATAGAATGCATCGTATTCAGAAATATATAAAATGTAATGGTACCACTGGTATACTACTAATTCCGTTGGAATTTATACTTTATGAAACGCAGTGATGGAGCATGGGAATCATTGCAAAACCATCCTTGAATGGCAAACAAACTACTTTACAAATAATATCCTCCATCTTAAATTTTTCTTTGTGATTTCCTGGATTGTTCACAAATGATATGCCTAAAGCTTGAGTCGATTCCACAGGTTCAGTAAAATAGTCTTCAACATGTAAAAATCTTGATCCTACTACAAATTCTTCACCATCCGTATTTTAATAAAATTCAAAAACTCTCACCGGAATTAGTGGCTTTACGTAACAATGGTTATCTGGTGCAAGTGAACTGAGGTAAAATCAGTCGAAATAGTAATTTTTATATATTGGTGAACAAAATTCATTCCAATTCTTTGCAGATAATTTTCCAAGACCTTTTTTATTAACAATTTCTTTCAATTTACTTCTTTCTACAGTTCTGTTATAAATTTGTTCTAGTATCTTATTCCCGTGGCGACAGTCTTTTTTTATCAGCTGTAGATGATTTTCAAATTTATATGCTGAAAAGCTATCAACATTTCCATTGTTTCTGACGCAATCTGGTAAATGCAATAAAGTGTGCACATTATGACTTATGTTTTCTTCTCCATAAAGATATTGAAAGTTATGTACAAATGCTAGTTCTTTATTCGCTGAATTACAAAAAAAAACAAGATTAAGTTTTTTAAATTTTCTAGTTCCTTAACAATCGAGATATAATCGGATATTTGGTCAAATAAATTAATTGAGGTTTTTTTTGTAATTGAGGGGCTCAATTTAGTATGCTAGATATTTACATTTAAAATATTTTTTATTAATATAACTTGAACAAAAGTAATAAAGATAATTCTGCTAGAACTTTCCAACATTTTACAAATATTATCACAGAAAATATTTAAATAAATATAAATCTTCTGAAGACTATTCTTTCTTGTTTTTGAACAAACATATTTTCAAATAAATGACCTTTTTCTCAGTAGAGCATTGTACCTACCTTAAGATAATTCAAACAGTAAGAAAATTTCACTGCACCTTTTATTACTATGTTGGTGAAAAAGACTTCAATCGATTAAAATATTTTTATTATCGCCAAAAAATCTCTGTATCCTTCACACTGCACTTTCATCTAATGAATGACTAATGCGTTCTGATTCTATTTTGCACTTGTTCATGGAAGCAACATAACAGCACATCACGAACAAAAGCCGAAAGCCCGAAATTTATCCGCGGTTAAGAGATGTGCACATTTTTCCTATAAGAAAAGCTTCAAAAGCGCTACAAACGAAGCGCTTCTGCAGTACCTCCGTCGGATGCAAGTTAGAAGCGCATTAACTCCGCTTTTTCTGGAAGCGCTCTTATTTTTCCCGCTGGGTATACCTAGAAGGTACGTTTAAGTATGCATGTCTGCTTATTGTCAATTAAATAACATCACCTCCGAAGGGGATAATTAGCAAGTTTTCTGTTATCCAACATGTTATATACAGGGTGGGCCAAAAGTCACCATGGGGTTTAAAAATTAAACTGGTAACATATGGTAGGATGAAAAAAAGGAGGGGTAAGGTGGGGTGGGGAAACATGCTTACCTATGAAGAACAGACAGTTGGCTATCATGTAAAAAAGGAATGAAGAGAAACGGTCAACAGGGTGTGGAGCAATGTACAAACGAACAAGTAAAAAAGCTAGAATTGGTCTAAGACCAATTCTTAGGATACCCTAGATGAATGCCCGTATTAAATTTCGTATGGTCACCGATCTATTCAAGTATTGATTTTGAAGTTGTTTTTCGCATATATTTCTAGAACGGTTTGTCGCACTGACAAAATGATTATAACCAATTTTATAGGATTTTGTACTCTGCAGAAGTTTTTAGTACCATAAAAATGTCTTGGACTGATCATTTTCAAAGTATACGTAAAAAACCGAAATTTTTATATGGCAACACCAAGAAAGAGTTGCCCGATTTAGTCCATTTTTGACATTTTATTTGCTAATGTAGTAAAAACATCATGTGCGAAATTTCAGCTCTCTACGTCGACGCGTTCTCAGGCCGTGACCAAATATATAGCGGAAAACGAAATTTTTATATGGCAACCCCACGAAGGAGTTGCCCGATTTGGCTCATTTTCGAACTTAATTTTACTTTTTTTTTTTTTAAGTCTGTGTACAAAATTTCAGCTCTCTAAGTATACGCGTTCTCGAGTTATCGTGCGCACGGACGGACGGACATGCAAAAATCGAAATAACTTTTAATATTATGAATGGGTGTCCAATCCATTTTGCTCTACCATCATTATTTCGAGGTGTTACAAACGGAATGATAAACTTAGTATACCCCTATGATTTCATCTAGGGTATAAAAAGTTAGTTATTTTTAAACCCCATGGTGACTTTTGGCCCACCCTGTATGTAGTTTTCATTGTAAGTATTTAGATAACAAATGCCACATTTAGTAGTTAACACTTAAAACAATACTAAAACATAAAATAATTATTGAGAGTCGTTTTAAAACAGCAACATCTTTGTCTCCCTGAAAGTATCAATCAGTTAAAAGTGATGAATCACGAAGTTTACATAGAAAACACTTATTCCGATGTTATTTTAACTCCATTTTTTTATTACGTACTCAGTACTGCAATGCAAAGGCCAGTCGCCCCGCTTAATCTCCCTAAATCAAAAGTAATCAACATTAGAGAATTAAAGATGAATGAAATAAGAAAACTAAACAGAATTCTTAGCGGATTTTTATATTCCGATTACAACGAATAAATTTTCGTGTTTAACAATAAACTTATTCAATCTAGTCTTTTTTATCTTACTCACTTACATAAGTGCTTTTTCACCTACATTAATATTTTAAACAAATTAATATCTTGAATTCAATTGATAATTTAGGTCCGCTCCGGAGTCTAACTACGTTCAACTTGCCCTTGTAAGAAATCTTAAAAATTGCGATTATTTGTTTTTGCCGAAGTGCTCCGTATTATTCCATATACCATTTTAAAAGCGGGGCATGATATAACTTCGCGTAAGTGGTTGGTGCACTATTATAAATCTTTATGGTTGGTGTAATATGTGTGTAGTAGGTAAAGCATCGACTAAGTGGTATAATAGATTATTATGAATCATGTTTCGACAGGGGTTCCGGTTAAAGTCCCGCAGACGACCATAAAATAATTATTAATTCTGCTAATAATAGATCACTTTAAGATTCTGTGCTGTACTGAAAGTGATATTTCGCTCAGTGATTCAAAGATAATCTAAAATTTTAGGTCTTATTATATGAACATATATACTTACATATATGTATGTACAAAAATGTCGGGTTTAAAGTTTTTTTTTATTGTCCTTTAATTACTTTATTTCAATTCAAATAGTCAATGTTTAAGCGATTAATTAGATTGTCACTAATAATAATGATTTTGCTAATTAAATCTTAATATCACTTTCTGCCAGTAAAGGTCATCTAGACATCAGTTTTGCTTTAATCAGGAGTTTTCAAATAAATAACGATTTGGCAGTTTTTTTTACATTGACGAGGGACGAGAATTTCAGCTTTACAGTGGATTGTGTGTGACTATAAGTAACAATTACTTTTATGTATAATTTTACCAAAAAAACATGTTTAAATTTTAAAAATGATTGTAGGTACAAAATATGAAATTTTATTCTTAAAGTACTATGACGATCATAGAAGAGTGTGATGGGGTAGGTTGGGTGTGCTTTTGTAACTACATATATTGAGAAAGTGAAGTGTTACTGCGTATAGCTTGAATGTATCTGGTGTAGTTTTGAAGTTACAGAATGCTTTAGAAGACAAATCATAGACAAATATATTAAACACCTTGGATTTTTATATCTCTAATAAGTATTTGGTTTTCTTCTACCCTACATATAAGAAAAAAATGGCTGCTCTCGAACAGTACGACCTTCACGCATTAAATTATCAAAAAAATTATTATATTGTGAGATATGTATGTTCACAAAAATTACTGCACGTGAAATATACTATAATATTAACGATATCGAACAGCGCCTATAATCATAAATTTTATTTTACAAAAAAAATCTCAATTGTTTCCTTGAAAAAAAAAAATATTATCAATATAATTTCTTTTTGGGCTGCCCAAATCAAAGATAACCTAATAACCTTATTAGGTTATCTTTGGCCCAAATATAACGTATATATGTATTATAACAATGTAGATACAAAAAATTTCAATTATTTTTTTGTTCTCTATACTGTTTTGGAGGTGTTAAAATGCATTTGGAATTGAAGTTCAAAGACCTACCACAATAGCTGAAATTCGAAATATAAAAACAAAATTGTTCGATTGTAGAGATCTATATATTGACCTTGGCTAATTAGTTGATATACTTCTATTGCTCTTTGAATTACTGAGGCGATCGATATACATACATACATACATACATACAAGCCGGTTAGTTCCCAATTACTGCAAAATTACCTAAAGTTAAAATGTTTTGCTTTTTTTTTCCACTCTTTTAAAATACTAAATGCAATTCAATTTACATACACGAGAGCCATTGAAGAAATTGAACTTGATCTCCTGTACAGCGATAGCCGGCTTAAATATAAAAATACAAAAACATGGAGGTCAAAACGTGACCAAAGTCTGCCGCACTGCCTCTCTCTGCGCAACCGAGTCACACTCTCAGACCAGACCCCCGCCGTAATGCAATAACTACCAACAGACGATCAACTTTCGATCAATTTCAGTTGCAAAACTAAACCATATTATCATGAAAAAGCTGGTCTGCTCATGTCAGTCTGTGGATTGCAGTCGAAGAGTTCACATTGCTTCCCAAAAGTTCGGTCGTATTTAATTTGTTTAACGGATAACTACAAATACAATACTTAAAATAATTTGTTTTCTGTGTTCTTGTCATTTAAAATTTTAGTGTTTATTAAACTTCAGGTGCAGAAATTTGATTTTAATTTAAAGTGGTTCTTAATTATTTTACTTATTAGAATTATTGTGTGATTTTAGAAATTTTATCATTTTTGTGACTCGTTCTCGTACGTAAATATATACATATAGGTGTACATATATATGTATGAGCGTGCAACAGTTCCTAGTACAGACAAATTTCAAGTTTATTTCGAGATTCTGGTCAGAAAATAATTGCAATTAAGGTAATTAAAAAATCATTATTGTTTATATAATATATACGTTGCAAAAATTAATTTTCGATTAATCCATATGAATTTTAAGAATCGTGAGTGGATTCATATTTTGTGATAATGAAATAATGAATAATGAAATTAGACTTTTTTTTTGACAAATTCAATAATTTGTTTTACCAATACCGGCTCTATTATAAATCAGTATATTTTTGCATGAATACCTAAGTAGATTATGTACGAATTTTAATGTACTCGAAATGTATATATGTATGCATGTACGAATTTGAATTTACTTGAAACAACAGTTAGATTTCCAGTTGAATTTTTTTCAGCTGCATGACTATCAAAAATTGTCTTTCTTTTTTGGACATTTTGAACAAAAAAAGTAAAATATAAAGTAACCAAACGTATATACCTACATACCTACCAAGTATGCCCAAATTGACAAACTATGTGAAGAAGATCATTAGTTCAAGTACTGACGTTGCGTTTACATGAAATGTTTTTCAAGTAAAAAGTGAACAAAACAGATTTTTTTTAAGTATGTGGCTATATGCATACATATATGCCTATATACTCACATGACATTGTAATTATACTTTGATGTTAATAGTTTTGAATAGTACAAACTTCAAGTAATTATTTCAATATTACAAGCTGTGACATTGGATTTCTGCAACCTTGACACGTCTTGTTGGTAGTATCTACCTATGACTTGCGGACAGAATGATCATTCTTGTTTTTTCAAGATTTCTGTATCAGAAAGACGTAATCTTCCAGTTTTTAGGACTGTTTTAAAGTAATATTTCTCTTTTAAATATCCTACAAATAAAAAAAAAAGGCGCAAGCTTATAAATTTTGGATGTTTTTATTTTTAGTCCAAATTCTATAAATTTCGATGTGACGAAAGAGGAAACTTAATTAAAAGGAATAGCAAAAGGTTTTACGTATCAGGCAATGTAATTTCTTCTATACAAAACCTGTATTGGTTGAAAAGTTGCAGAGGTATTTCGTGTGATAGTGTGGTACAAAAAAGTTAGCAATTCCTAGGGAATTCCATTAGTTTTTCATGCAATTTTTTATGTGTTTGTTTGGAAATGTATGCATGATATCCGCACGGATTTCCGTGATTTTAATGCAGAGAGTGCATCAAGAGAAAAATTCCAAACCGTGCAATATAAGTGTGTGGAATCGAGGCTTATTCATATAAATGAAATGGAAATTTGTTCGTTAAAGTTGTTTTTTGTTTTGTCGATAAAAATGGTCATACCATTAAGCAATTACAGTATATTACAAATGTTTGACACTGGCCCCCCTCTAACAATATATCTACATAATTTTTGTATGGAAACTTCACGAGAGAGTTGCTTGATTAAATGTATATTTTAAATTATAATATAATAACTAACCCCAAAAGGTCTGATTAATTTTTTTTTTATAAAACTAGAAAAGAAATTATAATTGATATGCCCGCAATTATGATGACAGTTACTCTCTCTCTGTTTTGAAAATAGATAAAGGTGTTTTCTTTCTAGAACGGTTTATCCTTCCGGTAAAAATGGTTATGACCAATTTCATAATTTTATAATTCGAATAACTCTTCAATGCACACCTCAGGCTATACGGATTAATTTTATCATTTGTACCTATTTCTGGGTATATGTATGTATATGATATTTTGCGCATTTTTTGATCGTTATCTTTTGGTGATCATAGGATTTACTATTGATTTGTATATTGCCAGATTCTTATGCTTGACTTGATTCTCCATCTCTTTCTAGCAGTGTTAAACTTTCACTTTCTAGACTCTTTCTTACATATTTTGTTCCAATTGAGCTTATCATCGACACTTATTCTTTGGATATTATGATCTTTTTATCAAAGAGAGTATGGGTAATTATCTTCGGCATTTTCCTTCTATTAGTGAAAGGTCTCATTCCTCTTTCGTCTATTTCTTTATTTTTAATCTTTTCCATTAGATTGTTGGATTTCTATAATAGTTGAAAGAATAACTGTAGGCTAAATATTTGAAACTTTAAATGAAATAACTAAAATTAATATGAAACAACACCCTTTTTCATAAGAAATTCGAACACTCGACCTTCCGTTTCCCAAACAGCTGCACGCACTGCACATTTATAATGGAAAATCTGCTTTTCCCCCTCCATATTTGGCTATTTTGTGAACTTTATTGTTGTAACGAAAGAAGTTTATGTATGTAATAACATAGTTGAGTGAACAGTGGTTAAATGAAAAGTCGCATGATCGAATCTCAAACGAAATAATGTTTAGTTTTGGTTTTCAGCCGTATGTAGGTATGCAATTTTGAATGACAAAAAATGTAATTAATTTTCATAAATTGCTAATGCCTCATGTCTCTGTGGGAACTGTGTTACTGGTAATTATATATACGCATCTTGTATAAGCTTGACTCCGTATGAGTGAAACACTTGTGTAAAAAAATCACATGTTCCATGTTTTATATCATCTCTCAAACAAAAGTATATGTACATACATATGAAGTTTTTCTTTAATTTAGAGTTATTAACTTAAAAATATTAGCACAAGAAAGAATTCAATTAAAACTTTAAGAGCATTACTAAATTTTTTTGGGGTGATTTTTACTTATTGACACTGTTGTATGTAACTTTAATGAGGTTTTGTATTATATCCAGGGACTAAAAATAACTTATATTTGGAAATCATCTAAAAAAGGCTCATCAAGACTGATTGGTTTGAGAAGTAGTAATTTCTAAAAAAAACTTTTAAGTCTCATAATAAGAGTTTCAAAACAATTATTTATTTTATAGTTAGTTATTATACTGTTACCGAAGACATATATTGATAAGAGTCCCAAAAGACTTTTATTTTGTAAGTCATATAATAACACTCTTAGTAGACTTTTATACTTTTAATTCAATACTAATGCTTTTCACAGACTTTTATTTTAAGTCTTATGATTAAAGTCCCATAAGATATTTCATACTTTTCAGTTTTTCGGTAATAATAATCTGATCGGACTTTTATATTTTACAGCCCATTGTAACAGTTGTAGAAGACTCTTATTTCTTTAAGTTTCATAATAGATCTATCACAGATCTCTTTTTGTTGTAAATTTTGGTATAAGGAAAGACAAGAACAATCTGGTAAACGTCCTAATTGACTGAACTTTATAAAAGAAATAAGAAATTAAACTCTTATGGGACTTTAATTAATTAAAGTCAGTGAAAAGTATTATTACTGAATTTAACGTATAAAAGTCTACTAAGATTGTTATTACGAGACTTACAAAATAAAAATTAAAGTCTATGGCAACTGTTATGACTGTGCAAAACAAATACATTTAATAAATAACTATTATCTTATGATCTAAAATTTCAGAAGGTTTTTATAATAGTTATATGTATAGAACTAAAAAAAAAAGTTAAACTTTAACTCTTTCAACATTTTTCTAGAAGTTCTAATACAATTACGGCCTTTGATTATGTCATCATTCCATGGATTGTGAAAAGACCATAAATCTGAAAAACAAAATGAGTGACAGATGGTGAATCGTAAAAAAGTTTTATTTTTATTATAAAACACGAATTTTGAAGCAAATTTTTTTCACAATTGACTTTCAAAGAATAAATATATTATATCCAGTCTCAATTAGCTCACGAGGAATTGTATATTTAGAACATTTGTTTTTAAAGCTTATTTCTATGCACAGGTAGTTCCTAAGCTGAGATGGGTTATTAATAATTGCTGACGTCTGAATTGCCAAATAACTACCCATATCCGAATGTCATCACATTTCAAAAAACCTTTTTTATATATTCAAGTAAATTAGATTAAATTTATTATTAAACTCTACAACAAGTTCCTAAAATATCACAAAGTTATACTGGCAAATGCGAGATAAGATTATCTCAAACATATCTGAAAATCAACGAAAAAAAGATTTCTGCTGGTGTTCCTCACCACCTGAAGCAGGATCATTAATAATTAATTAAACTGAAAAGGAATGGATTTAGGATTGCGCTTTGTGCGCCTTATATTACATAAGTTGGTTAGAGTTTTAATTATTAAGTTTAACAATGCTAGACAATCCTGATGATTGAATACATAAAAATAAGCCTATTTGATCTATATGATCTTTTTACCACAACTTGAATTTCTCGAAAATTCACGGACAAGTCTTTATTAAGTACAACATTTTTCGCGTAGTATTCTACAACACAACATTAGCGAACAATTGATATTGTAATAAAATAGTACTTAGATTCTACAGCCGATCTGTTCCGAACTTTATCCACCATTAATACAATTTGCTTTGCTCTAAAGCTCTTCAATATTTTTTTCAAATAGGGACCCCACTTCGGGGTGATTCTTACAAGTGTCCCTGGAAATTTCGCTGAATCCTCTGTTGTTGAAATTATTGAAATTATCGCAGGCGCACAGGTATTATCTTCAAAATTTCTAACAAAAATGTAATACAGGTTGTATACGTCCTTTTATTATGGAGCCATTGTATCGCTTAAATGTGTACCTTACAGCTGCTAAATATACCAAAGTCCAGAATCGTATTATATCAATATAAAGCCAGCACGAGAACTTTCTATACAAAATAAACAAATTCCTTCATATAATGACGACTGAAAGATGTAACTGGAGAGTCTCAAGTCTGAAGAGAAAGAAGAGAAAATATGCGTGCCGCCTACACAATATTTTCTTTTTTGAATGAATGATTTTTTTTTTATTGGAATTAATAAAATCTATTTGATTTTTATGCACTATGTGGTTTTCAGGTAGAATGTTTGGATTTTTATATATATATATATTATATGTATAATTGTAAGAAATAAATGTGAATCCAACCCTGTTACATAGAAAACGACTTTTCTGAACAAAAACAAAAAAAAAAATTAACATTGCGCAGCTGTAGATTGAATTATAGTTTTTTTTCTTTTTTTTTTTTTTTCAAAAAACCCACATTTATTTTACTTATTATAAACTACCCCGAGCCTAGTCTCTTTCAAGAGTGCTCATTTGATAATACCGACGACTCATTTAATTATATATAACTGAAGCAGAATAGCAAAAGTCAAATGTTGACCTTTGAAAGTACTTTAATTCATTCTAATGCATTAATGAGGCGAACTACTGGACGATTAAGATTTTAATTTATGTATGTACATATATGCGTTGACGACATATAAACAGTCATTTATTGTATTTTTTAGGTATCGAAGAGGAAAATTTTAGGGCCTTATTAACACATTCTACAAAATATGAAATTACGATTAAATTTCGCGGTCTTTCTCCCACCCTATGAAGATAATGTTTTTTGAAATTTATAACCTATAAAAGGAGAAGACTTTTTTATAGGTTCATAATTCCGGGAGTATATTAGTGAAACCAGTAGTTAATTCATAATTTTAATTTCTGACTATACAGGGTCTGCCGTATGTGGTCTTGCACCACCTGAAGGCTATAGATAGTTCATGCTAATTGACTTCAAATACTTGGGTATGTTTTTATAGATCACCCTGTAACTTCGGAGCGTTACAGTCTATGATGATGATTTGTTGTTGGATCGTTTCCAATGGTTTACAAATTTTTCCCTTGCTCCTCTCCGTTTTGAAGTTATGGCTCAACACAATTGATATTTCGGAATTTTAGCTCGTTTGTTTTATTTAACTACTATTTTTATCAAAAAATAAGTTATCAACACCAATTTTTCAAATTTCAAATAAAAAAAAAACATTTATTGCTTGAACTTTAGTTAAGCCTAATACAATAAATGTTCAATACCCACGGCTACAAGGCCATCATCTGGGCTCCTCACTTGTATTGTAATTTTTATTCTTACAAGTAATTTTGTAGCTTTCTTTTCAGTTTAGTGCTTCTTATATGCTAATTTTACAATTTTATTCCTTGTCTGCTATCTTTAATTTAGTTCATAGTTTTACGAATGTAGTTTGTTTCACTTAAAATTTTCAGATATCTCTACAACTTCCTTTTTGCTCATGACTTATATCTAGGAATTCATTGTGGCTTAGAAATTATTTCCGCATCTAACTTAAATCTAACAGTACATTACTTAAGCGTTGAAACTAAATTATGTATTAGTTTAGTATGCGTTCACTATAAAAAATCATATAATAAAATTTAACAAAATTCACGTTTTGAGTGAACTAAGGCTAGTGAATCCTAATGAATACATATTATTTAAATTATTGCTTATATTTATTTTATTTCCATATTATATCCTTGTGTTGCCGTTATTGTCCTGTAAGTATTGTCTTAGTGCGCTGAGGAGTACGTCGGAGTTTTCCTTGTTGTAATTAAGGAGGTCCCTAGGTCTTTTGGTGGTCCCTAGTACGTGTAGTCGTCTTTGTAGTTCACCGCACTGTAATAGGATGTGACGAGCTGTGAGAGAGGAGTGTGGGCAGTATGTGCATGTGGGACATGTGCTCCTTTCGAAGAGATGGTTTTTAACCCCCAGGAAGTGTCCCAGTCTAATCCTGGCCATGGAGATCATTTTTTTTCTCGGAAGATCCGGCATTATCGGTTTTTCAATTGTTCTGTGGTGCGTTGCCAGGAAGGTGTCCGAATCAAGCCAACATACCAGTCGTCTTGTTTCAGACAACCTCCTGGCTAGGAACTTTGCAGCTTTGTAGGCTGGAGGGACAATGTTTGGTTCGTTTGAACATGCAGCCCGTTTAGCCAGTTGGTCCGCAATTTCATTACCACGAATCCCCACGTGAGTTGGGCACTATGCCAAAAGTATTTTTTTGTGGCGAGAGAGTGACACATATTTTCGGCTAGAGCGTTTTTGTTTTTTGTATTCTCTATTGCCTTTAGGGAGGACAGGTTGTCCGTGAAGATAGCCTTTCTTCCATCCTGCTGATTGGCCCATCTAGCCACTTCCCAGATAGCCCTTAGCTCCGCTGAGAAAACATCCATCCATGCAGGTAATACCTTGCAGATGTTCTATTCTGCGTCCAGCTGGCTAGATATATTAACCGCAATAGCGACGCCTTGGTCCCCCTTTAGTTGCATCTGCATATACATATAGCACTAGTTATTTTATTCCTGTTATTGAATTCTAAGTGCAAACGCTTTTTGCTGTCGTCATCTAACTTTTGGTATTCTTTTTCGTTCGTATGTATTTTATTAGATGAAATGAGCCAGGGTGGGCGATATGCTATCGGGTTGGTTACTTTGGGATCAAGTGGAATTTCTTTGAGGGACGTGGGGATGTAAATTACCGCCCTGTGTAGACCCGAAAGCATTCCCCTAGTACAGGTGCGGTTGGTGGAGAGGAGATCTAGTATAATGTTGCGGAGGGGAGCGTTAGGATTGTGAACGCTCTTCAGGACTAGATTGCAGTTCAGAGCCTCTCTTCTTTGTTGGAAGGTTGGAACCATGCCTCGATTAACAGGCTTGGAATTGGAGTGGTTCGAAGCGCACCTAAGGCTGTCCTAGCAGTGGCGTTTAGCGCAGTTTGGATTTTGGCTTGGCTTTTTTTGCTCATATGGCCATACATGGTCAAGCAGTAGTCTATTCGACCTATAACTAGCTGTTTTGCGATTTGCGTAGCTGTGTTGAGAGGTGGGCTGTTGTTTCTTCTACAGATCAGTCTAAGGAGATTGTTCCTCTTTTTGATATCCTCGGCCACTATACTTGCTTGCTTGTTCCAACGAAGATTGTGCGCGATGATCAGACCCAGTACTCGAAGTTCCTTTAAAAGGGGGGTAGAAGATATTTCATCGGAGAAGCGTGTTTTGTTGCAGTTCCGTCTCCTACAGACGTGTAGAGCTTCTAATTTACTGGTAGATATTTTAGCTCCGTTAGCATTGGCCCAGACTTGCTATGAAGGCTCTGCTGAGTACGTAATTTACCAACGGAGCTTCACCAGAAGCGTAACAGATGACGTTGTCCGCGTATATGTGGAAGTGGAGGTTAGCTATATCATTTAACTTTACAGATAGTAAATGGATATAGGTCGACAAAAGATGAACCGAGAGTGGAGAGCCTTAGAGTAGTCCGTTTTCTAAGTTATGGATTTTCGAAAAGTGTCCGTTTACTCTCACTTCGATTCTCCGGTTCGAGAGGGAATGAGTCCACTGCTTTGACGAATTTAGTGCCAACGCTCCACTTCCGCAGTCGTTGTAGGACGGAGTACTTCGGTATTTTATCAAGCGTTTTCTCCAAGTCTATTGATAGTACAACAGTATGCTGATGTCTTACGAGTGCGCATGCTAGATTATGCTCCACTTCCTGCAGGAGTGATTGGGTTCCTCTGCCCGGGCTGTAGCTTGTAATCGTTGTAAGCAGCTTTTGCTCAAGCAGCCAAGATAGTCTGTTGGCCATTATCTTCTCTAGAATTTTAGAAGTTGTTCTTAAATGTGAGATAGGTCTGGTCTCAGTGGGAAGAAGATTTCTATTGTTCCCCTTTGGAATCGGGCGGATCTCAGCTAGTTTAAATTCCCGTGGAAATCTGCCTTGATTAAGAACATGCCCTATAGTTCTTTGGCGCCAAGCATCTTGAACTTGTTTTAGCATTCCAAAGGAAATATTGTCTAGTCCTGTGGTGGATCCTTGGAAAGAGTTAAGTGTGAGCTCGAGCTCCTATAAGGAGAAGGGCATGTCTAGTGGCGAAGGTGCTACTGGTTTTGGAGTACTACGACTGACTACAGTCAACCTGCTTTGCGTATATCGCTAAGTGTTGGGCTATGTGCTCAGCTATTAGCGCTGGGTCTTGAATAAGGTCATTCCCTATCTTAAGACCTGTAATACCTGCCTTGGTAGGGTAACCGCAGATAGCTCTGACCTTCCGCCAGTTCTCTTTTATGGGTATGTAGCGTTTATGTTTGAGGCGAACTCTTGCCATGCTTGCTTCTTCGCGCTTTTTATTTCTCTCCGCATTTGGGCATTTACTTTCCTGTATTCCATTGCATTCAGATTGGTTGGGATTCTCTTCCAGGCCACATCCTTGCGATGTATGTACTGACGAACCGCTCGCTGTGAGCCAGGGCGGTTGTACCTTGATTGTTATTTATATTTATGAGGATATTGATTCAAAACCGTTAATTTCTTCGTATGTATCCGACACCGGCGGTGTCGATTCATCTTCACCTCTTTTGGTAAGAGGCGAGGTGATTGGTGTTTGGGGGAAATCCAATCTTGGTGCAATAATGCATTTGAAGGTGTTGGGGGAGAGGGAGAAAAGTTTGCTTGTATCTTGCAGGGTTGCTAGACTGCAAGAGCCTGTAGTTCCTGCCGTGAAGGCGATGTTTAGTTCTGTCGGTTGAGTTTTGGTCGTGACAGTGTCTGTGATGTGTATCAAGAATTCTTTTTTTGGATTAATTTTTGGGAATGTTGCGGGTGTTTGTTGTGGTATATGAATTTGTACAGTTATTTTGATGGAGTTCTGTTCCTCTTTTGTGAGGGGTTTTGGTTCTTGTTTCGCTATGGTTTCGGTAAATTTACTGGGCTTGATTATTTTTTGTATATTTGGCTGTGTTATTTGTTGGGTAGGGCTGTTAGTTTTGTTAGTGGGTTGATATTTAGATTGAATGTTTATATTTTGCTGTGTTAGTTGTTCGGTGGGGGTATAAGGTTTGTTAGCGAGTGTTGGTTTGGATTGGTGGTTTATATTTTTGTTGTGTACGTTGCTGCTAGTGGTAATGAAATATTCTCTTGCTTCGTCTGCGAATTTTCTGAAATGTTTTTTATTGCGTCCGTGAACGATGTGCCCAGCATGGTTCTGCTCTGGCTTTCGCGGAGCAAGATCCCCATACATGGCATATCACTTCTTTCTTGCATCATAACGGGTTGAGTGAAGGTCTTCTTGCATTTTGACGATAGTTTTTCCCTTTCAAAGCTATGGCAAATGCGGTCGAGGGTATCGTGGTCATCTTTCTTTTGACAGCCTATGCAAAATATCTTCTCGCATTTGTGGTCCTTTTCACCTTGTGCTTTAGGATCGGCGCAGGTTGGACATCTGGGCATATTCCTGTAATTCGTCTCGTGGTGTCGGACTTCGTAGCATCTCCTGCACCTTAAGGGGGCTGGATACCATCTGCGAAACGGCAACTTTTCGAGACAACAGACGGGGAGGAGAAAAACGGTTAAAAGTTATTTGTAATGCTCCAGTCGGGACTGTTTCATCCTGAGTATTTCCAGGACGCGTCATTTTTTTAACACCCATGACAGTTTTATTTTTTTCTCTGAGCCCGTCTAGGATCTCTGCTTCAGTGAGTTTCTTAAGGTTTGCGGCATAGGCGGCACCTCGGGAAGAATTTACTTTCCGTAGTATTTCATCTTTACGTCATGCTCTCCAATTTTCGATTAGTGCTTCAGCTTCTCTGCATCAGCCTTAGATGGAAGGAAAACTAAGTAGTTGCCATCGCGTAGAGCTTTGCATGCTCTGAGTTTATGGGCCATATGCTCGATAGTTTTGCAGACCACGAATGGATTAAGATCCGTGATCTTTTGATTGGGCTCTACTAACGAAATGGTAACATATTTGGGGTCCGGGCCTGTTAATGCGTCGGCAAAGGTTTCTTGTATTGACGGCAGGTCTCCCAGCCGTGTACGTCGATTATGGCTTTTACGTGCATGCTTCCTGGGCAACTCCTGCATGTCCAGGATCGCAAAGCGGTTTTGTGGCCTGTCGGCCGTGGCCTTTATTTTTGCGCCCTTTTCGGCGTATTATATTGTTGTCTTCAGTCTCAAGTCGGTGTGTCGTTTCGTATAAGTTTATGTGATAAATTATAATTATAAAGAACAAACTAAGACTAAGCTTTCCCTAGGAAAATTTTGAAAAGGGAACAACAAACAAAATTATTATAATTAGAGAGAAAAATCTCTTTCTATCCAGGTATTTAATCCCACCTACCATTCGGTAGTGGTGTGACTACTGGCAGCAATTTCTAGATATTTTTTGTGTTGCTTCAATCTCTTGGGAAAATTGGGCGTGAATGCGTTTTTCGGATTCTCTCAACAGATTCAGAAACTAATCAATTTAGCGCATTTGACATATGAAAGCTCGTTGTTTACTGATTGTGTAAATCAGTCCAGCGTTGGCAGGGCAACTTGGAGTTTTTGCTTTCGATTCGTACTTCAGAATTTTTTAATTTTTTATTTCACTGTTTGTGTTCTTAAAAAAATCACGAGACACTGATATAATTTCTGCTTTTTGCAATGTTTAATCACTTTTACTTTTATGTGTACTACACTTAATTCTTTCCTTCTTAAAAGCGCGTAAATTAACACTTCTGTTTTGCTCGACTGTCCTTGACAGAATGACCAATTTTTATACCCTAGATGAAATCATAGGGGTATACTAAGTTTGTCATTTCGTTTGTAACACCTCGAAATAATGATGGTAGAGCAAAATGGATTGGACACCCATTCATAATATTAAAAGTTATTTCCATTTTTGCATGTCCGTCCGTCCGTGCGCACGATAACTCGAGAACGTGTATACTTAGAGAGCTGAAATTTTGTACACGGACTTTTACAAAAAAAAAAAAGTAAAACTAAGTTTGAAAATGAGACAAATCGGGCAACTCCTTCGTGGGGTTGACATATAAAAATTTCGTTTTTCGCTATATATTTAGACACTGCCTGAGAACGTGTGGACGTAGAGAGCTGAAATTTCGTACATTATGTTTTTACTACATTAGCAAATAAAATTTCAAAAATGGACTAAATCGGGCAACTCCTTCTTGATGTTGCCATATAAGAATTTGGGTTTTTTACGTATACTTTGAAAACGATCAGTCCAAGACATTTTTATTGTACTAAAAACTTCTGCAAAATACGAAATCCTATAAAATTGGTTATAATCATTTTTTCTGTGCGACAAACCGTTCTAGAAATATACATATGTGAAAAACAACTTCAAAATCAGACTTGAATAGATCGGTGACCATACGAAATTTAATACGGACATTCATCTAGGGTATCGTAAGAATTGGTCTTAGACCAATTCTAGCTTTTTTACTTGTTCATATTGAATTTAAGAAGCCTAAAAGCTTCGCTTTAAAAAGACCTATCACATTCTATACCCAAAATGTAACTCTTTTGTTGCACTTTTTCTTAAACATATCCAGCGAAAAAGTTGAATAAATGCCAGAAAGTGGGCATTAATCCATTTTCGCTATATATCTTCTATAATTGTTCTTTTTTTAAACCGTTTTTAAGTTTTCCTATAGACGGTTAAAAAATGGAAGAAATATTTTTCGAAGCAACGCAAAAATATATTGTTGATAGCGGCTGTCTTCACATATTTCTTGGATTTATTCTTTAAGATATGGACCACAACGGTACTTTCACATTCGATACATACATATACATATATATTTCAATCTTTCCATGTTTCTTACCTACCTATTTTATTCTAAGATGTTTATCTCTCTTGAAAGTTTGACAACACATCATCAGCCGATACTATAGTTATCACGAGAAACTGAAAGATCAGCAAGCATCATCAGACACAAAGTTTCAAAAACAAAAAATATTCCTCATATAACGTCATAAAAAAAAATTTCGTTTTTACATATTCTGTATTATTTAATAATAATTTTTTTTATTTTAGTTGTACGCATCCTTATAAATACAAAAATATAGTAAATTTCCACGAGGTCGTGTTTTTCTGGTTAGGTAACTATGTGAGATTCTACTGGACTATATATTGTATAAGTGTGAGTAGATAGATGCGCTAAAATCAAGCTAACAGAATAATTTAGAATTTCGTGAATATTTATCATTAGTGAATTTTATAGCCATACAAAACCTGTATTACGGGTAATTGCTTGATGGAAACTTTCTTTTTATTCTGAGCAACACAAGTTTTGCTATTGACCTTTAGTATGCCTAAATATACTTAAGCTTAAATTGATTGAAACAGTCGAAAATAGAATCATTCTGAGAACAAGAATTAGATTTAGATAATTTATTTTAAAAAGAAACTTGTTTTACTACCAAAAATTCTGGAATTCGCTGGCTCAACTCCGGATATAGAAAGAAGTCTATTTATATTCTGTCTAGCATTATCGAATTTTATAATAATCGATTGAATTCAGAAAAAATCTGCCAATGATTAAAAACATAACAATAATAGTAAAAAAATTATAGAATATTTATAATTAAAATTTTATAATAACTGCCTTCTTTTTTCCTCATTTCCGTATTCACCAAGCAAAATTTAATAAATTTTTAATACCGAGTCGATTTAATAATATTAAAATTAATGTCGATTTAATAATATTAAAATTGAATTTGTATTAAATGGCTGGGTGAATAAAAAATTAACATGTGTGACTTTTCTAGCTGTTGCCACTTTAATATTTATGTAGACCCGGCTTTATTAGATTTGATTTTTTTTCTGACAGTGTTGTTATAAGAAATATTTCTATCGTAGCCTGAAACTGGTTTGAGTAGCCATACATGAAAAAATTATAGAGAACTTAAATTTGTAAATAAATTTAACTCTATTGAGTAATTAAGTGAAAATTTACATTAAAAAAACAATTTTTCATAATATATCTGTATAAAAATTGTGTAAAAATATTAGTTAGATTTTTCCTTTGATATACTGTTTAATAAGTACAATAGAATTATTCATCAAATCATAATTTAATCGGTTCATGTTTCTCATTTTTTTTATTTTAAGAAAAAAAATCTTTTAGCACTTGAGCTGCTATGGAGTAGTACTAGTAAATTTAAAACCAAAGCATTGAATAAACCAAAGTCGGCATTGCTCTGAACATATAATCTTCTTACAATGTGTTCAAATCGCTATCTTGTGGGTTCAATTAACATAAATAATAACTCTTATACTGCTACAGTGCTGAGATTTAAGACAAATAAAAAGTATTGGAAATATTTTGGCCACATATTCAAAAATGCTCTAACGTAGCCAAAATATTAGAGGGGGTGTCCCTGTTGTCAAACATTACCCAAAATCAACATTTGCTAAAATTGTAGCAAAATTTTTTTTGGATTTTTTTTTTACAATATAATTTGAGCCTTCAAGCTTGAATGATAATGTATCTTCAGTTGTCATTATCCAAGTGAACATGAATAATCTATATTTTTGTATGTCAACATTATGAAAAAAGTATCCGAAAATAATTGATTTCAAAATTGAGGTTAGGTTGGGTAAGAGGGGCGTCGCGAGAAGTGCCTAGCCTGCTTCACTTAAACTTCCAGTGGGTTCATTGTACACCTTGACCTCATTGGATAACCTTTAAAACGGCTCTAGATCTATCCTGCTTCTCTTATAGGAATCTCAGGATACATCTGAGCTCTTTGCTTTCCATTTCCCGCAAATTTAAAAAAAAGTAGCTACTTAATAGCCTACCTCTTTTATTCATCAGAAGGACACTCGAAAAGGACGTGTTGGACAGTTTCGATTTCCTCCGAATCCTTACAGCTCCTGTAGAAATCGTTTGCCACTACTTCCAGGCTTCTACCATGGTCTCCTGTGGACCAATGGCCCGAAATAGCCCCTACTACATTCCTTGTATTTGTTCTACTGCCATTAAGGAGTTCTCTTGCTCTCTTCCTGTCATAGGTTTGCTTTTTGATATGCGCCTCTGATGATCTCCTCTTTCAAAGTTCCATTGGGACTCTCACTAAAGCTATCGCTGCGAAGCTATTCATCTCAGAGCCCTTTTTGGTCAACTCATCAGTCATCTTGTTCTCTGGGATATCCCTGTCCAAGTACCCAGGATAGGGTCACCTTGTGCCGTGTAGTCAATTCCTTAAAGCGTGAAATACAATTACGGCTGATCTGTCGACTGCGACTTGATTTTAGGTCGAAGTCGACGCTGAGGTGAAATTTGTAATTAAATTAAAGCTTCAACTCCTTGAACAAACCAGAAGTTCCGACATCTGCGATTGAACTGCACTTTGAGCAAAGTTTAATTTCAGTCGGAGTCGCAGTCGAAGTCGAAGTTGCAATTGTATCTTGCGACATGTATTTACCATATGAGCAAAGTCGAAGCCGAAATCGAAGTCGTAATTGTAATTCGCGCTTTAGGTTGGTCTTGCATAACTGCACCAATTTTGATTTAACCAGCACAGCATCTAGCGCCTTGATGGCTACCTGGCTATCAGTGTATATGCAGATGTGCCGTGCGGCTTCTTTGTACATATGTCGACACCAGTACTGCCACCAATCGCTGCGGACTCTGCCTGAAAGACTACATTTGTGATACTACTTTTTGACAGACATTGCAATTAACAAAGTTGTTTTATAATGGGTCCTTCGTGAATATCATGCATTGGATTTTTGGGAATATATGACCCGGGTTATGCGAGTTAAACACATGTTTCGTTAAGTATCCGATATATTTCGGTCATGGGTTGTGACCATTCTCAAGGAGTTATATGTGAATATAATGTAAAAATAATTATGCAGACATTCCTTTTAATAAACGTTATTTACCTTAGGATTATCGTATCATAATGATTTTAAGATGTAGTTGTGTCGAGGCTATCCTTAGCCTTTCGTCGTTAATTTAAATTAAGAATTAAAACTTAAAATATTAAAAAAAGTTAAAAGAAAAAGAGAAAACTGGACAGTCACTTGTAATAAATTTTACAAAAAAAAAACGAGTAAAACATGACATAAGTAATAAATTAAATATATATAAAAACTTGGACTACACTACTTCTTAGGGTTATGGAAATCGACAATTACTGTGTTGCCTGTGTACATCTATTATATTCTAATACTGGGAGCTTAATACCACTTTGAAATTCGTGGTGTTGGGCTTATTTACATGTATGTATAGAGCTTCTATGTTTTTCCGTTTTGTCCAAAACTGGTCACACATTCAGATTTTATTTTGTTCTTTGGGCTTTTAAAATTAATGTCAAATTTCTGGTTTTTTATTTAGTTTGACTGTAATATAATCAATATGTTCACTATTGTTCTTTAAATACTTGTAATAGCCAACTTATAAATTGGTCTTACAATCAATGTACCCAACTCCAAATTACAACTTAATTACTAACACTATCGTAGCCTTGTTATACATAAAATCCATTTTTTTTTTCGTAAATCAGATAAATGATCAGTCCCATTCTTTTTTTTTATGTAGGTATACTAACAAGTTTGTCGAAAAGATAAAATCTTATAAAATCGCTATGCAATTTAATCGTTCTAAATATCAATGCAAATAAAGTGACTTGTTTCTAACGCCGATCTGATGAGCATTGTGTTTTCAAAACACGGGCATATAATAATAATCAGGGTATCGCCAAAATTGCCAAAATTTCAATACCGTAAGTACTGATTATGAGTTTGTGTTGATCAAACAATTAAACTTCAAAATTGTATTCCAGGATTTTGAATTTTATATTTTCAATGTTATAATGATCGTAAGGTCTACAAAATTATCATTGATCTAAATAAAACCATGAATAAAACATAGCTAATAATTCTTGAATTGCCTTTGAATTCGAATAATTTGCAACTGTTTTTCATCTCCATTTTGTTGAAAATTTTAGATTAAAAAAAAAATTGTTGTTATTACATAGAGCAAATTATACCGAAAGTGTCGATGTTACACACTACAAGTATTTTTTATACATGTTTAAAATTCATAGAATTTTAATTACATTACTTTGTTGGATTGTATCTCGATTCTCTATTACTTTATCGCAGTTATAATTATATTTGAATTCTAATAAGATCTAAAAAAGTTATCTGAAAGTATGAAGGAAAAAACAAATATTTTTCCATAAAATAATATAAAATATATATGAATATTACAAAAAAAAAAAAAAAAATCAGTGACCTAGTTTTTGAATTTGTAATTTTTTTTAGCGATAGTATTTTGGATATAAAAACAACATTACAGAACTAAAGATGATCATTTGCTGTTTTTTTTTTCAATAGCTCTGGTTTTTCGTTCTTTATATACTGGCCTATTTATTGATTGATGTACTATATTATTTTTATTGTACCTATATATGTACATGTGCATGATACATAGCTTAGTTCTTTACCAGTCCATTTTGTTGTCTTATTTACATCTAGATAATCTAGTTAATTGGTGTTTTTATTATGTTGTATGTGTTGACTATCGAGTTTAAATCAAGTACGACCGCTTAACTTAGCATTCATGTGTATTTTCTAATAGCTATATTAGATCTTGTTATTTGTGATCAATGATACTCGTAAACAGTCCATCATGTGTATTTAGCAAAGTCGTACTTTCTATATGTGAACTATGAAGTACGCGTATTTTTAGAAATTGTTATGTCAGATGTATACGAGGGTTTATATACATACATACGTACATATCACTGTGTATTCATCTTAATTGGCATAATTGTGTTTTCGACATTTTAATTAATTAATATTTTATAACTATAGTATACGGCAGTATGTGTAGCAGAAAATCTTAAATGGGATAATTTGTGGAATGACCATATTCACTTACATTGTACATATGTATATGGCTGAGGAAAATTTTAACAAGAGTAATACTGACAATATTTCTATATATATATATATATTTTATTACAAATGTCAGCCGAGACTTGAAGAATATTGTTCATGCCTAGGGGTGAGCTTCTGTACCTATGCTGTTTATATAAATTGGGATTTCCACAAGAGACAGATTCTTGCGCCTACCATTAATCCAAATAAAATCAAGATGAACCTAGCCTGTCAAATTCTTTTATCTAAGTAGTTTGATAAATAGTCTCACTATTTTATCTACCTCATAAAGTCAACCAACCCGATTACTGTGTGTAGGCAAACAAGCTAGGTAGAATAATAACTGTTAGAGAAAAGAAGAATCTTGGTGGCGTAGACATGAATTCGGATTTGAAAGAAGGATAATTTAGGTTCGAAGCTCTTTAATATGTATATGACCGCTAATATATATAATTCATCTTATATGTAATGATGGGGGTAATAGTCAAAAAATAAGAAATCGAAAACTCTCACTTGCCTCCATTAGTATCCTAAAAGTGGCGAAACTTGGTTCTAGAATGTTTTTTTTTTTATGTTAGTCTCCCGACAAATGAGTTAGTTATTCGGTGCTTTATATTATCTTTTACCACACACACACACACACACACACACACACTATATATACTGCTGTCAGTTGGAAACATCATCTACATATTATTATTATGCTCACGAAAATATTCGATTTTAAGATCGTACATACCACTTCTATTTCAAGTACAAATTTTTAAAAAATGGAAATGACATTTAATTCGATTGTTTTTAAATTTGAAAATGGTCTTGCGTTGGTGTCGTCGATAAAGAGGTTGGGCGAGTCAAAAAGCAAGCGTTTGTTCAAATTTTGAAATACTTTCTTAAAAAAATTAAATACTTCTGCCCGTATTTTATAACTAGCTAAAGTTGTCCGTTCTTAGAACGAGGTTCTCTCTTAAATTTATTTTTGCTTTTATTTTTAGGATTTTTTAATTTTTTTAAATTTTATTTTTTTAATTTGTTTTTATTTTTACCGTTTTTGAGTTTTTTAAGTTTGTTTTTATTTTTTTGCAATTTTTTTTATTAAAAACAAGCATCCTGCTATTCGAACATTCCAGTCAAAGTCTTAGGCTGCAAATATCACCGCGATATCTGTTAGAAACTATACGTATACGTTGTTTCAAAATAAATTTTGAATACTTTTGAAACTACCAACATTAGGTTAAGAATTATTCGAATCTAAGGTACTCTAGTGAAATAAATTATGGTAAGAAGCTAGAAGAATTTATATTAAAGTGTAAACTGAGGGTAAATGAGGGAAGATGCAATTTGATGATTCTACTATATTCTGTTATCGTATAAGTCATTTTGGTAAACAAAAAATCGTTCAGCATGATAAAAAAATGCCAATGTTCAAGTAAAGTGATATCTCTCTTACGTCACATGAGCTTCTTTTCAGCAAACCGGTATAAGTAGATTATATAAAAAAATAAGAATTCTACAGTTTCTACAATATCTTGGTTTGGCAAGTTTATAACGTAAATATTTCTTGTGTATTTCTTTCTTACTCATACAATTTTTGATAACGCCATTCATTGAGTATAAAAAGTGGACGGATTTTATCGCAATCCCACCTTTATCGTTTCCTGACTTTGGCTATCTTATCTCAAATTTCTAATGAATACGAAAATTATGTGTTAATTATATCATAACACTGTTCTAATCAATTATTACTTTTTTTTTTAATTTTTCTTATAATTAATTATTTTGTTACTCTTATCATTGATAAATGCTGTCGTTCTCGTAAAAATACTATTGGGTTTGGGTAAGTTCATGTTTATTATCATGTAATTAACTGTATTATCTATATATATCTATATTTTATTAATTGTCAATATTTTGAATAATTATTGGGGCATTTACCTTAAACTCATATAATAAATATTGCAGGCAGTGGAAAAATCATAAAATTTATAATTAAAATTTTTTCGATTCCATTGTAAACTTTAACAACCATATTTTGAATATTCTCATTCCATTACCATTTTTGTATTCTAATTTGAACAAAATCGTTCCTTGACCGATATAGCATAATTATTAAAAATTCTCACTGAATTGTTCTGTAAGTATTTCGCTATCAAAATATTATACAAGTCATTTCGTGTACGTACAGGGTGTTCTTCCTATATATATAGTAGTTGACAACTAGCCAGCTATGGATCAGACCCGGTAAGACTATGGCAAAGTTAACTTAAAAACAAAATTGCAAGTTTTGCTCTACTGCTTCCTATCTTCTTATTAGGTAATCTTTGACGATGGTTTCCAATACAATATGGCGATGCAATTGCATCAGCGCATTTGCGTTGCGATCAGGAGTAAAGAAACTAGTAGCGATGGTTTCCAAGGAACAGCGTGACGGAGTTGCGCCAGGCTTACGCCAGCAATTGCGGTGGGCGGCGCAATATCATAGTTTTACGTTTTTGTTTTGTTAGTTTCAAGTATGCAGTTATATTTTTTACGATGGGTAATCGAATGTTTTCGATTGGACCATAATTTGAGCAATAGAGTGAAAGCAATTTTTACGAACATAATTGTAGGAAACCACACAAGCGTAATTGCAACGCAAACTGTTTTCCATCGCTCAATTGCGCCGCCATATCCTCTTGGAAACCGTAACTTATGTCAAGGTCAAGCAAACATTTTTGTTTTGCTAGTCAGTGGTCCTAATGTGTTGGGGAAATGCAAGGTCTTAAAGATTTTCTTTATAAGGTCTTAAAGATTTTCTTTCTTGCTCACCTTATTTTTCCTTGAGCTTTCACTAACTTAATTTTAATCTTCCTTCTTCTCAATTTTTCGCTATTATCTGAAATTAGTAAACACTGTAGGTTATATCTAGTTGTTTGTATGATATAAGTATGATATAAGTAATAGTATAGCATCTAGTTTTGTTTATATATTAAAATTTGTTTCTTGCCTTGAAATCTTCTTCTAAAACTCTTGGTGCATATCATTTTTTTTTAGATATAAAGATCCCGGTAGTTTTGCGACTTTAGTTTGTAAGTTATCGCTGCAAATTCTTAAATAAATATATTTATCCTCTTCTCCTTCGTTTCGAAGTTAGGATGAAGAAATTTGAAATTTTGAAATTTTAACTCAGTTCACTTATCACAGTACCTAGTAGGCAATTTTCTTCTGTGAATGAGCTTTGTATAAAGAAAAGTACAAAAAACCTAAAAACCGTGTATCGTTCTGAAATTATAAGGTGGGTTAATTAAAATCGTGTAGACAAAATCTTGAACCTCCCAAACAGTCAGATTTTTACTACAAATGTACAAAACCTTTTATAAATATAATAATACTTATAAAATAAGAACGGACTAAGAGTAAAGTATTGGAAAATTCCATCCAACAGAATTAAGCTGCAATTGCCATAATAACAAGTAATAAAGCTAGAATTGGTCTAAGACCAATTCTTATGATACCCTAGCTAGATGAATGCCCGTATCGATCTATGCAAGATTGATTTTTGAAGTGGTTTTTCGCATATATTTCTGGAACGGGTCGTCGCACAGAAAAACTGATTTTAACCAATTTTATAGGATTTTGTATAAAAATGTCTAGGGCTGATCGTTCTCACAATATATGTAAAAAACCTAAATTGTTATATGGAAATACCAAGAAGGGGTTGTTAGTCCATTTTTGAAATTTTCTTTGTCATTACTATAAAAACACCATGTGCAAAATTTCAGCTCTCTATGTCGACTCGTTCTCAGGTGTTGTCCATATATAGTGGAAAACGAAATTTTTGTATGGCAACCCCACGAAGGTGTTGCCTGATTTGTCTCATTTTCAAACTCAATTTTACTTTTTTGTTTAAAGTCCGTGTACAAAATTTCAGCTTTCTAAGTAAACGTGTTCTCGAGTTCTCGTGTTCACAGACGGACGGACATGCAAAATATTATTTTGAGGTGTTACAAACGGAATGACAAACTTAGTATACCCCTATGATTTCATATATATAATGGTCGAAATTCTAAAAACGAATATATTATGGCTATATTTGTTTACTTTTTAAATTTCTATAGATATGTATACATATGCGCGCAATCATCTTAAGTGATCTTATGAGCTTTAAGTTTGACCCAAATGTGGAAAACTAAAACATAAAATAAAGACAAGGAAATTGAAATGCAAAATTTCCTCATAGTTTCTATTCTATATTCAAATAAAACATAAATGTATTGGATATGTACGTATAGAGTGCAACGCTACTTCCTGCATTTTATCGATTAGTCGCAACTGTCATTAAAAATGTATCTCTCGTACATCCAAATCCTGACCAATCCTAGTTCTGTACAGTGTTGTTTCAAGTGTTACTTTCAATTAATCTGAAAACTTGTTGTTATTGTATGTAGGTTAACTTATTCATTTGACAATGAGATATAGTTTATATTCAAATTAAAGGACTCACTTCGACTCTTAAATTTATAAGTAGAATGTGTTGAAAGTGTTATTGATTTCATGAAGGACTTTCTTGTATCACGTTTATTTATGTAAGTATGAAATATGAGGGTGTAACAAATGTAAATAATAGAAATTTTCATGGAAGTTTCTTAAGTAAAACACAATTTTCGGGTTTTAGAATAAGAATAAGGTTGGTTTTAAAAATTTTCCTATAGGCTGGGGTGAGTAGTATGTGTATTTACTTTCAATGACTTGAAAAAATTCTGATAATTTTTACTGATGTCAATCAAGAAGGTTTTAAGACTTTCAAATATTTCATATTATCATGTAGACAAAATTTTCCTTTCAAGTCTTAAGATTTTTCTCTTTTTTTTTTTATTATTACATAACAATTTTTTAATTTAATTTTTAATTTAATTCTTATTTTTTTATATTTTCAACAAATTTTTTTTTTTTTAATGTGGAAAATATGTGACTCTTTTAATTTTCACAAAATCACTACGACGCGTGGCGGAGATGCATAATTCAGCTGAAATATTTGTCTGTGTGCGAATTTTCAGTAAACATTTGTGAGAAGTTTTAATTTTGGTAGTTAAGTTTACATTTTTTTATATAATATTCACGTCTATAACCTAAATAAACCGTGAGAAATTACTCTCCCACGGCTCTCTAGATTAAACTCCTCTTTCGAGGAGTCCTGACTGTGTATATTATTCAACACAGTCATTCATTCTTATAACCGGGTGGCTCTGCTGTAGTTTGGATGTGATGGAATGTCCACGAGTTGCGCCAGGCCAATTATTTTCAATATGTTCAGGCCGGCGTTGACGTCTCGGTTCCACTTGATACCACATTTTGGGCAAAACTAGTGTGGAGACATCGATGGCCTCACCGGCTCACAACAATTGGCGCATAGCTTCGTGGTGCGGAATTCGTCCACTTCCAGAACGGAGTAATGTGTTTTAAGAGCAGTCAACAATTTCTTATTTGGGGTTCGAATGTAATCCCGTATTGGAGAATTTGCGGCTGTTTTCGTCGACCCAATGCACACTAGAGTTTGTGGAGTGTTATCGGTGATTTCCTAAACCAAGTGATGTGCTGCTTGTTCTGTGCAAATGTAATACTTGAAGCGCAAAAGCGCAATTTTATGTTGCTTATGCCCAATCTACAATGCATAGTAAAACCACGTCGTCAAAACGATATGGATTTGCATTTGAAAATTTATGCTTGCAAAAATGTCCCTTCTCTCTCATTCATTTAACGACATGAGCACTAGCTTGTGTGTGGTAGTTAATCAGCAAAAACGATGTAGTAATACCTCAGGTGTATTCAGCATAATTTAGAACCATGTAGGAGAATTTAGAGCAAAATAGCTGTAAACTGGAACTTGTACTTTCAGTCTTGAAAGCAATATTTTATATTATTTGACTTGTCCCAAGCAATATCTTAGTTTACTAGTTTACTAAATTATTGAGACCAAAATACTTCCTTTAATGTGATTCTGTAATGAAGTCGAGGAAGCAGTTACATTTATGATAATTGACAGGTAAACAGCTGTTTAATTTGGCAGCTTACGACTACTTACATATTTCGTGTATTTATATGCATTCTTCAGCAAACGATATCGTTTTGACGACGTGGTTTAACCATGCATTGTAGATTAGGCATTATACACCTCTTGCTGTTGGGAAAACCATTTCAGGCGTTCTTTTATGTACGCCACATAATCTTGTTGCATCGGGGATTGCGTAGATGTTATTGCAGTTTTGGGAAGGATACTTTGCCAGTAAAACTATGTGTGCTTAAATGTATGTCTTATAGTGGAATGATTTCGATTTGATTTTTATTAGACTAACGTGTTTGCCTTTGTTCGGTACACGCACACCGCCAACGATTAACCGACAACCAGGATCTAATTCAACAGCCAACTTATAATAATAGGAGTCAAATTTTTTCCTGGTATTCCTCATCGTCTTATTGTTTTATCGGTGTTTGAGACGGTGCTATTGGCACTTCCTTCTTCATGGAAAAGGTGAGCGCCACGCCATCCGTGCAAATAGACCCATCGAATGCTTTTCGGCCCACCGATGTCGGCAACTTAAAGAATTTCCGCCATTCTTCTTCTTTTTCTTCCCAGAATTTTTCCCAACTACCATGACGCCCATGCTTATAAATCGGTACAAGTGCAAAAATTGTATGCTCATTAGAAGATCCGCAAATAATTGTGCGGTTGTTGCTTTATGCTGTAAAATTTTACAGCGGTAAAAGTTCCTGCTTTGCTGCATATTCACTATTTCGTATAAATAGGTTAATGCTACGTTTCATATATTTCTCGCGCATCTTCGGAGAAATTTCTCAAGAATCTTCTGAGTCGTGAGTACGCGTGCATCCAAATATTGTTATTAAAAGCATTTTCATACTGTTTGCCAGCAAACACATACAAATTAGACTTATAAGATGAGTCGTAGAAACCACTTTTAATATACACACCATGCAATGCAAACTTTTGTAAGCCGGGTTAATGACATACTTGGACTTACTGCTCTTCATCAGAGCGTTAAAATAGTCCAAGAACTTTATCGGCCCGAAGTTATCGCCTTGCCATGCTTTATTGATTTTATAAAGCATGTCAATTGACGCTTCCACGGAAAGCGCAGAAATCTCTTTCACATCAGACTGTATTTCTTTGTGCTGTTCTGCATTTAATCAATTCGTGGCAAAACCAGTCTTTACGCACGAATATGACGTTTCAGTTTTTGCTGTTACAGTTTCTGAATGCTTCTGCTTTGTCGTCACCTTTTTTGGGGGTCCGTGGTTACACTCCGAAGAAGTATTTTCTGTGCAGTAATTCAAAGATTTTTGAGTTACTAGGAAGGGGCGGGGGCTTGCTAGCTTCGTCGTCAGTGTCGCCGCAACTAAAATGATACGTCGCACAGCTGTGTGGCTACCTCGAAGGGCAGCCGATGCTAACTTCGACCTCAGTTTACCCGCACCAAAAAGAGCACGTCGCACCGCGGTTAAAATGTATGCATAATCGGCCACACTACATATACACCTGCACCTCGTCCCAGGCCAGACGAGCCCATTTGGTTCTACCTTCTTCTTCGTCTGGGAAAAATCAACACCAACGGGCCAATGATTTATCCCCAATCGTCATAAGATCCCGAAAGATCGGCTATCTCTCGTCGCATCATCCATCCACCGCGCCGTCCGGCGTCCCCCTTCCCTGGTCGAACGAGCCAATGGGGCTCCGTCTTAACCGACAACTTGCGCCTCGAAGCCAAAATCTAAAAAGATCCGGGAGAAGCAAGCTTTCGCGAACGTCTCCCTGAATGATTGCCGGAATGGATGATGATTAACCGATCCCGGATTTTTGATTGGGTCTACTCCTGGCAAAATTTACTCAAAAAAAAAAAAAATTGTCGTTTCCTTTTCTTTGATTTTTTAGATATTTTGTGAAATATGTGTTTAAAAAATATCGCAATCCACGTCGATCACTTCCTTCCTCCCATCCAAAATCACCCACAATTCGATTACTACCGTCACTCTCTGAAGACATCCCAACAGGACGTCTACGTTTTGTAGGCAGGTTATGTAGGCCTAACCACCTCTTCACCAATATTAGAATCACAACTCTCCATTTGTATCAAAACTATCTGCTCCCACCCGGAGAAATCCTTTACTTTAATCAGTTTGCAATCATATAATGTGCTCTGGCTACGGTGCACAAAAAGCTAGCTCACATATCTGCGCTTCGGTGATAATGGCCAGGAAAACTGCGCATGTATGAGCAAATGGGTTAATGTCAGGGTTGTAAATGAGCGGACTCATTTGTAATATCAACTCATCGCTCAACTCAGGACTTGAGTCCGCTCAAGCAGTGAGTTCGCTTAATCATTGAGTACGCTCAACACTTGAGCGGTGGTTTATCGCGTGAAACTTGTGCGGACTCGATGGTTGAGCGGACTCACTTCACTGCTTGAGTGGACGCATCATTTGAATTGAGCGGACTCAAATTTTGTTTTAACTAACATAAGGTGAATCTGATTTAATTAAAATTGAAACTGAATCTGAAATTTCAATCAAATAAGAAATGCTCACAAAAAATTCATTCATTATATTATATTATATTAATTTAGCTTTTGCTAACTTTCTTAGCCAACATTTCTTCTACGCTACACCATTTTGCATGCATTTTAATTAGGTACACAAAGTAATCATATTTCCATTAAATCAGCAAATCATTTGCGATAATATAATATTACAAATTTATTGCCTAGTTTTCGCATTATTTATAGTGCGTGCTTTTCCACATTTTCAAAATAATAATTTCATACATATGTAGATACGTGTTAAAAACGTGCCGGACTCTAAATTATACTTTAAATTCAAATTCAAAATCTCATACATTCCAAACATACCAAACAATAATACGAGGTGAGCTACCTTCATCTACTATAATATATTTTTTTTTTCTTTTTCTTAAATCACACGTTTTTTTTGTAGTTTACGTAATGATGACGACCTTAGAAAAAATTTATGGCAATGTTATCAAAAAGCGGGCGATTTTTCTTTTATATATGTATGTACATACATATAACCAATAAATTTATTTTATTTTAAGATTATGTTGCTGGAAAAAAGTGATTAAGTAATAGTTAAGTAACATTCAAAATGGTCTGATATGATACGCTTAATATAATTTCTAAAGAGAAGTATAGTAGAAATAATTCTTATCATTACTTTAATTTTATGGCTAAAGTGTTATGTACGTAATCATTATATATTGTGTAAAATTTTATAATGCTAAAATAGATAACATAAGTACTTTTCCTAACTCAAACTTGTAAGTCATAATAACCTAGCCTATGATCCCTGTTCAAAAAAGTTCTATATCACCGTTTATACATGATAAGCCAGTTTGGTCTCGGCTCGTTGGAGGGGTAGTAGAATTTTTATACCCTAGATGATGAAAGGATGGGGTATACTAAATTTGTTATTCTATTTGAAACGCATAGAAATAATGTTGGTAAAGTAAAATGGATCGGACATCCACGCATACTATTAAACATTATTTTGATTTTTACATGTCCGTCTGCCCTTTTTTCCCTCCGTCAGTCCTTTCGATAACTCGAGAGTGCGTTCACTTGGAGATTTGAAATTTTGCACATGGCATTTAAAAAAAATGTAGATTTAAGCTCGAAAATGAGATAAATGGGGTAACTGATTTGTGGGGTTGCCATACAAAAATTTCGTTTATTATCATATATTTGGACTCTGCCTGAGAACGCATCAATTTAGAGAGCAGACATTTTTTATACGACGTTATCATAGAAATAGTAAATATAATTTCAAAAATGGGCTAAATTGGGTAACCCTATCTTGGTGTTGCCATCCAAAAATTTGGGGTTTTTTACGTTTACTGTGAAGACGATCAGTCCTAGACATTTTTATTTTACTCAAAAGCTCTGCAGAATATAAAATCCTATAAAATTAGTCATAATCATTTTTACTGTCCAACGAACCGTTCTAGAAATATATGTATACGAAAAACCACCAGAGCCCGAAAATAACTCTCCATTAAGTCGTTTTTTAAGTGAGGTCCGACTGGAAACTTTTATATTTAAAAAATCAATTTTAATAATACTTTTAACTTTTATTTTTAAAAGTAAAAGTTAAGAGTAAACTTTAATTGTACGAAATAAAAGTTTTAAGTCTTTTCAGAACTTTATCTAACAAAAAAACTTTTTGAGAGTATTTCGAGACTTTTATTTTATAAAAGCCTTTTTAAAAGTCTTTTGAGACTTTTATTTTATAAAAATCTTTTTAAAAGTCTTTTGAGACTTTTATTTTATAAAAATCTTTTTAAAAGTCTTTTGAGACTTTTATTTTATAAAAGTCATTTTTAAAGTCTTTTGAGACTTTTATTTTATAAAAATCTTTTTAAAAGTCTTTCTTTATGTTTTTATTTAAATATATAAAGTATTTACGGCCTAAAGAAAAAAAATCCCTCTCCCGCTGTTTATAGCATTTGATCCATATACATAACATAATTTGTTTATATCATATAAACTTAAGAAAAATCCAGACTCTGCCTGTCTGTAACGCCTTCGAATTTCAGGATGGCTTTTTTTTTAATTAGAAGGAAATTAAAAAAAAAATAAAAAAAAAAATTAAATTAAATAAAAACAAGTAAAAAGGCTAGAATTAGTCTAAAACACCAATACTTATGATACCCTTTATGAATGTCCGTATGGATAAAATCGATTGAAACATTATCATAAACAGCGGAAGAGGTTTTATTTGTAAATCAACTGTAAATTATATAAAAAAAAAAAAGACTTTTAAGATGATTTTTATAAAATAAAAGTCTCAAAAGACTTTTAAGATGATTTTTATAAAATAAAAGTCTCGAAAGATTATCAAAAAGTTTTTGTTTTGTATAACAGTTAAAAATAACAATTAAAAATAATGGTTATTTTGGGAGTCTCAATAATAAAAATTACTAATTACTAATTTTACTAATTTTTATTATTTTAAAACTCTTATTTCTTATAATTTTGTTTAATTCTTATGGAATAAAAGTTAATAATAACTCTTATTCTATAGACTTTTTGAAAAAAGTCATAAAAGTTTCAAGCTCTAAAAACCACTTTTCACAATCAAACTTGCACAGATGGATGACTATACGAAATTACATACGTCATCACTAGGGTTATCATAGTTTTGGTCTTAAACCAATTCTAGCTAGCCCTTCTAATTTGACTCTTCATTGTGCTGTTAGTTTTGTGTACTTAAAGTTCTTATAGATAGGAACGTGAACTCTTTCCCCTCCTAAGTAAGCGTGAAATTCTTTGTGGGATATAGACGTCTGTTCTCCACTGCAAATAATTTTTCAAGCAAAATATTTATAAAAGTTTTTTTCAATATAGAAGTTATACGTTCCATCCACGACTTACAACCCAACCACACTGCACTGCAATATACTATGTATGAAAAGCAAGTTCAGATTTCATTACCCTTCCATATTTAACCCAGCTGAGAAGAAGCACACATCAACTTATGCTTTACCGCCTTAGATAATGATGCTATGATTCCTGGTTATTTGTATGTAGGTATTCATAACTAAATCATTCTCGAATTCGAAAGTAAGCTGCCTGAAGGATTTAACATTTTTTTAAGGGAACATTTTGCAAATATTTAAATTTTTAAATAAATTGCATTGCACAATAATTATACAAATTATTTTTATACCGGAAAGCAGAATATAATAATAATGTAGAAAATGTTTAGCTCACACAATTTTTCAAATAAGAATGCTGACTAAAGCGCTTACACAGCGCAGGTCTCAGTGAATACTTTACGCTCTCAGCATTCTAAATGAGGTGTCGTTCTAAAAAGTAAAACAAAAAATAGAATTAATAGTATACGGTTTTATAAAGCGATTTTTGTTTTGTTTTTATATAAATGGAATTGAGTGATCGATTTTCTTACTTATACATATGCATATTCGGCATTTGTGTTTGAAGTGTATGTAGTTAAGTGTTCTTAAATTTCGGTTAAATAATGTAGTCATACCATACCGTTTGCATTTTTAACAAATCTTCAATGATAAAGGAATGATCGCTTGTAGATAGTTTTAACATTTTTTTTTGTTGCGTTAACTAAATATTTCTTATTTTTATATTTTATTTTGATGTAGTTATTCTTAATGGTTTTATATAACAATTTAAATAGAGTTTTCATGTGTGTGATGCAACCTTATAAGTGTTCGAAGAAATTTTTTGAAATTTCTTTTTTGTGCGTATTCTTATGAAATTTATCCGTTTTTGCTTTTCAAGAAGTTTATTATACTTCTCCCGCCTATGTGATTTGATCCCAGTGAATCATATCCCCTCATAATTATAATAAAAAACCCCTGTTTTCTGGCAGTAGCTTTACAACATTATATAGTGTTTTTAAAATTTAATATACATTACTGACAGCTTGCCTACCACTTAAGAGCTATAAATATGATTTAATATGTGAGTGATATTTATCAGTGGTACGAAGTTCGTTGTCTGTTCGTGACTTTCACTGGCAAGAGTGTGGTTGAATTATTCTGTTAAACACATAGTAGTTAGCTATTGTAAAGGCGATTGTAATATATGTAGATGATATTTTACACAGTCCTTTGGAGTTTACTTAAAATGCTTAGTCGCATTACAGCTTCAATAACAAAAAAAAAATGAATCTATCTATATTTGCTTCATTTCCAACAAGAAATTATCAAATGGAAAATAAGTTTTTCAGATAATATAAGTTTTGAAAATATTTTGATGAGCATTTCTTAGAAATTAACTATTAATCACAGACATTAAGAACACCTTGCTCTTACTCGAAAACTCCTTCACAGCTGATATTTCCTCTCTACGAGTAGTGGGAGCTTCATTTAATGTTTCGTTTGATTGTATCTTAGAGCAGTCAATTATTGTATTCTGTTTCCATAAATCAACACATAATTTTGACCTGCTGGACAGTATCCATATCCATTACAGAAAATATATTTATATTGTTAAAAAATGGACCTCTAATTTTTTTCCAAAGATTGCTTATCATCTTTGAATTCATTGATACTTTACTCCCATTTACAGCAAATTTTTTAACCGAAAGAACATATTTTTTATGCATTTTATGCAGATTTTCATCTGTGTCTAATAAGTACATTGGCCAGACAGCATTCTTGAAATCATCAATGTACCTGAATTTTCTACGAATATTCAAACCAATTCACTAATAATTTTACCAATCAATACCATTACTTGCAATTTTTCCAGTCCGAAGTTTTGTGCCTATTCTTTCTTTATATGTGTCCAAACAATAAGTTTATCACCATACAAATTTACTTTAAAATTTTCTTCTTACTAGCTCCTATTGCTGAATCCGCCTGGATAACTAAGTTTGCGAATTTGCCAGTTTGTGATTATCGAAAACGTTCGAAGTAAAAGAATTAATTTTCCCTTGATTATTGAACACAAGCGAATCGAATCCTGCCAATTTATTGTGGCATTTATATCGTGATATGAAAGTAGCGGATGTCAAAGATTAAAGAGGTGAAAAATACGAAAAATTAAGTGTGTTCTGTAAGTTTTATTTATTTAATCTTATGAAGGACATAGTTTCGCTTCTATTAAATTAAGTACCTAAGTACCGTAAAACGGGGTGACTTTGGCACCTGGTGCCGGTGATCGGTTGACGTGATGGCAAAAAGGAGCGGAGTACTGAATAGGTCAAACTATACGGATGATGATATCACAGGATCACTAGAAATTATTAAGAAGGGCATTTTACAAGTCAGTGAGAGTAAATAGTGGAAAGTGTCTCGTGAAACGATTCAGAGTAGAGGAAGTGGTGTACACAAGGAGAAAACTGGTGGTTCGCTTGCTTTATGTACTGCGGAAGAGACATTGATTGCGGATATTTTGCATCAGGTGGCTAGGTGGTAGAAAATGATGATAACGATGACCTGTACTCATTGTGTAAAATAAAATGGAGCTCTTATAGGGGCATAGACTGGCTACAGTACATCATTTGCCATGGTTGGCTACGCGTATACTGCCACGAAGACAGGATCCGTTTTAGAAATGTGCAAAATATGAAAATACGGGGTTAATTTGTGTTTTTGTTCATAAGCTACCTTTGAGTTTTTGCTAATTTATTTTTCTAATAAATCTATTCATATTACTAAACTACTTTGATTTATACTGTTTTCTCGTAGTTTCACCTGCTTTTATGTTTAATAATTATGGAAACATCTTAAGTTATACATCTGCCAAAGTCACTCCAAACCCGGGGTGACTTTGGCAGACCATTTAAGGACATATTTCTCTAAAATTTTAAGCGATATGGTTTTTTTAATTTACTAGCTTACATAAACAAGATGTTAAATGCTATGATAACACCAAAATATATTAAATTTTTCGAAAATCTATGCGAAAAAAATCGATAAAAGCTTCAAAATCTGCCAATGTCACCCCGTTTTACGGTACAGTTGCTAAATGCTGAGAAAAAGTGGATTGCGATATTCTTACTTTAAAATGATTTGTTATTTCACGCTAATAGCTTGATTTAGCAAGAAATCTTAAACAAGCGGCTAATTTAGATTCCAATGGAATTTATGTGGACCACACTGTAGGAGCAATATCATTATTTATTTAGCTTAACACATACTGGTTGGCTTATTAAGCCTAAAGTTTCTTTTAAACTTAAAGAAAGAAAAAACATCGCAATAAACGTAAAAATAATCGACTTATTTCTAGTCCAGTAATTCTATCAAATTTCGAGCTGTATAGCTGATTGTTCTCCGTAATATATCTACTTAATGATATTTCCTCATCGTCCTCTAAGTCAAGAAATAACGCCATTTTATCCATAAGTAATAATACCATATATTACATATCACTTTTGAATGCGTAAAAATGAACTGTAGTCTCAATTTATGCTTGAGATTTGAATAAATCATCAGTTATTACATTTTCGAAAGTTGAAAACTGATACTCAATGGGCAGCTCTGCCGGCGGATTAAAATATCGCATCGTTAAGAGGAAGTGAATCTTACTTGCGGCGAGAATCATTAATTCGTCGGATTGAACAATAGGGGCAACTGTCTCCGATGGAAGTTGTTTATTTGATGGCGTATTTATTCTCTGATTTAAGAAAAATCTGCTTCACGTAATCTATTATTCTCTCATTCGTATGTACATAAATATATAAACAACAGAGTTTTTAGTTGGCACTTGGTGAAACCTCATTTTGAAAAAGAAAAACTCAAACACTTGTTATTGTTTCACAAAAAAATAGAAATAATTTATTTAAACGAATTTAAACTAAGCCTAGGCCCAGATCATCATCAGATCTAGTAGATCTAGTAGAGTTGAGTTTTTCTTTTTGACATAAATACATATTCTGAAATGTTTTTTGGCAACAATAAAATATTTGCTTAGTAACAACAATCAAAATTTTTTAAGCTTCTACGCTTCTCCAACTCAACTCAACAACTTTTGTAATTTTGTCTATAATACATTTTTATGGATTTAAATCGGAACCACATGAGGCGGCTTTTGATTTTGAAATGCAATATCGTATGATATTACGTATCTTTTAGTAACAAATAAATTGTTTCCGGAGATATAATATATATATATAAACATTCCCTTAAACGGACACTGACGGTACCAGGAAAACTGTCCGTTCAAGAGAGGTGTCCGTTCATCAGAGTGTCAAAGAGGAAAATAAAAATACTTAAAATGCGAAACTTAATAAGATTTTATTTAAAGGAACAACAAAAGTTCAACTTAAACGCAACGCAATAATTAAAGAAACAAGTTTCTGTAGAAAATGTGAAAATTCAAAGTTTAATTACTTTTTGTTGCAAAAAAAAAAAGTTATGTTAGTTTGTTTCCTACACGCCGTCATTTCTATAATTCGCGAATTGTTTTAGACCATCAATGTAAGATTGAGCTTCTTTGAAGATTTTTACGCACGATATTTCTTCAACTTCATCTTCAATTTCCTCTTCACTGTTAGTGACTTCATTTGGGGCATCATATTCTTCGACAGACTCTACGAGCAAATGGTTATTGACAAAACAAAAGTCTCCTGGGGTCACGTTTGCAGTGCCAATTTGATGTAAAGCTGCCGACATCCGTTGAAGTACTGCGAATGAAATTTCGTCCTCCGGATAATAACCTTCATCTGTCACTGATGTTTTGCCAAATCCTGATTTGTTAAAACAATTTTTAACTGTTTGCGGTGTCACCAGATCCCAAGCCTTTTTTATAAAAAAATTGCATCTAGAACATTAATATTTTTAGTAAGTCCAGAACTGGACTCGGCAGCCTCCATATGTGCCAGAATGTGATTTAAAATTAAAGTTCTATAGTTCACTTTGAAATTTTTAATGACGTCTTGGTCTAAAGGTTAACAAACACTTGTCGTATTGGGTGGTAAAAAAAAACACCACTTTCACATGATTTAATTTAATATCATGAGGGTGGGAACCGGCGTTGTCCAAAAATAATAAAACTTCTTTTTTCCTTATGCTCATTTTCGATCGAAAGCTTCCAGCCATTCCGTCATAATATCACAAGGCATCCACAATTTTCGGCTGAATTTCCAAATTACAGGTAGCTGATTGTTCTGTTTTTAAACGCACGTGGCACCGCAGATTTTCCTATTACTAATTGTTTTTCTTTTTCTCCAGCCAAATTTTCACAGAACAGTATTGTTAATCTTTCTTTGGAAAGTTTTCCTCCTACACATTTTTCAGTTTTTAAAGCAAAAGTTTTTGTAGGAAGTGCCCTATAAAAAAGGCCGATTTAATCGTCCTTATAATTTTTAACAATGTCAGGCAATTTTTGAATAAAATTACTTACATAGACCGCATTTACGGATTCTCCAGAGATACTTTTATAGCACACATTGTGTCGTCTTTGAAATTTTTCAAGCCAACCGGCGGATGCTTTAAAACCATTAATTCCTAAGTTTGTATATATATACATATGTACATACTTATTTTTAGTTATCAATTTAGAACTTGGACTTTAAGGCAAGCCGAACACATTAGAATAAAATTACACGCTGACGACGCATTGGAACAAATTCACTCATAAGTTGGTGGTGTAAAACGTTGCCAGCAATTTTATTTAGCATAACTGTGGGAATTTTTTTTTTCCAGCGTTGTTGAAGCCTTTTTTTAAATTAAATGAAAAATTCTCAAAAAACTATCGTATCTCCCAAAATCAAATAAATTCATAATTATATGCGACTTTTTTCAAAAGATCTTAAGCCTCTCAACAATACAAAGCATTCAAGTAAAATCTACCAAGGCCTTGTAACTTGTAAAGTTGTAACACTAAAAGTATATGTACATATACATATACATAAATGTTTGTATCTATATAATTACATATGTATATGCAATTAGGTGCACATTTATACATAAAATTGCTGTTTAAAACAATAGGCAATCAATATTGCACGCTCTTAAGAAATTTATATACTGAAAGATGTTTTTTATATAAATTTTACTTTCTTCGATTTTGTTGGGGATCACATAAGTAATGTTTTCAGCAGATGAGAATCTAAACTTTCTAGACATTATACTATGTTATCAATTAGATCTGTTATATTACAAACATTGGAGATGTTATCTCGAAACGGCCTTTACAAGTCTTTGACGGTTTTTTTTTTGCAATCAATCTTCATAAATTTACAGTATATCTTTATTGAAGGACAAGGTTATAATTTAAATATTTTTAATCATGCCGAATACATATGGTTGGTTTCACAATTATTTAATAAAAAAAAAGTGAAATAAAAGTCAGATAACATACTATTTAAAAAAGTAATAATGTTGACTATTTACTCTCTTTTACATAAGCCGTTAAAGATAAGAGATACTACCGGGCGATATTAAAAAAAATCCGTGTGACATTATTTCTACGAATATATAACAATTTGTACAATAATTACTTACTCAAAACAAAATGGCATGAGTAATTAACATGAAACAATTCTTAAACCAGTTTAGAGAGAGAAAGAGAAATAAATTGTAAATTAATGTGTAAATTGTTGCTATATTCCTATATATTTTACTTAAACCTTGAGTAATTATTCTGTCATGCGAGTTCTTCTACAGGATGTCCACAATAGTAGATAATTAAAAAAATTAACTTTGCATAACATCGTTCAAAATGACCATTCATATACTCCTAACTGTATGTAATATGTATGTATGTAAAATGTATGTATGTACATGTATATGATTTGCATATTAATACTGCGTAAGCTAACATTCTGAAAAATATAAACTTGAACTAGAAAAAATTTTTATATTGGCAAAATAATACTCGTATCTTAGATACTCAATTAATATACTATTACATACTTAGGTATATATGTAGGTACATATTATATACATAGCTGCTCCTCGAGTTTTAATCGCAATATCTAAAAAACAGGGGGTGAATTGATCTTAAAATGCTAAATATTATCAGGTTTGGCAATTTGATTCCAGGCATATTATAAAACTACACTATTGAGATTTTCAAAATAAACGATATTTAAAGTCTAGAACTAGACCAATGTTTTTTTTGCTCACGTTGGAAATATACCTTTCACGAAGTGGATCATAGAGAGACAATCATCACTAAATGACAGTGGGTTGTTAAAAAATTCATATAGCAACTTTAACGCTATATTTTGCACATCGCAAATGAATTTATGAATTTATAAACTTTATCATATATCCTATATAAAAAATACCATTCAAAATTACTTTTTGGCCACAAAATAGTTCGGTTTACGTATATTTAGAAATCGCCAGAAAAAAAAGGCGTCGAAAAAATTTATTGCTTTTACAAGTTTTGTTATAAGTTTTATTATAAGAAATTCTCAGATTCCCACTGCAATGTTTATTGTTGTAAACACCAAAAGTTCTTAGCTAGAATGCATAAGAATATACAAAAAATCATAATTTAAATTAATTTAAGTGTGTACAATTCTATCCAACTATTTATTTATTTATTTTTTTTTTTTCATATTTTACAGAACTTGTCATAAATGATGAAAAGTCAATAATAAACAGAACTTGTACTATATTTTCTTGGTTGTTTACAAAAAGATCTTCAAAATGAATAAAACATGGGCTGTAGATGTTACCTTTTCAAATTTAACTTATTCAGCTGCGACGAAGACAAAAGCAGGTGAGTTTTTTTATACGTATATTTTACATGTAGGTACGTACTTAGTAATATATCTGACTATATAAGAAAGATTAAATAAAGTTAAGGGCTCAGTTAAATAAAGTTGACCATAAATCAATAACTTACAGCTAAAGGTACACTGAAAAAAATAATATGATTTTTAAAGAACTAAATTACTTGGTCCAAATAATTTAATGAGGTTGTTCATATTATTTTAGATGAGGCATCCGATTTAATAATTTTTGCGTACCATAACTAAATTATATGTATCCAAAATCCATTATTCCATTATTTTTGGTAAATAAACATTATTTCTGCTGGATACAAGAACCAAATAAATTCATCTATGTTTACCCTCCTCCAAAAATTTATTCTTGTCAACCAAAATTAAGTCGTGGAAAAAAAATATGTTAATCTCTTTTCCTAGATCCGCTAAACGCTTGGTAAATCTAATAAAATCTGTAATTTTTCAAAGGAACTACCCCCGATGAATATAGATTCGTACACTCAATTTTGATTGCTGAACTTAACCCTTTTTTGGTTGGAGCCTCCATAATGATTGAATTTTGCAGCTTAAACTATTTATGTTTTGCGTTAAAATTGGTACCCAACCGTCATTATCCTATATTTTTTAGCTATCTAAAAACTCAATGCACTCATTAGTTAGATTAAGAATGATTCCTATGGATGTTCTTAACAGATCTAATTTTCTGATCAGAGAATTTGTTTGACGTTGTTTAGATAGAACTTCCAAATATGGTGGGCCTATTACGGTTGCAACATACAAATTCTACGTCCTATGGTTGTGTCAACCAGTAATTTAGTTACAGTGACTATAGTTACTTTTTCATTAGAAGACATATTCAAACTTTATATGTTTACTATATAACCAAATTACATTAGAAGCAGAGGAACCTGGGGTGGAACGGGGTAGCTAAGCTTTGATTACAATTTGGGAGATTTTGAAAGAAATAACACCATTATCTGTCAATTTGTACGTTTATTTACATCTTTCTCTACAAAGAAACTAAAGCTAAACTTATGTAAATTAATAATTAGTATTCAAAATCAGTATCTGAAAAAAAAAGAAAATTATTCATTCTACCCCATCCCTGGGGTACAATGGGAAATGTACCCGGGGCACAGTGGGGTTTCAATTATTGACCCAGTTCATAGATAGGAGTTTATGATGAAATAAAAACTGCCTATTAGTCTAGGATGTACAAATATTATCAAGGGCGGAATGAGTTATCACTAGACTTTTAATCAGTCAAAATTATGTTGAAACCAACATGTGTTGTAAATTTCCGAATAAGGAATAGTGTATTGTGTAATTAACTTGATGTCGCAGACCGAAAATTAGAATTTGCAAGCTTTTCTCTGGTCTGCGGTAAAATCCAAACTAAGCACTTTCTCTTACTGATAGCGACCACACTGTATAGCGCAGCTCCGGTACCAGTGTTGCCACAAGGAGTAGGAATAAAAGTAGCAAGACTCGAGGGGAAAAGTAGCTAAAAGTAGTAATCTTAAAGAAAAAGAAGTTATAAATTAATAGTAACATTTTATTTAAAAACAAATGTAAAAAATCTTTCTATTAACAATAAAAAAAATTTAGACAATTCATACAAAATAAAACTGAATAAGTCGCAGAATTAGAAAATATATGTAGAGCTTAGTTGAACAAAAAATATTGATTTTTTTCCGTAAATTAATTTATTCCATTTTACAGCACATAATAAATAAGGTAGTACATACATATATGTATATTAAATATTTTATCTCGATATTTATGACTATTAAACGCGATTTTAAGTTGCTTTATGTAATTACGGTGTCCAGAAAAAGTATTTTTCTTTTTGAATTTCTACTTGCCCTTTTGCAAACATTATGCATTCAATGGTCTTTACGTCAAATCTATTAGACTTATTTGTTTTAGTTAGTTGGAGATCTGAGAAGACTCGTTCAGTGGCAGCAGAACTGTGTGTTAGACACATTAAATTCATTACGAAATCATGAAGCTCTAAAAAAATAATTATTGCCCCAATGAGTTTTTAAAAAGTCAAAAGATAAGTCTAAAAATTTTCAGGATCAGTCAACTGATTTAAATTCGATTGCACCTTTAAGATTCGCCATTGTGTACTAATTTTTTCTATATCAGAATGTTTATAAAGATTTGGAAATGCTTTTAATAATGGCAAAATAGAATCGTTACATTTGCATGCTCTATCGGGATCTAGACAACCCAAGTATTTTAAAATGTCGCTTTTGAAATCGAAGCGTTTTCTTATTTGACTACACAATTCAACATAAAACGAATGGATATGTGACCTTACAGTTGTCAAAACTGAATCCACTAAACCCTTTTCTGCAATAAATAAATCAGCATTTGCACTGATGTATATCTCATTAAGGGGCAAATAATTCTCTTGATGTTGTACGTCAATGTCATTCAGGCAATCTTAGTTATTTATTAAGTCAGGTTTAATGAAAAACGATAAAAATTAACTTGTAATTTGTCTCAATTATTTTGCATAATTAAGTAACCTAAATTTTTCTCCTTGAAACTCTAAGTTAATAGTAGTTACAACTTGACAGATTTGTGACAAAAAGTAAAAATATGTATATTATACTTAAAGGATTTCGTCTTCTAACGAAGATGATATAAGAAATAATTGAAGAGCTTGCAATTGTACCCAAAATTCAGTCAACAACTTCCTTTAAAGATAAGCAGCTTGTTGGTGCTACATATGTCAAGGATTTCTTTCTGCTTTACACCAGCATAATCCTGAAACTCTCTAAACTCCTATATTCTTTTAGAAAATTTATTTAGAACTTGATCTACTTGAGTATCTAATAAACTCGATTGTTTGAATTTATATAAAAGTACTAAAGTAGTATTTTAGACAGAATAATAGAATAAAAGTATCAAAGTAGCAATTTTGCAATGACATGAAAAAAAGTATAATTTTTGCTACAATTGTAGCAAAGTGGCATCACTGTCCGGTGCCCCGTTCCACCCCGGATTTCCCTATGGTTCCAGAAACTATTTTTCAAGAAACTACTGTTTTGTATAGACATTATAAAAAATTAATCTAATTGGTAAAGACAGAAGAACCAAACGAATTTTACTGTGACATAGCTACCAAATATGATTGGAGTAACCTAGGTATTTCCAAATGATTTTTTTGAGTGCATAAACTTTTAATATAAAAAATAAACATAAAATTATGTATACAATGCACTCTGCTGCTCTTAAGCTAAATTTGACAAAAAATCCGTTGATTAATTTATTATCTATGATCTATATATATAATTATTGTCTTCATAATCATTACTATAGTGCCATATCTATTATTCAGAATTCACTTCAGTTCAACAAATTGACTTACAAAAGACACACGTAGCTACAATTGGTTTTTTCAAAATAAATTAAATATTTTGAGGAGATAGATCATAATTTACCTCATATCTAATCGAATCAACTTTATCTTAAAAATAAATCAACTCATCATGTGTCATTTTAATTAAAAGTATATGAAAAATAACTAAATAGGTACAAAGAATAAGTGGGCAAAATTGTTGAACAGAGACAAACAATCTTATAACTTAACTTTAAGATCAAAAATAAGCTACATAAAGAATAAAATCAGAAGATTAAGAATGTTTGAGTACAGAGCTTTACACTATACATGCAGGATGCTCGGAAAAGTCGTACTCTATATTTAAGGATTTTTTCGGCATGTGAAAGGAGTAAAATTTATGAAATTATGCATTGTATAGGTTGATAAATAAGTAAAACCAAAAAAACAGCTAGGTTTAGCATGCATTTTATAGATAAATTCCAGTATGAAGGACCTCCAGGCAAGATTTCGAAGAAATTCAGTCTGAAGAATGCCAGAAACTACGGAAAATCCAGAATTAGGTGTCTAAATTTCATTGTAAGGTACCGTCTGATGTTAAATGTATTGGATTATAATCAATGGAAGGCATCTATAATCTTATGTGCGTGCCAATTGTAATAAAGGTTTAAAATTCCTAAATCAAAATTATTTTACAAAATGTATATAAATATTCATATACATATATTATTATATACCTACTTTATAAGAAAAAAAAATAAACGGTAAAAGTATGATATAACCGGTCATACATTCTGTCTACCAACATAACCAGTTTAGGAGACCGTTATTATGCATAAAAAAGCGTTCCAAGGCTTTTAATACCTCAGTATATGACCTTAAAAATGCATTTTTTCAGTCACAAGTTCAAAAGTGACTACTGAAAGATTTTATAAACACTTCAAAATGCAAATCAACCAACTCTCACCCAAACAGATGTCATCTGGCAAGTTCATGACCGTATCGAAAGCGAGTTTATAATTTTTTTATATGTACATACATGTACATATGTGTGTAAAGTAAACAAAAAACTGGTCAATGCACTTACAAGGTAGCCTACGGAAATAATCATATCTGAAGAGATCTCGTATATTTTATGGACATAGTACCTGTATGTATGTATCTTTGCAGCATCCGAATCTGCAAGGTAACCAACTTGTGCAGTACAGACTATGCTACAATAATTTGATTTTAAACGCATAAAACTAAACTTAGAGCGAGCCGAAAGTGAGGGATTATATAACTGCAAAAACTGCTAGTATGTAATGTAATATATGTATATCATATCATATCATATTATCATATTAATTGCGTCGTGTTGTGTCGCTTATATTATTATCATTACTCTGTAGCACCGATAGATAAGACTGAAATACAACATACAACTAGAAGATGTTTAGGTTTTCGTAAATGCAAAAAAAAAAATGCAATATTCCTTGACATAAACGAGCACAAAAATTGACGTAAATAAAAAAAATCAATTTTGGTGTATGTATATGTATCTATTACTGACAGAAAAATTTAAACATTGCGATGTTCCCATTTTTATGTGTTTTTTTCTTATTGCTATTTAAGTTGAATTTTATTTAAAGTCCATTGAGATGCTGTGGTACATATGGATGTATAATTTCACTCGGTGTAGTTCTACCTAAAATTGTGGAATACAAATTTTGTTGTTGTCAAGAAAGTCATATGAATTTCTTCCTCTGCTACTGTTGTATACACAACATCACCATTCAACCTAAAACAACCAAAAAAGAAAATTAAAATCAAATCATAAAAGAGCTCAATAAGCAGCTCTCACTAGAGAATTAGTAATAAATCATAGAAATAATAACAAAAATTATTAATCAAATAATATTAAGGTAACAACACTAATCTAGTGTAAAACAAAAACGTAACAAAAACTAACACTAGGTTAGACATTATATACGAATATTATTAAATTAGTTTTTTTATTACATAATAATATAAAAAAAAAAATGTTCATGTGAAATACGGCATAATAATAAGTAATTGAAACGACCAAGTTTTCACAAAGGGTTAGAACCATACCAAGCCCAAAAAATGTGCCTATCTTTTTCACATAAAATACGGTACAACAAAGTAATTAAAACAAAGATCGGGTCTAACACCTCGCAAAAATCAGAACGGAATAAGTCAAACATCTAACACATGGGAACCTTTTCTATTGTTATTTTTATGAGAACTATTCCTCTCCAAAGAATAGCTCTCTTCCTCACAGGGGGAAGGTATGTTGTATACACAACATCAGACCCTAAAACAAGCAAAAATTACATAAAAACCCTAAAACCATTAAAAGAAATTCAAGAAAATTAAAATCAAATCATAAAAGGGCTCAATAAGCTGATCACATTTTTAACAACGTGACCAGCTTATCTTTTCACAAGCGAAAGAAGTTGCATCAGCAATTTCTTCGCATAGTCGAATTCAATGACAAATTTTACCCTCAGTGAGATTTGTCAGCAAAAAATGAAAATTCAAGTGCGCAACAAAGTAGCACGGCAATAAAGCGACGGAGTGGTGCTCGATATTTATGAAAAGAACGGATATCACCTCCGTCCGACGAGAAATTCTTGCGGGCATGATTAAACATGCCCAACGATAAATAATTTTCTCAGGATGGGAATGCTAATTAAGCATTTTCCTATCCTGACTGTCGAGACTTAATTGATGAAAAATTAAAAGTCGAAAGCGGAGTTGGTTTTAAAACTTTGACATGATCGCCTCGCGAAAAGTATTTTGTCGAATTTGAATAAAAAGATTTTAATACGATATAGGCTGTAGGATTTTGATAAACTACAGTTTGCCGGATTTTAGTAGAATACAACTTGTCGAACGGAAAGTAAGGGTATCTCTCGTTGATAACGAAGTGGTTATCTTAGCGGATAGTTTCACTTGACGGTGTCCGGTAATATTAGGTGTTGACCTCGGTGAAAACTTGGTTCAAGTTGTTTTACGAAAATTAAGTTTCAGTTGTGCTTTGATTTCATTAAATAAATTTTTGGGAAACAAAGAGATACATTTTAATTCAAGTGCGTTTGACTTATGGCCGGTTTCACAGTCCAGGCTTAAGCCAGAGCTTAGTTAAGCCACGAGTGTGGCTTAAGCCCGGAACTTAAGCCTACTCGGTTTCACAGTACTGAGTAAGCTGAGGCTTAGTTAAGCCGCGGGTGAAAATTTTTAAGTTGTCAGCACTGCGGTAATTGTGAATTTTCTGAAAGGAAAATTGCCATTGTGGATTAAAAACTAAGCGAAAAGAAGAAGAACTTTTTATTTACCACTTTGTTGTGGTTTTTATCTGGAAGGATATCAAATCCAAAATCATTGTTGCAGAATGTTTCGACAACGTAAACCATCAAAGCCGAATGTTTCTACAGCCGGAACCGAGAATAAAAATCAATTTCTCGAAATGTTGCGCGCGCCTTTTTATAATTTTTTCACGGGTCACACCTTGCGATATTATATTATACATTTCTTGCTCTCTTATATCCTCTGCATCAGATAAATAACTCATTTTGGTCCTAAACTGTTTGGTTTCTTCTTAAAAAGTCAAGTGGAGTGCTGACACTAGCTACCAGACAGTACTCAAAACTGCTAATTAGATAACTAATTTTCGCTTGGAAAATTTTAATTTAGTTTTAAAATAAAACTTTTGAAATATGCACGTTCATTTAATAACAAAAATTATAATATTTAGGAAAAATATATATTTAGAAATAATTTCTTATGTGTTTCACAGCAAAATCTGAGGCTTAAGCCTTCGAGATGGCGGGCTTAAGTTAAGCTTGCCTTAAGCCAGTGATTTCATTTAAGCCTTGACTGTGAAACTGAAATATTTATTAAGCCTTGGCTTAAGCCATCGCTGTGGCTTAAGCCTTGACTGTGAAACCGGCCATTAATGAATCCTTCGCCAGCTTTGCGGAGTGTAACTGGGAGGTGTTAAGCAGCAAGGAGGAGTCGTGTTGTAAGTTGCCCCTAATACGCAACAGATTTTAGGATAGTTTAAAAAGAAAAAAGAAAGAGTTGGGAAGCTGTAAAATGCTTCTACGACAAGATATTGAAATTATAAGAGAAATTATGAATAAAAAAAATATTCAAAAATAAAACTTCAAAAAACTATAACGTAGGTAATATACCGTTGTCAAAAAACAAGTAACAAGTATAAAAAATTATACTATGAAAAATTGTAATCTATATTAATCTGTAGATACCAATTCTCTCTCTCTCTCTCTCTCGCTCTCTCTCTCTCTCTCTCTCTCTCTCTCTCTCTCTCTCTCTCTCTCTCTCTCTAACAAGACATCAATTATTCCAATTAACTGATTTGCTAATTGGTATCCACCAATTGCCTTAACTCATTACTATACCTATGCATACAAAGATCTATTAATATTTTTTATACCAATTACCAGGCAGTTATTTAAGATATTAAATTATTATTGTAATTGCTGCAATGGAAAGTATTTTGCGAAGCAATGAAGGACTTATGTGGCTGAAGTTTCTATAATGGTCAATACCAGATTATTATGAAATCTTGTACAACAGTACTTTAGAGAGATTGATATAAAGAAATTATTATGCAAACGGTGTCATTTAGAGTCCACAAATTATACTTCGTATCATTTTGTTTTTTTATTTATGATTTTTATAACAGGCTAAATACATACATATATGTTCATAAAATACACAGAACTTTCGATTAAATTTTTCAGTAAATATCAAAGAACGTAATTTTAGCGTAATTGAGTGAAATATCGTATTATGAACAGTTTTTTTACCATAAAATTTCATTGAAAGGAAAAATGGAAAAAATAATTTCACAAAAAAAAATTCTTGTTCCCTCCCACTAAAATGACTCGTGCTCTAGTTTCTCTGATTGATTTTAAATTATATGACATTAATTTTTATTTCGATTTTGAGTTTCTTTTTTCTCATATTTCTCTTATTTCGTTATAAATATAGTTATGCGATTTTTTGTTGACACTATTAAATACTCGTATTGTTCCTACTGGAATATAAAATTATTTTGAGAAATTATGTTATAGTTACGTTTAAAAATGTTAAAGATAATGAAAAAGTTGAAAATGAAATACAGGAAAAGCTTATTTAATTTCTAATAAAATAACAAGAAATTCTTAGCAAAATTCATTAGAAAATATCTATATACAGAGTGTTCGGCAAATAAGTAAGTATGGATTCCTTTTGGAGTGTCCTGACCACATCTCCTCAATATCCCGCTTAAATTTACGAGCTTTTTAAAAGAAGGACACGTACTTAGTTACTTAAATGCTCAGAAGTTCTTTTAAGGATATCTATTAACAGTCCTTTAAAAAAAAAAAAAATTACGTAGCCCCCCTTTCAAAAGTTATTCATATTTTTGCGGCCAACCATTCCCTTTAACTCGTACACGAATTTGTCTATTTCTTTACTATTTTCGACACTCTCGTAGACCCACTTTTCAACATCACAGCAAGCTGAAATTTGGTACACAGGTTCATGTCGCGTGACAATTGAATCTGTCAAAATTTGAACCGGAAATTTCCATGGAAAACACGGAAAATCGGGAAAAATCATTTGAAAATTTGGTACAAATTTGATTAGTGATAAATCCGTTTCAGGAAAAATGCAGAGTTTTCCGATTTTTCCGAAAAATTTTCCGGAATTTTCCGACTTTTCCGGAAAATTTTCCGGTAAAAAAGTTGTCTAAATTATGCAGTATCAAGTTTGCTATCAACTGGCATCATTACTTTGTCTCCGACAATGGTGAAAATCTTGCAGAAAAAATCGAGAAAAATTCATGTAAAACGCTTTTCCGGAGTTTTTCCGACCAAGGAAGCGTTTGAGCGTTGTGCAACCTAAGACAAAGTTGTAGAGCGAAATGAGTTGCATAAAGTTGCTTTTGTGGAAAACTCCATGGAAAACCCGGGAAAATCATCGGAAAAATTTTCATCTATATGATTAGTGATAAATCTGTTTCAGGAAAAATGCAGAATTTTCCAATTTAAGTAGTTAACGTGAAAAAGGCAGAAAATAAAATAAGTAAAGAACGAGTTTTCAAACAAAACTGAGGCCAAGTCGCATGAAAAAGTAGAAAATAAACTTTTCTTCACACACAGAGGTGGACTCAGATTTTATTCGCTGACAATCACCGATATATTTCAGTATGATCAATCAGTGGTAATAAGTGATCTGATTCATGAAGAGATAGAATATTCAAGAGAAATGTCAGAGGTGGACTCAGATGTTTTGATTGGGACATTTCTCTAGAATATTCTTTCTCTTCATGAATCAGATCACTTATTACCTCTGATAATCTTACTGAAATATATCGGTGATTGTCAGCGAATAAAATCTGAGTCCACCTCTGTGTGTGAAGAAAAGTGTATTTTCTACTTTTTCATGCGACTTGGCCTCAGTTTTGTTTGAAAACTCGTTTTTTACTTATTTTATTTTGTTTTATTGCGAAAAGTGCCTTCAAGTTTATGCTTTTGTTTGCGATATTTCACAATAAGTGTTCTACGAGGTGTTGTATTGTAAGATGCATATTTTTGCACTAAAATTAAACTTTTTCATTTTTTCATATAACATAATAATGTTAATAACTGTATCTGATTGTCCTACCTTTGCCCAGTGCAGGATGCTTATACTCTTGCATCTGTGTTCTTTTGTGCGGATGAACTGAAAAGCTTTCCTCACATTGACCTGATACGTTTCAATAAGAGGACAGGAAGGTTTCGGTGATCCGTTTTTTATTTTAAGCGGGTTAACACATAGCCTTAGCCTCCGTGAATTAAAAAAATATATATAATCAAGAATTCGCTTTTAAGACATTCAATTTTTTGTTACATACAAATTTATCTTTCTAGATTATATTTTTAAACATTTCCTTGTTCGATAATTCATTCTCGATGTTATAAATAAATAAATAAAAGCCTGGAAATCCACATTGCTCTTATTTTTAACAATTATAGGCCAAGCTCCTATGAAAAAAACGAGCGAATTACACACTCACGCATTACACCAATGTCTTTGAATTAATATCAGTGTATATCACCCACGTAATTTTTCCATCGTATTTCTTTTTATTCTACGTCACCTCTGTAGTTGTAATTTATTTTTTTTATTGAACTTGTCAATTCGTTACGCTCATTATTGGAAATCGTATTTTTCTTAACCACCTAATTGCAGTCCCAGTCGACTTATGTAATGTTCGTTTAGAGATTTTTAGAATTGTTTCTATACGTAATAATCTGTGTGTTTATTTGTATTACATGTTAGCAGCGATAGCTAAATGCCAACAATAAATTGCTGCAATTATGTAAGTTATGTAAAATTCAGCAAAACGCATATTAGCATCACAGCGATAATAATCTTTATACCAGGAAGAGAATTTCACAATAATATTTCAAAAAACAATAGTGAGGCAGCTCATGCGTAAACACAGATCTGCTCAGGTCATATTTATTTGATAACTAGTTAAAAGGAAATTAATGTTAGTGAAAACACTTACAGCATTAATTTTGAAAAATTATCACTGTTTGAATCTGCTCTATCTATTCTAGTAACTCGCACTGACGACATTTCGTTTTTAACAACTTAAACAATCTCAGCTAGTGAGAAAATTATTATTATTAAAGATTAATTTCTGTTGTCAAGGTGATTCATAAAATCTTTATAGTGCCATATATTAAAATATTTATTTATTTTTTTCTAATCTGATTACAAGAAATTTTTGCAAACATAAGTATTACTGAGTCCAGATTTAGTCAAAAGTTATTTAAAATAGTGAACTATGTTACAAAGTTTAAGTGGAAAAATTCTAAAATAATATTTTTAAATCTCTCTCTAGATAAATTATGATCATATAATGAATCAAATATGTGAAATTAGCAATAGCATGTCTGATAGGCTCACGATATCCAAATATTTTTTTGACATAAATAGAAGGAAATTAAAAATAGCAATTCTGAACATGAAATCCTACAACTAAGTACATCATGGACCAACATTATTGAACTCATGATTCTTCTAGATTGTAAGGAATGCAATCCCAACGAAAGAAAACATGATTTGTAGTCAAACATAAGATCCAAATTTAGTGTAGATACAACAAAACGGGTAAATTTACATAAGGTTACAATGGATCCATATTGTAAAACGGACCGTACTGATAAAAAATACAAAGATTTTAATGTTAAGAAAGTCACTTGTCTGCCTCTTTAAAAATCCTAGCATTGAAAAGCTTTAGATGTAACATGCTCTTTGAAAGATATTTTCTTATGGAATATTACACCTTCAAGTGCCTGTCAAAGTCAAAGTTTATTTGTTTTGAGACTAGTACACTCAGATTTTCTTAAGACTATGCATGGAAAAATATCAGATTAGCCGACTTACAGATTTGTCTGGCTATATTACAATACAGTTTGCTTGTTAAGAACATTAACTAATCAAAAGCGCCTTCACGCGTCTGTCTAAGACTACAAAAGGAAGAGTACACTTGCTCCCGGCGTACTAATAATTGTTGCCTCCTATGGCACTTAACCTACTTACAACTATATAACAAGAACAAGAGCCCAATAGAGCCCAATACATAGAAATTGAATGTATATGAACATATTAAGTGTGTGTTACATCACAGTTAGAATAATACAAGGCAATAATATTTATGTTATCCAAGTCTAACTCAGCCTACAGTGTTAGCTGTACCTTCAATGCTTAATTACATACATGTATGTTTCTTTATTTATGTTATTTCTACTACATATATTAAATTTAAATAAATTCAGTCGGAGCTGATTTCTTTTTGTTGATTAAATCCTCTTCGGTGTGTGTACACATACATATATAAATGAAATCGGGAAAGCCTTCCCTCTTTAATTTGCAATAGATGCCCTTTCGTAAAAGGGAATTTTCAGGCTATTTCCCGGCCCACTTTGGAAGAAAGGTTGAGAGTTATTGTGGAGTATATTAATTGGGGATAGGTAATAGTTGTCTAGAATGGAGTCGTTTCGGTTTTCTTCTATAATTTGCCTGATTAAGGGGTTGCGATGATCCATGAGTCCTTTTAGCATTTTTTGTGAGTGGGTTAATGAATACTTTAAAACAGGAGGGATTTCAGCTTCCTTATATAAGAAGGCGTTGGGGTACCACTTACCACTCCTGAACTTACCGATGCAGTGTCGAATAATTTTTCTTTCGAAGGACTCAAGTTTCTCGGCCATAGAAGTTGTGATCGAGAACCAATTTGTGAATCCGTAGGTAAGTATAGATCGTATTAGAGTCTTGTATATCATAAGTTTAGTTGAGTGAGACAGGTGTCTAGAATTGAGAAGAGGTCTAAGGATCGTTTCCCAATGGTCGACAATAACGAAATTGACCTAAAGTCTTGGATACATTTAGAATTTTTTGTTTTAGCAATGGGAATTAGCTTCGCTTTTTTCCACTTAAAAGGGAAGTAACCATTGTTTGTACAGTGGTTGAACAGGGTTGCTAATTTAAAGTCTATGCACTTTGGACACTTCCGTAGAATATAGTTGGAAATGTCATGTCAAGTCATGGCCGAATGATTTCTTATTATTCAGAGAGGGCCTGAAGGAGACAACTTGGGCTTCAGTGGTAAATACCGACAAATCGTTGTGCTTTTAAGCAGGATTATCTGCAGAAAAGCGTGTTACTGCTTGGTGGGGATTGTTGTTGTTGTGAAATTCGTTTAGTCTTCTTTCAACCAGACCCGGAAGGGGCCCATCGCGTTGTGGAGTTGTCTCAGAATAGAGTGCGGAGTAAAGCTCTGGAAGGCACTTAGTTTATCATTTGTTGATGATAGTTCCTGATCTTTGAACAGCAGTGTGTTGTTCACAATGTCTGTTCTGAAGAGCTTTCTACCCGTTATACGATCTATTTCTTTGAACGGTTGTGGAGATGGACTAATGTTTCTTAGTCTATCATGAAAGGCATTGTTAATATCTAACCTGACCCTATCTTTGATTATTTTGCTTAGACATTTGATTCTGGCGTTCAATTCGGTATATTCGTTGTTGATTCTGTTGAGATGCCTGTGGAATATTCTTTTTAATCTTCCTAGCCACGTTTTCCTTGTTTTAATAAGTTGTGATGTGTTCCTAGAGACATTTTGGTATTAGTGCTGTTTTATATTTCTTTTACTGGAGTGTTTTTCTGCGCAGACATTGATATCATCTGGAATTGTCTCCACGGCGGAGTCAATTTCAGCATTTAAGATGTTATTTCTTTCTGGGATTATTGGCGATTTTAGTTTGCAATGAAGCTCAAATCTGAAGGCCGACCAGTCAGTCTCAGAGTAGCAGACATATGCTCGTGGTGCCAGGGGAAAAGGGGCGAAGTCATCCTAACGTTTGCCACTAATCCAAAATGGTCAGATGGAGAGGGAACGGTGTAGCAGGTGAAGCTGCTTCCAGTGGCACCTTGATCAAGGAACGGGGTCGACACCAGGGAAAGATCTAGTATTGAGGCAGATCTAGGGAACGTTGGACCACTACGACCAGCTACGTCGAGATTCAGGAAGGGTCCGTTTCCAGTTAGCTGGCTCCTTGCCAATTAGCTAAAAGATTACCATTTCTTATTTATTGTATCACCGCAGTTCCTGTGTCTCGCATTCAGATCTCCACCTATAATTATGAAGACAAAACTATTGGAAAGATTGCATAAGTTGTCTAATTCGTTTACTAGAAGATGGCCAGCGTGTGAGGGGATGTAAATACATCCAGCGAGGAATTTCCTTGTTTGACCTTGGTTGTCTATAAAGGGGACTGAGATAAGACAGACGGAGCATATACTACTGTTGAAAGTTACTTTTTCAAATTTTACTTTGTCACTGAGGATCGTTGCTGTGCCTCTTCCTTGGTCATATCTTATAGTGTTATAGCCTTTCAGAGATAAAGGATGCTTGTTATTTAACCTAGTTGATAAGAGGCTTAGCCTCTTCTAGAATATTCAAAATGGTAAGCCTCCTCTCGTGTCACATCAGGGAGTTTATGTTGATAGCGAAAATTTTTAAAGCAGACATTACCCTACTATTGAGGCAGCGAAGTGGAGATAAGCAAAGGCTTTTTCATCCTGTGATTTCATGGCTTTATATTTAGGCCAGAAATCTCTGATTTTTTTTATTAGTTCATGAAAAGGAATTTTAATTAGATTGTTAGATTCGTTTAGAAAATCAGTTAATGTATTAGAGTCTGATACCTTAGGGTGTAGGTTTGAATTACTTTTGCTTGATGTAGTTCGCTATTGCTTTGTTTACAAAGTTGCTTCTTTCAGCAGTCTTTTCTTTGATTTGATTTTTTAAGCTCTCTTTTTTTATTCTAATCTCTTCTCTTTATCAGAAGAGATGTAGTGTGAAGAGTCATGATTTTCTCCACATAGGACACATCTGGGTTCGTATGCACAATAATCACCTGGGGGACCAAATCTCGACAACGAAAACATCTGAGAATTTTCTAAGATCGTTTCTTGTCCCAATAAATTGTAGTGAGGAGAATGATCCTAATCTGAACTATTTTCTTCAAGTCCTCCTCCAAATCCATTTGCACCGAGAATGTGTTCAAGGGGATATTAGTTTTTTTCGAGTAAGGAGTTGAAAATCTAGAAATATTCGTGATTTTCACGTCAGGCGCTTGGGGTTAAAAATTTAGGTGTAAATATTATAAACAAATAATATACATATAGGTCCATAAAAAGTTTGAATAAATTGTATACTTCCTCAGTTTATAAAATTTAATAATAACGTTTATTAATATAATACAGCTGGATATAAAACTTTATATGAATTTTATATATAATTCAATCAACCTCTCGTATAAAATGTATTTATAACTATCTTAAATAAAATAAATAAATAAGAGATATACTTTTTTATATCTCTGTTATATTAAGTTTATCTCATTTCATAAATAAACCTTTATACTGATCGTATACTATTCTATACAAATGCAGTATACACCATACACCCTTTAGACCTTATTGGTGAATTCGATCGATCGAATTGATTCGAATTCAAACTGGGAATTGTAGCTTTTTGTATGTATCTTGGGATGCTTGGTACTCTATTAGACACAAAGTTATGATTACCCATTTGCATTCTGTCAAACGTATTGAAACATGAGGCCTCACTGCTCACATAAAAATTAAAACATTTTTAAAGAAAGACAAATGTTAAGTATATGAAACAATCTAAATATTTATTTAAAAAAAATATCAAAATTTTAATCAACAAACTGTACTATAATATATTATATTGCCCATACACCAACAGTCCTCAGCCATAGTCTTATCCAAGAACGTCCATTCCTATACCTATTTGCCATCGTCGCACGAAGCAAAACTACATACTGCGTAAGTGTGCCGGCCAGTGACAAATTTTCCTTTATGTGTAACTCGTGTAACTCGCTTGATTCTTCTATTCGTATGACATATTTCCAAGTATTTCTATTGATAATATTACTGAAGGAATTGAGTTTACACGAAAATAGTATGAGGCACTCAAATATCTAGTTAATGTATTAGTTTTATACTGAACGTAATTGATGCTTACATTTAAATGGATACAGTTTATCCTTCAATCGTTTACATTATGCTTTTGTACTAAATTCGGATAAGAAATGAGACTTTTTTGGTATTAGAGATGCCGATATCCGTATATTTATTAGTTTTTACATGAAAATTTGTATTCGTGGAACTAATAAGATCGAAAGTATAAAAAATATGCATCGTTTATACCAATTTTTTTAACCGTTAAAATTTCTTCAGTAGGGGTATTCCTGTCCTTGGGAGTAAAGGAAAAGGCATCTATTGCCGAGTCTCTAAATAAGGCGACCATCTCCCTGTGTAGGCCCACATTGTTTACAAAAAGTTTTCTTTTTGGGTATTCAAGGTTAACAAACCTCATTTTTAAATCAAGTACATTGAATCTTATTTCTGTTCTATTAATAATTTCAGTTAATAATTTTGTGTTAACACCCAAACACAAAAATAGGAGGGCAAAATTTAATTTTTTTTCTTGTACCTGTTTATTACATATCTCGGAAATCTGTTGAATTTCGTCCTCTACATCTATTGTGATAAACCTTTAAAGGTTTATCACAATACATAAGTCGTCTGGCTCTGCTAGTATTGCAAATTTATTCTGTTTTGAGGTTTTGTTTTCCTCTGTTACTCCACTCTTAGACAAGTCATCTGTTCTATGTCTTTTCCTTATTCCTTTAACCATGGTAAATCCATCTGCAGCTTGCTTGAGATCGTCCTTAGCAAAGCTATCAATATTAACTGTGTTGGAACTGTATGTACCTTTAGATTTGGAGTCACCACCTCCGGAGTCAGCATTGTTAGCTTGCTTCGTTTTGGTTATTTTTCCGTTACCCGTATTTACTTGTTGGAATATTGTCGGCTCCTTTAAGTGCTCGTTCAAATTATTACTATTAGTAAGCGATTTGGTTCCAAGCATGTTCGCCTGCTGCCGCTGAGATAGCTGTTCAATTGATTGCGCGTTAATGTTAGTGGTGTCATCCGCCATTTTGGACATTTTCAAAGTTTTTCACAAAGTCAATGTTTAATTTTTCGATTTCTTCCTGTGAGAAGTATTGGGATGGTAATTTTAGTGCCATACCTAGCCTACTGCTAGATTCGCTCATTATGAGTCTATTCAACAATTAAATTTCTGGTTAGTTAATCGCTTACTGATTGGAGTGACGCCACACCTCGCATCCGGTTAGCCAGTGAATATATATCACTAATTTTCAATCAGCGCTTTATTATAATTTATTGCTCGGTTCAACTGATAATTTATTAGTAAAAAAATGTATAAAACGATTTTGACTTTTTATTAAGTATAAATTATAATTTTCAATTGCACTTGTCTGTCTACACAACCTTCTTACATGACAATTCAATCGAGAATCTTTCAAGTGTCTGTCAAGAATATCATTTCTGACAGTACCTATACAAAAGGATATGGGATGTGCCAAATGGTAAAAAGACATTGCTTTACATTTTGCATTTTACCATACACCAAGATTCTAAACTGGTCAAATTCTGTTGAAACTCCATGCAATTACTAAAGGTATTTATAGTCATATAAAAAGCTTTAAATACATCTGCAAAAAGAAGGCAGTTAGCAAATGAGAAATAGGAGATAATATCATTGATGAAAATAATGAACAGAATAGGACCCAAATGACTCCCTGCGGTACGCCAGACCACACATGAATGGACTAAGACCAACAGTTACCAATTTTCACCAACTGTATATGGCCAACTAAATCCGTATATTGACTGAATAGTACTGATCACCTTATTGGAAAAAGTTATTAAATTAGTACTTGTAGATTTCCCCCTTAACAAAATCATGTTATTTTACAGTGCAGTAAAATTATTGAACCAACTACAACTTAGGAATGGATCGAGTTTTGATATACGGCGATAATTGTCTATCATATGCTTAGAGCAACTTTTGAAAATAGGTGTAATAAAAGAAATTTTCCATTGTTCGATAAAGTATCCAGAAGACAGATGAATTGAAGAGAACAGTTAAAGCAACAAAGAGTGAGGAAGCACACATTTTCAGAAGTCCGATAGTTATCAAATCAATGGGAATAATTAATTTCTAAAGTTGAAAGGCTTCTCCCTCAACAATATCGCACCCAAATCCACAATTGATGGTAGATGAATTAGTCTGATGAGGGCATATTAGAATAAAATTACATATTAATTACGAGGCATGTCCAGAAAGTAAGAGTACTCAATTTTTCTATTTGATAAAAAAAAAATTACATGATATTGAAGGTATATGTGTTACTTATTTTTCCACTTAGTCGCCTTCCCGCTCTATGCAGGTGTTAAGCCGTGGCAAAAGTTTTTTGATGCTCTCCTCATAGAACTCTCCCGCCATTTATTTCGTCCAATTCAAGACCTCTTGTTTCACCCCCTCATCGATTAAAAAAAAATTCCACCCATGTAAAAGGTGAAATGGTGAAATTCTAAAGGCGTCAAGTCAAGGCTGAACTACAATAGACGTATACGTAAGTACATTTACATATAAAGCGAGCGCGCCCTTTAATTTAACAGGCGTACACAAACAAACTTTAACTCGTGTGAGGGGAGCTTTCGTTAAGTTTAAAAGTCAAATTGCAGTCAGTAATGGTGCGGTAAGAATCACTGAGTACGTTTAGACCGCAGCTATTTAGGACTAGTTTTACGTAAGTCGACTTACGTAGGAATAATCTACCTACTTCTTCACGAGAAAATGAGAAATAATATTTTAATTTTGTGCATGCGGTGTGCACAAGAGAATATAGCATAAGAAACTAATTAAATTTTCCATTATGGACGGAGTACTTTCTTCAATAAGTCAAAAGTCTATAAGACAATTTGTCCCTCCCTTTTACCAGTCGCACTTTTTTCCTTAATTCTATTCATTTTCATTAAAGCAAAATAACAATTCTCTCTATGGAATATAACGCATTCAAGTTTGGAAACAATTCCTTATCTGAGGTTTATGTCTACGTTTAATACTAATTTTGTAGGTCAATACCGCATCAAATACCGGATTAAAGTAGGACTAGTTTTTACACCACTTCATATTAGTTTTACGTAAGTCGACTTACGTAAAACTAGTTCTAAGTGGCACGGTCTGAACTTATTCCGTAAGAACGCGATGTGTCAAACAATTAAATTATTACTAAATGATTAAAAGTGCAATGTAAAAAGTAAAATGAAAATAAAAATGGTACTGCGAATTAATAGAAAGCACAAATCTTCAATCAAATCAACTTCCATTTATTAATCACTCTTACCACTTTTTAAAATTTAACACATAAATTACATCAACTTCCATTTGTTAATTTTTTCACTTTTATCACTTTTTAAAATTGAAAACATTGAATATCGAGATAATACCTCTTACGGAATGTGATATATATTTAGGCTAAAAATATCAATTTTTCATAAGTAAACCTCAGTCTCGTTCAATTTCGTAAAGTTATATACGTCTATTGTAGTTCAGCCTTCAAACTGGCTCAAACTGTTCCAACCAAACGAATTCAAATGCGCCTTAGTGTCGTAGACCACGTGCGGGCGGGCGTTGTCGTTAAAAAAAACACGCTTCCTACGTCAACATCCCCTCCGTTTGAATTGCTCTCTTGAGCTTTTGTTGGGTCTCACAGTAGTGTGCTGTATTAATCGTATCCCCCTGGGGTAAAAATTCGATCAAAATGATCGCTTTTTGATCCCAAAACACGGATGCTATGATTTTTTTGCCCAAAATTGAAGTTCTGAATTTTTTAGCAGATGAAGAATCAGTGTGCCGCCACTGTGATGACTGTCTTTTTGTCTCAGGCGAGTAGTAAGCATTGAATAAATAACTAATAAGGAAACGGCATATCGGGTGAAAACCTAAGCCACTCGGTGAAATGGATTAGTGCGCTCTGCTTGTATTCGTTTCGTCATGGCAGTAGTGAAACCGTGAAATTTTAAAGAGGGACATTTTTTTTAATCCAAATTGCTATGTAAAATAAACAAATTTTTGGCGCCCCCTTATCTTCAGATAATATTCCTTGGCGTTGCCTATGATAATTTAAGTGACTTGTTAAGCAGAATTATCAAATAAGTGACCAGCCCTCTTGTCATTTCTCCCCCCGCTCCATGGGTTTGACTGTCATTGAATTGCCTACTCACGTACACTGTATTCGCACGAAACCCCGCTTCCTTATTAGTTATTTATTCAATGGTAGTGAGCCACCCATATTTCATCACCAGCACTGACTTATAAAAATGGACTGAGCGATTTGCTATTTCATGTGGCACAAAAAATTTGTGTTTCTGTATATCATCGTTAGAGCACCCTTTAAAACGTTTACTACATAAAAATATGTAACTCAACCAATCAGATGAAATTTTACACCGTAAATCGAATTAAATTAAAAAAAAATTATTTTCTTGTGTCCAAATGATATTTTAATCGCTTATAAGCACTCTTATAAGAAATTAAACTAATTCCGACTTTAATTTTCAAAAGTTATTCTTAACTAAATCCTGCGTATGGGCAAAAGAGACGGCGCATGGTAAACACTATCTTTACCTTATTCTTTCTGCCGTGATTGCATCTGCAGCCAACATAAAACATCAAATGGCATAAATAAACGTTCAGTAAGCAATATTTTGTGTTGGTAGCTCCAACTCTGCCATAGGGCGAAAGAGAGAACTAGGCCATTCTTTCCTATAGGAAAATGGCAATACGCTCAGTCCATTGTTATAAGTCAGTGATCATCAGTCACAATGAAGCTCAGAAAATCCTCACCTTCCAATTCAAATCTCTCAAGGAACTCGCAAGCGTTAGCTACCAGATTCAATTTGTGTTGCTCGTACTTGGCGGAATTTCTTATTCACATATTTTACAAAAACGACACTAAGAGGCGAGTTTTGGTATGCAGAAATCTATGCAAAAATTCAAATTCGCGGCGTAGACGCAAAAAAATTATTTTTATCTGTATTACTCTCACTTCTTTATATGTGCCTTATGAGCTTTACTTTTAGCATTCTTTAGACGTAATAAACTTCGATTGTACCAAGGGGGGTGTGAAAATGTTTTTCTCTCCTTTGACGGCACAAAAGCGGTGATCTATTAAAATACCAATGAACCTATCATACAACTGACAAAGATCATTACAGACCAGTGAATATAGAATTAGAATATTCATGTATTATTGTAGATAGGTATGTACACGAGTCTATATTTATTTAATCCGAGTTGTTGAAGAAAATATTTTCGGAAATTACTACAGTGTAAGATCTAAATGGAGTTAATTATGTGTGATACCTACTTATGTAAAATTACATCGCAAATAATTAATTATTCTTACACTATCAATTTTGCTCTTCTGTATAATTCTTGATTATGAATTTCTCGTACGGGAAATAAATAGTTTGTTACATAATCTGCATTAAATAAAATAGCAACTAAAAGAAAAATTTTAATTGCGGTTAAAGGGTAAGAAGTGAAGTGTAGTACATAATATAATTATTTTTCCACATAATATTTTCATTCAACATCTTTAACAAACTGGTTTTTGTGTCCCAGAGTAACGTGAAGAGCTGAAACTGGACACACCAGCTTTTGCGTGTCCGTACATTGAAATCTGATTTTTTTTTTTTTTTTTTTTTTCATATTTTATTATGAATGTTGAATAATTTTTACTTTTTAGAATATTCTTAACATGTTGCCAAAATTTAATACTACATACATACATATGTACATATTAGATATATGTACTTATTGGCAGTAATACGAAAACTAAAACTTCAAGGTCGACAAGAATTCAATTAAAAGCTGCCAAATCATTCAAACAAATAAATGACCAAATCTTCCTACAATATTCGTATTCGAGATGTGTTTATGCTCATCTCGTTTTCAAAAATGTTTTATTTAATAAAACCATTAAGTTCTACTGTTCTTATTGACTTCATTACGTTAGCGCTGTTTTTTGATAATTAAAAACTTATTAGAAACTTATGCAAGTATTCATAGAAATTTTTGTGCTTGTTAGAAACGGTAGCGATAAAAGCGATAAGACAACAGAGCTATTCAGACTAAGTAAATTTATAATTAATCATTTAAAACGACATGATATTTTCGTAGTAACCTCCGAACTTAGTTAGCTAAGCTAAGCTTAGTTTTCAAAAATTCAAGAGATATCCTTTGAGAAATCTTATTTATTCACTGTTTTTTTGCCAATAGTCGGAAGTCACAGAGATTAATATGTCGACTGTAATAGAGTTGTGTATACAACCATGATAAGTTAGTCTTTAAAAGACAGCCATTATGACTCTTTGAAATCCATTACCATAGTGCTCGACAAAACTTCAAAATAAAGAAAAGAAACAAAATCATTCTCATATGGGTACTGGGGGACACCAAACTCATAGGGCCAGTGAAATTGTTGATACGAGTCTATAATAAAAAGAGGACCGGAACAATTTTATGACAATTCCAAATACCTTATAAAAATCTGTTCTGCGCTAGAACTACGTCAGAAAAAAAAATTCTTCATCAAACCATGTCTAACCATGAATAACGACTAACTTTGTAGAGTTACCACATTCAAACAACAAATAATGCACCTCCTATTTTCCAATAGCCAACTGAAATGTTGTACAGTAAAACGTGCTTTTATTTGGCCGCTGATAAAATGTGTAGAATTTCGATACCGAGCGAGAATAAATTATGGAAAATTAACTTTAGATCTTACAGATCGCAATAAATTCAATACTAAACACCTTAACATCCCTATCTAATCTTTATAGCCAAAAAGATGCGCCCATAGTCGTAGCAGAACAAGCTTTTTGAGAGCTTACTCAGTTTTATACCAACCCTTTGAATCCGCTCAATACGTCTTACATGAGGTTCCAATTACATGAAATTAAATTAAGCTAAGAAAAATGCCAGAACTTAAGTTAGAATTTAATGCTCTATGTCCCTACGAAGTCGGCGTAATACTAAACTGCTTGAATTCCGGAATTAAGACGGCACAAATATCGATAATGCATTTTTTCTTTTCTGAAATATTTCCATTAAAAATATTGCATTTCGTTTCTCCAATAGGGAAAATTTCACCCCAACCGATGAATATGGTCAAACATACGATATCATTATAACTTAAATCACTAAAGCCATCCAGTAACAAGATGATATCCGCTTCAAATTCTTGTGAGGGACCATAGTATTGAACGATATAATGTTTTTAGTTTAGTTACAGTTGCAACATTGAGAATAGATCCATGTGGAATTATATCAGATTAGTACCTACTCTGTTGCAACCACAATTTCCCCAGATCATTATCTTACATGCATAGTAAATTTCATGTGAAATAAAATAAGTAAAAAACGAGTTTTCAAACAACACTGAGGCCAAGTCGCATGAAAAAGTAGAAAACAAACTTTTCTTCACACACAGAGGTGGACTCAGATTTTTTGATTGGGACATTTCTCTTGAATATTCTTTCTCTTCATGAATCAAATCACTTATTACCTCTGATTGATCTTACTGAAATATATCGGTGATTGTCAGCGAATAAAATCTGAGTCCACCTCTGCGTGTAAATAAAAGTTTATTTTCTACTTTTTCATACGACTTGGCCTCAGTTTTGTTTGAAAACTCGTTTTTTACTTATTTTATTTTCTGCCTTTTTCACGTTAACTAAATTGGAAAATTCTGCATTTTTCCTGAAACAGATTTATCACTAATCATATCGACGAAAATTTTTCCGAAGATTTTCCCGCTTTTCCGGGTTTTCCATAGAGTTTTCCACAATAGCAACTTTATGCAACTCATTTCGCTCTACAACTTTGTCTTAGGTTGCAAAACGCTCAAACGCTTCCTTGGTCGGAAAAACTTTGGACAAGCGTTTTACATGAATTTTCCTCGATTTTTTCAGCAAGTTTTCACCATTGTCGGAGAGAAAGTAATGATGCCAGTTGATAGGAAACTTGATCCTTTATAATTTAGAAAACTTTTTTACCGGAAAATTTTCCGGAAAAGTCGGAAAATTCCGGAAAATTTGTCGGAAAAATCGGAAAACTCTGCATTTTTCCTGAAACGGATTTATCACTAATCAAATTTGTACCAAATTTTCAAATGATTTTTCCCGATTTTCCGGGTTTTTCATGGAAATTTCCGGTTCAAATTTTGACAGATTCAATTGTCACGCGACATGAACCTGTGTACCAAATTTCAGCTCGCTGTGGTGACGAAAAGTGGGTCTACGAGAGTGTGGAAAATAGTAAAGAAATATATACTTAAATAGACAAATTCGTGTACGAGTTAAAGGGAATGGCTGGCCTCAAAAAGAACGATATAAACCTACGCACCGACGTGAAACAATAAAAAAAAATTTAAAAGAAGCACAAAACTGCTACCCAACACATAATATATCACTTTTACAGCTTCAAACAAGCTGGGAGTATATACAAAAAAAATCTTCAGCTGCAGCTTCTGCTTAAATGAAATTAAAAAATTATTTAACTAAATTTAAGTGCACTCTCATATTTATTCTAACAAAACTTACTTGATAGCCTAGAATTAGTTGAAACAACATTCGCAAGAATTGTTTTATATAAACGAAAACCACAAAAAATGCTTACGCTACGTCTACAATATTTCAAACTATTAAAATATAAAAAAGAAGCAAAATGGGAAACAATCCGCATCCTTTAGATCTTCCTTGTCTAGATTTACCTCTGCTTATTATTTTAGTTGGCCGTTTTTCAAAAAATTTCTCATAAGTTCTTTGTTCAGCACAACAATCTAGAAACATATGACAGAGTTCCATTTCTTGGCCTGGTTTTAATTCCATTTTTATCAATTTATGGGCACACTATGAAGAGTCTAAACTCGAGTGAATTGTAAGATAAATTATCCTCCGAAGTGTTATTATATTAGTTTCGGTATTATCGATGATAACATCATCTTTATATTTTTGCTCTTTGGCTTCATCATCTGGATCTGAATCAGTTCCACTACCAGATGATCCACTTTCTGAATCGCTGGCAGCATTTCCTAGAAGTTCTTTGCTAAGGCCTTTATACTTGTCTTCATTAGTCTCATACATATCATCGAACTTGAAAGCATCTGAAAAAAGGAGATATTTCAGGAAAAAACCCAGATGAAAAAACAAGAGAAATACTTACTTAAACTATCATGAGGATCCGTTGCTTCATCGAGCATTATTAGATGAGCAAATTGCTCATCCTCTACTAATTCTAAAACATCGATAACAGACTGATGATCCTTGAAACCGTCTTTTCTTACTTGAAAAACTACTTCAATCATATATGCTTCCCAAGCGATTCTCTGGTAGGCTGCTAAAGTGTTGTTAGTAATCTCAGCTTGCAACATACGAATTCAAATTCAAAATTTATTTATTACAAGCCCCGGCATGAGCGCCCATTGGCGTAACTAGGTAGGGGCCAGGGTGGGCCCGGCCTCCCCCAGAATGCGGACTGGACCCCCCAGGAAATTATGAAAATTCCCAAAAAACATTCGTGAATTCGTACAATCTTAGACCGAATTAAATTGAATCTGTTCGGATCGAAATCGAAAAGATTTTAACGAGTTCTTTTCTTCAAGAAAACCTATTAAAATCTTTTTAGAATTTTTAAAAACTATTCTGAGATTGCTCTGATTCCACTTAAATTTGACAAAGCGTGATCCGTAGGAGAAATCATGCAGAACTAATTTGACAATTTTAATTAATAAACTTTTGAAAATTTCATAAAACTTTGTTTAATTTCCCGGAAAAAAGCTTTTTTAAGCTCTTTCGATTCTGATCCCAACGGATTCAGTAATAAGGCTGTTTATCTTTATAAGGAAGAAATATTTACTGCGGAATTAAAAAATTCAATAATATTCTTATTACTTTACATTATGAAATAAAACTATATTAGCATTCTAGACGCAGAGAAACATTAAATTTGTCTGGAACCTACTCGAGTCTCGAAAAGGAGAAGGGTTGAATTCACTGTAGGTAAAAGTAATTTAGTAGACTGTCCATCAGATACAAGACCATTCGAATATTGGAACATGCATATTTACAACCAAGTGATGGACATCATTATCACTAACTTCAAAAATTGGTTTGAAAATTTACCTTTGGCACATTCAGTTGACTCATTTGTAAAGTTGTACCTGAACAAATAGTTCTCTTCAATCGACAGAACAATTTATTCTCTCCAGTAGTTCTAGAACAAAGTACACAAACAAACACAGCTTATGTTTCTTGTGAGTTCTATAACTTATAGACTTGCTCTACTCTCCGTAACTTTAGAAACTTTATGGGTTTTTTAATCTATGCAATTTCATTGGGTCTAGTAAATGCTCAGAGCAATGCATAAAAAATGTCGGTCAAAATCTGGGAATACTCAAGAGCTGGTATACTTGGCAAACAAAATGTTTGTTAAAACCTATGTACGAAAGATGGGGGGACCTGGCCCACCCCAGAAAAAAGTCCTAGTTACGCCAATCAGAGCGCCACGCAAATAAGCGTTTGGTATAGCGAATAGAGTATTAAGACAAGGAATATTCAGATAAATACAGAGTTGAATATAACTAGAACTTAAACAGTATAACAATAGTTAATTGACAATAGTAAAGTGGAGGGTACGCTATTTATCTTAGTTAAGTTAGCATTTCAGTGTAGATGACTTATGTGCTAATACTAAAATTAAATCTACCAATTTATTTAATTAATTTTAATCTATGACACCAAGTGTATAGCATACTTATTTATTTATTTGGGATCACATTTGTGACAATCAAATGCATTACTCTACCTTTTGGGTTCACTGCCCACTTTCAAGTTTTTTCAGAGCGGTTTGAAACTAACACTATAGTGGGTGTGAGTTCAGACAATTTTGCAGGCGGGTATATACATACATAAGCACCACCGGTTCTTAATGTTAACAAATGAACAGTGCGTCATGAAGTTTCAATTCCAGCATTTTCACGTGTTGTTTGTTGCATTTTTCGAAACTTTCTTTGAATTTTCCTCATTTCTTCGATTCGATTTCATCTGAAGGATGTAAGTTCCCACGTTTCTTTTCTACCAATTTCATTTCTTTCTTAGATTTTCTACATCATTGCTGGAAAATGAAGTAAATGATTCGGATTCAGAGTCACTTGAGGATGGCGAACCACTGGATTTGGGGCTACTCATTTTACTTTCATTAAATTAAATCCAAAAGTTTTAACAATTTTTTTCCGCTTTTCAAATGTTTATGTATTTTGACAAATGACAATTGATTCTTGTAATAGAAAAACGTCATTGATTTTATGAATTTTTAACAAATCTATTACTATTGCTTTTTAGCACAATGGTGTGCACGTCACATAGTAGGGATAGCAACTGAACGGTTGGGTGAACTTCGATTCGAAATGTCGGGCAAAGTAAAATTTAACGCGGTCTCCAATTTTTTTTCATTAAAATCGCTGGGAGAAAACAAAGTGACAGATGTTAAAAATTTTATTACCGAAAAACTTCAAATTGATTATAAAGTTTAGATAAACGTTTTTACGTAATTTATCTGAAAATTGTTAAGAGAAATTAAATCCTCCAATAAATAAATAAATAACTAGTAACTACTCTTCGATATGTCTAATATTTGCGCTAAATCACACATACATATATTGATCGCGTATTCATTATAATTACACGTTGCACGTAGCTCTGGGGTCTTCGTGCTGGGGTAGAGATCAGGGTCGTTATCTATCGTTCATTGCAAAGTTTTTTCTACAGCTTCAAATGCAAATAGTAATTTGAAAATTTTAATAAGTTCATTGTGGTCAACTTATTTTCATAAAGTCATGCTTACACGAATATCATCATTATTCTCCAACATGCAACAAGTCGGAGTAAGACTATAGACCTAAACTTGAAACTCACAAATCTTCAGATTTTTTTAATTATGTTATGTAAAATTGATTTCAACCAGCTTATGTAAGACCTCCAAAGCTATAATTAACTAATTTTGCAACCAAAAAAGTCATTCAAATTCTTTCAGGAGAACAAATTCTACCTCGAACATTCCGTCAAGCTTGGCAATATTTATGAGCGAATCCTTTCAATATTTGTGATCCCTGTAGCTCTCTTAATTGACCAGCTCGTTTTATTATCAAATTGTAAACTTAGTAAATGTATATCTAATCTATCTCTCTTTATCTAACTATTTAAGTCTATATGTAAAATAAAAAAAAAATATATATATATATATATATATATACATCACTTGCCTAATAATTATTATACAGTTAGTTTTATTTTTTGTTTTATATTGCAGCAAAGAAAAATATTCTCAATTCAATATCAGGATGTTTCAAGTCTGGTGAACTAACCGGAATTATGGGTCCATCTGGTGCTGGTAAATCAACATTGCTTAATATATTAACTGGATTTATGTAAGATTAAATCTTAATTTTTAAAATCAATATAATTAACGAATATTCTCTTAATTTTTTAGTACAAATGGGGTGAAGGGAGAAGTCAGTTTCGGTGCAATTAAAAAAACTAGAAAAGTTTGCAGTTATATTTTACAAGAAGATCATTTCTTTCCATGGTTTACTGTAGAGGAATCAATGATTTTAGCTGCAACACTTAAAATATCAAATAAATCAATGACTATGAAACAAAAACAAGTGTTGGTAAGTTAATGTGTATGTGTGTGCTTTCTATTATTATTATTAATGTATTTATTTATTATTATTCGTTTTTTTTAGATTGAAAATATTCTCGATACACTTCATTTAAGTAATGCCAAGCAAACAAAATGTTCTAATCTATCTGGAGGTCAAAAGAAGCGTTTATCAATAGCACTTGAGTTAATCGACAATCCGCCAATACTTTTTCTAGATGAGCCAACAACGTAAGTGTTTCCCTTTAAACTTAATATTTAAGATTTGAACATTTTTCTATTGTTGATTGAAATCGACCAAAGTATTTTAAATTGTATACTATTTTTTTTTGTCGGCATCATTGGCTAAATTCATTTAAGCTGTGTTCTCTGGTGTCTACTGGATAGAGTAAAACAAGAAGAACACAAAAGATCTCATCGAAAGGAGTATGATTTTATTTACCAATAAATATTGATTTACCGTGAGAAAATTTAATTTTAACCAACTCTTTAGTGCTATACTTATTTATTTCTGTCTGTTTGCTTAATTTCTCTATATTTTCATGTTCTCTACCACTAGATGTATATTCTATACCAGTACGATAGCACCTGATCCAAGGAAAAACTCTGTAAAACCATTGTTGAGGTTTAGCCAAATTGAAATTACAAGCTGCTCGCTAAAAATAATAATTTGGGAGCTGCTACCAGGGTTTAACTCTAATGGTGCTGCTGATATAGCGCTTACTTTGAACTAAGAACAAACCTGAGAGCATCCACAAGGATTTAACTTCAATACGTATAGCGCTTACTCCAAACTCTAACGAGATTTATCTTACTTGCGTTACTCCTGCCTGTCACTTTCAGATTGATTCACTTATTGATTTTATACAAAACTCTAGCCTATTTATAATTCTAATGACCTTTTAACACTCAATTAAACTCCTCTGTCGAGGAGTCATAGATGTGTTATAGTGTTCATCACAGCCATACATTAACATAATGTCAAAACCACGCCAATTATCAAAATGTTCTCGGTTCCACATGGTACCACATTATGGGCAAAACTGGTACCGATGTGGAGACCGATACGGCCTCACCGGCTCGCAACAATTTGCGCACAGCTTGGTGGTGCAGAATTCGTCCACTTCTAGCACGGAGCAATGCACCTTAAGTGCCCGCAACAGCTTTTGGTTCGGCGTCCACACATACCCACGAATCGGTAAATTTGCTGCTATTTTTGTTGAGCCTATACACACCAGAGTTTTAGGCGTGTTTTGTGTTATTTCCTTAACCAAGCGATGCGTTGCTCGTTCGGTGCATATGTACTGCTTTAACCGTAAACGAACAATTTTTCGTTGACCGTAAACCGCTTGACGTCGGGAAAACCACTTGAGCCGCTCTTCTGTGTACGCCACATAATTTAATTGCATGCATCGTTGTTATTGCACTGGTGAATTACGTGAATTTCTTAAAAGTGCTCGAAAATCTGTACCGGTTATAATTCTAATTTTTCAATGCTTGACCCGAATAAATGCGATTTCTACGGTCGAAAACAACGATTCGGGTTACGATACGACACCATTTCGTTCTGGGCTGGGATGATTCACACCAAAGATTAAATAACTAAAAGATAGGACACAGAAGAGATTTCCGATTGTTTTCCATTTAAATTTACATGGCTAGAAAATGATCCCATAATTGTAAAGGTCATTTAAATCCCCCTTTCGATTTCTATTAGGATGTATATCGATGAAGTTTTACAAATCATTTGAATACATTCGCATGAAAACTATTCCGAAATACTCAGTTCGGTTTTTCCTTTTGTGTTCTACATTAATATAATCCACAGAAATGAGAAAATAAGTAACTGAATAAATACGTGGCCGCTTTTCGTTAAGAAATTTTATAATCAACAAACCATTAAAAAAAATAAAGGTGCAACAATTTACACAATTTCCACCCAGATTCTTATTTTTTTGAAATCAGCTTCATCTTTCACCAGTTTTTATAGAAAAGGAAAAATCTCATAACCGGTTATTCTAAGCCAATAACAAAGTTTGCAAATTAATTTCGTCATAAAAAAAATTAAAAAAATTAATAAAATCCTCTGATGTTAACAAAATCAACCAATCCTCCAGGAAAACTGGATTTATTTGTAAGACATATACATACATAATGTAGATACATTCGTACCTAGGTGTGGATATGCATTCAGGATTTTAATTAAAACCTAGAAAGAATGGAAAGTATTTGGAACTTTAGCTTTCTTATTAACAATAAACTGTAAACGAAAAGCAAAATAACTTTTAAATTATCTACATTGAAGAAAACAACATCAATATGTGTTTGAAGATAGTCCTGATTTGTCTTTCTAGGACAAAGCCAGACACTATTTATGACCATCATAAGAATTTTTTTTTTAATATACAGGGTGTTTCACTATCGGTCCGCATAACTCAAGGATTTGATAGCTAAGGCGGAGACATATAAAATCTTATATGGAGAAAGGGAGGGGGAGAGGAGATTTAAAAGCTCCGGAAGGTCACCTTTAATTTGAGCATGATCATGTACCTATCAAAATGAAACCGTTTTTGAGATATTCCCATTTCTATAATTCATAATTTACAGCTTTTATAGTAAGTTCATGTAGGTAGTTTATCCACAACCCTATAACTTTTCGCACAAGTAATTGAAAAAAATAAACTGCATTATTTATGAAATGATCCAATATTTAACTTGTTTATCCTTAAGCTTATGAGCTCATTGCTCTCTGGCGTATGGGCTGGACTTGGAAAAACCTCTGGCCAGTATGCCACGTGATGTAATGGTACCTGAGCTTCGTTATTGGGCGTCGCTTCTCTGTGAGCTTTCCTGTAAGGGAATCGTGAACTGAGGAAAGGGCCTTATCGAGCCTTCCCCGATCCGCTCTAAAAATTTTCACCATCAGCTCTGTCACTAATGAGGGAGCTGGGGCAGGTATTTACTTTCTTGTGCCTGATATTGAGATGGAGTACTCACTTGGAAGACACAACGCTGTTTTCCAGGCTGAAGTCTTCGTCATATTAATGGCAACGAAGTTAGCCCTTGATATGCAAATCAAGGGGAACGACATTGCTATCCTTTCGGATAGTCAGGCAGTCTTGATGGCTCTGAGTGGCCCTCGGATAACATCTAAGTTACTGGAGGATTGCAGGTCGTTTGTGGATAAGTTGTGTATCCACAACAAGGTGTCCCTTCTGCCTGGTGACATGGCATGGGGAATGTAAGGGCTGACTCTGATTTCCGTTCCTCGGACCGGAATCGCCGTAAGCCTTGCCATCTCGAGTATCGGGTCTCTCATCAAAGCGGATGTTCATAGGAAGCATCAGTAGACATCGGCGAACCTGAGTACTTGCAGGTGTTTAAAAGTGGATCCTGATTGGCCCAATGGGAATATCCGATTTTCTCATTGGACTTGGAAGGAAACAATGTGGAACTGTGGTTGGAATCATCACCGGCTACAGCTCACTTCACGCTCATCTAATAAGGATGGGAGTTGTTGACAGCCCTGAGTGTCTGTCCTGCCTGGAGGGAAACAACCGAACACTTTTTTCACCCGGAGCAGACTGGATACTCTAGGGTCTTTCCTCCTATCTGTAGACGAGCTGAAAAACCTTCCTAACCAAGACCTGACCGCTTTGGTCTCCCTGCTTGGGATGGGGACTCCTGCCTAAGAAAAAAAGCTTATGAGACATTATTCAAATTTGTCTTGCATTTTTGTTTCATACACACCGTTCACCTTATTTTGTAATGCAATAATTTTAATTTCTTACAGTTTTTAAAGAAAAATGAATTCTATAAATTTATTTTATAATAATTTTCTCCCAAACTATTCTAGAGGTTTGGACAGTGCCTCATCAGCAGATACCGTCAATTTACTGGAAACTCTAAGCAGAGACGGACGCACTATTGTGTGTACAATTCATCAGCCATCAGCAGCTATATTTCGTATATTTTCTCATATATACGTTCTGGACAAGGGGTATTGCGTATTTCAAGGAGCACCAATAAATACGATACCATTTTTGAATTCTATGGAAATACAATGTCCACAGTATCATAATCCGGCTGATTTCTGTACGTACCACACATATATACATAACATAAAATAAAATGTGAATATTTTCTTTTCTTTTACTTATAATTTACATCCGTAATTTTTTATTTTCAGTGCTTGAAGTAATAACAGGTGAACACGGAAACTATACAAAACAAATGATCGAAGCAGCTTCTGATAATCAGTGGCGTTACGACCAGGAAAGTTTGGATAATAAAATGTTGTCCTGCCACAATCATAGTAGACGAAAATCTTCCATCAGTAGCTGGTCATCTGATTCATCTAAACACATCTACCCTCCACCTGAATGGATACGACTTTGGTTATTAATAGGACGGTGCCACATCCAATTCTATAGGGATTGGGTAAGATATTTATATATATTTAGTGATAGTAGTAGTATCTAGTATAATTAAAATATTTTTCAAATCTTTACAGACTGTAACACATTTGAAACTAGTCTTGCATATATTTTGCTCGATACTAATAGGCTTATTATTCGGGAATTCAGGAACTAATGCCACCAAAGTTATCTCGAATTTCGGTTTATTTTTAGTTGCTATTGTCTACTTATGGTATACTACAATGATGCCAGGAGTCCTAAGATGTAAATAGTAACTAATTAGTTAATATTGCTAGTGTATAACATGATTTTTTTTTATGTTTTAGTTCCAATGGAAATTTCAATAATAAAGAAAGAAACCTTTAATAGTTGGTATAAATTAAGGACATACTACTTAGCCACGCTTATTACATCGACTCCTGTTCATGTAAGTACTATTTACTGGAGACTTGAATTCTCTTATTTAATATAAAGAAAAAATGATTTGACGTTGAAATTGAACAGGAATTCGGTTTTGTATATTAAGTAACTGACTGCTTCCTTTAACCTGTATCATCTAAACAAGAGAACCTGGAACCATGTTTAAGATGGCTATCTGTGGTAGCCATGCCATTGAGGTAGCATATTTAATATATCAACTCTTCGAACGGTGCGATATGATATACACCACTACAGTAATATCTAATCACTACAGTGATACTAACAGCAATTTTTAATGTACATGTATCACGTGAATGTGCCAAGAGAATTTATATTGGAAGACAAGCAAGCTAATGAAATCGCTCTTGGTCCAGCGATATAATTATATACTGTGGTGCCTCTAATATAATAGCTAAGATTAAGGGATTAAGCGAGGCGAGTGGCCTTTACACTGAAGCCATTCATTGGCTTATTGTGCACCACTATCTTTTTAGTTCATCCAACAATCCCACACTTCTAGTAAGAGCAGTATTTTTTTGGGTGAAATTTCTTCGAAGTCGGCATGCTTTAAGAAGTATGAGCCAAAAGCCCGGAATCTACAGTGTGTAATGGCCTCGCATTCGCTTAAGAGGTGTGATGTTTCCAGACATAAGGGGCTTTCGACAAGCACTGTCTCAGTGAGACAACTGAGACAAGACTTTGAGCAACCGTCTCAGTTGTCTCAGTTCAAACCAATCAGCTGATCCATCTCTGGTCCATTTAGTTTTCGATCCAGTTTTGAATGGTAACTAATAGACATGGATGCCCAGTACGTCTGCATTATTATTCCCAACAAATTTTTGAGTGTCCTGGCCCCCATTGAAGTGTTAGGTGGTTCTTTGTACCAAGGTTTGTTAATGCTTGAATACATTCCTACATTAACTCCGTTTTGACCTCAGGTGATGAGATGGCTCTCAATGCCGCTTAGATATATGTATAAATATATATTTTTCTGTTAGTTTAGGATCGGCTGAGGTTTTCGTATACACACCTAGTGATGGCATAAACTTCCGCCTGGAACATTGAGGTGCCGTGTTCCAAAACAATCCAACAACGAAAACCAAATAATAAATCACGATAGACTTCCTTCAAATAAAATGAATACTCAAATTACTTTAAAACATACAATGCTTTATTACGCGAGAACTGACCTATCTTAACACTTCAAGCATTCCAAACCGAACGAAAACTTGATACTATTATAGCTGAATACTGAACGGCACTCGCCAGACCAGTCATTGGTCTTTTATGTCTCAATATTCGGAAGTAACCTTTTACTCACAATGCGGATATGCGCCTTTGGCTGTTGGTAGAATCCTCCATATATTGTGCCATAAGAAAAGCGTAGTTTTCTAGGCTTTGAAAGATATAAGCTCTTGACTTTATACCGTATATTCCTGCTCCTACTCCTTTCTCGGTTTTAGAACCGTCAGTGTACTAGATTGGAGAGTCATTTTCAAGATTTATATCTATTTCCTCCCTATTTGGTATCTTTGTTTCGAGAGGCAGACAGAGGTTGTGTTTAATAACTATCCTGTTTTATATCATGTCCAGTATTGGATTTGCTTTTGTTCGTTCAGTTATAGTGCGTAGGCTTTTGGAGTCGCATTTACTATACCCATATATCCGGGCTCTGTACACCATTAGCCCAGCTACGTTGCTGACAGCTGGTAGATTCAATAGTGTTTCTAGAGCGCTCGTTGATGTTGTGCGCATAGCACTAGTTATACTTAGACAGGCTTGTTTAGCTTTAGCTTGTTTAGCTTCCTAATGGTGATCATGGATCTGACCACTGCTCTGTGTAGTCAAATCTTTATTTTTAGGTTGAGTCACCATGTTGAGGTAGTAATAGTAATAGTTACTCTGTGTTGGATCAGAGTAATGTACCGCGAAATGAAATAGCGCAAGGAAGCATTCGTTATAGATTCAAACTTAATGGAAGGATCCATTAGCAAGAATCGCCTGGTATCAGTTAAGAGCATTCCACAATTACATGTTTGTAGATGTGAGATGAGTTTAAGACTTGTTCTATCGCAGGGCAGCTATGACGACAGATATGTGAAATCCCAGACTACAGTAGTTTTGCTATAGAGAAGATATACAGACATGAGCATTATTATCACTGGATATTGCCATTGCTTTAGAAAAACTGCAGAACGCACAATTACTTCTGTATATGTAAAGAATATAAGACTCATGTTGTGTAAAGAAGCAACTCACTAGAGAATTATACTTGTTTCGTGAATTTGGAGTATCGTAGACAAACAGACAGAAGCACTAGTGAGATCTTAACTGTGGCTTAGTGAATAAGGATCTTTAGAACGACCACCCCCTTCTGATTATCTCAAATATATAAATATGTTTGGTACGGCAGCAGCATAAAAACAAATTCCTACTTGGAAATGAAATAACATCAGGAAACACTGTGATTTCTTTCAGATCATTTTTTCAACAGCATTTTCTACGATAACTTATCTACTAACAGATCAACCCTTTGAACTGGAACGTTATATGAAGTTTGCATTTATAAACATCATGATAACAATTGCTGCGGATGCATTTGGTGTTTTACTAGGAACCCTGGCGAATCCTGTGGTAAATTTTCTTGTTAAATGAAGATTTTTTTTCTTATTCCTATTTTACAATATTTTATTATTTCATTTATCTTTCAGAATGGAACATTTATTGGTGCCATCCTAACATGTTTTATGCTAATATTTTCTGGATTTCTGATTTTATTTGAACACATGCCCGGATACATGAAAGTAATTTCATATCTTTCTGCTCATCGATATGGTTTCGAGAGTTTGGTGCTAACAGTTTACGATAATGGAAGAGATGATATGCTTTGTCCACCGGAAACGGTATACTGTCATCTAAGGTAGCATTTAATTTTTTTTTTCAAATATAATAAAGTGTCATATTAAATCTTTGTCAATTACAGAAAGGCTGACTTTATTCTCAAAAGTATAGGTGTGAAGGGTGCTGACTATAACTTCAACGTTGGCATGCTGTTGTTACAAATTAGTTTATTAAAGGGATTAGCATACTTTACACTTCGCAGGGCATTACGTACTAGCAGCTAGGAGTATGTATAGGTACTTATTAAATTATTTCGGGCGGTAATCGAAAAGATTCTTAATGCCCACACGGTGGCGTAATTTAATTACAATAAGAAATTTCAATTTAAGCATAAATAGTGTGATACTTGGCCTAAGATAATTATATGAATATGTTGTATGTGGTAATGAATGTTGTAAATATAAATAAAACTCACGAATTTTGTAATTTTCGGCAGTTTTTTGGTTACCGCATAATATTGATTTTCGTGTATCTGTTGCCACCTCATTTAGAATCACTGCATTAATTTAACTGGGCTAAAAAACGCGACTCAGTCAAGGAGAATCTACTACTCTACGCTGAACAGATAATGGATGATATATATATAATCGATTCGACTGATAAACCTTTAACGGTAAGTCTTATTATTGTTGAAAATTGATCAATCGTATTTTTTGTTTATATTGATTTTAGGGTCAAAGATGATGAACTAAGTCAGATGAACCTTGGCAAACGTTAGCTTGTTGCATAGGAATTGTACAAAAGTCTCAAGATGTACTTATTAAATCCATCTCCATTCTACGCTCAACTCTCGCGCTAAGATCCTGTGTCTTCCTCGACTGGGGCGGGACCCGCAAAGTAAGTAAGTACAGACATCTGACAAGTGCAAGGTGTGCTTGGTAAAATATTTAATTCGACGAGAATATGGGCGCATTTCAGAATTTAATTGATGAGACAACAATTCACTGGATCTAACTAATATTTTAATGAATTCAAAATCCTTATCCACTTATGAAAGGGCTTTACTATGAAGTTTTTAACGTCCAGTTATCCTTTCGAGTTTCTCGAATAGTTTTTACTTCCGTAGTTTAAGGAAAAGTTCAAGTGCGACATACTTCAGTATCTGCGCGCCCTCCTCTTAGGTCCTCTAATGCTATATCCTTCCTGTCTTAGATTACACCATAAAAATAAAAATTCCAACCGATATAATTTGCTTTAATGTATTTATTCACTGTGTTTAAATTTTTCATTATTATTAGAATATATGAGCCAAGATCATCAATACATCAAGATGGATCATGCAATGGCCCTTAGAACGTAATAATTCTGTATATAGTGCTGTTGCAGTCTTAGTAAAAATGAGCAAAAAAGCCAGAATTGGTCTAAGACCAATTGTTATTATACTCTAGATGAATACCCATTTTCGAGGGAATTTTGGCCGCAACAACCTCCCTACACTGCCATCCGGAAAATCATGCGAATAAATTAAATTTAAGCGTATTCACTCTGAGCGTCGGATCCGCCGGGTATCTTTACGAAATCTATACACCAAGAGGTAGCAGAAAACATCCGCTCGAATTAAGTAACATTTCTAGTAGCACATTTCTACACCAGGCATGCCAGCGGACCAAAATTGAACGAGAAGCTCTCAGCACAACTTATCAAATCTCGGCACCTGTAATGGCACAGGGTGCACCAAAACTCAGAAACTATTTGGACTCAATTTTGTCGTTTTTATTTTCCTAATTCTTAGCAATTATTTTTTGGATTTTATACGCTACCACTACTGCTTCTCGCTACACTGCTACATTACTGCTGCTACTACTGTTCTGCTGCCGCCCTACAGCTGCTACAATTGCAACGCCACCGCTGCTACCACTACAGGTTCTGATACGCTACTACTGCTGCCATGCTACAGTTCCTACACGTTACTGCTGCTGCTACTGCTACCACTATACTACTGCTGGTCCGCTACCACGCTACAGTTGCTACTACTGCTGCTAGGCGCTACAGCTCTGCTACTGCCCTACCACTGCTACCATGCAACGCCACCGCTGCTACTACTGCTGCTATGCACTGATGCCACGCCACAGTTACTACTACTGCTGCTACGTCCGTTGCTACTACGTTACTGCTGCTGCCCTGCTTCTACGCTACTGCTTTACTGCGCTACTGCTGCTGCCCGACCACGCTACAGCTGCTACCGCTACTACTGCTGCCCTGCTACCGCTACTGCACTACTAAGCTAGTGCTGCTGCCCTGCTACGGTACTGCTGCAACCCTGCTACCGCTACTGCTGCTGGCCTATAGCAGCTAATACCCTACTGCTGCTGCTCCTGCTACCACTAGTACGCTACTACTACGCTACTGCTGTGCTCCTGCTACTACGCTACTGCTGCTGCTCCTGCTACCACTACTACGCTACTGCTGCTACCACTTCTACGCTACTGCTGCTGCCGCTAATATACGCTAAGGCTGCTGCCCTACTACAGCTACTACGCCGCTGCTGGCCAGCAACCAGTACTACGCTACTGCTGCTACCTTACTGCGCTACTGCTGCTGCCTTGCTACCGCTACTGCAGCGACAACGCTACTTCTGCTGCCTTGCTACCGCTACTGCAGCGACAACGCTACTTCTGCTGCCTTGCTACCGCTACTGCAGCGACAACGCTACTGCTGCTGCCCTGCTACGGCTACTGCATCTATTACGTTGCTGCTACTGTCCTGATAGCGCTACTCCCACTGCCCTACTACAGTACTACGCTAATACGCTGCTGCTGCACCACTACAGCTACTACGCTGCTGCTGGCCTGCTACTGCTGCTACCTTACTGCGCTACTGCTACTGCACTGCTACCGATACTGCCGCTGCCCTAATGAAGCTACTGCGCTACTGCTGCTACCTTACTGCGCTACTGCTTTGCTACTACTGCTGCCCTGTTATGGCTACTGCATATATTACGCTGCTCTGTTGCGCTACTAGCGCTACTGCACTACCACGCTTCTGCTGCTGCCCTACTACAGCTACTACGCTGCTGCTGCTGCTACCGCTACTGCAGCTAATACGCTACGGCTGCTTCTCTGCTAACGCTCTACTGCTGCTGCCCTGCTATCGCCACCACGCTACTTCTGCAGCCCTGCCACCGTTACTGCAGATATTACGCTACCCTACTGCAGTTACTACGCTGCTGCCCTGCTACCGCTATAGCAGTTACTACGCCGCCCCTGCTACGGCAGCTACTCCGCTGCTGCTACCGATACTGCCGCTGCCATACTGAAGCTGCTGGCCTGCTACCGCTACTGCGCTATTGCTGCTGGCTTGCTACCGTAAGTGGGCTACTGCTGCTGCCCTGCCACGGCTACTGCAGTTACTACGCTTTTGCCACTGCTGCTATTATGCTGCCGCCCTACCACGCTACTGCTGTTGCCCTACTGCAGTTACTACACTGCTGCTGCCGGCCTGCTACCGCTGCTGCAAGCGCTCTGTTACCGGTACTACTGCTGCCCTGCAACCACCACTGCGCTACTGCTGCTGGCCTAATATAGCTACTGCTGGTACTACGCTGCTGCCCTCTACCGCTATGCGCCTACTACGCTACTGCTCTGCTACGGCCACTACTGCTGCCCTGCTACTATACGTTTTTGCGGTACTACTGCTGCCCTGCGACCGCTATTGCTGCTACTACGCTTTTGCGGTACTGCTGCTGCCCTACTACCGCTACTGCACCTACTACGCTACTGCTGCTGCCCTGCTACCGCTACTGGACCTACTACGCTACTGCTGCTGGCCTGCCACCGCTATTGCTGCTACAACGCTTTTGCGGTACTGCTGCTGCTGCCATGCTACCGCTACTGCACCTACTACGCTACTGCTGCTGCCTGCTACCGCTACTGCTGCTGCTACTACGCTTTTGCGGTACTGCTGCTACTGCCCTGCTACCGCTACTGCACCTACTATGCTACTGCTGCTACCCTGCTACCGCTACTGGACCTACTACGCTACTGCTGCTGCCCTGCTACCACACTGTACTTACTACGCTACTGCTGCTGGCCTGCGACCGCTATTGCTGCCACTACGCTTTTGCGGTACTCCTGCTGCCCTGCTACCGGTACTGCACCTACTACGGTACTGCTGCTGCCCTGCTACCGCTACTGCACCTACTACGCTACTGCTGCTGCCCTGCTACCGCTATTGCTACTACTACGCTTTTGCAGTACTGCTGCTGCCCTGCTACCGCCACTCCTGCGCAACTGCTGCTGCCCTACTACCGCTACTGCACCTACTACGCTACTGCTACTGCCCTACCCACCGCCACTGCACCTACTACGCAACTGCAGCTGCCCTGCTACCACTACTGCTGCTGGCCTGCTACCGCTACTGGTCCTACTACGCTACTGCTGCTGACCTGCCACCACTATTGCTGCTACTACGTTTTTGCGGTACTGCTGCTGCTACCGCTACTGCGCTACTGCTACTACCCTGCTACCGCTACTGCACGTACTACGCTACTGCTGCTGCCCTACTACCGCTACTGCACCTAGTACGCTACTGCTGCTGCCCTACTACCGCTACTGCACCTACTACGCTACTGCTGCTGCCCTGCTACCACTACTGCTGCTGGCCTGCTACCGCTATTGCTGCTGGCCTGCGACCGCTATTGCTGCTACTACGCTTTTGCGGTACTGCTGCTGCCCTGCTAACGCTACTGCACCTACTGCGCTACTGCTGCTGGCCTGCACCGCTACCTACTGCGCTACTGCTGCTGCCCTGCTACCGCTACTGCATGTACTACGCTACTGCTGTTGTCCTACTACCGCTACTGCACCTACTACGCAACTGCTGCTGCCCTACTACCGCTACTGCACCTACTACGCTACTGCTGCTGCCCTGCTACCACTACTGCTGCTGGCCTGCTACCGATATTACTGCTGGCCTGCTACTACGCTTTTGCAGTACTGCTACTGCACTACTACCGCTACTGCACCTAGTATGCTACTGCTGCTGGCCTGCCACCGCTATTGCTGCTACCACGCTTTTGCGGTACTGCTGCTGCCCTGCTACCGCTATTGCTGCTACAACGCTTTTGCAGTACTGCTGCTGCCCTACTACCGCTACTGCACCTACTACGCTACTGCTACTGCCCTACCCACCGCTACTGCACCTACTACGCTACTGCTGCTGCCCTGCTACCGCTACTGTAGCTACTACGCTACTGCAGCTGGCCTGCCACCGCTATTGCTACTACTACGCTTTTTCAGTACTGCTGCTGCCCTGCTACCGCCACTCCTACGCTACTGCTACTGCCCTACCCACCGCTACTGCACCTACTACGCTACTGCTGCTGCCCTGCTAACGCTACTGCACCTACTGCGCTACTGCTGCTGGCCTGCACCGCTACCTACTGCGCTACTGCTGCTGCCCTGCTACCGCTACTGTAGCTACTACGCTACTGCAGCTGGCCTGCCACCGCTATTGCTACTACTACGCTTTTTCAGTACTGCTGCTGCCCTGCTACCGCCACTCCTACGCTACTGCTGCTGCCCTACTACCGCTACTGCAACTACTACGCTACTGCTACTGCCCTACCCACCGCTACTGCACCTACTACGCTACTGCTGCTGCCCTGCTACCGCTACTGTAGCTACTACGCTACTGCTGCTGGCCTGCCACCGCTATTGCTGCTATTACGCTGCCACAGCTATTGCTGCTACTACGCTTTTGCGGTACTGCTGCTGCTGCCCTGCTACCGCTACTGCACCTACCCTGCTACCGCTACTGCACGTACTACGCTACTGCTGCTGGCCTGCCACCGCTATTGCTGCTATTACGCTGCCACCGCTATTGCTGCTACTACGCTTTTGCGGTACTGCTGCTGCCCTGCTACCGCTATTGCTGGTACTACGGTTTTGCACTACTGCTGCTGCCCTACTACCGCTACTGCACCTACTGCGCTACTGCTGCTACCGCTGCTGTACCTACTACGCTACTGCTGCTGGCCTGCCACCGCTATTGCTGCTACTACGCTTTTGCGGTACTGCTGCTGCCCTACTACCGCTACTGCAACTACTACGCTACTGCTACTGCCCTACCCACCGCTACTGCACCTACTACGCTATTGCTGCTGCCCTGCTACCGCTACTGGACCTACTACGCTACTGCTGCTGGCCTGCCACCGCTATTGCTGCTACTACGCTTTTGCAGTACTGCTGCTGCCCTACTACCTCTACTGCACCACTACGCTACTGCTGCTGCCCTGCTATCGCTACTGCACCTACTACGCTACTGCAGCTGGCCTGCTACCGCTATTGCTGCTACTACGCTTTTGCAGTACTGCTGCTGCCCTGCTACCGCTACTGCATCTACTACGCTACTGCTGCTGCCCGGCTACCGCTACTGTACCTACTACGCTACTGCTGCTGGCCTGCCACCGCTATTGCTGCAATTACGCTGCCACCGCTATTGCTGCTACTACGCTTTTGCGGTACTGCTGCTGCCCTGCTACCGCTATTGCTGGTACTACGCTTTTGCAGTACTGCTGCTGCCCTACCCACCGCTACTGCACCTACTACGCTACTGCTGCTGCCCTGCTACCGCTACTGTAGCTACTACGCTACTGCTGCTGGCCTGCCACCGCTATTGCTACTACTACGCTTTTGCAGTACTGCTGCTGCCCTGCTACCGCTACTGCACCTACTACGCTACCTCTACTGCACTTACTACCGCTACTGCACCTACTACGCTACTGCTACTGCCCTACCCACCGCTACTGCACCAACGCTACTGCTGCTGCCCTGCTACCGCTACTGTAGCTACTACGCTACTGCTGCTGGCCTGCCACCGCTATTGCTGCTACTACGCTTTTGCGGTACTGCTGCTGCTGCCCTGCTACCGCTACTGCACCTACTGCGATACTGCTGCTACCCTGCTACCGCTACTGCACCTACTACGCTACATCTACTGCTCTTACTACCGCTACTGCACCTACTACGCTATTGCTACTGCGCTACCCACCGCTACTGCACCTACTACGCTACTGCTGCTGCCCTGCTACCGCTACTGTAGCTACTGCTCTGGCCTGCCACCGCTACTGCTGCTGCCCTGCTACCGCCACTCCTACGCTACTGCTGCCCTGCTACCGCTACTGCACCTACTACGCTACCTCTACTGCACTTACTACCTACTACGCTACTGCTACTGCCCTACCCAGCGCTACTGCACCTACTGCTGCTGCCCTGCTCCGCTACTGTACCTACTACGCTACTGTACCTACTACGCTACTGCACCTATGCTACTGCTGCTGCCCTGCTACCACTACTGCTGCTGGCCTACTACCGCTATTGCTGCTACTACGCTTTTGCGTTACTGCTGCTGCTGCCCTGCTACTGCTACTGCACCTACTGCGCTACTGCTACTACCCTGCTACCGCTACTGCACGTACTACGCTACTGCTGCTGCCCTACTACCGCTACTGCACCTAGTACGCTACTGCTGCTGCCCTACTACCGCTATTGCACCTACTACGCTACTGCTGCTGCCCTGCTACCACTACTGCTGTTGGCCTGCTACCGCTACTGCTGTTGCCCTACTACCGCTACTGCACCTACCGCTACTGCTGCTGCCCTACTACCGCTACTGCACCTACTACGCTACTGCTGCTGCCCTGCCAACACTACTGCTGCTGGCCTGCTACCGCTATTGCTGCTGGCCTGCTACCGCTATTGCTGCTACTACGCTTTTGCAGTACTGCTACTGCACTACTACCGCTACTGCACCTAGTATGCTACTGCTGCTGGCCTGCCACCGCTAATGCTGCTACCACGCTTTTGCGGTACTGCTGCTGCCCTACTACCGCTACTGCACCTACTACGCTACTGCTACTGCCCTACCCACCGCTACTGCACCTACTACGCTACTGCTGCTGCCCTGCTACCGCTACTGTAGCTACTACGCTACTGCTGCTGCCCTACTACCGCTACTGCACCCACTACGCTGCAGCTGCTGCCCTGCTACCGCTACTGTAGCTACTACGCTACTGCTGGCCTGCCACCGCTATTGCTACTACTACGCTTCTGCAGTACTGCTGCTGCCCTGCTACCGCTACTGGACCTACTACGCTACTGCTGCTGGCCTGCCACCGCTATTGCTGCTACTGCGCTTTTGCGGTACTGCTGCTGCCCTGCTACCGCTACTGCACCTACCCTGCTACCGCTCTGCACCCACTACGCTACTGCTGCCGCCCTACCACCGCTACTGCACCTACTACGCTACTGCTGCTACCGTTCTACCGCTATTGCTACTACTACGCTTTTGCAGTACTGCTGCTGAACTACTACCGCTACTGCTGCTGCCCTGCTACCGCTATTGCTGCTACTACGCTTTTGCAGTACTGCTGCTGCCCTACTACCGCTACTGCATCTACTACGCTACTGCTACTGCCCTACCCACCGCCACTGCACCTACTACGCTACTGCTGCTGCCCTGCTACTGTAGCTACTACGCTACTGTTGCTGCCCTGATACCGCTACTGCACCTACTACGCTACTGCTGCTGCCCGCTACCGCTACTGTACTAGTACGCTACTGCTGCTGCCCTACTACCGCTACTGCACCTACTACGCTACTGCTGCTGCCCTACCCACCGCTACTGCACCTACTACGCTACTGCTGCTGCCCTGCTACCGCTACTGTAGCTACTACGCTACTGCTGCTGGCCTGCCACCGCTATTGCTACTACTACGCTTCTGCAGTACTGCAACAGCGTAGTAGCAGCAATAGCGGTAGCAGGGCAGCAGCAGTACCGCAAAAGCGTGGTAGCAGCAATAGCGGTGGCAGGCCAGCAGCAGTAGCATACTAGGTGCAGTAGCGGTAGTAGTGCAGTAGCAGTACTGCAAAAGCGTAGTAGCAGCAATAGCGGTAGCAGGCCAGCAGCAGTAGTGGTAGCAGGGCAGCAGCAGTAGCGTAGTAGGTGCAGTAGCGGTAGTAGGGCAGCAGCAGTAGCGTAGTAGGTGCAGTAGCGGTAGTAGGACAACAGCAGTAGCGTAGTACATGCAGTAGCAGTAGCAGGGTAATAGCAGTAGCGCAGTAGGTGCAGTAGCGGTAGCAGGAAAGCAGCAGTAGCGCAGTAGGTAGCGGTGCAGGCCAGCAGCATTAGTGGTAGCAGGGCAGCAGCAGTAGCGTAGTAGGTGCAGTAGCGGTAGTAGTTCAGCAGCAGTAGCGTAGTAGGTGCAGTAGCGGTGGGTAGGGCAGTAGCAGTAGCGTAGTAGGTGCAGTAGCGGTAGTAGGGCAGCAGCAGTAGCGTAGGAGTGGCGGTAGCAGGGCAGCAGCAGTACTGCAAAAGCGTAGTAGTAGCAATAGCGGTGGCAGGCCAGCAGCAGTAGCGTAGTAGCTACAGTAGCGGTAGCAGGGCAGCAGCAGTAGCGTAGTAGGTGCAGTAGCGTAGTAAGTGCAGTAGCGTAGTAAGTGCAGTAGCGGTATTAGGGCAGCAGCAGTACTGCAAAAGCGTAGTAGCAGCAATAGCGGTAGCAGGGCAGCAGCAGTACCGCAAAAGCGTGGTAGCAGCATTAGCGGTGGCAGGCCAGCAGCAGTAGCATACTAGGTGCAGTAGCGGTAGTAGTGCAGTAGCAGTACTGCAGAAGCGTACTAGCAGCAATAGCGGTAGCAGGCCAGCAGCAATAGCGGTAGCAGGCCAGCAGCAGTAGTGGTAGCAGGGCAGCAGCAGTAGCGTAGTAGGTGCAGTAGCGGTAGTAGGGCAGCAGCAGTAGCGTACTAGGTGCAGTAGCGGTAGTAGGGCAGCAGCAGTAGCGTAGTACGTGCAGTAGCGGTAGCAGGGTAGTAGCAGTAGCGCAGTAGGTGCAGTAGCGGTAGCAGGGCAGCAGCAGCAGTACCGCAAAAGCGTAGTAGCAGCATTAGCGGTGGCAGGCCAGCAGCAGTAGCATACTAGGTGCAGTAGCGGTAGTAGTGCAGTAGCAGTACTGCAGAAGCGTACTAGCAGCATAGCGGTAGCAGGCCAGCAGCAATAGCGGTAGCAGGCCAGCAGCAGTAGTGGTAGCAGGGCAGCAGCAGTAGCGTAGTAGGTGCAGTAGCGGTAGTAGGGCAGCAGCAGTAGCGTACTAGGTGCAGTAGCGGTAGTAGGGCAGCAGCAGTAGCGTAGTATGTGCAGTAGCGGTAGCAGGGCAGCAGCAGTAGCGTAGTAGGTGCAGTAGCGTAGTAGGTACAGTAGCGGTAGCAGGGCAGCAGCAGTAGCGTAGTAGGTGCAGTAGCGGTGGGTAGGGCAGTAGCAGTAGCGTAGTAGGTGCAGTAGCGGTAGTAGGGCAGCAGCAGTACTGCAAAAGCGTAGTAGCAGCAATAGCGGTAGCAGGGCAGCAGCAGTACCGCAAAAGCGTGGTAGCAGCAATAGCGGTGGCAGGCCAGCAGCAGTAGCGGTAGTTCAGCAGCAGTACTGCAAAAGCGTAGTAGCAGCAGGAGCGTAGTAGGTGCAGTAGCGGTAGTAGGGCAGTAGCTGTAGCGTAGTAGGTGCAGTAGCGGTGGGTAGGGCAGTAGCAGTAGCGTAGTAGGTGCAGTAGCGTAGTAGGTGCAGTAGCGGTAGTAAGTGCAGTAGAGGTAGCGTAGTAGGTGCAGTAGCGGTAGCAGGGCAGCAGCAGTAGCGTAGGAGTGGCGGTAGCAGGGCAGCAGCAGTACTGCAAAAGCGTAGTAGTAGCAATAGCGGTGGCAGGCCAGCAGCAGTAGCTACAGTAGTGGTAGCAGGGCAGCAGCAATAGCATAGTACGTGCAGTAGCGGTGGGTAGCGCAGTAGCAATAGCGGTAGTAAGAGCAGTAGAGGAGGTAGCGTAGTAGGTGCAGTAGCGGTAGCAGGCCAGCAGCAGTAGTGGTAGCAGGGCAGCAGCAGTAGTGGTAGCAGGGCAGCAGCAGTAGTGGTAGCAGGGCAGCAGCAGTAGCGTAGTAGGTACAGTAGCGGTAGCAGGGCAGCAGCAGTAGCGTAGTAGGCGCAGTAGCGGTGGGTAGGGCAGTAGCAGTAGCGTAGTAGGTGCAGTAGCGGTAGTAAGTGCAGTAGAGGTAGCGTAGTAGGTGCAGTAGCGGTAGCAGGGCAGCAGCAGTACTGCAAAAGCGTAGTAGCAGCAATAGCGGTAGCAGGGCAGCAGCAGTACCGCAAAAGCGAGGTAGCAGCAATAGCGGTGGCAGGCCAGCAGCAGTAGCGGTAGTAGTTCAGCAGCAGTACTGCAAAAGCGTAGTAGCAGCAGGAGCGTAGTAGGTGCAGTAGCGGTAGTAGGGCAGCAGCAGTAGCGTAGTAGGTGCAGTAGCGGTGGGTAGGGCAGTAGCAGTAGCGTAGTAGGTGCAGTAGCGGTAGTAAGTGCAGTAGAGGTAGCGTAGTAGGTGCAGTAGCGGTAGCAGGGCAGCAGCAGTAGCGTAGGAGTGGTGGTAGCAGGGCAGCAGCAGTACTGCAAAAGCGTAGTAGTAGCAATAGCGGTGGCAGGCCAGCAGCAGTAGCTACAGTAGTGGTAGCAGGGCAGCAGCAGTAGCATAGTAGGTGCAGTAGCGGTGGGTAGCGCAGTAGCAATAGCGTAGTAGGTGCAGTAGCGGTAGTAAGAGCAGTAGAGGTAGCGTAGTAGGTGCAGTAGCGGTAGCAGGCCAGCAGCAGTAGTGGTAGCAGGGCAGCAGCAGTAGTGGTAGCAGGGCAGCAGCAGTAGCGTAGTAGGTCCAGTAGCGGTAGCAGGGAGCAACACTACCGCAAAAGCGTAGTAGTAGCAATAGCGGTCGCAGGCCAGCAGCAGTAGCGTAGGTACAGTAGCGGTAGCAGGGCAGCAGCAATAGCGTAGTAGGTCCAGTAGCGGTAGTAGTGCAGTAGCGGTAGCAGGGCAGCAGCAGTACCGCAAAAGCGTAGTACCAGCAATACCGGTCGCAGGCCAGCAGCAGTAGCGCAGTAGGTACTATCGGTAGCGGGGCAGCAGCAGTAGCGTAGTAGGTCCCAGTAGCGGTAGCAGGGCAGCAGCAGTAGCGTAGTAGTAGCGGTAGCAGGGCAGCAGCAGTACTGCAAAAGCGTAGTAGCAATGTGGTGGTAGGTCAGTAGCGGTAGCAGGGCAGCAGCAGTAGAGTAGTACGTGCAGTAGTAGGGCATCTGCAGTAGCGTAGTAGGTGCAGCAGCGGTAGTAGGGCAGTAGCGTAGTAGGTGCAGTAGCAGTAGTAAGGCAGGAGCAGTACGGCAAAAGCATAGAGCAGCAATAGCGGTAGCAGGGTAGCAGGGTAGCAGCAGTAGCGTAGTAGGTGCAGAGCGGTGTAGCGTAGTAGCAGCAGTAGTGGTAGCTGGGCAGCAGCATTACCGCAAAAGCAAAGTAGCAGCAGTAGCGTAGTAGGTGCAGTAGCGATAGCAGGGCAGCAGCACTACCACAAAAGCGTAGTAGCAGCAAGCGGTCGCAGGCCAGCAGCAGTAGCGTGGTAGGTACAATAGCGGTAGCAGCAGTAGCGGTAGTAGGGCAGCAGAAGTACCGCAAAAGCGTAGTAGCAGCAATAGCGGTAGCAGGCCAGCAGCAGTAGCGTAGTAGGTGCAGTAGCGGTAGCAGGGCAGCAGCAGCAGTGCCGCAAAAGCGTAGTAGCAGCAATAGCGGTGGCAGGCCAGCGCAGTAGCGTAGTAGGTCCAGTAGCGGTAGCAGGGCAGCAGCAGTAGCGTAGTAGTAGCGGTAGCAGGGCAGCAGCAGTACTGCAAAAGCGTAGTAGCAATGTGGTGGTAGGTCAGTAGCGGTAGCAGGGCAGCAGCAGTAGAGTAGTACGTGCAGTAGCAGTAGTAGGGCATCTGCAGTAGCGTAGTAGGTGCAGCAGCGGTAGTAGGGCAGTAGCGTAGTAGGTGCAGTAGCAGTAGTAAGGCAGGAGCAGTACGGCAAAAGCATAGAGCAGCAATAGCGGTAGCAGGGTAGCAGGGTAGCAGCAGTAGCGTAGTAGGTGCAGAGCGGTGTAGCGTAGTAGCAGCAGTAGTGGTAGCTGGGCAGCAGCATTACCGCAAAAGCAAAGTAGCAGCAGTAGCGTAGTAGGTGCAGTAGCGATAGCAGGGCAGCAGCACTACCACAAAAGCGTAGTAGCAGCAAGCGGTCGCAGGCCAGCAGCAGTAGCGTGGTTGGTACAATAGCGGTAGCAGCAGTAGCGGTAGTAGGGCAGCAGAAGTACCGCAAAAGCGTAGTAGCAGCAATAGCGGTAGCAGGCCAGCAGCAGTAGCGTGGTAGGTACAGTAGCGCTAGCAGGGAAGGAGCACTAGGGTTGTAGCAGCAGCAGCGTAGTAACTGCAGTAGTGTAGTAGCGGTGGCAGGGCAGCAGCAGTAGCAGTAGCGTAGTGCTGCAGTAACGGTCGCAGGGCAGCAGAAGTAGCGTGGTGGCGGTAGCAGGGCAGCAGCAGTAGAGCGTTAGCAGAGGGTAGCCGTAGGGTATTAGCTGCAGTAGCGGTAGCAACAGCGTAGTAGCTGCAGTGGGGCAGCAGCAGTAACGTTGTAGTGCAGTATCGCTAGTAGGACAGCAGAGCAGCGTAATAGATGCAGTAGCCGTAGCAGGGCATCAGCAGTAGCGGTCGTTGCAATAGCGGTAGCAAGGCAGCAGCAGTAGCGCGGCAGCGCAGCAGGGTAGTAGCAGGGTAGCAGCAGTACCGCAAGCAGGGAAGCAGCAGTAGTGCAGTAGCGGTGGCAGGGCGGCAGCTGATTCGCAGTAGCGGCAGCGGCAGTAGCAGGCCAGCAACAGCAGCATTAGCAGGCCAGCAGCAGCAACTGTAGTAGGGCAGCAGCATTGCGGTAGCTCCAATAGCAGTAGCAGGGCAGTAGCTGTAGCGTAGTAGCAGCAGTAGCAATACCGCAGCAGCAATACCGCAAAAGCAAAGTAGCAGCAGTAGCGTAGTAGGTGCAGTAGCGATAGCAGGGCAGCAGCACTACCACAAAAGCGTAGTAGCAGCAAGCGGTCGCAGGCCAGCAGCAGTAGCGTGGTAGGTACAATAGCGGTAGCAGCTGTAGCGGTAGTAGGGCAGCAGAAGTACCGCAAAAGCGTAGTAGCAGCAATAGCGGTAGCAGGGCAGCATCAGCAGCATTGCACATGCATTAGGGTAGTAGCGGTAGCAGTGCAGCTGCATTAGGGTGGGAGCGTAGTAGACGCAGTAGCGGTAGCGTACTAGATGCAGTACCGGTAGCGTACAGATGCATTGCGGTAGTAGGGAATAGCAGCAGCAGTAGCAGGGCAGTAGCATTATCAGGGCAGCAGCAGTAGTGGTAGCAGCATAGAGTAGTAGCGGAGCAGCGTTGCGCAGTAGCGATAGCAGGGCAGCAGGAGGAGCATAGTGGCTGCAGTTGCGGTAACAAGGCAGCAACAGTAGCGTTAGCCGTGCAGCTGCATTATGGTAGTAGAGGTATCGTAGTAGATACAGTAGCTGTATCAGGGCAGCAGCAGTAGCATAGATGCAGTAGTAGTAGCAGCAGCAATAGCGTAGGAGCGGTAGCAGGACAGCAGCAGCGGTATGAGGGTAGCAGCAGTAACGGCGGTAGCAGGGCAGCAGTAATAGTGTAGTAGCTGCATTAGTGGTAGCAGGGCAGAAGAAATAAGTAGCAGAAATAGCGTAGTGGCTGCAGTAGGGCAGCAGAAGTAGCGTAGTAGCTGCAGTAGGGCAGCAGAAATAGCGTAGTAGCTGCAGTAGGGAAGCCTCAGTAGGGCGACAGCAGCAGTATCAGGGCAGCAGCAGTATCGATAGAAGGGCGGCAGCAGTAGAGCAGCAGCAGTAGCGGGTAGCCGTAGCAGGGCAACAGTAGTAGCGAGCAATAGCAGGGCAGCAGTAGCGTAGTAGCCGCAGTAGGATAGCAGGGCAGCAACAGTAGTAGCGCGATTGCAGATCAGCAGTAGCGGTAGCAGCAGCAGCGGTACCGGTAGCAGCAGTAGTAGAGTAGCAGTAGTAGGTTAGCGACAGCAGCAGTAGCGTAATAGCGGTAGCAGCATCAGCAGCAGTGGTAGCATATCAACTGCAGCGGTAGCTTAGCAGCAATATTGTAGCGCGTCGGAAGCAGTACCGTAGCAGCAGTAGCATAGTAGCGGTAGCAGTGCAGCTGCATTAGGGTGGTAGCGTAGTAGATGGTGTAGCGGTAGCAGTGCAACTGCAGTAGGGTAGTAGCGGAAGCAGGGCAGCAGTAATTAATAGCGGCCAGGACAGCAGGTAGTGGTAGCAGCAGTAGCGATAGCAGGGCAGCAGCGTAAAGTAGTAGCGGCAGCAGCAGTAGCGATAGCAGGGCAGCAGTGTAGCGATGGCAGAGCAGCAGCAGTAGCGTAGTAGCTGCAATAGGGCAGTTTCAATAGCAGAGCAGCAGCAGTAGCAGGGAAACAGCAGTAGCCGTAGCAGGGCAACAGCAGTAGTGGTAAAAGCATAGTAGCAGGCAGCAGCAGTATAATAGCGGTAGCAGGGCAGCACTCGTAGGGTAGCAGAGCAGCAGCAGTAGGGTAGCGGGACTGCAGCAGTAGCGTAGCAGGGCAGCAGCGTAGCGCAGTAGCGACAGCACGGCAGCAGCAGTAGCGTAGTAGCAGTTTCGGTAGCAGGGCAGCAGCAGTAGCGTTAGCAGTGCAGTTACATTAGGGTAGTATCGGTAGCGTTGTAAATGCAGTAGCGATAGCATGGCATCGCGTAACAGTGCAGCGGCATTAGGGTAGTAACGGTAGCAGGGCAGCAGCAGTAGCGCAGCAGGGTAGCAGCGGTACCGCAAGCAGGGAAGCAGCAGTAGTGCAGTAGCGGTGGCAGGGCGGCAGCTGTATCGCAGTAGCAGGCCAGCAACAGCAGCATTAGCAGGCCAGCAGCAGCAGTAGTGCAGTAGCGGTGGCAGGGCGGCAGCTGTATCGCAGTAGCGGCAGTAGCAGGCCAGCAACAGCAGCATTAGCAGGCCAGCAGCAGCAACTGTAGTAGGGCAGCAGCATTGCGGTAGCTCCAATAGCAGTAGCAGGGCAGTAGCTGTAGCGTAGTAGCAGCAGTAGCAATACCGCAGCAGCAATACCGCAAAAGCAAAGTAGCAGCAGTAGCGTAGTAGGTGCAGTAGCGATAGCAGGGCAGCAGCACTACCACAAAAGCGTAGTAGCAGCAAGCGGTCGCAGGCCAGCAGCAGTAGCGTGGTAGGTACAATAGCGGTAGCAGCTGTAGCGGTAGTAGGGCAGCAGAAGTACCGCAAAAGCGTAGTAGCAGCAATAGCGGTAGCAGGGCAGCATCAGCAGCATTGCACATGCATTAGGGTAGTAGCGGTAGCAGTGCAGCTGCATTAGGGTGGGAGCGTAGTAGACGCAGTAGCGGTAGCGTACTAGATGCAGTACCGGTAGCGTACAGATGCATTGCGGTAGTAGGGAATAGCAGCAGCAGTAGCAGGGCAGTAGCATTATCAGGGCAGCAGCAGTAGTGGTAGCAGCATAGAGTAGTAGCGGAGCAGCGTTGCGCAGTAGCGATAGCAGGGCAGCAGGAGGAGCATAGTGGCTGCAGTTGCGGTAACAAGGCAGCAACAGTAGCGTTAGCCGTGCAGCTGCATTATGGTAGTAGAGGTATCGTAGTAGATACAGTAGCTGTATCAGGGCAGCAGCAGTAGCATAGATGCAGTAGTAGTAGCAGCAGCAATAGCGTAGGAGCGGTAGCAGGACAGCAGCAGCGGTATGAGGGTAGCAGCAGTAACGGCGGTAGCAGGGCAGCAGTAATAGTGTAGTAGCTGCATTAGTGGTAGCAGGGCAGAAGAAATAAGTAGCAGAAATAGCGTAGTGGCTGCAGTAGGGCAGCAGAAGTAGCGTAGTAGCTGCAGTAGGGCAGCAGAAATAGCGTAGTAGCTGCAGTAGGGAAGCCTCAGTAGGGCGACAGCAGCAGTATCAGGGCAGCAGCAGTATCGATAGAAGGGCGGCAGCAGTAGAGCAGCAGCAGTAGCGGGTAGCCGTAGCAGGGCAACAGTAGTAGCGAGCAATAGCAGGGCAGCAGTAGCGTAGTAGCCGCAGTAGGATAGCAGGGCAGCAACAGTAGTAGCGCGATTGCAGATCAGCAGTAGCGGTAGCAGCAGCAGCGGTACCGGTAGCAGCAGTAGTAGAGTAGCAGTAGTAGGTTAGCGACAGCAGCAGTAGCGTAATAGCGGTAGCAGCATCAGCAGCAGTGGTAGCATATCAACTGCAGCGGTAGCTTAGCAGCAATATTGTAGCGCGTCGGAAGTAGTACCGTAGCAGCAGTAGCATAGTAGCGGTAGCAGTGCAGCTGCATTAGGGTGGTAGCGTAGTAGATGGTGTAGCGGTAGCAGTGCAACTGCAGTAGGGTAGTAGCGGAAGCAGGGCAGCAGTAATTAATAGCGGCCAGGACAGCAGGTAGTGGTAGCAGCAGTAGCGATAGCAGGGCAGCAGCGTAAAGTAGTAGCGGCAGCAGCAGTAGCGATAGCAGGGCAGCAGTGTAGCGATGGCAGAGCAGCAGCAGTAGCGTAGTAGCTGCAATAGGGCCGTTTCAATAGCAGAGCAGCAGCAGTAGCAGGGAAACAGCAGTAGCCGTAGCAGGGCAACAGCAGTAGTGGTAAAAGCATAGTAGCAGGCAGCAGCAGTATAATAGCGGTAGCAGGGCAGCACTCGTAGGGTAGCAGAGCAGCAGCAGTAGGGTAGCGGGACTGCAGCAGTAGCGTAGCAGGGCAGCAGCGTAGCGCAGTAGCGACAGCACGGCAGCAGCAGTAGCGTAGTAGCAGTTTCGGTAGCAGGGCAGCAGCAGTAGCGTTAGCAGTGCAGTTACATTAGGGTAGTATCGGTAGCGTTGTAAATGCAGTAGCGATAGCATGGCATCGCGTAACAGTGCAGCGGCATTAGGGTAGTAACGGTAGCAGGGCAGCAGCAGTAGCGCAGCAGGGTAGCAGCGGTACCGCAAGCAGGGAAGCAGCAGTAGTGCAGTAGCGGTGGCAGGGCGGCAGCTGTATCGCAGTAGCAGGCCAGCAACAGCAGCATTAGCAGGCCAGCAGCAGCAGTAGTGCAGTAGCGGTGGCAGGGCGGCAGCTGTATCGCAGTAGCGGCAGTAGCAGGCCAGCAACAGCAGCATTAGCAGGCCAGCAGCAGCAACTGTAGTAGGGCAGCAGCATTGCGGTAGCTCCAATAGCAGTAGCAGGGCAGTAGCTGTAGCGTAGTAGCAGCAGTAGCAATACCGCAGCAGCAATACCGCAAAAGCAAAGTAGCAGCAGTAGCGTAGTAGGTGCAGTAGCGATAGCAGGGCAGCAGCACTACCACAAAAGCGTAGTAGCAGCAAGCGGTCGCAGGCCAGCAGCAGTAGCGTGGTAGGTACAATAGCGGTAGCAGCAGTAGCGTAGTAGGTGCAGTAGCGGTAGTAGGGCAGCAGAAGTACCGCAAAAGCGTAGTAGCAGCAATAGCGGTAGCAGGGCAGCATCAGCAGCATTGCAGATGCATTAGGGTAGTAGCGGTAGCAGTGCAGCTGCATTAGGGTGGGAGCGTAGTAGATGCAGTAGCGGTAGCGTACTAGATGCAGTACCGGTAGCGTACAGATGTATTGCGGTAGTAGGGAATAGCAGCAGCAGTAGCAGGGCAGTAGCATTATCAGGGCAGCAGCAGTAGCGGTAGCAGTATAGAGTAGTAGCGGAGCAGCATTGCGCAGTAGCGATAGCAGGGCAGCAGGAGGAGCATAGTGGCTGCAGTTGCGGTAACAAGGCAGCAACAGTAGCGTTAGCAGTGCAGCTGCAATAGGGTAGTAGAGGTATCGCGGTGGATACAGTAGCTGTATCAGGGCAGCAGCAGTAGCGTAGATGCAGTAGTAGTAGCAGGGCAGCAGCAATAGCGTAGGAGCGGTAGCAGGACAGCAGCAGCGGTATGAGGGTAGCAGCAGTAACGGCGGTAGCAGGGCAGCAGTAATAGTGTAGTAGCTGCATTAGTGGTAGCAGGGCAGAAGAAATAAGTAGCTGCAGTAGGGCAGAAGAAATAAGTAGCTGCAGTAGGGCAGAAGAAATAAGTAGCTGCAGTAGGGCAGCAGAAATAGCGTAGTGGCTGCAGTAGAGCAGCAGAAATAGCGTAGTAGCTGCAGTAGAGCAGCAGAAATAGCGTAGTAGCTGCAGTAGGGAAGCCTCAGTAGGGCGACAGCAGCAGTCGCGGGTAGCCGTAGCAGGGCACCAGCAGTAGCGTTGTAGCTGCAGTAGAGCTGAAGCAGCAGCCGGTAGCCGTAGCAGGGCAGCAGCAGTATCGATAGAAGGGCGGCAGCAGTAGCGGGTAGCCGTAGCAGGGTAACAGTAGTAGCGAGCAATAGCAGGGCAGCAGTAGCGTAGTAGCTGCAGTAGGATAGCAGGGCAGCAGCAGTAGTAGCGCGATTGCAGAGCAGCAGTAGCGGTAGCAGCAGTAGTAGGTTAGCGACAGCAGCAGTAGCGTAATAGCGGTAGCAGCATCAGCAGCAGTGGTAGCATATCAACTGCAGCGGTAGCTTAGCAGCAATATTGTAGCGCGTCGGAAGCAGTACCGTAGCAGCAGTAGCATAGTAGCGGTAGCAGTGCAGCTGCATTAGGGTGGTAGCGTAGTAGACGTAGTAGATGGTGTAGCGGTAGCAGTGCAACTGCAGTAGGGTAGTAGATGTAGTAGCGGAAGCAGGGCAGCAGTAATTAATAGCGGCCAGGCAGCAGTAGCGATAGCAGGGCAGCAACGTAAAGTAGTAGCGGCAGCAGCGATAGCAAGGCAGCAGTGTAGCGATGGCAGAGCAGCAGCAGTAGCGTAGTGGCTGCAATAGGCCAGTTTCAATAGCAGAGCAGCAGCAGTAGCGGTAGCCGTAGCAGGGAAACAGCAGTAGCGGTAGCCGTAGCAGGGCAACAGCAGTAGTGGTAAAAGCATAGTAGCAGGCAGCAGCAGTATAACAGCGGTAGCAGGGCAGCACTCGTAGGGTAGCAGAGCAGCAGCAGTAGGGTAGCGGGGCTGCAGCAGTAGCGTAGCAGGGCAGCAGCGTAGCGCAGTAGCCACAGCACGGCAGCAGCAGTAGCGTAGTAGCAGTTTCGGTAGCAGGGCAGCAGCAGTAGCGTATTAGCAGGGCAGCAGCAGTAGCGTATTAGCAGGGCAGCAGCAGTAGCGTTAGCAGTGCAGTTACATTAGGGTAGTATCGGTAGCGTTGTAGATGCAGTAGCGATAGCATGGCATCGCGTAACAGTGCAGCTGCATTAGGGTAGTAACGGTAGCAGGGCAGCAGCAGTAGCGGTAGCGGTGCAGCTGCATTAGGATAGTAGCGGTAGCGTACTCGCAGTAGCGGTTGCAGTGCACCTGCAGTACGCTAACAGGACAAAAGCAATAGCGTGGTAGCGCATTAGCGGTGGCAGGGCAGCAGCAGTAGCGTAGTGTCGGTAGCAGGGCAGTAAGGCAGTAGCGGGGTAGCAGTGCAGCAGTAGTAGTGTAGTAGCGGTAGCAGCATAGCGTCAGGGCAGCGGTAGAAGCGTGGTAGCTGCAGTAGTATAGTAGCGGTATCAGAATAGTGTAGTAGCAGTAGCACGGCAGCAGCAGTAGTGGTAGCAGCATAGAGTAGTAGCGGAGCAGCGTTGCGCAGTAGCGATAGCAGGGCAGCAGGAGGAGCATAGTGGCTGCAGTTGCGGTAACAAGGCAGCAACAGTAGCGTTAGCCGTGCAGCTGCATTATGGTAGTAGAGGTATCGTAGTAGATACAGTAGCTGTATCAGGGCAGCAGCAGTAGCATAGATGCAGTAGTAGTAGCAGCAGCAATAGCGTAGGAGCGGTAGCAGGACAGCAGCAGCGGTATGAGGGTAGCAGCAGTAACGGCGGTAGCAGGGCAGCAGTAATAGTGTAGTAGCTGCATTAGTGGTAGCAGGGCAGAAGAAATAAGTAGCAGAAATAGCGTAGTGGCTGCAGTAGGGCAGCAGAAGTAGCGTAGTAGCTGCAGTAGGGCAGCAGAAATAGCGTAGTAGCTGCAGTAGGGAAGCCTCAGTAGGGCGACAGCAGCAGTATCAGGGCAGCAGCAGTATCGATAGAAGGGCGGCAGCAGTAGAGCAGCAGCAGTAGCGGGTAGCCGTAGCAGGGCAACAGTAGTAGCGAGCAATAGCAGGGCAGCAGTAGCGTAGTAGCCGCAGTAGGATAGCAGGGCAGCAACAGTAGTAGCGCGATTGCAGATCAGCAGTAGCGGTAGCAGCAGCAGCGGTACCGGTAGCAGCAGTAGTAGAGTAGCAGTAGTAGGTTAGCGACAGCAGCAGTAGCGTAATAGCGGTAGCAGCATCAGCAGCAGTGGTAGCATATCAACTGCAGCGGTAGCTTAGCAGCAATATTGTAGCGCGTCGGAAGCAGTACCGTAGCAGCAGTAGCATAGTAGCGGTAGCAGTGCAGCTGCATTAGGGTGGTAGCGTAGTAGATGGTGTAGCGGTAGCAGTGCAACTGCAGTAGGGTAGTAGCGGAAGCAGGGCAGCAGTAATTAATAGCGGCCAGGACAGCAGGTAGTGGTAGCAGCAGTAGCGATAGCAGGGCAGCAGCGTAAAGTAGTAGCGGCAGCAGCAGTAGCGATAGCAGGGCAGCAGTGTAGCGATGGCAGAGCAGCAGCAGTAGCGTAGTAGCTGCAATAGGGCAGTTTCAATAGCAGAGCAGCAGCAGTAGCAGGGAAACAGCAGTAGCCGTAGCAGGGCAACAGCAGTAGTGGTAAAAGCATAGTAGCAGGCAGCAGCAGTATAATAGCGGTAGCAGGGCAGCACTCGTAGGGTAGCAGAGCAGCAGCAGTAGGGTAGCGGGACTGCAGCAGTAGCGTAGCAGGGCAGCAGCGTAGCGCAGTAGCGACAGCACGGCAGCAGCAGTAGCGTAGTAGCAGTTTCGGTAGCAGGGCAGCAGCAGTAGCGTTAGCAGTGCAGTTACATTAGGGTAGTATCGGTAGCGTTGTAAATGCAGTAGCGATAGCATGGCATCGCGTAACAGTGCAGCGGCATTAGGGTAGTAACGGTAGCAGGGCAGCAGCAGTAGCGCAGCAGGGTAGCAGCGGTACCGCAAGCAGGGAAGCAGCAGTAGTGCAGTAGCGGTGGCAGGGCGGCAGCTGTATCGCAGTAGCAGGCCAGCAACAGCAGCATTAGCAGGCCAGCAGCAGCAGTAGTGCAGTAGCGGTGGCAGGGCGGCAGCTGTATCGCAGTAGCGGCAGTAGCAGGCCAGCAACAGCAGCATTAGCAGGCCAGCAGCAGCAACTGTAGTAGGGCAGCAGCATTGCGGTAGCTCCAATAGCAGTAGCAGGGCAGTAGCTGTAGCGTAGTAGCAGCAGTAGCAATACCGCAGCAGCAATACCGCAAAAGCAAAGTAGCAGCAGTAGCGTAGTAGGTGCAGTAGCGATAGCAGGGCAGCAGCACTACCACAAAAGCGTAGTAGCAGCAAGCGGTCGCAGGCCAGCAGCAGTAGCGTGGTAGGTACAATAGCGGTAGCAGCTGTAGCGGTAGTAGGGCAGCAGAAGTACCGCAAAAGCGTAGTAGCAGCAATAGCGGTAGCAGGGCAGCATCAGCAGCATTGCACATGCATTAGGGTAGTAGCGGTAGCAGTGCAGCTGCATTAGGGTGGGAGCGTAGTAGACGCAGTAGCGGTAGCGTACTAGATGCAGTACCGGTAGCGTACAGATGCATTGCGGTAGTAGGGAATAGCAGCAGCAGTAGCAGGGCAGTAGCATTATCAGGGCAGCAGCAGTAGTGGTAGCAGCATAGAGTAGTAGCGGAGCAGCGTTGCGCAGTAGCGATAGCAGGGCAGCAGGAGGAGCATAGTGGCTGCAGTTGCGGTAACAAGGCAGCAACAGTAGCGTTAGCCGTGCAGCTGCATTATGGTAGTAGAGGTATCGTAGTAGATACAGTAGCTGTATCAGGGCAGCAGCAGTAGCATAGATGCAGTAGTAGTAGCAGCAGCAATAGCGTAGGAGCGGTAGCAGGACAGCAGCAGCGGTATGAGGGTAGCAGCAGTAACGGCGGTAGCAGGGCAGCAGTAATAGTGTAGTAGCTGCATTAGTGGTAGCAGGGCAGAAGAAATAAGTAGCAGAAATAGCGTAGTGGCTGCAGTAGGGCAGCAGAAGTAGCGTAGTAGCTGCAGTAGGGCAGCAGAAATAGCGTAGTAGCTGCAGTAGGGAAGCCTCAGTAGGGCGACAGCAGCAGTATCAGGGCAGCAGCAGTATCGATAGAAGGGCGGCAGCAGTAGAGCAGCAGCAGTAGCGGGTAGCCGTAGCAGGGCAACAGTAGTAGCGAGCAATAGCAGGGCAGCAGTAGCGTAGTAGCCGCAGTAGGATAGCAGGGCAGCAACAGTAGTAGCGCGATTGCAGATCAGCAGTAGCGGTAGCAGCAGCAGCGGTACCGGTAGCAGCAGTAGTAGAGTAGCAGTAGTAGGTTAGCGACAGCAGCAGTAGCGTAATAGCGGTAGCAGCATCAGCAGCAGTGGTAGCATATCAACTGCAGCGGTAGCTTAGCAGCAATATTGTAGCGCGTCGGAAGTAGTACCGTAGCAGCAGTAGCATAGTAGCGGTAGCAGTGCAGCTGCATTAGGGTGGTAGCGTAGTAGATGGTGTAGCGGAAGCAGGGCAGCAGTAATTAATAGCGGCCAGGACAGCAGGTAGTGGTAGCAGCAGTAGCGATAGCAGGGCAGCAGCGTAAAGTAGTAGCGGCAGCAGCAGTAGCGATAGCAGGGCAGCAGTGTAGCGATGGCAGAGCAGCAGCAGTAGCGTAGTAGCTGCAATAGGGCCGTTTCAATAGCAGAGCAGCAGCAGTAGCAGGGAAACAGCAGTAGCCGTAGCAGGGCAACAGCAGTAGTGGTAAAAGCATAGTAGCAGGCAGCAGCAGTATAATAGCGGTAGCAGGGCAGCACTCGTAGGGTAGCAGAGCAGCAGCAGTAGGGTAGCGGGACTGCAGCAGTAGCGTAGCAGGGCAGCAGCGTAGCGCAGTAGCGACAGCACGGCAGCAGCAGTAGCGTAGTAGCAGTTTCGGTAGCAGGGCAGCAGCAGTAGCGTTAGCAGTGCAGTTACATTAGGGTAGTATCGGTAGCGTTGTAAATGCAGTAGCGATAGCATGGCATCGCGTAACAGTGCAGCGGCATTAGGGTAGTAACGGTAGCAGGGCAGCAGCAGTAGCGCAGCAGGGTAGCAGCGGTACCGCAAGCAGGGAAGCAGCAGTAGTGCAGTAGCGGTGGCAGGGCGGCAGCTGTATCGCAGTAGCAGGCCAGCAACAGCAGCATTAGCAGGCCAGCAGCAGCAGTAGTGCAGTAGCGGTGGCAGGGCGGCAGCTGTATCGCAGTAGCGGCAGTAGCAGGCCAGCAACAGCAGCATTAGCAGGCCAGCAGCAGCAACTGTAGTAGGGCAGCAGCATTGCGGTAGCTCCAATAGCAGTAGCAGGGCAGTAGCTGTAGCGTAGTAGCAGCAGTAGCAATACCGCAGCAGCAATACCGCAAAAGCAAAGTAGCAGCAGTAGCGTAGTAGGTGCAGTAGCGATAGCAGGGCAGCAGCACTACCACAAAAGCGTAGTAGCAGCAAGCGGTCGCAGGCCAGCAGCAGTAGCGTGGTAGGTACAATAGCGGTAGCAGCAGTAGCGTAGTAGGTGCAGTAGCGGTAGTAGGGCAGCAGAAGTACCGCAAAAGCGTAGTAGCAGCAATAGCGGTAGCAGGGCAGCATCAGCAGCATTGCAGATGCATTAGGGTAGTAGCGGTAGCAGTGCAGCTGCATTAGGGTGGGAGCGTAGTAGATGCAGTAGCGGTAGCGTACTAGATGCAGTACCGGTAGCGTACAGATGTATTGCGGTAGTAGGGAATAGCAGCAGCAGTAGCAGGGCAGTAGCATTATCAGGGCAGCAGCAGTAGCGGTAGCAGTATAGAGTAGTAGCGGAGCAGCATTGCGCAGTAGCGATAGCAGGGCAGCAGGAGGAGCATAGTGGCTGCAGTTGCGGTAACAAGGCAGCAACAGTAGCGTTAGCAGTGCAGCTGCAATAGGGTAGTAGAGGTATCGCGGTGGATACAGTAGCTGTATCAGGGCAGCAGCAGTAGCGTAGATGCAGTAGTAGTAGCAGGGCAGCAGCAATAGCGTAGGAGCGGTAGCAGGACAGCAGCAGCGGTATGAGGGTAGCAGCAGTAACGGCGGTAGCAGGGCAGCAGTAATAGTGTAGTAGCTGCATTAGTGGTAGCAGGGCAGAAGAAATAAGTAGCTGCAGTAGGGCAGAAGAAATAAGTAGCTGCAGTAGGGCAGCAGAAATAGCGTAGTGGCTGCAGTAGAGCAGCAGAAATAGCGTAGTAGCTGCAGTAGAGCAGCAGAAATAGCGTAGTAGCTGCAGTAGGGAAGCCTCAGTAGGGCGACAGCAGCAGTCGCGGGTAGCCGTAGCAGGGCACCAGCAGTAGCGTTGTAGCTGCAGTAGAGCTGAAGCAGCAGCCGGTAGCCGTAGCAGGGCAGCAGCAGTATCGATAGAAGGGCGGCAGCAGTAGCGGGTAGCCGTAGCAGGGTAACAGTAGTAGCGAGCAATAGCAGGGCAGCAGTAGCGTAGTAGCTGCAGTAGGATAGCAGGGCAGCAGCAGTAGTAGCGCGATTGCAGAGCAGCAGTAGCGGTAGCAGCAGTAGTAGGTTAGCGACAGCAGCAGTAGCGTAATAGCGGTAGCAGCATCAGCAGCAGTGGTAGCATATCAACTGCAGCGGTAGCTTAGCAGCAATATTGTAGCGCGTCGGAAGCAGTACCGTAGCAGCAGTAGCATAGTAGCGGTAGCAGTGCAGCTGCATTAGGGTGGTAGCGTAGTAGACGTAGTAGATGGTGTAGCGGTAGCAGTGCAACTGCAGTAGGGTAGTAGATGTAGTAGCGGAAGCAGGGCAGCAGTAATTAATAGCGGCCAGGCAGCAGTAGCGATAGCAGGGCAGCAACGTAAAGTAGTAGCGGCAGCAGCGATAGCAAGGCAGCAGTGTAGCGATGGCAGAGCAGCAGCAGTAGCGTAGTGGCTGCAATAGGCCAGTTTCAATAGCAGAGCAGCAGCAGTAGCGGTAGCCGTAGCAGGGAAACAGCAGTAGCGGTAGCCGTAGCAGGGCAACAGCAGTAGTGGTAAAAGCATAGTAGCAGGCAGCAGCAGTATAACAGCGGTAGCAGGGCAGCACTCGTAGGGTAGCAGAGCAGCAGCAGTAGGGTAGCGGGGCTGCAGCAGTAGCGTAGCAGGGCAGCAGCGTAGCGCAGTAGCCACAGCACGGCAGCAGCAGTAGCGTAGTAGCAGTTTCGGTAGCAGGGCAGCAGCAGTAGCGTATTAGCAGGGCAGCAGCAGTAGCGTATTAGCAGGGCAGCAGCAGTAGCGTTAGCAGTGCAGTTACATTAGGGTAGTATCGGTAGCGTTGTAGATGCAGTAGCGATAGCATGGCATCGCGTAACAGTGCAGCTGCATTAGGGTAGTAACGGTAGCAGGGCAGCAGCAGTAGCGGTAGCGGTGCAGCTGCATTAGGATAGTAGCGGTAGCGTACTCGCAGTAGCGGTTGCAGTGCACCTGCAGTACGCTAACAGGACAAAAGCAATAGCGTGGTAGCGCATTAGCGGTGGCAGGGCAGCAGCAGTAGCGTAGTGTCGGTAGCAGGGCAGTAAGGCAGTAGCGGGGTAGCAGTGCAGCAGTAGTAGTGTAGTAGCGGTAGCAGCATAGCGTCAGGGCAGCGGTAGAAGCGTGGTAGCTGCAGTAGTATAGTAGCGGTATCAGAATAGTGTAGTAGCAGTAGCACGGCAGCAGCAGTAGCGCAGGAGGGCAGCAGTAGTAATATAGTAGCGGTGCCAGCATAGCGTAAGCAGTAGCAGCAGCCAGTGCAGTAGCGACAGCAGAGCAGCAGCAGTAGCGTAGTAGATGCAGGTGCGTTAGATAGGCAGCAGCAGTAGCGTAGTAGATGCAGTTGCCGTAGCAAGACAGTAGCAATAGCGTTAGTAGCAGGGCAGCAGCAGTAGCGCAGTAGGATCGCAGGGCATCAGCAGTAGCGGTAACAGAGCAGTAGCGGGTAGCCGTAGCAGGCCAACAGCAGTAGCGTTGTAACTGTAGTAGTGGGCAGCTGTAGCAGGGCAGCAGCAGTAGGGTAGCAGAGTAACGCAGTGGGGTAGCAGGGCAGCAGCGTAGCGCAGTAGCAACAGCAGGGCAGCAGCAGTAGCGTAATAGATGCAGTAGCGGTAGCGGGGCAGCTGCAGTAGCATTGCAGATGCATTAGGGAAGTAGCTGTAGCAGCGCAGCTGCATTGGGGTAGTAGCGGTAGCAGTGCAGTTTCATTGGGGTGGTAGCGTAGTAGATGCAGTAGCGGTAGCGTCTTGGATGCAGTTGCGGTAGTAGGGCAGCAGCAGTAGAGGAAGCAGGGCAGTAGCAGTAGCGGAGCAGGGCAGCAGCAGTAGCGGTAGCAGGACAGCAGCACTAGTCTAGTAAAGCAGAGCTGCAGTATGGTTTAACAGGGCAGCGGAAGTAGCGCAGTAGCTGCAGTAGGGCTGCGCCAGCAGCAGTAGCGGTAGCGTAGTAACGTAACGGCAGTAGTGGTAGCGTCAGCAGCAGTAGTGTCCGCACCTGTAGCACCAGTAGCGGTAGCAGGCTCAGCAGCAGTAACAGCGTAGCAACTGCAGCGGTAGCTTAGCAGTAAAGGTAGCGTAGCAGCAGTAGCGGAGCAGGAAGTAGCAATAGCGTGCAGCAGTAGCGTTGCAGCGGGAGCGGGAGCAGTAGTAGCAGTAACGTAGTTGAAGCAGCGGTGGCGTAGCAGCAGTAGTGTTGCAGCGATAGAGAGCAGTAGCTTAGCAGCAGTTGTATCGTAGCAGCAATATCGTACTGAGCAGCAGTTGTAGCAGCGGTAGCGTATTAGCAATAGCTTAGCGAGCAGCAGTAGCGTAGCGTAGCATTCTAGCGGTAGCAATAGTATTAGCAGCAGGAACTGTAGCGGTGCAGTTGTAGCGTAACGAGCAGCACTAGTAGCAGCGGTGGAGCAATAGTAGCGTAGCAGCAGTAACGTAGAAACAAATCAGTAGTGCAGCAGCAGCAGAGAAGAGTAGCGACCAGTGTGCTGCTACTGCTGTTGCCGCTACCGCTGGTACGCTACTGCGTCTGTTACGTCGTTGTGTTGTGGTCTAGCCACACCTGAAACCTGAAACGAAATAATTTATTAAAAAAAAAGAAAAACATTAATTCTCTAAAAACTAGTAATCTTCATAACATAATGACTTTTGTACATATTTTCGAGCTGGCATCATGCGGCATTGGCAAAATAGATCCACGGTCTAGTAATATTCTTAATGATTTCGTAGTTGTCTCTATGGGCTATAATATCAGAGGTGTATGTCCGGAGTAAATGTAGATGTATCCTATCTTGATCATCTCTTCGGTTTTTTAGGATTGTGAATTATTTAAACACATTTTACCTTGCAACATATTTTGTACGCTACCATGCTTAAGCCAAGTTAGATCGTACTAATATTGCTTAATTATTTTAACACTTGAAAGTTCGACATATAATCTTTCTATTTCTTCTTTTTTAGCATAATAAAAATCAGAAGAACCGGATGAATTTCTAATAAAAAAATCTACAATTGATGAATTTCCAGGAGAAAAGATTTCTATGAGAAAATAAAATATTTTGATCAATGTATGTAATCACCATAGACTGACCAATGTCTCAAAATCATTGATTGTTCTACGAACGAAAATTAACGGCAACTAAACAGAATCCCGTCCTATAAATGTCACCGAGAAACAGAAATGCTTGCAAGAAATACATCATATATCGTCAACCGCGGATGGACGTCTTAGGCCGGGCGCCCACTGGAGTGGTGTGTGAGCAATGTGGCAGTGGCGTGGTGTTGAATATCACATACCATATAAATCAGTAATAGAAATAAAAGTATTAAAATTCCATAAAATTTAGCAAACAGATGAATGTATGTATATAACATTCATCATTATTGCTAAATTTTACAGCTCTTACAGCAAATTTGTTGACTAGACATTTCCCACATTCTTGTCGCCACAAAATCGTCTGGCAATGAAACTAGAATCCGACAAAGGTATTGCAATGTAATTAGAATCCGACAAAAATATTTTGTGGTGATAAGGTGTGGGAAAATATGAAATGATAAAATTTTATGTTGCTTAGAATTTAAGGTTTACGAAAATGTCAAATAAGCATCTTTTTATTATAAAAACGTAATTTTGTGTAAAGTAAAATATAGTACAGTTTTCACTTTTATCGAAGCAGGCGTTCATTCATTTCTTACCCAGTTCTCCACGAATCGTTGCACTAGTTTTGTACTAGGGCAACACACAAGGTTGCATAGGTATTGTACTTAGGCAACGTTTGACTAAACGGGCGGCATTTAAAACAATTGAATTGTCGCGGTACAAAAAACATTTGGTGACCCCGACGTGATTCTCTATTAAGAGAATTGCACTAAACTGCTTCCATATCGAGGAAGGCCACAGACACCAGCATCGAAGGTGAATTTATAGCAGAACCCTATTACTGCTGCACATCATAGAGGATCATTACAAAGGCTAAAATCAAGAAGTTTTATCCGGATTCGAACCATGGCTGATGAAGAAGTTGCACGGATGCTGCAAGAACAGGATGATATTGGTAGTAAACTAGAAAGGCTACTAATAAATTTCGGCAAGGATTCATTAGACCGTAAAACTGAAGATTACATCGCAAAGAGAATACAGTTATTAGACAAATACTGGCGTATAATTCAATCAAACCACAAAAGACTCACTCCATTCCAGGAGCGGCTTGCCAGTTCACACTACTTCAAAAACGAGTATTTCAAGAAGCTAGAACAGGTGTACCTTACACTGAACAGTTTATTATTGGAACATCAAGCTACGTGCGAGCCCACGGCTACTACTAAAGAAGGCAATCATGGAGCGACAAGCTCAGCAGGCGCTGCATCCAGCAGCAACAATAAGCAGGCTGATGAGAACAGTGGTAATTTAGATGATGAGGAAGGTAGCAGTGACGACGACTGCGATGATGTTAAACAAAATGACAACGGAAGCAAACCTTCGTTAATTTCAGAACTATATGAAGGCAAAACTATGGATGTGGACGCTTGCAAGCTAATACGCAAGCAAAAGGCCCTAATGCGGCTCACTACACACCAAATAAGAGATATTGAGTCAAGGCAGGATCAACAGCATCCAAGCCAATATTTCAAACTAAAAATTGATATACTCAAACAATATCAGAGAGAGATGGTTGACAATGACCAACAAATTTGGGAAATTGCCAATGAAGACAATCCATTGGGCTATAAATCAGATCTGTTCTATAACCTCGATGGCTGGACGCAAGATACTATCATTTCACTCCAACAGCAAGTATCAATTCTTGAAGATAAATCCACCGAACAGCCTGCACCTTCAAGACCTCAAGAAAGCTTGATTAAATTGCCAAAGATTTCTCTGCCCATATTTGATGGCAACTATTTACAGTGGACACAGTTCCATGATTTGTATGTCCAGCTAATACACAACCAAACTATAAGCAACACTCAGAAGATGTTCTATCTAAAAACCAATCTGAGCGGAGAAGCAAGGGCGTTAATTCAACATCTGCAAATTTCTAATGAGAACTACGACGATGCGTGGGGTATCCTGAATAACCGATATAATAATAAGCGGTTACTTGTTACGGCGATATTGAGTCGACTACTGTCACAACCAACAATTCAAGCTGAATCGGCTGCAGCTATTAAGAGCCTGCACGACACAACCAATGAATGTCTGTATGGACTGAAAAATTTAGGATTGCACACAGAAACATGGGATCCTTTGATAATACATATAGTAATCAAAAAATTAGACAAAACTACACATGGCTTATACGAGCAATCACTAGATGCACCAAGAGAACTAGACACAATTGGGAACTTCCTGCAATTTCTAGAAACTCGATTTCAGTCCCTAGAAGCTCTTGGAGGCCGAACTTTATGCAACGTAAGAAATAGCCCGAAACTTACAAATCAGTCGAAATCTTCCGCATTCATGGCAACTTCAATGAAGAGCAAGTGTATTATTTGCAAGCAGAGTCATCCATTATATTCTTGCAAGGACTTCCTTTCCAAGAGTCCATCAAGCAGGCTTGACATGGTTAGAAAACATAATCTATGTGTAAACTGCATGAAGGGGGGCCATTCAGTTAAGAATTGCTCTCTTAGAGGTTGTAAAACGTGTTCATCAAAACATAACACCTTATTACATCTTGAAAGAGAAGGTAAAATTCAGTACAACACAAGAGGAGAAACTCTACAGAAGACACAGGAATCAAACAAGGTATACCCACCATCGGGTCAACAAAACTCACACCTTTCGCCAATCAGCTCATCTTCTCAAAAACCAACCACTTTAGCTGCACAAGTAACGAAGTCGCAAAGGAGTTATGTTTTGTTGAGCACTGTGATTGTAAGGTTACGAAATAACGAGGGATTGGAAGTGGAGTGCAGGGCAATACTAGATTCCGGTTCTCAATTGAATTTTATAACAGAGCAGCTGGCGAAGAAACTGTCACTAAGAGAAACATTTGACCCATTACAAATTCAAGGCATTGGTCAACGTCCGCAGAAGGCCCACAAGAGGATCAATGTAGAGCTGCGATCAAGAACATGCAACTTCTCAACCAGAATCGAAGCGCATATTCTGCCAGAAATAACAACACATCAACCATCTCAGTCTTTGGATATCACAAACTGGTCCATTCCACGGAATATTGAATTAGCAGACCCGGGATTCAATTGTCCAGGAAGAATCGACTTGCTTATAGGAGCAGACACCTTTTTCCAACTACTTCTAGCTGGACAGATTAAACTAGAAGATACCCTTCCCATCCTGCAAAACACTAAATTAGGTTGGATAGTCAGCGGAAAAACGTCGAACACATCCGCTACCCATGTCTTGTGTGGTATTTGCTCCAAAGAAGAAGAAGCCAAACTAAATGACCAAGTTGAACGATTTTGGAAACAAGAAGAAGTTGACTCTACTAACCCAACCTTGTCGGCATCAGAAATCAAGTGTGAATCACACTTCAATCAATCCGTGAGAAGGGATGATACAGGTCGTTTTGGGTAAGGCTGCCCTTCGCAAATGAAGCAACGAATCTAGGAGAGTCGAAAGACATCGCGCTTAATAGATTTTATTCGTTAGAACGAAAGCTGACTAGAAACCCAGATATAAGGGCGCAGTATATTGACTTCCTTAACGAATATAAAAATCTTGGGCATATGGAAGAGATCAGTTTAAAAGAAATCTCAGGACCATACTTCTTCCTTCCACATCACTGCGTGACTAAGCCAGATAGTACCACCACGAAGCTTCGTGTAGTTTTCGATGCATCGATGAAAACGTCATCGAACGTTTCATTGAACGACATCTTATATACTGGGCCCACTATTCAAGATGAACTCTTCTCCATATTACTACGCTTTCGTCTACCACGGTATGTGTTCACAGCGGACATAGAAAAAATGTACCGTCAAGTAATACTGGACAAGGATGACAGGAAATATCTATTAATCCTTTGGAGAGATGATCCATCCAAGCAGTTGAAATGTTATCAATTATCTACGGTTACCTACGGTGTAAGAACGGCTCCGTACTTGGCGACGAAATGTCTCCAACGACTGGCGGGCCAAATGGCAGAGCAACGCCCTCTGGGAGCCTCGACACTCATGCAAGATTTCTACGTCGACGATGTTATGACTGGTTGCAATAGTCTCAGTGAAGCCATGGAAACACAAGAACAACTAACTCAAATTCTCCAATCTGGAGGATTCAAATTACGTAAGTGGTGCGCGAACCACACTGCATTATTGGAAAATATCGCTTCAGAAGACAGGGCACCGCAGCTAGAACTCCACGACGATAATGACTGCCACGTAAAAACCTTGGGAATAACATGGCTACCACGTTCTGATGAGTTTGCTATCAAAACTCAATGGACAGATGAACAAACTATTACCAAGAGAAGTGTTTTGTCAGACATAGCTCATCTATTTGATCCTCTTGGTTTCATGAGTCCGGTTATTGTAAAGATGAAGATTTTCTTACGAGAATTGTGGGCACTTAACTTAGGCTGGGACGATAAACTACCAGACGAACATAGCTCTATCTGGATCAACTTTCGTCAGAGTTTTGGTGTCTTAAATGACATAAAAATACAGAGACATGTTAGTTCAGGAAATGTGCCGTGCTCTATGCAATTACATGCTTTCTCAGATGCATCTGAACAAGCAATAGGGGCTGTAATATATATACGATCTATTCTTCAGAATGGACTTATAATAGTGAGATTGCTATGTGCCAAATCTAAAGCAGCACCAAAGAAAAACGTAACAATACCCAGATTAGAGTTGTGCGCTGCAAAGTTAACAGCCAACTTAATGCATCGAGTTAAAAGGGATTTGAAATGGAATCACCCCTGTTATTGTTGGTCCGATTCAGAAATAGTGCTAGCTTGGCTAAATTCATCATCATCTTCACATTACACATTTGTAGCGAATCGCATAGCTGCAATCCAAGAAGTAAGTACAGCCGATCAGTGGCTCCATGTACCATCAAAACACAACCCTGCGGATCTAGCTTCACGGGGAACTACGCCAGAGCGCCTAAAGAACAATTCTCTATGGTGGTATGGGCCACTCTTCCTACATGGGCATCAATCCTCATGGCCGCTGAAACCATCAAATTTGACGACAGACTTGGAAAAAAGACAGGCAAAGGTGGTGCTATCAACAATCACGAGGAGGATTTCTATATTAGAAGGTATTGAGCACAGAAATTCGTTCAAATATTTACAAAGAACGTTGGCATACATCCTGAGATTTATTAAAAACATCGGTCAACTGCCGAAGGAACGTAAAAACGATCAGCTTAGCGTACAAGAATTAGACAGTGCATTAATGGTGATCCTAAAGGAAGTTCAACAGCAAGGTTTCGAAGAAGACATAGCACATCTTCAAGGAAGTAAGCACGTTAATGCAAACAGCAACTTATGCAGTCTTAGCCCATTCTTAGATGAAACGGGAATTATAAGAGTTGGAGGAAGGCTTCAAGAATCCGAACTGCCTTACGACGCTAAACATCCGATTCTTCTACCATATGGTCACCACGTAACCAAATTATTACTGACTCATATTCATGAAACAAACTCACACGTAGGCGCCCAAGCACTACTGGCAATAACAAGACAAAGATTTTGGCCCATCAAAGGAAAAACTATTGCCAGGTCAATAATTCAAAATTGCGTCCGTTGCTGCAAATTTAAGCCGAAACTCTTTGGGCAGTTTATGGGAAATCTTCCTGCTCCTAGAGTTCAACCGTCAAGACCATTTATCAACGTGGGAATTGACTTCTGTGGACCGTTCTCCATTCATTTCAAGCTGAGAGGTAAGAGACCTCAAAAATGTTACGTGGCCATATTTTGTTGCTTTTCCACCAAAGCAGTCCATATAGAAGTGGTAAGCGATCTTAGTACCGATGCATTTGTTGGAGCCCTGAAGCGATTTGTGAGCAGGCGAGGTAACTGTAGAAATATTTACTGTGACAATGCAACTAACTTCGTGGGAGCCAGCAACCAGTTAAAGGAGATTCAACAAGCAGTGTATAGCAAAAATGCTGAAGGAAAAATAACACAGTTCTGTACAAATAGAGGCATTGACTTCCATTTTATCCCACCAAGAGCTCCTCATTTCGGTGGCCTATGGGAAGCTGCAGTAAAGTCAGCTAAGCATTTATTTAAAAAGAGTGTAGCTTCAGCTTCCCTGACTTTTGAAGAATTAACGACAATAATGACAGAGATTGAGGCAATTTTGAACTCAAGGCCTTTAACACCAATGTCAAGCAATCCAAATGATCTTTGTGCGCTAACACCAGGTCATTTTCTAATTGGCGAACCACTAACAAGTGCTGTTGATCCCAATGCACATTCTTCAAAGACGTCTCTGCTCAAAAATTGGAAACAAATATCAGAGTTAAAAAACCAGTTCTGGCAGCGATGGACAAGGGAGTACTTATGTGAGTTGCAGCATCGCTACAAATGGAAGCAGCGCTGCGCAAACGTGCAACCAGGGACTATGGTCGTGATAAAGGATGACAATCTCCCTCCATTAAGTTGGCAATTAGGACGAATAGTTAACACTATTAAGGGACCAGATGGCTTGGTTCGAGTGGCTGATGTCAAAACAATATCCGGAATGTTAAAACGGCCGATACATAAATTAGCTCCATTACCTATAGAACAAGAACTAAACATTTCCGCTGGGGTCGAGCCTTCAGCAGATCCTAATATCCAGAGCACTCTTCCTTCAGGCAACAAGAGAGACGAAGAGAGAGAACCGCAACATGGGACTCCTGCCAAAAAATCCCGACGTGCAATCTCACCTATAAGTGTGGTTCTTCTGGCATGCCTGATTGTACCGATATTAGCGAACAGTCCAATACAGTTATCTCCTTTTAAAACTCAACCAGGATTGTACTTTGAAAGCATGGGATCCACTCACCTCGTGACCAACGAATGGAAACTGATTATATACTACAACTTGGAATCATACTGGAAGGAGCTTGAAAACATCAAGAATGGGATAAACAATCTAAGGAAGATTTGTGATTCAACAAGCAGTACTCAAGCATGCACACAAACAGTTGTTCAATTTTCTAACACAGTAACAGAACTCGAAAACAACAATGCGTTGCTCACCCGTGACTCGAGTTCAAGGCATAGAAGGGCCCCATTAGATATTGTGGGAAATCTTGCACATTCCTTATTTGGAGTATTGGATTCGACCTATGCCGAGAAAATGTCTCAAATAATAAATAATCTTGAGGGAAATCAGCAACATTTACTGGAATTACTAAAAAACCAAACTTCTATAGTGGACTCAACGGTAAATGTAATCAAAAAATCTAGTGAGATAATGGCAGGTCGACTACAAGAGTTTGAAGACAATATAAATCGAACCATTCTCCAACTAAAAGGAATAACCAAGGAAGTTCAAGAACAAAGAATTTTAGAAATCTTCAACGCCTTGGCAGTGCGTTTAATTTTGGCAACCACCAACTATCAACGAATGCAGACAATGTTGCTGGATGTCATTATAGACACTCACCACGGAAAGATGAATCCCACACTACTAACACCGAAGCAGTTTCGAAATCAATTAATTATTATCAAAGAGAATCTACCACCGACCTTGCGGTTACCAGCAAATCAAGGTAATTTATTAGAACTCTACAGCCTCATGACCGTTGAAGTGCGTGTAGCAAAAACACAGTTGATCTTCAGAGTGAAACTACCACTACTTTCTTACGAACCATTCGAATTACTACGAATTGTTCCGGTTCCAGTTTTGGTTAATGACTCATTTGTGATCAACTAGCCGTCATCTCAATTCCTCATAATCAATCTACATCGTGATCAATACTATCCGTTGTCAGAACAAGAAATGGCAATATGTTCTACAATTGGCCACTTCAATCATTTGTGCAAGCAGCATCATCCTCTATTTAGAAAGGGAGCCAACACCAGCGCTTGTGAAATTGGATTTCTCACAAACTCTCCATCATTACCTACCTGCAAGATTAACAAATCTTATAATACACCCCGATGGATACAACTTGTCAGTTCGAACCATTGGATCTACATCATGAAGGAAGAAACAACAATAAACATTGTATGCGGAAACACAGTTGTACAAAAATCCCTATCAGGATCAGGAGTACTCAATATAAGCAATGGCTGCACCATCAAGGATGAATCAACTACTATCCAAGCACATAACCTATACCCTTCTTCATTAAGAACATCGTTTATTCCTACTAAGAATCTAACTGAACTTTTAGGTCCAGTTGAGATTGCAGAGCTCTATTATAAACCCTCAGAACATCAAAATATCTCCAATGACATTATTGAGCTTAAGGATAAACTACAACAACTACGTGTTGCAGAAGAATCTACCAAGGTTATCACTCATCAAGATGCCCATCAGTTTGCCATCGGATACATTGGGCTGCTCATAACTCTAATCATCTGTAGTTATCTCCTCTGGAAGCATCTCACAAGACAACACCCAGCAAGACGACCATTGCCTCCAACCCCGGCAGCTAGAGTAACACGGCCCAACAATGCAGGCTCTCAATTCAGCCTCCGACCTGAAACGGTAGAAATGGTTGAACTTAACGTTCAACGCAGGGGAGGATGTTGAATATCACATACCATATAAATCAGTAATAGAAATAAAAGTATTAAAATTCCATAAAATTTAGCAAACAGATGAATATATGTATATAACATTCATCATTATTGCTAAATTTTACAGCTCTTACAGCAAATTTGTTGACTAGACATTTCCCACATTCTTGTCGCCACAAAATCGTCTGGCAATGAAACTAGAATCCGACAAAGGTATTGCAATGTAATTAGAATCCGACAAAAATATTTTGTGGTAATAAGGTGTGGGAAAATATGAAATGATAAAATTTTATGTTGCTTAGAATTTAAGGTTTACGAAAATGTCAAATAAGCATCTTTTTATTATAAAAACGTAATTTTGTGTAAAGTAAAATATAGTACAGTTTTCACTTTTATCGAAGCAGGCGTTCATTCATTTCTTACCCAGTTCTCCACGAATCGTTGCACTAGTTTTGTACTAGGGCAACACACAAGGTTGCATAGGTATTGTACTTAGGCAACGTTTGACTAAACGGGCGGCATTTAAAACAATTGAATTGTCGCGGTACAAAAAACAATGTGGCAGTGGCGTGGTTTTGGCGTGCGATGTGGCACAAAGTGGTGTGGCAGTAGAATGGTGGCGGATTGGTATTAATATTATTTAGCGTGCATCAAAATGGCAAGCAGCGTATCGATTGATGTTGAATTACTTAACATCAACAGTAATAACTAAGGAGAAGTGGCATCCACTGCCACTTACCACTCGAAAATTAAACTTGTCGGAGACTAGTGGCAATCAAGTGGTGCCACGCCACTTGTCAAATGCCACGCCATCGCCACTCTATTTCAATGTGCGCTATTCTATTTGTTTTTACGGGACTAAATTTTTTCACTTGCCATTTAATCGCCACGCCACTGCCACATTGCTCACACACCACTCCAGTGGGCGCCCGGCCTTAGGCTGGCCGCTGACGCCACTAGGAAACTGTTAAAAATCATTTAATGAGACAGACAACTAATGGCTGCTGAAATTTGATTTGCTTTCGTTTTTTAGCTTCATATGCAATTGGAAAGAAGCTCAGAAAGACAGTCAAATGGGCCCACATTTAGGAACTGCTGGAAGTTTTTTGCGTTCTGCCAAAAAATTTTGATATCTTTTATAAAAAATTTCATTCATTAAGGTTTTATGTAACTTAATAACAAGAATTAAACTTGAAATTATTTGCTGTCCGAAAATCAAAAGGCAAGGTATTATTTAAAAAATTTAACAATATCCTTTTCTTTCGTCATTACAATTACTGAAATTTCAAATTGTTTACAGAATAATTTATAACTCAATAAATTTATAAATATTGCTAAATTGCTAATTGCTTAAAATCTAGGTTATTGCAGTGTTGCTCAAAACTGAGCACTGCTTTCCTCTTCTCACATTTGTATCTCTTTTATCTCGTCAATATTTTGCAATCATCTCTTATTTTTAGGGTTCCGTACCCAAAAGATAACAACGGGAGCCCTATTACTAAGCCTTCGCTGTCCGTCCGTCCGACACCAGGTTGTATTTCATGAACCGTAATAGGTAGACAGTTGAAATTTTCACATACTGTGTATTTCTATTGGCGACATAACAACAAATAATAAAAATTAAAGCGGGCCCGCATACAAGAAACGTGATTTTTTCGGCGTTTTTCATTCTTATTACTATCTGTCTGTCACCGGGCTGTATCTCATTAACCGTAATAGGTAGACAGTTGAAATTTTCACAGCATGTGTATTTCTATTGCCGCTATAACAACAAATAATAAAAATAATATAAAATTTAAAATTAAAGGAGGCCCCCATACAAGAAACGTGATTTTTTCGGCGTTTTTTTCTTCGTTTTATTCCCATTCATTATTATTATCAATAAGTAAGCCTTTTTTTTAATGACAGCAATTATAATTTTTGCACATGACGCTCAATTAGGGCTAATTTAATACCACTTCCCCGAATTTAATGCTCTAGTACTTTTTAAAAAAATCCTTGGATAATCCAACTTTATTAAATGTTAGGACCACCACTACTGAGAATTACTATACCAATACGAAGTAAGGGAGTACAAATGTAACAAAGCATATTCATCGCTGTGTTGAAATGTAAATAAAGTTTTTACCGTTGAAGAAAAAATGTTAACCGCTTCTTTTCCAGCAATGGTTGCAACTTTAAAATGGAAAATGTTTCTTAAGACCCCAAAAATCGTATGTTTTAATGGCTATTTGCAACAAATCAACGGCCAACCATGGTTAGAATTTTCAACTCTTACGATACTCGGTAATTTAGGACAAACAAATTTAGTTTGCAGTGACCACTGTGTAAAGCTACAAAAACGTAATAAATTGTAGATAATAAATGTAATTAGTATCTTCACATAAATTTAACGTAAATTCTATACTCGTAGAGAAAACAGGAAGTTTGGTAAGCCAAATTTAGCGTAGTGAAATTCTATTTGTGTTCCTATCTAGTCGCCAAATACGTGTTGTATTAGATGGCGTTACATCTGAACCGCATCCCATAAATGCCAGTGTGCCTCAAGGCTCTGTTATCTCTCCAACTCTCTTTTTAATTTTCATTAATGATCTGCTTTCCCTTACTTTCAATCCCATCCATAGTTTCGCAGATGACAGTACTCTTGATTTCGCTTACTCCTTTGACACTCTTGCGGACTCCAGGGGGAATGCCGCATGTGTTAAAAGAGATTGCATGATTAGATCATTGAATAACGATCTTAACAATATCCTCGCTTGGGGCAAAGCGAATCGCGTCGAATTCAATGCATCTAAGACCCAAAGCTGTCTCATTTCATTAAAACAAGATCATAACTTAACCACACCCGTTTCTTTTGATGGAGCATTAATTTCTGATTCACCGTCACTAAGCACTCTTGGCATTAATATTTCCAGTAAGTTAAACTGGACAGATCACATCTTCTCTGTTGCCAAAGAAGCATCGAAATGTCTTGGATTTCTGAAAAGGTGTAAGAAATATTTCAGCCCGTCAAATCTAGCGCTCCTCTACAAGTCCTACATTAGACCTAGAATGGAATACAACTCCTATATATGGGCCAGGGCTGGTCGCACGGCCTTAGCTTCATTGGATATTGTCCACAAGAGAGCCTTCAAGCTCATTGGCGATTTGGCAATAACTTATCATATCGACTCACTCGAGCACCGCCGCAATGTTGGATGCCTTTCGCTCCTTTATCGCTATATGCATGGTCAATGTTCTGATGAAATATCTAGTCTAATCCCATGTAGAATGATTCCTGCACGCAATACTCGCGCTGCAAACCGCGCAAATCCTTTAACCCTTCAAATTACTTTCGGCCGTACAGTAAAATTCCGTGATGCTTTTTTATCCCGAACAGTGCGAATGTGGAACAGCTTACCATCTTCTGTTTTTCCCCCGGCATACAATCTGTGGAAGTTAAGGGCGACATACATCGGCACCTCCGCCACTCTCCTAATATCCCCTAATCCTTTCCCTATCTCCTTCCTGCCATGCTGTGCTTTGCTTCATAGGGTATCCCCTGAGCTTGGCTTAATAATATAAAAAAAAAAGGCATTGAATGTCAATTTCTAAGCTGGGCACCAATTTAGCATCTACATTTCGCTGTTGCACTCAGCAATAGCTAACCGCTGATTCATGGCTTCTTAGTTGGTTTGTTGGAGATTAAGCATAATAAATACTATAGAAAAACAGTCAAATAAATTATAGTTTCTCTACATTTCTGTGGATAACGCCTTACTAACCTTTATCAGTTCGGAAAAGATTAGAGTATTCAACTCCTTTCCAGTATTATTTGTTGATCACAGATTTAATCCGACTGAAAAACACAGTATTATTAAAATATTGGTAGCGTGTAGGTTAACATATATGGAGCATTTTGTTTTGTTTTAAACTTTTACTTTTATGGTTTCTTGGCCTCAATTGATTTCTTACTTTCGGAGAAAAGGCATTAAATTGGCCCTAATTAAGTCCTAAAATATTATGCAGTGCACACTATTGTAATAATACTATTTAACCTATTCTCAGTAGTGGTGGTCCCAACTTTTAACAAAGTTGGATTTTCCATGGATTTTTTTGAAAAGCACTAGAGCATTAAATTCGGGGAAGTGGCATTAAATTAGCCCTGTTGAGCCCTAAATTTTTATGTATTCTAAACTTTTCTACCATGAAATGGCGGTCGCAACTTAATTGACGTGTGGGTGCCCGTTGGTTGTAATTTTATATGGGAACTATGTGATTTTTTTGTATTCCCATCTCTTTTCTCTTCGTAGCGTAGAAATAAGAATCATGTAGAACATCAGAAGTGAAACACTTTTGCATTCAACTGAGATTGTACGATGCCTCACATAAACTCCTAATTTTATACTTGTACGAAAATTTATTTTATTTCGCATACTTTTGGGCATTTATAATTTAATGATTAATTTGGATGAAATCACTGCTGTCCTTTCAATACACATACATTTTTTCCAGCTATTATATGAGCTGTGATATTCTTGTGTATTGCACTCCAAAGCATTTCGCTGCGGTAACTGAAGAGCATGGCGATATTTAGATTTGCCTGTCGGATTTTTCATGGAATGTTTTTGGAACTTATAAAACGTTTTGCGAGAGGAGCAGGCAAGGGGGCGAACGAAATATGTGCGCACTGTGCTGCTGGTCAGATACTTTTTCTTGTAATTATTCTGGCACCATTTATTGCTTGGACAAATTTTATTTTTTCAAAAGAAACTCCCGAGAATTCTGAGTTATAATATACCATAATTTTTGTATGTTTACACTTGTAAGTTATTACCATTTTATTAACCAGATAACCAAAGAACTAGATTAGAGAGATACATAGATTTAAACTTACCAACAACAGGATTTCCAGGTTCAGCGATATCTGGTAGAATTTCCATTTCAATTTCCCGTGGTAAATCATCTACTGTATATAAATCAAATTCATCTCGATCTATTTCCTCAATTTTGTTCGGACACGGAAATAATTTTTTACTAATATTAAATCCTCGATTTATTAAACATAGTAAATAATTCCAAAATTTAATCCAAATTTTCTAAATATTTAAAAATGTTGTCTAATATCGAGAAAGATGAAGTTTTCAAAATTTATTCTAATTTACTAAAAACTATAAAATTATTCTCGAATACACTTTAGAAAAAGTTTTCTGAATTTAATCAATGATTTATTAAATATCTCTTTCTGTATGAAAATGTTATAAAAATTTTAACTTAAATGTATTAGAATCAACAATTATTTACTAGAACTCATTAAACATCATACAAATAATTAGAATTTAGCAAATGGTTATTAAATTTCAGTAATCATTTCTTTAATTTCAATAAATACATTTTTGCTGTTGGGATAAAATCAAACGGTTAATTTACATCTTCTTCTTTCTTCAGCATAAAGATATTGAGGCACTCCAGCCAAATATCAAGTAAGGATTGAGGCATTCAGCCAGATCCATAGGTAATTTTCATTTCTTTGCCTTTCATGAATATTGAGGCGACACGCCATATATTCGGCATAGTAATTGATTAATTTAATCATAAATAGAATATTGGACATCGGCGAATACGCCAATCCATTGGCAACCAGCGTAAAGGCAAACATAACAAAATTCATAAGTTATACTGATCTATTTTTCTTATGTAATCCCGAATAGTGCTTATGTAACCTGTTACTTTATGTTCTAAGCCAACTGCTCCAGCTTGGAAGAAAATGTCACATTTTGCCGAACCAACAATATAAAATTAATAATTCGTTGAACTTTAACTGACTGTACTGAAAAGAAAAAAATATACTACGCCAGTCTGGCAAGTAACTTTAAAAGTTGACGCATTTAATAAGGATTCTAAAATGGTACAACACTTGCTACATTATTTCTTACAATACGGAAAAAACCCAGTTTCGAAAAAAAATTTTCATCTACTAAAAATAAATCTAGTGTACCCAAAGCTTATCGTAAGAGCGTAACCTTTAGACTGTAGTTTGAGTGAGATGGAAAGTCATTGCATGAAATGTGAGTGAGCAAGATAGTGACGCTAGTTCGTCAAATCATTGAGTTTTTACAAATGTGCATCGTCTACTCTCCACAGAGCGGGGACTTCCAAACCAAGTACATGGTGAAGGAAGAGTTCCTTATCTTACGAGGACGTAATACTTCAAGCAGTTGAAGAAGATCCAGGTAGTTCGGTACGTGCAATCCAGGAATGCACAGGAGTGCTCAAAAGTATAGCTCACCGAATATTACAAAAACATGAGCTCCACCCATACCATGTACAGCGAGTAAAAACCCTGCTACCCCGGGATTATCAACCTCGGATTGCACTTTGCCAAACGATGCTACAAAGACAACGAGAAGATCCGCGATTCTTCGAGAAAATTTTGTGGTCGGATGAATCGACATTTAAAAAAGACGGTTACATGAACCTACACAACTTACACGAGTGACACGTAGAGAATCCGAATTTAATGAGACAAAATAGATCTCAATAACGTTTTAAAATAAACATGTGGACCGGAATTTTAAACGGAAAAGTCATAGGAGCTTTTGAGTTGCCAGAGGTCTTTAATGCTGAAGTTTATTTAGATTTTTTACAAAACCGTTTACCTAATTTACTGGTAGACATGCCACTAAGTATTTACAGAGAGATGTGGTATCAGCAAGACGGCTGCCCAGCGCACTATGCCCTTTCAGTTAGAGAATATCCGGACAGATGGATAGGGCGGTCTGGTACGATCTCGAGGCTAGCCCGTTCACCTGCTCTAAATCCATTAGATTTCTTTTACTGGGGAGCAGTAAAAGAGAAAGTTTATAAGAAGTCAATTGAAAATTTAGCTGAGCTTCGGTAAAGAATTACGGAAGCAGTTGAATTTGTCAACAACGGAAGAATTCCCCGTCTGATAACCCGATCGTTTTAAGAAGATGTCGAGCTTGTATTGAAGCTGAAGGAAAGCAGTTTGAACATCTTTTGTAAATAATAAATCTTAGCATCCAAATAATTGCTGTTTAATTTTAAAATTAAGGAAAATTTGTCCTAAATTTAACAAATAGTTAGCATCTCTAACTTGAAAGCGTCACTATCTGTCTCACTCACACTTCATGGAATGACTCTCCGTCTCACTCAAGCTAGAATCTTAAAGTTACGCTCTTAAGGCAAGCTTTGGGTACCCTAGAATCATTTTTGGTAGGTGAAAAGAAATTTTTCGAAACTGGGTTTCTTGAAGAAAAAATTTTTTTTTTCCGTAATCTAAGAAAGAATGTAGCAAGTGTTGTACCAATTTAGAATCCTTATTAAATGCGTCAACTTTTAAAGTTACTTGCCAGACTGGCGTAGTACATTTTTTTTTCAGTACAGTCAGTTAAAGTTCAACGAATTATTAATTTTATATTGTTGGTTCGGCAAAATGTGACATTTTCTTCCAAGCTGGAGCAGTTGGCTTAGAACTTAAAGTAACAGGTTACATAAGCACTATTCGGGATTACATAAGCAAATTAAATTGAAAAGAAGTAAAGATTTGTAGCAACAGGAGCTAAAAAACCATCATAAGGTGTACATTTTCTCGAAAACAAAAGAAATGCCTATAATTTGAAAAATACATGACTTAGATGTTTTTTTATATTTTTCTGGTAACTGTTACGATTTGGTCTATCACCCGGCTCCGGCTTGACGTCGACTTACGGGACACCCTGTATATACAGGGTGATTCAGATCAAAATACCTTCCGGTATACCACGCGATTCCTTGAGGTAAGCTGATCATAAAATTGTTCCACATACCCCCTAGAAACCTTCCTTTAGGAACTGTGGCCAGTTGAAGATTTCGCCAATATTCGTGAGAATAAATGAGTATAACTTTTGAACCACCCTATAGAGTTTGGTTATTGTTAGCTTATTAAATAGCCAAGAATAGTAGCTGTCGAAGAGTGTATTGCTCTGTATGTTTTAATTAAGCATCTTTAAATTATTCGTAAATATTTCCAAAACATTGATTATTTTTTAACACACAAATTTCATAAATACCATTATTTATTTCAAAAGGTGGTTCAAAAGTTATACTCATTTATTCTCACGAATATTGGCGAAATCTTCAACTGGCCACAGCTCCTAAAGGAAGGTTTCTAGCGGGGGTATGTGGAACAATTTTATGATCAGCTTACCCCAACGAATCGCGTGGTATACCGGAAGGTATCTTGTTCTAAATCACCCTGTATATATACAGTAACTCAAAAGATAATTTTTATATGAATTTTAATTTTTAACTGACAAATCCCTAGACGCGTCTTTCTCGACCGAGTATATCCCAAACTTCTCCTTTCATTCAGACTATACAGACTTTCGATTTCCTCTTGCAGCATTTTGATAAGCTTTTCATTTGGTCACGTAGGCGATCACAATATTTGAAGAAATTTGATATGCCACTTGTATAACAGAAAATATGTGTGCACTTGACTTTAAATTATGCTTGTGCTGCACTTAGGACATCTTAATACAATTTATGAATTTATGAGGTGATATTTCAAAAGGCAAAGGAAATGAGAACTGCTTAAATAAGCAAAGTGTGTATGGCACACATGGTTGTTATGATGATATGTATATCATAACATTTTAATGTAAAAGTAATAAAATATGACCCCTTGAATTTAGTATTACTAACTTGATAATGATGCAGTCAACCAAAAGTTGAATCAAGAATATGTTTTCTAGAAAATAATATTTACTTGGCGCAGAATCAATAGCTTTTTTTCTTGATATTTATCAATATTTTCTTAATATCAGTAAATTTTTCTTTCCGTGGATAAAATTTTGCAACAAGATTAGCACAGTCGGAAATAGTATAATCGGAAAATTCCTTTGGTGACATATTGTGTGTAGTGCTAGAATTTGAAGCAATTAGTATGAAAAAACTATTGATTACATAATTTCGGAAAGAATAAAAAAATAAAAGTAAACAAGTAAAAAAGCTATAATTGGTCTAACACCAATACTTTTGATATCCTAGATGAATGCCCGTATGCAATTTCGTATGGTTACCTCTGTGCGTATGACATAAAAATTATTCTAAACAATTTCATAGAATGTCATATACTAAACAACCTTTCAGTACAATAAAAACGTCTAGGACTGATCGTTTTCACAGATACATAAAAATTTAATTTTTTATATGGCAACACCAAGAAGTTGTTGCCCGACTTATCCCATTTTTGAAATTTTACTTACAACTGCTATCAAAAGGCCACATAAAGAATTTCAGCTCTATATGTCAACGCGTTCGCAGGCAGTGCACAAATATATAAAGGAAAACGAAATTTTTGTATGACAACCCTACGAAGGAATTGCCCGATTGGTCTCATTTCCGAACTTTAATTTTTTTTTAAAGCCCGTATGCTTGACGTATGTGCGTTACAAACGGAGTATACCATTGATTTCATCTACGGTGTAAAAAAACGTTTGAAGCAGCCAAATTATAGCCGAAAGAAATTTATGAAAGTTGAGAACTTTTCTGATACTTACGCGGACTCCTATTACATTGAACTTTTTAAAAACAAGTTTGCAAGTACAGGGAAAAGGACAGTTAGGCTATGATACTCACATTTGTCCCATAAGACTCGAGCATCTTCAAGATTATGGCGGAATATCCAACAGCAACATACTATATGGCAAGGAAAATCAAGTCGAAAACTGATAATGTATGCCGGAAAAAGGATTGTGTTTCAGTTAAAGTAAGTTTATATTTGCTACCATCTAATACAATGGATATTAAAAATAATCTTGTTTGCATGTTGAGGGAAAAAGGGAACTTATTTAAAAAAGGCTCATACCGACAAACCTAAGGCGATTATACGAAAATTTTAAGCAAAATCATCCAAATATCAAAATCGGATTTTCGAATATGTACGTACATGTATTTTGAAACCTGTGATGTACCTAGTAGTAGAGAAATTTACATTAAAATCAATCGATAAAGTGGTCGACCTACCAACATGATTATGTGTGCATGGTGTACGTAAACAGCAGCAACAGGCAGGCGCGTTTCTAGATTCTCTCTTTCTTGCTTAAAAAAATAAAGCCCAAAGGTATGCAAAATGAAAGTATATAAAATTAGCAGTTTATGTGGAGGCATCGCACGAGCTCAGAATGGGAAAGCGTTTCACTTCTGATGTTCTACATGATTCTTCTTGTATTTCTTATTTCTACGATCGGAGTCATATTGCTTATTTTCTTTTTAATGCGCCTAAAAGTATGCGATCCCAGTAATGTTGCATATTGGCCAACCATGTGCACCTAAATAGTAGGAGATACCATGACGTACGCCTCTGAGCAGATAAACGTTATTCTAAGTTACTGTAAAACTACGTCGGCAAAACTACATGGATTTTTGTGGCTGCTTCCCACTCTTGCATTTGAAAGTTCATGTTTGGAAAAATGTCTCTTCTCTTTCATTCATTTGACGACATGAGCCATAGGTGGCATAGGTAGAATAGGTGCCAGATGCCATAGGTACTATATGCGGCATAGGTTCTTATTAGCCCAGCGCTAATCACACAAATTAATTCTCACGTCGCATCCATTCTGAGGGAATTCATATTTCACCGGAAAATTCTACCATGCGAACTCCAGACGCAGCAGTTTTTTCTTGATTGTACGTACGTACCTATCACCACCTGTATGTATGTACTATCTCGTGCTACTCACCTTTCATGGGAGAATTTTCATTCTCACAATATATCGTGAACTAAGCACTTTTTGGTAATTTTTAATTTTATTTCCCAGACTAATTTTGTATAAATAGGATAATTAAATGTACATATTTTACTACTTTTTAATAAACCATCAACCAGTAAAGAAGGCTTTTTTACTGAACATTTTGGTGACCCCGACGTGATGTATTGAATGTTTCAATACTTCACTACCAAGTCTTATCATCTATAAAAAACAATAAGCTCTCTAGTGATTACTGCAAGAGACAACAGCAGCGCAGTCGTACCACTCACCTACATATACAAAGGCCAAGGGTTCCAGTGTTTACTACGCGGTAGCAGTAGTTTTTGATTGCGGGCTAGCAGTTACCTCAAGAAGACCCAATACTAAGAAGAACAGCCGTACATAGGCAACCCCAGGCAATATATTTTGGACAGAACAGCAGTGTTAAAGTCAGAAGCAAATCAACATGCAAAATCTAACCGCAGCACAGTCAGGAATTGGCAAGTCAATTTCTCAACTTCTTGAGAATTTCAGGAAGGAAAGCATTGAGCGGAGCACTATAGAAAACACTAAAAGCTATGAAGAAAGGCTCAATGGCTTATGGACTAAGTTTTGCGAGAATCACGACGAAATAGTTGAAAGTGAGGACTGCAACAAAGAGCATTCTTACTTTGTGAAAAACTACTTTAATCAAGTAGAGAAGGTCTACAATGAATTCTTGCAAAGATTGAGTGAGCGACTCGAGGTAACGACAGCCACATCATCACATACAGACGAGCCCGAGCACCATGACGAATTAGTGCCACTGACTGGAAGCCTGAAAATGAGAAAACAAGTGAATGCCACTATTGCTGCGCTAGAGCGAATCATCAAGGTAATTGAACGCGAACATGCAGATCCACATCCCAGGGCATACTACACACAAAAACTGAGGTCCATCAATCAATATTGGGACACTATAGCCTCCTTACATGGGCAAATAATGGCAGAACTTGATGATGACTCCTACGATATTCGCGAATATACGAAGATTGAAGATCATTTCCAAGAAACAGCAACAAGGCTACAAGGAAAGCTTGACGAACAATCAGTGACCACGATTAATGGAAACGTTAAACTTCCAAAGTTAACACTTCCAATCTTTGATGGAAACTACACCAAATGGGGGCAGTTCAAAGATTTGTACAGTCAACTCATTCACAACAGGCCTCTGGGTGGGGCCGAAAAATTATACTACTTGAAGACAAATCTCACAGGTGAACCCAGCGGACTAATAAAACATTTACAAGCTACTGACGATAACTACTCAGTGGCTTGGAAGTTACTCTTAGAGAGGTATGACAATCCGAGGGCTATAGTAACAGCAACTCTCAATCAGTTACTATATCAAGCAGCTCTCACAACCGAATCAGGCTCGGGAATCAAAAGATTGCATGACACTAGCAAGGAATGTCTACTAGCATTGGAGAACAGTGGCATCGAGATCAAGCAGTGGAATCCCATACTGCTTCATTTACTCACTCAGAAGCTCGATAAGGAATCCAGGAGATTATATGAGCAGTCACTTAACGCACCTCACGAATTGCAGACAATGGACGATTTCTTCAAATTCATGGAAACAAGGTTTCAGATGCTTGAAGTAATCCAGACGAAGGAAGAACGCAAGAGGGTATCTACGTTGACGGCATCATCCCAGGTATTGAAGTGCGCAGTATGCAAGGCAGATCATGGAGTTTTTAGGTGCCCAAAATTCCTCTATGCAACATTAGATAATCGGATTCAGCTCATCAGGCAGTTCAAATTGTGCCCCAATTGCCTAAAGCCAGACCATACAGTACATGATTGCACATCAAGAGGCTGTATGAAATGTGGCAAACGCCATAACACATTAATACACAACTCTCGTCAACCAGAGAAGCCAAGAAACCTTATTCAAGCTAAATCACGACAAGGCATCGTTCGTCGGAGCACAGACTTGGCACCAATGAACTACCAACAAGTGAGCAGAGGCAGTTCAGGAGCTACCAGACAACTTGACTCCACTTCTCAGTTCCAGGAGATTAGTCGTTCTACTCCATCTGAGACAACAAACTCACAAATATCTAGCTTACAGGCGTCAACACGCTCGCAGATTCTATTAGCAACAGCAATAATCAAGGTCACTAATACCTCAGGAGTCCCGGTCAACTGTAGGGTACTCTTGGACTCGGGCTCACAGCTCCACTTTATCTGCGAACGACTCGTACAGGCTCTGGGACTACCACGCAGCAAAACTTCACTGCCGATTAGTGGTGTTGGTGGAATCGCAACAACTGCTAAGTACGAAACCACTCTCACGATACATTCAAGAGTGAAGAGCTTTTCAGCAGTCATCAATGCTGTTATCTTAAAAACTATCAGCGACCGCCAGCCGTCACAATACATCAAAACATCGAACTGGGATATTCGAACTAGCATCCAGCTAGCAGACCCCGCGTTCTATAAACCTCAGGCCATCGACATGTTACTGGGAGCTGAATTATTCTTTCAACTCTTGCAAGAAGGTCAAATAAGACTACACAATCTGCCACTGCTTCAAAACACCCACTTTGGATGGATTCTTGCAGGAAAGCTGCCAACTCAAGCTGGCTGCACTCAAAGTTGTCACATCGCAACACAACCCTCAGTTTCAGCACTGGACAAACAGTTGCAACAATTTTGGGAGTTGGAGCAACACGATTCACCATCCAAGTACAAGTCAAGAGAAGAACTGCTCTGTGAGGAGCATTTCCAAAATACCTTCCAAAGATCCGCGTCAGGACAATACATCGTCAAACTACCCTTTCGTGAGCTACCAACTACTTTGGGGTCGTCCCTGGAAATTGCTTCAAAGCGATTCTATGCATTAGAAAGAAAATTGGAGAGAAATGCCGATCTTAAGAGGCAATATCATGATTTCATGACAGAATACCAAGAACTCGGCCACATGCAACCGATAGCAAAGGAAGCCATTCCTACCGATCATTACTACATGCCCCATCACTGTGTAGCAAAGGCACATACCAACAAGCCCAAATTCCGTGTAGTATTTGATGCCTCAGCGAAAACATCATCCGGAAGATCCCTCAATGATATCTTGATGGTTTGTCCCACCGTTCAGCCAGATCTTTTCACCATCATAACAAAATTCAGAATGTACAAGTACGCAATGACAGCAGACATCTGCAAAATGTATCGGCAGATCAGTGTCCACCCAAACGACAGAAAGTACCAACTAATTTTATGGAGGGATGACAGAGAGCAGCCTCTGCAAACATACCAGCTAAATACCGTAACTTACGGAACAGCCGCCGCTCCATTCCTCGCGACGAGATGCCTGAATCAATTAGCCTTAGCAGAATACGATATATTTCCCGAAGCTGCGAATATGATTTTAGGAAATACCTATGTCGACGACATTCTGACAGGAGCTGACTCTAAACAAAGCATGCTCAAATTAAAGAATGACCTAATAGAGCTCCTGAAAGGCGGCGGTTTCGAGTTAAGGAAATTTTGTGCTAACCAACCAGACACCTTGCGAAATGTACCAGAAGATCACAAAGAGAAGATGCTACTCATTGACAATGGCGAAGTAACGAAAACTCTCGGATTAATCTGGCAACCAAAGGAAGACAGTTTTCAGTATCAAGCAACTGAAGGTGAAACACAAGGACTTACCAAACGCACAGTGTTATCCGAAGTAGCCCGTATTTTCGATCCTCTTGGGTTAATAGGACCAGTAACGGTATTAGGAAAGCTATTTCTACAAGACCTCTGGAAGGCCAAATGCTCGTGGGACGAAGAACTACCCGCAGTTTACAAAAATAAATGGATGAAATTTAAGAAGAGTCTACCAGGATTACGAGCAATAAAAATTCCAAGACATGTACTATTTTCAAACTCAGTCAACATCCAATTACACGCCTTTTCAGACTCCAGTGAGTCCGCCTATGGGGCTTGCTGCTACCTGAGATCAATGAATACGCAAGGAGAAATCAGAGTAAGATTGTTATGCGCCAAGTCACGACTAGCACCAGTAAAGGCTACTACGCTTGCAAGATTGGAACTATGTGCCGCGCTACTCATGACAGAATTAGTGGAAAGAGTATCTCAATGCATGCAAATAAACCCTTCAAGAATTGTGTATCATACTGACTCTACCATTGTACTCGCCTGGATCTCATCACCGTCTTATACGTGGAGTACCTTCATAGCACATCGGGTTGAAAAAATACAACAATTGACTCAGCCACAGCAATGGAGACACATTGAAGGAACACAAAATCCAGCTGACATAATCTCCCGTGGAATGTTGCCGGATGCCCTCAGCCAATCAACTGTGTGGTTCAAAGGTCCAAGGTATCTATCTGAACCTGAAAAAAAATGGCCCACATTTGCCTTCAAGATACCAGACGAGATTCCAGAAGCCAAACCAAAAAAATCCGTCTTCACAGCCATAGAACGAGTCAAACATGTTGATCTAGTCACACCTGTGAATCATTGTAACTCATTTTTAAAATTACAGAGAATTTTTGCGTACTGTTTCAGATTTTTGCAAAATTGCAAATCTCCCAAGGGATCGAGGAAGATGGGCGAAGTATCCATTGCAGAGCTAGACATTGCCTTGAACGGAATCATAAAAAATATTCAACGCACAGTATTCGAGCACGAGTACTCATCATTAAAGAAAGGGGAAGCACTTGATTCTCACCATTCTATTCAACACTTGGCGCCGTTTGTAGACGCCTCTACAGGAATCATAAAGGTCGGCGGACGGCTGAAAAATTCAGAACTCAGCCAAGAGGCCAAGAACCAGATTCTTCTGCCCAAGGACCACAAACTGAGTGAACTTCTATTCAATTATCTACACAACCAACATATGCACGCAGCACCTCAAGCGCTAACTGCAATCGCGAGGCAGAAATACTGGGTCATAGACGCTAGAAGGTTGGCGCGCCATACTGTCCATAGATGTATCCGTTGCTTCAGATGTAAGCCGAAGCCCGTTGATCAAATGATGGGAGAGCTACCTGTGGAACGGGTGAAACCGACAAGACCCTTTCACACCACAGGAGTCGACTTTTGTGGACCCATCATGATTCATTACAAACTACGAGGAAAGACACCTACATAGGCGTACATAGCTGTCTTTGTATGCTTCACTACAAAGGCTGTCCATTTAGAATTGGTCAGTGATCTGAGTGCCGAAGCTTTCCTTAACGCTCTAAAAAGATTCATTGCCCGGAGAGGTCTGTGTGCTACTATCTTTTGCGACAACGCAACGAACTTCCTAGGAGCACGAACACATTTAAAGGAACTAAAGGACATGCTCCTGTCGCAGGATTTACAGTCATCACTCGCTCAATTATGCATCAAAAATCACATTGAGTGGAAGCCCATACCACCACGATCGCCTCAATTCGGAGGACTGTGGGAAGCGGCAGTGAAATCCGCCAAGAATCACTTGATTCGCCAGACGGGAAATGCCAATTTGACATACGAGGAATTACACACAGTAATTGTCCAGATAGAGGCTATCCTTAATTCCAGGCCAATAACACCCATGTCTTCAGATCCCAATGACCTCGAGGCACTAACCCCAGGACACTTCTTGACGGGAAGCCCCTTGACAGCATGCGCCGAAACTGATGTTGCTGAAAGAGACATCGACAAATTAACAAGATTTCGCCGAATTCAACATATTCAACAAACATTTTGGCAGCGCTGGTCGGCTGAATACCTACAGGAGCTGCAAACGCGGAACAAATGGAGGAGTATAAAGCCAAATCTAAAACCTGGAACTTTAGTCGTGATAAGAGAGGCGAACTTACCACCATTGAAATGGTCGCTAGGCCGCGTCTTAGAAACTTTCGACGGCGCCGACAAACTTACTAGAGTTGTTAGTGTCAAAACCTCCTCTGGAATTTTTAAACGGACCATTCATAACCTCTGCCCCTTGCCGGAGGAGCAATATAGACCAGAAGATCTGAAAGGGAATGTAAGTGGCAGCAACCTCGGGAACGACTCCAAATCAGTCGAGGGAACGCAACCGAAAACATCCTTTCTAACCTTTAATCAGGTGCCAGGACCATCCCACAAGGACGTAGAAGGAGAGCCACCAGCAAAGAGGATGAAACACAAACGACCCTATCACCCGCTGCGAGGAAGGTTCTTGCCAATCAATTCTAATTGGAAGAACTCACCATTTGTAAAAAATTTCAAGAAAAATCCCACTAACGCTACAGAGACGAATAGAAGCCCCACTGCAAGATCTATTAGCTCATCAGCTGCTTTAAAACTGCTCATGCTAACCTCACTTATAATGCCAGCCTTCGGAAACCCGCTAAGGGAGCCGGCTGAAGTAACACCATTCTCAAGTAATCCAGGAATATTCTTTGAATCACTAGGACATGCACATCTAATAAACAGCCAGTGGACCAAGTTATGCAATACAACAACACTCAGAAGAGACCACTGTTTGGAAATACTTTCCCAATTTCAACATCAACTCACGCAAATTGAAGAAGCTAATGAAATTCTTCACAAACATGGCGGCCGAGACCGAGTTCTACACAAAAGGTCTCCTCTTGACTTAGTAGGTAACGTTGCGAACAAACTATTTGGCATCTTGGACTCATCCTATGCCAAGTACATTGAAGAAGAAATCGAAAAAACAAGAAGCAACGAGGGTTACTTAATGCAGCTAGCAAAAAACCAAACATCAGTTTTAGAAACTACAACCAATATCATGAAACGTCAAGAGGAGTCAATTCAAAAACAATTCAAGGCAATTCAGGACCATATACTCGCATTCAGTAAGTTTGTTGATGACGTTCAGCTCGAGCAGCAAGCTACACAAGCTTTCAGTGCCTTATCGCTTCTAACCACACTAGTTCTTCAAAACTACCACAGAGCTCAAAACGCTTTATTAGACGTCATAACAGATATTCACCACAACAAGATCAGCCCATTATTAATCACCCCGATGCAACTCCGAGACCAGGTGACTTTAATAAAGGACCATATTCCATCAACTCTAACTATTCCAGGAAATATTAAGGATGGCGTGCTACTTCTTTACAACCTAATGACAGTCGGGACCAGGATAGGAGAATCATACATCTTATTTGACATACGGATTCCACTCGTCCTGGATGAATACTTTCAGTTATTCAAGATGATACCTGTTCCCATTCAACAAGGAGACAAACTCCTGTTAATCAAGCCATCATCAGATTATCTCATCGAGTCTTCCCAGGGAGAGATATTACCCACTATCTCAAGCAGAGTTAAACAAATGTCAACACTTAAGAGAAGACCAGTATCTATGTGACCAGAATCATCCCATCTTCAATCTAAAGGCCAACGTCAGCCAGTGCGAAATGGAGCTGCTCAACCACAGACAAACGCTCTCTTCCAACTGCCACTTTCGCAGCTCAAATCGATCCAATCTTTGGATACAGCTGCATACTCCAAACAGTTGGCTCTACCATCTCGACAGTGAAACCACATTCAACATTGTATGTGGCACAGCAGTAACACTTAAGACTCTACAGAAAAGTGGAATTCTGAAACTTCGTCCAGATTGTTCAATCAAACAGACCTCTATGACGATCACTGGTCACGGGCGTTATCAGAGCAAGACCATATTATTCCACGCATAAATTTAAGTCTATCCTTGGATGAAGACCTACATTCAGCAAAAAGAGGGCACCCATACATTTCCTCAGAGCTTCATCTAAAATCCAACGATCATGAAATAGATGTGCTGACCAACAAGGTCAAGGATCTCAAGCAGTACTCGGAAGCATTGCCCCAAGGAGTATCGCATCACGACATACATCATTACACCATTAGCTACATGCTTCTGGCAGCTCTTATGATCGGATGCAGCTATTGGATGGTTACCAAATGGAACCACGGGGTTTGCTCCAGGAACATGCCACCACATTGCTATTCCATACCTCCAATACCCGCAAGACGGAGCCAGCCGGACAACAATGACGATTTTGTGTTGCGCAGCAACCCAAGGGGGCAGGATGATTCTCACGTCGCATCCATTCTGAGGGAATTCATATTTCACCGGAAAATTCTACCATGCGAACTCCAGACGCAGCAGTTTTTTCTTGATTGTACGTACGTACCTATCACCACCTGTATGTATGTACTATCTCGTGCTACTCACCTTTCATGGGAGAATTTTCATTCTCACAATATATCGTGAACTAAGCACTTTTTGGTAATTTTTAATTTTATTTCCCAGACTAATTTTGTATAAATAGGATAATTAAATGTACATATTTTACTACTTTTTAATAAACCATCAACCAGTAAAGAAGGCTTTTTTACTGAACAGGTTCCATATGTGACTATCATCGGTAGCATAAGTGTTATAGGTTCCATAGATGCCATAGGTACCATAGGTGTCATAGATGGCATAGGTGCCTTAGGTCATAGATGGCATATGAACTAGATGTCGCATACAGTACCAGAGAAAGATTTTAAATCGCTGGTCCATTCCGGAATAGACCACAACATGTTTCAGAGGTGCTGAGAACAAATGTTCCTTTAACATCAGTTTCGTATACATTTGGTCAACTCCCTCAAAGTGATAGATGCGGGAAAATATGAATCACTCGACGTATCTATCATCTTTTTCTTTTCAAGTTGCTGTACTGATCAAACTAAAGGAATGATGCACAGCACAACATATTCGGTGAGGTGGGTGGGGCGTAAACGTACTACAGCGATCCTCATTCAATAGATGCTTTGCATCGGTCGCTGTGTGGTGACTGGAGATGAGCTTAATCGACGAATAGAGAAGTAAAGGAAAGGTATCGCAATGTTTGTGTACGAGAATGAAGCATTTTAATTGTGTGCAAATGTTACCAGACGTCGGCAAAGGGCAGGGCCATAGCCAAACTAATAACATGCAGAGTAGTGCCTCGCTCCAATATAAAATTAACAATGCCTCGACCTGATTGGGGAAGAGCGCAATTTTTTCTTAGAAATTTACTAGAATATGTTTTGCTTATTGCTTGGCTACGCGTCTACGCTCATAGCAATTGTTGTCGCCCTCCAAAAGTGCGTATAAATTCTAGGAAAGAATTTTCTATTAAACTTCTAAGAAAAAATTGCGGCCTTCCTTCCATCAGCTCGAGGCATCATTGATTTTATATTAGAGCTCTCGGCGAATGCATGAAAATTCGAAGGAAATTTCCAGTAAATTTCTAAGATAAAATGTGGCCTTACCTTCATCGGGTCGTGCTAATGGTGATTTTGTATGGAGCGAGGCATTGCTGGCTTACCCTTTCTGCACGAAAAGCGTTGCATATTGTTGTTGTACGTGTCTAGCCTTTGTATGTTATTAGTTTGTCAAAGACAGGGCCAATTGTAAATTTCTAGGAAAATTGTTAAGTGGAGAATATTTAGTTGGTGCAAACCGTCATGCAATACCATTCCAAAAAATTACTCTCAGGGGCAAATGAATTTAATAAAGTTGTTTCTTTTAAATCAAATCAAATCCTAATAACTACAGGAAAATAAAAAGTATTTCCAAAAACGAGACAAGACCGAATATGTTGTTGTGCATCATTTCATTAGTTTGATCAGTACAGCAACATGAAAAGAGAAATGATGATAGATACGTCGAGTGATTCATATTTTACCGCATCTATCACGTTGAGGGAGTCGACCAAATGTATACAAAACTGCTGTTAAAGCAACATTTGTTCTCGGTGCCTCAGAAACATCATCCCGGAGAATAACTGGAATTTGTGTTTTAGTATGAAAAGAAATTTTTCTCGCTGATAAACTGTCCGCTCCATCGTTTGTTTACTTCTTATTTGCCATAGGTGGCATAGGTGCAATAGGTACCACAGGTGCCATAGATGGCAGAGGGCATTGGTGACATACGTACCATAGTAACATAGGTAGCATAGGTGGCATAAGTGCTGTATGTAGCATAGGTGCCAGATGCCATAGGTAATAGTAATAATAATAATTATTTCTTTATTTGGTATAGTACTAAGATAACAAGATCTTTAATTGTACATTACATGTAGGCACTCAACGAGGAAAATTTAAGTTAAAGTAAAAGACTTAAATATTCATAAATGAAAAGATGAAAGAGAACTAGAAAGCTAAAAAATACTTTGCAATGATAAAAATTAAAATAATACTAAACGAAAACAAAATGGAAAAAGGATCATTAAAAAATATATATAACGAATATAGAAAACTAAGTTGATAAATATTTACTTAGCAAGGTCATCCAAAATCGCCGATCTGATTTTTTAAGGTGTATCAATTGATTTTAATTGTCTACGGAAGGTCCCTCTGGTCCTAGTAAGTTGAATATCATGTGATAAGAGATCACATTGCACAAAGAAGAACGCTGCCCGTATTGGGATCTACATCGCGCTATTAGGAGATCCTTGTGAATATTCGGCTGCAATAACCTAAGACGATATTAAGTTAAGTAGGCATTTAATGAGCAATCAAGCAAAGAAGTTATGTATGGGGAGATATGACTACCTCGCTATAGTCTCTTCGGCAGCCATATATTTTACCTAAAGTAGCACTAATAGGTCACAACAGGAAAATTTTGAATTGAGTTCAAAGCCCACACTTTTTGCAAAATCAACGTAGACAAGTCTCGTTTTATTGAGAAATATGGCTGGTAAAGAGAGAGAATCGATTTTATTCTTATAAACTGCCGGGCACGTAGATTTGGATTTAAGTCTAATTTCTTACGCAAAGACCAATTAGAAATGCGTTGTAGATCATCGTTTAAGCATACACAGTCGTCCATTAAGACTATGGGTCTGGTTAAGTATATCTGTACATCATCAGCATACATATGGATAGATGCATCCACGTCGGCATCAGGAAGGTCATTTATGTAAAGACTGAATAATAATGAACCGAATATAGATCCTTGAGGAACAACACCGCGGTGTAAGAATTCTATATCTGAGAGCTGGTCATGTACTTTTACAACTGGCTGCACCTATTTAGAAGGCTGCAAATGAGTTAGCTGCTTATGATGAAAATGAGAATCGGCAAGACAGCTTTTGCAGCAAATTAACAAGGTCAATACAGCCAAACGCTTTGCTGAAATCAAGTAGTGCTAATATTGATAGATGGTTATTATCTAAAGCCTCGAATATCTGATGTTACTTTAAGGGGTAACACCACTGTAAATTTTTCAGAAAATAAATTTTTTTTTTATTGATGCGTTGAACCTTCTAGAATATGAGGCGTAAAGCTTTATATCTGAAAGGAATTTTCATCAGTGAAATTTTAGGCTCCTCCCCGAGCCCGTCAATCCACTCCGAAATGACTACCTGCGTCAAATAAACCCTACTGGAAACGTGCTTTCTTACCTTACTGACGCTAACACAGTAACATATGTTGTTAGGAAGTGTTTATGTTCAGTTAAAATCATTTCCAAGCAAAGTACGTTAGTTTAGCGTCAGTGCATGTAAAATTTAAACAGTCCAATTTTTCATGCCAATAACTCATTTCAAAACTTTATCGTGTTTTTCTTGAAACACGATTTTTCAAAACGGCACGCAGCATAACTCCAACAATTTTCATTCCTTTCATTTGAATTTTTAACAATATCTTTAAAATAACATTTTGAAGTGAAATACGTACGGGATTTTCGATACGTCCTTTTAGACATTATTTATTAACAAATGATTACCGCTTTTTGTGTCGAAAATTGAACGATCTCATTTAAATACCCGCCAATCATACAAAAATGAATATTTTCAAAATCCCCTACGTACTTCACTAGCTATGAGCATGTAGACTAAGGAATTTTTTCTTTTTTCTCCAAATTCAAAATTGCACCAGCTACACTGCGTGCCGCAGAGTGCTTTAAATTCGACAAGCCTTGCGAGAATGGCTCTGGTGTCACCATTTACTAATATTTTTTTTTAATAATTTTTTTTCTTGTATACTTAAATATATGCTTAATAACATCCATGAATATTATTATTCTATTACCTTTCTTTACATAAAAAAAAAAATTGTCCAAAAAACGTTATTTTTAAGGCTATTACAGTGGTTTAACCCCTTAAGCATAGTAGTTTCATAGCTATGACTACAGCAGAATCCTGATTGGCAGTGGGTTAAGAGACCTTTGTGATCTATATATTCCGTGATTTACGAATAGAGCACCTTTTTAAAAACTTTGGCTAAAAAACAGAGAAGACTAATTGGACGGTAGTTACTCGGAAGAGAACCATCAGACTTTTTTGAGATGGGTACCATTAGAGCCTTTTTTCCATTGAGTAGGGAACTGAGATGTCAAGCGGCTATAGTTGAAGATATAAGCCAGTACCCTAGCTATATCTGGTCCAATCAATTTAATAAAACGGGGAGGTATATAGCTCATGTAGTACTGTTGCATTAGATTTAATGGAGGACATAGTCAGTAAGACTTCTCTTTCATTAATGTTTCGAAAAGCAAAGCCATCAGGATAAAAGTCTTCAGCCAAAATATCAGTGAGTGCAGCTTGTGAAAAAGTATTAGGTGCTGACGAATTTCCTGCGAAGTAATTATTCAATCTATTCGGGTCTACACATACTTTGTGGATTCACGTCCATGTATCCCAAAACTTCGAATGTTTGCCCATAGTTGCTTTGGTGGTAATTTCGCATCTAGTTTACTATTAATATAAGCTTGTTTTGAATATATTATCATTACCCTGGTTCTACATCCTACGAACTTTATCCGAGCGCTTAGCTTTACAGCATCTATAAAGAAAATCACGTTCCGCCAGTAAACTGTAAATTTGAGGAGTCAACCATGGCCATCGCTGTGGGACATGTTTATTGAATAGATTTAATAGTATGACTTCGAAAGTAGCTACCTTGTTATCTACGTAGACTGAGTTATATATGTTTTCCCTTGTTGCTTGTCGGCATTCAGATACAAGACGGTCAAGATTTATATTTTTGAAGCAGCGATAGAAGAAAGAATTTACTCTAGAGACAGGCTTCGATTTAAGGTCATAGGTCATGAATTGAAAATCATGATCAAATTCACTTGGTGGACTAATTTTATTATGAAATAGCACCTTGTCAATATCGGTCGTAAGTACGTGGTCGAGCTGAGATGGGTTAGCAGTATTAAAAAAGTTGGCAGGTTATTAACCATTTTTAAGTTGAAATTTTCAGTAGGTCTCATAAGTACCATAGGTTCCATAGGTACTATAGGTGCCATAGCTGGCATAGGTGCAATAGCTATCATAGGTGGCATAGTTGCCATAGGCAGCACAGATGTCATAGGTGGTAAAGGTGGCATAGGTACCATAGGGTAGCATTGGTGGGATGTGATCCATAGGTGGCATAGTACCAAAAACTCCTTTTAAAATAATAATTATGTGTGGATGTACATAAGTAGATACTTGGAGATATTAGCTATAAAAGAAACCTCATATCCTACTAGACTGACGTGATGGTATAATTATTTTACGTAAACATAATTAAAAATTATTTTAATTTTAAGGAAATCTCACTTTTTTTAATACATGCGTTTATAACTACCGACAAATCTTAAGAAAGAAATTCCCGTCACAGCTCCAAATTACAAAAACAATAATTTAATTGAAAAACGCAAAAGCATTTACGATTTGTCGTATGTTAATACAGCAGATATAATTAAAAGATATATTTTAAATCCACGATAAATTTTTTCAGTCATTTCCTACTCAAAAGGGAGAAGATTAGAAATATAATCACAAATTTCCACTTGCATATACCTTTTATTTTCAATTTCGGCCATTTTAATTTTACGTTTGACAGTTTATTGACTAGTCAGTACCATTGAATAAATAACTAATAAGGAACGGCATATAGGGTGAAAACCTAAACCACTCGACGAACTGTATTAGTGTGCTGTGTTTGTATTCGTTTCGTCATGGCAGTATGAAAACGTGACATTTCCATAATCCAAATTGCTATGTAAAATAAATAAATTTTACCGCACCCTTATTTTCAGATAATGACTGTTCATTTTTATAAATATTTCACCTTTATTTTACTTAAGACACTATAATTTATTAGTAAAGCTATTAAACTTGCTTGAAGAATGCTTTCCCACAACAATAACGCCGGTGGTTTCTGCAGCACAGCATAGCGCACTTCAACACCATAATTAAAGACTCCAGAGTCTCGAGATTATATAAAATCTCGTTCACAAAACAATATTTTTATTTATTAGAAAATCGGTAAATCAAATCCGAACTTCTTTTCCAAAAATCTGTAATGTCAGAAATGAAACAAAAATTTTGAATAATACCCAGCCCTTAAATGAAAATATTTTCTGTATGTGTTGTGTCATGATTTTCAGTGGGAAAAATAACAGCAAAACGAAAGGTGAAATAAAATTGCAGAATAATATTTAGAATTACATCAAATCAACTAATTTTATACTCGTGGTGCCATCTGTTGACAGGAAATTCATGCAGTTTTTTAATATGCAGTCTGTTTGCTGCTCTTTTATTTTCTGTCTCTACATTTTTTCTTGAAATTTTTGGTTATGTGGTATTAGATCGAATCGTACTATTAATGGCAGTTGTTACCCTAGATGAAATCTATAGGGTATATTAAATTTTTCATTCCGTTTGTACCTAGAAATAATGACGGTAGAGCAAAATGGATTGGTTTGACACTCACGCATAATATAAGTTATTTTGATTTTTGCATGTCCGTCCGGCCGTCCGTCCGCACGATAACTCGAGAACGCGTTCACATAGAAGGCTGAAATTTTGCACATTTGCTTTTAAAAAAAAAAAGTAAATTTAAATTCGAAAATGGGCTGAATCGGGCAACACCTTCGTAGGGTTTCCATACACAAATTTCGTTTCTCACTATATATTTGAGCACTGCCTGAGATCGCGTCGATGTAGAGAGCTTAAATTTTGTACATGCAGTTTTCATAGCAGTAGTAAATAAAATTTAGAAAATGGACTAAATCTGGCGACCTCTTCTTGATGTTGACATATAATAATTTTGGATTTTTACGTATACTGTGATACCGATCAGTCCTAGACGATTTTAATGTAGGTACTGGAAAGTTCTTCAGAATATGAAATCCTATGAAATTGGTTATAACCATTTTTACTGTCCGACGAATCGTTTTAGAAATGTATGTGAAAAACCACTTCAAAAATCATACTTGCATAGAGAGGTGACCATACAAAATTGGAAACCCCACAAGATCCGCACCTAGCTCCGATTTTTTTCGCTCATTTGTTCTTATTTACTCACAAATCACGAATCTAAAACTAATTTTGAGCGGAAACTTATACTTTGCAAGATATTAAACTTTAAAAATCACGAAATTTGCACTGCACTTAACAACACAATTTGGCATTCTCGCAATTAATTAACTCTTCTTCTTCTTTTTAGTATTAAAAAGAGGCAGTGGTAGGTATATACATACCTTCCGAACATTCGGGTTACCAGCATTGCGTTTTTTTATTCATTACGAATATTCAATTGATGTGTAGTAAAGCAGCATTTAGTTAGAATGGAATAGAAAAACATTTATTAAACACACACACATACACACACGCGCAGAGGTTGCCAAAGGACGTGCCCGCCAGCCTCTATATATCTCTCTTCGCGTGTGTGTGTGCGTGTGTTTAATAAATGTTTTTCTATTCCATTCTAACTAAATGCTGCTTTAGTACACATCAATTGAATATTCGTAATGAATAAAAAAACGCAATGCTGGTAACTAAAAAGAAGAAGAAGAGTTAATTAATTGCGAGAATGCCAAATTGTGTTGTGAAGTGCAGTGCAAATTTCGCGATTTTTAAAGTTTAATATCTTGCAAAGTATAAGTTTCCGCTCAAAATTAGTTTTAGATTCGTGATTTGTGAGTAAATAAGAACAAATGAGCAAAGTTTGAAAAAAATCGGAGCTAGGTGTGGATCTGGTATTTAGCCCAAAATTGCATACGGTCATTCATCTAGGGTATCATAAGAATTGGTCTTATACCCTAGGCAGACGGACAAAATCAATGATCATTCGTTTGTAATTGAATTTCTCAAAAATCGCTTTACCTTTGAATTTTAATTTTAATTATTAAAAATGTGCTGTCAATTACATACAAAAATTGACAGGACTTTCATTTTAATTCACAAAACCTTGGGTAACATGATTTTTGAAAAAAAAAAAAAAAAATCAATTCGAATGAATGATCATTGATTTTCCCGTCTGCCTAGGGTATTAGATAGCTTTTTTACTTGTTTTATATATTTTCAACATCATCGCAGCGCGATAGTTGTTGAATGTATTATAAGCAAAACCCAACGAAATGTTTAAATAGAGACAACAAATAAAAATCCAAATGGCATGATTTAATCGATTTATTGTCGTATTTAAAAACTAATAGTTGGTAGTTTGAAATAAAACACCTTGGGGTAAAATTTTTTTTTTATTGATATTGTTTAAGCTCGTAGAGCAAATGTTATAAAAATTATATATTTTTTTAAACTAAGTACTCTGTCAATAAAAACCAAAAAGTAGTTCGGTCGTAGTTGGCCGTAAAAACGATTTAGATTTTTGTAAAATTATTAAATAAATTTCAATTCGAATTAGTTGTCACTAGAAAAAGTGTTTTTCAATTATTTGTTCCGTGTTGCAAATAAAAACATTTTTTGGTCCTTCGTTAGCACGGATAATAAGAATTAGTTTTTCGTCGTGATCATCCATAAAAAGACATTGGTTGTCGTATTTGCAAGTTGTATGATATGTTCTGTTTAGAAGAACACAGGTTGGATTGAATCATCATTTGCCATCGACATTGAGTACACATATAGTATGTACGTCGCAGGTCGTCGCTGGAGTTGAATTCAAAGGAAATTTTTCCATCTTTAAAGATTCCAGAAGACTCAAGCACATCGATTCCATGAACATATTCGATTTTGAAACTCGTCTTAGTTTACTCAAATCGCGGTTCGCTCAAATAATGGCAATTCATAGCCACGTAGAATATAGCTCTGATAAACCAGAAAAAGAAGTCGACGAACTCGAGGAACTATATTGCTTCATAAGATCGAAATTATTGTCACATATCGCTCAACTCAAATCGCATTCTTCTATTGCATCCAATTCTCCAGCTACTACTCTGGGTGCTCAGACTTCACTTAATTCCCGTGGTCCTACTCCTCGAAATTCACGATTACCGATGTTGAAGCTGCCTCAATTTTCTGGAAAGTATACAGATTGGGTTAATTTCATCGGCACGTTCAATACTCTGGTGCACAATGATACCGAACTGAAAAATATCGAAAGGTTTCAACATTTGCTGAACTGTTTAGGAGAAAAGCCACTTCAAACCATTAAAAACTTGGAACTTTAAAATTGTTAAGGGGGAGATATGAGAATAAGTGCATAATTTTCCATATAAAGGAACTATTAGATTTTCTGCGTGCTAGTAAAGGCGTCTCGTCTAATGCCCACCTTCGTGCTCTGAAGACCCTTGGAAGCAGCGAAGATATTCTGAATGGAATAATAGTTCACTTGATCATCGGAAAGCTAGACCCAGATACCATTTCAAAATGGGATGACGAAAATTCATTGGAAGATCTTCCATCATGGGATAAATTTTCAACATTCATTTCGAAACGTTGTACCAGTTTGGAATGTAATATCAACTTTTGCAATTTTTCGAAATTTAAGCCCCAACGACCATCTAATCATCAATCTTGCTACTCTCTAGTTCTTCGCCAAATGCTCGGTGCGTCACCTGTAAAGCGAATTGTAATAGCTTAGTTCATTGTCCAAAGTTTAGGTCAACGACACCGCTTCAGAGATTTTATGAAGCAAAACGTTTTTCGTTATGCCTCAACTGCCTAAAGAAGGGACATTCGGTTACGACTTGCACTAGTAAAAGGTGTGAGCAATGTCAGAGTCCATATAATTCATTGCTTCGTCAATCGTAATTAACTGCTCTTGGTTCAAAATGGAAGGAAGAATCTAAATCGCAGGGTACGTCAAATTATGTCGTCAATATTCCCAAATCGGTCGAAGGCTCGACTGATGCAGCTTTATTTGTTGGTACGTCATTGAAGGTAGATGCTCGATCGCTCGATCACCCTCAACAGCTCAGAAAGACAGTTTGAAGGATGAATACATCATTCTGGCCACTGCTGTCGTTTTGGTTCGAGATAGCAAAGGCTCATTCATTCCTTGTAGAGCGCTTTTGGATTCGGCTTCACAAAGGAATTTCGTAGCAGAAACTTTGGCACAAAGGTTGCAGTTGAGAAGAGAACAAATGAACGGTGAAGTTGAAGGCATAGGTGCGATATCAACAGCAATCAAGTCAAGAATTCAACTATGTGTGAAGTCTCGACTCGAGGAAGATACCTTCAGTTTGAGCTGCTGCGTCTTACCAGTTATCACCAACACACATCCTAGTTACAAAGTGAATACCGGTGGCTGGAGTATTCCCCAAAACATTGAGTTAGCTGTCCCTAATTTCTATGAACCACAAAAGATTGACCTCTTAATCGGAGAGGGAATATTCTTTGAGTTGCTTGCTGCAGGCCAGATAAATATTGGAGGAAACCAACCAATTTTACAGACAACTTTATTAGGATGGGTCATTACTCGAGTCGTGCTCAGCATCTCGCAGCATTTCCTCACTCGAACATGAGGAATGCGAGTCGTACTTTGTGAACAGTGTTCGAAGTTCCTTATCTGGGCGCTTTATCGTGTCGCTGCCCTCTCGAGAAGATCCCATTTCGTTAGGGAATTCTTACGATGGTGCATTCAGAAGATTTTTGAGTCTCGAAAGAAGACTGAATACTTGGAACTTAAGATGCAATATTCACAATTTTTACAAGAATATCTACAAGTGGGCCACATGGAGTTGTAGACAAAGCTGAGTGGCAACTCAGTAATGGGCACATTAGACAATATTATATGCCACATCACTGCGTCATTCGTCCGGACAGTACAACTACAAAATTACGCGTGGTGTTCGATGCGTCTGTTCGTACTAGTTCCAACAAATCCCTAAATGACATCATGATGGTGGGCCCATCCACTCAATCAGAATTATTTGACATCGTCATTCGATTTCGTTTCCATCGGTATGTAGTAACGGCTGACATCGCAAAGATGTACAGGCAGATATTGGTGGCTCCAGAAGCCTGCAATTTGCAGTGTATTCTTTGGAGAGATCATGCCAGTGAGCAGATAAGAATCTATCGATTGCTCACAATCACTTACGGAACAGCAGCTGCACCATTCTTGGCTACTCGATGACGAGAAATCCACAACCTTTCCTGTTGGTAGTGCAGTGATTCAACGGTGCAGCATCCTTGGAGGAAGCGATTGAAATAATAAAACAGGTAATAGAAATTCTGAGAGGTGGACAACATGACCTTAGGAAATGGTGTTCGAATGACAGTCGAATTCTTGCCGATCTATCTCAAGACAGTGAAGAAAAAAATGATTCAGCTGCAACCAAGTGATACAACGAAGACCCTGGGAATAGTCTGGGGACCTGTAGTATACAAATTTAGTTTTTATGACTACAAATTGACTTCGCACTCCACCTCGATAACAAAAAGAGTCGTTCTTTCCGATTTGTCTCGAATTTACGGCCCTATTGGCATTATAAATCCTGTTGCCGTGCTAGGAAAAATCTTTCTTCAAGAACTTTGGATTCGAAAAGTTAATTGGGATGAATCACTGCCTCAGAATTTGCATATTCAATGGCAACGGTTTCGAAATGACCTCGGCTCACTTAAAAAAATGCAGGTTCCTCGATTTGTGTTAACTGACGCAGCAATTGCTACAATCGAAATTCATGGATTTGCTGATGCTTCGCAGCGAGCCTATGGAGCCTGCAACTATATTCGTTCGACGGATATCGGAGGAAAGTCGGAGATAGAATACTGTGCGCAAAATCTTGAATCGTGCCAGTAAAAACTATCTCTCTTCCTAAGTTGGAATTATGTGCTGCCCTACTGTTAGCTGAACTTATCAACTTATTGCTCAACGATTTGTATCACAGTGCATAAAATCTTTTGCTGGACGGACTCAAGGATTGTCCTCGATTGGCTGTCGTACCACGCTTCCAACTGGAACTCATTTGTTTCGAATCGAGTGGCCAAAATTCAAGAGATATCTGCTAAGATATCCTGGAATCACATGGATAGTAAAACCAATCCTGCAGACATCGTATCTCGTGGTATGCTGCCGGAAGAATTAGCTGGCTCTGAATTGTGGTTTCAAGAGCCATCATTCTTAAGGAAGCCAGAAGAGATGTGGCGCAAGTCCAAAACTATTACGGTTATTCCCGAAAGGAGAAGAAGTAAGTTCACGTTTGTGGCCACAACGCTAGAAAAACCAGGTTCCAATAACATCGTTGATGCAGACCACTTTCTCCTGGACATCAAATATCTGAACGACTTTCGTAAATTGCAACGAATAATTTGCTTCATGCTCAGATTTATTCAAAATATTCGGCGATCGAAGAGCAGAAAACCAAGGATGACAGAACCATTTTCAACAGAAGAGTTGGATACCGCATTGAAACGGATGGTTTGGGCAGTCCAACAGACAGCATTTGGTACGGAAATTCGAGACCTAGAAAGGACTTCATTGATAAGCTCCAAAAGTTGTCTTCGTACATTGAATCCGTTCCTCGAAGACAACTGTGGAATACAACTGTTAAGAGTTGGAGGGCGTCTGCAGAATGCAGGCATTACCCATGATGCAAAGCATCCTATCTTGCTTCCGAAGTCTCACCCATTTGTGCAGTCGCTTGTAAAGTATTATCACAACAGTATTGGGTGGTTAATTTGAGAAGTATCGCAAAAAGAGTCGTATTTGGATGCTATAGATGCTTTCGATTGAAGCCAAGGTTAGCTGAGCAGATAATGGGAGACCTACAAGCCCATCACGTGACTCCAGCAAGGCCCTTTATCAACTCTGGTGTTGATTTTTGCGGAGCTTTCCTCATACGTCATCAGCTTAGTGATAAACATCCATACAAGATCTATGTGGTAGTATTTCTTTGCTTTGCCACAAAGGCCATTCACATGGAGATCGTTTCTGATTTGTCATTTCAAGCACGCTGAAACGATATGTTGCTCGTCGTGGACATATTCGTCATTTCTATTGCGATAATGCCACAAATTTTGTTGGAGCCAGACGTGAACTCAAGGAGCTACATGGGCAATTCTATAAACAAGAGACAAGAGACGCAATTTGGGGATATTGTGCAGAGGATGGCATCGACTTTCATCCCATTCCAGCCCGTTCACCGCATTTCGGCGGCTTATGGGAAGCCGCTGTGAAATCCGCAAAAACCCTTATGTTCAAGACGATTAACATGGCATCGCTAACATATGAAGAACTCGTCATTGTTCAAATCGAAGCGATTTTGAACTCGAGACCGTTGACAGAATTATCGCCTGATCCTGCTGACTTAGAGCCGTTAACCCCAGGCCATGTTTTAATTGGACTGACAGTCCTAGTTGAGCCTAGTTTGTTAGATGTTAATTTTTCTCGTCTGTCTCGTTGGCAACGAATTTGTTCATTGCAACAACAATTTTGGGATCGTTGGTTGTTAGAGTACCTCCATCAGCTGTAGAATCGATACAAGTGGAGAACTAGATCCAGGTAAATTCAGACAGGAGTGCTGATCTTGATTGTGGAAGACAATTTGTCCCCACAGAAGTGGTTATTAAGGCGAGTTCTGGAAGTACACCCTGATCGTGGAGGCATAGTGAGAGTGGTAGCACTTAGAACTAAAAATGAGGTCATTCGACGGTACATTCAAAAAATCTGCCCCCTACCTAGAAGTGATAAAGAGTAGAAACGGAAGTTGAAATCCTAGCTTCCAAGGCGGCCGGGATGTTTAAGCTCGCAAAGCAAATGTTATAAAAATTACATTTTTTTAAACTCTATAAGTACTCTGTCAATAAAAACCAAAAAGTAGTTCAGTCGTATTTGGCCGTAAAAAGCAATTTAGATTTTTGTAAAATTATTAAATAAATTTCAATTCGAATTAGTTGTCACTAGAAAAAGTGTTTTTCAATTAGTTGTTCCGTGTTGCATATAAAACGCTAATTTGCAAATAGATATAATGAACGTAGATAGTAAAAAAAGTAATTTACAGCTACTAAAATGCAAATAATCCTTTTATGTCAATGGAACCTGCATTTTTGAAATCATATTAGCATAAATATAATTCTGATGCTATTCTCAATTTCTAAACTAGGCCATATAACGCTCTCATTTCTCAATAGCAGTTTTTAATGGACAGCTATGACGCAAATGCGCCTTTCGAGATTTGTAAAGTTGATGTGTACACTTGCGTAAAATTCTACGTAATATAAACGGGATACCCTGTATAATTAGGGTTACGTGTGAGTAGATGATTTGCAAAAACAACAAATGGAGCATACTTCTTTTTCTGTCGTCGGATAGAATGGAATCATAATTCACAATTATTTCACAGAATACGAACGAAATTGTTTTAGCAATCAGAGAATGGGAATTAACCAATTTTTTTAGAATAAAAAAAAAACAAAAACCTTAATTACGAATAGTCTCGTAATCTCATTTCGGCTCAGGGTTCTATTGATTGGATGGATAGCACGGCACGGTTAATATTTTGACATGGCACAAACAGGAAAGTACCAACGCTGATTTCATGTTAGTCCCTTACCCTACTGCTTTCTAGAAAAATCCGTGCAGTGCATCGCAGAATTTAAGGACTTCCAAGCCGCGTCTAGCAAGAAATTTGTTTTTTAATTTAAACTTCAAATTCTCCCTAAATTCAATTTAAACGCAGGAACTCAAATGTAGCTATTCTTTTAATTATTTCATGAATATCGTTTTTTTTTTTTTCATTTATTTTATTTTTTCTTAAATCCTTGTCATCTAAATTCGCACATAATATTTAATAATAGACCCTCTATACCTTGAGATAATCAAACTGAGACTCTTTTGATTTCTGAACCTTTAAAGAAAGTATAAATTTCATAATACCTTGCGTTAACAGAGACAGAACAGGGCGCTCAACATAAAAAATATATATATATTCAATTCGAGCAAACAAAGTAAAAAGTCTTCTTCGTTTTTAATAATAATAAAATATCTTTGTTAATCCGAAAAGCAAAAAAAAAAATATATCTAGGCTTTCTTTATGTTTGGATTGTCTACCAGTCCCCGAAATATATACATACATATGTAATATTGTGCGTCATATAGCTAAGGCCAAAATTCAAGATATAATAAATGAAGCTATTGCCATCAATCGTCCCCATACCTTCAAAACGTTAAACTAAACCATATTGATAATCTCATTCTCATATTTTTCACCGTTTACACATCTCTCAAATTTATGATATCATAATTAATCGCGCTACGAGATAGTGGCAGCATCTACGACATGAGAGTGCACAAGTAAGTATCTGATGGATTGCTCTTGAAATGTGTGTCACATTTAGTCCAGTCGAGTCGGTGCGATCAGTGATCTTTTTAGTTACAGAAGTATATACAGTCGTCAGTCTAGATATTTACTCCCGCGTACTTGTTCTACACATTTATCTATATATGTATGTAGATAAAAATTATTACTTGTCGCACGTATCTTTCTTCTCAAACAATATTCATTTTTTTCTCATGTCTAATATACGGTGATAAGTTAACGCGATTCGCGAATGTACAATACGCGATCAGTTGACATTTGACAGTGACTGCAGCCACAGCCCGCGAAGGTGGTTGATATCATCTACATATAAAACGTTGGTCAATAATTTGTACTAAACTCTATGTAATATATGTACACATTTGTCGGCTTCCGCATTAGTTGCGTGTTTAATTATACTATATCAAAATTGGTGCAAATTCGTTTTCCACTAAACGAATATCTCTAGTACCATCAAATAATTCTAATTATTTCAGTTGACAATATTGAAAAACCAAATTCGAAACGTTTTGATTGTGTTTTAAGGTGTGTGCTGTGAATAAAGTGATAATGCCATTTGTGTGCTAAATAAAATAATAAGAGTCCATTTGAATGATGATGCACGAATAAAGTGATCCAAGCGACCAATATTGGCTTATCTTGTGAGAAAATTTGTTTGGCAGCATAAATTAGTGTGGTTTGAAATTCTTGTGATCATTTCATTCTATGGAATCGATTTTTTATATCCATTTCGTCCTTCTTTTTCTGTCTTATAAAAACTCTAATCTTTATGTCTTATAAGGAAATAGCAATTCGTATATAGGAATAATTTTAATGATTCCGATTGAGGTATTGCGCGATTAATACATACATATTGTAAAACCTCTAATAGATCAGATTACATTTTCGTGGACCAGGTTTTGCCAGGTTCTGCCTAAATGTTAGAATATATTACATATTTACAAGCTAAGATCTTAAAATTTTACGGAATGATTTTTATCTCATTCATAAAAACTTTCTATGGTAAAAAAAAAAGGTAAAATGGAAGAAGGACAATCACATCTAGTAAGGTTTCTACCTGAAGTGATGTAATTACAGTAATGCGAGATCCGCCTCATATAGTAGATATGCAATTAAGTAAACATTTTTCCAAATGCCGATAAGATATATTCATCTATATAGCTTCTTCAGAAATCGATAATTAATACAGCCTAAAATCGTTCCCACATGTTTACCAGAGATACTGTCCCTTGATGATTGAAATGACAATGCGTAAAAGGTACCTTCTCAGTCGACAGTGACCGATGATGAGATTAGCTAAGAGTATTAAATGATGTACCTCAGGGTTCTACCATTGATCGCCTCCAAATCATTTTAGGATCATTAAAATTGCATTTACAAAAATGGTCCTACTAGCTCACAAAATCGAGACTTGAATTGTAATATATATACATATAAATATGGAATCGAAAGGAATCGAAAAAAATATTTGGAAGGCACCCAATTTCGTCGACAGAGTTTTCTTCGAGATGAATTCTCTATAATTATTGTAAAACTCAATGTAAGATATCCTTGCTTGTCTCGAAATAGTTATTACTTACTAATGTCTTTTTTACTGTTGTCTATTTTTATAAAGTCCATCCCATAATCTTAAGTTATTGTGCCGAAGATGTATTTTTTTAAACATTATTGCTTGGTTTCAATAAATGCAATTAGGAAAGTGAAGAGTGCATTTTCGAATCATTTTCAAATACAAGTCCCTATTCCGAGCATATTCAGATAAGACTTTTAACGCAGAAACATTAGCTTTCAAATATTAAATTAAAAAGTGAAGTGTGTCAAACTTTCCCTGAATTGTTGAGTCAAATATCTCATTTATAATAAATATTCAACAAGTCGATGGGTTTAGAGAGCTGGCACTATTTATTCTTGTTGATTCATTCAATTAATTCACTTATCTCCTAATAAGCAAAGAAATTCTTTCCGTTCACCTGACAGAGTTTGTGTTACCACCATATCAAAGGTGGTTACTATTTGGGAGTGGTAAGGAATACCAACCGAGGATTCCTTGAAATCGAAAAAAAAATACTAAAAATCGTTGAACATCGCACCTATGTAATGGGAAAGTTCGTAGTGGCTTGACTTGTCCTTCCCATCACTAAATCTTGTAGTAGGAGTGTTTTTTGTAGGTTTTGTAGGCGTACAGATTTTTTTACAGAATCCAGAAATCCGATTTGCCCTGGCACGTCCACCTATATCTAAATTCGACGAATAGCACTTATAGAACTCAGCGGGCTATCATACAAATAGTAATGGCTTATAAGACCTGACTGGCTTTTCTGCTATGCAACCAATGTCTTGTTTTCTCTTGATGAGTTGAAGCCCTTAAATCCCTCTTAATACATACGTGGGGAAGATGGATTTATCTTGCCACAATTAATGTCATAATAAAATCTAAAATTTTTTGGGGGCTTTATAACAAGGAATTTGTTGTCTGATGCCTCCGGTACACTAAGTAAGTCTTGCCTGTGTTTTTTCTTTACAAGTTGACACATTATAAATTGTTAAGAAATTTAGATGCAGCTTCTAAGGAAGCTGTAGAAAACTTAGAAGGCTGTATGAGCTGCTTGTTAATGTTTCCATAAACTAAATGTAAAATCTCTTTTCGCATATGCGATGGCGATATTGAGGATACAAACTTTAATTATTTCATAATTTTCAATACGCAATCGCATCTTTAATTTTTACTTTAACACCACCCTATACATTCCTTGTACATACATATGCACATGTAAGTGCATACCTTCAGTAGGATACATACATACATTCAGTAGGATCAATATAATTTTTATCTGTGTAAAAAAAAGTCGAGATTACATTTTTATATTTCATAATCCTTTTAATTATACAACATTTCAAATAATATCTCTGATCATTTATAACAGTCAACCAGCCGTGTCTTAATCGTAGTAATATTTAATGTCACATTTAGTTTCATTTTGTTTCTGCAGGCCGAAATTGACAGTAACACAATTAATACGATGATCGATAAATCCATGACAAAAAAAAACCCTTAATTAACCAAAAAGGTTTGCAAAAACTGGATTAAAAGATTTTTTTAAGGAATAATTTGTGGTTTGCGAATTTTAAACAAACTGAAAACTTTAAATTGTAGACAAAACAATTTTTCTGATACCCTAGATGACTGCCCGTATGTAATTTCCTATGGTCACCCACGTTTGATTTTCGAAGTGGTTTTTCGCATGTAATTGTAGAACGGTTCGTTGGACAGTAAAAATGATTATAACCAATTTCATAACATTTTCTATAGTAAAAATCCAAGGGGTTACCCGATTTAGCCCATTTTTTTTTTATTATTATAATTATTATATTTACTATTTTTATGAGAATGCAGTGTACAAAATTTCAGCAGTGTACAAAATTTCAGCACTCTACGTTAACGCGTTCTCAGGAGTTTCCAAGGTCGAAATTTTTGTATAGTAACCCCACGAAGGATTTGCCCGATTTGTCTCATTTTCGAACTTAATTTTACTTTTCCTTTAAAAGCCCGTGTGCAAAATTTCAGCTCTCTAAATGCACGCGTTCTCGAGTTATCGTGCGCACAGGCGGACGATCGGACGGACTACAAAAAAAAATAACTTTTAATATTGTTCGTGGGTGTTCAATCCATTTTACTCTAGCAGCATTATTTCTATGCGTTACAAACGGAATGACAAACTTAGTATACCCTTTAGATTTCATCTATGGTATAAAAAAGTTTTTTAAATACCATCACCTTTAAATTTTTAACGACTGTTTATAAAAATAATAAATAATTATTTTGTGTGTATAGATGGCAGACGGCTTCATTTCAATGCTGCCCAGGACGAGGAGATTGCTCTGACTCTAGTCGCACAAATAATTATATAATCATATTTAGATGTAAAATAAATTGTAAACATTTTACTGATTAGGTGTATGATTTTTTGCTTGAAAGTTGTTTGTCTTTTTCATATCACTAAGTATGATTAGTTTATAAATCTATATATATTTATATATTATAAGTCAATGATAATAAAGAAAAAAGGATTATCAAGTGGCAGTGAATAAATTCAACCAAAATGACTCACCTCAAAATCATATTAAAACGAATTGTTTGAATTCTTCTTATTAAAGGTTTACAAGACGTTTGCACAAGTAGTGTAGGTACTTCATATTATCTTGACTTCTTATCAGTTGAGTTATCTGAAACAAAGTAAAAAATGACGAATTAACCTAATTGATAAATGTCCCCAATCTGATTTTTGTAAATTAATAACATCAAGCAAAACAATCATAAATTATTTATATAAAGCCGACACTCAAAAGTGAGATGAAGAAATCTGCATTTTTTTTATAACGTCTTAAAGCAAAAGAGATAAAATTACTTTTTAAAAAATTACTTAAAATATTTATTATCTCTACTTTTAGAATTACTTTTCGAAAATTACTTAGTTTATGTGTGAATAAGTGTGTTAGACCGGTTTTATCTGAAATTTATTATAGCTTATGGCTTACTATGTAAATTTAAAATGTATTCATGCCTTTTAGATAAATGCAATCTCAACTTATTCTGCTTATGAAATGAGAAAAATATTTTATTACTTTCCTTGAAGTGTGGGAGAGATATTAAAATTTTAAAATTATTTCCATTCGACTCTAACTCAGAATTTTTTTATGCTAATGTCGCGAAGGCGGTCAACCGATCAAGTTTAACGAAGATAGTACTAAACTCATAAGCCTCATTATTTACGACTTTTGGTTTCTACCATACGATTTCATAATAAAAGAAAGATTAGCGATAGTACATAGATAGAGGAACTGTAATAGGGAATGTGCAGTAATCACGCGCTCAATTTAATATGAGTTCCTTTTCATTATGTCTAAATGGATGATATTTTCAGTACTTTTGAACTTTTTATAAAACTTTTTAATATCAAAAATATTTGAAAAGTGTGGAAGATTTTAGTGTACTTATTGAAGTATTCCAACTTTTATGCAAACCAATAATCTTATGTTACCAAATGAAACCTTTGAACAAATGAATTTTTGAACACAGTATAAACTAATCTAAACTCAGCGTATAGAAAAAGTATTTACATGACCACACTAAGTGTAGGTACTAATACTATTATGATGGGTCTTACTGGCCCTTTATTTGATCAATATCACACTCTATGTCCAAAATGTACATAACATTCCATACATATACTCGTATATGTAATTAATTACGAATTTTATGTGTGCATCTATTAGTGTCCTGCTGGTTTTGACATTAAAATAACATGACACATGTCCTTATAAAACATATCAAGTGAAAAGATCTTAAAAATCTCGTTCACAAAATGAATACATCTAGGAACTAATTCCCTTTTTTTGGAGAAGTTAAAACAACTAAGAGTGAAAAACAAAAATCAAAAAGAGTTGCTCATATTTGAAAGGTTGCTTCAGGCTAAATTGCAAACAAGAAACTGTTGTTGATGACGTATAAAAATTCAGTAAACGTAATTAGAATGCTTTAACTGGGGTAGCTGAGGTATAAGGAGATGATTCTATATACAGGGTGTTTCCGCCTAGGAAGTCAAAAGAACAGGAGGTGATAGTACTCACCTAGGCAAACAAAAAATTGTATGGCAGGGAGGGGGCCATATCAGCCATTTAGGAGTTACATGGTGATTAAGAAAAAAATCTAGTTTTCCACAAAACATCCTGTATCTTAAACAAGTAAAAAAGCTAGAATTGGTCTAAGACCAATTCTTATGATACCCGTATTAAATTTCGTATGGTCACCGATCTATTCAAGTTTGATTTTGAAGTTGTTTTTCGCATATATTTCTAGAACGGTTTGTCGCACAGAAAAAATGACCATAACCAATTTTATAGGATTTCGTATTCTGCAGAAGTTTTCTGTACAATAAAAATGTCTTGGACTGATCGTTTTCAAAGTATACGTAAAAAACCAAATTTTTATATGGCAACACCAAGAAGGAGTTGCCCGATTTAGTCCATTTTTGACATTTTATTTGCTAATGTAGTAAAAAATCATGTACGAAATTTCAGCTCTCTACGTCGACGCGTTCTCAAGCAGTGTCCAAATATATAGTGAAAAACGAAAGTTTTGTATGGCAACCCCACGAAGGAGTTGCCCGATTTGTCTCATTTTCGAACTTAATTTTACTTTTTTTTAAAGTCCGTGTACAAAATCTCAGCTCTCTAAGTATACGCGTTCTCGAGTTATCGTGCGCACAGACAGACAGACAGACGGACGGACGGACGGACGGACATGCAAAAATCAAAATAACTTTTAATATTATGCGTGGGTGTCCAATTCATTTTGCTCTACATCATTATTTCGAGGTGTTACAAACGGAATGACAAACTTAGTATACCCCTATAGATTTCATCTAGGGTATAAAAATAGGCCTATTTACTAAGCATTGCTCACTTAGACATCATCTTAAAAAGATGGGTAAGGTCGATAGCGAGACTTCACACTTCTGTATGGAAGACCATAAGACTGCTGAGCACGTCCTCTGTGACTCTGTGAAGCTCTGAGCAGTATAAGGTTAAAACATCTAGAAAAGGCCCCATTGCCAGAGAATGTTGCAAAGATGGCTGCCAAGAACGTTAAAGGTTTTGTAAAAGTCTTCTATTGGAATGGGCGCCATAGCCGCTTAGGGTAATATTGCAAAAGATCTTGTAGGTCGCAGTGACTAATAGATGAGAGGGGTACCTCAATCTGTATCCCCCAGTTTAATTATAATAATACAGCAGGTAAAAAATTCCTCAAAATAAAATATTAAGTATAGCTGAAAATTAAAACTCTCCCCCTATCCCATCATCTCCGATCCGAAATCATCAAAGCTTAGTGAGGCACTCACTCCAAGATTTCAAATCGTGTCTGGAACGAAAGTTATTCAGGTTTGAAAATTGTATGGACGTGATGAACATGACAAACGTGACAGTAATAATAAATAATTATGCATATCGATTATGTATATACATATGTATTGATAATTTTCTGTTTTCATGTTTTAAAGTATTTACCTTCTATACATGATCAATTCATTGATAAATAAACGAGTTGAGTTTTGCCTTCTTGGGTAGAATGATTACAAAATTGAATTTAGATTTATGAAATCATTATAACCTTCGTTTAAATATCTATATGTAAAATACGTGTTACGTTATAGCTGGATTATTATTACTTTATATTTTTGATAAATTTTTTTCGCGAAACACCTTGTAAATAAAAATATATGAACGAACTGAATATTTTGTTTCTACATATATGACCACAATGTAATTAAAAAAAAACCCAAACGCTTTATTCATATCATGTGATAGCAACAGCAAAATGAGTGAATGTAATAAAATTAAAAAATCAACAAGTCCCTATACAGTGAAAAAATAAAGTATACATTAACAAAAAAAAAAAAAAACAAAAAAAAACAAAAAACAAAAAAAAAAAAAAAGATAAAAATGTGATATACAACCTACAAAAAAAAGAAAAAAATTAGAAAAATTCGTTCAGCTATCAAATATGGATACGGTTAAAGCTGCTACATCGGTTAAGGTCCCATCATTCGTTATGAAAAATAACGATAATTCTAAAGGGAAATCCAGTTTAGAACCGAATTCAACTGGACCGAAGATCCACAATAGTCCCAATGAAAAACAGAACTCGAAATGTGATGAAACTAGCGATAAAAATGACCGGCAAAATTTACATGGCCAGTTTAATACTCGAAGATTTATTGTAATTCCATCAACATCAAGTATTCCGGTAAGTGCTCCATATATGACATGGAATTTACCACAAACAGCAACATCATCGTTGTCAACAATTTCACCACCGGCTGCTATCGTTGTTCCAACAATCGAGACGACACCTACATCTGAATCGTCTTCAAATGGCCAACAGAGTGTGAACGCTAGTGGAAATGACGATAATGGACGACTTATTAACCAGTCGGATGCCATTCATCAGAATGAAAATGGCCAAACGAGAACGTTGACAACAGCAGCAATAACAGCGGGATGCAGCTTACCAATTACTTCAATTAATCCAACACTTGCGGTGACTATGAGACCAAAACTACACAACAGTACGCGGTCCGTCGTGTCAGGTAAGATGGGATTAATTTGCATTATCAATTTATATCAAGTATGCGTCCCCCGTTAAGGGGCGAGAAAATATACTTAGAATATTCTGCAGCAAGTGTAACCGCGTATCATTTTCTTTATGTATTCCTTTAAATATTTATTCTATTAAATTGAGTTTTTTTCTTTTAAGTAGCTAAGACAGCTTATATGCAAAAGAATCGTGTTATGTAATACATACATGCATTAATGACATTCCAATTTATCAGAAATGAAAATTCTGCAGCCGTGATATGAACAATAAGGTTTATTTCAGTATTTTCTTTACTGAACATAAATATTAATTAGGAAAAAAAAGTTATATGTATTTAGTCTAAGACCAATTTTGGCAATACTCTAGGTCTAGATGAAAGCCCGCAATTCTATACGGCAAGTATATTTTCAGAACAGAGGAAAATATACTTGCTAAAATTTATTGCGTCTAATTTTAAAATGGCTCATAAGTTTTTGCATTCCCAACATAGGTATTAAACATTAATCAGTATGTAAAAAAAAAAGCTGAATTTATGTATGGAAACCTTATTTTTAGCCAGCAATTTTTATGTACCAAATTACTGCATTCATTTGAAGTCTCTGTGTCAGCACATTCTCAACCAATACACAAAATAAACGTGCAAAACCGGAGTTTTAATATGGCAATCCTACAGACGAGTTGCCCCATTTTTCGAAATTAAATCTTAAATTCTTACAAAAGCAAATGTGTAAAGCTTTCAAGTCTCCAAGTCAACTGTTCTGTTGTTATCGTGCGGACGAATGGATACGCAGAAATTAAAATACCATATTCCTTATCACCTTATCATATCCTCATTAGCGTGGACCTAGATATGAGTGACATAAAGGCAATTGCTGGCGACCTAGCGAAAAGATTAGCGGAAACTCCCTTTGTCGGACCAGAACCATTTTGTGGCACTGCAGGGTTACCTCAGAGTTACCCTAAATAACTAGGAGAACAAAAATTGGGAAACGCCACAAGGACTTTGTCATGCAAAAAAGTTTATCGAAAACTCTGGAAAAACAAAGGAACTCCTATGAGAACAGAGCTTAAAATGATTACTGAGCTCTTCTCAGGCCACTGCCCCTTGCCTGTATCACCTAAACATGGTTGAGGCTTAATTCTGCCGCTTCTGTCAGGGTGCTCATGAAACCTCGGGGTATCTGCTCTGCAGGTAGGTATGTATAGCAAAAAATATGCAGTTTTAAGTTATACTACAAAGTTTCTGAGAAAAAACTCTCAGCCCATCAAAATGATCAAAAGATAATTTTCAAGCCATGAAGCAGCTGCTCTCAGTACAATACCTGATAATTACAAACATAGAAATTATTCAAATTTCTAGAATTTAGCTAGCTACGGCTGATACGATACTTTGCCGACTTTAAAAAAGATCCCATAAATATGATATCCAAATTGATCACTCCAAGGGCTACGTTGAACAATGAGGTGGCCCAGATAAAGACACAATTGGCGTGAAAGTTTTCAGGTCTGTACATGCAATTGGCACATATGTAAATCAAAATAACAGCTACATATATAACAGTACGTCGACCCACCCATGAATGCATACAAAAATTAACCTGAAAATAAATATAGAATTTAACTACGTGTTTCCAACATTAAAATGTTCAAACCTTCAAAGCCTACTCATAGAAGTAGTAGAATAGAAACTTCTGAAATATTTTATAATTACTTGGAAATGCTTATATTTATATAACGATATAATACAGTACAAGTACAAAACGAATAAATGTGCAACTATAGAGGGTATAAAGGTCATAAAGATAATAATCAAATATTCATACACACATAGATGAATATTGGATGCTTACGATTATTCTCATTTAAACTGCCTTCAAAGTGGAGAAAGTGCTAGTTATTTTCGTGCAAATGATTGTTAAGTACTCCGTCTGTCTAGGGTAGACGTCTAAAAGCAAACATACTATATATGTACATGTATCCTAGAATGCGAACACTTATTGATAATTTGCACGACCATAATACGAGTGAATATAAGAATTCAGTGTATTTAACCTTTGCAATGCACATCATGGTAAATATAAATACCATGGACTATTTAGTAATTAGTTTTCATACAAACATAAATAAATGCTTTGTCACGAATAAAAAATCAGCAATGCCTTAACCTGACATAAAGATTATAATTCTCAAGCCCAAAATACATTCACGACCACAAGCCACAGGCCACTGGATCCACGCGTCTGAAGCAATGTAAGGCCCAAAATACATTCACGAACACAAGCCACAGGCCACTGGATGCACGCCTCTGAACCAATGTAAATGTATTGCGAAAGTTACATTCGTGGCCACAGGCCACCAGCCACGCTGTGGTCGTGGCCAAGTTTGATCAAATCTCAAATTTTGTGGCTCGTGGCCCCGGTACTACCAACATTGAAGTATAAGATTGGTAGGTTATTCAATATGGCGGGGGATTTGTAATTAATCGGAATTTTATTTATCAATCAGAAAAGTTGTTTACCTGTATAAATTAATTCATATTGTATCGTAATAATTGGGCAAAAAAATGAAGGACGTGAAATTATTTATGAGTATTATTAAAAGTCTTCATTTTGTTAGGCATAATCGACTCCTATTATCGTATTAATCCTGCGTTTGAAAACTGTACCTACGATATTCCTAAATATCATGTGCAAGATTCTAGTCATATTAGCTTACAATTAAAAAGAAATACTTGAGCCATACATTATTTGGTATCTCAAACATTATCCACCAAATATACGATTCGATTCTATGAGCAGAGTTGTATGACATTCAAGTAAATTGTTACTTATTACATGTCTCAGAGCACCAGTACTTATACTGGAAATAAATTTACCAGTAAAAGGGAGTATTTTTTACTGATACTTAAAATGTTTTGAGTGCCAGTACGAAAACTGGTACTGGTGTGTACCAGTATTTCCCAGTACTTTCCAGTACTCGCCAGTGCCTTCCAGTAGTTGCCAGTACAACACTATATTTATGGCGCGTAGTGAAAATTAATTGTGGGAGACAAAGATTTGATGATTATTGTGAAGATTTTTTTCAATATAAAGCAAAGTTAGAGTATTTATTATTAGAGTAAATGGAAGAAAATAAGAAAGAATATGATATATGAGACGGATTTGAAAGACTGCTATGTAGGTTACATATGATTTTGTAAAATGGAATTCATTGACATAATAAAAATTTTTTGCGTACACCATTTATGCGTCTTAATAATTATTGTAAGCTAGAAAATACCCTGGTACTTACTTGTAATTACTGCTTTTTATAAATTTAGTACCCATTTATAAAAACCAGTAATTACAAGTACCAGTAAAGTACCAGTAAATACTGGTAAGTACTGGGAAGTACTGGAAAAGTACTGGCACTAAACATTATCAATATTTTTTTTCAATTCTGTTAATGTACTGAACTCCATTCCGGTGGAGAGCACAAAAATGATTAAGGAAAGTTCCCTACGGCATATGAAAATACACTGAAAACTCTTTATGACGAAACCCAAGGGACCAAGCGATTTCTTTCATTATAGAGAGTTTTCGTTATAAAATATGAGTAAAAAATTGTAACAAAATATGTATGTATGTATGGACAAAATAAATCATAATAAACAGGTATCAGACATCAGATTACCAGTGATTGATTCGGTGGTACCTAAGTTCTGAATTACATTGACACGGCAGCAGCAGAACAGCAAATAGTTTCCATTGGTTGAAAACGATAAGCGGATTTGTAATGTAAGTCATCCCCCACGCGCCGAGTCTGTCAATGGTCAATAATGGCATAATCATAATAAATAAAAGAAGAAGTTCACAAAACCGACATACCTGGAACTTTAGGTATACTTACTTCCGAAAATATCGGTGCCTTTGTGGGCATCTGGCAACCTATCACAAACATTGTTTTGCGGATTTTTCGCTATACAGAGTGACCATTTCGTTACAGAGAGTGAATTAATATATTGATTCGTAGGCGAACCCACGAAGTTCAACTAGTGTTTACTTTATAGGGAGTTTTTCGTTATATAGAGTTTTCACTGTACTTAAAAATATAAGAACTGCAAAGCAAATTCTAAAACCTTAATATCATAACGAATACTCCCTCCTAAGTTTTAATGCAGTTTCAATATTTCCTAGTGTTTCCAATCTCCGTTCGATTTGATTGAACTGGAAATAAATGGCAAATTCTTGGAGATGTCATGATAAATTTTGATCCGTACAATTTATTTTAAAACAAACTATTTTTCATGGAAAGGTCCTAAATATTATAAACAAAGGTAAAACATCGTCTGACAACTGATCTATCTAATAAGGCGCCACGGGTGACTTTTATCTTCCGTAATTCATCCTATCATATTGCTTAAGCTAAGACATTTTTGTTTTCGATTAGCATTTTGCCAATGAAATGTTTTTTTTTTTAAATAAATAAAAAGGAAATTTCACCCCAAAATAATTACATACATATTTTTATACAATTTTCAGCTACAGCAGAAAATGTTGAAGATTCAAAATCTCCAACTACATCTTTAACAGCACCATCAACCAGTAGAATGTTAAGAACCAGTTCCTATAACTTTAGTGATACTGTAGCAAGTAGACTTTTTCCGGATGCAACATCAATACGATCTCTAGCTTCAATAGGAATGGGTTCAACAGACGGAAGAAAATTAGTAATAAGGCGTGTACCGAATTCTCCTGATGAATTGTTTAGTTTAATGAGTCCACCACCGCAAATACCTGCGTAAGTATGCAATTATACAAACATTTATACATAAATTATAATTAAAAGAAGATAGAATAATGTACCTAATATGAAATTTAATTGGATTATGGAACTAAGGTCAAACAGAAGTAGCTAGTTTTGAGTTCTTTGTACACAGATTTATGGTTTGACTCGACAGTTGGTTATTGGATAATAAATTTCTCATTGTTCGGTGGATCATGGGTTCGAATTAATGGTTAGATTTTCAATACAAAATAAATTTAGATTATCAATAAGAATACATTTTTTTTTTTAATTGCATGCACATTTTTAGGTGGCAGTTCGTCCGCTCAAAAATCTTAACGGATTTTTATTATTTTTGTCAGATGTGTCCAATCTATAGGTATACTGAAAGATTTATGACATTTAGCATAGGGCCTTGTTGCAGAGTTGACTGGAACATGTTCTTTAGACAAAGTTTTCTAGCGAAACTAAAATAACACAGTTATTCTCAATTCGGATTTTTGACTATAGTTTTACAGTCAATGTGTACGCAAATACAGATAAACATAAAAATAGATTATCAAATATCAAGAGTATGGCAAAAATTAAATGATATTTTAATTTTTGCCTAATATTAGCTGTTAACTCAAGCTACTCAAGATTATAGTAAAGGGGCATATCCAGGATCGGGTGTTTCATCTGTTTCACGGTCAAGTTCTCTTCATTATGGAAGAATTAGTGTCTTTATCGTCTAATAGCGATAAAAAAAAAATGGGGCAAACAAATGAAAATTTAGCAGCATATGCAGCAAAAAAACAGCCTTGTAAAAATTATAAACAGCTGATATAGTGTTCCATTGAAAAGGTATACTCTCATATTTCAGATCAACTCTCGAGGAACTCTGTCTATAGAACAATGAAAAACATCCTGAGATGCTACTGCAACTGCAAACAACTGCAGAAATATAATTTTCTTTGGCTTGGTAGCAGTAGCTACAGGTTTACATGAAAGGGTAATATATTTTTGCTACATTTATTCTAACTTACGAGATCGTGTCGTGTCTTATCTCGTTACAGCATTCTACTGGCAATCGCCTTTCATAGATTTTAAATTACTTTCGGTAAACTTTTACTATTAGTTTTCAAAAATTGCATTTTCTTGTTGTATACTCATTAAGATATATAACGGGAAAGTAATATTTAAATATAAAAAACTTGCAGATGGAAGTCTTTTTAGTATCTTATACCCAATTGATGCTCTTAAAAGATAACATTGTATATCTACATAACAATAAACAACAGAAGATAGGTTAAAAATTAATACCTACATGCTAATTTTGTTTCATCTAAAAACAATCTTGTGTGAGAGAAGATGTAAATTAAAAATCGCGATCAGATTTTTTGAGTTCCTCTTCTTCCCTTTATTTTGGTGTTTATTTTGGTGTTTATTTTGGTATCTGTATTTCTGAAAGACAATAAAAAAATTAAGTGAATATTAAATAATATTATATAATTTAATTAATGCGATAATAATATAATTTATAATGCGCAAAAGCTTATATGAGAAAGTAAGTCTCTCGAAAATTAAATATGGATAATACACATGAAAGTAGTAATCTCAAAGTCATTAGATTTCATTAAATTATTTAAATTTTTTAATCTCAGTCTCAGATATTGATTATTAGCTGGTAGAAAATTCGCGATGTCGTGTGCCGTGAATATAATCTTAGTAACACGCTTTTTAAAAATTTAGATCGTGGCTAAATCAATATAGCAGCTATCATTACAGCATGTAATTTAATCGCTGCCCAGTTAAAAACCTCAGTAGCCGCACACGAATTCAACGTTGCATTATATTACATTTGTCTAAATTTGCATATGAATACGCCCATACAATACTATACATCTAATTACGACCAGGGCAGTCATAAATATTGATATCTCGTGCATGTTAATACACCATTGAGTTAGGCAACGGGGGTTTTTGTTTGAATTGATATCGGACGTAGGTAGCTAAATATGCAACTATTTCCGCAATAGAACACTTTTCAATGACATTACAATTTGTTTTTATGTTTCATTTATAATTATTTATGGAGCAAGAGTATAAATTTACAGTCTCTTAATGGTCTCGCATAATGAAGAAGATCAAATTTGAATGTGATTTATAAAAATAATTAAAAATGGACTAACATTAGTCTGCCATTACTATGTCAATGACAAAATGCACTAATGCAATATTCAGGAGTTTTAATTGATGGGAAAGGCAAACGTATATAAGAAATATAACGTGATCACATATTCTAGCCGAACGGAAGTACACTTTATGTCTCAAATTAAGACGTCTTGTCTCTGAAGCAATTATTATCATTTGGGGAAATTTGAATTTCTTAAGTGGTTGATCCGTGTTATTGTCGCTAAACATGCAGACGTCTCTGAAAATGTTACTGGTCTTTAACATCGGCTGACTAATTTCCGTTGCTGTTACTGAGGATTCCTCAATTTTATTACAATTTACATAATTTTCCATGATTCTTTAAGATGGGAAAATGTTTGACAGGATCATTGTAATTACACAATATTACATACATAAGTGAAGTTTATCGTACGAGTTTCTCGTATATGTACTATTTATGATATAAATTGATAAATATCCCTTCCAATATTTATATGACCATACCTAGACCTATTTTTCGATTTGATTTACAACTAAAGGGAGGCGTTGGCGGGAGAGAGGAGGGAGATGTAGCTCATATTATGATCATTTTTTTTTTAGATTATTATAGGCATGGCAAGCAGAACCTCTATTCTATATGGTATAGGTGAAACACCTAGTTATTTAACGCTTCCATAATTGAGTCCGTGTACATCCAAATCTGTTTCGTCTTCCATCATTTCATATTCAGCTGTATGCGTTAATTAAACTGTTTGGAGATGACATATGAAATACATACATAGATAGAACAAATGATAACTTTCTGCAGGAACAGGAAGCTCCCCCAGAAACTTATCATTTTTTTTTAATGACTGATTTAAGAAGGTTAGCCCTTAGAAATCTAACAAAACATCAACTTTTAGCAGAGAATTCCAGGTAAATCCTAGTATAACAAATAATTCGGTGATTTCGTCGAAGTGCATTGGTTCGTAACCCAATGTTAAATTTAATTGAGATTCGAACAAAATGGTATTCTGATAAAATCGGTAAAGATCCTTAATACCTTAATAATAAGCCTTCTACATGAATACCATCACTATTTCTTCGAATACCGGAATCTCGGGAATAAAGCAATTAATATAAATAATATAATATATAATAGCCTATAAAGGGCACCTCTCATCAGCTAATACTGTTATGAGAACTTGTTGTTCTAAATTGCAGTTGTAATTTTGTGACAATATTAAGCATTGCTCTTAGAAAAAAAAAACTTCAACTACGAAAATTTTCCTGGGCAAGGCTGCTTATTCAAGAAGTGTAAGCTGTTAAAATAAAATTCAAGACTTCATTAGAAGTCTAAAGTTAAAATTCTTTACAATAAATCGCATGCCATAAAGTGTAAATTTTAAATCAAGGGAAAAATGTTATGCAAGATAAGAATTTAACCTTTAGACAAGGTGCTTCATATCTATGTAAAAAGCATAAAAGATGATAAACAAAAACTCTTCAAGGTGTAAATTTGTCGTCAGTGTACATAATTCGTTATATGTAACAGTCAGTGACAGAGCTATTATATTTGACACATATTTTTTAATAAGTACCTTAATTATGATACATAATATTAGACTAAAAAATAAATATAAATAAGTCGAAGAATTCTAGTTTTTATCTTAACTCCATGATTTATCAACTGACGCCAGTTATTTGCCATCACAAAACTACGTTTGATTCTAATTGATTGTATGCGCATAGAGCCATAAAAATTTTATTAACACTCGACATTTCAAGAACTTTACTTAAGAAATAATTAACACCTCTAAATTTATTGCACGTCAAGGGAAACTTTTAAACGCTCATAAGAAAATTTCCACAAAATGTTAATTTAGTTGGAACAGAAATTCGGAATCGCGTGGATGATTTCGCTGTAATTTAATCATCAAAGGGCGAAACTTTTAATTTGATCGTCCAAAAAGACCAGCTCAATTAGTTACACATTTTATTACTATTTCGGTAAAAACTTAATCGTAAAGTGCGGAGTGAATATTTTTTTTTTTTTTGTATTAAACGTCTGCCTAACTTAAAAATGTATTTTTGCGTTTTTTTTTTTTAATTTTACGTAAAATTTAAATTTTAAATTCATGAACTTGTGCTGCTAAAACTGTTCAGGCTACTAAAAATACCGGAGGTTGTTGTAACAATGCCTCCACATATGACACTTGTAACTGATACTACTTCACCTTTGGAAACAGCTTCAAAAATGTCCGATCAACCACAATTCAATTTTAGTCGTGTTGCAAAAATGTAAGTTTTTTTTTTTTAAAACTTGATTATTAGTAAAAGTATGAAAACTGTCTTCAACATGTTCTTCACTTACGCGAAGTACTGAGTTGTCAGTTTCCATATTCGCTCATGGAAGACATTGGAGGCTATTCCCGAGATCAGATCATCCAAGCAAAAGAATGTAAGACTTCAGATTTGATAAGTCAGGATGATCCATTGTGATAACACCTTGTTGGTTGTTGTTGTTGTGTTCAATAATATGTAATTTTGACGGTCTTAAAAATGGACCACGTATACAGCGTGTACCGTATGTGGTCTGGCACCCGAAGGCTACGGATAGGTCATGCTTAGACAAACAAAAAATTGCATGGGTCGAAATCATAACGGTTTCCGAGATAACAGGACTTAAGATATTTGGGTATGTTTTTATAGATGACCCTGTACCTTCTTAACGTTACACCCTATGATGATGATTAAAACTTTGATAGATAGATAATCGTTGAACCTTTGTAATGGTCTATAAATTTTCCTTCCCCCTTTCCGTTTTGAAGTCATGGCTCAACAAAGTTAAAATTTCGAAATTTTCACTCGTTTTTTTTTTATTCAACTACTATTTTTATCAAAAAACACATCATCAATACCAATTTTTCATATTGAATTTAAAAAGCCCAAAAGCTTAGCTTTAAAATGACATATTGAATTTAAAAAGCCCAAAAGCTTAGCTTTAAAATGACCTATCACACACACTCTGTACCCAAAATGTAACCCTTTCTGTGTTTTTTGCACTTTTTCTTAAGCATATCCTGCGAAAATCGCTGAAAAAGTTCAGAAAGTAGGCAATTATCTTTTGGAAATGACCTTTTTCAGCAATTTTCGCTGAAGAGTCCCGTTATCTCGGAAACCGTTACAATTCCGTTACATATCCGTAGCCTTCGGGTGCCAGACCACATACGGGACACCCTGTATACGTGGCCCATTTTTTAAGACCGTCAAATTAGGGGACACAGACGTGGTACCTCCTTGACATTCAGTGGTAAATTGTCTGGCATTTTACCGCCTACCATGTCCAATTCCTGTTTAATGATTTACAATATGTACAACAATAAATGCTGTGATTCAGTTTTTCTTAGGAAAGAACAATAGTGCTGCTGAAATTCACAAACAACAAAGTCTCACTTACGTAACTCGATTACTGCATATGAGCAAGTTCATGTTAACAAGCAGGGGGGTTGAAGTTAAACTAAAGAAGGACATAATTCAAATAGAATAGACGTTTCCTACCTTTTTTGTTAATAATATTCAAATTGCAATAATATTTTCGTGCTACGTAAATCATCGCAACAATTTGGTACAATAAGTGTGAAGAAAAGAATGTGAAAATTATAGATTCACTATTGTTGAATTGTTTATTGAATTTCATGAGTTTCAGTGATTTACGACATTCTGACAACAAATCTAGGCTCTCAAATGGATGGAGGAAAAAATCATAAAAACAGGGGGGACAAAATTGGCTAAGAAATTATTGACAGCCCATCCAACAGTCCTGATGTTACGCCCCAAGTAACTACCACCTATTTTTCCACCTAATGAATATGCCAACATCGCTACGATTTTAAAATAAACTGAAGACAGGCCGGCAGACTTTTTTCAAAAATATTTCAAGTAAATGGTGACTATAGGTCTGTTTGTGTACTCAGTTTTGGGGCAATGCATTGCAATGAATTTGCACGAACTTACACATTTTTCGTTCGTTTACTTTCTCGTGCACACAAAATTACACGAGTTTTGCATACGTCGCAGTTTCCCCTCTCGCATGAATTTACCCAAAGTTTTTAGTTACTGAACAATTCTTGCATGGAAAATTGACAGCTGTCATAGGAAAAGTTCATTTCTGTAATTTTCTGAAAAGTTTTTAAAATGCAATCAAAATGTCGAATGAAGATAGTTTGACTATTCAATGACCTCGTGGGACTTTGCTAGAGTGCAACAAGTTAAAAAAAAAATAAAACAATACTCGATTCGCAAATGCAATTCCACACTTCTTCTTGTTTTTCACGAAGTTGCATGAAAAGCGTTCGTTTACTTTTTCATGCATTTTACATTCTTCCCCACCACACAAGTAAGTTTTTACCCAGAAAGTTTTTGCACGAGAAGTACGCGAACAGACCTTATGTGGAAAAATAGTGCCAGTATATAGAACTCTTTTACCTGTAATCGTTAATGCGGTTAATTTAAGATAAGGATTTAAAGTGACTATGTACATATAACCTTATATGGTAACGTTTTTCTTGAGCGCTTTCATTTTGGCTGTACCTTACTAACTTAACTTTACACCAAAATCTAACCTCACGTTTTATGAATTGTCAAATGATTTTCTCTTCTTTTTTTCATTTTGATAATTTAATTTAGACATAGTACAATCAACTAATCTCATATGGTTTTGGTTATGTTAACTATAAGGGATCTGTCTCTCCAGCCACGAGGACCAAGAAATATAATTCACGCTTCCAGTACTAAGCTGACTCGATCACTGAAAGATTGTAGTTTAGTGAACGAAAATAGTCATGATAATCGGCAGAGATTTAATTTCTAATTTTAAAACAACTACTTACAATCATTTGACTTTCCAAGCTTCCCCATTTTTGAATGGTTTATATATACATACATATGTATATCTAAAAAAAAAAAAATATATGTATATACAGGGTGTCCCGTAAGTCGACGTCAAGCCGGAACCGGGTGATAGAGCAAATCGTAACAGTTACCAGAAAAATATAAAAAAACATCTAAGTCATGTATTTTTCAAATAATAGGCATTTCTTTTATTTTCGAGAAAATGTACACCTTGTGATGGTTTTTTAGCTCCTGTTGCTAGAAATCTTTACTTTTTTTCAATTTTATTTTTCTTATGTAATCCCGAATAGTGCATATGTAACCTGTTGCTTTAAATTCTAAGCCAACTGCTCCAGCTTGGAAGAAAATGTCACATTTTGTCGAACCAAGAATAGAAAATTAATGTTTCACCCAACTTTAACTGACTGTACTGAAAAAAAAAATGTACTACGACAGTTTGGCAAGTAACGTTAAAAGTTGACGCATTTAATAAGGATTCTAAAATGGTATAATACTTGCTACATTATTTCTTAGATTAAGAAAAAAAAATTTTTCTTAAAGAAACTCAGTTTCGAAAAATTTTTTTTTACCTACTAAAAATAATTCTAGTGTACCCAAAGCCTGCCTTAAGATTCTAGTTTGAGTGAGACGGAGAGTCATTCCATAAAGTGTGAGTGAGATAGATAGTGACTTAGTGATATTGCTTATGTAATCTGTTGCTTTAAATTCTAAGCGAAGCTCACCGAATATTACAAAACCATGAGCTACACCCATACTATGTGCAGCGAGTACAAACCCTGCTACCTCGGGATTATCAACCTCGGGTTGCGTTTTGCCAAACGATGCTACAAACACAACGGGAAGATCCGCGATTCTTCGAGAAAATTTTGTGGTCGGATGAATCGACATTTAAAAACGACGGATAAATGAACCTACACAACTAACACGAGTGGCACGTTGAGAATCTGAATTTATTGAGACAAAATAGATCTCAATATCATTTTAAAATAAACATGTGGACCGGAATTATAAACGGAAAAGTCATAGGACCTTTTGAGTTGCCAGAGGTCTTTAATGCTGAAGTTTATTTAGATTTTTTACAAAACCGTTTACCTAATTTACTGGTAGACATGCCACTAAGTATTTACAGAGAGTTGTGGTATCAGCAAGACGGGTGCCCAGCGCACTATGCCCTTTCAGTTAGAGAATATCCGGACAGATGGATAGGGCGGTCTGGTACGATCTCGTGGCCAGCCCGTTCACCTGATCTAAATCCATTAGATTTCTTTTACTGGGGAGCAGTAAAAGAGAAAGTTTATAAGAAGTCAATTGAAAATTTAGCTGAGCTTCGGTAAAGAATTACGGAAGCAGTTGAATTTGTCAACAACGGAAGAATTGCCCGTCTGATAACCCGATCTTTTTTAAGAAGATGTCGAGCTTGTATTGAAGCTGAAGGAAAGCAGTTTGAACATCTTTTGTAAATAATAAATCTTAGCATCCAAATAATTGCTGTTTAATTTTAAAATTAAGGAAAATTTGTCCTAAATTTAACAAAAAGTTAGCATCTCTAACTTGAAAGCGTCGGTATCTGTCTCACTCACACTTCATGGAATGACTCTCCGTCTCACTCAAGCTAGAATCTTAAAGTTACGCTCTTAAAGCAAGCTTTGGGTACACTAGAATCAATTTTAGTAGGTGAAAAGAAATTTTTCGAAACTGGGTTTCTTGAAAAAAAAAATTTTTTTTCCGTAATCTAAGAAATAATGTAGCAAGTGTTGTACCATTTTAGAATCCTTATTAAATGCGTCAACTTTTAAAGTTAATTGCCAGACTGTCGTAGTACATTCTTTTTCAGTACAGTCAGTTAAAGTTCAACGAATTATTAATTTTATATTGTTGGTTCGGCAAAATGTGACATTTTCTTCCAATCTGGAACAGCTGGCTTAGAATTTAAAGCAACAGGTTACATAAGCACTATTCGGGATTACATAAGAAAAATAAAATTGAAAAAAAGTAAAGAATTGTAGCAACAGGAGCTAAAAAAGCATCACAAGGTGTACATTTTCTCGAAAACAAAAGAAATGCCTATAATTTGAAAAATACAGGACTCAAATTTTTTTATATTTTTCTGGTAACTGTTACGAATTGGTCTATCACCTGGTTCCGGCTTGACGTCGACTTACGGGACACCCTGTATATATCTACTCAAATATTTACATGAAACCAAAGAATATATGTAAACGTGTCTCTTTTGTTACTTTATCGTTATAGAAAATATCGCTTCTGTTAATCTATTTTATTCGAATTAATTTATCATAAACGTAAATATCTCTTAAAAGTTATAATCAAAACAACAAATAAAAAATTTCAAAGCTTTCGATTTTTCACACAGACTTTTTTAAATCTCGTGACTTTGTATCTCTGAAACTGAACTACATATGTATGTATAAACATATTTCATACTATACAGAATTTAATCACTGTTTGCTAGACTGTTTATCACTTTTGTGTGATTCTTAGGCTCTTAAACATTTTTGTTTATTCGTTTCAAAGTCATTTTATTATAATTCCCAAAATAGGTTATAAAAAAAAATATTCACAAAAGTTGAACGTATATGAATAAATCTGAATTTCAGTTTCTTAACTCCGCTTCGCGAAAGAGGATTTCTAATGGATTTTGCTGCTTTAAGGTTTTAATTAGGTTATTTCATTAGTGACAATTAGTCGCTCTTGCTTGTATATGATTAAATGATTTGGTTTGGTTATTTTTATTTTAAAAGGGCGTGTATGCAATTACTGTATGTAATTGTTTTGAAAAAGATTTTATGTGACAGTTTAAATGATTTAATAAAGCTACCAATGCATTTTGCATGGCTTATACAAGACGACAAAATCAATGATCATTCATTCGTAATTGTTTTTTTTTAAAAATCAAGTTACCCAAGGTTTTGTGAATTAAAACGAAAGTCCTGTAAATTTTTGTATGTAATTGACAGTACATTTTTAATAATTCAAATTCAAAGGTAAAGCGATTTTTGAAAAATTCAATTACGAACGAATGATCATTGATTTTGCCCGTCTGCCTAGGGTATATTACAGGGAATTTGAAATTAAAATTTCTACGGAAATTATCTTGAAATTTCCGCTATTTATTTGTTTCGACCGATCAAATATTTTCATAGCAACCAGTCTGAGGAAATAATTAATTATTTTTTGACGTAGTACCAGTTTTTTTGGAGTTTCTCAGGAAGCTGTTCTAGGTTTACTATTTTTATTTTATTTATTAATAGATTTATAAGACTTATTTAGATCTCATTTATGAGCCCTAATACTTAATACCTTAATAATAAAAATCATGATACAAAAGAACCTTGGAACATACTCAAGTCTGCCGAACAAATAGAGCGAAATGCGTGTTAACGCTAACATTCAGACACTTTGTAAGCTCCAGGCGGCAGCCAGATCATAAGATGGATGAAAGAACTATGCATAACATCAGTTTTTTCTTTTATTTTTCGTCTGATACGCATAATCGACCACATATATATCCAAGCCGGGTAGTTGGCAGCTGGAACTTTTGCCACTTACTATAACTTTATTTCATTAAAAATTCCGCTACCATGTAATATAAGAAAATCTTTCTCTATATATGTATATATATATAGATACATATATACATGTATATATCCGTAAAACTCTAGCTTAATTAAATTATAACCTAAATTTATTTAAGCAAACAACTTTTTACTTTACTTTACAGCCCACCAGGTGAAGACGATGAAGATGATGATAGCTACTGCGATATATCAGATGATCCGGAATCGCCAAATCTCAAACCTCGCAGACAACATTGGGCCAATAAAATGCAATTTGTTTTAGCATGTGTAGGATACTCAGTGGGTCTGGGAAATGTCTGGAGATTTCCTTATTTGTGCTACAGAAGCGGAGGGGGTAAAAACAGTTTTTTTAAAATATTCCTATATTTTCATCATCCTAACTGTATCAATTTCCTTTACTCATGAATTCAATGTCAACAACATACATAACTTATAAATGTCATCTATCTATCAAGTATACTGTTGATCATTAAAACACATGCCTTGTATTTCCATTCATCAGTTGCGATGTCGTAATCTAAGCTGTAAATTATGAATATCTCAGTCAAAGTGATCAAAATCTGCAACTTCCGCTTGTTGCTACTTGAGATCTAATGGCGAGCGCGGCTTTCTTTGCACATCAAAATGATATCTTCCTTTCAGAGAACTGCTACCGGATTAAAACATATGTCATTTTTCATTATAGGTGTCTTTCTAGTACCTTATTTCATTATTTTGGTTATATGTAGTGTTCCTATGCTCTTTATGGAATTGTCTGTTGGACAATACACAGGCAGAGGACCAATTGGAGCTTTAGGACAAATTTGTCCCCTATTTAAAGGTAATTTTATAGTATAATAAAAAAATTAATCCATTTTATTAAGATAATTTTCAATTCAAATCAAGGTTTTTTTAATTACAAATTATCATGTGGGAAAATAGAATGTAAAAATTCGCGAATCGAAACTGATTTGTCACAAGATTTATGATTCGAGAAGAGTGTGGGTAGAGCTGGAATGTTCTATAATTGAATGTCAATCGCAATTTAATTTAAATAAAAACGAAGTTATTTCGATTTATACAATTCAAATTAGATTAGTTACACCCAATCTATACATCAAACCAATTAAGTTGCAAAGACAATAAATCATGCAAGTGTCTCAATATAATTTTTTTCAATCATTTCATATTTTGGTATAATTAATTAGCATTGTAATTTAAAAACTTCCTGTTTAAAATTTAACTGAACATTTTTAAATTTGTAAACTAACTTACAGATTTTATCCCTGTTTACAGGTGCGGGACTAGCAAGTGTGATTGTGTCATTTTTAATGTCTACATATTACAGTGTGATAATAGCATATGCAGTGTATTATTTCTTTACATCATTTAAGCCCATAATGCCTTGGACTGATTGCAATAACAGGTATAGAAAACGATCCAAGAACGACAATAATTCCCATGACCATAAAGTCATTTTTTTAGTGTATATGAACCACTGAAATAGTCATAATCCTTAAATTTAACAACTGGACATTATGTCTAAATGCAAAAAGAACATCATACCAAAAAATACAGAGCTCATGGCCAATTAATTATTATGGCTAGTTCAATGGGAAATAAATTTACTCGTAATTTCGGAGTATTGGTCATGAGATTGTGTCATAGAAGATAATTTTAAAAATCCGTTTTGAAATAACAACATACATATATGTATCTAGATGGAATACACCAGACTGTTGGGTACCACACCATAAACAAATAAATATGACCCCTTCGGACCTATCAAGGACTCCATCCGAGGAATTTTTTGAGTAAGACATTTCTTATAAGAATTACCGTATTTAATTAAAACATATATATTAACAAAGCATTCCTTTACCAGAAATAAAGTGTTGCAAATTAGTCCGGGAATTCAGTTTCCAGGTAGCATGCGCTGGGAATTATTTGCTTGCTTAATTTGCGCATGGCTTTTAGTGTATTTTGCAATTTGGAAATCGATAAAATCGTCAGCAAAGGTGAATATATCTATACAGGTTGAGATTGATAACTTGACAAAAAAAAAATAAGTAAATTTCTTTTGCTTATTGTTAGGTTAGATACTTTACAGCAACTTTTCCTTTTGTGCTGATAATTGTATTCATGGGGCGTGCATTAACATTGGAAGGCGCTGAAGATGGTCTTAGATATTTTTTCCGGCCTCAATGGGAAGAACTTCGAAATGCTAACGTAAAAATAATTTCTTTTTTATAAATTAATTGATTAAAAAAAAAACTGTTTTTTGTATCAGGTATGGATAAATGCTGCATCACAAAATTTCAACTCGTTAGGAATAGCTTTTGGTTCGATGATATCGTTCGCTAGCTACAATAAGTACAACAACAACATTCTTCACGACACGCTAGCCGTATCACTAGTGAACGCTCTGACAAGTATTCTAGTTGGAGTGTTCGCATTTGCAACACTAGGCAATTTAGCATATGAACAAAACACTAATGTTAAAGACGTAATAAGCGATGGACCCGGTTTTATATTTGTTGTATATCCGCAAGCAATGGCTAAAATGCCGGCCGGCCAGATGTGGGCTGTTATGTTCTTTTTTATGCTTCTATGTCTCGGTCTTAATAGTCAGGTGAGTTTTTGATTGATCTTAATCATGGATTGATGTATGTTAATGAACACACTGGGGGTTATTAGATGCAGTATTAGCCGACGGAAGGCGGTTTATTGAAAGCTTTTTTAATTTCATTATTAAAGCTGTTGGAAAACATTGCTTAAGGTGTCGTGCAGTAATTAATAGTTGTGTTGAAAAAAACAGTTGTTTCTTCTTTTTTTTTTGCAAGAAGCTTGATGAGCGACACTTCAATTAAATCTACTTTACTTCCGTTTTTAATTTTCTTGCATATCGAACGTTAAAGAGCGTACATCGAGTTATAATCAGACACATACGATTCTCGGTAGCTGGGTGATACATAATCTGACCAAGAGTTAGAGTTGCGACCTAAATTCCTTCATTTAATTTAAATTTATCATACATAAATGTGATGCTGGATAGTACATTATCGTAGGAAAAACTAAAAGAAAAATTTAAAACCTCTTTTTATTCAAAGTAAAAACAGGACAATTGCCTGAATATCTACAGACTAAACTAAATCTTGTTTGCGATGTACAACCATAGAATTTGCGATGTGCAGAAGTAAATTATCGATTAGGCAGCAAACGAAGAAATAGAGCACAAAATTCATTGTTGTATTAGGGACTACAGCTATTTAACCAGCTACCAATGGAATTAAAGCGTGAAAATAGATTTATTAACTTTAAAAGAGGGCGTTTGAAATATTTAAGGACAAATAGTATATAATTTGATTTATATTTTTGTCAATTTTTATATGAACTAATACATTAGTATTATTATATTTTTAAGGGATGTCCCCGAAAAATACGATATTACCAGAGATAATGTTGTATAATTACGGGTCATTGGCTAATTGAAGGGGATGTATGCAGTTATATGTAGATATTAGTTGCCTTTTTAATTCAAGTCAATTAAGACGAGGACTTTGTTCACTTCGTATGTGTTAATCTTTGGCACCAGACAACGTATCTTAGGTGACTTCAAATGATCTTACACAAATCTCAGAAAAAAAGCTTAATCCGATTCTTAAACTCCACAAGAGAAAAGATTATGGTTTTATTTCCACTCTTACAAATAACACGAATAATAGAGAAAATGCTATGATGTGACCCACCTCTGAATATATCTTCCTATATCGTGGAATTCAGTTCTACTTATCACATAACAGTAATATTTTATTCTGTTAGTTTATTGATAATTCGCAGTATTGCAATTTCCCATTCACAGGTCTGACATTTCAATTGTCAAAATCGCATCTATATAAAAAAAAAATATGAACTAGTTCGATTATGATTCCATTTGTAGCAATGATATTTTTAAGAGAGAAGGATCTAGTGGGCCACCTTTAGGAACCTAGCATCTTCCAAATATTCTAGAGCTTGGCTACTAGTATTCACGGCATGATATCAAAAATACTAGGAATTCTTTGATTTCATCTAAGTAAAAAACATTTGTGAAAGTTATTCTCATTATTATCACCGCTTACATTCGCTCACAAATGGTCTTAGCTGTATATGCCAATCACTGCCTGACCTTAATACAGTCCTTAAATTCTTGGAAACTTCCCTCTTGCTTTAGAAATCTACCTACCAAATTTTATAAAGTTTAAAACATTAGAAACTTCAAAAAAATCTCATACAATCTATGAATCACCCTCAAACACACCTAACGTCCTAACGAATAGAAGCAAACCCAATACTGGAAATGATATCAAACAGGATGGTTGTTAAACACAACCTTTATCTGCCTCTCAAAATTAGAATACCAAATAGGGAGGAAATAGATATAAATCTAGAAAATCAAGCCCAAATCTGGTACACCAACGGTTCTAAAACCGAGAAAGAAGTAGGAGCAGTTATATACGGTGTAAAGCCAAGAGCTTATATCTATCAAAGCCTGGGAAAATATGCCTCGTATTCCAGGCAGAAGTTTATGCCATCACTAGATGTGCATATGACAACCTCAGCTGATCCTACGCCAACAGGAAAATATATATCTATACAGATGGCCAAGCGACATTAAAAGCTATCCCATCACCTGAGGTCAAAACGAATTTAATATGGGATTGTATTCAAACATTAATAAATCTTGGCACAAAGAACCACCTAACGCATACGTACTGGCCAAAAAATGGGCATCCATGTTCCTAATAGGACCGGAACAATTTTGCGACATTCCTTACAACACCGTAAAAATTACCGTTCAAAACTGGATCCAAAACAGAATGAGCCAGAGATGGTATTCAATGATAGGCTCCAGATAGGCTAAAAAATTCATTAAAGCACCTTCACCAAAGACTAGCCTGGACCTCCTAAGGCTACGTAAGAATCAACTCAGAATCATTTCAGGAGTCTTAAACAGACACTGCAAACTAAGCAAACACATGCATCGGATAGGTATATCACCCACTGATGTATGTAGGCTATGTCTAGAAGAGGATGAAACATCAGAACACGTCTTATGCGAATGCGCGGCCATTGCACATTGTAGATTCCGAGCTTTTGGCTTATACTTCTTAAAGCCTGCCAACTTCAAAGAAAAGTCACCCAAAAAATCCTGCTCTTCTTCGGAAGGGTGGGATTGTTGGATGAACTATACAGAAAGCGGTGCACAATAAGTTAATAAATGGCTACAGTGCAAAGACCACTTGCCCCGCTTAATCCCCTAAATCTAAATCCATCGTCTCAAAATTGACTTATGCTGCGACGTATTTATAATATACAATTTAACTCCTACAAAAATTTTGTTTCAGTTTGCAATTGTTGAAGTTGTTGTCACTTCAATCCAAGACGGTTTTCCAAATTGGATTAAACGCAAATTAGTATACCACGAACTCTTAGTCTTAATAATATGCGCAGTATCATTTCTACTGGGTTTACCAAACTTAATACAGGTAAGGAGTTTAAAATATAAAAAGAAATATGTAAAAAACAACATTATCTTATTTTTTTTTCAGGGCGGAATATATTTCTTTCAATTAATGGATCATTATGCTGCGTCAATTTCAATCATGTTCGTAGCGTTTTTCCAAATGGTAGCAATAGCCTGGTGTTATGGGACTGAGCGACTATCGAAAAATGTAAAACAAATGACTGGAAAATCACCCTCACTATACATTAGATCGTGTTGGCTCGTCTGTGCCCCACTTTTCTTAATTGTAAGATTCAAAAACATTTTCAAAGATAAATCAAAATACCTACATATAAACAACAATTATATAAATATTGCAGTCGCTATGGATTCTGAGTCTGATAAACTACCAAGAGCCAACATATCATAATGGAAAATATAACTACCCTCTTTGGGCTTACGGCATTGGATGGGCGATATCATCTATGTCTCTTATTTGTATTCCCGCCTATGCAATTGTGAGCATTATACATGCTCCTGGAGACAAGTTTTGTGATGTAAGTCTTCCTTGGCCTTATTAAAAATTTTGCAAAGTCCTAGCACCTGTCATTTCAGAAATTATTAAATTCGATAAAGCCCAATATCTACGAATGTAAAATTTGCGGAGAGCATCACTGTGAGCATGATTTTCCGGAAGAACAATATGTGATTACGCAAGAGATGACTCCCATCATACAGCCAAAAATCATTTTAAAGACTCCACCCCCCGGACATCTGAATCGAATCGAACCACCGTTGCTGAGTATGAAAAATAAAAATAACGATGAATCAAATGAGAATTCCGATGCAGCCAAATGTTGATAGTTTATTGAATGATAGTTAACTCTACAGTATTATAAATACGATCAAAAATCAAAATTTATAAAATTAGGTGAAATTGCCGTGATTACCGAACATTCATTGAACATATTGTTCAAATAGGTTTAGGTATTAAAGCCATAAATAAATGCAACAAAAGACAATAATAAACAGATAAAATGGCAAAGAATTTGACTTTTGTCTTTTACAAATTTACAATATAGGGACATAACTACCGGCGTGGACACTAACCTTTGACTTTTGTCTTTTACAAATTTACAATATAGGGACATAACTACCGGCGTGGACACTAACCTCTTCCACTCAAATAGCATTCTAGGCTGTAGACAGTAAGTATAAAAGGATGGACTGGGATGAAAGCAAAATAGCTTGAAATTGAATTGAATAATATTAATCTAGTGGTGACAATAATGCGTTTATAAATTGTAAAGGCATAATTCGAAATCCGACCACTGTAGCCGATTTTACTCAAACTATGCGAATAACTTACAATTCGCTCACAAATCACAAATATCACAATTATTTTTCGCGGAAACTTATACTTTCGGAGATATTTAACATTTAAAATCGCGAACTTTGCACTGCACTTCACAACACATTTGGCATTTTTATAATTAATTTAATCTTCTTCTTCTTTTAAGTAGCAAGGAAATGGTCTTATTGGTGGTATATACATACCTTCCCAACTTAAAAATTAGAAATGAATATTCACATTATTACTCTGCGATATCTTTCTATCGTGAATTTTTGCGTTATTTGACGTGTAGATGTCGGAATGACATTAGTGACGGGTGGCAAACAAGAAGTAAACAAACGAAAGGACGGACAGTTTATTAGCGAGGAGAATTTCTTTTCATACCAAAACACAAATTCCAGTTATCCTCCGGGATGGCAACATGTCTTTCCGACACTCAAAGTGAAATACTAAGTGACTGCCTTACGGATAGCGAATTAGAAGAAGTCGATACACCATCAGAGAACTTCGAGTTTCCGGTAAGATATCGCACAGATATGATAGCACAACTGTCACCGATAAAGCCACTCACTTTTAATTTTCATACATTAGAACAGGGCATCTTGCTGGATATGCAATGGATACTATGGACCAAATTTTGAAGAACCGCTTTGCGGAACATGTCATGCCTTTCTATACCCAACAAATTCGCCGGAAGAGCAAGAACTTATTACCATGCTGTCGGATGATGAAGACTCTGGTAACGATGAACCACCTTTTACGGCAGCGGATAAAGAAAGGCAAGAAAGAGAGGAGGAACGAGATTTTTTAGAAATTCCTGATGTTGACATTGAAGATGACAATGAAGGAAATTTCTTGCCAATACAAAGGCCGGCTCTATCACCTCCACGTCCCTTATCGAAATATATGGAAATGCTATCACAGCCAAGAATTGTGGATAATTCGGAAAAAAGCATTCAATCACTTCCCGTAGAAGTTTTAGTACTGATATTTTCACATTTGGACGATATTTCTCTATGGAACATCAGCCAAGTGTGCAAGATGTGGAGACGAATCCTTGAAATTCACACAGCACCGTCCATGTGGAGAAAATACCTTAAGGAGCGGTGGCCCCTCTTTCATAATTTAGTAGAAGTTCCCAATTGGTTACATGTAAGCTTACTCGCAACTTACCTTTAAAAATCATCTTAAGAGCAATACAATTTTTGCAGATGTACTCAGCTTTAATGTCATCATGCTTTTGCCGAACTTGTCTCTTGCAAATGGCACTTAAATCTCCGCCCCGACCCAGAGAAAGTGCCATCAGAATGAATAGACTTCGAATTGAGTTCAGAACATTAAATGCAGATCCATCAGAAGGAATTGAAGCAGTACCATTAGATAAGCAGTGCTCATATTGGCAGGCTACAATATTGGGACCAACTGGGAGTCCATATGAAGGCGGCAAATTTTTTTTATATATATTTTTCCCAGATATGTAAGCGAATGTCATTCAAGTACGGAGCATAGAAAACTAAGGAAATGAACTATGTTTAAAATTTAAAGCCTGCGAACGTAAATGCGTTCTGACTTATTGGTAAGATAGCAAGGGAGAAATAGTTAACTGTTGAGGTAGTAAATAAAATTGTCAGTTGTGGAGAATGACTTCACATGCCTCTTGAACATATATTCATATTGGAGTTTCCTTAGTTTTCTATATGATAAGTTGTCGAACCTAAATATCTTTTTCAAAATCTGTTTAAGGTACCCAATGCTACCGCCAACAATTCGTTTTTTAACAAAAATTCTACACCCAAATGTATCAAGACATGGAGATGTTGGTATCGATATAATTCAGCATAATTGGTCGCTGGCTTTAACAGCATCTAAAATTCTTTTGTCGGTACAAAGCCTTCTTACAGATCCTTTTACAGAGGTAACACGATATTTTCATCTTAGCCTAACTTGGAAAATTACGTTTTTGTTATAGATTTGTATGGAACCAGAATTAGGACACATGTACGAGAATGATAGGCAACGGTTCGAGAATTTAGCCAGAGTTTGGACTTGGAAATATGCAATGTTCGAAGTAATACCGCCCCGATGAGAGCTTCTGTTTTGTGCCATTTATTTTCCCCCACACTTTATTTATTATAAATATTTCGTTTAAGTCTCTTGTAAGACGGTATTGTTTAGAAAATCTCGAATAATAAAATGATTTTTTTTTTGTCTTGGCATATTGGGTTACATAGCACTTTCCTCAGAACAAGCGTATTTTCATTCTTAATGTTCAGAAAAATATTACATATAAATGTTCAATAATCATTAACACTCGAGCGCTTACAGTGATTGTTTAGATTTATAGAAGTTACGCCGCCGGAGTTAATAAAAAAACGCAATCGATTTGAGCATCAGGGAACAATATGATGAGTAAGAAATTCGCCATTCTCTAGTTGTTTGACAATTTTTATTTGGTTCTTCTTGTTGTTTATTGGAGAAAAATAAGCCCTCATAATTTTTCTAATAGTTCTGTGAGTTGATTGATTTATATATAAGTTAGCAAGTCAGACAGGATATTTATCCCTTATTTTTCAAGTTCTTATAATACAATGAAATGATAAAAAGATAAAAAAAAAATTAATGTCTTAGAGAAGAATTTTTTTTGTTTTTTAAGAAAGCCAAAGAATGGAAATTTAGATTTAAATTTATGAATATTAAATTAGAATTTCTTTTTACTTTACGGAAACCGATTATAACTACCTATATCTATTTAATAATTCGTTAAATAAATTTTGATTTTATTTAGTTGCGGGGATTGGAATAAATTATGTACCTACCCCACTGACTTATAACAATGGACTGAGCGATTTGCTATTTCATGTGGCACAAATATTGTGTTTCTGTATATCACCGTTAGAGCACCATTTAAAACTTTTATTAAATAAAAAACATGTCAAACTCAACCAATCAGATGAAATTTTTCACGCAAAAATCGAATTAAAATAAAAAAAAAAGTATTTTCTTGTGTCCAAGTGATATTTTAATCACTTATAAGGAATTAAACTCATTCCGACTTTAATTTTTAAAAGTTATTCTTAACTGAATCCTTCGTATTGGCAAGAGAAACGGAGAATGCTAAACACTATCTTTACCTTATTCTTTCTGCCGTGATTGCATCTGCAGCCAACATAAAAACATCAAATGGCATAAGAAAACGTTTAGTAAGTGTTGGTAGCTCCAACTCTGCCATAGAGCGAAAGAGAAAACTATAAAACTTGTGCCATTCTTTCCTATAGGAAAATGGCAATACGCTCAGTCCATTGTTATAAATCAGTGACCTACTCTAAGCAAATTGAAATTAGATTATAGAGCAAAAAGGATAGGAAACAACAAGGGGGCTGGGTTATTTATTTGTTGTCAGCTGGACATTTCTGACATTACTAAAAATAGTCCGGTAATTTTTCATTGGTTTTTCTTTAAAAAACGATAATAAATGATTTATATATACTAAATAATAATAAGAAATAGTAGTGAAGAATCTCTGTAAGAGATTTTATATAATCGAGACTCCAGAGTCTTGAATTATGGAGAAGAAGTGCGCTGTGCTGTGCTGCAGAAAGAACCGGAGTAACTGCCATAGGATATAATTTTTCAGTCAAGTTTAATTGCTTCAATAATAAATATTAGTGTTTCAAATAAATTAGAAGTAAAATACTTATAAAAATAAACAGCCGTGGGAATAAAATTGAACATTTTCCAATGCCGGTTTGTTTGTTTATAATTGAATTGTCATTGTTAATTGACGGGGCGTCAAACGCTGGAACAGAATGAACAAATCAATGCCAGATGGAAATGTCACGCAAAAGTTGAATGCATTTGAAATACAGTGAATAGTGAACGCAGTTACCGCACTTGCCGCAAGAAAGTTGTACAACTGGGGGATGTTTCAAATGTTACTCTTATTATTCCCACATGTTTTAACAATATAAAAATATCCACAAGCACAATAATGAAAATATAAAAATTGCTTTGAATTGTCATTAAACGCAGTCGCGGCAATTTCGTTCTGGGAAACGCTTTATTTCTTGCATTTTTTGACAGTTAGCTGCGTTTTTACTCTGGCATTGATCCGTTCATTCTGTTCCAGCCATAAGGTTTATTTATATGATGTCAGCTATTCAAATGCAACGACAAGAAATATTGTCAGAAAATAAACTAGGAAAATTCTTAAAAAATTATAAAATTATAAATTTAAAAATTTTGCGATATAATGGAATCTCTTCTATTGAATTTTTTCGGTTATTAATAAAGTTTCAAGCACTAAATTATGTAGCCAGTGTGAAAATATCGTACTTTACTACTTTCCTATAAAACGAACACATCGATGCGGTTCCACTACACGAAGAAAAATGTTCAAGTTTTTCTTTTTCTTCCGCATACGCTATCCTTTTTGCTATATAATCTATGCCATATCCCACACAGGGGCGGATATTGGCACTTTAACGGGTGAGAAGTATTTGGGGGTAGGAAAAAGTTCGTGCTACCAAGTTTCGATCGGGATTGCGGGCAGCTTACCAATACTACAGCAATAACATTTCTTCTTCTTTTCCATATGTATAGACGCTACTTGGCCAGCCTAAATTAACTGTATTGTCGGCCAATCAGCCAGTTTACCCGGGGGTTACACCTGCAAGTACAGCTTACATGCAAGCTGCACCGCCATACTTCTTGCACGTGTAACCTCTACTGCCATGCTGATAAGATGATAAGACATCAACCGAACTGCCTTCTGCTGTCAAGTTAAAAATCGCGTTGGAAGGGAGGCTTGCATGCAAGCTGTACTATCTCGTGTAATCCCCGGGTTAGTCCGTGCCGTAAGTTGATTTCTTAGAATATATAGCAAACAGGAATGGTTGAATCGTGTAAAATTCGTGTACATGAGTGTAATTTGTCAAGAGCAGGAGACTGTACATAGGAGTAAGTGAGATGCTGGATGGAGAAATTGTCAAAGCTGTAGATTAATTGTCAAATGTACTTTGTTTTGTGAGCAAATTTGGTCAACTTAAAGTTCTTTTGTGAAATTTAACAAAAATACCGAATCAATTCTTTTCAAAACTATTTATCTTCGAACTTTATTTAGTGCAAAGTTTTATAGTGGCACTAGTGCCTGTAAAAATCTTCATATCAATTAAAAAAACAGAAATGAAGTGTTCGGTCAGTGCTTGCAAATATAAATTGGATTATAAACTAGGGAAACCTGTTTGAAGCAACTGCACTACCTAAATTATCTTTTTTGTTAACAGAATCAAAGATTTATATAAATTAATTATGTGAATTGTTTCTGAATAAAGTAGAAAAAGAACATTTTTTGCCACAGATGTTCCGCACAAAAACTTTGTTTACTTTTTGCAAATTGACAAGTTGTTTAGAATAGGGATGGCGTGTAAATACATGTAAAATGGACTACCAAGGCAACCAGGAATTCAATACGCAAAATCTGGCTTATCACCGATCCTGTTTGCTCTATATTCTAAGGTCGACTTATGTAAAACTAATATAAAGTGGTCTAGGCATGTCGTATTACGAAAAACTAGTCCTACTTTAAACCAGTATCTGATGCGGTATTCACCTACAAAATTAGTATTAAACATAGACATAAACCTCAGATAAGGAATTGTTTACAAACTTGAATGCGTTATGTTCATTAATAGAGAGAATTGTTATTTTGTTTTAATGAAAATGAGTGGAATTAAAAAGGAAAAAAGTGCGACTGGTCAGAGGGAGCAACAAATTCTTTTGACTTATTGAAGAAAGTATTCCAGCCGTAATGGATGGTTTATTTCTCATTTATCTCGTGAAACAGTAGGCAGATCTGGCAAATTTAACAACTATCAAAGCTTTAATACGAGCGGACCAACGAGGTAACCAAGCCCAAAACCAACCAAACCTAAGTATGGATTTGACAACGAAGACCAAAAATGTCGGAGTGAAACATACACAAATGCAGAGCAATTTTGGATACGCTCATGTGCACGGATTGTACATATGATTGCATCTCCTTTAGTTATTACCTCGTTGGAGCGGACTAAGCGAGAACTGGATAAGTCCTACGAAAGTCGACTTACGTAAAACTAGTCCTAAATAGGTCCGCTCTAAACGCACTCAATTATCTGGTACTCCCGCGAAGACAAACAAATGCGGGTGAAGCACACAATTCAATATTTATAATTTAGATAAATGCAGTTGCTTTATTAGATGATTATTATTTTATTTAGGTCGATGGAAAACCTGCATGTTTCATGATAATTAAATTACCGTTAACGGACGCCACGCTTTATGCACTGCTAGAATTGAAATCAAAAGAAAGCGTAAACTTTGATTAAATAGAGATAGACCACTGAACTAAGTTAACACTGACTGAACACCACAATGTATCCGAGAGACTGTAAGTCCAATAACGCATGAAAAGCATCACTAAAGAAAAGGGAGTCTCAAAGAAAAACGTGCTCTGCTCCGAAGTCATAAGCGAGGATTAATACGTTCGAGCGCGTTAAAAAAAAAACTGCATAAATTTTAATCGGAAAGAAGTCCATATAAAATACTTCAGTGATCAGTTCGATCATCGCCATGCAAGAACGTCCTCTACCTCTACTGCAAAATCAGCTGATTTGCTTTGCCACATAAATGACAGCTCATCAGCAGCAGAAAACAAAACAAGGTTGAGAAGCAGAGGAAATGAAATGTCTTTGAAATATTAAATAAATATCAATAAAAACGTGAAAAGCACAAACTATATTGCTAAGAAATTCAAAACATCACAATGAACCGATAGATCTGTTGAAAATGGACGAAAAACTTAAATATTCCCTCTTAAGGGAATTCAATGACAACCAAAGCGTCTGGACAAGGTTCTTTTTCGAGATTTTTTTACTTATTTTTCTATTTTCATAACTAATGCAATAATTTTTTACAGAAATGAAAAACGTGTCTGGTTCCTAACACTTATTCTAGGTACCTGTATGCTATATGCCACGAGAACTACTATGCCACTTTTGGTTCCGGCTGTAGCATCTGAGCAGAAATGGAGCAAAACTGACTCAGGAACTGTTTTAAGTTCCTTCTTTTGGGGCTACACATTAACACAGGTGAATTAATATATAGTTATTAGGCGAGTCGAGTACTTAATACATATTACCTTTTTAGGTTCTTGGTGGATATTTGAGTGACAAAATAGGTGGGCAAAAAGTTATTTTCTTGGCATCTATTGGATGGTCATTAATAACATTTTGGATGCCAACCATCATATACCTCGGCCCAACAATCAAGGGCTATTCAATACCCTTTATCGTTACGATTAGAATAATAAATGGCGCTTTTCAAGGAGTGCATTTCCCTAGCATGATAAGCATAACTAGTCAAGTAAAGGGCGCAAACTATCTCAATGCATTAAAATATAATTTTTCTTTTTCCCCAGAATTTATCTCAAAATGAACGCTCAAGTTTTTTCGGTCTACTTACCTCTGGATCAGCGATTGGGACGTTACTCACAGGCATATTGGGGTCATTTATTCTTGATTACTTTGGTTGGTCATCAGTCTTCCGAGTGATAGGTTTTCTAGGGCTGTCCTGGACATTATTTCTACGATACTACACAATGTCATCTGAAAAAAATCGTGTAATAAACGTGTCAATTCCTAGTAGATTGTGTACCAAATCCACGGTCGATTCTGTCCCTTGGCTCCAGCTTTTTAAAAAGCCCGCTTTCTGGGCATGTGTTTTAACACACGCATGTGAAATGAATTGCTTCTTCGTTCTTCTTTCTTGGCTACCGACATATTTCCACGATGGTTATCCACATGCTAAAGGTTGGATTGTAAATATGATACCGTGGTTAGCTTTACCGCCTTGCACAATATTTGCCAAATTTTTGACTACATACTTGCTCTCGAGGAACTGGTCGATTTCGACAGTACGAAAACTTATTCAGAGCACTTGTTTCTTGTCGCAGAACATTGCTTTATTCGTTATGAGCCGCACCAGCAATTTTAATACAGCTTTAACTTGCATGACTATAATAATTGGTAAGTCAAACATTATCAGATTTTATGCGAATTAATAAAATGATTTTGACGAAATTTCCAGGAGGAACAGGGTTTCACAACAACGCTGTAACAGTCAATCCTCAAGATTTGGCTCCCTCACATTCTGGCAGCGTTTTTGGATTGATGAACACCGTCGGTGCAATTCCCGGTAATATTCAATCGATTCTTTCTAATAATAATCAAAATACTTAGATTCATCTTCTAGGTTTCTTGGGAGTCTATCTAGCCGGACACATTCTAGAGTTAACGCAAAGTTGGCCCATGGTATTCAGTACAGCAGCAGCGATAAATCTCGTAGGCTGGGTGATATTTACAGTATTTGGTTCGGCGGATCCAATAATTGCTTGATAAGACAATTTTTGTAAACTCTTGGACAATCTATTTCCAAAGCATGATACAAGACATTATGTTGACAGCCAAGCGCGCACTCTCCCCAATATAAATCGAAATTGCCTAGCAATTGTATATGGGCACTGGTCAAAAATTTGTGTATATTGCAACATTTTTATATTTTTAAGTAAATGTATTTAAAAGTAACTGCTTTTTATGTGATCATTTTGGACATATACGGCCCATCCAAATCATAACCCATCTTTCTATAGTAGTTTCTTGTGCCGACACCAGATATTACGGCTAGTTTGACACTGAAATGCTCTTCTCGAGCAATTCGTTCAGCTTCTTCCATCAGTAGCATACCAAAGCCCTGAAACATTAACAAAATCTTTAAAATAAATATTTAAAAACCGAATAATACTAACCTGATGTTGAAATTTGGTAGGATCTCTAGCATTCACTGGCACCACCGAACCATACACATGCAGCTCTCTTACTATAGAGCAATTTTCTTTCAATTCAGGTCTAAATGTATCTGGGGAGCACTTCCTCAATCTTAGTAAACCAATGAGAATATCTTGTTCTGGATCTTCGTAAGATAAAAACGTTTCCCAACCGCCATTTGCCACGTAATCACGACGTATTAATTCAACCTCATATGGCCTAACCCTATTATGAATTTCCTGAATACCCACTTCTCTCGTTCTTACATCTCGGCATTCAGTACCCAAATCTTTCATTCTAGCTAGCGCTAGTTCCCGTAAATTTCCATGTTCTACACCGGAACTAAAACAGCGGAAATTAAATTACAAATATTACACAATGTAAATTGATAATTTACCTAACCAATGGCATTGGGATATCTCGCTGAACTCGATAAACCCGTGTCCATGGTGGGATAAGAGCAAGAATTTTTGCGATAAGATCGACTAATGTGGACGGTGGATAGCTCTTGTAACGCCCTGTTTTCCATAATTCATACAATCCTGTACCACGTATAACTAAGGTCGGATAAATCTTTAGTCCATCAGGCCTGAATGCAGGGTTCTCAAAAAATTCCTAAGAAAAATTGTATTTCAGCATCGAGTCGAAAAATGAGAAGGTGAAGGTCAAGCATCCTGCTCTTTTATATTTACTTACAATAAACTGCTCAATATCCCTCTCGAAATCCACATTTGGTAAATCAGGCATCATATGAGCGACAATTTTATATCCAGAATCTTTGGATAACTGAAAGCTTTCACATACAGCTCTAACTGTATGCCCTCTGTTAGTATCACGGGCGATATCTTCATAGACAGACTGAACGCCGATCTCTAACCTTGTGCAGCCATAAGCTAGCATATCAGAAAGATGCCTTTTCAGACAGTAATCTGGTCGAGTCTCAATTGTGATTCCAATACATTTCGTTCGGGATTTCTCTGAATACCGTACTGCTTCGGATACATTAGCACTTGTGTGACCAGAGAGGGCATCGTGTAAGTTCCGAATAAAATAGTCGCGATAGTCTTCGGGTAAGCACATAAAAGTTCCACCCATCACAATAAATTCAACTTTATCAACAGAATGACCCAATTGTTTCAGTTGTTCCACTCTATGTCGTGTTTGCAGAAAAGGATTATATCTAGCTCGTATTGCTCTCATAGAGGTGGGTTCATATCCTGTATAACTCTGAGTCGAGTATTCAAAATCGCTGTCTGGTCCACCTGGACAATAGACGCAAATATTTCCAGTCATATTAATATGGGGACATCTGTGCGGTTTACACATAACAGCTACAACAGCAATCTAAAGAAAATTTTGCAATGGAATTTATTATTTCAGAAAATTAGTAGCTAATCTCTTACACCACTCGCGGTACGAATAGGTTTGGCTTTCAACTTCGGCAAAAGGATCTTTTTAGCTTCCTGTGGAACGGCAGCTATAATATCAACTAGACGTGGTGAGCTTTCTAAACCGTATTTTGACGAAAGCCTCGCCTTTATACGATTTAGGTTTACATCCTTTTTATCTTCATGAGCCGTTAGTAGTTCTTGAATTATTTCTCCAATTACCAACACCGTTCTTTCCTCACGGCTCAGGCCGACTCCTGAAATTAAATAAAACTAAGTTATCTGTCGGCGTGTGGAAATTTATTTAATTAATCACAATGACAAAAAATGCGAAATAACACGGTTTACAATATTCTTGGGTTTGGAATAAAAGAACGCTGGAATTTCCTGTTATTAACGAAAGATTCGTAGTTTAGTTTAGTTAAAATATGATAGAGCTGAAAGAAATATATTTAGATTTAAGAAATTATGCATTGAATTTATCAAAACGAAATTAGATATATTACTATCGTAATGTATTATTATGATTACTAAAGCTAAATGGAGCTAATAAAGTATTATTATTATTCTAGTTTTGTAAGACCACAGAGTATTTCACGTTTTTTTTTTTGCCGCGATTAGGTAAGGTTGAGGAAAATGTATTTAAATTGACATTAAAATCATTTTCAGTGTTAATCATAGCAATAATCTCTTGCTAAAAACAACTATGATGGTTAGTTTTTCCTTAAAGTTGGCCGCAAAAACAGCAAGCTTCTTTGACCTATTTGCGCAAGAAAAGTAATAAGGAAAAACACAAGAATATAAATAAATAAAAAATCGTTGCCTTGCTCTTGATATAGAGATGTTAAGCATAGTACAAATACATAAAAATCTCAGATGATGATCGGGATGAAGTTTTGTCATATTCTGAATATATTTTGTAAATGGTTATTGAATTTCTTTAATTTAAAAAATATCTGGGAGCCAATAAATTTAGCGTTACCATCTGCTTTGATAAGATTTCAACAATCAGCACAGTATGAGAACATGAGCAACATGAAATGGGTTCTTCATTTCTCTAAACATAGTAAATTTTATTAAAATCTTAAATAATTCTGACGAATCATAATGCTGTATATCAAAAGATGCTTTAGGAACACGACTGAATGACGCATTTTAATCAAGCAAAGATTAAAATATTCATACCATACCAATTTCAATTAGAAAAAATACTTACCAATTTTCTTCTTTTGTGTCATTTTATTCTCCACGTGCCTCCATCAACGGTATAAACGACACAGCAATCACTGTCAATGTCACCTTGACATTCTTGACAATGCGATACAATACGATTGGTACAATCGAAAAGTTAGTTTTCTAAAATGAAATTGATACCAATAAAACATAATAGAAATAAAAAAATAAATTTAAATTTATTACCAAAATACTATAAACAATTTGGCACGCTAAATCTACCTACTTTCAAATCCTGCAGAATTCTATTTTCTTGCAAATATCTCTGCATATCATCATTTTCACTGATCACCATATTTTTTATAAACCAAAGAATTTCATTTACAGCAATTTCTCTTTGAATGAGTGTGTTAAATACATTAGAATAACATATGTTAGACGATTTACTACTAGTAACTAGCATGCCAGCAGCTCTTATATAAATTGAAATTAAATTTGAGAGAATCCGCATAGAGTAGAGTGCTTTCAAAATATTTTCAGTCGACGATAAATCATCGATTTGTGACAAAATCTGAACACACAAATTGATTAAATGTGATAAATCACTATCGGTTAGATGAAAATCCTCACTTATTAACGATTCAAAGATAATTTTTAAGTAATATCCTCCAACAGTACCAATACGTTTTGTAATTAGGTGTTCCCTTAAATCCTCGGGTCTACAAAAGAAAGATATGATGTTTTAATATAGGTACTATAGAATATAAAGGTCATCTATGGATATAATTTCTCATTTTTGAACTGTGGTTACCGTGAATGAGTATATACAAAGAATCGATCTAACTCTATGTAAATGAGCTCCCTACGTTCTATTCTAGTGGTAACAATTCCTTGGCATACCTTAAACAGTTGGAAGATGCGAGTAAATCTAAGGCGATAATAATATCTTTCAATATTTCTTCATCTTTTTCAGTATTATATAGATTCAGAAGTTTTGGTACTATTTCTAAGGAGAGTAGAATTTGTAGACCTTTGCCACCTGTAGCTAACATATTGGAAATAGTCCATAAGCTTGTCGTCTAAAATTAAATGCGTTAAAAAAACTTTAATTTTCCGTTTTTATTTCTTATTTACCTTTAATCTTGCATCTGTACTGTCCATATAAGTTACAAGATAACTTCCAGTATTTAAAATAATTTTCTCACAAGACACAGAATCTCCCAACGACAGATTACAAAGTGTTTCACAGGCTTTCACCTGAGATTCAGAATCATGCCCTGTAAAAAGTTTTAAGATAGAAATGTTTACGTTAAAAAAAATCTCCAATCTTTACCCGTGAGCTCTTTAACTAAAACATTGATAGCACCAATGTTTTTCATAAATGCAACAATATTTTCCTCTCCTTGAAGAAATGCACAACTTAAGCGGAACATATCTTCCGAAGATGCGTGTTTCTTTCTTTTAATACGTACACAAAGTCCATTAACATCCTTTGGTGTAAGTTTTTCCAATTCTGTGATTACTGCCTGAATTTCTCCCAAGCCGAATCGTAGAGAATCAATTTTACATTCCTTTTTCAATTTGCGCTGATTTTCACAATATTTTCGAACTTGTTCACGCAACTGATTCATTGGATATATTTGCTCAGACGAATTCATTTTTTTAAATTATATTGAAATTACTGTACAATCGAAAACTACTAGACCGACACAAGTTTGACAATCCGCAGATTTGTTTTTGCCTGTCAGCTAAGATAATAACGTGATAAAAATGGACCACCGACACTAGCGCCAATAGCATAGCTTTGATACTACTCGTAATCGCGCCATCTAAGTTCGGCGGAGTTTTGATGATACGGTACCCTGGCGCCCTCATTCGGACAAGTTTTAATTCCTTCAAACCACCGACACTGGCGTCCTCATTCTGTCAAATGTTTCCTTTCCTTTCCCAATACTATTCACCAAGCGGTTTAATTGAAATTTGTTTTAAAACTCCCGTGAATGCATTATAACCCTCTCTTACAGGAGTACTAAAACAAAAATTAAATTAAATTTCAATTAAATAACAAAGTAGACTTTTTACCAAATTTAAAATTGGCGGCCATTGCCGATAATTGAAAAACTGTCGCTGAGCACATGATTCTTATGTGCCCAGGAACCCACTGAAGGGACATTTTATTGAGCATACACAACTTACTCACAGACGTCCTGCAGTCAAGGCTGCCAGACTATCCGAAAGGATAACAATGTTCATTTTCTTGATTTCCATATCAAGGGCAATCTACGCTGTCATTGCGATGTCGAAGATAGTGCGGTGTGCCTTTCAAATGAGCTTTACTTAGAGAGCATTAATCTAATCTCATTGCTTACTGCGCACAAGTAAACTTGTTGTAATAGATTTGGACAGATCGATGTTGAAAAATCAAATTGATTTTGTTCCACAATTTGATGTGGTGTAATATATATCTGCATTCCAGAGCATATATAATATACTGTTATGTACTGAGGATGTAATTCTAGAGTTCAAACAAGTAAAAAAGCTAGAATTGGTCAAAGACCAATTCTTATGATACCCTAGATGTATGCCCGTATGAAATTTCGTATTGTCACCCTTCTAAGCAAGTTTGATTTTTGAAGTGGTTTTTCGCATATATTTCTAGAACGGTTTGTCGGACAGAAAAAATGATTATAACCAATTTTATAGGATTTCGTATTCTAAAGAAGTTTTTAGTACAAAAAAATGTCTTGGACGGATCGTTTTCACAGTATACATAAAAAACCTAAATTTTTATATGGCAACACCAAGGAGTTGCCCGATTTAATCCATTTTTGAAATTTTATTTGCTAGTATAATGAAAACACCAAGTACCAAATTTCAGCTCTCTATATCGATGCGTTCTCAGGCAGTGTCCAAATATATAGTGGAAAACGAAAGTTTTATATGGCAACCCCACGAAGGAATTGCCCGATTTATCTAATTTTCGAACATTTTACTTTTTTGTTTAAAGTCCGTGTACAAAATTTCAGCTCTCTAAGTATACGCGTTCTTGAGTTATCGTGCGCACAGACGGACGGACGGATGGATAGACGGACGAACAGACATGCAAAAATCAAAATAACTTTTAATATTATGCGTGGATGTCCATTCCGTTTTGCTCTACCATCATTATTTCGAGGTGTTACAAACGGAATGAAAAACTTAGTATACCCTATAGATTTCATCTAGGGTATAAAAATTAGAGGAGGATTTTCACGGACCTTATATTAGACATCAATGAATTCATGTTTTTCAGGCCTTTAACAGCTTTGTATTTTAAATATATTTATTTATACTCACATAAGTTTCAACACATTTCTTCAATCTTTCGGTTGATTTTCTTTTAATATTCATTTTTTTTTTACATTTGTACAGATTTTTTTTCTATATAAACAAACATAGCGTTTACACATCATCTAAACTTGTTTTTGTTTTATTTAATATTTCTTTGGTATTTTAAATTATCAAAACATTTCGATTCTATAACTTTTTGTTTTCTCTCAAAATGCCTAATATAAACACATTTTGACATTCTTATTACTGTGTTTCTGTAACTATCATGAATACGATCAAAATGTGAAAATCGAGTGATTTGAATAGAGGAACTTGATGATGTCTTTCAGGTTGTGTGTGTGATATATCCCTTTTCAATTTGTGTAGAAAAATAATAATATTTTAAGAAAGAAAGAAAACGTGTAAGAGCACCAAATTATTCTCGTATAAGTACTATATATATATGTATGTTGTACATTTACTGAATAAAATTTGGTCGGAAATATACATATTTATATTTTTGTTAATTTATATTTTAATTCTTACATAGTTTCGGTAAAGAAGTTAATGTTGTAAACAATTACACTTTATCTGTGGTAAAATTTACAAGAGGCATTTGTTAGTATACCTTATAAATTGGTCGGAAATTTAAGTTTTGTTATTTTTTTATTTAAATGTGAAATGCGCGTTGTTCAAATGACTTTAAATTGAATGGGGTTTTGTCAAGTTAGTAATAAAGTGATTGGCTATGAAAATATATATAGTTATTTTAATGATATTATTTTTTATATCCTATATACCCTGATTATTTAACTTTTAGAGATGGATGGATTAAGAAGGTTTCCTCAAGAGTTTTTCTTTTAAAGAAAATAAGTATGTATTCACACACATTGATCAATGTTATATTGTGTTTCCATAAGCAGAATAAGCATGTTATGTATGCTTGTGTTGTGCTTTAAATATACATATACACAAATGTGCAATAAAAAGTCAGAAAAGAAAAAAAAAATTAAACGACTGATAAGTGTTATCTTAGCTCAATATTCTGCTGTTCTAAGAATTGAAAAATTAGCTATAAGGGAGCACAGAGAGGATACTTCAGTCCAGAGAGAATGACACAAGCTAATAACAACTGAATTGTGATCATTAAATTAAATTAGACTCCGGGTATTATAAGCAATTTGTTGGATTAGATCCTGATTGTCGGCTGATCGCTGTCGGTGTACGAACACCGAATGTAAACGAACCTGTTGATCATATAAAAATCAAGAGTTCGACATTCCATTACAGCACATCCATGTATGCACGCAAAGTTTCGTTGGCGAAGTATACGAGATCGCTTCCTACAAGTGCAGTAATGTGCACGCAATCCCCCATGCAACAGGATTATTTGGCGTATACCAAAGAACGTCTGCAATGGTTTTCAAGACGTCAAGCGGTGTATTGGCAGCGCAAAATTGGCGAAAGAAATAACGAACAATACTCGCAAAACTCTGGTGTGTATTGGTTCCACGAAAATTATCGCAAATTCACCAATACGTAGCTACGTGCGGACGCCACACACGAAGTTGTTGACGGCTCTAAAGCACATTGTTCTGTCCTCGAAGTGGATGAGTTCAGGACAACGAAGCTGTGCAGCATATGTTTTGAGCCGGCGAAGCCGTCTTGGTCTCCACCACATCGGCACCAGTTTTGTGAAAATGCCGTATCACGTGAAACCGGGACGTCAACGCCCGCAAAAATATTTTGCAAATTGGCCTAGCCCAACTGCAGGGCAGGCCATTGCATGCAAACTTCGGTCGAAGTACCACCCTTCCCTGACAAAGGGAATAGCACGTAAAGGCTTCGGCTGTAACAAGCCGAAGCTTATTACGTAGCCATGACCCCCTTGCGGGGTTTACGGGTAGGGCTGTGGGCAGTGTACAACATTGCCCGCCGTTCATCTCTGTAATACAAGAAGTACTTGCCAAAAATTTGAACTTTGTGAGAATACTCAATCCTATAATCAATCATTAAAAACCTTCATTGATATAATAATACATATTCTAGAAATAAAATTGAGTGTTTTTGCATTAAAATATATCTTATTAAAATGTTGATTCTAATTATATTAGACAACAAAAGGTGGCGACTGAACCGATAAATACATAATTTTGAATTTGACCAAAGAAAAAACCATAAATATGTAAATGAATGATTCATTGAAGCCTTCATTGACTATTTTTACAGAAAGGTGATAAATGCCGGATTTTAAATATAAGAGAAGGCTTCTTAAGTCTACTATTACTTATCATATATCAATAAGAAAGGAACATTTGCTCCAGTTAGAGTAATGATATGCTAGTAAACGAATAATATTTATTACTTCAAATACACAGAGCTATTCCGACATCGGCCGGAATGAATCTCAATTCAATTTAGATCATATTGTATTTCAAATCAAATGGCGAATGATATTCCGACAGAATTGAGAAATTTTATATAAAAGAAAACCCAACATTTTATATGGTACAACGTTATTAATTTCATTTATGGTCTGATAAGAAAAAGAAAAGAATAAGCCACACCAAGCTATCAAGTCTTTGGAATTTGTACGCATGTACATACATACTTACATATACGCTTCGAAAAGTCTTAAAAAAGTTATTGCAAGGATAAAATCTAGAGAATTGCTTTGAAATAATAATAACGTTATTTTTCTTACATTGGGCAAGAATTATGATTTGACCGATAAAGATGTTTTTTTTTTAAAGTATAAATTCTATTCCAAAGTTATTTTTGATACATACATACAAATGCGTGTAAAAACGAATCGATTATTGGCAATAATACTTTGGATTTATTAGTATTTTTTTAATTATTAGTATTTTAACACTTTTTTTTAATTTTACTTTTCATTGCTCATTCTTTTACAACGAAATCTCATTTTGTATAAATGCGATAAGATTTCTACGAAATATTTTTATTTGTTGCAATTTCTGTTTATACTTCCGTAATTGCTTTGAAATGTATTTTTATTAATAATAACATATACCTGGGGGCATATAATACTTTTAATATAATATATAGAAAATAAATATTTAATTAGCTAATCGAAGATATATTATTATATTTATAACCTTTGCTTCCTTTTAAATAAAATCATAGAAACTTCAAACTATTTTGGAAGTTGTAAACTGATTTAATTTCATTAAATTACCAGATTCGTTTTACTTCATCATACACTTGCATAATAATCACCTCATTGATTCCAGTTTAGTATAAAGTTTTTTTTTTAAATACGTCTACACAAGATATTTAATAAAAGAAAAAAAAAGTTCAAATATGAAAATAAAAATAAATTTTATAATAAATTTTCAATTTTATAATATATTGACTACATACACATACGCCAGTTACAAGATATGTCCTTCTTCTAATGCATTTTTGTGTATAAAACTTAATAACTATTAAAATATATAAAAATTCTAATTTTGAATACTTATGCAATACGTAACTTATCTGTGCGTATCATTTTTAATACATACACTTTGAACATAAAATATTTATGATTGATCAAGACCAACAAGAATACCAATCAAATGTTCATAACAAAATTTTAAAAGTAAAATTAAGAATATTATGTAAAAAGATTTTCTAAGAATATAAAAATATTGTAATAATAAAAATGTAAATAAGTATATAATAAATTATGAGTACTTCGACAGTTAAGTACCTTAATCCCCATTCAGTTTAAAGAATCATGGTTTAAAAGAATTTACTCGATTCAAATTCTGAGGCCCTATTCTTGAATAACGAAGGCAGATTCCGTATACGTTGAGCTGTTAAAACCATTCGAAATGAATGTGCATGTGGTTTTCTTGATATCCGTATTCGTTATTTTCGTACGCAAACCATTCGTTATATAACGAATTGGATTTAACCATTCGTTGTTTACCGAATTCGTAAAAATCATTTATAATATAAGAATAGGCCCCCAGGAACAAGTAAGGTTGACACAATTTTATTTTAAGTTTACGTTCCAAGCGATTTACATGAACTCTTTTTTCTAAACGAAAATTGAATATTTTAGTTTAGACTGGTCATGAATTTTAATCACGCAGATTTGATTTGCATAAAAAAAAATCGAGTTGATTTTTACAGGAAAAAATTTTCAGATACTTTATAGTTTTTGGAGTAAATAATGCATATTTTATTTTAGTTGGAACTTATTAAATTATTATAAAATATTTAGTTTATATATGAACTAAGAAAATATTTTACAATAAGACCGTTTCCAAATTTTCTAATAAATCTCACTAAATGCTGACAAAAATTAAAAACAGGGACCGGTCTATTATGTTGAGTAAAACTGCCAACTGGCGAGTCCATATTTTAAAGTTTTATACAACCTTGCAACAAATTAGGAAGGAATTATAATGCATCCGTTAGAAAAGCTCATTCAACCTAAGGGGTTTCAAAAGTTCAATCTAGAAATTAAATATTGTATATATCTTTATAATTATAGCAAATCAATGTGCTTTTAACGTGAAAAAATAATGATACAGCGTTACTTTCAAAGCATTAAAAACTCTCATATATATCACAGCCAAATTACACATAATAAATGTTAACTGAATTAAAAGTGTCCTTCTTCATAGTCCTTATGCACAAGAAAACATGAAACGCAAACTAAAACAAAAACAAAAAATAATAAAGCGAAAATACAGTTAGCTTTACAGTTATGAGGATTGAAATTTTACTGGATTTTTATGGTACTGTACTGAATTCATCTACATACGCATTTTTCAGATTGAAATAGGCAAGCCATTGCGACTAATTGACTCAACTGTAATTGAAAAGCCAGCATGTGGTAGAATATTATGTATTTATTTTTCAAAATCGTAGGACATCTACATATTCTTTCTAAACTCTAATAAATCGAGATCACGAACAACATCAAAGCCCACACTGGTCCAAACAAATATATAAGTGCACTAAGGTATTATGCCTTAATAACAATACGAATTGTAAAACAATTAAGTCTTTTAAAGCCGATTTATACTTAAAAAAAATATCATTTTACTGTATTTATTTTGTTTTTATTTTAATACTGTTTTCTTTTTAAGAATTGCTTGAGTATAAGAAATATTACTTCCACGTTGGTTGAATGAAAATGTAGCAGGGTCGGGGTAGCAAACAATATTTACACATATGTATATACATACATGGAACATAGAAAATAATTTTAAACCAAAAATGAATAATAATAAAAAATAAGTACTAAAAATATTTTCGCTAACACTATATAAGTCGGTACTAAATATGCACAATTGATTTTACGATTATGTGTTTTATAACTTGTTCACAACACCGCGGATTATTGACATTCTTTAGAAAAGTATTCTGTCGAGACAATATATGGAAATTTGTTCCAATTTAGATGCAATTCATGTGTGAATTGGTGAATATTTTTTTGTATAGCCATACATACTTAATTCACTTTTGTGTGATTTAATATAATAAAATTTTTGGGAAAGTTTATTAGGGAAAAATTCGAGTGGCAGTTGTATGTTGATTTCAAGTGGAATGCTTTTGCAATAGAATGGTAGCTAGGTAGTTAACTTAAAAGTGTGCATAGTCACTGGTTCTGTAAAGTGAAAAGAGTTGATAAATAATATAAAAGGCGATTTAAAACATAATACTTAAAATTATAAATTATGTTTAAAAATTCTCCTTTTCTGCAATTACTGACTCAGAAGAATCCCGATCAAGAGAAAGATAAGCAGAGTTCCTCAAGAGTCAATAAAATAATAATCTTGTAACAAAGTATAAAACAGAAATAATATTTATAACAATTATCCTGATTATTTTTTACAAAAACCTTCAAAGAAAAGCTTTACGCTGATTAAACAACAAACTAAATTAAAGCTTCGTACAAATTCAATTCCTTACTGTCTCCATTTCTTAACAAAATAACATTGGCGCATATTCTAGTGACATTATCCCCATAGCCATAATGACCAATTTTTGAGTATGCATTTGTCATTTTTTTTGTAAACACATAATAACAATGTAAATAATATAATTTTCGCTAAAACTGACTTTTGGGTATTATTTTCATTTTCCCAAATCATAGTACCCAATTGGTTATTTTTGAGATAATGATCCATTTAATGAAGCATAATCGCATGGGAATCATTTCACATCACATTAGTTAATTTATATCCATCGAAAATAACGCTATTACCTTATGTACTCTTGGGATCAGATTCTGATTATACATAGTTTTCAACATTTATCTTTTATTGTTACAAATTGAAATTCGTAAAAAACGAATATTCATTGTACAATAATACCTCTAGATTAATATCCTTAAACATTAAATAAAAAATTATAACATTTAGGTAAAGCTAGAACAATGTCTCTTTAGACCATTTTCTAGATGTCCCAGGTAGGCTAGGATCTCTTGGTGGGTCATCATCCTGTGAAGGTAATGCTATCACAGGTAATTCTAGAATCACAGAAGAACTAATTGTATTTGTTGGTCTATTCTCAATAATAACATTAACCTCGACGCATTCGTTATTACTATTATTACCACTAGTGTTATTCACTTTTGATTTTTCATTTTTATTATCTTTACTACTACTTCGCTTACTATTACTGCTACAGCTATCATTATTGTTATCGTAACTACATCTGATTCTTGTTTTTTGAATTTCAGTATTTTGTGTTGATGATGTAGTTGTTGTAAGGGTAGTAGCCTCATCAATTGGTAGACTAGATACTTCACGATGCGATAGAGATGGCGGGAAAGATACAAAATCAGGATATTTACTAACTCGATTCAGTTCTGGATCTCTTAACGAATGCAGATCCTCCTCTACAAATGGCTGCTCCTGGGATTGTTGAGATATTAGCATAATACGATCATTTGATGATGACACGGATGATATAGTTTGATGACGTTGAAGTATAGGCCGTTTTCGTTTAATATTAAGTTTTTGATGAGCATCATCCCTACCTGGATGACTGAACTCTGATTTCGTTGAAATTATTTCATCTATAATTTTACATTGTCCTTCCGGTGGCGGTTTTGTTATGTCTTTTTCTACCTGATCACCACCTATACTCAATTCATCGCTATCTGTACTAAATTGATCCATATCATCATCAGTATCAGCATAACTTTCGACAAAAACAGAATCAGATCCCAAACTTTTCAGATCTGAATCTTGATAATCAATCGAGGATATTTTGAAGGAACTAATCGATGCCAAAGGCGCTCGTCGAGTATCATTACTATGATATTGAATGTTATACCTGTAACTATTACACACGTTGCTGTAACTGTTATTATTAACGCTAGATGGATCTGATATCTTTCGTTTAACAACTAATTTTAATTCGTTATTATCGCCGTAGTTTTTTGTGAACTTCTGATTACTTTTACTATTATCTGTGCTGCTCACCAACGGCAGTTGCTTATCTCTAGTACTCTTAATATCATTGGAGCCGTTTTTTAAATGTCCAGTTGGATTGTAGTAAACATTATTATCAAATTCTGAAGATAATGTTGTGGTATTATCTGCAGTACTACTTATTGCTGCAGAACCTTTAAACTTATCATATAAACTACGTTCACTTGGACATGGTGAACTCTTTGGCGTTGCTGATATTACTTGAATATCTGGATAGTAGTAGTCCCAAATATCAGTACTAGATCTGCGATTTTTAGATGTCTCCTCAAACGTTGAAGGTAATGATGTTAAGCCTAGTGTTAATGCTGAACAGCGTCGTTCCAAATATGAACTTTCTGTACTACAACAAGTCATTGCACTACTACGGCGTGATTCTTGACCCTACAAATAAAAATATATACAAATGTTAATATATATATCATATAAGCAATGAACTTACTGCTATAGGTACTTCTAAATATGCATGTTGTTGGGTTGCGTCATCTCTTGTACTCAAATGATCAAATTCAGTCTCCAGTTCATCGTCAGTTTCAACAAAGTAGTCATCAGTTCCAAAACTGCTACCCATCGGATAGGCACTAAGAATTCTTGACGACTCTGATGCGCTTTTTCTTCGACCGCCGCTATATGAATATCGTCGAGGCGGTTCTAGTAAACTACTATAACCTCCTCCTCCTGAAATATTTGTAAATAATCGGCAATTGGTTCAGAAGTAGCAATCGCTTTTTTCTTTAAATATATCTCACCAACGGAGGAGAATCGAAAGCCACGGTGTAAAATTGGAGGTGCACTCACATTTCCAATTGAAAGCATTCGTTGTCGTCGATAGAGCATAGTGTCATATTCATCAGGAAATATCGATAGCCCGGTAGCATCCATTGCTTCTTGTATTTTTCTATCTTCTTCTTCTAGCATACAAGCGGCAGCTACCGCAGCTATTTTAGGATCCTATATAATTGATACACAATCAGGAAAAACTGAATTTCGAAAAAAGTCTCACAATAATATAAAACTCCTCTTACCTTAAGAACTTTAAGCGTTTCGTTTGAATGACTTCTACTTTTATAAACAATAAGAAAAACCATCAGACCGAAAAATCCCCCTAAGGTAGCTGCTATCCTAACGCCTGTCATGACGTCATATGTTGCATAAAATTCCATTCTAACTCTTTCCCTTTCAGCGGCAGCCAAGAGATCTTTAGTGCTATTGAAATTTTGACTAATAATTTTTGTAGCATTTCTTGTATTGGTGTTAATATTATCAAAAGTTCTACTATTATTGTTACTAGCGGAACTGAAATAAATAAAAAAATTTAATTAACATTAATTAATCATAATATTTACACATAATATAGTTTATACTTGGCAGATTGACCCGCTGATGATGTGATTTCATGGCGTTTATAGTTATTATTATTATTATTACTCAATATTGTACGCGTTGTTAATTGATATCCACTTGAACGCAATGGATCTGGTGTTGTTGATGCCGATGATTTGTGATCGGAAGTAGAAATGATATTACTGGATATTAAATTAGAATTTGATACCGATGTAGATGATGTCAGCGACGACGGATTTGACGCAACTGACCGTCGCGCAATTTTTGCCATTGCTACGGATACATTTCCTAGAAAGGAAAGAGAAATAAAAGTGATGAGTTAATATTTTTATTTTTTTTACCATCATTAATCAGCGGTAAATTTTCTCTTTTTTGCTCAAATATAGTACATTTCTTTTATGATTAGAAGACTGGCAGTGAGTTTATGTATTCCCATGAATTTCAAAGGCAAATATCGTAACTCTTATAGTATAAAGAATTTTCTTTAACATTTTTATATTGACTAGTGGACTGATTTGACGTCATGGCAACCAATATTAGAATGGCTATAATAGAACTTCTTCTTAATCATGTTAAAAAAATAGCAACTAGAGTCAATTTATTTAAATTGTGGAGTTTGAACAATTGTTCTCGCGGGGAAAAAGAATTATTATAACTTCAGTGCAGCTTTTTCTTAATTTTACTAATGTTATTACAGAAGTCGAATTGATAGTTTTAATTTTAGATAGAGTTTTATATTTATAAAGCAGAAGAACAGCATAAAAAGCAGGCTTAAAAATCTAACAACTATCAGGAAACTTTTTAAACGTCACTCTTTCTTAGAGAGCCCGATTTTTTTTTCTTTATTATTATTGCATTGGAACAGTATATATATACACATACATAGTTGGAAGTCTATAAATCGGTCTGCTTGAGCAATAAGAATTGTGGATACCTACATTTATTTCTGTGCTTTGAAGAATAAATTAAATTAAATTAAATTGTCTGGAAGTTTTGTTTGAAAACTTACAATAGATTGGAACGCTCTATCTCATATTGGGTTTTCACAAATGTGTATGTAAATAATACATACATCTGTGGAAACACATTCAAACGCACATAAAGGCAAAAGGTAAAATACGAGTAAATAATTGTACAAAGGGATGAGGAAATTTTTTCTTAAATATTTATGTGCTGTAAACGCTTAAAGCAATTTGTTGAATTGAAGGTAAATTAATTTATCGTTGAACCACTTTTACTATACGTAATGGAGGAAATATTTAAAAATTGAAACAAACATTTATCCTTAAAATAATTGCTTAGATTGTATAAAATCCGAAAACGTTTAAACAGTCGAATTATATTAGTGATCTCTTTATTTGTGAGATTAGAGTAATCTTGAAATTTAAATTGAACCAATTATTATCTGATATATTTTCTCTGTTTTTATTTATATTTTGGATTACATTTTTGTAAGTACAAGTCCCGGTACTGGTACTTAAAAATATTCAAGTACAAGTCGGATATTTATTGCGAACTTTTTAACTTACTCTGTCTATAGCAATGGAAATTCAAATCGATTGAATGCACATGGCCAAAATCAGACGCAATCAATTTCGATGGCAAAATTTTTCCTTTACAATACTGCTATGAGTATTTCATCATTTATTTTTGGATACTACATAAATTTGTAGTAGGTATTTCTTTGTGCTTAGTATTTTTACACTTTTGAAAAGAAAACAAATGTTTAATGTTTTAATGGCGTACCGTGCCCCGTTTGAACGGACGTGCGAATAGAACTCAAGTTTTTATCAATGAAAACTATTGACGCAAATAGTCGTCTAGAGTGAATGAAATTTTTGCAGATTGACATCTTTCAATACATATTTCGAAAATTCATTTCGCTTTGATGAAAGATGAAAGTTCACTTACTATTTCCAGTTCTAAATATGAAGTAACAAATATGTATGTATGTAAGTATAATGTACATCTTTTATAGACTTTTTTCTACGCAATAATAATATTCTTCATACAAGCAATGTGAAATGTAATGGTACTGATAATATCGTTGGATGGATGGATTAGTATATAGAAATGTATGTATATGCACTCATTTCTGGATGAAATGAACCAATAATAAGGTCACATCCTAAATAAATGATGCAGGAAATTTTGCTAGTAAACAAAATTTGTATGCACACTGAAAAATATTTTCTTGTTTGGAGTTGAAGAAGAGAAAATATTTATGGCATTCTGTCGAATTAAGATGAACAAAGCTAAGCCTTTTTAAATAAAATTCCAGCACGCTCTAAATACGGGGTAGCTGGGTGGTGAGTTGGCAATTTTTGTTTTTCAGCCTTTACCATATCTAGTGGAAGGAGTAAATATAGGCGTTTGTATGTACATATAATATATTGTTTATAGAAAGGACACGATAATCAATGTGAATGTGTTTTGTAAATTTCAGTTATAGCTATAATAGTCAAAAAAGGTGTTTTCTTCTAGGAAAATAATGAATAGGAAAATAATGAATAAGAAAATACAAGATAAAATTTCGTTATTTATAAGTTTACATCCGGTTACCTGTGAAATCCTTTTATACAAAATTTTTTAAACAAAAGATCTCAAGAGAAAATCATGGAATTAAATCGCACACGCAAGTCTCTCGACATTTCGCGTTAGGGGACTTAATTTTTATTAATCATATTCTCTTTCTGAAAAAGTTAAGAAAAGTCATCACGAAGATTTAGACTCGTGTTTTCTCTCGTGGTTTAAAAGGGAAAGGAACAGCAATTGTCATTATTCCAATTAATTACAGTTTTAATAGGCGGAAATATGATTGGAGCAAAAGTTGTGATTTTTGGTAAAGGGAAAGTTCAAAAATCCCCCTTCAAAATTAACTATGAATACAAGAAAACAGCATGGATGACTTCCGAAAAAAAATCAAAAGCTCAATCAAAATATATGTTATGCTTGGAGACAATCGTTCAGATCATCAGCAGTGAAAAATTTACTGTTACTCTGCCACTGCTTCCTGTTATCTGCTCTTTCTTAATGTTGTATAACTGGTTCTGTAACTGGTTTTGCCTTCACCCGGAGTTTGAGGCCATTTTTTTATGAAAAAGTAAGAACAATAAAATAAGAAAGTAATAACATTTTTTAAAATAAAAATATCGAATATTTTGAACCCGATATTTAGATTGAAAATCTAGGGTCTTCAATGTCGGGTCAGTCCTGTGCCGATGCTCCGTTTGCTGGTTGGTAGCAAAGTAACTTTTTCCGGGAGAAAATTGTTTCAGCCAGCTTTACTTAGGAGGTATATTGGGCACTTATGTATGTAGTGAGGTTGACACACAGGGATATATCCATATGGAATTGCATCCTACTGAATTCTATACCAATAGTTAACTAGTAAACAGATCACGAGAAATTATTCTAAAATTTATGTAGTAATGAGATAGAGATGGTAAGACTGCTAACCGACAAGGAGGAGCAGCCCAAATTCTATAACAGACAAGATTTTCGTCATTTTAATTAAAACATATTTTTGCGATATAACTATTACTAATTTTTGTTATGTTGGAGCATCATTCAAAATAAAAAACCTACTAAATTTCTCCATACTAATTCTTGAAAAAGCATGCAGAGCACCTGTGCGTTTCCAGGGGATTAGATGTGGGAAGTAATTAAGCAAAAATGCGTGAAATCATGTATAAAAAGGACATTGGCACGAAATATAGGTAATAAATCAGTTAAATGTATGTGAAAATGATGTCATATAGTTTCATTGACTCAGACCGATATTCACTAATAGATTTTTGTTATACATAAAATATACTCGCTGCTCTATGCAAATAAAATAGTTGTCCTTGAGAAAAAGTAATCAGGATTTTTTTTTCGAAAGTTAATATTGTCGTTTGCTCGATTAGTTTGTGACATTTTATTTAACACTACAATACGCTGTTTGTTCTTTGCAATTTACGACCTCATTCAATTCCTCTCCGACGAGCAATATTTTACGACACACTAACATGGTATATAGCATCAAGACGAGCAACCTTAACGGAAATTTTTTTACAACAACAATCGCGTATTCCATCGCAAAGAAAACTTAAATCCTTCTAATCAGGAAGCTTTTACGTCTTATTCTTCGCTTATGCGGCAAGATTTTTCCACTAGCTAAAAGGTACAGCCTGCTTGCTACCTATAAAATCGACTTACTTACATTATACAAGTACATATATATATGCTATAGGTAGTATCACCTGTTGTCAGCTGCTATAGTTATGTATGTCTATTGTGTTCCGAATTGAGGCTGGTTTTTGTGAAAGACAACATTTGAAAGCCTTCGGGCGTGTCTAATGCAATCTGGCGAGGTTGGCGCGGGTGTCTTTTCTTCTTTGAAACGCAAATTAAGCTTGTTGAATGGAGCTTCCTGTTGTTGTGGAGTGATATAGTAAAAGTCTGGAGTGTGATTATTAAATTTACCTACAACAAAAATGAAAACGATTAAGCCCGCTTGAAAGTTTCTGCCGCAAACGTTTTAACTTGTTAAGTAAGTCATCGAGTTTTATAGCTTCACACAAGATTGAATATGTTTGGCGGCGGCTGTTGCTGGAGGATGATAATGGTGAATTGTACTATAATTCTGAAATTATAAACGCTTAAATCCAGTACTTAGACAAGAGGTCGGGTCGCTAGATAAAAAATTCATATCCAAGCAAAGTGGAGAGGAGCATAATACAGTTCAAGCTTTTTCAAACAATATTTCCACCATTACTCTCTCTTTCTTATTGTATAATGTGAGATAAAAGATTTTTTGAAGACAATACGAGGTTAAAGAAATCTCCCCCTTAAAGCAGGGGAAGTACACAATCGCGACGCAGAACATTATACTTAATTCAATTTTGGCCTCCAAATTTTGAATTTACATATAAATTCAGTAGGGGAGAACAAACAAACAAATCTCCGGGTCGTTACTCGTTATTTAAGTCACTGAAAGTTAATAACCTTATCCCAATTATTTATCTTCGCTTGCTTTTCAATATAATTGTTTTTTTTTTCACTAATTTCTTCTTATGGCAAAGGTGTGTCGACTACAGCTATATTAGCAACTAAAAAGATCTAGTTTAGGGAGTATCATTTATTGAAAAATGACTCCACGATAAAGAATTTCGTTGGTGTGTGTCGCGACCCTAAGGTAAGATTACAAACAAATAGAGTAAGAGTAAGCATGTCACATGCTGCCAATATTATACATACGTTTTCCCAAATGATTCTTCTCATCCAGACAAGTAAAAAATTGCATGCCGGGGGGGGGGGGGGGGCAAAATATCACCCTGTCGAGTTACAGTGTGATTAGAAAAATATGCTCTTTTTTTAATTAAATACCTATATCTTGTAAAGTACAGGGTATACGATCTATTTAAAGACGGCATTGTATGCAGAACCTTAATAATGTCTTTCCTATGAATGTTAAACCTACCCGCACCCCTTCTCACTTCAGAGTTATGACGCTTCATATTCAAAAAATCTGGTTTTAAATATCTTTATATTTTTTTTTAATACCCCCACTAGCATACATTATTGTTACAAAATCTCGAAAGCCCAGAGTCCCCCTTAATTTAACTTATTACACTTATGTTCTATCTGTGACGGTTAAGCAGTTATTAGCTGTTGCTTACTCTAGTCTGGCCACGAATAGTGTATAACAATTCTTAAGAAAATTCCAAATTAATATAACTCTTTTCGGCCACTCTGATCTATTTGCAACTGAAAACTCAAATTCAGTTCATCACCACAATTTATGTAGCGCGTTTGTATTATATAAATAGTAGGTATGTATTCTTTGAACTGCACTCTAAGCTCAAGAAAAAAATTTAAAGAAATATATATTTTAGGGAAAAATGCCCTTCAATTAGTGGATTTTCAGAGCTGATTCATATTGGAGCTAGTGGAGCTGTTATGAATTCGTGTCGTGAAAGCGATATTACTTAAGGCGATGAAGTATTTTATTTGTCAACTCTACATATGCTCTCAAGATTAATAAAAAAAAAAATAAGAAATTAATACCTTGATACAAGCTCACATTTTTCCAATGTATATATGTGCGCATAAAATACATCATACATCAAGTATTGGGTTTGTCAAATCCTTTCATTATAAATTCTATCACGTTCATGTAGGAAACAACTTTTCCAATAAAACAAAATTAATGTCGAATCAAATCAAGTCTGTCTTTTATTTCAATTTAAAACTTCTCAAGCATTTGCTTAATAGTGGCAAATAGAACAAAATAGGAAAGAAAAGTATTTCATCCACTTTTCCGGTGCACGGAAAGTTTCAACGATTTTACGCTCTTCGCTTTTGTATAGCGGAAGGAGAGGAATATTGTAAGACTTGACAATTTTTCCATGAAGTGTAAATTTTCAACAAGTTTTTTCTTTGTTTTTTTTTTCTTTTCTTTTTATAACAGCAGAATGAAACGGAAAAGTTTTCAGGCAGGAAAACTCAGTTCTGTTTCGTAATTGGCGAATTTTGGTTTAAATTGTTGCGCTTTTATTTGATGTCTTTACCAACGGTAAGCCCCTCAAGGGGGCCAAGGCGACGCAGTAGTCCACGGCTTGTTAAGCCGGAGAATTTGCGTGCTATTCCCTGTGTCAGGGAAGGGGGGTACTTCTGCTAAAGTTTCTGTGCAATGGCCTGCCCTCGAGTTGGGCTAGACCAATTTGCAGAATATTCTTACCGGCGTTGACGTCCAGGTTCCACGTGATACGGCAGTTTGTGCAAAACTGGAACCTGTCTGGAGACCGAGACGTCTTCGCAGGCTCGAAACAATTGCTGCACAGCTTTGTCGTCCTGAACTCATCCACTTCGAGGACAGAGCAATGAGCTTTAAGTGCCCGCAACAATTTCGTGTGTGGCGTCCGCACGTAGCCACGTATTGGCGAATTTGCAGCAATTTTCGTGGAACCAATACACACTAGAGTTTCTGGAGTATTGTTGGTGATTTTTTTTGCCAATTGATGCACTGCACGCTCTGTGCAAATGTAGTGCTTGAAGCGCAAACGTGCAACTTTGTGCTGCCCATACACCGCTTGGCGTCTCGAAAACCATTGCTGGCGTTCTTTGGTGTACGCCAAATAGAGCTCAATACTTAAATTATATGTTAAATCTAACACATTTTTCTTCATTATAGCTATAATGAAGGAAGAAAACACTTCATTAGTGTATTTCATTATCATCTGCTTTTCGAGCCATAATGACGTATACTAGTGACCCACGGCATTTTAATGAATAGTTGTACTAATTATTCATTAGATTGTGCTGTGTGCCTAGGGTATTAACCAGTTTGAGCCGCAGTCCGACTGACAATAACCGCCCTGAGAGCCATAACCTGCGGAGGCCACCATAGATTTTGCTGACTATGCTACAAACTTGAGCGCAGCAGGCTAGTTTGCTGTTAAGGGCAACTCCAAGGCTGGTAACCTTTTCGGAGAAAGGTAATATGTCATTAATCAGCAGTACTTATGGGAGGTAGATTCCGTGTGTCTATAGCCCTACTATAAAAGGCCAAGCAAGCCGACTTCTTTGGACTGAGCAAGAGCCGGTTATATTCAGCCCAAGTGGATATTCGAGTTAGATTGCATTAATAGCGGCAAGCAATACAGTTCTCCTGTAATCCAATAGGTCTAGACAAATAGATCTGGACGTCATCAGCGTATATATGCAAATTTGGATCCATTACAACCTGCGGAAGATTATTTATAAACAAGGTAAAGAGTAAAGGACCCATAGCAGAGCCTTGTAAAACTCCAGAATTGATTGGAAAGAAGTTAGATTTAACTCCATCGACTAAGACTTGTTGGAAGCGATTGGATAGAAATTCGCTGATCATCTTAATTGCAGTTCGGGAGAAAAAGAATTTGTCATATAATTTGTGTAGAAGACGTGTGTGGTCAACGCTGTCGAATGCTTTGGGAAAATCAAGCAGAAGTAAGATGGATAGATTATTATTATTATTATTAGCGCGCTTCGAATATCTGTAGTGACTTTCAATAGAGCAGTCTTGCAGCCCAGACTGCAATCTAAAGAGCAAGTAATTGCGCTCGACAACATTAATTATTTGCGAAGCCACCAACCTCTCCAATACTTTCCCTAGGAGGCATAGTATACTTATAGAACGAAAATAGCTTGGATCATTTGGAGCAGAGTTCTTTGCCAGTGGTAGCACTATAGAATTTTTCCACTTACGAAGAAACTGAGAATACGTAAGGCATGAATTGAATATATGTATATGGGTGTATTTGCGAAGCGCACAAGCCATAAAAAAACACTTCTTCTAGCGCACAAGCAGGAGTTTGCGAATCGCACACCTATTGTTAAGGGATTACGCATTGTTTTGGAAACGCGCGGCTATGGTTAAGGTCAACGCATTGTTATAGGGCGTATCTTTACCTGATCTATAAATTTTGCCTGATCTATGCAAGTTAAGTTTTTAAACCACTAATATCAATAGGAGTACGCTCTGCGCCAAGCGCAATGGCACACACACAGGCAGGCAGGCGCGCACACACACACACACAGAGGCAGGCTGGCAGGGGCACACACACTCGCGCGGAGCCATTGTAGCGAAGAGCGCGCCCGTTGTCAGCCCTACCTACATCCATCATGCCATGAACATAGATAAGTGCTGCAACAGACACCTCTTGCTGCAAAATCATCTTGGGATTGGTGTGGGTGGCCGCACAGCGTATTGCCGCTAGCGGTCAGCCGGCTTGGGGAGGTTCTTGCCACCCACATCCCTCAATGCTTGAAAGCTGTGCGAAAAATGAAAAAAAAAACAAAGAATACTACAACTGTATTGCCAGACTTCAGATGGACGGACAGACAAACAAAACTTTCCGTGTCTCATGGTGCTTCGCCTCCATTGGTTGAATACTATACCAGCGTTGCAGTACTGAAATAATAATAAAAAAAAAGGTCAACGCCGTACAAGTGACTACCACCCGGAGAAGTTCGTCGCAGAGAGAGGGATATTTTGAGGGAGAGAGGAAACGTGGACTTCAGATAATGATGAAGTCAGGACTGGACATGGCTTGGGCCCATCGCCCCCAACCACCCTGGCTAAGATGTCACAGTCAGAAAAAAAATTCTGTGCGCTTCGCAAAGTATTTTTGACTAGATTAATTTTGGGCTGTGCGCTTCGCAAATATACCCATGTGTTCATCATTACATTTTCTATATTAACATAACATTAAAAAATAGTTTGATAGTACGCATATGTACAAACTTATCACAGCAAGAATTTCGCTAGTCTCATATTCTAAGATCTTCACATGGTTTCACCTTGTATATCTTTTTGCATTTTATTTTGCATATCAGCAAAATTATTCTGACTGAAATGATAAAGTCAGACGAAAGTCGACACCGGTGAGATAATTGAAGGAATGCGCGTGCGAACTTTGTGGTTAGGGAAATTCTTTCATTCTGTGGTAAGTTATTTGTGAATTTTGGTATTTAGCTAATTAGGCATTTTTGTAACATTATAAAAAGCGAATTTCAATAAAGAATTAGTTAGTTGCCACGATACAGTGAACCAAGACTTTTTAATTTTTCCTTGAGTGAGTCTGCTTGAGGCATTGTAACTCCGACAGCTTTCTGGTGTACTGGTTTAAGAGCCGCTGCACCCACAACACTACTTACGGTGTAACACCCTAAGTTCTGCACAGCAATATCGAGGCAAAAGAGCCAAGATCAACATTTGGTGACCCCGACGTGATTTCTTCTGAAGAGATAATCACCACCCGCAAACACTAGTCATGAGTCTAGATGAGCTCGCAGTTCAGCAGCACAACACAGGAGAAGACATAAAGTCTATTGCTAGCAATTATGGCAAGGACACTTCATCACGAAAGAACCAAACGTATCTTGAAGTAAGGTTGACGACGCCTGATGAACTCTGGAAACAATTTGATGAAGTCCACACTGAGATTCGAAATGTGTATGGGGCAAAATTGGAGCATGCCTATTTCGCAAAAGCTTATTATGACGGCATAAAGCAAAAATACGAGAAGACAAGACGAGACATCATGGACAAGCTTACAGAGCTGAAGAAGCTAAATCCCAGTAGTACAGCCGAGGATAAGAGGAACCAGCCGACCTCAGATGACAAAAAACAAGAAACACAAGAGAAGCCAACTGGAGAAAATCCACGAGTAGAAGAACCTCGCAGTAACATCAAGACAAGCACATCTTTTGACGCCAGCAATAATATCTCCAAAATAAAGCAACGGCAGCAAACAATAATGAATGCCTTGCGCAGAATGCTCACTGGGATAACAGCTGCAACCCAGCAGCCTCAAGCACAACAGTTCTATCAACTTAAAATACGCACGGTTGAGAGATACTGGGATGATATTCAACAGTTACACTACTCAATATGGGAATCAGTTGAAGATCCCAGCGCATCAGAGTTTGAAGAATATTTCAGTCTAGAGGAGGATACACAGAAGGTCTTACTGGAGTTGCATGCTGGTTTAAGTCAGCACGCCATCGCATCCGCACCAATGGTGAACGCAACCTCTATCATGAAGCTTCCGAAAATAGTCTTACCAAAGTTCGATGGTGACTATTTGAAGTGGCGACCATTTTACGACCTCTTCAACGAAGTGGTACACAAACAAGCAATGGTCGACTCGCAGAAAATGTGGTACTTAAAGAGCAGCTTATCGGGAGAAGCCGAAAAACTTGTGCGACATCTTACTATCTCAGATGCAACCTACACTGCTGCATGGAAGATCATTAAGGAACGTTACGAGAACATTAGATTGCTGGTAACTGCACTGTTGAACAAAGCACTGTCACAAACAACAGTAACTTATGAGAGTGCGCCTGCAATTAAGGCGTTACACGACATAACGCAAGAATGCCTCCTTGGTCTAGAGAATTTAGGAATCAACACAAGCCATTGGGATCCACTGTTGTTGCACATATTGGTCAAGAAATTGGACAGAGTAACACACACGCTCTATGAGCAATCTCTCACTCAGCCCAGAGCATTGCAATCACCCAAAGGCTTCCAAAACTTCTTAGAGATGCGCTTTCAGTCTTTGGAAGCTCTAGGAAATAAGGGCAGATCAATGGAAGATCCTCATAAAAGGACAACCACATCCAGGTCTTTCACATCTGTCTCGGCTGGACCAACATGTATTCTGTGCAAAGGCAATCATCAAATCTTTGCCTGCCAGAAATTTATTCAACTAACGCCACGCAAACGCTTCGGCGTAATTAAAGATTTAAACATTTGCGTTAATTGCCTCAAGGCCGGACACAGGGCCGACACTTGTCCATCAAGAACGTGCACAAAATGCTCTAAACGACACAACACATTACTGCATATAGAGACACCTCCTCCAAGATCAACCATCTCAGTACAGCAGCCTAGCAGGAATAACTACATGACAGGTACGATGGCACAATCAGCATCAAATCAATCCACATCATTCGACGACCAACTTAAATCAATCTCGTTGACAACGAAAAGCCTTCAAGCTCCAAAGGGCTACATATTTCTTAGCACAGTCATGGTAAATCTGGTCAATACCCAGGGCAAATGCGTGGAGTACAGAGCCATATTGGATTCCGGCTCCCAGCTTAACTTCATGACGGACAAGATGGCAAAACAACTGAATCTATCTGGAGTTTCCGAGTTACTATATATTGAAGGCATTGGCCAACGCAAGCAACAATCTCAACGCAGAGTTAGCATATTACTACAGTCGAAAATAAGTGAATTTGCTGTTAGAATTGAAGCTCATGTACTTCCGAAAATCATTTCACCACAACCAGCAAAATCAATAGACACTTCAACATGGCCAGTACCACACAACATAAGATTAGCGGACCCGAACTTTAACCAGCCGGGCCCAATAGACCTCCTCATTGGTGCAGAGATCTATTACTCAATCTTGTCGGTGGGACAAATCAAATTAGGAGAAACGCTACCAACAATGCAGAATACAGTTTTCGGGTGGGCCATAGCAGGCAAAACTAATGGTGTCCCACAGAGTAAAGCAGCGTGCGGAATATGTACCGAAGATGAAGCTCTTGATCAGCAGATTGAGAAATTTTGGCGCCTGGAAGACACCGAAGGAGCCAATAAGAACAATTTCACTACAGCAGAAAGAAATTGTGAAGCACACTTCATTCAGACTACCTATAGAGACCAATACGGCCGTTTCGCTGTCAGTTTGCCTTTTGCAGATAGCCCCACAGCATTGGGGGAATCAAAGGATATCGCCTGTTAATAATTCCCAAGCAGCTCACTCCGATAACAAATTTTTTATCGTCATCAGGAAAATTCTGAAAAGAATCGTTCTCACGCCATACACGGCATGTCGTTGCAACCAGACGAAATGCGATGCCCTCAGTGTCGCATTTATGCGATAGAATTCGATGTCTTTTTCATGAAAATGAAATGCTCGGTCAGCTTAATGCCTGAGAAATTTTTACTTTGTTTTAAATATTTTCTTTTTTTGTCTTTTTTATTGTCTTGTCACAAATATGTATAAATAACTGATTTTTAAATAGAATTTTTGGGAGTAAAAAGGTAAATCTTCAACAAAGAGGGTGTTTTATTTGGAAATCAAAAAAATCTTCTTTCTGCGGTGCTTAAGTGTTGCACTTACTGCACCATTCATCAGGAGTACAGGTGATACACCTTACTCACATACAACGCGGAGAAGCAAAAGAGTTATCCGCTCAAGGAAAAATACATTGGTGACCCCGACGTGATCGTGTCATAAAGAGATCACTGTTCAAAGATTGCAGAGAAGGTAACCAAGTTGTTTCAAATCATGGACGGACTTCTAGATTTGCAAGCATTCCTTGGTGATCAAATTCAGAACAACTATAAAAACTACAAGAAGGATGGACTTTGTCGGAAGACTACCAGAAAGTACTTTGAAACTCGCCTAGCATTGCTTGAGGAACTTTGGGCAGAATTCCACGTCAACCATCAAGAATTAGTAAAACTGGATTCAACTCATGATGACAACGAATACTTCACCACAGATTATTATGCCACCATTCAGCAGTTTTACAAGAAATTCAAAGAAAGCCTCACTGAAGGTATAGAGGAAACCGATCCAGATGAAATGGAACCCCAATCCAAAGCAGACAATACAAATGCATGTCAATCATCTGTAACTGATCACTCAAACGATGCCAGTACCAGCCAATCAAAGGATCAGGTCAGTGCACAACAATTAATCTCGACGCTAAAGAAAGGCACTGAAGAAATTCCTCCAGAAAAAAGGGGTTCGTCCAAGGTACATTTTCAAGTACCAACAAACCAGAGTCACTCAACAGCAAAACAAGAAGAAGAAGTAATTCGAATGGTTCGTAGGCAACATCGTGTCATGGCATCACTCAGTCGAACCCTACAGGAGATCGCTAACAAAGCCGATGAAAGGCATTCAAGGGTATACTATGAGCTGAAGATACAGATGATCAATAAAACAGTCGATGATATATCCGAAACTGATCAGCAGATTTGGGAAGAAACCATGGAGCCACCCCTAGATTACACTAGGGAGCTATACGACGCTCTATACGATTGGTGTCAGGAAGCTCTTGTACACTTACATGAAAAACTTGAGACCATAGAGACTCCAGCGTCAAATAAACAACCAGCACAATCACAGATGAAGTTGCCTCGAGTCACTTTGCCAATATTCGATGGTGACTATACGAAATGGATGCACTTCCATGACCTTTTCGATCAAATGGTCCATGCTAGTTCGATAAGCAATGCTGAAAAAATGTTCTACCTCACCAGCAATCTCAGTGGTGAGGCGATGTCACTAGTCAAGCATCTCTCCATATCAGATGCTAACTATACCATTGCATGGGACGCCTTGAATAAACGGTATAATAACCAAAGATTATTATGCACAGCACTGCTCAACAAGCTGTGGGACCAGCCACCTACACAAGGGTACTCAGCAGCGTCTATCAAACATCTCCACGATGTAACAAACGAGTGCATCCTCGCTCTAGAAAATATAAAGATCTCTACCACAAACTGGGATCCCATATTGGTGCACATGATCATCAAAAAGCTCGACAAGACTACTCATGCACTGTTTGAAGACTCCTTAAAATCACCAAAAGATCTGCCTACCATTAAAGGGCTATTAAGCTTCCTAGAGAGGAGGTTCCATGTACTAGAGTCTCTTGGGAAAGAAGGCCATACTGCAGCAAGAGAGCAGAGATGCAACAAAAAACTGCAAGGACCATCGCGATCCGCATTGGTATCCACAACCAAGCCAATAAGTTGTGTAGTATGCAGAAATAAAAGTCATCCACTATATTTCTGTCCAGCATTTTTGGCCCAGTCCCCATCAAATCGCCGCATAACACTTAGACAACACAAGATATGCATCAACTGTTTGAAAAGCGACCATCCAGTAGCAGAGTGTGGGCTCAGGAGCTGCACTAAGTGTTCCGAAAAGCACAATTCATTAGTGCACATAGACTCAGCTCCAAGATCGCACAACAGTCCTAGGTCGCCAAATCAAGGGCAATCATCAGTAAGCTTGGACAAGGGAACACCGATCAGCAACACTAGTGCTCAAAATTCAACGGCTCTAACAGCTCACACCAAAAGGCCAAGGCAAAATTACGTTATGCTCAGCACAGTAGTAATCGAAGTGAGCAACATCAAGGGAGAAAGGATACAATGCCGAGCCATTCTTGATTCAGGATCACAGCTCAACTTCATCACGTCAGAGTTATCAAGGCGACTAAACCTGCTACACATTCCAGAAACAATGTACGTTCAAGGAATAGGCAAGGGACTCCGAAAGACCCATCATAGAGTGCAGTTGTATCTACATTCAAGAATGAACAACTACTCCACCCAAATGGATGCGTTTGTGTTTAACAAGGTGGTGTCCAATCTACCAGATCATGTAATTGAGAGCAAGTCATGGCCTATCCCACAAAACATTCCGTTGGCCGATCCAAACTTCAATAAACCTGGCACAATTGACCTTTTAATAGGAGCCGAACTTTACTTTGATTTACTAGCAGTTGGACAAATCAAACTTGGTGAAAACTTGCCAACACTTCAGAACACAATGTTCGGGTGGACCGTGTCCGGACCAGTGCAAGATGAAAAGGTCTCTGTTGCGCTATGTGGCATCTGCAGTGAAGATGAGAGAATTGAGGAGCAACTCAGTCGCTTTTGGAAACTGGAGGAAATAGACTCAATGGATGAAACCTGCAGTCTTACAAGAACTGAGCAAAGATGTGTAGAGCACTTCGATCAGACTGTCAAAAGAAATTATCAAGGCAGATTTGTAGTCAAGCTACCATTTTCCCAAGATCCCAAGGCCATCGGAGAATCAAGAGATATCGCCCTTAAACGATTCTATTCCCTTGAAAAGAGACTTCTTCGTCAACCGAGCATTAGAGAGCAATATGTTGATTTTATGCGGGAATACGAAGCTTCAGGACACATGAGAAGGACGAAATTAACAGAAATAAAAGGCCCACATTATTTTTTGCCGCATCATTGCGTCACAAAGTTGGATAGTACTACCACAAAGCTACGAGTTGTGTTCGACGCATCAGCCAAAACGACGTCGAACGTGTCGTTAAATGAGGTTCTGTGCAAGGGCCCAACTATCCAGGACGAGCTACTCTCAATCCTGTTACGATTCAGATTCCCAAGGTTTGTCTTCACCGCCGATATAGAAAAGATGTATCGGCAGGTTGAAGTCGCTGAAGAAGATCAGCAGTATCAATTAATCACCTGGAGAGAAGATCCACACCAGCCATTGCAGTACTTCAAATTATGTACCGTTACCTATGGACTAGCACCAGCCCCGTTCCTCGCAACCAAGTGCTTGGAATATCTTGCCAATGATGGCGCTCTGACTCATCCACTGGGGTCGAAGGTCCTCAAACGAGACTTTTATGTAGATGATGTAATGACAGGGTCCGATAGTTTAACTGAGCTTCTTGAGACACAGCATCAACTCAAACAATTACTCATTTCTGGCGGATTTAACCTTCGTAAGTGGTGTGGAAATCACCCACAGCTGTTACGACATATTCCGAAGGAAGACATTGAACTTGAGTTAAACTTCAACGAGCCCGTAGAAGACTCCATAAAAACGCTTGGTCTAACCTGGCAACCAAGTTCAGATATCTTCCGAATAAAAACAAGCTGGAAAGAAGCACGGAGGGTTACCAAAAGAACAGCCCTCTCCGACATCGCACATATCTTCGACCCACTGGGATTCATGAACCCAGTCACAATATTAGCGAGAATATTTATCAGAAAAATTTGGTCTCTAAAGCTGGACTGGGATGCCTCGCTACCCATGGACATGCATACCAGCTGGTTAAAATTTCGAGAGGACTTGAAGCTTCTGAACGAAATTAAAATCCCAAGGCATATAGCATCTGGTAAAATATGTAAAACACTACAATTACACACCTTCGCCGATGCATCCGAAACAGCCTACGGGGCAGCCGTATATGTCAGAACTACACATCAAGATGGTGTCATCACAGTACGTCTACTTTGTGCGAAATCGAAGGTAGCTCCGATAAAAACAACAACATTACCCAGACTCGAACTGTGTGCAGCGAAACTAGCAGTTCAATTAACTCACCGAGTAAGAAAAGACATCAATATACCTCATATAAAAGGATATTTTTGGACAGATTCCGAAATTACGCTGGCATGGATCAATTCAGAGTCGTCATCATACCACACATTTGTAGCCAATCGAGTCGCAGCAATCCAAAGACTATCCAGTCCAGAACAGTGGAGGCATGTACGGTCAAAAGACAATCCTGCAGATATCGTTTCTAGAGGAATGGCACCAGCCAAACTCGTCAAATGCAATCTCTGGTTTTACGGCCCTCCATTTCTACATGGATCAGAAGCCATCTGGCCATCACAACCGCCCAGAAAAGAGACAGAAGTAGAAATAAAAAGGAGCAAGGCACCAGTTGTATTGGCATCAACAAGCGAACAACCATGGATCGACAACATCAACCACAAGAACTCCGCCCAGAAACTCTTAAGGATTCTAGCCTACATGCTCCGATTTACTCGCGTCGCAAGTCGACAAAAACGAGCGTCGTCAGTAAAGTTGTCAGCTGAGGAACTAGACAAGGCACTTATGGCAGTCATTTACCAAACCCAACGAGAAGGCTTTAAAGATGAAGTACATCAACTCGAAAGGAACAAATATGTCAGCAACAACAATCCATTAAACAGTCTTTGCCCCTTCTTCGATGATCGAAATATCATCCGGGTTGGGGGACGACTGGTAAACTCTGAGCTGTCTTACGATGCTAAGCACCCAATATTATTGCCGTATTCTCATCCATTAACAACGCTTTTGATGGTCGACATTCATAATCGCAATCTACACGTCGGACCTCAGGGGTTGCTGGCGATCACCAGACAACGATACTGGCCAATCAAGGGAAAGAACATCGCAAGATCAATTGTACAACACTGTGTCCGCTGCAACAAGGTGAAACCAAAGCTGATGACCCAACTCATGGGCAACCTACCAACAACCAGAGTCCAGCCTGCGAGACCATTTGTCAATGCCGGCGTAGATTTCTGTGGGCCAATACAAACTCACTTTAAGTTACGAGGGAAACGTCCACAGAAGTCCTACATAGCTGTGTTTTGTTGTTTCGCCACGAAGGCCATCCATCTTGAGGTTGCCAGTGATCTTACCACAGAGGGGTTCATAGGAGCACTCAAACGTTTCGTCGCAAGAAGAGGAAATTGCCGAAATCTCTACTGTGACAATGCCACAAACTTTCATGGCGCCAAAAATCAACTTCTGGAGTTTCAGCAATCTATATATGCTCCAGAGTCAACAAACAAAATTTCTGAATTTTGTCAAACAAGAGGAACGGACTTCCATTTCATCCCCCCCCGAGCCCCACACTTCGGGGGCTTATGGGAAGCCGCAGTGAAATCAGCGAAGTTTTTGCTCCAAAGATCGGTAGCATCAGCTGCACTCACCTTCGAAGAACTGTCAACCGTTACAGCTGAAATTGAGGCTATTCTCAATTCTAGACCGTTGACACCATTATCCACCAATCCAAATGACTTAGCAGCCTTAACCCCAGGTCATTTTCTAATAGGTGAGCCAACTACTGCAGTAGTTGATTCAGGCGCAGTCCCACCACATATAAGTCTAGTTAGAAGGTGGAAACTGGTGTCGCACATTAAACATGAGTTCTGGCGACGCTGGTCAACCGAATACCTCAGCGAACTTCAACAAAGGCACAAGTGGAAGCAAGAAGGCAAAAATGCCAAACCAGGAATGATGGTTCTAATTAAGGACGACAACTTGCCTCCCTTGAGATGGCAGCTCGGAAAAATTGAGAAGACCATACAAGGAGAAGACGGATTGGTACGAGTCGCCGATGTCCGAACGACTTCTGGTATGATGAGACGGCCAATTCACAAATTAGCTCCACTACCAATCGAAGAGACGGAGGAATCTAGCAATTCCAATCCTGCGACTCGACCTGGCACCTCTCGAAGCGATGACACTACTTCCGACACGACCAACAATCCAGACAACCGCCCTAAAAGAAGAAAACTTCGAGCATCTTCAAGTCCAGTTACAAGTATGCTCTTACTGACATGTTTAATCATGCCTATTCTTGGAAATCCCTTAGCTCAGATTATTCCATTCAAATCACAAGCGGGGATATATTTTGAGAATCTCGGTTCTGCTAACTTGGTCAGCAGTGAGTGGTCCCTTATAGTGTACTACAATATGGTAGGATATTGGAAGGAGGCTGACGCAATTAGCACTGGAATAGGTAACCTGCAACATATATGTAGTATGCTCAAAAACGCAAGCTACTGTTCTCTGATCACCGATCAACTTGTCTCATTGAAAGAAGAGCTCGCCCACAGTAATGAGCTACTTCAAATCTCCTCATCAAAGAGACCAAGGCGAGCCCCACTTAACATAATCGGCAACATAGCAGGAGCACTGTTTGGGATCCTAGATTCAGAATATGCCGAAAAATTATCAACAACCATCGACCAAATAAGAACCAATGAAAATCATTTACTGCAGTTGATCAAAAATCAAACATCTGTGATAGACTCCACTGTGAACGTATTAAAACATGATCAGGAAAGCATGACTAGCCACTTAGAGACCATCAAGAATCACATAATGCTCATAACCACCCAACTCAACAATATTACAGAAGAGATATACCAGCGGAAAGTGGCTGAAACATTTTCCACTTGGGCTTTGCAGATAACATTGATGACTATGAAATACCAACGAGCTCAAACAGCAATTTTGAATGTACTGACTGACACTCATCTCGGGAAAATCAACCCCCAGCTATTGTCTCCGCGACAGCTAAAGGAAGAATTAAATACAATAAAAGATCACTTACCATCAACAATCAGATTACCCACAAAAACAGATAATCTACTTCAGCTTTATAATCTCATGAAGGTCGAAGGTCGAGCAACAAAAAAATATGTGATATTTCGGGTAAAGCTCCCCTTGTTTACCTTTGAGGAGTTTGAACTATATCGCATCATTCCAGTTCCAGTAATAATCAATGGCAGTTTTGTAGCTATTAAACCATCAGCTGAATTTCTGGTCGTCAATCTTCACAAAGACAAATATTATCCGCTCAACAACCAGGAATTTCATCTGTGTCAAACCATTGGAGAGTCACAGCACATGTGCATTCAAAACCATCCAATGTATCGAAGAGGGGCCAATGTCAGCTCCTGTGAAATGAGCTTCCTTACATACGCGCAACCATCCAGCAGTTGCGATCTAATTAATGCGGAAAACCTCCCCAAATGGATTCAGCTCTATAATCCAAACAAATGGATTTATTCCGTGAAAGGAAACACCAGCATCACTGTCGTCTGTCACACCAACACCGTTCAACAGGTACTACAAGGTGCAGGAATTCTGAGCATGGAAACAAATTGCGAAATTAGGCATGATTATTTAACTCTGCAAGCCCACAACACCTATCCACATACACTGAAATCATCGTTCAATCCCACACAAAATCTTACCGATTTCATATACCCAGAAGGCTCTGCATCTACTCTCAAGCTTCCAAGATCCAAGGAACATCATTACAAACGGGAAGAAATAGAAGACATACAGAAGCAGATCCAGGAACTCAAAAGAAATGAAATACTACCCGAAGAAATTCATACTAATGACGTACACCATTTTACCTTGGGATACACCACACTCCTGCTGACAATCACCATCGCAGCAGTTTTGCTGTACATAAAATGCACAAGAAGTACACATAATTCACCAAGAAATGCACCAATTCCAGCCCAACGGACCTTGGTGGCAAGACAATTCGAAATAGATCCTGAACTCGTCAGCCAAGAACTTTGCCCAGGAGCTGGTCAAGGCGCGGGAGGATGTTAATAATTCCCAAGCAGCTCACTCCGATAACAAATTTTTTATCGTCATCAGGAAAATTCTGAAAAGAATCGTTCTCACGCCATACACGGCATGTCGTTGCAACCAGACGAAATGCGATGCCCTCAGTGTCGCATTTATGCGATAGAATTCGATGTCTTTTTCATGAAAATGAAATGCTCGGTCAGCTTAATGCCTGAGAAATTTTTACTTTGTTTTAAATATTTTCTTTTTTTGTCTTTTTTATTGTCTTGTCACAAATATGTATAAATAACTGATTTTTAAATAGAATTTTTGGGAGTAAAAAGGTAAATCTTCAACAAAGAGGGTGTTTTATTTGGAAATCAAAAAAATCTTCTTTCTGCGGTGCTTAAGTGTTGCACTTACTGCACCATTCATCAGGAGTACAGGTGATACACCTTACTCACATACAACGCGGAGAAGCAAAAGAGTTATCCGCTCAAGGAAAAATACATCGCCTATAGACGGTTTCTGTCATTGGAACGTAAGCTTTCCAAGGACTCAGAACTCAAGACAGCATATTCCAATTTCATGGAAGAATACGCAAAGCTAGGACATATGGAGGAAGTCGACTTAACTAGAATCGAGAAGCCATACTAGTTCCTTCCACATCATTGCATCGCTAAGCCTGAGAGTAGCACGACGAAACTCCGAGTGGTATTCGACGCTTCAGCCAAAACATCATCCAACATATCCCTAAATGACGTCCTACACACGGGTCCCATAGTACAAGATGAACTGTTTTCCATCCCATTACGTTTTCGCCTGCCAAGATATGTATTCACCGCCGACATCGAGAAAATGTACCGGCAAGTCAATGTGGTACAATCTGACAGAAAATATCAATTGATTTGGTGGAGAGATAGCCCATTTATATGACCCGTTGGGAATAATGGCTCCAGTTGTGGTAGTATCCAAACTATTTCTCCAGAAGTTATGGACTTTGAAGCTGGACTGGGACGCCGCATTGCCCCAGGAATTATACACGTCATGGACCAAGTTTCGTGAGGGCTTGAAAACCTTGAATACCATAAGATTTCCTAGACATGTTTTCTCTCATCGAATTCCGAAGTGCACGCAAATTCACATATTCGTAGATGCATCAGAGAAAGCATATGGAGCTGCTGCATATGTGAGATCAGTTGATAAGAATGACCTCATTACAGTTCGACTACTCTGTGCGAAATCTAGAGTAGCCCCTGCAAATCAGACAACGTTACCGCGACTGGAACTGTGCGCAGCAAAACTGGGAGCTGACCTGTCTCGAAGAATCAGCACAGATTTGAGCATCGCAAATCAGGACATCTATTTATGGAGCGATTCCGAAATTGTCTTGGCTTGGATAAACTCCATGTCCTCATCGTTTCACACATTTGTGGCCAATCGAGTGGCTAGAATTCAAGATGTCACCACTTCCACCCAATGGCGCCATGTGAATTCCAAGGAGAACCCAGCGGATGTATTGTCAAGAGGCCTAGCTCCAGAGAAATTAAGCGGGTCAACATTATGGTTTTACGGTCCCATGTTTCTACACGGAGCAGAATCAATATGGCCCAATCCATACAGAAGCAATGATACAGATTACACAGTCGAACATAAGCGAACTGCTTTGTCAACAGTAGTCATCCCCAGCTCAACAAGTATCATAAGCGCAATCGACCATGGGAATTCATTCAGAAAGCTACAACGTGTCATGGCCTATATCTTACGCTTCATAGTTCATACGATCATACGAAGAAAAAGTTTCAAGGAGAAATTAACGGGAAAGCGTTAAGCAGTGAAGAATTAGATGAAGCTCAAGCATTAATTATAAAAACAATGCAGGAGCAACCTTTCATGCAGGACATTGCAAATATAAAACGCTATGGTGAGGTGAGCAAAAACAGCTCTTTGAGCAGTCTAACTCCATTCCTGGATGACCGAGACATCCTGAGAGTTGGTGGACGATTACAAGCATCAACACTTGGGTTCGATTCTAGGCACCCTATGCTACTACCATACGGACATCAGTTCACTAAACTCCTTCTTAATGACATACATAAGGAGAACCATCATGTAGGACCACAAACTCTTCTCGCAATGGCAAGACAAAAATATTGGCCACTGAAAGGAAAAATCCTGGCTCGCTCTGTTGTCCAGCATTGCGTTCATTGCACAAGAGCAAACCCAAAGATGCTATCGCAATTAATGGGAAACTTGCCCGCCGACCGTGTGCAACCCGCCAGACCATTCGTGAACTCTGGGGTCGATTTCTGCGGACCCATTTGGACGCATTTCAAAATAAGAGGAAAACGACCACAAAAGAGTTACATAGCTGTTTTCTGCTGCTTCGCGACCAAGGCCACCCATCTAGAAGTTGTAAGTGATCTCACAACACTAGGATTCATTGGAGCACTCAAAAGGTTCACGGGACGACGAGGGCATTGCCGCAAGATTTATTGTGACAACGCCATGAACTTCGTGGGCGCCAGAAACCAACTCACAGAAGTACGAAAAATGCTCGAAGGTGAAGAGATGGATGGAAAAATAGCAACAACTTGCAGCACAAACGGCACTGATTTCCATCTAATCCCTCCCCGAGCCCCACACTTTGGCGGCCTATGGGAAGCAGCTGTAAAATCAGCCAAGCATCTCTTGCAGCGAACGTTAACGTCAGCTTCGCTGACCTATGAAGAATTAGAAACCACCGTCATTGAAATCGAGGCAATTTTGAATTCACGTCCGATAACACCACTATGGACGCAACTGCAACCCCGCAACACTCAAACATCATCACCCGTTGGAAACTCGTTTCTCATCTCAAACAGGAGTTCTGGAGAAGATGGTCTAGCGAATATCTAAATCAACTACAGCAACGGTACAAATGGAAGCAACGCTGCCACAATGTCCAACCTAACACAATGGTGATTATCAAAGAAGACAATCTTCCACCCCTCAAATGGCCGCTTGGACGAATTGTGAAAACATACACAGGACCCGACAATTTGGTACGCGTCGCTGATGTACGCACTGCAAATGGGACACTACGACGCGCTATTCACAAACTAGCGCCTTTACCTATGAACGAGGATCAAGAAGAAGATGAAATCGAACCGCCCAGTTCAAACACCATAGATGATATAGAAGCACAAGGAACTGCTCGACCAGCGAGCGATCAAAGTAACCCGCATCGCAGGTCAATTTCCATTAATTCGACATCGAGTCAAACTAGGGAGACTTCTCTAACAGACACAGCTCCTAGAAAAAGGCAACGACGATCCATCGGATCAGCATTCGTTTCATTGTTCCTTGTCTGTCTCACATTCTCGACAACTAGAAGTGCACCTGTTGAAACGACCCCTTTCAAGTCGCAGCCAGGCATTTATTTTGAAGGCCTAGGCTCTACCAACATAATATCCAGCGAGTGGAACCTGGTGGCATATTACGACATGCAACCTTTCTGGAAAGAGTTCGATGCACTCGTCAACTCCAGTCGCATACTTAAAACCGTATGTGATCAAATAATTGAGAGGAATGCATGTGAACAAATCATGGAGCACCTCCAATTTCTAACTAAGGAACTCTCAGCAAATAATGAGCTATTATTACCAACAGAAAACAAAGGCAGAGCAAAAAGAGGTGCCATAAATTTCATAGGTAATATCGCGAATACCCTGTTCGGAGTGTTAGACTCTGAATATGCAGAAGCCATGTCTAAAACGATCAACGAAATCAAGCAAAACGAGAATCACTTAGTAGCCCTTATCAAGAATCAAACTTCAATCATTGATGCGACCATCAACATCATGCGGAAGAACCAAGAGACGATAGACAAGCAGTTCAGGAATTGGGAGATTCATATCAACAAGATTTCTGCAGAAATTAATGGCATACACCAAGACATTTATCAGGAGAAACTATCAAATGTCTTCATCACGTTGGCAATGCAAGCCATGTTGACAGCTTCAAATTTTCAAAGAATCCAAGGCGTCACCCTAGACGTACTAGTGGATACTCATAACGGAAAAATCAGTCCACAACTGATCACGCCAGATCAGATGCGTCAGGAATTAACCACAATCAAAGGTCATCTTCCTTCATCATTAAAGCTGCCACTAACAATAGATGACGTCTTGCAATTTTACAATTTAATGACAATCGAAGGAAGACCAACGGCCGAACAGATCATCTTTAAACTCAGACTCCCTTTATGCACACTCGAGGAATTTGAATTGTTTAGCATCATTCCAGTTCCGACATTGATCAACAACACGTTCTTAGCCATACAACCATCATTCCCATACTTGGTGGTGAATCTCCATCGAGACCAATATTACCCACTCACCGAGCATAGTCTCCAGGCATGCCGCACCATCACCAGAGGTCGACACTTATGCAAGCAACATCATCCCATATATCATAAGGGATCTGCCCTCGGGGCTTGTGAGATAGATTTCATCAACCACCTACCACAATCCCCCACGTGCAAAATTGTTCAAACGGGAGATGGCCCACACTGGACTCAACTTCATAATCCAAATGAATGGCTGTTTGCTTTGAAAGAAAAAACCACGATCAATGTCGTATGTGAAGACACAGTCAACCAAATGGCCATCGAAGGATCAGGCATTTTAAGACTTCAAAAGGAATGTATCATCAAACAGCCTCTGATCACCATACGCGGCCACAATGCTTTCCCGACCAGTTCAAGGATGTCGTACCTACCACAAATCTAACTCAACAAGTGAAATTGGAGGGACCACGTCCTAACATATCAGACGGACCTGATTTCAAACCACAAGGGACAGAATTAGAATCCATTCAAAAACAAATTCAACAGCTCCACATCGATCTTCCAACAATTCACCCTCACGATGTTCATCAATTTGCTATTGGCATTGGTAGTTGCCATTATCATCTTCATAATTTGGACTTACAAATCCCGCATTTGTTCCCGGATTCCAACTAAGCCAACACCACAACCGAGGCGATACATCAGTCAAGCGGATTGCACCTCAGATCAAGATGAAGAAAAACAAGTTCCCGATTTCAATATAGATTTCAACAGTTGAATTCATCATTCAACGCGGGGGAGGATGTTCATCATTACATTTTCTATATTAACATAACATTAAAAAATAGTTAGATAGTACGCATATACATACATGTACAAACTTATCACAGCAAGAATTTCGCTAGTCTCATATTCTAAGATCTTCACATGGTTTCACCTTGTATATCTTTTTGCATTTTATTTTGCATATCAGCAAAATTATTCTGACTGAAATGATAAAGCCAGACGAAAGTCGACACCGGTGAGATAATTGAAGGAATGCGCGTGCGAACTTTGTGGCTAGGGAAATTCTTTCATTCTGTGGTAAGTTATTTGTGAATTTTGGTATTTAGCTAATTAGGCATTTTTGTAACATTATAAAAAGCGAATTTCAATAGAGAATTAGTTAGTTGCCACGATACAGTGAACCAAGACTTTTTAATTTTTCCTTGAGTGAGTCTGCTTGAGGCATTGTAACTCCGACAGCTTTCTGGTGTACTGGTTTAAGAGCCGCTGCACCCACAACACTACTTACGGTGTAACACCCTAAGTTCTGCACAGCAATATCGAGGCAAAAGAGCCAAGATCAACACCATGTATATAACAGGGAACTACATATCACTGAAAGGAGAAGTTTTATAAATCTAGGTGGGATACTATTATCACCGGTGGCCTCTGATTTGATACTGTGGATGGCTTCTAATACCTCGGAAATTGTTACAGATCGGAAACTGAAGTTCACTGATTCTTCTATAAAGTTTAAAGTAGCTACATGAGGAACTATAGGAGAAGCCAGCATAGAGGTTGCAAAAAAATTGTTAAGAAGGTTTGGATCTAGGCAACACGTTGATTTCTCACTACCATGAATACCCCATTTACACAGATTTTTTTTTTATGATGTTGCCAAAGCTCAGATGCCGTACAACAGCCTTGGCAGGAGAGGAATAAGGGGTAGGGAATTGAGGATTATTGGGTTGAGTGAAGTAGGTGACGGTGCGCATTACGCTTGAATATTTGTGGCTCATAGTTGGGGGGGGGGGGGGGCAAATGATGGCAAACTGTTCCACCATTCGTACTGTTCTGCTTATGAATGATTCACGGAATTTCACGGTACGGCCGAATTTGAATTCAAGGGTGTGAGGATGAGCTCGCGTTACAGCTCGTGTGGTGCGCATGGGAAGAATTCTACAAGGGATTAGGCTAGAAATTTCGTCAGAGCAATGACCATAGAAGTAGCGATAAAGAGAGACAGACATCCGACATTACGTCGGTGCTTTAGGGAATCAATAGTTGCTATTGATATGTCATCGCTAGTAAGCCGAAAAGCCTTCCTTTGGACTTTGTGTAACGTAGACAATGCAGTGCGTCCAGCACCTGCCCAAAATCTAGGACTGATATGAGACTTGTAGATTTGCGCCAAGTCTGATGGAGTAAAATATTTCTTGCATCTTTACAGACCTTAGTTTCTTTGGTGTTAGTGACGGGTCAAGTATTCTGCTAAAATAAGCTTTTTTCGCACTTCCGATTTTTTTAATTACTAGATTTCTTGCGGATTTATATGCAATATGAGAAATTTTTAGCGACGGAAAAGATATTCTATTTATCATGTAAGTAATTTACCAGTGCATAAAATGTTTGTAATTGTTCATCTACAGAGTTATAATTCCCAGATAAGCGTTGATACCTCTTCGAGTAGATGCTCCACATTGATTCTATTGTAATTACGAGACTTAAGAATTTTGGGCTGAATAGTGGAAATGACCTCGTAGGACAGGAAGATAAAGTCATGATCGAAATTACTAACCAGACTTAGTTGATAGAACAATAAGACTTTCTTTAAGTCTGACCGGAAGAACAGATCCAGGAGCGATGGATTGTGGTAATTAAAGAAGGCAGTGTTATGGTCGTAGCATACTGCATGCAGCAGTATGCTACACTTAGGCTAGAGGCATCATGTATGCGCGGGTTGCTTTCTATATGGACGGAGTGTCTATACGCGCCGAACACACCCGAATGGAGGAGAAGAAGAAGAGCGCTTCCTGGCACTTTGATTGTCATTGTGAAAAAAAAGTCAAGAACGAAAGCTGAGGCTGACGTAAGAAAAACGCGAAAAATCGAGTAATACGAAATAATCAGGTGAATACGTACACGCCGAGTGCATCCGCATTATTATCTTATAGTTTAGGTTATACGGAAATCAAAAAGGTCGCGGAAGAAAGGTCCAGGTGTTCAAGATAGCGGAATATCCCACAAATCAAGAAAAACAATCCATTTTTCCCCATTCAGCAAAGGCGGCTGATTTTGGATTCTTTTGATTTGGTGTAATATATAACAGTAGGGTGCCGCATTGTTTAGCCGTGAACTTTGTCGTTGCTAGTGAAGAGCAAAATGAAAAATCCGTTGATTATTCTATCCCATCTGTGCATAATAGAAATACCAGGAACAAAGGTACGAATTTTAAGAAAGGCTCCTCCAATTTGTCGTAAGTCAACAAGAAACGCATGTGGGAGTCTCCTGAAGCAAGTTTTAGAAACAGAGAAGAGTCTACCTTGGCCTGAAAATACAGTAATTTGCTCTTCAATTAATCCATCACATTTTCATCAAGCTAAAATGTATCATAATGCTGAAGAACTTAGCAAGGAATTTACCGATGGATTTAACTGCCGGTTACCTGGCATTACATGGGGCAAGCAGCATTGGCGGCTAAGTTCTAAAATATAAATAGGTGCGATTACGAGGAATTAGCAGAAAAACATGTCAATACGTTGACTCTTGAGTATAGAAAATCTAAAAGATAGTCATCACGGTGCAGTACACAAATTAAACTCATCCAGTCAACTGTTTTGCAGATTGTGTTTGGTACGTACGTAAATGTAGATTATAATATAAATATATAGTAATTATAAAAAGGATGAAAGTTGAAATTAGGTTCACTATCAATGAATTACTCAAATGAATGCAATGAATAACGTAAATAAGTGAAAAAAGGTTGTAGGCTATAGTTGCTCTAAATGCTATCAAAAATGAAATTTTATTAATTAAGTTTTAAGATAGTTATTTGAAAGTCAGCCTTAATTAATTTACAAATAATGCTTTATGTGAAATAAGTTAATTTTAACAATTGCAACTGTGACATGTAGGCAGAGCATAATAATTTGCATAAATTTATTATTCGTTTTTTGCATTAGTACCAAAAAGGTGCAAACGGTACACAGCTGTTTTTGAACCATAAAGTTTTTAAACTTGATTGATAAGGTTTGTCTAGTGAGGTGACATAAGATCTGTGTGGGAAAGATAGGACTGCGTGTAAAAGGAGGGCAGGTATAAGTGTGAATACTATGCAACCGTAGGCCACACAGGGTTTCAATTTGTTGGTTATTGTTTTTCCCTCGCAGTGGAGATACGACCACATTAGTTCCCACAGAGCAATCGAACTTTTATAAAAAAAAAAAACTTAAATACTGAATTATTTTCAAACACGTAATTTGTTAATTTTCAAATATTCTATTCACTAGCAGATAACTCATAACAAAGAACTACTGGCTAGATCGTATATTCTTTTAAATTAAAGGAACGATTATAACGTAATTATGGATTACTGAATACTTTTCATTTCTCCTTCCACTCTCCTGGAGCCCTCTTGATGTAGGGGTTGAAAAGGTCAGCTCATCTGTTCTCTTTTCAGGTCAGTAAAAGGGACACTGAACAAAATAACTGCTGTCCGCAGTGTCATTGGGTGGATATGGGGCAATGCAGCTGAAGGCCTATCATCTGCGCCTTCACGAATGTAATGGTAAGTTAAGTGGTGTAATGGTCCCTTCAGGATCGGGTGTGTGTTTCCTCTTGGTATGAAAGGCACGAACTATTTTTGGTATATGGTCGCTGATAGCGGCACTCTCCGCCAATAGTTGAAGCGAAATAGCGTGCCGCCCTGCACTTCAACGCTGTACATCAACTGATCTGTCAGCTCATGCTGCCAGTTGGGACTTAACATCCAATTCAATAACTCAGCATAATTCCATAACAAAATGGCGCCCAACGTGGGGCCACCTCCAGTTGGACTTCGGTGTCTAAATGTAAGTTTTACTGGGGACTACTATTTGCTGTGAGGCGATCATCTGGCATTTGCTAGTTGATTGACCTCAAGTATCATATCCAGTGGAAGTTGCATGCGGACCGAGTCTGACTGGTTTTGTTATCTACAGTACTTTTGAGTAAAGTGGACCTGGGAGACCTTTGCTTTAAGTAAGCTCTTGGAGAGAGGGGGAGAGCTTTAATGATTCCTTGTTTTTGATTTTGTCATTGAGACAACGTGAGTTTAGCTCATAGAGGTTTAGGATCGTTTTGATTTTTGCAATAGTAGAGTTTAGCTCACTGCGATATTTTTGGCTGTAGAACAGTGTTTCTGTCCTTTTGCATTTTCTTTTTGCTTTTTGATTAAATGGCAGCACTTAAGTTGCACAAGATAGTTTATTTGAACATCAGCCCTCCGTTGATGGGAAAATGTTTTTTTAATTTCAGGATCAGTAAGATCTGGTTCTATTGATTTTGACCACCCTGGATTTTCTCTGGATTTCTTTTTCAAATTGTGTACAATGGCTACTATGCGCACACCACCTCAGGTGACTGACATTCCAACAAAGTTGCCTGAACAGTGCACCATCTGTCAGGATGGCGACTAGTCAGCCAAAAGGAAGCCAAGCCAGTAGAGACCATCTGCGGCCATGTGTTCCACAAAGCGTGTTTACACACATGGATCGGTGAACAGTCAAATTGTCCAAATTGTAGGTGTCGTCTCACCCAGTATAACTTCACTATTTAAGGCACTTTCACATCAAAACCAAGAACAGAAAAATGTAAACCGAAAAACTCAATTTATTCCACTTTAAAACAAGAGTTTTGTTCCAATGATTAATAAAATCCAAGGAAATACGATAAACTAAGAATTTTACTGAGAAAATAGTTATATTTATTTCAGATTTTGAAGAAAAACACAATTTTTATGTTTTATCGGCCGAAAAACTTTTTCGACGGAAAGATTCGGCCGATAAAACATAAAAGTTGTGTTTATCTTAAAAATCTGAAACATATATACTATTTTATTAGTAAAAATATTAGCTTATCCTATTTCCCATGATTTTGTTAATCATTAGAGCAAAAATCTTGTTTCAAAGTGGAATAAATTGAGTTTTTCGGTTTACATTTTTTCGATTCTTGTGTTTGATGTGAAAGTGCCTTTACACAGGTGCAGTTCCGAAAAAGAACCTTACGAAGCCTAGAGACCAAGAGCTTCAACTGCCCGCACCGGCTTTCAATCTGTCCTCATTGACGACTCCACTAGTCAATCGTGGATCCTTGTCATCAGGCTTACAAAACTTACACTCAGCAACCTTTTCACATCCAACTTCGAGGATGAATAGTCCAATACCCACTACGAATGGTCAAGGCCTGTAGGTTCAGAAGCATTGAACGCTGCTGAACTGGAGGTTCATTTTCCTGCTATTTTGATACTAAAACAGCCACCAAGCTCTGTTATGACGAGTGGGCATTACCACGCCGTATCATACACGCTTACAATATTACAATAGAGCAAGAGACCGTATTTTCTCCACAGTAGCTGAACTTGTAGGAATGACGTATCCCGATTTGGATCTATGTAAAAGAAAGAAATGATCAACTGTTCGCTGGCGTGAATATTGTCGACGAATTAAGTCAGAACGAAAGAAACTGGCCTACATTTCAGTGTTAATGCCAGATGACATTCGGTCGTATGCCGAAGTTATGTTGCTAGGGCAAACTGTGACTGGGTTGCTTGATAGTGGTGCCACTGTCAGCATCCTGGGCCAGAGAGCTCTAGAGAAGCTAGCTGAAGCAGAAGTTGAATGGAGGAGGTATCGTACACAGGTACAAGTAGCTAGTGGTGCCATGACGACTGCCCATGGCCATGTGGACATGGACATCACTTTCCGTGGTAAGACCCAAAACGTGCGACTTTACGTGGTTCCTGGGCTCACACAGGCACCACATCTAGGAATAGACTTCTGGCATCTATTTGGGTTGGTTCCAGACGTGCTGATTATAGTTGCAGAAATTATGCCAAGCCTAATAGCTACATCTGATACTGACTGCCATGTTCTTTCTGTTCTAGACCACCAATGTCTAGAAGCCACGAAACAGCATTTCCCTTCTTTCGCCTCTTTAGGCTTGGGAAAAACTTCCTTGGTCACTTATAAGATCGAGACGAATGACGCAACTCTGATAAAACAGAGTTTTTTCCGATTTCACCGGCAGTGCAGAGTTTGATGGATGCTGAGCTGAGACGCATGCTATCACTGGGTGTGATAGAGGAGAGCCAGAGTCTTTGGAGCTCTCCAGTTGTTCTAGTGAGGAAGCCTGGAAAGCTCCGGCTTCATTTTGACGTTAGGAAGGTCAACTCCGTTACCAAGAAGGAGTCGACTTCCGCCGGCAAATTACATTTCAAGCCTGGACTTGAAAGACGCTTTCTGGCAGATCCCACTAGACACTGATTCCAGAGAGAAGACCGCGTTTACTGTACCTGGTCACTCTCTATCAGTACACAGTGATGCCGTTCGGCTTATGCAACGCTCCACAAACTATGTGCCGCCTTATGGACAAAGTCAGTCCGTTCAATCTTCGTGAAAATGTCCTCGTTTATTTAGACGATTTGCTAATACTGTCATCAGACTTTGACTCTCATCTCACTCTATTATCCCCCGTAGCGGATTGTTTGAGGAAAACTGGTTTCACTATCAACGTAGAGAAGAGTAAGTTCTGTATTACAGAGACAAAGTACTTGGGTTTTATTGTCGGGAAAGGAGGAATAAGAACTGATCCCGATAAGATTTCAGCCATAGTTGACTATCCGTCACCTAAAACTGTTCGGCAAGCTCGACGCCTACTAGGTATGGAGGGATGGTATCGTCGATTCATTCCGAAGTATGCTGATTTAAATGCCTCCACAACTGATATTTTGAAGAATCGTAGTCAGTTCCAATGACCCGAGTCCCAGACGTCTCTGGAATTATTGAAGCAGGAACTTACCTCTGCTCCGTTGCTAGTGAGTCCAGACTTCACCAAACCATTCGTTATTCAGTGTGATGCGAGCCAGCATGGTATTGGTGGAGTGCTGTTACAACTAGATGACGATGAACACGAGAAGCCAATAGCCTACGTCTCGAAAAAGTTGAACTCAGCACAGCGAAATTACACCGTCACAAAACAAGAGCGCTTAGCAGCAATACTAAGAGTACAGAAGTTCCGGCCTTTTATAGAATTCATGCCATTCAAGATAGTGACTGACCATGCGAGCTTGAAATGGCTGATGTCTCAAAAGAACCTCAGCGATAGACTTGCCCGGTGGAGTTTGAAGCTTCAAGGTTTCGACTGCACCATTGAACACCGAAACGGATTCACTGTGACAGCATCTCACCATCTGAAGATCCTGGTCCGGAATTGTTGGAATATGAGGAGCTGAGGCAAAAGGTTAAATCAACTTCTGATAAATTACCAGATTTTTGTGTCAGGGATGGCTTCGTCTATATTCGGACTGTTCGGAGAACAGGCGATCCGATTCTGGAAAAAGAAGCTTGGAAGCTTTGGATTCCACGTGGGCTTGTCTCCGTCGTCATTGCAAGAGCGCATGATCCGCCGCTAGCTTCACATGGAGGGACACAGAAAATCCTGGAACGCTTAAGATGACATCTTTACTGGCCTCGAATGACAGTCGATGTCAGAAACTATGTAATGGAGTTCAGTTCTGCTCTGTTCAGTTTACCAAATTCTTTGAAAAATATTGCGTCAAGCACTTGCGAACGGCTGTTTATTCACCGCAAGCTAATGCGTCAGAACGAGTAAACCGGTCTCTGCTGTTCGGAATTCGAGCGTACATTCAGAAGGATCACACTAAATGGGATGAGAAGCTGAGCCATATCGCTAGCTCCCTAATGAGTTCTATGCACCAAGCCACTGGCTTCTCCCCCTATAGAATATTATTCGGTCAACAGATGATTGACCACGCGAGCTCGTATCCCATCCTTAAGAGCTTAGGAACATTGAGTGAACCTTTAAGAGTAGATGCTGAAGACAAGCTAAGATTGATCCGTGCGAGAGCGCAGGAAAATATGAACTACGCGTTCGAACAGGGTTCAAGGGCATATAATCTTAGAGCGAAGCCTGTTTGTTTTAGAATTGGTTAAGAGGTATAGAGACGGAATTTCAAACAGAGTAATTTCCAACAACAGATTAGTGAAAAATTAGGACGTAAATTCTTAAAATGTCGTATTAAAGCAAAGAAGGGAAACTCCCTCTACGACCTTAAGGATCTGCAGGGGAGGTCAATAGGCGTCTACCACGTAAAGTATATTAAACCCTAATTGCTGTCACGAACCAACCGGCTATATATACTTGATATTCATTTTTCTCCTGGTAGCCCTAAGAAGGCATCCAGCCAGCCTAACTGGTAAATCACAGGATGCCAATGTGCCACTTAGGACCTTCTTAGCCTAGCGGCCGGCATACCTTTTGATAGTAGACACGTTTTGTCCCAATTCCTAGTCTGATAATCCGTCAGAACTCTTCCCACATGGTAACACAGCGGAGGCTATACCGCCGTAGGAATCTCAATGCCTTTGAAAACTTTAAGTACCTGTAATGTTAGCATCCTTGCCATGTTGTCTACACACCCAGAACAAGTCTGAACAAGCCTAGGACGTTCCTCCTCATCCGCCTGTCCTTACTGATAGAAAATGCATTCATGGGTTGTGGGACGAGTCACACATTGGGCGTCCGCAGCGATAAGGCCTATGTTTTAAAACCGGCTAGCTCAGTCGACCATTTTTCAGAGTCTTCTGGACCACAAGTGGTCTAGACTACCCTGCCTGCATGCAGGAGTATGCTACACTGAGGCTAGCGGCATCATATGTGCGCGGGCTGCTTTTTATATGGACGGAGTGTATATACGCGCCGAACGTACCCGAATGGAGGAGAAGAAGAAGAGCGCTTTGTGGCACTTTGATTGTCATCGTGAAAAAAAAGTCAAGAACGAAAACTGAGGCTGACGTAAGAAAAACGCGAAAAATCAAGTAATCCGAAATAATCAGGTGAATACATATACGCCGAGTGCATCTGCGTAATTATCTTATAGTTTAGGTTATACGGAAATCAAAAAGGTTATGGAAGAAAGGTCCAGGTGTTCAAAATAGCGGAATATCCCTCAAAACAAGAAAAACAATCCATTTTCCCCATTCAGCAAAGGCGGCTGATTTTGGATTCTTTTGATTTGGTGTAATATATAACAGTAGGGTGCCGCATTGTTTAGCCGTGAACTTTGTCGTTGCTAGTGAAGAGCAAAATGAAAAATCCGTTGATTATTTTATCCCATCTGTGCATAATAGAAATACCAGGAACAAAGGTACGAATTTTAAGAAAGGCTCCTCCAATTTGTCGTAAGTCAACAAGAAACGCATGTGGGAGTCTCCTGAAGCAAGTTTTAGAAACAGAGAAGAGTCTACCTTGGCCTGAAAATGCAGTAAGTTGTAATCCACCACATTTTCGTCCAGCTAAAATGTATCATAATGCTGAAGAAGTTAGCAAGGAATTTACCGATGGATTTAACTGCCGGTTACCTGGCATTACATGGGGCAAGCAGCATTGGCGGCTAAGTTCTAAAATATAAATAGATGCGATTACGAGGAATTAGCAGAAAAACATGTCAATACGTTGACTCTTGAGTATAGAAAATCTAAAAGATAGTCATCACGGTGCAGTACACAAATTAAACTCATCCAGTCAACTGTTTTGCAGATTGTGTTTGGTACGTACGTAAATGTAGATTATAATATAAATATATAGTAATTATAAAAAGGATGAAAGTTGAAATTAGGTTCACTATCAATGAATTACTCAAATGAATGCAATGAATAACGTAAATAAGTGAAAAAAGGTTGTAGGCTATAGTTGCTCTAAATGCTATCAAAAATGAAATTTTATTAATTAAGTTTTAAGATAGTTATTTGAAAGTCAGCCTTAATTAATTTACAAATAATGCTTTATGTGAAATAAGTTAATTTTAACAATTGCAACTGTGACATGTAGGCAGGGCATAATAATTTGCATAAATTTATTATTCGTTTTTTGCATTAGTACAAAAAACGGTTCACAGCTGTTTTTAAACCATAAAGTTTACAAACTTGATTGATAAGGTTTGTCTAGTGAGGTGACATAAGATCTGTGTGGGAAAGATAGGACTGCGTGTAAAAGGAGGGCAGGTATAAGTGTGAATACTATGCAACCGTAGGCCACACAGGGTTTCAATTTGTTGGTTAATGTTTTTCCCTCGTAGTGAAAATTCGATCACATTAGTTCCCATAGAGCAATCGAACTTTTATCAAAAAAAAAACTTAAATACTGAATTATTTTCAAACACGAACAGGTTAATAATGCTCTATAGTATAGGGAGGTTTTTATATGGTGGTGTTCGTGTGAATGTGTAGTAAGAAAAAAAAAGGAGGCTTATAGTGAGATCACAGCATAAAAACAAAAAACCAAAAGATTAATAACAAGATTATATATCATTAAGACTATGCATATCATTAAGTGTAATTTAGTAATTTTCAAATATTCTATTCACTAGCAGATAACTCATAACAAAGAACTACTGGCTAGATCGTATATTCTTTTAAATTAAAGGAACGCTTATAACGTAATTATGGATTACTGAATACTTTTCATTTCTCCTTCCACTCTCCTAGAGCCCTCTTGTTGTAGGGGTTGAAAAGGTCCACTCCTCTGTTCTTTTTTCAGGTCAGTAAAAGGGACACTGAACAAAATAACTGCTGCCCTCAGTGTCATTGGGTGGATATGGGGCAATGCAGCTGAAGGCTATCGTCTGCGTCTTCACGAAGGTAAAGGTAAGTTGTGTAAGGGTCCCTTCAGGACCGGGTTGTGTGCTTCCTTTTTGTATGAAAGGCACGAGTTATTTTTTGTATATGGCCGGTGACAGCGGCAGGTATTCGTGGAACCCCTCTACACTCTCCGCCAATAGCTGAGGCGAGCTAGCGTTCCACCCTGCACTTCAATGCTGTCCACCGAGTTATCTGTCAGCTCATGCTGGCTGTTGGGACTTAACGTCCAATTCAATCACTCAGCATAACCATAACAGTAGGCTCAGTAGAATTTACTACGTTAAGATGTAGGGGCTCGAAAAGATCTAATGAATCCGCGTTTCGATCCCTACGTAGTATATTTACATTAAAATCTCCACCCAATATTACATTAGACTACTGATGGGAGATTTGGGTGAATATCTCTTCGAACTCTGTAGTGTTCTCGGGGCCGAATTTGTTAGGAAGACAGTAGATGCAGGCCAATAGTAATTTGCCTGGGCCGCAGCCAACTTTTACACAAATAAATTCAATTTCATTAATACTAGAGTGTTTTATAACTCTAGATTTAAGTTCATCCTTTACGTAGACTACCACACCGCCCCCAACAAGATTTCGATCATTACGATAAAGTTTAAATCCTGGAATTCTTACCATAGTGGAAGGAATACCCTAATTCAACTTGCTTTCAGATACTAATAGAGCGTCCAATTTTTTATCATGAAATATTTGATGCAATTCAAACATCTTAGCTCGTACACTACGCGCATTTAAATGACAGATGTTAAAACCATTCAACCTAGAGGAAAATACATTAAACATTCCTATACAGTCCATATTTGTCATACTATTGACAGTTTAAATGAGCTTATGAGCTCACATGAGGATTCACAAAGAATAAGCAGAAATGAGATTCTAAGCAGAGGCAACATGCATGAATAGATCAACTGCAGGCAGGATAAAGATATAAAGATGGTAGGTATGCGTATGACAACTAGGCTAAAATGAAAATTATTACACATGAAGATTTAGAGATACTAAAATTTAAGAATTCAAAAAGAAGAGAATATGTCCAAGTTAGATATAAATATATAACCCCAAATGGCTGTCCGTGGTTTTCACCTCGAGTTCTGTCGTTAATTGCTGAACGCGAGTTCTTATATCGTCGTTACAAACGATCTAACACCTCTGGTGACCGTGTATAATACCAAACGGCACGCAATAAAGCAACTGCGGCCATTCGTCGCGCTAAGCGCCAGTATTTTAGTTCTAAATTGAACTACCATCTACAACCCAAAGTTTTATGGCGCAACCTACGACAGGTTGATGTATATGGGAAAGCTGAAGTCGATTGTGGATTCAATCCCGATGAACTTAATGCATGTTTTATATCACTTAAACAAACATCAATGGTAAATCAAGATGGAACGCTCGAAGTACCTCATGGAGGTTTATTGAGTGAGGTCACACCCTTGGCCAATCATAATGCATTCTCATTTCGTTGTGTTGACCTGAATGAACTGTCAATTTCAGGCTATTGTTTCCATTTTGTGGTAAATACATTCTTTATGCGATCAATTCATGCTTAAGGGGGAATATCAGTGTGAATAAAGAAAACAATTTTTTTTATTTTTTTTGCTTAAATAAATAGTTTTGGCCTTTAAGAATATGCCTACAAATTTTCAAAACAATATTCGGCTTCGAAGTATTCGAAATTGGCGCCAAGCGTCGACGCTCCCAGTAGTCGACGCTCCTTGTAGCATTTATAAATTGTGCAAGTATATGTAAATAAACAAAATGGACAGAAAAAGTAAAAGACACGTTGCGGGTGACAATGTGGTAAGGGCTGATAGGAAAAAACCGAAATTCGCCACTCCGAAGAATCGATATGTTTTGGAAAAAGAAGAAGGAAATACAAGTACCTCCTCGGCTAAACTAAGCGTGTTTGGCGAGACTTCAGTTACAGTGAATCCAAGTGTTTCTTACCGCTTAGATGATTTTTCTAGTATTTTTTCCGAACTAAAAAAATTTGTGAAGTGTAAAGAATGTGGAAGTGAAATTGACTTTGCAGAAACGAGCATACGTGGATTGGAATTTACATTAGTTGTAAAATGCAAATCATGTGTTGAAAAAAAATTAATTCATGTCCACTTGTCAACAACAATGCCTATGAAGTGAATCGGCGATTGACATTTTCCGTGAGATTGCTTGGAGTTGGACTAAAAGGTTTGGAAAAATTTTGTGCGTTTATGGATTTACCGAGACCTGTATTCCAAACAGCCTTCGACGATTTAAAACGGATGATACTTTCAGCCAGTGAGTGTGAAAAAAAAATCAATAAAAGAAGCAGGAATTATTGAGAAATAAAAAATAAAAGAAAAGTGTGAAGACTCGCTAGGTTTAACGGTGTCAGGTGATGGAACTTGGCAAAAACGAGGTTTCAACTCCTTGCACGGTGTCTCGTCTGTTATAGGATACTATTCGAAAAAGATTCTGGACATCGAAGTGCAATCTTCTTTTTGTAAAGAGTGTACCCAATGGAAAACGAGAATTAATACACCGGAGTACGACTTATGGTACGACGAGCACGCTGATAAATGCTGCGTAAATCATACAGGCCCTGCAGGTAATATGGAACCTGCAGCCATGGTTAAAATGTTTCAACGAGCCGAAGAATTACACGATGCTCAATACGTAAGTTACATTGGCGACGGCGACTCAAAAACATTTAACAAGATTGTTGAGAATACTTCATATGAAGTAAAAAAGAAGGAGTGTGTCAACCACGTTCAAAAGAGAATGGGCACGCGGCTGCGAAATTTCAAAAAGGCACACAAAGGACTCGGAGGTAGAGGGAAGCTCACGGATAAGTTGATAAACGATTTAACTCTGTATTATGGACTCGCCATTCGACGCAACAGTGCCACTTTTTATCATAAGTGCTCCACAGACGAAAATCCACAACACCATTATTGTCCGGAGGGAGTCGAATCGTGGTGTACTTGGCAAAAGGCTCGCGCGCTCGGTGCTCTTGACTCATACAAACACGAAGCAGCACTACCAGCAAATGTTGCGGAGCCAATCAAGCCAATTTATGAAGACCTTAGTCGTGATGATTTGCTCGAAAGATGTTTGGGAGCGTTAAATCAAAACAACAACGAAAGTTTGAATGCTTTGATTTGGAAATTTGCTCCGAAAAGTCATTTTTGCGGCTCCCAAGTAGTCAAAACAGCCGCTAATTTGGCAGCTATAATATTTAACGATGGTCACGTGGCTTTGTTGAATGTTGTTGAGAGCTTGGGCATCTCCATAGGCGAAAAACTATTCCACTATTGCCACGAAATCGACCGAAAACGTATTGAGGACGCCGATCGCTACTCAGCAGCAAACACGCACGAGGGACGCTTGAGAGCTAGAAACCGACTTCAGGATGAGGACATGATATGCTGGACACAAACGAGCTTCTGTATGGTCCAGGGATAGCAGACTAATCTGTAGGAACTTGTTTTATATTAATATTTCAGTAACATCATTCAATTTTATCCTCTCAAAACTTTAAACGCGTTTTTCTCGAAATCATGTTTTTTGACCTGGTTGACAGCATAACACTGTCAAATTTTGTCCAATCGACTTCATTCATGAAGTATTCTCTTCAGAAAACTTAACGCTATCGTCGCATCGTAGAGTATTTTTTTAAATTGTTTACTTTTTTTTTTTTAACAATTTACTGCAAAATTTTTGTGTAAAATTCGATTTTTTTTTAAATGCCCGCCATTTTTGTACTAATCAAAATTTTCAAATTTCCTACGATGCTGCGATAGCTATTATAATTTAATAATCTTTTTGAATTTTTGATTTCAGATGCTTGCTGAGGCACTTATGCTGTCAACCGTCAGGGAGTCTTTTTTTGAGACGCCATGTTGCGACCGCTCTTCCGCTTAACAAAATGTACTAAAAATAAAAAATAAAAATTCCTTGTATGCTTCATTACTTCAATAATTAATACACAAAATTTCAAATAATTTCATCGATCCCGTTTTTTCAAAAAAAAAAAATCCCAAAAAATACATAATTTTTCAGCCTGTCACACTCATCAACGTTTCCTTCAGACTGGAAATCGCCCTATAAGCATCTTATGTTTCTTTTCTAAGGTGTTGGAAAAGTTAATGTATCGCCAGATGCTGAGTACCTTGAGGATAATGAACACGTTGGCAATCAGGGTTTAGACGCTTTCACAGCTGTGGGACTGCGGTGTTAAGGGTATCCACTGACATTAGATTGGCCCTGGATCAAAACAATTTTAGTACCTTAGTACTGCTAGATTTCACTAAGGCATTTGATAGTGTTGATCATAAAATCCTTCTGCATAAATTGTATGCTATTTTTAAAGTCAGTACTTCAGCTCTTACTCTCATTAAAGATTTTTTGTCACGCCGTCACCAACGCGTAAGGTAAATAATAATATCTCAAACCCACTCACCTTATTATACGGCGTACCACAAGGTTCTATTCTGGACCCATTGCTATTTAGCCTATTTATCAATGATCTACCTGAAGTAGTTCGTGATGTCAAAGTGCATATGTATGCTGACGATGTACAAATCTATTTGAGTAGGCCCATTGGACTTATTGAAGACCGCCGTGCATGCATAAACGATGATTTAGGCAGAATAGGCTTGTGGGCTAAGAAAAATCGGTTGATACTGAATCCAGGAAAGTCGCAGTTTATTGCTTTTTACAACAACTTTTTTGATAGAAATAGTATTCCTCCGGTTGTTTTGGATGGTACCAATTTAGTGATGCAAAGTAAAGTTACAAATCTTGGTGTTACTTTAAGCCAAGACATGAAGTGCTGTGGGAATGTTAACGCAGTGATTAGAAAAGTCTATTTCGCCTTCGGAGACTTTGGCTCTATGCGAGTATTTTAACAACACCTGCTCGTCTTAAGCTTGTAAAGACGCTACTTATGCCATACTTTACACATTGTAGTACGATTTACCCTAAGCTTGATTCCTTTTGTGGAGGTTGCCTTTAATGATTGCGTTCGATTTGTGTTCGGTCTTCGCAGGTTTGATCATGTTTCCCCTTTTCGGACAAGATTGCTTGGTTGTCCTCTGACTTCTTACCTTCAGCGTAGGTTATGATATTTTTATTTAATCTTTTAAAGTCAGGCAAACCAGAGTATCTCAGTTAACTTCTCAGTTTCGCAACATCTGAACGCAATAGGAATATAATAACTCCTCGTTTTTATAAGACGATTATGGAAAATTCTTATCTTGTCCAGATCTCACGCCTATAGAATAATCTTCCTATGAATATCCAAACTGCCAACTGCTTGATCGCATTCAAGAGGCTCATTAGTTTACAAATAATATAGTTGTTGATATTCGTTCTATTAAATTTTTGCCATATTTTTCTACTTATCTTCTTAGCAGCTGAAAGTAAATTCTAGTTGACCTTTCTTAGCGCACTTACAAAGATTATGTAATCTTGATAGTTTAATCTATATTTCTTTCTTTTGTTTTCTGCTTTCTTCTGAATTAGCATAGTTTAGTTTATAATCTTTAATATTTTTCGCCACAAATTATGTATTTAGAACCGTATTTACTACTCATTGTACAAAAAAAGATGTCTAATCTTGTGTATGCTTCGATGATAACAGCAAGCCCTGATGACGTTAATTTACAGTAAATTCACGCAGCTGATCCAAGTTGGTCAATTTAAAAGCGGAACGAGATTCGTCAGGTTTAATGTACACAAACCCATTTCTAGCGCGCACAGAAAGAAGTTTACCCTGATGGCGTAGATTTAGAGCCGATTGGAGAATTTTATTATTTTTAGGCGATAAACTCGCGAAACAATAGATTCGACTATCTATGTATAGTGAAACTGCTATCGGTAGTATTCAGCTTCAAACCTGCATGCCTACTTAACCTCTTCATGAATGAATGATATGGTGTGGCCAATTTTAGCGCACATTTTATTAAAAATTACAGCCGGTTTAACTTCCTTAAAATTAGGTATGGCTATCACCATCATATCACGAGGCGCTGTATGCGACAAAGGTCATCATTATCCCGTTCAAGTTGGTAACATCTACTTTCTAGGCTGGAACACTACGCTACTAATGTGCTTACTTTCAGTTCAAGGTTAGAGAAGAGTTCTTGCATTTGTGAAGATAAACGATTTTCAAGTTGCTGCAATTTACTGTCACGTAAAGATGTTAGCTTTTTGATGAGATTAACTACACTGATGTTAGGCGAATTTAATTTAGCATTAGCAGATTCATTGCTATCGATCGGCTTCATTAATGCTGATTTAGGTCGCGTCTGTGCTGATGTAACGCTTGAACCATCCGAATTGTTTCTGGTGCTGACCTCGAGATGGTTTTTTGGGCGACATCACTGAAGAGTTTATTGACTCGAAGATTAAATGAGTACACAATCAAATTCATTTTATGTCGACCGAATCACGTAAACTAAAATTAATAAAAAGAAATCGAAGGCACTTCAAGCTTTTTCCGCAATTAATAAAATTTGATCAGTTCAGCTAAGATTAAGAGAAATCTCCTCAGTATGAAGAATAAGCGGTGATAAAGTAAATAGTTTGTTAAATGGGAATTAGGAAATAACGGTCGTATTGAGTCGAGTCAATCACTGTTACTTGAAGATACTGAAAATAATTACAATTCAGGTATTTTGTAACATTTGAATGATATAAAAATCATTTTTATAAAGGCAATAATTATGGGAAGCACAAGTCGTCATATTGAGATCATGAACAAATTTCCTAGCGATTACCTATCTGAAAAGTAACATGAAAATATTTATGCATTAATTTAGACCTACCATTTAGGTATGTAGGTAGTCCAGAGGCATTGGGAACATTATTTGTTAAACATTCTACATACATAAGTTAATATTTTTGTAGATTTTCTGAAATATGTGAAATAGTCTGGAACTCTGTTTGGTCGTTATGCTCGAGTTAAGTAAACAGATTTTAACAAGGTACTATCCTCTTCATCTAATTGTTTTAATTGCAGGGCTGGGCTGATTGTACAACGTAACTATGTATGTAGCTCTTAAAACGAGACGAAAATGAATGCGAAGACTTGAATTCAATGAGTCTCCAACATCACATAAATTATTTTTTTTTAATTATGCTTTAATTTAATTTAAGTTTTATATAGTAGTTAATATGTATAACATGACATAGAACTGAGAGTAAAAACATAGTTCATAAATTTTATATTTTGGTTAATATCCAAACAGTCTCCAGTATAATTACGCAAGTATTCCCCGAATCCCAAAAGTCGTATAAGCATTATTTTGATATATTCGAAATTTGTCATCCTGTACAGAGGCTTTGCATAACAACACTATATCAATAAATTACAAGCCACAAAAATTTATTTATTAGCTCAAATAAATGTCATAGACACATGGGTACGTAAAATTAGTAGGTACCTACTAGTAAATGATCTATATAGCTCGAGTTGTGCTTGAATAATATGCTATAGTGTGAGCCTTATTTGGCTGGAAAATATAGGACAAATGAGCTAGGAGAAAATATCCAGAGATGAACAATAAACCTCCATCTAATCATGTAGGTAGAGTAGGAGTAAAAATCGACATTAAATTATGCAAACTTGGGACCCATATTGATTAGAATTCATACAATAAATCACTCTGGTGACTGCGGGTAAGCTCCTATCATTCTACAATGTACATGAGAATGAACATGTCCTACATATATGTATTCCTGTAAAATCAAGGACGTACATGATACTCGTATATGGGAAGCACTTGTTTGCTATAAAAGCAAAATCACAGACAACCGTCTTGCTTCAAATACGAATATGTATCTATAGGACAGAAAGATCGCATAACACTAGAACACAATATATTTTTCCTAATTTTCTGGTACAAAAGAGACATTTGCGCTGAATAAAATTTCATATTTGCTATTTATGTTTGATTTTATTTTCATAAAAATATCACGTAAATCAGTTATATCGAAATACATGAAACGACCGCTGCCTCTGTGTCCTTTCTATTATGTAAACAAAAATTGATTTCGACTTATTTAGCTATGCTTTATCAATAGCTGAACCGAACATCGTATACTGTACTAGACTATCTATATGCTGTATTTTTTTTTATCTAGGATGCTATCTGCCAGTCGTAAATTATCTTTTTTTTAATTTATGTGATGCTTAATGATGTTTTAATTTTTAAAGTGTAATTTTAATTATTATAATTCCTATTGGTAATTTTTCTTGATGTGTATAGACAATTTTGAGGTTTTTACTGTTGTCAAATGAATTCTTTTGTACTTATAGCCTTGATGAAGTGTTGAAATACAACGGGAAACATTGGCAAAAAGAAAAAAATGTTTTAAGATCTCCTACAGTTTAATCTCTGGGATACTACGATTGCTCATAAGTATACATAATATAATAGTATAATAATAGTATACCTATATCGATTATGAAAAAAGCTCTTTGTTTTGTTTCCTTCAACAATGCCATTTTCAAAAAAATCAGGTCTTGGGAATGGAGCAACCAATTTCTGTTTTATGATCCATATGTGAAATAATATTTAGCTTTATATTTTTTCTTTAAAATCTACAGCGAATGACAATTTTTGTGTGTAAATAATTGCGTATTTTGTTTTTAAATAATACTATTATTTACTTTTTTTTATCTTTTTAATTTTGATGTACTTTTTCTTATTTTGTTTTTCTTTTTCTCAGAATCTTGTAATTGTATACAGGGTGTTTCCCTTAGGAGGTCCACAGAGCGGGAGGTGATAGTACTCACCTAGACGAACCAAAAATTGTATGGCAGGTAGGGGGGCAATATCAACCGTTTAGGAGTTACAGGGTGATTCATAAAAAAAGGTAGGTTTTTACAAAACACCCTGTATCTTAAAAACTACATGGCGTATGGTCACAGTTAAGGGCTCACTGTATGCAGAATTTCATGGCCTTTCCAACGACAGCTCAACCAGCCCCATGCCCCTCTCCCCTCAGATGTTATGAAGGTCTAAACTAAAAATTTCGGATTTTCTTTCCTTTTTTTTTACTTTGACCTCTATTATTTTTGCAAAAAGGTCGTTAACAACTTTTTTTTATAAAAACTGTAAACTGTGGAGCCTCCTCTTTAATTTGACCTATTATACCCTATGTGTTAACTGTAGCCGTTAAACAGTTATTAACTCATAACCTATTCCGGTCACACCGAAATTAGACGATATTTTTTAAAATGACGTACTAAGGGAACAAATTATCGTTGAGGATAGGTTTGAAAATAGGTTTGAGAATAAGTTTAGAGCTAATAACTCTTTAACGGATACAGATAGCACATAGGATATAATAGGTCAAATTAAAGAGGAGGCTCCACAGTTTACAGTTTTTATAAAAAAAAGTTATGTTAACGACCTTTTTGCAAAAATAATAGAGGTCAAAGTAAAAAAAAAGGAAAGAAAATCCGAAATTTTTAGTTTAGACCTTCATAACATCTGAGGGGAGAGGGGCACGTGGCTGGTTGAGCTGTCGTTGGAAAGGCCATGAAGTTCTGCATACAGTGAGCCCTTAACTGTGACCATACGCCCTGTAGTTTTTAAGATACAGGGTGTTTTGTAAAAACCTAGCTTTTTTTATGAATCACCCTGTAACTCCTAAACGGTTGATATTGCCCCCCCCACCTGCCATACAATTTTTGGTTCGTCTAGGTGAGTACTATCACCTCCCGCTCTATGGACCTCCTAAGGGGAAACACCCTGTATATTATACTTAGGGCGGACCCGAATCCAAGTCTTCGTCTTCGTCTTGTTAGTACAGTAGTGACGTAACATCGAGTCAAGCTCTATCCGAATCCATGTCTATGCCACCGAGCTTTGCTACTTTGTATAACAGTTTAGACATTTGGTTAGCTTGATCATCGAGTCAAGCTTCGAGTTTACTATTTTAAATAGACAACATATTTTGAGGTTGTATTTATTCGCTGGCTATCGAGATCAAGCAAGCTAAGCAAACGAATTCGGATAGGTTAGCTTCGTCTTGAGCTTGATTGCATTTATTTTGACATTATGGCGGACGCGGAAAAAGTGAAGTGTAAATATTGTGCATTTTTTACTGTTTTCCTTCAATTCTTCTGTGCAAATTAAGCAGATATGTATGTACCAATTAGAGATAATTGTAACACATTTTTATTTCAAATTTAATTTAATTTTAAATCATAAATAATAATATTATAATTAATTACATTTATTAATTATGACAAACAGTAGGAACTGGCTCTAAACGTCAAATATCAAGCTAAGCACACGAATTCGGACAGGTTAGCTTCGTCTTCATCTAACTATTATAATAGCTGAGCTTGTTGTATTACGTCACTAGACTTAGATTCGGATCCGCCCTTAATCTCATTTTTCTAATATCATAAAATTGTATCTATTTGTTTATCGGCCTCATTTATATATGTATGACTAATAATTCAGGATCCCATTTTAATTTTTGTATATACGAACATTTGTAAGTCTTGCATACCTTCTTATTTCAAACACAGTGAAAATTTTTTCGCATATGGGTCCGGGTCAGGATCAGAAGTAAATATTTTCCAAAAATATTTTAAATAATAGCTCTATCGAAATAATTTAATGTGGAAATTACTTCTGATCCTGCCCAAACCCATATGCGAAAAAAAACACAGCTATTGTCTCAAGAAAAGTTAAACGGGCTGTCAATGCTGCACATTGCGCGTACTATGAATCTTAGAATATAGAGAGTACAGGAGGTGTAATGTAATAAGCTAAATTTAGCGTAGTCAAATTTTGGTTGTTAGAATCTGTTGCCGCTGTAGTGAGAATGGGAGCTCAGTACAGGCGTGTAGTAGAATCAACATAGAGAGCAGGGCAACAAGATATTATGTATAGTTGAAAATATTGGGCTTGCTCCCACCGAAAATGCTCTAAGTCGCTGTCACTATGCCAAGTTACCCAGGAGTTTCTCAGCTCTTTCAAATGGAAGCAGCTGAAAATACATTTCTCCAATTTCCCCTATTCAAGGATCCCACAGAAAAGCCACGATCTGGTATACGAATTTTATAGGTATCAACACTTCCTGTTCTCTATATTCTAAGCTATAGACTTTTCAAAGATTATAAAGAAATTCCACAGAAAAAAGCTCGAAAGGTACTCTTAAAATAATTTAACTCCTTTCAACCCTCAGTTCAGTTTTAAGGTTGTAAAGTATTGTATAATAGTATGAGCAGTATATAGTTAGCCATGATTTTTCATATGAGGCAAATTATCAAATTGCCATGATTTCAATTTCCACAAAATGTAAAAATCACTGACATGTATATAAATGGACTGCTCGTTGAACAAAAAATACATGAAAGCAAATGGCACCACTTTCATATTCCTGTCTCTTTCCGTGAGAGTATACTTTCCCACTGAACTGTAACGATTGGGATTGTGAAATTGCGGTATTTCCAATCAAAACAGCCTTGTAAAAAACATTTCCTACGACTATTAAAATTTAACAATATAAAAAATCTCACTGACATGCATATAAGCAAATTCCCAATAATTTAAATATAGGAAAGTTTACGACAGTTGGTAGCATTGACAGTGAGAGCATACTTTCTGAAATCAAAACTGGTGCCATATGGACAGGAGATCAGTCAGTCCATTTAGATACATGTCAGTGGTAAAAATAGGGCTAAAAATTAATGGTTCAAGTTTTGAAGTTTTCATTCTACAAAAGAATGGAAATGTGATGACTTTTTATCAATTTATAATTTTACATTTTGTAACAGTTTTTTAATATCCACATCAATCGATAATGTCCTCTAATCCGGATTAGGAAAAAAGAATACGGCTAATACCTATATTCTTAAAAATTTTACTGAAAATATTTTTCTATATTTTTCTGGTTGGCCTGGACCCCATACAACTTCTCTCAGACCCTCAGGGGAATATATACCCTTGTGTCTTTACATAACATTTCAGAAACTACATTTGTGTGAATTGGTTTAACACATGTCATTTTAGGCTTGGATTATTTTTCGACTAGATCAGAAAAAAATACGTTGTCCTAAATATCTTCCGGAACGGATAATGTTTTAAATCCTAGATTTAAATGTTTATACCTAGCTCAAAGGTCCAATACCTGGGATTTTGGGTTTGCGTGGACATTTTTGTATCGAGTAACTTAACAATACAGTACTTAATTCGCAGTTTATTTGCCAAATAAGTAAACTAAGTATATGTACATACATTATTTATAACAATTTAAAGAAAATACAATATAATTAAAACCAAGTATAGTCGGTTTGGTGTTCACGCTGGACCGAAAAAAAGAAAAAAACTTAATATTAATCTATGCGGGTAGTTTAAAGAAAATGTGATAAAAACGGTCTTGTAGGAAGTGGAAGTGCTTGCGAATAATGCAAAAAAAAAAAAGCAGTGATTCATTTCGGATGACAATTTACTTAATCAAGCGAAAATTCGGAGCTGGGATAAAAAAAGTGTGCTCTATGTCCTATGTTTAAAAAATAATAAACCAAAAATAAAAATACTTATTATACCTATACACGATGTCCCCCTATAGGTGGACGTAAAAATTAAAAGCATTCAAATCACACCGAATCTGAAAGCTATGGATAAAAATAAGACATGAATGGAGTAAATGCAAAATCGGTTCATAAAATTTATCTTTGCTCCATCTATTAAACAAAAAACGGTGGCGTAATCTGAGTTATTTTGGAGCCAAAACATATACAACAAGCCGTTAAGAGCAAGTCAAGTCGTTCTACTAATTGGACTTTGACGACGAGACGATGGGATTTAATAATAGAAACAACCCTATCTCGGTAGCTGGGAGGACATACATATAAATTTTCCATGGAATTACAAAATTTCTATTTGAAATGCAACAAATGTTCAAAGTTAAGTAAAATCTGTCCGCTGACACATTCCTTGGTCAAAATATTCACTTTTAGTTTTTAAATAAAATATTTACTAGACTTTCACTTTCTGATAAAAAGTGACAGCACATGCAGCCGTACCTCGGAATGGTTAGCACATATGAGATATCGTCACTTTAACTCAGCTAAAATTATCATATACCAAATATGTATAGATGCATACAAATGTATACCATCCACCCTTTGCATTTGCTGCACGACACAGGTCTGAATTCCTGCTACATCTGTGCTTGGTGAGCTTTAGTCTGGCAGAACCGTTTTATTTTTATACTTTTGCCACAAAAGGATATTTCCTGTTTCTATATATACAATAAATTAATGTACTGGCATTTTCCTTTCCAGCGCCTATATAGGCCAGCCAAAGCCAAAAGCGAAATGTTAGAAAAGAGCTTTGAGAAAAAAGAATCCTGAGGAATTATTATGCGACTACATTGTTCCTATATACTACTATAGCTTAAGTTCCTCCTCTGAAATAATAGGCGATACTAACGCATACAACAGCTTACAACAACTTGAAGTTGACAACACACAAACTTAACCACTACTCTACACTACACTTGGAGGTTTTAGAAAACTTCGAAAAAAAAAAATAGCAGCATGCCATGGCAGCTGTTGCTGCTTATTATATGAAACTTCCGGTTATAAATGCTGTGATCACTGACATATATATAAATGGACTGCTTGATCAAGAAAGAATTGTACATAATAGTCGCTAAATAAAATATTCTATTCTATTCCTGTTTCATGTGGCACCAATTTTGATTTCAGAAAGTATGCTCTCACTGTCAATGCTACCAACTGTCGTAAACTGACGTTATATTTAAATTATTTGGGAATTTACGTATATGTATGTCAGTGGGATTTACCGAATTTACCACAAAGGTATTTGGGAATATTTGTATCGTTAAATTTTAGATATGAATCGAAAGAAGTGTTTTTTACAAGGATTTTTACAAACAATTTCTCGTTCCTAATCGTTACAGTTCAATGGGAAAGTATGCTCTCACGGAAAGAGACAGGAATATGAAAGTGGTGCCATTTGCTTTCATGCATTTTTGATTCAACAAGCAGTCCATTTATATACATGTCAATGGCTGTGATACAAAAAAGAACAACTTAAAAACAAAAAAATGGTTGTTGCAGGTTGAAACTCGTTTAACCTTTGAACTTTAAGAATAGCTACTGCAATGTGTACATTGTTCCTGTTTAATACGGAGTACACAATTAATGTAAATATATAATATTTCTGGTATTTAAAATAACTTTCTTTAAAACATTATGTAATAGGCGTGTCTAACGGCGTTTAAGGTCTTATATGATCATTCTAGTATTACATACATATGTTGGCCAGAGCCTATGATATCATTCCTGAACAGTTATGTTTTATAATGAAAGGAAGGCACATAGTTGGCTACAGTTTGACAGCAAATTTATATTAAAATCACATATACAAGTGCAATTAGAGACGAATATTGAGTAACTCATATAAATATAAATAAATATAAAGTAACTCATAGAAGACTTCTGGTGGAAATACTATAATAGTCATAGATATGAACCCTGTGGATCATCTATGTATGTATATTAAGATAGAGGGATGAATATGAATGCCATGAACTGTCAAGAATTCTGTTTTTTTTTATAGTTTCTTATTACTTAATTTATTTGTCACACCTCTGATTCATCATTCGCCATAAAACCTTAAGTAATAACTATGAACTTTCCGACCATTGTAGACACATTTCCACACAGATCCCAATTCCTGAGACCCTAAGCGTTAAAATATATTTTTTTTCATTTTCTATTTTAACTACGATTTTGTTCAAAAAATTCATCGTCAATACCACTTTTTGGCAATGAATTTAAGAAGCTCAAGATCTTCCTATTAATTCGAACTGACATATTTTATATTAACGCCTCCCATAACCCCAATATTAAAATATTAAATTGACTCGATCCCCCTATCATCGGTTGAAAAATGGCGATTCTGTATACTAAATCAAAGAAATCATTCTTCAGTCTGCAAATCGATTAAATTGAAAAACGGAAAAGGAAAATAAGAAAACTTACGAGATTCATTTCCATCAAGCTTTTTTCTTTCTTTCTCTCTTTCTTTCTCTCACTCCACTTTCTTTCTTAAATAGTCTTGTTCAGCACAAATCGCTGTAAATAAATACAATTGCATCAACATTCCGCTAAACGGATGTACAGACAAAATCTATATAGAAGTCCTTCAAGGATCTACGGTGACTGGATGGGTTGAGTGTAAATACGAAGAACTCTAATTATACTCACACTCGATTTTCAACGGACAATGAAAGTAATAAGAATTCGAAGTTTTCCAACTGGATAATGTTGGAATATCGGAGTGTTGCGTTGGGGGAATAGATATTTTACAGAGCAGGTATACACAAAACTTTTCGAAGTTATATCGTTAATTTAAGAATCTACTAGGGTTGGAAAGAAATTAAAGGACACATACCTATATACGTATTTAAGTACGAATGTAATATTCCAAAGGATAGTCTTATTTTCATCAAGTTTTGGATACAAATGATTTTCTTAATTATATCTTAGGAGCTTTAGAGATAAGCTTTTGATGCAGTACATACTTACAGGCCACAGGGCGTTTCAAATTTAAGCAATATTACTTAAGGAAATGATATAAAAAAATTATATGACAGAAAGGGATTACCGCCCTCTATTTCGGAGATTCAATATAACGGTTCTTACGATTTTGTAAGCACTTTGTGACTTCTGGTTACATCTATAATTGATAGGTATGTTTATCGTTAAAGAAAGAATTCTTTTCCAACTTTGATATTTTTGCACAGATATGTAGTTCATCCCATAAACTGGTGATATGTTATTATAAGGGCAATTTTCAAAAACTGTGCGTCAAATTGCAACCCTACATTCTGAAGATTATATTAATAAATATGATCTTAATTTTACTGCTTTCCCTTGAACATAATCTCTCTTCTCCGTAATCATTTAACTCATGAGAATTGCTAAATTGAGAATTTCCGCCTGATTTTATCTTTATTTAATGCCTTAAAGCAATCTTATTTTACCTTATCTATTTCCCATTTACACAAATGCCGCCGTATTTTGAAAAGCTACTCCACACCACTCAATTCCAGGGCTCCATATCTTTCTAAAGTGGACTATTTTCCCAATAATTGAGGGACGTGACCACTTGTGACAGCCTCAATTTATTGTCTTCCTGCCATCCATTGCTAAAATAAACCCCGAAGGGTATCAAAGAATTGAACTACATCAATTTTCCTCTCCATTTAAATGAAAAAAAGGCCACATTTAGGGTATTGGTCACACAGTGAAAATTACCTACTTCTCGATATGGGGTTAAATAGGAGTATATTGACGGAAGATTTATGAGGTCATGGTCAAAATGATTCGGTATTATAATAGTCGTTTGACCTTGATAATTTTGATATAAAATCGCAATTTTCACTCACTCAATTATTTTGTCATCATAATCATCACAGTGCTCAATTATCATTGTGTCATCACTTTGCCAAACTTCTAACTGAATAGTACCTTACAGAAACTGACTATGCCATCATGTTCGTCCATTAAGCAAAACTCTGCAGGATTAGTGACCCTTGACATTTTAATAAATGAGAAACAAATGACTAGACTGTAATGGTATACGGCATCAAGTATATGGTCCTTTTTGACGTTACGTTGGCGCACATAGATTGGGGCTTAGCACAGTACTCGAATTTATCGGAGAGGGACTTCATTTTTTTTTTACTGTTTTTCATTGGCTTAACCATCCATCTGACGAATATAATATTGATTTTTCAGAAAATGAAAAATTTATGACGCTAATATTATATTTGATCGTTGTTCATTGTAGATGATTTCACGCTTCAACTTTTCTCTCGTATATCCGTACCGAAAATTGATTTGTCCTTGTACTCTTAATTGGGGCAGAGATAATTAATAAAAAGAAAAACAAATATTGATTATCTCGCTGAGCCGTTTTCATTCAATCATTTATCAGAATCACTCGCATCCATTTTCTTCATTAATTCGAAGGACATAGTGAATTTTTCATCATTCAGGTAGGCAAAGCGATCAATAAATGTTATACGTAGGTGTAACGAACAGCAAGTGTTGACATGTTTAATAATAATTAGACTTCAACCATGAAGTGGCATTAATGGAACCAAATTATCAGTCCATAATGTTATTTATCTTTTAAAAATTAATTTATTTATTTTGGGATATACATAAGTAATATTCCATATGTAGAAGACAACATTATATCTTTGAGTAGACGATAGGAACACAAAATTGTATTGGTGAATATGAAATTCCCACCACCGTCACAGTTAGAGCAAGGATTTAATGTTTGTTCGTCGCTACTTCTGTGCACTTTCTTTTCGTAATTCTAGGGTACAGCTCTGGATCTGGCTAATTTAGTGTCCTACTTTGACTTCACATTCCCTGCTATTCGACCTTTATCTGCTTTTCTTAGAGATCACTACAGAATTATTTTATCTTGATTTCCGCAGGGCTCTATATTGACACAGATTTATGTTCTTCAGTTTATTTATTAATGTTCTTGACTATCATTTCTAACGTGTCTTTTCATAAGTATGCTAAATATTTTCTGATGTACAAAATTCCGACGAATAATGATAAGAGAGCACAATCGCTAGATAACAATAACCTTGCAATCTTAGACTTCTCTACATGTTGAAAATTTATGCATTTGTTTACATGTTGAAAATTTATACCATTTCGCTCATACTTGCCATTAGCTTATTAATGTTTCGCTGCATATAACAGTTTAAGCTTCTTAAGTTGGACAGCTTTAGTGACTGCATTCACTTGTAAGTCCGATTCAAATTATTTACTAACTTTCATTGTAGGAAAATTTTACGAATCTAGATGAACAAAAAAGGTTCATCCTGGAGAAAATAGGTGAAAGAAGATGAGAGCATAAATCTTGAAAGTGTACCAGTAATGGCAATAAAAAAATAAAAAATTATACTCCTTACAAATGAGTTCTCCTTTAATTAGACTCTCTCAAGGTTAGCAAAATAATATCTAAATGCCTGACCTCTCTATTTCCATGCGAACACATAGAGGAAACATGTGTTTTATAATAGATGCCTTCACCTTTATACACATTTTCAGTAATGAAAACATTCTCGCCTAAGAAGCTTTTGTTTGGCACAATTCTTGAGGCTGTGGTTGGTTATAGTGAAAATAGACCCCATGGAGGGAAACACAGTTTATAATAAACTTAAGCAAAACACAAATTCTAAAGCCCAGGCCAACAACTGAAATGATTTTTTTTAAATGTTTACGATTCTGGGGATTGGTGAAAGATTTAGTTAGATAATGTATGTGTGTAGTTTCTATAATTTTGTATAAAACAGAATATCTACAACCATGCCAGAAGTCAATGTACAATTATAAAATGGAATTTCGCAAATTTCCTTCCGTGCCAGCATATTTTCATGATGAATATTTCATCTGAAATTGCATTATTCTGGGTCGGTCGGTTGGCATGGAGGTCCATCCACATGGAGCTTTAAGTTAACTGTTTGCGTTGACATCTATACATAATTTTGCATCAAATTTGGCTTCTGGTAACTAGATAATAAGCTAATTTGCTGATGTAAAGGCTTAAAAATCTCATAATACGTAGCAATTTATTTAGTGGACGTGAAGTCAAGTGAAATATTGGAAAATTCAATAAAATTTCATTATTTAGGTGGAAAAAATGTGCTTAAATTGCAAATATTTACGTAAAATAAATTACGTATCTGCGTAATAATACCTACCTACATACATACATATTGCTTACATACCTATGCATACATATGTATATCTGATTGCAACAAGAACTTAAGTTTGCTAGATCTTCTAGAATCTATTCTTAGAAAATGTCCACATGACCTCTTTTAAAGGAATTAAGATTAACTTTTTTCGAGTTTCCATTTCTACTGAATTTTAAAGTGCTCATTCAAAATTCATTCTTAAATCGATCATCTCGGAAATTCATTTTGTAGGTACATTTTAAAATGTTTTCTTATTACTATAGGGTCTAAGTAACTATTCCGATTAAATATGGTGAATCTGTCGTTTTTGGTTGCAATTTAGAGAAAACTGAAGGTAATATAAGACGTGAAATTTGGATGAAATAGAGTGAAACTACTTGCGATTTAACTACTAGTTTCGACTTTGATAAAACTGAAAAATAGAATACGAAGCTAAACAGGGTGAATAATCTGATGATTGGGAGCGCGCAATGGGAAACAATAAGAATGATTTTAACATTAACAGCATAAGAAAAAATTCTAGAAAGAATGACTGTTCTGAGGCACCTTTGAGTTGTTATAAATCACATCAGAAATGGCACAGCAAAATCAAGAAATAATCTTCGAAAAGTTTTAAGAGTTTAGGGAAAATACTAGAAGAAATATATAAATTAAATATATAACACAAAATCGAAACGAGGAACGTATTACATGTTATAAAATGAGAAACTACTAAATTTCATTCAAATATTTCGAGATATACATTAAAATTTATTCATTTATTAATTAATAATTACCCGCATTTGGGAATACATAAAAATTGCAAATGATCCTATACATCACTGAAACTGAATCAGAACAGAAGGCCTAGTATAATAAAGAGTAATTAATTAAAAAAAAAATCACTTTATTAGCCAGCTGCTCGTCTATTAATAGGAAATATAATATATGTATAAGTTCATCAGTGCGGTTTTAAAATTTTGTTCAGCGATGCGGGGGTGTAAATCGCAGCTCTTTATATCATGTTTAAGGAGGAAAACGATTTTATAGCAATCATAAAGACGGCTATAATTCAAGCCGCAAAGAGAATTTATAGACTCCGGTGCATAAAAATATTTTATTACCTATATACATATATAAATTCTATTTAACTTACCTGACTACATTTCAGTCTAGGCCAAGGCATTCCTGAAAGATATAAAATAGAAATCAATGAAATAGAGAAAATTTAATCTTTAAATCAAAAGCATTTAAAAATATCGTTAAACTAAAATTATGTACATGAAAAATACAGATCAATAATAACCACATCAGAAGACGAAATATGTATCATTTTGAGAATACAATTTATATTTGCTCCAACAAAATATTCTACTCTTCCTGTAGTAGGACATTTTATCCCGACTGAATTATATCATAATTTCCCCAATTTCCTTTTTGTAATAGCAATCCACCTCCCATTCCATGGATCCCTGCATCCATGAGATATGACGATAACAAATAAAGAAAATCACAGTTTGTTTAGCTTGCAAGCTTCAAAAAGCTTCCCATTTGCATTACTTAACGTGATAACGGATAATGTTGAAAGGGAAATGGAAAAGAATAACTTCATCCACGACTTTTGAAGATTTACATGTCCTCTGGTTTTCCATCTAACTGAAGAACTGTTCTATGCGAAGGACTTGCTACAGAAAAATAAATATTCAACTCATATTCATTCTCTTTTCGGAATCCGTTTCATTTATAGGTGTAATTTATCTCTGCTGTCACTACACTTCTCGTGGGGATATGGATAGTATAATGTCAATTGTGTATGAAGGGGGGTTCGGTGAGAATATAAATTATTTTGCTCCTGGATATATTGTGCAAATAAAATAGTATCTATATGTGTGACAGACAACATTGAGATTAAGTTTGTTGAAGCTATAGGTAGACCATAGTTAGTAGGACACTTGCTGCTAGGTTTATTCTTGTAGGAGAAGGTATGGACGATGATAAATATTTTGTTACCTAAATAAATTGCATTAGGTAATTGTTGTAAAAAAATATTTTCATTCACTGAGGGCAATAAATTAAGAACTGCTCAATTTTCAATCCTAGTTTTATGACAGTTTTCTTCCTAGTAGGTAAAAAAAAAAAAAACAACAAAATTTTTTATAGGAATTGGCAACCTTCATTTAGTTAATTTTAGATATTACATCTGTAATTTTAATAATTACGAGTAGGTATATAAGGTATCTCAGTTAGACCGACTAAACTCTCACAGGAAGATAGCTGCTCGGTTGAGATAAATGCAATTGATAATCGTTCGAGTTTTGCAAATCTTTTCTTCTCCTCTCATCTATATTTAAAAATCATACCCTAAACTAAAATTGCAACATCTTTGAATTTTTCCCTTTACTTTTTTTTTTATTTTTCATCATTGATGAATTCCATACATGTAAATTATAATTAAATTAAACCCAAAAAATATAAAGTGTAAGAAGATAAAATAAATCTCTTTTTACTAGGAACAATTATCAAAAAATGTGTACATCTAGAACTTTCATTTTTTCATTTCAACTTTACGAAAATAATGCTCAGTATGCTCAGCCGGATTGATAAAGTATGATGGGGCTTTTAACACAATTTCTGACACACTTACTTAATTCCTTCATTAAATATGAAACGTTTTTGGTAAATTATTTTTAGACATTTCTTATTTTTCAAAAAATGCAAAAGAGTTCAAATAAAGATTAAATTTAACCTGTATGGAGTAGCTGACAAAATACAAGAATAAATACGTAAATTGCAAAGGAGAACTCAACCTGTTAAATTCCTTGTTGGGACAGCAGGTCATACCATATTCTTCGCAGTTCCACCTAAGATACATATAGGTTTTCAAAGTGATTTCTTCTTCTTTAAGTATGCAAGTATTTTAATCGCATTAAGCTGATTTTATTTTTTAGCGGTCAATAATGTCCATTTTATAAAAATTGTCCTTTTCCAAGTACTGATTGAGTGACAACGCCTATAACAGTCTTGCGGATTCCAACCAAATATGACTGATAAACGATTCAAGTGTTGCTTACTTCATCGAAGTTGAACACATAGTAGATAGACTTTTACCAACCGGAATTTTTGTATAGAAAATACACGTTTATTATATGAAAATGATGAAAAATATTTTATTCGATTGTTAGCTATACATTTTTACCGCATGTCTGGCAATTTGTGGATGCAACTCCAGAAAAACTGTTGCTCTTTTGAGGCAAACCAGTCATCGAGCCATTTTCATAAAAAGTAAAGCGCAAGTGCGTGTCCTATCGATGCAAATAAGTAATAATCGGACGGAGCCAAGTAGCATGTGAAATTATTTCCCAACTAAACTCCTCAATCCGTCCTTGACCAGTTTTCCCTACGTATATACACAACATTGATTGGGCGTGCATCACGAAATATCTCTTAAATCACGATCTACATGAAAAAATAAAAAAACTCTTCTTTAATTTTCAACTGGATTTACAACAATAATGCGATTTCCCAGAAGCATTGACTGACATAGGAGTGCTACTATTACTTTTGCTAAAATTCTAAATTTTTTTTATAGATTTCAAATGGGTTTAAAAGTATTTAATTTAACCAAAGCACTTTAGGTAAGGTGTTCATAACTTTTAATAACCAAATTCTAAGAAATCCAAATCTTCAATCTCTGTGAAATTGCCTTTACCAGACGAGAATGTCTTCCTAAATCAACAATATCTGGGAAAATTGATAAAATGGGCATGGTAATAGAAAAATCAATAATTCATTCACTTTTGGCAAGGGATATCGTCCAGAACCGAACAGTGCTCGGGGATCTGGGATAATTTGGGGCTCAGATTAACTTGTCAAATAGTATTTCATTAGGAGCTATTTGCTCCACAGACCTTATTCCTTTCCTGCATATACATATAAGAGACAGAAATAGACGTTAAGGACGCATATCGTTTTATAGCAATCACGTATAAGGTGAACAATTTTCCTATCCTGTTAACCCCCACATGTCCTTTCTATTTCCTTCTTTACTTTATTCGATGCTTCCTTTCTATCGTAACTTTGACGCTATTTCACCATAGAAAGTAGGATATCGATGTTATTGTTGCCTGTTGTTTTGTTATTGCTGTAGTCCCGATACCACCCCCAATTCTTCAAGCATCTTTAACGTTATGGCACATAGACGCAACACTCTTCTTGGCTTTTATGAATATGTTCGAGATATTAAGGCCATAAATGCTGGTCTAATGGGGCTTTGTATATGTGAGGTGAATAGAAGTCCTTCCCTCTATGCCTTTTTGCGAAATAAATTTGTTGTGTGGGCATTGGTATATGGAAGGGGAGGGGGAGGGAGGAGGTAATCAGGCAAAAGCGTTAAGGTTAAACAGAAAACCTTTTTGTACCTGAAAACTTCATTTATTCCCCTCCTATGCAGTGACACCTTCGACTCTATGCGATGTCACGTGGATTCATATACTTTAGAAACTCTTGTCGTCCTTTTAGAAGCAACCTCTTTGTTTTTTTGTTCTTCTTTTATCTTGTTGTAGGTGAGATTAGCTTGGTTCATTAATTGGAAATTGTTTGCATAACACAGTGCTGATAGTATTAACATAAACAGGTTTTTGTAATTAAGCGCACATAATGCAAGTGTTTGCGAACACAAAAAGTATGAATGCTTTTTTTTCATCTCTTGCAGTAGAGTAGATTCCCAAGCAAGTCGTCTCTCTGAGGCACCTCAGCTTCTTCACCTCTGAATCATCTCAGCTTCCTCACCTGAAGATAGTTTTCAATTTCAGAAAATTTGCACTTAAAAAAAAAAATTGGCAAGATGTTGAGTAATAATTCTTCGGTCGACTCCCAAACAAAATGTTTTTATCTGACCCATTAAAGAACTTTTTTATGATGCATTCAAAAGTACTCGTTAGGAATACTTACCCAGAAACTGCGTTGAAATTGAAGCCTGAGTATCAATAACTAGCACGTTTAACAGCAGTCTTGAAAAATTAGATCCAGGGCACGACAAATTAAGTAGCTTAAGACTCTCAAATAGTTGTACCTAGACAGTCTAAATTTTGCAGTCAAAATACTGGCTAAAGATAATCATAAGCGAGTTCATCTGGTCTTTAAGTTGGAAACTAGACTGATATGAAAGTACACGGACTGCCGTATAGTCCAAAATCTGCGAACCAGTAGTTTGAATTCTGTCACCATACATATATTGAATGCCAGGTTTTATCTAGTCTTAGTCATTCAATATAAGATGAACGCATTTAGAGGGTTTAATAACAGCTTTCTTCTCTATATTTGAATCTATTTAAATCAAACCTGCGGAATTTTGGGCTGCCTGGTTGCAATCTGCACCTTCATATTTGCTTCAAACGAACATTTTTACAGCAATTAGATTGTATCTGAAGCGTATCTAAGGTTCTGACGAATTAAACATTAGCCTCAGCCATTACTCGCTGGTATGAAGTTCCTACACTTGAAATCATAAATACAATTACAACAGTTCTCAAAAAGAAATTTATGGAAGGTTGTACTACATATTGATGAAAATATATGTACGACTCTACAATAACACGCATTTTGAATTAAAGAAATTGTGCCGAGGAATAGACACTTAGGTTGATATTGTGCCGATTACATGTAACTGTAACTGTATTAAATAATGTTTCTACTATGAACATTGAAACGCGAAACACAGGAGTCATTAAGATTGAAAAATGAATGAACATCTTCAAAATCGCTTTGAACAAGAAACATTCACACTTTTACTTAAGACTTTTAAGTGTTAATAACAGTTCATGTCATAGCTATCTTTCATTAGATGGAAAATTGTAAGTAGGTATTAAATCGCACGAAATCCTTCTAAAAACCTAAGCTAGTTTGTAATCCCTTTCTATAAGTAATTTCAAGCACATTTCACACCCATTTCGGAAAATGAAGCTCTTTTATGCTCAAAGCCCCGCAAACTCCTCAAAGGATTCGTTCCGTCCTTAACTCCTCAAAAAAGCTCCAGGGCTTACAAAATCCCCCGGATAGTATCTCCTTTCTTTAATAGCAAAAATATCGATTTTCTCTTCGTAGTAAAAAGCAAACTATCAAGGCTTGTTCCCGTTTTAGTTTCCAGTCCAGTTTATTCTACTACATATGTATGTATATGCGAGATACGTTAGCATACTACCCTGCAGGGTAGGTTCCATCCCCCATGATTTTGTCGTAACTAATCGAGATTTGATTTTCCTTTCTTCCTACAGGTGCTTGCATTTTGCAGAGTTCATGGATATATGTACATATGTACATTTTGTCACCATCCCCACAAGAACTGTTGCGCTTTTGCTATATAACCAACCATCTACCAATTGGTGGAATATATCTAACCGCACATGAAAGCATATCAGTTTGAAAGAGTTTTCACGGTGAAAATGACACATTTAAATGCTTTTCCCTATAGTTTGAGGGTTACACGTTGTATGAATTTCTATAGCGTTTCTCCCTTGTTTCTTCTTTCCACATTTAACAAGATTGACAGAGGGAGATTACGCTGTTCTGGCACTAAAATCTTGCTTTTTATTGAATTTCACTGGAAATGTTGTAGAGTTTATAGAAATGTTATTATTTTGCCCTAAATAACTTGAAGATGTTTAAAACAGTTAAAATCAGGTCATATGACAACAACAATGCCTTCATGCATTATGGTTGCTTTGGTGATGTATAGTTAATGTTCACTTGATTGTATTGCTTTTTAAGGCCGAGGGCTTTTAATAATATCAAGAGTGTCACATACATATAAGTTTTTCTCTTTTGAATATCTGTTTGAAACAGTATTACCTATATCTGTTTGAAATTGGTATGAGTTGTATGTTTTTATCAAAATTGTGAAGAAAAATTGAGGAGAACTTCCGTTCAAATATCTAAAATGCTTAATGATAGGGAGCTGATTGGCAATCAATGACAGTTTTTATGAGAGGAATAAAAAAACTGTAGGCGAAATCCTATCAGCATAGGGGATCACAGAATTATAGTAAAGTTTTATTCCAATCAACCGCGAAACAGAGGACTTCGACAAAAATCAAATATCGATCCCCTGCGATAGGACTCCATAAGCCCATAGACTAGGAGAAAGGTATTGAACAAATATCTTATACTAATTCAGAGCTGAAATCGGTATGAAGTCCTTTACGGTTATAATAAATTAAAAATGAATACTTGGATAGGGAGATAATGTTATACAAGGTTATATATATGGGGTGAGTTTGAGGGGTTCAACCCCCCCCCCCCCCCCCCCATCGTTGTAGCCTATACTTTTGTTTATCTGATAAGCCCAATTTTTGCCCAAAAATTCTTTATATTTAACGGGTCACAGCAAGTGGCTTTATCGCTTTATACCCTACCTCCGTGGCCCTTTCATGTAAAGCAACTTTCTAGCAGAATTAGTATTCTATATAAATTTTTTTGGACAAACTTCAATCAGCTTAGCTGTTAAAGACACTTTGCAAGAAGGAAGAAGAAGAAATTTTTGGCTAGGCGATGGGCCAACCCACATGGTCTAGCACGAAGCACGTGCATTTTACTACACTTGTGCCCAGACATGTCATCGCAATAGTTTTGCTACGCTGTAGTGCCTTATATGATTATCGAGGTTAATTGTGTGCGTATTTAATGAAGTTACAATTATTGATTATTGTATGATAAGTTCACAGCACCTAATGATAATTGAATAATAATTTTATCACCTAAATCGCAGGTAAAGAAATCCACAGCCGACATTACGTCCAAAGGAATTTTCGTATAAACCTGTAGCACAAAAATTAATTGTTGCCAAAACTTTAAAGTGATGGTACCATTGTCGAGTAATGTATATTATCGTAAGGCTATGTCATTTCAATCACTTTAATGGCATAAAATTTTGGCATTCTGAAATTCTTTATGAAAACATCCCCGGAAATAGCAAACCGATTCTCTGCGCACGGCTCATATTGTATACATAATTATTTTATATTTCACAAATATGTATGTATTTTACAGCATTTTTATCCAAAATTTCGGTATTTGAAATAAAACAATTTCTCCGACTATAACCTCTTCCATTACTGAAAGTAGATATAAGAGATTAAAGCGTACCTCGGTGTAGAGCTCTTATCTTAAGAAATATTTGACAGCTATTTTTGTTTGCTAGAATAGCAAATCTTTTAAAAAAGATCTCCACAAAAGTTTAGAGATCAGCTGACGTCTGACATCTCTTAACTCTTTACGCAGAATACCAATTTCTACTAACGGACTTTGTTATGGTTCTTAAGTGTGGTGACTCAGGGACGTTAAGTCCAGTCCATCAGCTGACGCTGATTGCTCACTTCATGGCAGCTCTGCTGGCAAGCTGGCACGCTAGCACCTCGACTAAATGCAGAGAGTGTGGGGTGGGTTAATTGAAATAGCCTGCACTACCACGTAGCATTAACAAAAACAATTCGTGCCAATGATGAAAACGCAAAAATTAATACACCTTGTCCTGAAGGGACATTACACATCACTTACCGCTGCTTAATGAGGATCGGATAGAACTGATCCTGCAGTGCTTTCCCCATCCTCCATCTCGATGTCCCAATTGACAGTAGTGGAAGAGCGGACTTTAACCAATAATCATGCTCGAAGGGGGTTCCGGGAGAGCGAGAGGAAACAGGCGACTTACGACATCATTACGTTATCGCGACCTCATGGAAAAGACAAACAACGAACATAAAATATTTAATTATATGAATATTTATTAACAAGTGCGCAACGTGTTTTCTTCAGCTTGGTACACACTGACTTAATCTATCTAATTAGTCTTAGACTTAATCTATCTAATTAGTCCGTAATTTGGAATATACTTAGATCCTTGAAAAGGAAAGTTTACATCGGTGTCCGTATCTCTATCCTGGTTATAATTCTTTGTTCGAGAGGTTTTATAAATTCAATTTTCCTCCAAATATCCTCTAGCATGTAGGCTCTTGAACCCGTCAAAAAAATTTGATTTATATACAAAATTAGAAATCCTTTCCCAAAATAACAGATTTTACGGAGGATTTGACCAAACTGTCCATAAACGACTAAGACCTTATAAAGTAAGGCAGTCGCAATAATACTTTATTCCAAGAACAGTCATTGGCTGCATATATTATCAAACACTTCCTTAAAATATGCAGGAACATCCCAGTTAAAGCTGCATATTTCTTTAAATTTTTTTAGAAATCCTTAAACAAATATTCATAATATATTGTTACGTGCAAAAGAAGGAGACAACTGATGACATCTACTGGCAATGGAGAGTAAACAACTTCAGGTTCGGAGAATCGATGACGGAATGTTCGGGAAGGTTCAGGTATAGAATGAATAGAAAAGTCAAGAAGGTTCTGGAATAGAACACTCTAGAATAATCTGGAGAGTTTCTAGGTTATAAATATAACAGTTGTCACCGCCAGAAAAAGAGTCTTGTCTTAGACGTTGCAGTGTTAACAAGCGAAAGTAATAAACGTGCGAAAGTGTTGTAATTAGATTGCGATAATTGAAAGTACAGTATTAAGCGATAATTAAAGTTGAGTTGATTAATTGAAAGTTTGTGAATTGTGTAAGATTAGAGTGAAATAAAGAACTTGTATATTAAATATTTAATATTGTGTTTTAAATAACGAACCAAAAGGCCACGCTCGCAACAATATTCTTCAGTTATAGCTTTAATTTAAATAAGAATTATTTTCCCGCGCGAAGTTATAAAAAAAATGAATAATTTAAGAATCTTACAATCTGATTAACCTTCCGTTTTGCCGCTATAACATGACACTTCACTTACATACAAATTTAACTAATTCAGGTGATTTCCCTGCGTAAGATAATCTACATTTTATCGTTTTACCCATTTTATTTCTTCTAACCTAAGTATTTATTAATAAGTACGATCGATCATAAAGGAGCTATATTTTGGACGAAAAGGAAATGTGTTCAGTACTCACCCCGTTCATTGTTACTGCAGTCTCGAAGAGGCCTCGTGGAGTTGCTCTGACTGAAAATTAATTTCGTTAACATAAGGAAAGGAAGGACACAGGTCCCTATTCGTCCACGGCCCTGCCTAATCTCTCTCCTATCGCTATTCTCTACACTATTCAGCTATTTGTGGTCTATATCTTGTCTTTGTAGTTCCCGCTTTTCTGTTTCCCCCTTGTTTCTTTAATTATCTCCTTCCTTTCCCTGGATTCCACCGCTAAATCGTTGCCCGCCTCTAGGGCGGGTGTCCGTCGTAGTTGCTGTGACGGAAAATATTCCTTATCGATGCCGTCAGTCAAAACACAATATTCCCCTTTTCCTGTTTAAATTTTTTTTTGTGTGTGTGTCCTGGACGCACGCTATGGACAGGTTTAGCTCTGTATCACAGTCGCAGTCCCTGGAGCAACTTTCTTTACCTCCGATGCCAAATTTAACTATACAGGAGTTTGCAGAAATGCTGCCGCTAGGCCTTTTTGTCTCTTGTAGATTATGGGCAATCTGACTGTATGTAGATCACGTCATAACTATTTTATTTATATTTTTTTTCTCGTCTTTTTCTTTTGTCTAAATTTTAGAACAGCGTTCCGGTTTTTTTTTCTTTTTCTGTGCAGTCGTGTCACCGTTGTATCTTTCTAAGTCCCGCAAGCTGTGGGCAGCTAACTCGATATACACGTGCTATATTTTCTTTGACCAGCGGACAACTGCGAGTCGTTTGTCAATAGCACGTTGAAGAAAATTATACTCGTCGCTGACGCCAAATATACTTAGGAAAAGCACGCCGAATTCCCGCCGCTATACTCTTCGTGTTTCCTGGGGGAACGATTTACTTTCCCTTTTTCTTACTTCTTGGTTCGTGCGTTGCTATATCTCCTTTTCAACTCGTGACAGGAAGTGTCAAGTTCTCCTACAACTTTTGCAACTAAATCCCAGCTCTTCCTCATTTTCTGGCGTCTTCTTTTTCTTCAGCCGCTGTTCGGACATGTTTTCTCTGTACTTCGACTGATACCTTCCGTTCCACTAACAGCTACGCCTTGGTTAACGAGGTATAGATCTCAGTGGGATAACTAAATTGGTCAGTGTTGCCATCCTACGATCATAACAGCTTTGACATCCCAGTTAGGAGCTCTTATCTCTTACGTAGAATAAAGGTGTAAGTCTAATTTGTTTTTTGTCGTTATATTGTAACTAATTATATATGTTAACTAATATTTTCCATGAGGACCCCATGGTTTTATTTAAATAGCTTAAAAAATGATTTGTTTACTTTTCAGGAAATTTTAGATAATTACAAAGTTATGTATATCTAAAATTCCCTAAAAATAAAATGTTTTTTTTTTATTAATTTACATTTTTGGCCCCGCCAATAAAATCGCTCTGCTAACTATTTACCGAAATGGTAAAATTGAAATGAATGAAGTACTTTCCCACATCACGGCAAGAAGGAAAAGACAAAATTTAATTCTGTAATTAGATCTCTTTTTATAAAAAGTTGGCCTTTATAATTTTTTTTCTTGGAATGTAAATAAGGGTTAAACGACATGTTTTCAAACATAACTTTTTAAATTTCTGCAGACCCACGGAGCCTTAATTGAGAATTACCGTGAACTCAATTATTTAAATATAACACTTATAGATAAATAGAACTTTTCAATTCAATTGGAATGTCATCATAAATTATAGTCTTCATAAATTAATTATAATAAATTTACACAAAGTTCCGGTTATTGAGTTCAGTTATTCTTTCGTCTCTAGAGGATATTCGTCTGCCAGACTAAGCCCCTCCTATTCGTGATCTATATATACGGCCTTGATGATGTTTTAGTATAGCTAATCTCTACATAAGTATAGGACCATTCCAAGATGCAACTTCCGCAGTAAGCAGATTTTTGACAAAATATTTAAATTGTACTAATAATTTATACAAGGCAAAAGCTGACAGCATTACTACAATCAAAAGGGGAAGGTCGCTTCAGAAAGTTGGACGAAACATCGTGGAATGGTCATAAAGCAATTAGGTATTCATTATAGGTACCTACCTTACATGAAATCTCAAAGGGTATATTGAGGGTCTGTCCGATTCCAAGGTCTTGTTGTTACAGCTAGTGACGTAACACGAAGTCAATTCTATCCGAATCCATGTCTATGCCACTGAGCTTTGCTACTTTGTATAACAGTTTAGACATTTGGTTACCTTGATCATCGAGTCATGAGTAGAGTTGACTTATTTAAATAGACAACGAATTTTGAGGTTATGTTTATTCGCTGGCTACCGAGATCAAGCTAAGCAAATGAATCGAGGCAGATTAGCTTCGCCTTCGTCTGAAGCATAAATAATACGCAGACTTTTTACTGTTTTAATTCTTTTAAAAACAAAAGTATTAGGCTCATATTCATAAAGCAGCCATACTTTTTGGTTAGTAATAAGATTAGTCTTTATTCTTTGCATTAGATATAGCTTATCATAGTTATGTACAACATAATTCATGTCGCCAAAACTTTATAAATTTTTGGTGAATTTGACTGCATTTATGATGGTCAAGATATGACTATCTTGTAATATTAATCCTAACTAATTTTGCATTTCAAAGACAAGAAAGTTTCTTTTTAAGTTAATTAAAACAAAAAAACAAGCATCATGTAAGACAGCGCAAGCCTTTAATAAAACGTCAAATATCAAGCTAAGCACATGAATTCGGACTGGTTAGCTTCGTCTTCGTGTAACTATTATAGCAGCTGCAACTGAGCTTGTTGTGTTATGTCACTAGCTGTAATAACAAGACGAAGACTTGGATTCGCCCTAAGTTTATAACTCCGTTTTGTAAAGCATAGAAACAATGCTAGAAAAATGGTTTGGATACCCACCAACACCCATAATATTATAGTTAATAATAATAATAATAAATTTATTAAGGGCCAATGTACAAAGATTATAATATCTTATATACGTAATTCTAATTTGATGAAATGGTTCCTGGTTCAAAATAAAAACTAACTAAAACACATTAAGGTAATGAAATAAGTATTAATAAAAAATAAGAATAAGTAATAAACAAATAAATAAAATAATAAAATAAAATAATGCAAAACAAGTTGTAAAAAAATATACGAATATATAAAAACAAAACGAAACATACCACCATAAAAGGAAAAAAATAAATAAAAGCGAAAACAACAAAATTTAAATTAAAGTTAATGGAAATAAAAAAAAAGAATAAAAAATTAAACCTAACCTATAAGAAGTAAATAATAAAATAAATAAGTAAAACAAGAGAACTAACTATAAAAAGTAAAAAGTACGTGCCATTTACGCTCCTAAAAACTTTGATCTTTTAACAATGAAGAAAAATGCTTGATAGATCCCGTTCGCTGCATATTGGCAGGAAGAAAGTTCTACATTCGTATTGCCTGAACAAAGTAAGAGCGCTCACCATATTGAGAGGAACATCGAGGGGCTAGAAGCTGACAACCCCTTCCCGAATGCAAGAAGTGCAATCTCTCATGCAAATACTCCGGAAGCTTGCTATATATCAGTTTGTGCAGAAGAACGAGTCCACGGCGGCCTAAATACGTTTTTAGAGGAGTGCCCAGCAGTGACAATACATACTGAACACAAGAGCATTCGTAGGAAGTCTATAAATATAGCGTATTGCATCATTGAAAGCAACATCTAACTTTCTCTGGCACCGAGCACCAGGTTTGCTAAAGATGGTACTACAATAAGCAAATATTGGAATAAGGAGCGTTTTAGCCAACTTTAAGCCCATAGAAAGGCAAGCAGACGTTATCCAAAGTTGCCGTAAAGTGCCATAGATTTTCCCTATTAAATTTGAAATGTGACTGCAGCATTTGAAATCGGCACTGAAATAAACTCCAAGATTCCTGACGCAGTCAACGTACTCGAGAACGGAATTATTTAATAAAACAGGAGAGAGTTCCGATTTATCAATCCGGCTTCTATATATAGCCACGCAGTGCGACTTAGTTGGATTTAACGAAAGTTGATTCAGCAGTGACCAGTTATATATGCTACGAAGATTTTCATTAATGCGACAAATACAATGGTCCATCAAACCTATTGGTCTACTCAAATAGATCTGGAAGTCATCCGCGTAAAGGTGAATAGAGGAATTAGTAACAACATTCGGTAAATCATTTAAATATAAGGTGAAAAGTAGAGGGCCAATAATGGAACCTTGTGGAACACCAGAGCGAAGATCAGAGCAAAGATCTTTTACTTTTACCATCTGTGATCGATTGCGCAACAAGCTGAATGGCTGAAGATGAAAAGCTTAATTGATCTTTCATCTTTGAAAGCAGTGTTGGGTAGTTGACGGAATCATATGCCTTGGTAAAATCAAGAAGAACAAATACTGTCATCTGGTCCTTATCGAGAGCTTCACAAATATGTATCTGCAGATACCCTCAGAAGTGCAGTCTCGCAACTATGTCCATGTCGATAACCAGACTGCCACATTGTCCAAGCCCTCTGCTCGTTAATGAATTTGATGATTTGTTGGGACATAATTATTTTCTAAAACTTTAGCAAGGAAACTAAGCATGCTAATTGGTCTAAAGTCGCTGGGATTGGATGCAGAGGGCATTTTAGGAATATGTGTTACATGTGCTTTCTTCTACTGAGTTGGAAATTTTGATGTGGTTAAGCAAAAATTATAAATATGAACAAGTGGTATCAATATGTATGGAGCGAGCACTTTCACAAAATCAGGTGGAAGTGAGTCTGGACCAGGACCTGTGGATTTAATAGAGAATATCACTGAAAGAACCTCAGCGATATCCACACATGCAAAGGCGAAATCTTCCACAGTATTGCCAATGTTACCAGATGTTGCAGAGCTCAACGAACTTGAAGCATTACTTGCACTACAAGCAAATTAATGGTTTAGAGTATTTAGGTCTGTATTTATATTGACAGGTTCACGACAATGTACGCCTAGACTCTGGATATTTTTCCACAACCTTTTAGCCGGTAGACACGTATCAAGCTTTGAAATAAAAAAAGAACGCTTAGATACTCGAATCATGGATTAACTCTGTTACGCACCCTTTTATATTCCGTAAGGACCGCAGAATCTCTAGTTCGCTTGTATCTTTTAATAAAAAATCGCGTTCAGCCATGGCAGCATGATCCTCCCTAGTTATCCACGGACATTGATCAGAACGAATATTGCAAGTCTTCAACGGAACGTATTTATCGTATAGATAAGAAAGTGCGCAGACGAGAGTTTCAACTTTATTGTCCAAGGTATTATTAATAAAAACCTCATCCCATAACATTTCATTGCATTCTGCTATCATCTCGTTCAAGTTGATGTTTTTAAAATCACGGTAGGAAAAATGCACAACATTGGGGATTGCAGTGAGATTCATTCTATAAGTTGTGAAGAGAAAATTATGATCAAAGTTTGTGGGAGAAATTTGATTATGGAAAAGGATATTATTTAAGTTGGTTGTAAGTACATAATCAAGCATGGTTGGAATAGAACTATTAAAATAAGTAGGTATCTGATTCACTGATTTCAAATTCAACGTTTGCAAAATATAAAACAGATTCTCTCTAGACGAACTAGCATTAAGAGCGTTAACATTTAGGTCGCCACAAACCACAATATTATGATATCGTACAGTAGCAGAACTTAATGCTGTACTAAGTTCCGAAACATTCTCCAGATTAAAACTGTTCGGTGGACAGTAGGTGCTAAACACAACGCACCTGTCGAAATCCGTACATAACTCAACACCAAGAAATTCTAGACTTTGTCCAGGAGAAGAGGCCCATACAACCGAAGCACTCAACGAACTATACACATAGATGGCAACACCACCACCCACCCGATTCGCGCGGTCATTTCTGAGAATGTAATAGTTTGGGATTGAAACCAATCTTGAGTTAATATTCTCATTAAGCCAGATCTCCCTACCATCAATACATGAACACTGATACCAACAAACAATACTTGCAATTGATCCGATTTATTTCTTAAACCTCTAGCATTCAGCCCGGAAGATCGAGAGAAAAATACGTTACACATTCCTCTCACCTTGTCCAGGGTTGAAATGTCATCTGGCATCTACAATTAGTAGTACAAAGAACAGGCTCCAGCATGCGAAGGCAATCGCATATATAATACATATTAAATACAAAAAGAGCATAATGGCACACAACTTACTACAAAGGAATACTAACATATTATAAACATATTTTGAATAGAGACGAGCCATTAAAAACTAAGTACACTTTAAAACAATAAGCTATGACAAATTGGCCGCATCAACAACATTTTCTGCAGCAATAATATCGATAAGAGCGTCCAAACTAGTAACCTCGATTGCAGAGTGTATCAATTTATTCCTCTTATGCGCAGAAGCCTTTGTTAGAATTTGTTGGTTCAGATGTGTGAGACTCTCATAAGCACTAACTCTGCTGTTAGATATAAATACTTGGAAGACTTGATTAAGTTGTAAAGGGTTTTCCAATAAGAGGTGTTATTTTAATTAGCCCGCTATTTCGGTAGATGTCACTTTTGGAGCTGTCATTTTTTGACATTTGACAAGTAGAAACTACGCCATTAATAAAAATGGAACCATACACGATTCAACAACGCATTTAAATTATTAAAATTCACTATAAAAATGGTGAAAATGTGGCAGAGACGGTTCGTAAAACTCGAACATTTTTGGGTCGTCGTGAAGCACCTTGTCGGACCGCAATACAGAAATTGGTAGAAAAATTCGAGCTGTCGGGACAAGTTAGTGATGTGAAGAATAAAACCCGTGCACGTCGCTCAAGAACAGCCGAGAATATTGCTGCTGTAGCCGAAAGTGTTGAAGAAAACCCAGGTTTGTCCATTCCTCGTCGTTCTTTGGAATTAGGCATTCCACAAACGTCATTACACCGTATTTTGAATAAAAATTTGGGTCTTAAGGCTTATAAAGTTCAGTTAACACATGAACTCAAGCCGGCCGATCATCAACAACGTCGAGTCTTTGCTGATTGGGTCCTTGAAATGCATGAAAATGATCCGGAATTCCATCGAAAACTCATCTTGAGTGATGAGGCCCATTTCCACCTCGATGGCTTCGTCAACAAGCAAAATTGTCGCATCTGGGGCTCGGAAAACCCAAGAGTTATTGTTGAAAAGCCTCTCTATCCTCAACGTGTGACTGTTTAGTGCGGTTTATGATCCCGCGGGGTCATTGGACCTTACTTTTTCGAAAATGAGGCTGGAGCAACAGTTACGGTGAATGGATTGCGCTATCGACAGATGATTAATGATTTTTTATGGCCGGAATTGGATGGTATTGATCTGGACAACGTTTACTTTCAACAAGACGGTGCTACGTGCCATACAAGCAACGAAACCATTGATCTTTTACGGGAAAAGTTTCCGGACCGTGTTATCTATCGAAGAGGTGATCACAATTGGCCACCGAGATCTTGTGACTTAACACCTTGCGACTTCTTCCTTTGGGGCCACGTGAAAGATAAGGTCTACGCCAACAGCCCCGCGTCGATTCAAGATCTCAAAGATGGAATTCGTGAGGCTATCGAGGACATAGGGAAGCCACTTTGCGATTTGGTTATGGAAAATTTCATGAAAAGGATATGGTCCTGTAGGCGTGGTCGTGGTGGTCATTTGGCTGATGTTATTTTCCATTATTAACGGCATACATTCCTCTTTATAATGAAATAAAGATCCGATAATTTATCTCAAAAAATGGAATATTTCTTTGAATATCAAAATAACACCTCTTATTGGAAAACCCTACTAATCCAAACCGCTTGAATTTGTGCAGAAACATTTTCTGCTCGCTAGCAGAGGAGAACTTCGCTATTAGCGGCAAATTTGATTTTTTATTTTTACCTCACCGAGTTCTAGGTTTGGGACGAAAAGCAAATGCATACGGCGACAGAGGATGACTTATCACACAAGAAATTTTTTCAAACAATTCGTTGCAGTTTTCACTCTCTGTGCGCAGTATACCACTGATAATAATGTCCGTAAACCTATTCACCCTGCGCAAATCTTCTAATTCATGTCAGCAAACATAATTCCACTTTCACAGCACTTAATTCCTCACTCAATTTCGTAATTTCCGAATTTAGTTTGGCAAAAATATTATCCAATCTGTCAGTAATTTTCTCCTCGAATTCATTCCATTTTTCAGGGATTAAATGAGAAAGACTTTTCAATAATTTCTTTTCCAGCAGTTCATAGGAGTCTGTTGAAATGACAGAATTGGATCTACCAGCCAATAGAGAAGAGTGTGTAACGTTCTTATTACATTGGTGTTGGTTTCTCAGGTTTCCCCTGGTGTGCAGGGTAGACTGTATTGGTGTGATCACATTTGTAGTTTTGTTAGAATTTTTTCCGCTCATTATAACTCAAAAATTTTTATTAGAAAAACTTTCAATAATGCAGGATGATTACCGCGAGTAATTGCAAAAACAGACCAAAGTACTTGATCGAAAAAACTAGTGAAAACCTTATCTTAGACACGGTTAAATTCGTGGGATAATAGCAAAAAACTTGAGAGCTCAGATGAACACGACTACAACCATTACGATTTTTCCATCCGTACTCATAATAACTCGAGAATGCATGCGTTTACTTAAGAGAGCTAAAATTTTGCAAACTGCCTTTTCAAAAAAGTTGTAGATTTAAGTTCAAATATGCGACAAATCAATTAATTCGTTTCTCATTATATATTGGACACTGCCTGAGAACGCGTCGACATAGAGCTGAAATTTTGTACTCGGCGTTTTCATAAAAATATTAAATACCTACATACATACGTACAATTTCAAAAACGAACTAAATTGAGCATCCTTCCACGTGTTGCTTTACAAAATTTTGTTTTCTTTTTAACTTTTATTTCCATCATCCAATTATAGCTTTTTCTCTTGTTTTCTATTTAATATCAATTTAAAAACATTTAGTCGTGTTATAGTTTCGTTGCTATTAAATATTGAAGTAATCAAACTAATCGAGTTAGTTTATTTTCATTGTCCTCTACATTTAGAGCATAAATACAATCTGTGATGTCACAAAGTGTTATAGTAAGATTAGGTACAAACCAAATACATTTATATACATAATTGAACTCATTAAAAGTAATAAAGAAGGTACATATGTACATAACCTACATAGGTATCAATAAAATGTAATCAAGAGTTAGTACACGTTTTCCTTTAACTTTCACAAACACTTTACTGTGCCCATTATGTGGACCATATTGCTCAACCAGCATAGCTTTCTTAATAAAAATATATTTTCCGTCATTCAAGTCAAATCAGGGAATTCGTTGTTTTTCTTCTTCAATTTAGTGCTGTCTCTGGGGGATTACACTTCGCTTCCACAACATGGCATTAGGAAAAAGTTCTTCTTACTTTAGGACAGCAATGAATGCCCGGTTGAATTATTTAACAACCCGATGGTACTTTTCCATAACCTCATAGTAACAAGCGACGCAAAGGTCGAAGTTTTATCGTAAGTTCTTTATATTACTTAGAGGATGAAAATTTGAATAGAAAAGTTCAAGAACAATTTTCAGAGTTCTGTCCTGACAGTTTGCCAGTTTTTTCAGCAAAATATAGGTAAGACAGACATTTAACCAATATAATTGCGAAAATACGAAATTTGAATCTCCTTCTGGAGGGCATGAGAAATCGATTCAGGTAAATCAATACACCCGCACCAACTGTCCGCAATGTCGATCGCCTTTATATAGAAAATCTCTCTCGACGAAAAAGTAGCATGGAATTTAAATCAGTAGTGAATACGCTAATTAGAAAAGGCTTTCCTGAATTCCATTTACACACTCTGCAACAGGCAGCATAAAAACCTGCGTCACGTTCCTGTATCTAGAGGATGTGTAGGCGCAGTGATTAATTCAGTACATAACTTACATGCCAACCTACAGGAGACAAGTTTTAGTTATATCGACATATGTAAAATATCTACCACTAAAAGTTACCGTGCTTGTGTATATCAACTTGAAATGTTAAAAAATGGAAAAATTTTCGTTTTGTTCTAGGTTTGAGAATTGAGAACGTGCGATTGTGATTTATTGGATGAACTTAAAAAATCTTTTCCTGGGTGACTGGATGTTTATATCCTATACAAAGTGACAATGTTGGTAATTTTATGCAATGCAAATGAAGTGAAAATTGTCTGTGTAGTTGAAGTTGTTGCCTCCTATATGGTTAATTCAAGTGTTTTTTTCACAGATGCTACAATCAGACCTATAATTTTAGATGAGCTCTGAACCACCATAACACATCTCTCGCTGAGTGATTATTCAAAAAGGATCCGGTAAACTGTAAAATTCTTCAACTGGTTGGATTCAAGTCCTGGATATATGATTCGAGTCATAGATTGTGCTGGGGTGGTGTGAACACCGTTGACCTTAAATCTGAACACTGTGACTTTAAAGATCTCTTGCACTGTGCCTCTACCTACTCTATCTCTCCAACTTTAACTGTGAGACTGTCCTATTTTGGACATTACCTACTTTTTGAAATCAAAACACTTTCAAAACTCTCACGCTTCCTCAAGGCCTTGGCAATTATCTGAGGACCTCAAATTGAGATAAGACTCAAACAAAGATTGCGAATGATTTGAGTTTCAAATGCGTAGATAAAGAAGGTGATGAACTGAATTTGAGTTTTCAGTTGCAATGGATCAGACGATCAATAGTAAGACGGGCGAATTTGTGGCCGAAAAGAGTTATATTCGTGGCCAGTAGCTAATAACTGCTTAACCGTCACAGATAGAACATAAGTGTAATAAGTTAAATTAAAGAGGAGACTCTAGATTTTCGAAATTTTGTAACCAAAATGTATGTTAGTGGGGGTATTAAAAATAAAAAACCAGCCAAGTACGAGTCGGACTCGTGCACGAAAGGTTCCGACTATCGTACAAAATTTAACACTAGGTCTGTTCACGTACTTCTCGGGTGTTTTCGTTCTTGGGCTTTTTTGTGTGAAAATGTGCAGGAGGGAAAGCTATCAAATTTGGAAAGTATATGAACAACTTTTGTGTGCTCTCGGGCAGAAAGCGAAAGTGATAGCTACAAACTGTCAAGCTAACAACTTTAATTTGAAAATAAAATGCTAAACATAACATATCTATTCATTTTACTTACTATTTTGTAGATTTTTATACGAGCTATGCAAACAGTGCACATCATTTGTAAATTCTGCCGCCTTTTCCGTTTGTCCTTTGACAATTTAAACTTCTGACAATTCTCGATTTCAAATTTTAATGTGTTTGACAGTTTTTACACTATTACCCCGAGGTTTTCTTGGGTGGATTTGGGCTAAAACTTTATTGAAGGGGAATTGTGACGTCTACATATTTTCCCCAATTTTCTGAGTACGTGAACTGCTTTTGGGTGAAAAAGTTTTAATGCATTCAAACAAATTCGAGTACTTTTTATTTATTTTTTCAAATGAGAATAGGCGTCATGTGAAAAAATAATGCTGACATTTGAAAAAATAATAATAATGTCATTTGAAAAAATGCCTACTTATGATAATAATAATGAATGAGAAAAAAACAAGGAAAAAAACGCCGAAAACATCACGTTTTTTGTATGGGGGCTCCCCTTTAATTTTCAATTTTATTTTATATTTATTATTTGTTGTTATATCGCCAATAGAAATACACAGTCTGTGAAAATTTCAATCAACTGTCTACCTATTACGGTTCATGGAAAACAACCTGGTGACGGACGGACAGCGAAGTCTTAGTAATAAAAATAAAGATATTTAAAAACCGATTTTTTGAATATGAAGCGAGGGGTGCGGGATGGTTTAACATTCATAGGAAAGACATTATTAAGGTTCTGCATACAATGCCGTCTTAAAATAAACAGTACATCCTGTACTTTTAAGGATATAGGGTGTTTAATGAAAAAAGAGCATATTTTACTAACCACCCTGTAACTCGGTAGGGTGACATTTTGCCCACACCCTCCTATACAATTGTTTGTCTGAACGAGAGGAATCATTGGCAAAATATAGTCATATTGGTCTGGGATACCCTGTATATACACACTCGACTTTGTTTACCATTACATTCCATCGAAGGTTTATTGTAATTTGCAGCTAACCCAAATTTCAATGTTTAATTTTTCAGGCTCTTAGCATTTGAAATTCTATACTTGATTCGATTCAGAGAGCTATCTAGTGTCGTGGCCCATTATCCAATTCGGTGTGGTAATTAAGCAGTTTGCAGTATCTAAGCATTTTACTTCGCACGGATTGCGATTGCGAATAGTTTATTAAAAAACTGTTGCATCCACTGCTGTTGTAATTAAGCATTAAGCCAGGGTTAAGTAATTCACTTCGCATTGTGAAATGCTCAGCTGGGCTTATTGTTTATTTACTAACAGTATTGGGGTCTCCAACTGACGTCAGTGACTGATGTAATGCTTTGCGATTAATTGCAAGGTATTGCACTGGTCACTAGGTCAGAGTCGCTTCCGCCTGTAAAGATTCTAAGAGGTGACCCGACTTTACGAGTGGATCAGGTTGCTCAGTTGTGTTTTTGGCGATTATGAGTTGTGAGCTAGAAGTATCGGTAAGAAGTTCAAATTGTGTTCGAAGTAGTTTAATTAAATAAAGTTTTATATGTGAATTACGCGAGTTTTAATTTGGGGAAACGACAAATTGGCGCAGCCGGAAAAGAGGTAAAAGTGAGTGAAATTGATGTGATTTTCTTTATGTTTTTGTCGTTTTCATTTTACTTGGGAGTGTAAAATGAGATAAATTTTTGTCTGTTTGTTTTTTTCTCATCTCCGTATTGATAAATTTCGCTTTATCGGATTTGTTTTTGTGTGCTTAGGCTAAAGTGAAGAGTAAAAATTAGAAGACATTATCCTGAGTATGATTGGCGAAACAAAGGTAATAAATGTGAGAATTTCTTGCTATGGTTTGTTTTTCTACTTTTTTTTTTGTGATAGTAAAAGGGTAGAATTGTTTTTTTATATATACAGGGTATCCCATACGTACCGCATTTCCTTTATACCCCAGATAACTTACTCAATTTCGAGAAATAAATTGTATGGTAGGAGAGCCGGAAAATGCACGGTGTGGGCGGTAGGGGGGGTTTACGATTTTTAGTACTGTTTCCACTTTACACCTTGTAAATTTCTTGATATACACCCTATCAAGGCGAGACTTATCTCAGGTGATAGCAAACCATCTAAGCTTTGCATTGAATGTCCAAGCAGCCCTACTGTCACCTTCAATCTTAAGTTGTAGTACGTCAAAGTCCAAAAATGGGAAAAAACATCCTATTTTTTCAAATTTTAAGGATTTTCCCGCCAAAATACATGATAAATATACAGTTTATTTACAAGATTTAGAGACCCCGGAATGTTATCTTTAATTTGACTATGCACACGTACCTACCTAAATGCAACCGTTTTTGAGATATTCCCGTTTCTATGATTCATAAATTCATGAATTTTTTGCTAATTTGCATGGAATTGCATAAATTAGACGCAATTTCTATTGTTATTAGCAAAATTAATGAAATTATGCATCATAAAAACGGGAATATCTCAAAAACGGTAGCATTTAGGTAGGTACATATGCAGGATCAAATGAAAGGTAACATTCGGAGGTCTTGAAATCGTACAAGAAAGTGCTACCCTTATCTTGACTTTTAGCGGGAAAATCGTTGAAATTGAAAAACAAATTGCAAAATTTTCTAATTTTTTGATTTTGACGTCCTATAACTGCCGACGGAAAAGGAATAGAGAGGTGGTTGGACATTTGTTGGAAACCGTAGAGGGTTTACTATTACCTGAGATGCAAGTCACCTTCATAGGGTGTATAACAAGAAAGTTACACGAAAGTTACATGGTATTAGGATAGAAATAACAAAAATCACAAAACCCCCCTACCGCCCTCACCGTGCATTTTCCAACTCTCCTCCCATACAACTTTTTTCTCGAAATTGAGTGAGAAATCCGGTGTATAAAGGAAATGCGGTACGTATGGGACACCCTGTATATAACGGGTATTTTTGTGTTTGTCCTTATAATAAATAAATTTTTGGACAATTTTAGTACATTTCTGCGCATTAATTCAAAGTGTTAGTATAAGTTTCCCCCTAATGAGAAAAATTTATAATAAATTAGTTTGTTTAATTTTATTTACCTTGCTGGGTTAATTGAAGAATTGTAAAGAGAAAAGAAAAAAAAATTTTTTTTTTTTTTAATTAATTCTTATTGAATTTTATTGCTTTCCAGGATTAATTTAAGAAGTGTTAAATTAAGTTTTGTATTTTGCGATTTTTATTTTTTGTTCGTGAAATTGGTAAATTGGTAATCACACTCACGTCATTTGAGGAGGAGCTTTATCAGCTACTCCACACAAAAACACCAGGAGTTCAGCTATATTAGCTACTCCAATACACACACTGGGAGCAAAGTTAATTCCAAAACACATACATTAGGAGCAAAGCTGTTTAGCTACTCCAACACACACACACACACCAGGAGCTTTAGCTACTCCAACAAGTTATACACGTACAAGCAACATTACAGGGAAAGAGTTAAAATAGAAATTCAAATTGAATAAATTGGTTTAGGATAAATGTGTAAAGGGCCTAGTAAGAAGAGATTTGTGTGATAAATAATTAATTTGCATAGAGTAGGGAACTGATAATTTTAAGTCGTGATTCGTGTGAAAAGTTTCTCAATGTCACGTTTTCATGGTGGCGCTGGTCGTAATCGCAGGTATTCGGGCGCTAAGAGTCGTTAAACGTGGAAGAGTGCTGGCAAATATCGAATAATAGGAAAGATCTTCGCGGAAACACCTTCGAAAATTCAAATGTTTCGCATTCTGGGCTTTGAAGTAATTAGTTTTGGTCGGTGTTAAGAGCGCGAAGTGATAAGTGACAAGTGTAGTGTTTATGGTGGAAATATGTGCGTGAGGTGTAATAGTCTTCAGTCCTAAATGTCAACAGGAAAAAGCAATATCTTAACTAAGGAGGAATTGTCACGATTTCAGGCCCAGGAAAGGAAGTTAGAGATAAAAGCACCGGAGCTGAAGGAATGCCAAGCAATATTGCGGAATTACGAGCAGGACTGGGAATATATCGGGGAACATGTAACGGGAGAGTTACATAAACGGTGGACAAGAGAGGAAGAGAAGGAATTGTTAAAGAAACTGAATGAGAGTGCTAAAAACAGTACAAAGGGCGAGCTTTAGACCTATTGGTAACATTGGTAACAGCAGCATTCGAACTTATCCAGAGCCGTGAAATAGAAGCAGAGCAAGCATTGGAAGAAATCCAAAAAGAGAAAAAGGGCTGATAAAGAAAATAGATCCACTAAGAGCACAGTTAAGAGAGGCTGAGGAAACTACAGCGGGGTTAGAAGAGTTGGGGCTCGATCGATCATCACAGAGAAAGCCGAGTACGAGTAAAGGGTTCAAGCCGAGGAAATTATTATTTTGGGAACAGCATAAAGAGCCAGAAGAAAATTTAGAAAGGGAGCTAATCAGAAGAAAGAAGCAAGAAATAGCGCCGAGTGGAAAAGTAAGAACAGAGCAGAACCAGATAAGGCCAGAGGAAAGAAACATCACAGGGCAAGACGACATGGCAGACGAGCATGAAAAAGTGATGGATCGAGTATCCAAGTATGTACCCATACTACCTGGCGAAAGGTCGTCCAAACTGGCGAAGGAAGTGTATCGCTTTCTGAGCTGCAGTAAGGATCTACACGATAGACTGACACAGGAGGAGCAGAAGATTTATATCAGGTGCATAAAGTATCGCCTAACAGACGATGCGTACTACTTGGTAAAGGATTTTGATGCTTTACAGCAAGTAATCAAATCGGCCTACATACCAAAAAAATCGTTTAGCGAATTGCGAACGGAAATGCTGGCATGCAGGCAGAGGCCTGGTGAGGATATCAGGGAGTTCGGATGAAGGAATTGCTCGACCAAATAAAAGCGGCGGTCTCGGCGAAATACCCAGGAGGTAATACAGGTTTAGTAGCAGAACTAGAAGCAGATGCAGTAGCGACATTTAAAGCTGGCGTTAGGAGTAAACCTACTCAAGTATACCTCACTGGACGGAAATTCGAATCGCTAGAAGGAGTACAAGAGGAAGCTACCTACTATGAAAATCGAGTTCAGCGACCGCAAAGACCGATTTATTCCACTGCTAGGCCAGTATCACCCATAGAATACCAAGGGTCGGCAGCCAGTGTAACCACCGAGAACCATTCATTGCTTCAACTGTGGTCAGCGGGGTCACATTGAGAAAGAATGTAGGACATAGCCTCCTTACTGCACCAAATACAACAGCTATGGTCTCATGAGGTAGCGGGCTGTAGGAAGCAGCAGGTACGTTTCCAATCGTATGTATTCAACCCGTATTGGGGGTGCTCTATTGTCAGTTCTGTAGGACATGTAATCACTATACAGAAAACTGCCTCAGAAAGAACCTAGCAGAACGCGCTGGCAAACTGGAGGGAAACGGGGAGCGGCAGCTGGGGAATTCGTCCACAGCTTCCTTCCATTAACAAACTCCAGAGACATATCGCCGAGGGGGGATGATATTTCAGTAGACTTAAGCTTACTGAATAATTGTAGCATCACAGTTGAAGCAGATATAGGGTTAACAGGTAAGTTAAATCTTTTGGTTGATACCGGGTCCACATGTAATTTAATAAAATTTAATAAGATAAGAAAAAACAAGTTTATTCAGTCTCAACGAACTATTATTATTGGGGGTTTATTTGGGGCTCAAGGAAAGTCCGTAGGGGTTTGTCAATCCAAGTTACGTATAGATACTGAAGAGCATGCTTGCGAGTTCAATGTAATTTATGACACAGACTCAATACCAGCTAACGGAATACTGGGTATTGAATTTCTTAAGAGCTATCATCGACTGCATTAACCAAAAACTGTCAATACGGAATGTAAAAAGGAAGAAGGAGGAGAAGCCTCTTTTTGCGAATGCAAAAGCAGGAAAAGAAAGTATTAACGTAGTGACATTGGCCAAGGCTTGTCAAAGAAGCGTTAGTCAATCTAGTAACGAAAATCCTCGAGAAATCTCAACAGAAACAGTGAAACAGTGTATTAAAGAAGAAATTACAGGGCTAAAAGACATTATTGGTAAAGCGATGGCAGCCTAAGACAGCATAGACCGGTATCTAACACAGATAAACAAGAGAAACGAAAGAGTGGAAAAGATGACGGAAGGCATTGCCCAACAACAATCAGCAGGAAAACGGAGTGAAGGCCACCCGGGATGTAAAGGCTGAAACATGAACACAGGCATGAAAATATCTTGACCGCAACCCTTCATACGGAGGCTGGTCAATGATATCATCGCCTGGTAAAGGATGAGCTCATAACATGGCCTAAAGGGATGTGAGGTGAAGAGCAGGTTAGGGTAGCTGTTGAACGGGAAAACGGACTAGGGCATCCTCGCACAGAAGTCCAGCTCAATAATCCCAGGACGAAAGCTTATGCACTTGTTCTTGAACCTGAGAGCACGAATGGACCAATAATACGACTGAAACCCAGAACAGAGCAACTGATGACAATCTCAGTTGAGAGTAAAACTGAAATGATGTATGGCCGAAGAAATATGTCCCGGAGTGTATTGCAGAAATACACTAATCAGACCTAAGAATGGACAAGCCTTTGTAGGAATCATAAAAGCTAGGACTGAGGCCGTGGAGGTAAAAGATTACAAACCAAACTTAGAAAAACTGAACCGGTATTCAGTACTACCACTAGCGGATAGTGAAGGGAAGTGTAATAAAAGGCAACAGCGGCTAAAATTAATAAAACAATCACTGTTGTTGGGAGAAGATCTCAATCCAGAGGAGAGGGAATCTGTGACTCAGCTCTGTTACGAATACAGTGACATTTTTTATTTTCCTGAAGACAAACTAACTTATACTCCAACAAAAACCTTTAAATTACCTCTAATGGCCAACACAGGACCCATACATAGAAAGCAATACCGAATGCCAGAAGCTCACCGAGAAGAATGTAAAAAGCAACTCGAAAAATTGTTAGAGGATGACATAATAGAGCGCAGTGATAGTTCATTTAATTTTCCAGAACTCCTGATACCCAAAAAGGGCACTGATGAAGCTGGGAACCGCAAGTATAGGCTGTGCGTAGACTTCCGTGAACTTAACAGGGTCCGTATCCCTTGTTCATACCCACTTCCGCGAATTGAGGATATTTTGGATCGACTAGGTCATTCTAGGTACTTTTCAACGTTCGATTTGGCTAACGGATATCATCAAGTACTAATCGATCCAGCAGATAGAGAGAAAACAGCTTTTAGTACCAATTTCAATATTTTAATTATAAAAAATTGCCATTTGGGCTAAAGACAGCGTCTCCTTTTTTTCAATCGCTCTTAAACGGCATATTAACAGGGTTACAGGGAGGAAAATGTGTCGTGTATCTCAATGATGTCGTGATATTTGCAAAAAACGAACACAACGATAAGTTAAGGCAAGTATTTCAACGTTTTCGGGATCATAACTTGAAACTACAACCTTCTAAATGTCAGTTTCTGAAAAAAAGAAGTGGTGTATCTGAGTCATGTATGCTCGGAACAAGGAGTAGAGCCAGATCAACGTTTAGTGGAAGTCGTAAAGACATTTCCAAGCCCAAAGACAGTGCGACAGGTCCAGTCTTTCCTGGGGCTAGCTAATTACTATCGGAAATTCGTCCCTAACTTTTCACTAATCATCGGTCCAATTAATAATTTATTAAGGAAAAAGGTAAGGTTTGCTTGGGGACCCAAATGTGATAAATCATTCACCTTGATAAAAGAGTCTCTCATTACGCCTCCATTATTAGCTTATCCGGATTTCACGAAGGAATTCACGTTACTGATGGATGCCAGTGGTGAATCCCTAGGGGCAGTTCTAGAGCAGGAAGGAAGGCCCATCAGTTACGCCAGTCGCACACTCAATCCGGCCGAGAGGAACTACTCGACAACTGAACGTCAGCTACTAGCCATAGTGTGGGCCGTAAGTAACTATAAATGTTATCTGTTGAGCAGGCACTTCAAAGTAATTACTGACCACCAACCTCTTCGGGGTGTTTTCAAGGTTGGAGATACAACGTCACGTATGGTGCGATTTCATCAGAAATTTTCAGAGTATGATTTCGAGATTCTATATAAAAAAGGAAGAGAAAATGGCAATGCGGATGCTCTACCCGAGAATAACAGAAGCCAAAAACGAGGAAAGCAAAACGCATCCATGCCTAGCCATCACTCGGGCACAAGATCGAAGAAAAGATTACGAAGTAAATGACACATCTCCTATGGAATCCGAAGAGGAATGGGGTGACCTCGATGAGGCAGAAGTAATAGCAGGGAAGGTGATGGGTGATACAAACCCACAGCATATCACAGATCCAGATGAAGTTGCGCCGATCTTGAAGAACTTCCATGTCTCTCGGTTTGGAGGACATATCGGAAGAGATAAGACCTTAAAACGAGTAAAGTGCTTCTATCATTGGAAAGGGATGAAAAGGGATATCGCGAAGTATATTCGGCGCTGCCCGCAGTGTTAGAAAAATAAACACAGTCGAGCAATAAAGATGCCGTTGGTGATCACTGCAATCTCAAGCAAACCCTTTGAGAAGGTGTACGTCGATTTAGTGGAACCATTGCCGTTGAGTCACAATGGCAACAAATACATCTTATCCATGACGGATGATCTCACTAGGTTCGTTGACTTCGTAGCGATCCCGGATCAGGAAGCGAATACTGTGGCACGAGCAAATTCTCAGACGATATACGAAAATTAAAAAGTTACAGACTACTGCCTACCTTCCGCAGTCAAATGCCGTAGAGAGACAGCATTCCACGTTAGCCAGCTATTTGAGAAGTTTTGTAGATCAAGACCCGCGGAATTGGGACGAATTCCTGCGGACGGCAGCTCATGCCTACAACAACTCGGGGCATTCGGGCACAAAATTGACATCAATGGAAACTTTATTCGGATTCGTCTTGGAACTTCCCAGTAGTTTGCAGCGGAAGCCTGAACCGCTATACAATGCCGATAAATATCATAATGTGTTACGGTTTAAATTGCAAAAGGCATTCGAACTAGCAAAGCAAAACTTGATCAAAAGTAAATTGTCCGCCAAGAAGTACTATGATAGGTCCGCGAGGGCGATAGAGGTGCATGTCGGTGAAAAAGTTCTGGTTAGAGACCCGGCTCGGGCGGGAAAACTGTTGTCAATCTTCAAGGGTCCTTATGAAGTAATTTACGTTCATAGCCCAGAGAATGTAACAATCCTTATCGGGAAAAAGCTCAAGCGGGTTCACGTGAATCGTTTAAAAAAAATTGAACGACTTTGAGCAATCAGAATATTGTTATTTAGTAAATTTTGTTTTTTTTTCACCTTACAGGTAAAGCAGCAGAAGCGTACAAGAACGGACGAAAGAAGAGACCTAGTGGCCCGATTCGGAATACGTTCAGAAGACGGACGCTAAAAGAAGCCCCGAAGAGCCGGCATATACATATTCATTTGTAAAAAAATTTATAATTAGAAAGAAAAGAACACAAAATAAAAATAAATAGGGTTAAAAAAAAAGAGAGAATTAAAAAGAAACTAAAGTAAAGAGAGTAAAAAACATAATATTAAAGTAAAGAAAAAAAAATTAAAATAGCGAGAGAAAAAAGAAAAATAAAACATACTCATTTAAAAAATTTGGTAAATAAAAAGAAAAGTTAAGAAAAAAAAGTAATTGGAAAGAGAAGTGTAAAAAAGAAAAGAACACTTATTAAAAAACAAAGGGGGAAAGGTGGGACAGAGAAAGAGAGAGAGAAGGAGGAAGTGGATAGATAGTAGAATAAACTAAATCTATACTGTGATTTATTTTATTTTACTAAATTATAATAAAAACCGTACTAAATAAATTACATACAGAGTGGTTTCTTTTATTTTTGTATACTAGGTAGAATAAAATTAAGAAGGTTGCCATATAGTTAGTTTGGATAAGTTAAGAAGCTGAATATGGAAACAGTCGCCATAATCTTGTTGATGTTCATCAGTTTGTCATACGCTGGGCAGGTTGGCTACAATATAAGGCCCATAATGCAGTCCGGGGTATTGTTCGAGCACGTAGGAAAAGCCAACTTTTACACTAGGAATTGGACTATTCCATCCAAAGTAGAAATGCCGGACTTGGCGGTCGAGCTGGAATTCGCAAACAATTGCAGCAAGCTGGTTGTACAGCTTTGCACAAAAATCAACCACACCGAACTCGGGAACAGATGTGAGCTAGCCACTAAGGAAATAGGAACCTGGATGGCGAAGATTAGAAGACAGGATGATGAGTTGAAGCACCACACCTATGCGGAACCGGCTCGTCGAAAGAAGCGATCTTTCTTTGATGGTATAGGGTCCCTGTCAAAGACACCTTTCGAAACCATGGATCATGCAGATTCGGAAAATATCTACTCGACTTTGAGGGATCTCGATGGAGAAAAAACCGTACCTTCACCTTGCTTCAAGAGCAGACTACAGTGATGACATCGACGTTCAATCGGTTCAATGCGTCGCGCGTTCAGGCAGCAGCGGAGCGAAAGGAACTATGGAATATAATCAATGCCATCACCGCCGCTCAGCAAAGTCAAGTCCTGGAGATAACAACGTAACACGGAGGGTGGAGATGAATGAAATATTGACACTAATGACCCTCCAACTGCGAGAACAGCGATGTCCAAGAAGGTTATGCGAATATGCTAGTCGCACTGAGCATGGGGAAGCTCAGCCCATGATTATTCACGACCGGCAGCTAACAGAAATAATGACGAACACTACAAAACAATTGGATTTAGCCGAGGAGTTTCTGGACTTCCAATTGTTGACTCAAATAGCTAAGGTGAGCTCAATGCAGGGTCCGCAACACATTATGGTCAGAATAGACATTCCTCAACCGGAAAGAGTGACTTTTGAACTGCACAAAGTATATATATGAGTTGGGAGTCGAATTTCTAGCAGCAAATAATCACGATCGCCAGTATGTCCTGCTAGACTACCAGCAATATGAGAAATGCCAACAACTGACAACCCTCGGAAATCATCTGCGTTTCCTGTGCCCACAGTTGGGACCAATCGTCACAGCCATTGGTGATAGCTGTGTACTCAACCTTTTTCGAAGTTTCAATGTCAACCCGCTGGCATGCAAGGAAAAAATTCTCCCAAAATGGAATAGTCTAGTCCGCATGCTTACCCCAAATCACTGGTTGTTCGTGATGGCCGACAGGACTAAATTAGAGGTAAACTGCCGCGATGCACCTACAGCGATTGGAGAACTATTGTCTACCGAAATGTTATCAATCGAAGAGCACTGCCACCTTCAGATCGGCGACCTATTGATCACATCAGAGGACCACTCTCAGCGAAATATTACTCTTTGGCAACCCTCATTTTCGGAATTACCATCATGGGAGAGCATGAGCACCAGAAATAGATCTACAAAGCCTATGGCTGATGGCGATCAAAATCGTAAGGTACGGCTGTTAGCTGCCGACAATGCCAACCAAGCCTGGAGAGATCATGCAGCCGAGATACAAAAAAGAAATGAGGCCATCACAAGAGAGGAAGTACATCGACAACAAAGTCAGCCCCACACCATCTACCTAGCCGCCACCTCAATAACCGGGCTGTTAAGTATTGCCAGTTTTATGCTAGTAGCAGGAGTCCTGATCCGCAGGAGATGTCGGAAGCAAAAACCAGTACCGGCTAGATCAAGTAGATTGTCGATATTGCCCACCACCCGGAGTTCAATAAAACCCGCTGCAGCAACAGGACAGCCTACCGAAGACAAGGAAACCAACGACGGCCTCCAAGTAATCGTGCGTACTACAGACACATTGCCCACAGCAAACCTGCCTACGATCATCGGAAAACAGCTAGTACAGCTAGCGTAGTAACAACTGTTATAGAGTTAGATATTTTTGTTATACTAAGTGTTATATTGGATAGGAAAATGGCAACCTTTAGATAGACGGAATCACTCTGAATTAAACCCATACAAATATTGTATTCAGGTTATAAACTTAGTTTAAGAATTGCTAGAAGAAAAACATGTGTTCATTTGAAAAAAAAAATTGGAATTAGGTATAAAAAATGTTTAAACTAAAGTAAATAGTGTAGTTATATAATATGATTAGATAAAACAAATATATGTAGTTAATGAAACCTAGAATCAAATTTGACAGGGGTGCAATAGGTCAAATTAAAGAGGGCAGTTTACAGTTTTTATAAAAAAAAGTTATGTTAACGACCTTTTTGCAAAAATATTAGAGGTCAAATTAAGAAAAAAGGTAAGAAAATCCGAAATATTTATTTTAGACCCCTATAACTCTTGGGGTGCGGAGCTGGTTGAGCAGTCGTTGGAAAGGCCATGAAGTTCTGCATATGAGCTTTTAACTGTGACCGTACACCGTGTAGTTTTTAAGATACAGGGTATTATGTGAAAATCTAGCTTTTTTCTTAATCACCCTGTAACTCCCAAAAGGTTGATGTGGAGCCACCCCCCCCCCCCTGCCATACACTTTTTTGTTTGTCTAGGTGTCTAATATTTCACATTTCGTTTGATCAAGTTTCGAAAATACACCTCTAGGCTAGAAACACGTTTTATTTTCGATTTTCATAATACAACTCTAGTATACTTATTTGAAGAAAGATTTGTGTCAGCTTTGAAAACGTAAAGAAAAGTTTTAACTGAACCGGTTTTTTTTATGCTTTCATAAGGCTTTCACAATTCACAATTTTGGAGTAAACTGGTAACAATAAAAGTCAATAATCAAGGAGTACAAAAACCGTTGTATGTCCCTAAATCGATCATGGAACACAAGTAAAATTCTCTATGTAACCCTGCTAAAATCTGCTCTCTCTCATTTCACTTATGATTGTATGTATGTTGCATATGAATATATATGTATGAATGCGATAGGAATCCATTTTTAATGTGTTTACATCCTCAAATATATATTTTACATAACCTTACCCGCCGTGCCGTGCCGAGGTATAGAATCGGAGAGAAAAATTAAAAAGCAAAAATCACGTAAGCTAGCAACAAAACACCACCATCATCAAAACTGGAAATATTAACAAGAAGAAAGCGTTTTTAAAGGAGCAGATATGGGTTGTAAAGTTCCTGGCCAAGGAAAGGCAAAATCTCAGGCAACGGAGGCGAGAAATGGGTTCAACCACATAACCAAAGAGAAATAAAATTACTTAGTGCGTACACATGTAACCTTAAACATATATTTTGTCCATGCATATACATACATAAACTCCTATACTATTCATATACTATCCTCAGCGGACAGGAGACTGTAAGTATAGGTACTACAACTAGTAGTAGATAGTGATAAAAACGTGATATTTTATGCAGCGGAATGCATTCGGGCGAAGACCTTGCAGAGCTCATATCCTGTGAGAATATTATACCGATGGATGGGTGAGATCTCCGTTTGGCCTTGTACTTCTTTTCTACCACCATTCAAAGTGACTGTCTCTAATGCCATGTTCAGGCTTTTAGTAATACTTAATGAAACCGTTTAAGGAGGCTATCGAAATTTCCTTACATCATAAAAGCGCAATTAATATGAAGGATCGCTTTCAGAAAGGACAAGAAGCCATTTTTAGCAATCTGAGGTGTCTCTCGTTTGCTTTTATGCTATAGAGGTAATACGTGACTTCTTTCGTAAAAGGACTTAATGAATTTCACTCATTTCGGTCGTTGGGAGAACAAAAAAGGGGAGGAGGGGAGGAATTTCTTCAAGGATTTAAATTTTAGGGTAATCTTGTTGTTTGCATGAAGCTTTTTCTGCACGAAAACGTTTGACATATATACAAAATGTAGTTGATGTCGATTTACTTTAGTAAGGCAAGATAACATGTATGTACATGCATGAGTGCGTCTACTCATTTTTATATTTAAATTTAATATAATGAGAACAAAATATTAAATACTGATTTTATGACAAATTATCTGATTGACGATTTATGAATTTCACAAAATCGTAAGTGTGTGTGTTTACGGGCGCCATCCTTACACACTGAATTTTTAGCAAACATGTAGAATGCGTACGAAACGTCTTGTTTAATGACTTCTACAGAAGTTGTATGAACGTAGAAAGATTTCAAAATCTGTTGCCACCATCTTACTAAATCAAGAGTAAAGCTCACTACGAAGTTATTATTTCCGTGAATTGAGCGAAGTAGAGAGTAGAATAGAGAGTAGAGAGAGTAGACAAAGAGATAGGAACACTATTAAGCAAAGACAACCTAATAAGAAGATAGAAATCAGCCGAAGAAAATTGAAAATTTTCCGTGTTTTTTAGAAAGAAACAAATAATGTCATATACCTACTTTTGCCTTTTGCATGAAAGGGGGGGGGGGGGGGGGGGGGAGGAGAACTTGAGTATGCATTATTGTAGTGCGATTAAGACGAGGTAAAAACAAAAATCGAGAGAACGTAGGATTACTCGAACAATAAAATCTTATTGAATCCCTCAAAATCTTATCAAACTATTCGTAATAATGTACATCAGGTCACACTACCTCAATTTTTAAGAAAAAGATAAATTTCGCTCTGGCCAAGATGCTGAAAGGAGATGTAAAATTTCTGTCAAATAAATTTCCCGAAAATATCAGATATCTGCTACTTAATCTCTTCAACACCAACTTTTAGACCAACTCCTTCAATATTTCAGAAAAACCTGTTTTCACAAAAACGCGGGAACATTTTATGAGTAAATTTTGAAAACTCCGCCCCTTCTCATTTATTTACGAAAAAGAATCATTTGCCATTCTGTTTTGTTGCATGTACTCTGCGCTTTCACATTTTTTGTCTTTATTCGTAAAAGATTTAAAGAGAGTTTGATTTTTTTATTTTTTATTCTTCTTCTTTCTTCCCTTTTCTAGACGTGTACATTTTAAATGTAAAACACTCGGAAATCTCGCCTGATTCCTAACTTGTTGTTAAGTTAACTTTGCTAATAAGGGTTATCAACTCTTCGGGTCGGGTTTAATCTCAAAAAAAGTTCGATCAACTTTGAAACAGGTTCTATTCAACGAGGTGGTCCCACAATGGATATTCTATTTCGGTTCCATCCCACTCTAATCTAACCTCTCTTAATCTAGAAAAATCCTACATATGTATTGAACCTTAGCAACAGTAAACGGCAATCGAAAATCATTATTTTAAGCATGAAAGTTCCATTTCGATGATACATATTAACAAATCTATCAATATTACCCCCGCAATAAAAATTTCCAAAAATAAAAACCTAGCGCAGAAGGTACTCAATGTAAGTAAATATTTTTTTAAATTAAAAAAAAAAATTCTCGACTAACAAATCTTAAAATGCAAAACATTTTACTCAAATAATGATTGTGACATAACACGCAATTTAACTGCAAGTCATGGGTATAATTAAGAGGTGACACGCTCTAGGTGATACATATGAACTTAGGAGCGTGGTAACCATGTTGCAGTATAGAAATTGAATCGAGGCATTAAACCTAATATTGTTGTTGGACTATTTTGCATTTCGTCGTGTGAAAATGGGGTTTAGCGTGAAGCACTAAGCAAGTAAATTTAAGTAGCTACAATATATGTTAAGCGTTTCTTTTTTAGACAACCAGGTAACTACACATTTAGTAAATATACACTGAATGGATTGGCTATTTTTGTGAAAAAGGAATAAATTTGTATTTATTATGTTATTCGTAAATCACAATAATTGTTAAAGCTTAATTCGACAAAGACATTGTATCTGAAATCATGTAATGTGGAAATAAAGTTGATCAAAATGATTTCATTGCGAATCGCGATAATTACCTACATAGTAAGAAAAAGTACGAAATTATGCAGATAGAGTAGCTCTGACAAATTTCTCTGACTTTTTCAACATTAAATAATGCAGCATTTCTTTTTTTTCATTTTAAGTTTCGTATTTTATCAACTAAAAATTTATTTAAAATTGAGATTTACAACTCTAAAGGAAACGGAACCTTGTGTAATGTATGAAAATAGATAGCGGCAAAATAAAATTTATATAAGAAGACTTGAAATAATAAAATGAGGACCGTAAATGCGTTTTTGGAATGCATAGCTTTTTGCTTCAGTTATGATTTCATTTTTTTTTTCCACAGATATTTATTGTGCCGGCCAAGCACTAGAGCACTAGATATCTGAATATTATTTCATAAATCTGTTTTGGTTTGCTAAAGGATTCACAATTTGTGGGATTCACTCAGGTAGGTACTAATCTAATTTTATATCGAATTCTGGAAAATAGTTCGTATCTCGTATTTCAACTGTTGAGTAGGTACCAAACATTTCTGTATGTAGTTTTTGATTTGTGAAATTTCAGAATGCTATTCTAAAATTAGTGTATGAAATGCAAAATGTTATGCTCATTGCTAACCAATACATATGTGTACATATAGTTATGTATACATATAATTGATATATGTATACAGTGTACCATAGTCGATGGAAATATACTTAACGTCTATATCTATGTTTTTCTCCATCATCCGCAGCAACATTATTTTTATTAGGATAATAAAATTCTGTCAGAATAAGAATACATGAATACATCTATAACTTTGGTATGTTTATTCGAGACAGTAAATTTTTACAAATGCATAAAATTTCAACGGCAATGACTTTCCACTCCTTCGAATAATATTTGTTGCTTAGAAATTGGTCGCTTTATAGATTCAAATTAGTATGAAATAATTTAGCGGTTATAAAAGCAACGAGATCTAAATAAAGGGTCAAAAAGGATAGATTGTGGACCTTTATAAGACATATCGCAGATTACTTCCATCCGACATTTTAACAAGATTCTCAAAAAAGTTTTGACTTTCATGATGAAAGATAGTAAGCACTTAACATTTACACCTAAATAATTGAAAAACAATTAACGCCTTAGTAGTGGATAGCTGACTCCATGTGTGTTATTAAACGGACAATTAGCTCAATTTTATTAGACAAATTGTTTTTTTCGGCAGCATGTTGAGCAAAAGTGTAAACAGAATTACTCGCTCGGTGTTAAATAAGTATGCTGATGTGTTTGGTTTCTAAATAACTGCTTAATATATATTTATATTTTTTTTTTCAAATGTTATTCAAAAAATATTGAATGGTTATTGCTTAATCAAATGAGATTCGTCGAATATTTTATACGATTCAGCATAAAAATGACAGTCGTGAGTAGGTAATATATTTTGGAAGTTAAAATATATTCTCAAACATAAAACGGCCAACAAATCTCTATCGACTTGTACCTATTATACCGAAGTAGAGTTGCAAATACACATTTAAATTACATTTGTTTATTAAATTCTAAAATTCGCATTTTCCAATCATGTTTTGTATAATTCTAGCAAAAAAATAAATAAAAACGTAAATTCGTCGAAATATACTATCAAAATAGAAATTATTATGCGAACGCAAAAGTTCTCATCATTCTATTAAGCTCTATGTACATTTCCAATGTCGATGAATGTTTACTGTATCTATTTATAATGCAGGTAAACAAAAACTGTGTAAATTTACAATTCTTTTTTACAGTATTGAAATAAAATATTTTTGCCTTTCTAATAACATGTTCCCGTAAGAGCTAATTTATCAGACCCCTAAAGATACGTACTGTACGCAGCCACTAACTCCGCTTAATATATACATATATGTATTTATAATATGCTATTAGCTCAAGCTCACATACTTTAAACAAAGATAAGGTAGGAATACAGTATTTATTAGTATGAACAAAAAACAAAAAATTTCTAAGAATATTATGCGAGGACACATCGCCAAATATTAACTAAATATACAACGAAAAAGGAGACTTCAATTATGTATATTTATAAGGGTCTACAATCCCATTGTAATGCAACATCAGAGTAAAATGTGGACCCTTACATGATGCAGGCAATCATAAAGTTCTTTGAAAGGAAAATCCTCCGATTTAGAAATATAATAGGCCCATTATTCCAAAGTGATATAAAGAAAAGTAAATTTAATACTGGATTACACAAGGTTTGTGATATTTAAAGTAGCTTAGACCTGCTGAAATAAAAAAAAATCTAATTCGGTGGGTATGACATACACTTAGAATAGAAAATATCAAAGGTTTAGATAGATCACGATGGGGCAAGTACTGACATAGTTGAAAGTCCATGTGTTTTCACATGTTGAATGAAATAACGAAAGGTTCAGAACTGAAAACTAAAGGAGCTTGAATACATTATAATTCTGTATAATGTAACCAGCATATTTGTTTCCAAAGGAGGCTTATTTTTTGCTTCTGTTAATTTCGAATAATTTTTACTTCGTGAATCAGGCAAATATCTATGGCAGATGTGAAGTGTGAATCCCTTGCTAGATCGTAACTACTCAAGAAGGGTCCTTTATTATTGGTCCAAGTGTGAGATCCTTAACTTGCTCTTGAAAATATAGATTTTTCGATTCATATTTTTAAAAAAAAATATTAAGAAAACATAAAAATATGTAAAATGAGAGATAGGTATATATGGATTTAAATACCTTGTGACCCATCGCATTCTTTCAAGGTGATTCAGGTATAATGCCTCCTTGTACACCTGCAATAACCACACAAAAAAGCTGTTATCAAAAAGTTCAAAAGATCCAATTGGCAGTTATACAGCTTTGCAGATTTGTTTTTTTTTCCCCCTAATTGACTATGTTTAAACAAAATAAATCCTCTGATAAGACCTCAAATATTAAGGATTTTCAGCTTATAACTTGCAACTTGTAGCTATAGATGCTTGTGCAACAAGAACAGCAACGAACAATACAAGGACGATGTCACAGCAACACAAAATAGCTTCCAAAGATAAATCTACTCATGTATCGCGTTATGCGTCATCACGTAAAAAAAATGATAAAAATTATTAAAAAAAACCGCACCACAATCAGGAGTTCGTCACACCATAAAAACGCACTTTAGATCTTCTTTAATCTTTGTATAAATGCAATTAACACTTTTCTCACAAAAATTTCGGACTCCGATTCGAACTCTAATTATTTATCCATAAATTTTTAATGAATTTATTCCATTTTCGGTGCAAGGAAAAATCATTGTATGCAATTTTCATGGATTTCCATCAAACAAGTTGTCGTGAAGAGAAATCAGTCAGTCACACCGGGAAAAACTTGCGCGCCCGTTTGTTCAATCTGTATATACAGTGAAAATCGGAAACGGAAAAATGGTTGAAAATAGGAAAAATTTATTTTTTTTTCTTCTTTTTATATTATGTTTTACGTAGGTATACTAAAAGTAGTACAATTTCTCGCCCCCAAAAGAGAGGTTAAGTCAATAGCCGTCGTCCCTCTACAACAGCGAGTAGTGCGACTCGACGACTCTCCTTGTTACGCTCTCATTCATTTTTAATTTTTTTCCCAATTTTTGTCGAGTTTTTTTCGAAATAAAAATTCGAATTGAAAATAATTTCGATAAGCGATTTCAAATCGAAATAAATTGTTCTTAAGATATTTTTGCACAATCCGAATCCACACCGAACCGAACAGAAAAAATACAACAAATAAAAGAAATATTCACTTTCCTCCAGTCGTGAAATGCGTTCGATATGAAAATTCTAAGTAGACTGCTGGGGCATTTCACTCCAAGGGAAATTTCTTGGATGCCGTGCTGCTGTGGCTTTTTTGAGAACTGAAAGAGATAAAAAAGTTCTATGGCATGGCATAGTTGGTGCGGCTATGGTAGGGATTGGGGAGAACGACTTTTCGGCTCTGTACATGCATATACATAAGTTTTAACATTCTCAAAGATCCCTGGAAGAGTAGTAGGATTTTTTTTAGTTGTCCTGTTATTATAAACCATCATAGGGGTTTTGCCTATCTAGTTTTTTGCGTATTAAAAAAAAAGTTACCGTATGAATTTTTTTTTATTAATAAAAAAAGTATTTTAAGTCAAATTAAATCCTTCTTAGTGGGGACACAGTTCCAGTAAAGGTTGCTCGATGTAACGCGCATGTACGACAAAGTTCGATAATTTGGGGAGCTTTTGGAGCCATTGGCGTCTCTAATTTCTTATCAAAGTTTTTGAATTTAGTTACAAATTTTAAAAATTAGTTATAATTTTACTCTATAGGCTAAATCCATGCATAGTGAGTGATTGGTGAAATTAATTTGCTTTAAACGGTTCGTGATACAGTATAATAAGTTACAAGCACTTTCAAATAAATTTACATATGCAATAATAAAATAAGCTAATAAGGAATTTTATAATGGAAACAGTAGTTGGTAGCAAAACCAACCCAATTAGGGTATCGACATTTGTGCAAAATAGAGTCCTTTTTCATTCATGTTATTATACAGTGAACTGGAAGAGTTACAAGTATATATTGATTTATTTTGACCTGTGTTATCGTACTTTAATTTATTTTGTTCTGTTCGCCTTCCATAAACTAAAACATTTTTGATGTATAATTTAAAAGATATCCATAGGTACTTAACGAACACAAGCACCAAATCATATCTCCTTCCCTCCTTCCTTTCAGAAAGTTTCTCTCCCTTAACATACAGCAATACATCAATTTAGGGAATATTAGCATCAAAAATTTCTTATTATCAAAATAAATAATTTCTTTTCTACACTTCCATAAATTTTCATTACGACAAAAAATATCGACTATTTCCAGAGAACAAAATATTATGGAAATTTCGATAATTATCTGAAAACGTTCCTAAAGTTTCAAGTCTCAGTTCAATGTTCCCTTTGCACATAGTGCTCGAAGGATTCTCTTCTCTTCTTTAGAAAAACATCTGAAATTAATATTTTGAGTGCTCTTCATTGTCGGGTACCGCACTTTATTTTGCTTTTTATTACTTTGCACCTTGGCCCGCTTGACCTGTTTCCCTGTCGACATTCCGGGCCATTCATATTGCTATGTAGAGCATTTCCTTTATGAACTTTTATTACCCCGAAATGTAGATGAATTAAGATTCTCTACACCGTTTTTCTAACAGTAAAGAGGGGGGGGGGGATGACTTTTTTTACGAAGAATTTTGTTCACCCTGAAAGCGATTATTCTTTTGCGTCCATAGAGAAGCTTTTTAGATTTCACTCAAATTATAATAGTGTAGTGGGCAAGAATTAGTTTTTTGTAGTTAATCACGTTCTGGAAATGCAAAAAAAATTATATAAAGCACATTAATTTGTGAAGAATTGAGTAAAATCACCTTTGCTCTAAGATTATATGGTAATTTGTCAGGCAAATTTTCTTAGAAATGCGTGTTAACCAGAAATCAAATGAATAGCCAGGCCCCATTAAAAAGTTGTGCTCCTTCAGAGAGCAATAAAGGAGGGCAATATAATATTTTTCTTAGATTTTCTAAAATACTTCCAAAAGAAGAATAGTCGAAAAGAGAGTGACAAATTAGAGCTTTGATTATGCGCCATTTATTAGTCCTCACGACTGTTATATATAAATACATAGCCCCGCTGTTTTGAAAATACATTTAGTTAAAATGTTTTTTCGTAATTTCTTTCTACAGCAATTCGTGGGGCAATAAAATTGGTCATAACCAATTACATAGGTTAAAAATGTGTGGAACTGACCGTTTTCCCAGTATAAATAAAAATCTGAAAATCTCCCAAGCAATGTCTAATTCAAATATGTATACATAAAACAGTCAAATCCTTGGAAGAATATGTTGCAAATTCTCGCGACTTATACCTGTAATCACACTTACCTAAGTATCATAGGAAGTTTCCACAAACAGTCAATGAAATGAAATAAGTTCTACATAAAAACTCCAGCAACTTGCAGTTCAATCATTTACGTTGCTGCTCCACGTTATCCTGAAATAGAACAACTCGATTAGAACTTAAGCTTAAGTAACAAGGTATAGTTGATTTTTGTAATTCATCGAAAAAAATAAAGTTTAAGCTCATGTACTCATAATAGAACTATATAGTGGATATAAAAATTATATTAAATATTTAATATAAAACTGCCCTCATCTTTTTCTGCTGAAAAATCTGGAATTCTCTAACTAAGGATAAAAAAAACTGTAAGATCTTCCAAGAATCGGTGGAAAGATACAAAAATAAAAAAAAATGAGACTGAGAATGCGCTATAATCGGATTAACTATAATGACCAGGGACTGTAACACTTTTGTATAAGAAACATAAACAACGGTCAATTATAAGCAGAGTATAGAATATTCACTAATACATAATATCAATTTGTAATATATACAAAATGTTTTATTAAATTAAAATTAAAAAAATTAAAATACGCGTTTACACTCAATAAAATTTAGCAACCTACGAAAATTCCGAGTGAAACAAGGAAGCAATACGAATATTGTGAACTCCTAATTTTAAAATATAAAATATATTTAAAATTTTCAAAAATTCTTTATTATAATACTTAAAATATGTTTTATAATAAGTTAATATCTATATTTAGTTGAATAGTCTTTTGGTGATACAACCAGACCTCTGCCTTTTCTTGCTCCCCTGTACACAGTCTCAACAATATCGATCATTTCTTGTTTATCTTCTAGTGGCCAATTTATTTTATTATTGTTACCAGTTCCCAAATCGATCATGATGTGTTTATTTCTAAAGAAAAACATCACAGTACATGGATCATATAATTCGTACATCTTATTAAAATCAGGGACTTCGGTTATATCAACCAAGTAAATAACAGCAAAATTTTTTACTTTTTCTGCAATACTGTAGAGAACTTCATCCATTTTCATACACGCTGGATCCCAATCATGTCCAAATCGAATAACCTGTAAATGATTTCGGTTTTTTTTTAAATTACTGGTTGAAAAACATGAATTTACCATTACAACAATACAGATGGATAATATGGAAACGAGAATAGGTAGAGTTTAGGATAATGAAGTGTAAGAAGAGAAAAGTCCAAGTACAGATAAAAAAAATGTGTAATAATATATACAACGAAGTTGGGTATCCAAAATACATAATCATCATTAATTTTGTATGATCACCCATCTGTGCAGGTTTGGTTTTTGAAGTGGTTTTCCGCATATATTTCTAGAACGGTTCGTCGGACAGTAAAAATTATTATAACCAATTTCCTAGGATTTCATATTCTGAAGAACTTTTCTGTACAATGAAAACTTCTAAGACTGATCATTTTTATAGTATACGTAAAGTCTAAATTTTTATGTGGAAATACCAAGAATGGGTTGCCCGATTTAGTCCATTTTTGAAGCTTTACTTACTATTACTATGAAATCACAGTGTACAAAATTTGAGATCTATACGCCGACGCGTTCTCAGGCAGTGTACAAATATATAGTGAAAAACGAAATTTTTGCATGGCAATCCTACGAAAAAATTGCCCGATTCGTCCCATTTTCAAACTAAAATTTGCACTTAAAAAAAGACAAAATCTGTGAAATATTTCAACTCTCTACGTCGACGTGTTGCCAGGCAGAATGAAGTTTTTGTATGGCAACCCTACGAAGAAGTTACCCGATTTGTCCCACTTTCGAGCTTATGTCGATTTCAATGGGACTTCAGTGCAACACCAATGTTGCACTTTTTCTAGCAGTACAGCACTAAAAATGTTCGATGAGACACATTTTATAGCAGAAGTGCAACACTGATTTCCCCTCGGTGTTACAAATACATATTAAAGTTGAATTGTCATCTGCTCTGTCAAAGTGTAGAGGAGGGGGTAGAAATACGAGATATGGTAGCAATTTGAGACACCGGGGATTTGGTGTCCCTACTCTACTGATATCTAAAGCGTAGCTAGGGTAGCATTGCTGTTTGTTCTGCGAAGGTTTTGAAACAGCCGGCGGAAATTTCGTTATTAGTTTTGAGGCGTGCTGAACGTTCACAGTTAGGGCATCACTGAAAAGTTTTCTTTCACATGTTTTGCTTTCCAGTTAATATGTGTATATTTTCCTAGTTTCGAACAAACGAATACCGGTAAGTTAGATTATATTTACTTTAGTTTTAGAATATAATTATATATTACAAAAAAGCTTGAGTTTTCTCTCACTAAATTAGTAATATTACTGAGACCCTTGGCTGGTAATAATATGACACCATTGGTTGGTAATAATTTAGGACTATCTCATATTTCTACCAACTATTAAAGCAGTATTCTAGATGCTGATGATGACTTTTGTAGACCTATAATAGAGTTATACAGTATACTAAAAATGTTTAATAATATTATCGAGTTAGTATCACTGATACTGCACATTTTTTGCCACAATTTTTCGTTTGTTTTTGATATTATAATACAGTCTCATAATACTACCCTACTTTGGAAATTTCTAATTTTGATATTTTTTGTTTAAATAAATAAATTTTGAGCGTGTTCTAATCTACATTATTTATGTTAATATCACTGATAAGTAAACAAAAATTTTCTATCTTTATATCATTTATTTTTTCGATGTCTATTTTGGGGCCTGTTATCATTAAAACTATAATAGCTATCCCATATTTCTACCCCCTCCGCTACTGTTACGACTAATTGTGAAATTTTTAAGTTAAATGGATTTAAATATTTTATTGAAGTTATTTGCGTAAGATTTAAGAAGAAATTTCTTTCTATATAGCAATAAAGAACATTTATTACGTTTGACAGTTCCGTGTACATAATACGTGTGTCCACCACTGACATATATAAAATGGACTGCTGATACTAGTGAAATTGCTTACATTATTTGACATTATTATGGGATCACTTTTCTATAGTTGTCTCTTTTTGGTTTAACTACTTTATTCCGCTAAACTTCAAATAATAAATTCTATACAGTCCAGTTTCAGTTCAGTGGTTTTCCCAATGAATAGAAGGAGATGGCAATACAATATTTGTAGTCCTTTCTCCGTCCCCCATACATACTTTTAGGGACAGGCAGACAAAGATTGCTTAATTTTATTTCTTTAAAAATCAAGTTAAGAAATATTTGATGTTGTAGGAGATAAACTTCCAAGAATAGAAATAATTTCGAATGCATCTGTAATTTGTTGAACTTTTAATATGAATTTTTAATTAATTTTTTTTTTTTTAGCACTGTGAAACACATTTTATAAAGATATAGAGTAATAAAAAGACTTCTTATCTTTTTTGAAATTAAGATAATTGTCACACCCCTCCCAACAAAAGTTGACCCATAGAAAATCAGTCAGCCCATGTTATATATGTCAGTGGTGTCCACAAATACAAGGAATATGACAAATATGTTCGATGGTCTTCAGTGCTCCCAGTTTTCCGCTACCAGAAAAAGTGCAACACTGAAATGATCCCATTAATGTCGATTTCGATGGGACTTCAGTACAACACCAGTATTGCACTTTTCCAGCATTGCAATACTGAAAATGTTCGATGGGACAATTTTTATAGCAGAAGTGCGACACGAGGTTTGCACTGACTTCCCCTACTTTGCACTGAATATTTTGTCGGTGTTGCAAATACATATTCAAGTTGAATTGTCATCTGCTCTGTCAAGATGTACTGTCGCGATTATTTGTGAAATTTTGGAGTTAAGTGAATTAAAAGATTTTATTTGAGTAATTGGCATAAAGTTAAGAAGAAATTTGTTTCTATATATCAATAAAGAACATTTATTACGTTTTACCACAAATACAAGGATTATGAGAGAAATATGTTCGATGGACGTCAGTGCTCCCAGTTCTCCGCTGCCAGAAAAAGTGCAACACTGAAATGGTCCCATCGAAATCGGCATAAATTTACTTTTTTTTAAAAGCCTGTGTGCAAAATTTCAGCTCTCTAATGTCGATTTCGATGGGACCATTTCAGTGTTGTACTTTTTCTGGCAGTGAAGAACTGGAGAACTGAACTCCATCGAACATATTTTTGTCATATTCCTTGTATTTGTGGTCACACGTATTATATAAACCGAACTGTCAAATGTAAAAAAATGTTCTTCCGTGCGTTCAGGTGTACACACCGATGTGCGCACATCACATCATTGAAAAAGTAGGGATAGCACCTCAACGGTTGTTGTGCAATTCGATTCGAAACGTCATTTTTGAAAGTTCTTTAAGAATTAAACTACGCTAAACGTCAAGCCTACTAAGCGCACCGAGACACATCGCTACCAGACCGTAGTGTAAATTGTGCACACCGATGTGCTGGGGAAATGACAACGCTTCGGTCGCCTGAACGACATGGAGTGCAATCCAAAACATAGCTACAGTTGACTATAGCTGACTTCAATCGTTCCAAAACCCAGTAGTCAACTAAATTTTGTCAGCTGAGTTGACTTTTGAGCGTTCCAAAACATCTGAAGTTGACTAGAATAGTCAACTATCCCTGACTATGCTCTAAACTGCTAGTTATCTAATATATAAACCGTGACGTGAGCTGTCAATTGAAATATTTTGTTTGGCGCGCTTTTACAAACGTTTTGCGAAATTTAATTATTTAATTTTCTCTGGCTCATTTCGGATTAACACACAGTAATAAAATATTAGTTTTAAGTATCAATAAAATTATACAATCAGCGTAAATGACAGTTCTAATACTTTTAGCTTACTCAGATCGTTCCAAAACCTCAAACAGCTTTAGTTAAACATAAACATTTATTTATTTGAGTGCCCGTGCCAAAGGCCCGCCAAGCGGTGGGCACATCATGGCGAGTTACATAGTAGATACATTTGTAGCAAAAGCGAACATAAACAATTAACTGCAGACAACTTGACATAGATAAAGACAAAGAAACTTTATTGAGTCCATATATACATGGGATTAACATGAGTCTTCTTGACTTCTTAAGGAACTATATTGCCGACTTATAAGTATGTCTGGCCGCACTTATTAATAAGTTGAGGACTGGTTACCTCTTACACAGGGTGTAGTTTATTTTGACTAAAGGTCTGAGCACTTGTTAATTGCGTGTGCTTGCTCCCAACACACCTTCCTATAATTGCCTCTTATAGCCTTTAACAACAAACACCTTAAAACAAGATAACTAAAACCCCATAGGGAAAATACCATAGGTATTATCACAAGTATTTGTTTGGCTAATGCCTTGCTACAGCCTAAGTGTCTATTTTTTTTTTTTTTTTAACTATGTGACTAACCTACTTGGTTTGACCATTTTACAGTTTTCTGTTTAACATTTTGCTTCTTCTTATTCTAGTTTGTCTGTGCTAGTAAGGTTCATTGGATATGTATCCATTATTGTACATTTTGATAGAAATAAGAAGTTAATTAGTTCCTAATATAAATTGTACTTCGCCTGTTACGGGATAGGTGTAAGCCCTTCTTATATTCTATTGTGGAGCCATATATATATGCATTAGTACTTATTTACCTAATATAAACTAGTATATTGAAAAACATTAATTAGATGAAGTGAGTACGTAGTTTCCCCTGTTATGTATAAATATGCCTAGACTGGTAGGGTAAACTACGATCCCCTTCGAGGTCACTGCGGCTTTACTTAAAATAAGCTAATGGATAATACATTGGTATTAAGTAATTGTTAGAATACTATTTACATGGTTATTCTTGCTGATATATTTTAATATATTTTGAGTTGACTTATTCCAAAACTATAGATTGTCTTAAATGTTAGCATGTTGAACATTTATTCAAGTTATTAATATATTAAGTGGAGTTAGACCAGCATTACATTGTCAATGCGCAAGGGTGTGAGCTATGGTATTTTAGCCTCTGTAGTTGCAGGCGGAAGCCTTCTCGAAAAACGGTATCAGGAAATGATTTCCCTGAGTACCCTGCAGTAGGGGTCTCGATACATCGTGTAATATGTTAATTGGGGACAGGTAATAGTTATCTGCTAGGGAGTTGTTGCGATTACGATTGTATATTGATTTGATGATTGGGTTTTGATGTTCACCAAGACGCTCTAATGCTTTGGTAGTTAGTTTTACCATATATTGGGTGAGGGGGATGATATCTGATTCCAAATAAAGGACTGAATTAGGAAACCATTTTTTATTGATTTTTCTATATTTGCCTGTGCAGAATCTTAGTAGCCTTCTTTCGTAAAGATTAAGCTGCTTAGCAACAATGGGAGATATGGTGAACCAAGAGCTGAAACCGTACGTGAGGACTGGTCTGATGAGAGTTTTATAAATTAGTAACTTGGTATTTTTGGTTAGACTGTGAGAGCTTAGCAGTGGTTTTAGAATCGTCGCTTTTGCTTTTTTTAGAGCTTTTCTGGCATGTGAATTAAATCGGAATTTGTTATTCAGTCTGATACCGAGGTAGTCTATTTCCGTTTTGAGAGGTATGTTATTATTGTTAATGCTGAGTTTAAGAGTTTTACTTTCCCGTACAGCTAAGTGATTACCCTTCCCGCTAGCGTTCCTGAAGCATATCAGGCCGCATTTGCTGCTGTTTAGCTTGAGGCCCCATTTATTATAGTAGTTGAGTAGCGAAGGAATTTTGCACTTTATTTTGTCAAGGGCATCATGTGGACGTTCATTACTGGCTATTATTATCGTGTCGTCGGCGTAAAGAATTGCCCCCGGCTCTTCCCCCATGGGGTCCTTAAAAGGAAAGTCGTGTAAGAAGATATTAAATAACTGAGGACCAAGTAAGGAACCCTGCGGTACTCCCGAGTGTACTGGGAAAGCTCCAGTGGATTCATTGTCTATGGTAATAGAGGTTGTCCTCTCCTTTAAGAAACCAGAAATTATTTTTACAAGCCAAACAGGCAGATTCAGATGTAACATTTTGTAGGTGAGACCTTTTTGCCATACAGAATCAAAAGCTTTTTCTAGATCTATGTCTAAGCAAACTGTGCATTTCTTATTTCTTAGATTGTATATAATTTTGTTAGTCAAAAGTAAAACAGCTTGATCTGTGGAAACAACTTGACATAGCTCTGACATAGCTACAACTATAGCAGTTGTGTTTTGCAACGCACTCATGGTATGTAAAAATGTGACATCATGTGACATTCTGCGTGCACCTGAAAGCACGGTTTTATCAGCTGTGTTCTTTTGTATCAAATGTAAAAAATGTTCTTTATCATCTGTGTTCGTTTGTGCCCGCAGAACAAAAGATATGCAAAAGAGCGCCTCATATATTATTATACAAGATGTATAAATGAAGCGAACAGTACAAATAGTTCGCTTCAATCGACAGAACAATTTATTCTCTCCAGTATATGGGAGTTCTAGAACAAGATACACAAAAGAATACAGCTATTGATAACAAACCATAACATTTTCAGTGCTGCATTGAAGTCCCATCGAAATCGACTTAAGTATACCCTATTATGATTTCATCTAAAGTATAAATGGAATGATGAAATGCTAATAAAAGATGAAAATCTAATAATTAGTAGCTCAGACCTAAAAGGAAAAAAAATTGGATCTCCAACAAACTTTGTGGGAGAGAATAATATGAATACAGTATAGCCCAGTTGCTACCTATTAAGTTTTGTTTTAACACCTGCATATTTTGACTTTCTTTATGATGGTGTTTAGCGGGTGATGGCTAAGAAGTAAGAATTTGGTTTTGAAAGTTATTGACTTACGCCACTATGATTCTCAACGGCTCTCAGGTTGAATCATACGCAAATTTATGCATTTCATTTAATCAGAAAACTTTAATCTCAGATTTTCAAATAAAACTAATTTCATAACGTCTTTTAAATAAATACTTCCTTTCCAGTGATAAGTGTTTCTAATTTTAATTTATTTATGTGAAAAACGCTGTAAGGGAGCGCTGGACGTTGGAATGGAAAATTTATTGCTTACTAAAGACACACAATCAATCAAAATAAATTTAGTGACAAAACGATGCGAAGAATATATCGCAAGTAGGCCATTATAATGAGCATTTGAAATTCAATATATGAAAATTATTTATAAAGGTTTCGAAAAATTAATTGAAATGTCAAATACATACATACGTAGGTACGTAACTGCTGCTGGAAAAAAAAATATCGATATGGAAAAATTAAAATAAATATAAAACATAAGTACACCACGTCATATGGAAACCAGAAGGAAAGAAAGAAATGATAAATAGATGTGCTACGCACCAAAGGAAATGTAAGGAAAGAGAAATAAACAAATAAAATCAAAACTTACCACGACACGATCCTCTTCAGATAAAATTGCTTGATCTACTTGCCATCCATTATGTAAATGTGGTAGCATATACGACATCTTGGCGTTCTTTTTGTTTCAAAACTTCAGAGCACTCGAAAAATACTTTATATTACAGACTATGAAATTCTCATAGAGAATATATTTGTAATCTCAAAGATTGAGGACAAACGACTTGACGTTTAAAGTTTTTGACTGTATCAGTCAGCTGTTCAAAAACAATCAAATTGCACAAGTAAATGGAATGGAGTATTGGCTGGTTGCTTTCGGCCTTTCGGCGTGCCGTGCCGCCTGTACTTTTTGCATTTTTATTTTTACAATACCGAAATCCCACTACTGCATGACAGCTGTCAATGTCAAAGCTAGCTGAGTTGTCAGCTAAATTGTCAAAATAATATTTTTTAGCTAGAGGAGCACGTTGCTCGGTTAACTTGTTCAATTTTCTTTAGAACAAATTCCTAACAGTTAGAAATTACGTATCTAAGCAAATAATAAAATCTTGCACGCTATTAGAAATCCACAATGGTAAGAAAAACCCTCAATACGGGGGAAATCTGCTATCAACTCATCAAATGATGCAACGGCAATAAAAATTGCTCTAATGAGAAACGAGAGTTCGTACAATAGTATTATTAAATAAATTCTAATTGCTCTTTTAGGCTACAACTGAACGTAAAGGAACATTTAAAGTGGAGTATTTACAACGGATAGAGCAAGAAGTTCAACAGAGATGGGAAGCAGAAAAAGTCTACGAAATTGATGCCCCACAGGATAAAAGAAAAAGTATGGATGAGAAATTTTTTGTGACATTTCCATTCCCTTATATGAATGGACGTCTTCATTTGGGTCACACATTTTCCTTATCCAAGGCGGAGGTAAAATCAATAATTATTGCAAATTTTCCTTAGTAACGTGTTGTTTTTGTGCTTATTTCAGTTTGCTGTTCGATACTATCGCTTAAAAGGAAAAAGATGTCTATTTCCTTTCGGCTTTCATTGCACTGGGATGCCAATAAAAGCTTGTGCTGATAAGCTTAAGCGTGAAATGGAGACATTTGGATATCCACCTGTCTTTTTAGATGAAGATGTTAAAACAGTTACAGAAATAGAAAAGGATATTGTTCCAAAGGATAAGAGCAAAGGCAAGAAAAGTAAAGCTGTTGCTAAGACAGCTGGAGCTAAATATCAATGGCAGATTATGCAAAGTTTAGGACTTAAAGATGAAGAAATTAAGAACTTTGCTGAAGCTGAGTATTGGTTAGACTATTTTCCACCTTTAACTGTAAAGGATTTGAAACGGATTGGATTGCACGTATGTAGAAAAATAAAATATCCTCTAGTTATAATCCCATTTTTTCGTAATATAGGCATTGCCTGATAGTGATAGTAAAGTAATAAAGAAAATGAATTGAAAGTATGGAGTAAAAACAACTTCTCTAGCTCTGCTCGTACTGTTACGAAGAGTTATAATTCAGCCAGAATAAGATTATAGAAAGACGAAACAGTTTTAATGGGAAGTGTATCTCCAATACTGTAGAGCAGTGACTCCTTACTATTTGTACGCTTACATGCCGGGTCTAAATTAGTTTAATCCTACCCAAGGTATATAGAAAACAAGATTCTCATTAAAAATTTTGTACTAGAACTGTGACGTGTTTCGTCCTATAACGTATATACATTTCTATTGAAAAGACAGAGAGATGAGAGATTATATTGTGTTCTCTGTACTGTACTTTCCTATACGTTCGGACACAAATGGCAGAACGTGGTTCGTAATGGGAATACCTGGTCTTCTATATACCTTGAATCCTACCAATACTATGGAGTGCGTTTACTAATTTCATTTCTAGGTTTCGTACTAATTTTTTCTCTCAAGTCCTTTTAATCCCTAGTGGGATAATGCATAGGTTAAGAATGGATATCAAAACAATTTGCTTTGTCCGATCTTAATTTGTTTCTACACTTATCGATAATTTAAAGCCTATGAATTTCTCTATAAAAGTCACCAATAAACAAATATCGAAATCTAAAGACCCTTTGCTTTCGCCTTTTACATGAGTAGTAAAGTTTGGCATCACAAAATCCATTATTCGAACTAAAGTGTTAACAAAAAATTCTTCAAGTCAAAATGCTGTGCTATAATATCATAATGAAGAAACATTAACTCATTTTCAGATTGATTGGCGTCGAACATTTATAACAACTGATGTGAATCCATTCTTTGATTCATTCGTGCGTTGGCAATTTAATCATCTTAAAAGCAGAGGTAAAATTATGTACGGCAAAAGGCACACCATTTTCTCTCCAAAAGACGGACAACCTTGCATGGATCACGATCGTTCATCTGGAGAAGGAGTAGGTCCTCAGGAATATACCCTTATAAAAATGAAATTGCTTTCTATTCCCGATTCTTTAAAGTAAGTCTTACAATTCCCGTTAAACTTGCACCAAATCTATTTTTTTTTTCAGTCATATAAAAAATTCAATTTATCTTGTCGCTGCAACTCTACGACCCGAGACAATGTATGGTCAGACGAATTGTTGGCTTCATCCAGACATTAAGTACATCGCAATTCAATCTACTAAATCAAATGAAGTTTGGATATGTACCAAACGTGCAGCCAGAAATATGTCTTATCAGGGTTTTACAGCTGAAGATGGAAAAATTGATATTGTCGCAGAACTTACTGGATCTCAATTATTGGGTCTTCCTCTATCGGCACCTCTTACGGCACACAAAATAATTTATACACTACCAATGCTGTCTATTAGAGAAGATAAAGGTACTGGTGTTGTTACCTCAGTACCATCAGATTCTCCTGATGATTATGCAGCACTGACAGACCTTCAGAAAAAAGAAGCTTTTAGGGATAAATATGGAATTAAGCAAGAAATGGTCTTACCATTCAATCCCATTCCAATAATTGAAGTACCTACATTGGGTAATTTGAGTGCAGTAACAGTTTACGAAAAGTTTAAAATTCAAAGTCAAAATGATAAGGACAAACTAACAGAAGCTAAGGAATTAGTCTACCTCAAAGGTTTTTACGATGGAATACTTCTTGTTGGAGAGTTTGCTGGCAAAAAAGTGCAAGATGTGAAAAAAGATGTCCAAAAGAAATTAATCGATCAAAATGAGGCGGATATTTACTATGAACCTGAAAAAACTATTGTTTCACGATCTGGAGATGTTTGTGTCGTAGCCCTATGTAATCAGTGGTACTTAAATTATGGTGAGCCCACGTGGCAAGCAGAAGCTATGAAAGTTTTGAATGCAATGGAAACCTATCACGATGAAACGCGAAATAATTTTGAGGCTTGCCTCAGTTGGCTTCATGAATACGCTTGCTCCCGTACATATGGTTTGGGTACTAAGCTCCCTTGGGATGAGCAATGGTTGATTGAATCACTCTCCGATTCAACAATTTACATGGCATTTTATACTATTGTACACTTACTGCAAGGTGGTTCCTTTAAAGGGGAAACACCTAGTCCATTGGGAATTAATCCTGAAAATATGACTCCTGAGGTGTGGGATTATATTTTCTTTAATGAAACTCTACTGCCAAAATGTAGCATTAGAAAAGAGCACCTAGAATTGCTGAGGCGTGAGTTTGAGTACTGGTATCCGGTAGATCTTCGAGTATCTGGAAAAGACCTCATTCAGAATCATTTAACATTCTTTTTATATAATCATTGTGCTATTTGGCCTGAAGATTCTACTAAATGGCCCCGCAGCGTCCGTGCAAATGGGCATCTACTTTTAAATTCTGCCAAAATGTCGAAGTCTGATGGTAATTTCTTAACCCTTCATGAAGCAATCGATAAATTCAGTGCTGATGGTATGAGATTATGCCTTGCCGATTCTGGAGACAGCGTTGATGATGCTAATTTTGTGGAAAGCACTGCAGATGCAGGAATCTTAAGAATATACACGTTTATCGAATGGGTTAAAGAAATGATGGCATCAAAAATGTTACTCAGAAAGGGAGCTCCAAATACGTTCAACGACAAAGTTTTCATAAGCGAAATGTATCTTAAAACGAAACAAACAGATGAAAACTACAAGAAAATGTTGTTTAAAGAAGCCCTCAGGACTGGATTCTTTGAATTACAACTTGCTCGTGATAAATACCGTGAATTGAGTGGAGCCGCAGGAATGCATGTTGAATTGGTTTTTGAATTTATTCGTCGTCAGGCATTACTCATATCTCCTATTTGCCCTCATGTAGCTGAACACGTCTGGCAACTACTTGGGAACACAGAGAGCATATTGAAAGCAATTTGGCCAACTGTTGGAGAAATTAATGAAATTAATATTCAATCCTCTGAATATTTAATGGAAGCTGCACATTCATTCCGTTTGAATCTAAAGAACACTCTTCAAGTAAAAAGTAAAGGGGGAAAGGAAAAAGCTGTAGATCCTAGTTTAAAGCCAACGAATGCTGTGATATGGGTTGCAAAAACCTATCCTCCGTGGCAAAGTTGTGTTTTGGAAACAATGCAAAAATTGTATGAAACGAATAATTGTCTGCCAGACAATAAAACTATTGCGTCCACGCTTCAATCAAAAGAAATTTTAAAGAAGTACATGAAAAGAGTGATGCCATTTGCACAAATGGTTCGAGAAAAAGTCGAGGCTTTAAATGGAAAAGGAAAGAACGCTATGGCTACAACGCTCGATTTTGATGAGCGAGAAGTTTTGGTTAACAATATTGAATACTTGAGAAATACGTTAGATGTAAGTATTGTATAAAAAAATTTTAGATTTAATTGTTTCCCCACAAGTTTGTGTGGAAAATAGTATAAAGAAAATCTTATCTTTTTTTATTTCAGTTAGAGAGTCTTCAAGTTAAATACACAGATGATCAGTCTGCACCGGAAAAGACTAGAGAAGAGGTTCGACCAGGAGCCCCGTTCATTATTTTTGCTATACATCCCAGTTTGAGCGTTACTTTACATAACCCTATAGAAAGGTCAGGTCTATTTTCTGTGCAAGTAGTTGTATCAGATGGTGACACAGTAAAGAAGTTTTACGAGAAAATTTCGAAAATTATTGGTCTAAAAGGTACAATTTAATTTAGTTTTGAATATCTCTCACTAAAAGTGTGATCTTTTTCAGATGTTTTAGCGCTCAAAATATGGCGATATGAGGATCCATTGCTTGGTCCACGCAAAATACCCAACTTTAGAGATTTCAAAACTGGTAAAATTGAGCTCACCGAAGGAGATCTACAAGTAGATAGGGAGAAAAAAATGTTACTTTTAAAACTTAATGAAAACGTAGAAAATATTGGAAAGGATTTTATTTATGTTGTTGAATGATGTTGATATTATTTCACGTATAAATTATTGCATTATTTTAAAATAAATACTTGATAGCTCCAATTTTTTTTTTGTAAAACAGTATTGAGCTAAAAGAAAATGCATATAAAGATATTTTTAGTAGATTTGGATTTTTCGAAAGGCGATTAGGTGGAAATATATGTTTTTCCTTTGAAATTAATTGTACAACATCCACAATCGAATGTGCAAAAACATAAAAACAAGTTTGTAAAAGTTCTCATCCGCTAGAACTCATAAATAACTTGGTAGCAGACGTTTTCATCCTGCAAACTTTATATACCTGTCACGTTTGCTTTAAGACTAGAAACATTTACCTTCTGTCTAGTCGCTACCAACCAAATTTACCTATCAGAAATAATTCAATCGAACAGAATGTTCAAATCTGTTTCTTTTTTTTTTTTGCTTGCACTTGGAAGATGGAAAGTTGATTATTTATAGACTTGTAAAACGTAAAAATAATATCGTTGTTAAAAAGGCTTCCACACAGACTATAAGAGAAAATAATATTAGTTTCAGCATCGGCATTCTCTTTCAAAAATATCTGCTTCCGTGAAAATTCTGCATAAGCATCTCTAAGGCCTAAATAAGCATCTCTAAGGCCTTGCAAAATTGGATTTCTGATAAAATGTGTTCATCATTTTTGCATTATAGGCGTGTATGGATGGATGAGCATAATTACATCATTATTCTGTATCACAATATTCTCAACTGAGAACCTACATTAGATTATAGCGCAGATTTTCAACAACAAAAATCATCTTTTGCTACGCCAATACACAACTAGGGTAAATGCAATACTTACTGAACTAGTTTTTAAGTAGGTAAGTGCTGATAAAAAAATTCATTTTAGTATTCGAATATGCAAACTCCTGCTGAGATAGCAAGATAATATCGACGTGTATAATAAAAAGAGGAAGTATAAATTTGCGGTAGATAAGATTTTCTATTCAGACGAAAAAAGAAGTTAAGCAGAATGTTCTATAATTGTGTTTGGTCCTTACTCATATTCCTGTTTGGTGTATTTTGTGAATTAGGCAAGTGTTCTTATGTTATTATCAACATTAATAAATAGCAGGTCACAAGAATAGTGTTAATAATCGGAACATGTTTGTAAATTATAGTTTAATCGGGTTTTAATCAAGTCCATTCTAATCTGTCAGTTCTAATCGACTTTGCTTTTAGTAGAATTATTGTAGTTTATTATTACTTCACAACATTATACTGAGCATTGTGGATTTTTTATACACTACATATACGATACTCCGATACTAGCGATACTGGCTTAAATTTTCTTATAATTTTTGGATTTTCAGATTTTGCTAACTATATTTTTCTAGTAGAGGCTGATGTCCAACCAAAACCCAGACTAGATGGACGAATTGTTGGCGGCTATAAAATTAATATTACAGATGCTCCACATCAAATATCATTGCAAACCACTTATGGACACATTTGTGGAGGATCCATTATAGGAAATAAATGGATTCTAACAGCTGCCCATTGTACAAGGTAAATCAACAAGAAAAGTTCTCATAAGAGAAATCATAAATTATTCTAGCTTTCTTCCGTATTTATAGTGGTCAAACTATAAGTAAAATGAAGATTCGCTTAGGGTCATCAACCTATGCTAAGGATGGTGAACTTGTAAATATAACGCGAATAATTCAGCATCAGAAATTCAATTACAGCACTATTGATTGGGACTATTCTCTGCTTGAGTTGGATAAAGAAATTGAATTTAGTGAATTTAAGCAATCAATTAAATTACCGAAGTTAAAGGCTGAGATCATGGATGGAACGCTATGTAAAGTAACCGGATGGGGTAACACTCAAAGTAACGATAATAGAAATTGGCTACGGGAAGCTGAAGTTCCAATTGTTAATCGAGAGGTCTGCTCAGAAAAATATAAAAAGCATGGCGGCATTACAGAACGAATGCTATGTGCTGGATATGATGAAGGTGGTAAGGATTCATGCCAAGGTGACTCTGGTGGACCACTTGTTTCAAATGGAATTCAATTCGGTGTGGTTTCTTGGGGATATGGCTGCGCTAAGCCAAACTATCCTGGCGTTTACTCTAGGATTTCTTTTGTAAGAGATTGGATTAAAAATAATACTGGAATTTAGAAAATGTATGTTTTTTTTTTAGAATTTTGTATATTTAAAATTATAAAAAAAAAAAAATATTAACAGTTAGCTCCTATTATTTCCCTTCGATTTAAAATATTTATTTGCAAAGTCATGTCTAGCAAAGAAAGGACAGTATTTTTAAGGAGTGGTAATATATTCAATGAAATGGAAATTAGAAAAAAACAGTCTTCGAAACCGTGATTGAATTTTTCTACTTACCAACTCCCTAGGTTCCTTGTCACCTAAGAACAATCTGGGAGCGCGCCTGATCTTTTACCCCGATAGTGCCCCTGGCGCCAGGATCAAATCTGTCCCGTTCATTGAAAATCATCCGATCTAAACTTATGTGTATACTGCATAAACTGCGTACAAGTGTATAGAAGAAATATCGCATGCTATACCAGAGCAAGCAGAGGACACAGATTGTAAAATTTGTGGTTCATTCCGGAATGGACCACCATATTGCTTTAACTGCAGTTTTGTATTCAATGTTATACATCCTCAACATGGTAGATGCGAGAAAATATGAGTCACTTGACGTATCCTTCATTTCAAATGTTGTGCCTTCCCAAGCCCATCCCACAACGAATTTTTGGCCACTCAGACTCGAACAACTTCTCCTTAAATCAATATCCTGCTTCATTTTATATCAATTAAAGTGTTAAAAAAACAGTAAATAAAAAATGTAAAAAAATCATGTAGATATACTAAAACCTACGAAATGCAACATGGTGACAACGTCACACAAATTTTTTTTTTACCTGAATCCATTCTTCTTCCTAAGAATGTTTTCTTCAAAAGCGCACATAAATATTTCGTCCAAATTCCAAATACAGTAGAAACCACAAAATACAATTAATATTTTAACATCAACACCGATTTTCTGTATATTTTACGTTATTTCAAATTGCAGAAACGTCACTTCACGCAACGGTTTGGCAAGAAAACAGCAATTTCCACCTTTTTTCCAAAGTAGCGAGCGACATCTGCATGCAGGTTGCATAAACGTGTAAAAAAGTCATAAAATCAGTACTGCCCTTGACACTGTTTACTCATTATGGATTTCCATAACGTGGACACTGTCAGTGTCAGTTCTACTGAGTCATGTAATCCCCAGATTGAATTATTATTTTGTAGAAAGTAAGTATTAAGGAGATTAACCCGGGGATTACACGACTTTGACAATAACACGACGATTACACGAGTAAGTAGAGCTGACGGACAGTATTGATTTTGGCTGTCAATTTCACTGACTAAAATCGCTTTGGTTTGATCAACTGACTAGTCATTATAAAATGTCGTCAAACTAGGCAGACATTCCTCATCTGTAAGCATTAATTATTTCTTCCTTATACCGTCATTATTCTCTACAAAATAGAGATTACAATGTATATTAAACTTTTTTCAGTCATTTCCCACTCAAAAGAGAGAAGATTATAAGTATAAACAGAAATTTCCACTTGCATCTACCTTTTATTTTCAGTTTTGACCATTTTAATTTTATGTTTGTTTATTGAGTAGTACTGACGGGCTAGGATTCTGCTCAGTACAGACTAGTCAGTTTAAAATACCTGTTAAAAGCGGAAAACACAATGCGATGGCCATCAGCGTTCATCAGCTCAGATTTCAGTCTATTCTATTATCAGATATAGAAATGATGACCGTGGCATTGTTGTTCCCGCTTTAGTGTCATAGTTAGTTCAACTGACGTGTGTATTTCCCGGTTAACACAGGCCCGTGTTTTCCCCTACTAACCCGGGGATTACACAAGTTAGTGGAACTGATTTTGACACTTACACAGCTCGTGTTTTCCCTACTAACAAATCTTTTTAACTGACTAAATTTCTGGCCAGTTTTGATGAAAAGACTTTAATATGTAATCTTTATTTTGTAGAGAAAAATGACGGAATAAGGAAGAAATAATTAGAAATGCATACATAAGAATGGCTGCCCCGCTTGACGCCATTTTATAATGAACTGACTAGTCAGTTGATCAAACGGATCATCTGTCTGTCTGTCCGAAAAAGCTGTCACTTGGTTGCTTACTTCCTTTCGACAATTGTCACAAATTTGTTCGTCTCAATTTCTATTTGGAAATTTATTTACTTTTCCCGAAGTGATTTAAACGAAAAAACTAATGTTTTGTTAAATATTTTCATATGTGTATTCAAAACTTATTTCAGTCAATAAAATGTGAAAAATTCAAAACAATTTCGCTCGATATGACATTGTCACCGTATGACGCAGAAACACAAAAAATTCCTCTCGAATCGGCGATAACTTGTTATATTTGTATCATGGTATATGTTATTATGGTATTATTTGAATAAATTAATTTCCATATGACATTAATTAAAACTAGAAAACTGGCAGCACTGTTTTAAGATTTAGTTTCTGCAACTTGCATGCAGATGTCGCTCCAGTGCTTTGAAATTGCACTTCTGCTCGCCATCGATATCATCCTGTTCACGACGGTGTTGCAAAGTTCAAAGTGATTTAAAATGTGATTGTGTTTCTGCTTAAGCATCATGTAGAATGTTAATATTTCCTCCTTTGTTATATCGCTTAAGAATTTTGTGGTACCTTAAAATGTTTTTTAAAACGAGTTAAAAATGCCGCTACGATACATCAAGTTACAATTGTAATTAATCTAATGAAAATGGGACAGCAGTCAATAGTGATCGATGTAATCAGTCACAATATAATTTTGCTAAATCGCTCATAGAAGAATCGCAACTACATTTACGTGTTTATGGAATACAACAATTATTGAAATTATTAAAGGACAAAGATGAGGAAACATTTTCGAATATAAATGAAGGAATTTGAAATATTAACTATAACAAATGAATATATGTAATTGGATTGATTGTTCTAGCACAAACCAAGAAAATAATCATTTGGCAGGAAATTCTTTAAGCAATACAAACACTACAGGTAAGATTAAAAGTGCCTTGTGAAATTCACTCGTATTTCTTATTTTTATTTTATACAGGAAGCAATCGATCACAAACATCAACATAAACATGATCGTAAGGATGATGGCAATGTTAAAATCAATGACTACTCTGCAATGAACAATAAGATAAGTACATTTAAGATTTAGAGAATAATAAGTAGATCTTATGTAGTAATAGCAGCAACTAAGTTTATCATCAATCATCTACCTTTCCAAGAAAATCTCTCAAATGTTACCAAGAAACAATTTATTTACTGATTTCAAATCAAATCAAATCAAGGTATATTTATTTCAAAGCGCCTGCTTAAAGCAACGTATAACGTCGGGCTGCACGATGATATATAGTTTAGTAATCAGTTTACATAAATAAATAAATGAATCAATAGCAAAATAAACAATATCAAATTAAAGAGAATTAAATCAAATTAGCTTAAATTAGTATGTTTAGCATGTTAAACAGTCACATAAAGTTTTATCCTCTAAATCTTTAATACAGCAATTCCTCTACATTTAATTAGATTGTGTCATTAACTCAGATTAAGATTAACCCTGAGTAGTGGTTAGATTACCCTAATATCGATAACAACAATTATCTATATCGATATCAGTATCAGCCCCATAAATCAGTCCTCACATATTAGTGCATCAGTCAATGTCAATACATCAATGCGTCAATGCATCCTCAAGTTAAAATAGCTCGATCTAGTTCAGGACTGTAGATTTTAAAGAAGTATAAAAGAATAAGAGAGTATACTACGGAAGAATATGACGGCCTGTGATAAGTTGAGTAAACGTATCCAATATACTCAATATCACTCAATTACACAGTTCAACAATGCAGATTATAGACTATGTGATCACTAGAACACATAGTTGTACGGAATTTCAAGTTCAGTTCAGTTTAAGTTCCCCGTAACGAAGTGAAGAAATAAAGAAACTAAAATAAAATAAAATATAATAAAATAGAATAGCTAAACCAAAATAATATGACAAGAGATACAATGTAAAGGTGAATGCAGTAAAGTGCAGTGAAATGCAATGCAATGGGAAAATGAGACGAAGCAATAAAGAAAGAAATAAAATAAAATAAAGTAAGTTAAGTAAGGCAAGGACAAAGACAAGGAGACATGTCCATACCGACATGGTCTAAACATGATATGACATAGTATGTTATGTCCATCATGCCGCATGGGTTTAGCCGATCATAAAAGCTTGCATTAGAAATGAGAATAGCTGTAGAAATGAAAATAGATGTAGACTTCCCTAAGATCTGAGGGCGCACAAGGCTTTAGTCGCGAATTCACCAGGCATACTGATCTCCCTTATTTCGCCCGTCAGTCCATTCCAGCTTGTGATCCCGTGTGCGAATATACTTCTGCTACCAAACTGTGTATTTACGCGGGATGAATAAGCCGTTTGTTCTCCCTCCTGCTCCAAGAGAACCGGTTCTTTACATAGCTGGGCAGAAGACCAAATCTGGCTTTATGTATAAACGCAAGCTCTTTTAATTCGTACATGCATTCCAATGAACCAAGTATTAGGATGTCCAGCAATGGACTGACATGTGCTCTTCGTCGGAGATCATAAACGTATCTGGCACATGCTCTGAGTGCTCTAAGTAGTTTGTTTAGCCCTGTTTACGAGATAGGGTATAGGACTATGTCCGCATAAAGGAAGTGTGGCAGAATTAAGGCGTTGAACAGCCTCAACCTCGTAGTTTCATCAAAATGAGGAGAGGCTGCATAGAGAGATCGGAGCCTTCGATACACTCGTGCAGGCATCAAGTTTATCTGTGCTTTCCAAGTGAGATTGGAATCATGAGGAGACCAAGATTTCTGACAGCCGTTGTTGAGAGAGGAATATTGTGACCCATTAAAATTATTGAGGTTATATTTGATGTCAGATGCGAGCTCTTCTCTGGTCTAATCGCATAAACAATTGCTTGGGTTTTGGAGGGGTTTAATGCTAATTCGTTTAGGTCCACCCAACTAACTACCCTGTCCAGGGCACCGTTGATGTTAGATACCAGTTCGTGCAATTCATCAGTACTTGCACCTGCATAGAGCTGTATGTCGTCCGCGTAGATGTGGAAACCCACTCCGCTCAGAATCTCGCTAACGTCATCGATGTAGAGCGAGAAGAGCAGGGGAGCAAGGATGGCACCTTGCGGGACACCTGCTCTCACCAATCTCAGTTATGAGTGACTCTCTCCGGACCTGACCATGAACAATCTTTCGGACAGGTAGCTGTTGATCAGTTTGCAGGCCATATGTGAGAAACCAAACTGGGATCTCTATCATCTTAGTATGCGGAACTGAGTCAAACGTAGTATATAGCGTGTTAGTACAATGTACATATAAGCCCAATATAAAATTTATAAATATTATATTTAATTGTGGCTGCCACTACTATTTTTGTAGCTTATCTAACCTACCTAAGTATTGTAGGTTTACAATACAATATAAACTAAAAGCTCAGATGCAATATACATATTTAGTACTTTTTGGCCACCTACTTACGTTTCGATCAATCTTCCGGGAAGGTAGGTTCATACGGATATTACATGCTATTTTAAGAATGCATATATGTACATCTTATCTGGTTAGCAATCCGTGGTAGTTATGACTGTCTGCAACTGTACCATCGTCATTCGACGTCGACTTATAAATAAATATTTTCAGGAAGTAGGAGTACTACAATTTTTGTGCTAGAAAAAGAATTTTGCGTAAGGACGCGACAATATGATATTCGCACAAATCTGTCCTTAATGTAAAAAAAAATTGTATAGGGTACATGTTAAAAGAGTATTCACCTTCACGTGTTTTAGACATAACACATTGAATATGAAATCGTCCCCAAAAATATAAAAAAGTGTATTATTAAAATAATATTATTAGGATAGAAAAGCTAGAAAAGGGCGAGGAGCAGAATTTTTTGCACAAATTCGCGAATATTCTGCAAAATGAATAAAACAGGATCCATCTGCGGTTGCGATTTATTCCATGTTTTTTTTTTTTTTTTTTGGCTTCCTGTCTATAAGAAGTGTAAATTGAAATGCGTTCGGGCTAAATGGTATGGATCTGGGTTATACAAATGGATCGATGGTGAACAAAAGAAAATTATCACTGTGTAGCGGACTAGTCTGCTACTATTCCTAGGATTTAAAATAAGAACATACAGAAAATACCTACGTAAAGGATATTAGTGGAAATTTGGACCCTTCCAAACAACAGACATTTACTTATTTAAGTTATAGAAGACGCATTAAACTATTTTATTCAATTATTACAAAGCTGTATGGAATATTTTAGATGTATGTAATACACAGTAAAAAAATCATCATCAATTATTCAACCAAAATGAATATGCTTAGAATGCTTAGAACACGTGCAAAAGTTCTACTGGCACACACTATGTATAGGTATACAGGGTGTTTCCCACTAGGAGGTCAATAGAGCGGGTGATAGTACTCACCTAGACGAACCAAAAATTGTATGGCAGGGGGGGGGGGGCATATCAACCGTTTAGGAGTTACAGGGTGATCAAGAAAAACTAGTTTTTAACAAAACACCCTGTATCTTAAAAACTACAGGGCGTACGATCACAGTTAAGAACTTCGTTACATTTCCAAAGACTGCTCAATCAGCTCCATACCCCTCTCCCATCAAGAATTATGGTTGTCTAAACTAAAAATTTCTGGTTTTCTTACCTTTTTTTTTTAATTTGACCTCTATCATTTTTGCAACAAGGTCATTAACATAACTTTTTTGTATAAAAACTGTAAACTGTAGACTTTCGTCTTTAAGTTGACCTATTACACGCAATGTGCTATCTGAAGCTCTTTAAGAGTTATTAGCTCTAAACTTATTCTCAAACCTATTTTCAAACCTATTCTCAACGATAATTTGTTCCCTTAGCAGGTCATTTAAAAAAATATCGTCTAATTTTGGTGTGACCGGAATAGGTTATGAGTTAATAACTGTTTAACGGCTACAATTAACGCATAGGGTGTAATAGGTCACATTAAAGAGGAGAGTCTACAGCTTACAGTTTTTATAAAAAAAAGTTATGTTAACGACCTTGTTGCAAAAAAGGTTAAATTAAAAAAATAGGTAAGAAAATCCGAAATGTTTAGTTTAGACAAACATAATTCTTGATGGGAGAGGGGTATGGGGCTGATTGAGCAGTCGTTGGAAAGGCTATGAAGTTCTGCATACAATGAGCTCTGTGACCGTACACCCTGTAGTTTTTAAGATACAGGGTGCTTTGTCAAAAACTAGATTTTTTTCTTAATCACTCCGAAACTCCTAAACGGGTGATATGCCCCCCCCCCCACTGCCATACAATTTTTGGTTCGTCTAGGTGAGTACTATCACCTCCCGCTCTATTGACCTGCTAGTGGGAAACACCCTGTATATTAACAGCATTTAATTCCGATTCAATCTCCTTAAAATCCGACTACAAACATTTCCATCAATTATTATAATGTTAGGGAATGAATGGTAGTTTGACGTAAGTCCAAATGCATTCAGAGTTATTGATAAATCGTCACTCTACTCCTTTAACGTAATGTCATAATGTCATATGCAATTCATTAATAAAACTCCATAAAAATTTTCAAATTTTGATCGAATTAACACTTCGGAGAAACAAGTCTCCAATAAATTTAAGATTTTTACTTCGTGTTGGTGAATTAAGTGTTTTATGATTCCTGTCTTACCGACGTTTTGTTGTTGCTCATTTTAATTTTCTGATAAGAACTCCTTGGTTGAGATTACCCATAGTAAAGCTTTTGCATTTTCAATACACGTTGATTTCAGTTATTATGATGCCGGGTCACGTTGTTTCTCCACGTGAAAATTCTTAACTTCTTGTGTATGTGTTCTTCAACTTTTTACAAGTGTATTATTTATTCTAGCTCTTTTTAGCAAAACTACTGAGGGAAAATCTTTTTCCTGTTTTTTTATGGCTTTAGTGCGCCAGACTGCTAGAGTGAACTTAAAATCTACCAATCAATGGAACAAACCTTCTTTCCATCAATTGATAAAAGCTTGTAGTATCGAGAAGTTCAAAATTATTGAATTTATTGTTATAAATGTAGTTATTGTCGAGTGATGTTTATCGCGTCTAAACTATATGCAGTGTTTAGAAAGTTCGTTATAAAACTAATACAAAAAGATTTAACAAATTTAAAAAAGAAGTAGAAACTAAATGTTTTCCTGTTTTTTTTTTTGTATAATAAATTCTCATTTCATAATAACTGTGAGAAAAAGTCTATTGGAAATCAGTTTACTTTGCTACCAGTGATTGACCTAAATGTGCTAACGAATTGTGCATTTTATTATTTCCAATTGTTCCGTGTAGAAATTTAAAATGAAGATTATTTAGAAAAAAAAAAATCAAAAGTAGCCTAAAAAAACAGACTTGATGGAGGCTAGCTAATACGTGCTGTTGTTATAATATATAAAAAATGTGAGTAATAGCATTGGTTTGATAGTTTTACGATATAGTTTCTTGTTGTTATAATTTAGTCTAAAATCAACAAAAAGCTTGTTTTATACATTCAATGGCCTGAAAAGACCTGGGCTTTTTGTTGCATAAATTGTCCACTGTTACCAGATGAAAATGTTTGAATATTGTGTTTCTCTAGTTATTCACATGTGCAAGACATGTGCACGTTTGTTTTATGACGCAAATGCGGATACTCGAACTCGAATCATTATTTATGTTTATGAAAATGAATTGATGATAATCAATAAATAACTTTGACCACGTCTACATTTCCTTCCTGTTTGTGGAAGAAACTTGATTGATTGATTGATTGATTTATGAGGTTTGACCCCTCTTCAGGTCCCCCGAACGAAGGCCAAGTGGAAGAAACTTAAATACATATGTAATTTTTTATTGTTAAACAAGTATTAATGTAGTTTTTACGAAGTAATATTTTACCAATCTTTTGAAGTAGACTGAGAAGAATTTTCTGTTATCTTACTGTGATTAAAATGAGCCTTCAGAAGCATACTTACTGGCACACAAAATTCAGAATTTCTCGTAAACAATTTTACTATTTCTCTATTTTCTTACTGGAATATAAAAAACAAACATTGATTATGATAGGTTTGATGAGGTGTGTTTAATAGTGCCTGAAAATTAAATACAATATCTATATGTTGGCGAAAAATAGGTCGGTTACTGGATTTTTGTACTATCTATTCGATAAGTATTCGGCGATGTATGGTGTGATCTATGTAGTAGTACATGATTGAGGTTTGGGACCCCGAGGGATCCCCCGAACGTAGGCCAAATTAAGGCCCATTGTTCACCCTCCAGACCCATGAGCAATTGCTCATAGGCCCCAACCGGACGCTCCTATAAATTTCAATATTGGCCCCCAGCCCTCCTTGCCGGCGTCGTGTAACTCGTTCAGGAGGTGTGAGCCAAGAAATCTGTAACGTATTGCTGAGAGTGCCGGACAGTGACAACCGCAACCCCTGCATGTAGGATCATCAACAAGTCTCGTCCTGTGAAGGTAACCCCTGAGAGAGAAGTGCTCAGTGAGGATGGACTTCAGAGTTCTCATGGTTGGCTTGTTAAGTCCTAGGAGCTTGTTTGTTTGATTTGGGTTGGGTTTACCCCACATTTACTTTGTTGTTCTACTCGAGGGATCTTCTATCAAAAGGCGACTGTGTTGGCGGTCAGTCCAGCTTGAAATGATTGAGATAAGGTGTTTTGGTGCAATTCCGACTAAAGAGACAGGTCCGTCCGTCCGTCCGTCCGTGCGCACGATAACTCGAGAGCGCGTATACTTAGAGAGCTGAAATTTTGTACACGGACTTTAAAAAAAAAGTAAAATTAAGTTCGAAAATCAGACAAATCGGGCAACTCCTTCGTGGGGTTGCCATATAAAAATTTCGTTTTCCGCTATATATTTGGACACTGCCTGAGAACGCGTCGACGTAGAGAGCTGAAATTTCGTACATGATATTTTTGCTACATTAGCAAATAAAATGTCAAAAATGGACTAAATCGGGCAACTCCTTCTTGGTGTTGCCATATAATCATTTCGGTTTTTTACGTATACTTTGAAAACGATCTGCCCAATACATTTTTATTGTACTAAAAACTTCTGCAGAATACGAAATCCTATAAAATTGGTTATAATCATTTTTTCTGTGCGACAAACCGTTCTAGAAATATATGCGAAAAGCAACTTCAAAATCAATACTTGAATAGATCGGTGACCATACGAAATTTAATACGGGCATTCATCTAGGGCATCCTAAGAATTGGTCGTAGACCAATTCTAGCTTTTTTACTTGTTTATTAACATTTTTTCGTAATGAAAACTAAGATTTTTTGGTTTCATAAGAAATTTTTATTGAATAATAAGCTGAGGATAGGGTAAATCAAAATATTGAAAGAAATAATAGTAATTAAATGACCTTTTCAATAAAGAAGGAAGTGACAGTAGCACCATCCCTACCACCGGTAAAACGGCGCAAAACAAACAATTGTGAAGTGGAGGATGACAAGACGATGAGCGATATCCGGGCTAAATTAGAATCCGGGTATTTCAAATCTTTTGTTGGATTAGATCCTGGTTGTCGCTGGCGGTGTACGAACACCGAATGTATACGAACCTGTTGATCTAATAAAAATCAAGAGTTCGACATTCCATTACAGCACGTCTATGTCGCAAAGTTTCGTTGGCGAAGTATACGAGATCGCTTCCTACAAGTGCAGTAATGTGCACGCAATCACCCATGCAACAGGATTACTTCGCGTACACCAAAGAACGTCTGCAATGGTTTTCAAGACGTCAAGCGGTATGGGCAGCGCAAAGTTGCGCGTTTACGCTTCAAGCACCACATTTGCACAGAGCGTGCAGTGCATCAATTGTTGAAAGAAATCACGAACAATACTTGTGAAACTCTGGTGTGTATTGATTTCACGAAAATTGCCGCAAATTCACCAATACGTGGCTACGTGCGAACGTCACACGAAGTTTTTGACGGCTCTTAAAGCACATTGTTCTGTCCTCGAAGTGGATGAGTTTAGGACAACGAAGCTGTGCAGCATTATTTTGAACCGGCGAAGCCGTCTCGGTCTCCACATCGGTACCAGTTTTGTACAAATTGCCGTATTACATGGAACTGGGACGTCAACGCCGGCAAAAATATTTTGCAAATTGGCCTAGCCCAACTGCAGGGCAGGTCATTGCACAGAAACTTCGACCGAAGTACCCCCCTCCTCTGACCAGGGAATACCACGTAAAGGCTTCTGCTGTAACAAGCCGAAGCCTATTACGTAGCCATGACCCCCTTGTGGGGTTGACGGGGAGGGCTGTGGGCAGTGTACAACATTGCCTGCCGTTCATCGTTCCCCGTACCTACGGAACCAACAGGTAAGTGAATCGCAGAAAACTAGACTAGTTTTGAACTTTTGCATCTAGTTAGGAATGTAGTCGATATCTTATTATTATCTTATTTTTATTATAATATACTCTTTTTTTTAACTTTCTGTATGTATATCACATGATATCATATCATCTATAGATCTAGATTGTTGAGACATGCGGTAACGTTCGAACTTTGTTCTCATCATGGATATTCGTGGCAAATGGTGGAAATTTCAGATTTAGTCCGCAAAAGAAGGAAGGCACCACAGGTACAGTTCAAATAGTAAATTTCCACTTGAACTAAAAATTAATTTAATCTTTCTTAACACCTGTTTGCGCCTATAAAGTTTTATCTGGGTATTCATCAAAGATTTGCTCCAGTAAAATTACGGTTTGGTTGAAACCAGTGAGAAGCTGACGATTATTGCGAAAATATAGGCAATTAGAGGAAATAAATCTAAGATGTTAATTTCGTAATATAAAATTTAACTAGTCCGTCAATTAGTTCATTAAAAGAAAAATAATTTGGTAAATAATTTGCTAAATCCGCAATGTATTTAGGGTTTTTAAGTCGCCATGTAACCCAGGTATTTTTTAGCAGCCTGGTTTTCACGGGGACAGTATAGCAATATTAAAGTATTAAAGTCAATTGCTTCTGTTTATGATATATCCAACATATTACCCGTGTAATATTTCGGTGCTAAGTTAGAGAACATCAATGCTCATAAAAATACAGATATCATGTTGTTGGTACCCGTAAATCTGAAAATATCTGCTCGATTTTGGCTAAATACTTTGCTCGTTTGTTCTTAAAAGGACTGTCTGTGGAGATGGGTGGGTATTTGAAAAATTAACAAGACGATATTCTGGTGTTCTTTCTATTTATGAGTTAGTATAGCAAACTTACAATTTCTTCGAATTTCTTATGTATTTTTTTTAGTATGGATCCTATTGAAATATGGGTAAATAAATGTTTCTCATGTCAGGGATTCATGTAATAAAATTATGCTATTACCGATGTAATTTTGCAAAAAATAGGGGAGCAATCCAAAAATAAACGAAATCAATATTTTCTGAATCGCATACCAGGCAAATCCAATGCAGCAAGGTTATAAACAGGTCATTTAGGTAAAATACAAGATACCATACACATTTATCGTTGAAATAAACGTGCTCACGTGTTTGATATTTTTTTTATGTAACCTTAACACGTTAATTATTAATTTCCCAAATGACGCATTTGGTACTAAATATAAGAAAATTTTATAGAATCAATGAAAACGATCCGGTGTCATGATGTTGTATAATTTCACGTTATATACAAGTATGTAACTCAAGAACTGTATTTTTTTGTTCTTTTTTTGGTGGGTTAATATTGTGATGGCATGATTGGCATGCCGTTTTTTGCGGACATTATTAGAAAAATAATGTTTTAGTGCTGCTGATGTATTCTTATCATTAATTGTTTCTCATCACAGCTAAACTAATTTTTATGAATGCATACATAAGTTTTTTGTAGGTATCATACAAAGAGAGAGGGTGAAACAACATGACAAGAACATTTGTTGCACCTAACAAATATTATTTTAATGAATACGTTCGTGGACGAACGTTAATACTTACTGTCCCTGGTTTACGCAAAACGTTTAAATGCTAATAACGTATTATAAATGGGAGCGTTTTAGGACCCTTAAATGTTGGAAATATTTCCGTTTACTGAGAAATTTGGTTCACTCCCTTACAATAAATAGAAGTTTACGTACACCAAAAGTTACAGATTAACTTAAAAATTATTTGATCAGGTAGATCTAAGATTAAGGTATGTCTTGCAGATTCCAATAAACTCAATCAACTATGTACTCACATCATTTTCAAATGCAGTCGCAAATAACGACTTAATTTCTGATATCTTAAGCTCATTGCGCGCATTTTACTACCCTACCTATTATTATAATTATTTTGTCTTTTATGTATAATCGAATGTTAGTCCCTCTGGAAAACGATAAGCTACTGTCATTATGAAAATAAATCTGGTTTGAGACCAAGTCAGAACTGAACTACAGCACCTATGTTTAAGTCTCCGATGACATCCGAATTTTAATAAATATTGATAAATTAACCATCTTGATACTCCTAGATTCTATTGAAGTCTTCGATAAAATAGACCACAAGCTTTTACTTTATAAACTTCTAACTCGTTTCAACTCGTAACTGGTCCTATCTTACTGATCAGCAACAAAACGTCTTCATAAACAAGAAACGATATATATGTAAAAATATAAGCCAAGATCAATACCAAGGCCATTAACCCAAGATGTAGAAAACTCTTCAATTCACACATTGTTATCAATCAATCACTTAAACTGTGTGATGTAGATATGTAGAGCAGCAACACTCTCGTAGTTGTGTTACAAAATTGAAACCTTTGAGAGCATAAGAACATGCCATTAGACTCGTGTCTCGTGTCCATTTCTTTGAGCACATTGTCTACTCACAAGTTTTTTACCTTGATTTTCATTTACGTAGCTTGTAATGTAACCTTTGCATAAAATGCTAGCTTTGATGAAACTATTTGTCTTTTCGGAATTCCCTTCATCTCTTTTGGAAATTATAAAGATTTACAGACACCGTAAACTCTTGGACCATGTCTCATGTTTTACCCCGTGACTATACTAGCGTGTACATTCAGGAATAGTCAGCAGATAGTCCATGATATTGTATATGATGGAGAGAAAGGTCAAACGTTTGTGGACAAAAAATATTTTATTTTCTATTTTCCAAAGACAATTCAGCTCATGTTTCTTTAAGTGAGACCTGGCGCTTAACATGTGTGCTGGAATAATGAAAAATCAAAAACAACTCTATTGATAGACAGAATTCACTATGTAGGTAAAAGTTAATAATACTAAGTACCTAACATACATGTTTTATTATTCTTAAAGCTATATATGATTTTTTTCTGTTAATAACGTGATACCCTACTACAGCACACTCCTCGTTGACGGTTGAAATAACTAGAAATACAAATAATATGTTATCTAGTAAAAATCAATTTTTTTCTTCTTGTATCTACTTACTGATTACACAAAGTTCGTCCTGAACAGCGCATTGCACGCCTTCACTGCGGCGTCTCTGTGGGCCATAGCCGTCATATACTTCCCCGTCCACCTTTATTTGAACGTGGAGCGGAGGTTTCCAGTGATCATCAGCGTCCATGAATCCAACTCCTGGGCGCATCTATATAACAAGAATACAATACGTTAATATCATAATATGCAACCATATTGAAGGATAATACTTACTATACATAAAAGTGAGGTGGGATGCAGTTTTTGCCACCTATTTGGCAAATCTGCCCTGGTCTTTAGCTCCTTTTTTGGTGATTTTTTTTTAAACTTGACGTGATAATTTTCTCTGTTGAAATAAATACAAAATTATTAAAAATAATTTATTATCGAATGGTAATCAACTTACTTGTCTGGCGCAAACTTTTTCAACGTAACAATTTTGTGCGCTTTTTGCGCTTGTTGCACAAAATAAAAGAAGTCTAAATGGATCTTGGAGAGACATCACAGATGGCAGACAGTTTATTAGATTCAAGGTCTCTAGAAGCAGTGTTGTTGATTTTTAAGAGAACTCGTCGATTAAATTACGTTAGAGAAATAAATTAAATCAAGGACACATAAATAACTACAGTGGAAATCTGTTAATAAGAATTCGTGGGGACCAGCGGAAGGTTTTCGTGGTATCCGAATTTCTTATTAAGCGTTGCTTTAATAAATTTGGATACAGGCACTGCATTCTCTTTTTCTTCTTCCTTATCTGAGTCTTCAACTTTAGATGCATACGTTGATGGTATATTATTTCCACAATTACATGCTCGGTCTACATTCGAGCAGTATCAATATATTATGGTCCTCCAGATTCAAATAATTTTCGAGCGTAATATCAATAGTATCAGTTGGAGGTAAAGATGCTAAACAACTCTTGTTCGGCTTTATTACATTGCGTAAAATCAATGTTTATTATAAGATCCAGGGCCGGTTTCAAGGGAGGAGTTTTGGGTGTTAAACCCCTCCCATTAGAGCTCAAACGTACCTAGATATTAGCACAAGATAAAAGAGGAAAAATACCTGAACTCAATTCCATGCCACTATTTCAATAATGTAAAATAGTTTATAATTTTTATAATATTATTTTAAATAATAAATAATAGGAAATTCGCCGTGCCCAAATTGAAAATTCTGTTTACGGAGTTTCGATTCTGCATCTCCTCGCGGAAGAGGAGTGGTAAATTTATTTTATTAATAGGTTTGCTGGCAAGTAATGATGGCAAGAAACCTGAATTATATTGTCATTAATTAGGCAATTGCAAAAGGTAGGAATTGAACTAGTACACGAATTAATATTGGCCAAAAATGCTGATTAAATTATTACATTTTTAAAAATTTATAAAAGTTTAAAAATTATCTTCGTAAGTTAATGACTGAAAGTCGACTTAACGACTTGGCTTCCCTAAATATTCATAGGGAAAGGCAGTATGTATTGAGGAATATATTAAGACTTTCTCAATCTTTTCCGTTCAAAATTTCCATGATTTCTTTCAATGTGAGATAACTGACTTTAAATGTTAATCATCGAAATTCTGATAATATCGGACAAACGGCAAGAAAATGATATATAACTTATATTTTATTGCTCCTTCAAGCTACACAGAGGGCACATGGAACTTCCTTCGACTGTACTCCTCAACGACTCGCGTTTAAATTAAAAGGACTTCAACTGCATTTAAAAATACATGGATGCTTTCTCAACTTTATATACTAGCAGAAAATTTAATTCACACTCAGACAATCTATCAGCCAGAGACGTAATTTAATAATTCTGATCCAATGTTATATTTTTTGCTCCGCAATTTCTTCTCAGTATTTGAACCAAAATATCTTCTTTTTAATAACTCTGTGTGCTAATACAATAATAGTTTTTATTAGCTTTTTAAGGTTTGTGTATAAACGTCTTTTAAATAGGTTTCCAAGCCTATCATAATTAGGGGCTTACATTATGAGGCAAAATACTGTTTTATAAAATATCTGAACAGTTGCTCTGGTTTGCTCATTATTTTAGTAGCCTCACACTTCCTATTCATAGTACATAATTAACATAGACATCGCAGTAAAGACCTTATACTGGCATCAAATAGGTACGCATTTCCTGGATCAGAAGTTTTCCCATGCTGGATTTTGCTAGTGTTAACCGTTCAATAAGATGGAGTAAAAGATACATATACATTTTAACAACTTCCATATCATATTTACCGCCTACTTCTCATTTCTGCGGCGACAACCTTCTACTCTCTCCATTCGATTTTAATCGGGTATTCTGCAAGTACTACTAAAATTATAGAACTGGATAAGCAACCATATTTACACTATTAGTCGTTTAGATGAAGTTGAGATGTTTTCATCGTTCCATAAAATATTTATTTATTTACATGTGAAATGTTAAACATTTTGTAATTCTATACCGTAAAACAGGGATACTTTGTACAGTGAAGGATACATTGACCGTAAGCTAAAATAAAAATTCATAGGCCTCCTCTTCTTTGAAAAAACAAAGCAACACGATGCAAACAGATTCAAATTATTTCATAATAATTTTAAAGTGCAACTGCTATATATTGCTCAATTGAATGCAAACAAAGCAGGTTGCTTTTCAAATTGTAGAAGTTTTTTATTGGTGAAAATCTAGGTGATAAATTTTATAAAAATCAGGTGCTTCAGGCTAAATAATTCCAACAAATATAGTGCAGGCAAGTAACTTATATTCTTAGCTTGAGTTTTATGATTTTTCTTGTAAAAATTTTCAATTTTATACTATTTTGTATAAAGTTACGCTCGGTCAAAGTATCCCTTGGAAGTCGTCAAAAATCTAATCACATTATTATTGGTAATTTATAGATTACAGAGGATAAAACTTTCATAATGCCGCGAAAGTATGTTCCAAAGGCCGGTTCACGTAAAAATCATGTAGGGATGTTAAAATTTTTTTTTCGCGACTCCTGTGAGAAAATTTGGGGATACTTGAGCATAGATTAAATCTTTAACATAGTCAAAACGGTACACTATTTTATATCCTGTGTGATGAGTCAGTGAATGGTTATAAATTGTTAAGTCGTGGTTTACGCCGTCAGATGCTTGTGGGTTGTTAAGTCTGGGTCATCGGTGGTTCTTGTGGGTCTTCACACCACGGGTTGAACGTGTTAAAATCTACCCACTCTTTTTAGACGAACAGAAAAACTATATTGATTTTCATTTTTCAAATTGTTGTCTTTATACCAATATGCCATTATGAATGTGAATTGAATGCAATAACAATGACCTTTTTTATGTTTCTAACAATGAAAAAAAAGTATTTTTTTCTATTTACAGGTCAGATAATTTGTAAAAGTCATGCAGGAAGGAAAATTCTCTGGATCTGCTGTACTTTAACAATATTAAAAGCACTTTAATGGCAAAAAAATCTACGTTTAGTAAAATTGTTTTTCCAGAAACATTTACTTTTCAATTAAATTATCATAAATGGGAAAGCTAAGTGCTTCTTAACATAAAAAAATTTAATATAATTGAAAATTTAACATAATAAAATAAGTAAATTAATACAAGTGAAAATTATAGTCAAATTCTGAAGGAGCTTTAAAGTCAATATATACATAAATTGTATAAAATCACTAATAATAATGACAATCATAGTATAAAGTGATAATATAAAATCAAGTTAATAATGGATTGGCTTCTTACCAATCCGCAATCCTTATCCTTTGGCAGTATGCAAGGTGACAAATACGTAGTTAGTGCGAATGCATTAGGTGAGTTTATATTTTTGTATTTTTATCATCATCCCTTATTGATGGTATTTTTATAAAAAAAAAATGAATTAATATATTCTATATTCATTCATATATATTCCATTTTGTGTAACCACAACAATAGAAATACTTGATGAAATTAATTGCAAACTATCATGTGAGGATCCAACTCTTAGAACGTTTCGCCGGGCAATTGGATTTGGACAAAATGTCAAGTTGGATTTAATACCTTTATTGATCAATGCAAAAGATTCTGAAGTCGTAGATGCAACTATTCGAATCCTGGTTAATTTGACCGTTCCTGTCGAATGTTTATTTCAAGTTGATGATGTATCTCGTACAAAAATCGGTAGCTGTATTATTTTTGAACTGAACAAATTACTTATTACAAGTAAAGAAGCCTTTAAAGATGCAAAAAGTACGAAAGCCATTATTGAGTACATGAAATGCATTTTAGAGAGTGATACAAAACTATCAGACAGTCAATGTGATAGGATAAACAATTGTCTACTGTTATTGAGAAATATTTTGCATGTACCAGAACAAGGACACCATAACAGTAACAATAATTGTACTTCGATGCAAAATCTTATTTTATGGAATCTGTTCGTACAAAGTATTGATAAATTGTTAATATATATGCTATCATGTCCAGAAAGATCACACTGGGGTGTTACTATGGTTCAACTGATTGCTCTCATGTACAAGGATCAACATGTCAGCACATTACAGAAATTACTTAATATTTGGTTTGAATCATCATTATCAGAGAGTTCTGAGGATAACGAAAGTAATACATCACCGAAACAAGGTAGCGGAGATTCCAGTCCAATGTTAACATCTGATCCAACTTCAGATTCATCAGATGGTGGTAAGTTGTTATATAAATTTGAACTTAATCAGCAGGCAACAATGCGCTTAATTTTTTTTTTATTTAGACTGCTTGTTATTGACTTTTCGACGATGAAATTTTGTTGATTGCTTTTCTCTAAACTAGATATAAGAGATTACCATTACTATTGTTTTTTCTTATATATTTTTCAAAGTCACTACTTTTGATTATTTCACTCTCTTTTCTTGACTCCAAGGATCTCTTAAGTCCCAAATCATCAAAAATAAAATGGGTTAAGTAACAAGTAAAAAATAATAATAATTAAGCATAAAATAAATCTAAAGCATGCCCCTTGACAGCTAAAATTGTATCGATATTGTTTTTCTTTTTTTAATATTCCGCATCCCTGACTTAGATTTCAAGCTATTAACTCAAGCTGTGATGTCATTTTAAAATTGCACACTGTAGAGTCTCAACCTATTAGAATCTTTTCTAAAATGTGACTTCGTCTAATTTTTTATTTTATTCAGTAAATATAAAAAATTTTGTAAAAACCATTCTAGGTAGTGGAAATAAGAAGAAAATGGCAATAAACAAAGAAACAGAATCAACACTACAAGAGGTTAGTCGTAAGGGCCATGATTATCAAAACGCTGTCTTAAAAGTACCTGCAAAACAGCATCAAATGCAAAAAACAAAGTCACAGCAGGGGCACCAATATCACAAAGGAATGGCACCACCAAAATATCCAATTCATGTCGGATCTAGTCAAAAAGATTCTGCTCACAATAAGAAAACTCTGTCTCGGGCCGACAAACAGCAAGTATGTAACTTTCATTTTAATGTTTGAGGAACATTTATCAACATACTTTATTTCAACTCAGGTAGGTAATTCATCACCGATAATAAATAATGAAGCTCCCAAAGCTCCTCATTCTCCGAAGGGTCAAATTAGTTGTGGTAAATTTACTGCCCAAAAAAGAGAATGTTCTTCATCACCATCCGAAAATTCAGATTGTGGTTATGGTACACAAGTGGAAAATCAAGAATCAATCTCAACATCAAGTAATGAAGATGATGGCCCTCAACATAAAACTAAACCTAAACCACCATGCACTCAGAAGCAACGTGGAAATAAACAAAGAACTGTTTCTATCCAGGATAAAAAGGAATGGAGACGAAAAAAATTGGTTAAAAGAAGCAAAAGCAGCCTGTAAGTTAATTTAACCTAAATAAACCGTGAGAAATGAAACAACATAATTTCCCACGGCTCTCTAAGTTAAACTTCTCAAGGAAGTCATGACTGTGTTACATGTCTCAGCTGATTTCTCAACAAAGACATCAACACAGCCATTATTTTTTTAAGGGGGTGGAGAGTTTGGGTGCAATGATGCTACCTTGGAGATTATGAAATGTAAAAAATTTTTGTTTTTCATAAAAATATATTATTTCTTTTAGGATAAACATGAAAGGCTTAATACAACACATACCTACCGATGAAGATATTTCCAATATATTAAAAGAGTTTACCGTTGACTTTCTTCTCAAAGGCTATGGCTATTTAGTACAAGTACTTCACGCACAACTTTTATCTGATTTGGTTAGTGATAGATTTTCCTTGAAATTTTAGAAATGATATGATGGAATTTTTATATATTTTCAGAAGGTTCAAATAGACACTTCACATTTTTTTTGGCTTGTTACATATTTTCTAAAATTTGCCGCTCAATTGGAATTGGATTTGGAACATATAAGTTCAGTTCTTTCGTTTGACATAATTAGTTATCTCACATTCGAAGGCGTCAGTTTATGCGAACAACTTGATTTAAGTTCACGTCAAGGATGTGGTCTTAAACCTTATTTGCGTCGGATACATTTAGTTGTTACAGCCATTAGAGAATTTCTGCAAGCACTTGAAACATATAAAAAAATAACACATTTAAGTCAGGTAAGAAGTAAATAACATAATAACAATGTCCAAGGGACCATATTAGGGCCAATTTTTAACTTATTGTTCTAATTTTTCATTGCAGGAGGATCGTAATTATTTGCATCTCCTTCAGCTACAGATTTGCTCAACAGAAGATCTACGTTGCCTTTTTATATTACTAATTAGAAAATATAATCCGTCCGTTTATAGTAAACAATATTTACAAGATTTAATAGTAACGAATCATTTAGCTTTGCTAATGTTGGATGGAGTATCGAAATTTACCACATTAAGGATGATGGAGCATATAGAACAGTAATTTTCAATACATTACATTCATTTTACTTACTTACTGGTATTAAAGATAATAATAATAGGTTTGCTACTGTCGAAATAATGTACCATTACGGTATACTGTTGGAAGATTTCAGAGAGAACGGTGAATTTGTCAATGATTGCATTTTTACGATGATGCATCACATTAGCGGTGATCTGGGTCAAGTTGGAATTCTCTATCAACCAAATATTTTGAAAACTTTTTCAAAAATTTGGGAAACGGAATATGGTTTATGTGATGTATGTAATTTTGTTTTTTAGATTTTATTGGAAGTTTATTTAGTACTTTTTTTCTATTATAGGATTGGTCAGATCTAATCGAATATGTTATACATAAATTTATGAACAAACAACAAAAAAGTCCATTAACAATACCATTGTCTACCCAAGCCTTACCACGTCCTTCACTAACTGAGTTGACTAAAGAACATAATCTGGAGCATCCAGTTTGGTAAGACAATTTCGAAATATATAAAATATTTCGAAATCAATTAATTTTATCGCGATGATACTATAAGCAAGTAAATAAAAATAAAGATTTCAACCGAAGCTAAAAGCCAAACGATTTATTTCATTACAATTGATTCAATTGCACCCCAGGAAGTTAATTTTTTTATTTGTATTCCTTTGGTTGTTGGTACCTATTATTATTATGCATGATGACATTGCCCTAATCCCTAAGCAGAAAAATATTCTAGTATTTTTGAATTTGGTTTCTTAGCTTCCCTATTTACCCTAGTTTATTATTTAACCTAATGTTTAAATTTAGCTCATAATCAAAACATTTTCAATGTACATTATTACAATATCCATTTTAGATATTTTTTACTTAATTACTTTCAACAGCACATGGACTCAAGAAGAAAGAGACACACTACAACGGTACTACGCACAAAGCACAAAAACAAAAGATGTTATTGGAAAAATTATAAAACTCTTCAATGAAAATGGAAATATTGAAAAATCAAGAATGTCAATCGTGCATCAATTATTGCAACAGGTGAGAGCAACTAGGTTGGAATAAATTTGTAATTATTGGTTGGGTCTAAATTTTTTGACGTTAATTTAATGTTTGACAATGGTTTGATTCATGATTGCTATGATACATCTTTTTTGAATCAATCAAGAGTTCGTTTACAATTTCAAAATATTATGATTTTGGCTCTTAAATTTTGATTTGTTATCAAACTTATATTTCCAAATTCGATTCTTCAAAACGAGATTGAAAGTGTATAAATTTATAGGAATAACTGAAAATTGCGAGCGAAAAATAAGAGAGAAAGAAGCATTAGAGAAAACAAGCATTTTTGAGTGCTTATTTCTCATCGAAAATTCTATGGAAGATAAATATATAAAACTGTATGGATTGATTGTTTCACTTTTCACCTATTTTTTTGTTTTCTCAATCACGATCTGATCGAATCGACTTTGGGAATATGAGCCAAAGAATAAATTGTATAAATGGAGAAAGCTTTTCTTTTCATCAAAGAGCAAAATTAAATCGTTACAGTTTGGGCAAGGCCTACTAAAATTTCAAATAATTTTATTGACAACAATTTGTATTAAACTTCTTTCACCTGTGCCAGAAAGTCGAATAACGAAACGATTTCGAAACGTCGTAAGTGAACCTAGTAAAAATAAATTTTTTTTCTTCTTGTAAATACTTACTAATTAAATAAAGTTCGTGCCGAAGAGCTCATTGGACGCCTTTGCTGCAGCGTGTTTGCGGGCCAGTATCTTCGCCTGACCATACCCACCAAATTTTTTCTCATCTACTTTTATTTGAACATTAAGCGGCGGCATCCAAGTATTCCCTTCCCAGCGTCTATGAATCTTATCCCAAGGCGCATTTATATAACAAGAATACGTTAATATTATAATACGCAACCATTTTCTTGAGTTTATTTTTTAAGCCTGACATGCTCGCGCGCTCGCGTGCTAAGGATAACTTTCTCTGTTGAAATAAATACAAAATTATTAAAAATAATTTATTTTCGAATGGTAATCAACTTACAGGCGCAAAAGTTTTCACCGTGAAACTCTGGTGTGTATTGGTTCCACGAAAATTGCCGCAAATTCACCAATACATGGCTACGTGCGGACGCCACACACGAAATTGTTGCGGGCACTTAAAGCTCATTGTTCTGTCCTCGAAGTGGATGAGTTCAGGACGACAAAGCTGTGCAGCATATGTTTCGAGCCGGCGAGGCCGTCTCGGTCTCCACATCGGTACCAGTTTTGCACAAACTGCCGTATTACGTGGAAGCGGAACGTCAACGCCGGTAGGAACATTCTGTGCATTGGCCTAGCCCAACTCCAGGGCAGGCGATTGCACAGAAACTTTAGCAGAAGTACCCCCCTTCCCTGACACAGGGAATAGCACGCAAATTCTCCGGCTTAACAAGCCGGGGACTACTGCGTCGCCTTGGCCCCCTTGAGGGGCTTACTGGTTAAGTTGTTGATGTTGTTTAATCATTATTCAATTATATATTAAAAATAACAAAAAGAACTGCAAATTCCATTGTGCAAAAATATTGTTTAGTTTTTTTTTATAAATGAAGAAAACTGTTGATAAAAATTTTTTTTTTTGATATATTATATATTTATTTTTCAAAATCGTACTTACTGGTAGGACATAATTACCCTTTTTCAATATGATGATTTAATGAAAGTCGAGGATTCTAACTGCGTAAAACCATTTATAAAAGCGTCCACATCATTAATAAGCACAGTGGAGTCAGGAATTGAAATTAAAGAACCTGATAGTGTTCAAATTTCAGATGATATTCAGGTATGTAAAAGAATTTTTTTCCTAATATCAAAAAGCTAAAAGTCAAAACAGAACCTCTGGTTTAGTATATAAAAGACTTTATATAAATTAACGAGGAAGAAAAGTCTCCTTGAAAATTGTGTTGGATAGGACATGATATATCTAAGACCTACAAGCATTTCCAGTTATAGTTGCAATCGATCTCAGCGTACTTATAGATATTAAGTCAACATTTTTGGGAAACTAATTCACAACTTTTACTTTTACAGCATTTGAAAGATCGCCTATTTAAAGATAATAAGGGAAAACTATTGATATGGCTACAAAAACTTCTCATCGAATGCTGCTACGTTAAACTACAGATCAATAATACTGGAAAGGCAAATCAAATAAACCAAACCGATGGTGAAACTGTACAAGTAATGGAAGCGGTACCATATCACTATATTTGTAAGTATTTATACATTTTATACATTTTTTTATATAATTGAAAGAATGTCAAATTTACAGTACAAAATAAATCTGTACCACTTGTGCCATGGACTTCTGAGCAAGGAGAAATAATGATGCATCAACCATTTGTTTTGCTCTTGCACAAACTTGGATTTCATTTACCACAAGATGTACGGAAAATATTTGCTAGAATACCAAATTTTTGGACAGCAGATATTTTATATCAGACAGCTCAGAAATTGGGTCCAATGGACAAATGTGAGTTAAATGAGATAATATTATAAAATATTTGCTTTGCTGAAATTCACTTTCTTTTTGTTAGCAATCATCAAACTCGATTTGAACTTGTTAAGTGGTGCACACGACATCAAAATTGAACAACATCGATCAAGCGAAGACTCTAGCAATGAGACTTTTGCAATCCCTACAGTGAAACATTCAAACTCGGTCATAAGGTGAGTGTTTATCCTACGCAAAAATTTCACACCTTCACAAAAGAATTATGCAACAAGCGACTACAGTTGCCTTTCACTGCACGAAGCTCATTTATCAAAAGAAAACATAGAATGCAGTTTACAATTTATTTGATTTTTTTCCCCACATGCATGTCATCCTATCCCAAGTCCATAATAATTTCTAACGGCACTGAAACGCCTCTGCACTTTACCGATACAATTTAATTTATTCATTGCAACCCCACAATTACTGGTCACACAATTAAAAAGAATTAAAAAAGTTAAATTACCTGACATGCAATATCTTCCTTTTCTTATCTAATTGCAGATTTACACCCGATCCAGCGTCAACACCGTCAGTTCCAAATTGGTTGCAGCTTGTAATGAGAAGTAAATGCATACCTAGGTAAGTCCGATAAATTTGGTCCGTATATTAGCCATTCTGGGACTAGGATGCTTGTGTGCCGCGCCTCTTTTCCTCTGCTGCTGAGAAAGTTAGTATAGGGTATATGTACATTTAAGTGCCACCGTCAGAGCCCAAGCTACCAAGTTAGTGCCTACTTCAGGCAAACAACATTGGTTCATTTCTTGTTCGACTGGCACGTCTTATCTAATCAATTAATTAAAAATAAATTTTGACATGCAATTATAAAGCTCACAACTTGCTCTGAGTCTAAATCCCATTGAATTAATTGCCACAAGAACTTACTATTTGCCAAATCTGACGTTATAAAAATTAATTAATTATTGCTGCATTTAACAGCCATGAAATTTTGTAAATGTGTGACTAATTTATTCAGATAGGGCCTTAGCATTCCCCCACCAAACCCTATTTAATAGAAATCTAAATCATTATCCAAGTCACATTATTCGAAATTTTGTCCAGTTTGGTAACATCGGAATTTTTTCGAGAACCACTGTAAGGAAAATTTTTGAGGTAACTTAGCACACCTTTCTATTTAATGGATTAAAATTCGACGAAAAACAGCTATATTGCGCAAAATCAAAAGAAATATTGACCTGCATTTTTGCTACTATCGTACTAAATGCGAAAAAGGTTAAGTTTTTCTCAATTATACTTCTGCTTTTTGAAACAATCAATCAATTAGTACATATTTATTTTATTTTTGTCATTGTTTAGTCCGTCTTTTGCAATGCCCACGATGTCTCCAACTTTTTTCAATAAACCATCAGCTTCAAAAATTCAGGAGAATAGCGATGATGATTCCGTAATGAAATACATTGAAGAGAGTCCAGTCGAGTACACTTCAATTAGGAGAAGAAGTTCAAATCAGGATAGTGGATACAGCGGCATGTACACATCTAGCTATGAAAATGAGATGTTGAAGTAAGTAAATATAAAAAAAAAAGTTGCAACCATACGGTTATAAAATATAAGGGAAATTTATGCTAATTGATCCACCCAAATCCATAAATTCGCTTTAAAAATAAAAATAAAAGTGAAAAATGAAAAATAAGAGTTTTAAGGTGCTAAAAAAACATCGGTCGTTGTTAAGAGAAAGATTTCTTGCTTACGGGATGCCACGATCAATATATCTTACAGAACTACGAAATAGAACGATACTCAAAATAGGTAAGGTAACTACGACAACATTAAAAAATGGTAGATTTTTGGTTTTAGGGAAAATGTGTCCATGGATAGTGTTGTGTAGTTGTTGACACGAATGCAAGTTTATTTTATACCTGTTAGCCCGTTTATCTTAATAATATAATTGCTGCATAGAATTTCTGTGTGCAGCGGCGCTAGTCAGGATTAGATATATGAAGGTATTATTCTGGATTAACATTCGTCCCAAAAAGAGTAGTGCAGGGCGTACCCCCCGTCTCTTTTGACTTTTCTGATTCAACCACATCAGCTTTCAGCTTTATATGTAATATCTAATCAGTTCTAAAAAGTACAAATAAAATGAATTTTTTTTCTAGTATTATATCTTTAAGAAGAGGAGTCCCACCCAAGGGTCACTCTTAGACCTTTAATTATTTAATATTATTGTTAATAATAATTGTGCAGGTATTGGCTTTTAGGTTACTTTCTCTATTGAAACGTATACCTAGCCTAAATAAACCGTGCGAAATTACTCACCTACTACGGCTCTCTAGATTAAATTTATTTTTCGAGGAGTCATGACTACGTTATATTGCTCAACACAGTCATTCATTCTTATAACCGGGTGGTTCTACTGTAGTTCGCAGTGCAATGGGCTGCGTATACCTAAAATACAATGCCCTTGACTTCTCTTTATACTTAAATTTTGTCAAGAAAATACACTCATTTCTTGAATGAAATTCATATTACGATACCTCGATTTACAGATTGAAAATTTTTACTTTGTCTGAACAACGCTTTCAGATTATCTGTTCAAAACATAAAATTTTTCTGTATGGTCTTTTATTATAGTTCTGTTCATATCCTAAGCGCCTAAAAAAAACTTCAATATATTTTTCTCAATTTTCCGTATACATAGATACATTGACTTGCAATATCCCAATTATCTCATGAGCGCTAATGACTCTAATTTACAATTATTAAATACTCATTGGTTACTATTCCATGAATATACAATAAATCACCAACTCTAGAATAATTGTTCAATCATAGATACTGGCAAATCAATATGAACTAAGTTTTCCTGATCGAAATTCACAGGTAGGCAAGAGATCATTGGCAATCGGATTGCATAAATGGGGTCCAACAGACTATATAAATGAAAATTCATTAACCATGTTCAATGCAGTAACGAAAAAAAAATACAAAACAAGATCGATGTAGAAAAATCGAGATCAAAACTGTAAACGACAAATTAAATTAAAATAATCTTGTCGGTCTGACTTTGTGCGCTCTACTATATGCAATATGTTAATGATTAAGCTTAGTATCTTCACTTGTAAATTTTTTTCTCTTTATTAATTTTATTGTTCTCTTTTTAGTTGCGAAACTGCATCGGTTGCATCTGATCTTACTCGAATGTATGTTAGCGATGAGGAAGACAAAAACGTCTGATTATCTTTATTATATAAGATAGTACAAATTGCGATTTTGCAACTTCTATTCTTATTATTAAGATTACAGTTATCCTACGTTTTCAGATAAAGGTTATTTTTATATTTTGGTTTATTGCTAAAATAAAAAAGGAAAAAAGAAAATTGTAAAAAAAAAAGAAATAATATATTATTATTATTATTATATAATATTCTTTTCGAGTTGACCCTTTTTATAATGTACGTATATATAAAATAAAATTATTTTAATCGTTTGCTAACATTTTAAAGAACTGCAGACCTTTTAAATTTACTCAAAAAGAGAGAGAAAAAAAAGATATTTTTAATTTCATATATACAACAATGTAAATAAATTCTGGGAACAAATATACATCCCTGAAAACTCACCGATTTTCTTTAAACTTTGCACACTAGTTCTTTTTCACTCACAAATCACAAATATGAAAACGAAATTTGTCGGAAAGCTATAGTTTCCGAGATATTCGACTTTAAAATTCCCGATATTTGTACTGCACTTCACAACACAATTTGACATTCTCACAATTATTAACTCTTCTTCTTCTTTTTAGTAACATGTATATAAGTAGTGTAAACATATCTTCCGAACATTCGGGTTACCAGCAATGCGTTTTTTTTATTCATTACAAATATTTAGTTAGAATGGAATAGAAAAAATTTATTAAAGAAACACACACACAGGCAGGCTGGCAGGGCACACACACACACGCACGCACAGGCAGGCCGGCAGGGGCACACACACACACGCGCGCTCCTTCGCTCCGCGCGCGTGTGTGTGTGTGTGTGCCCCTGCCAGCCTGCCTGTGCGTGCGTGTGTGTGTGTGTGCCCTGCCAGCCTGTGTGTGTGTGTGTGTGTGTTTCTTTAATAATAATAATAATTTAACATTTTTCTATTCCATTCTAACTAAATATTTGTAATTAATAAAAAAAACGCATTGCTGGTAACCCGAATGTTCGGAAGATATGTTTACACTACTTATATACATGTTACTAAAAAGAAGAAGAAGAGTTAATAATTGTGAGAATGTCAAATTGTGTTGTGAAGTGCAGTACAAATATCGGGAACTTTAAAGTCCAATATCTCGGAAACTATAGCTTTCCGACAAATTTCGTTTTCATATTTGTGATTTGTGAGTGAAAAGGAACTAGTGTGCAAAGTTTAAAGAAAATCGGTGAGTTTTCAGGGATGTATATTTAAGCCAAATTCTGTTATTTAGATGTTAGTCTCGTTTTGAGAATGTATTCAGAAATGTTAATTTTAAATAAATATGTGTAAAACTATTATTATTATTGAAATGCAGTTCAAGGCTCATGACTCCATGTATGTATGATCTGAGGACTGGAAACATTCCTTCTTTTGGTGTATTTTTTTCTGTAAAAGCAAAATGGCCCTTAATCTAAATAGTATACTTTTACAATATTTTAATGCTTTTTTTGTAAGTATAATAATATATAAAGAAAAGGAATTGTTTTTTGTCATTTACCTCTTTTATCCTGTATAGAAAATTAATACATATTCAAGGTTTTTATGAGGAGGAAAATCAACTTTATATGTATCGTTTGACCGAATTTTAAAAGATGGACTCCTGAATTTTAAAAGATGGACTCTTGGAATTTCTCTAAAAAAATCTTTAGTAAGTATATATATATATATATATATTTTTAAACATTACATTTTTTAAATTTTCAGATTTTATTTTTGAATTGACTAACGTGTCGTTTTTTCCTAACAAAAACATAATCTTTTGGATGGTTTTTATTGCAACACTCACTTTCATTATATTTTTATTTTGGTTGAATTGGAAATTTTCAAAGGTGAGTTAATACTATTATAGTTGATTTAATTAAGGATAATATGATTAATAATATTCTGAAATTCTGTTTTATACTATAACACTTGACTGGGTCAGTGTCAGTCAACCACTAACTATATATAATTATAAACTAGCAAAAAACAATAAAGTTTTTGCGAATATTTATACAAAAAACCATACTACTTTAGAATATTTTGCCATTTAAACCATCAAACATACATACATACATAAACTCCGTCCGCACAGACAGTTTTAATTATTTATTAGAATCACACAAACTACAGAACTGAATTAATGGCGCTAAATGCTATTATTGGTATTTGCCCATTTTTAGTTTTAAAGTCAATCTTAAAAAATTTCTTTTAGAAAAATTTCCTCAAGGTGTGTCTGTTGTAAAAAAAAAAGAAAAAAACCAATCATACTATTTACCAGAACGGAAAGCTGATCATGATCTTAAAGAGTTGTTGACATGTCTATACAGTGTTTATCATGTGAAAATGAACAACCTGAACCTGCCCAATCTGGGTGTGCTGTATGAGGAGAAAACCAAACCAGTTGCCTTCTTTTAGGTGCAAGATTTTAAATATTCATGTATTTTTTTTTTTTTTAGTAAGAGTTGTAAGTGAAAACACAGTAAGAAAAATAAGATCGCAAATTGGCAGACCTACAAACGTGTCACTTACGTAAGCTTTCATCTGAATGTGCGAGTGACCCACAAAGCCATTAACCAACGTCCGCGGATGAAAGTGTTTTTTCAATTTATTGCGATTTTATTGCTGTTTATTGAAAATTAAAAGATTATAAAAATTAAGAAAACTACCTTTTAAATCTAAAGCAATTAATTATCTGAAAAACTAATAATAAATTCTATTGAGATCGACTCGTATAAGATATGATATGAGTTGCTCTCTGTAATTTCAAAAAGCTCTCCAAAACACAAATTTTTGATTTATTGTTTTACTCTTGTAGAATTTTGCCGCCAATCTAAGTATCTAGAGATACAGGGCATCTACATAGACAAAACCTAGTTGCTGTAGTGCATGTTTTTACTAGCATATCAGCATTCATGACTGGGCCTGATCACTGTTTTTCGATTGAATTTGTATGAAAATCTTTTAAATTGGGGCCAATTGAACCATTCAAGTGGTATCCCACGACTTGAGCTGATATTTTTCATTTTTCTACCGAATATCGAAATGTTAACCGCCATAAATAGCAAAAGCGATTGCGTGTGCAGATGATTGTTCTACCATCGACCGGATCACCATTGTGCTGAGACTTTTGTACTATTTTTGCCAGTAAATATTATTAACTTTACAATATTTTTATAGATAGAAGCATTGCGCTAGCGCGTTATGTTTTTTCTTTTCCCCTCTGGCTTTTGTAAATTGTTGATTGCTTTATCGCGATTAGAAGTCAATTCAAGAATATGAACGACTCTCTGAGTTAAGGTTATCGCATTGGACTATGCTTTGTGATGAAAAATGCTTAACTCACGGTTGAAAGGGTGTGTTAATGTGTTGACATTATTGATCCCATCCAGATGAAATTAAGTTTTACGTATGTCAAGAATAAATTTAATTGAATAATGTAAAGTCTATTTTTGTAGTGTTATGTTTTATCGATCAAGTCTGGAATCCACTTTGAGTGGACTTATTCATCTCTGACAGGCATTTTTGTTTATTTAACTACTTAATTATAATTTTATTGTTATTAAAAAACATCTAGATCCTTTAATTGAAATGACCTTATCACACTCAGTACCCAAAATACCTATCGTTGGGAGAATGCCACAATCATTAATATTTGCCAGAGGTGTTCGAACCGACACTTATAGAGTCATGAAACCACATTCACCGATCATTAGCATCCTATTCATCTTATAATATACCTCCGACTGCTAATTCTTTCTGTAACAAAAAATAAAAAGGAATATATGTACAACTACGCCAGCAGAAAGTAAAAGTCATATTTACCTTCATAATCATTACTAAGCTGTATCTGGACTAAGAAAAGAGAAAAAGAGATCCAAATGTGCAAAATTTGCATAAATCAAATCAGCATTGCAATAAATAACGATCTTATTTTGGAATTGGAATAGGTATGCCATAGAACACTTTATCTTAAACAAGTTTTAAAACGTCTCATCCCCGCAAATGGAATGGCATGAAAACTTACCTCTGCTGCATGTTAAGCGGTGTCTGCAAACAAACCCAGAAGATTAAGGTAACATGCGTAATTTGATGATGTGGTTTTTCCCATGAATAAAAACAGCAAAGCTTACTTTATATATCATTTGCAGAATTTAACAGTATATTCCACTGAATCTTAGAAAAAAAAATCTGTGAACATCGACACCAATCGTCTGCAAATTTTTACGTATTTATTTTTTTCTTTAAAGTAAAGTAGTGAAAGTTTATCTTTCCATATGCGGAAATTATAAGATTTTTGATGGTATATTTAAATTTGTTTGAATGCTTTAATTGCCGACAAAGGTGGATAAAACTAAGATTTTTATGATGTGAACAAAAAGAAAGGGAGTTATATAAAATAGATTATCATGGGAGATTCTCTCATGACAGCATAAATTTAGATTTTATCCAATGATTTTAAAATAAGATTAGCTCAGTGCTAGATCAAGATCAGTAGTGAGTAGAGGATGACTCATTTGTCTACGCTTTTAAAATGGATCATTTGTCGGGGATAAATCAATCGTCTTTCAAGTGGACCTGCTTGGCATTCTGATGGCATGCATGTCTAGTGTGACGGCAACAATTTAAGACCGAAGCAAAATTGAGAAATTTCCACATATTGTCTATCCAAATCGATGGATTGTATTCAGAATGATGAAAATAATGGATTGAATATATTCAAGTTTTTGACATGTCGAATTCTTGATGATTTTAATGCGACTTATATATATTGGAATTCATCTTCTGATGAGGGCTCTTGAGGATTTATATTATGATGGCATGCATTTTTTGTCCATATACGATGGAAATCTATTTTTGAGTGACGAGAAAAGCAAACGCACTCTGCATTATTTCCAGACCTCGTTCTGTGTGCGTGTCCGAAAAACCCTATTCCCATAAAAAGTTCTCAAGAATACAAAGTTTTTATGGGTGCTGGAATTAAAATATTGTTACTGACAACACTAATCTATCAATTTTAACTACTGGCAATACGTTTTACTATAACTTATAGCAAAAAATTGTCTGTAAAAATGAAATAAAATAACAATACTGTGAAATTAAAAGTTTTTAAATATTTCTTTTTATGGAAAGGATTCAAGTTATTTCGGAGGTAGTCCCTCGTCTAGAAACAGGAAGCAGTGCATCTTTTTCGAAACTCATTTCAAATGATTCGGAAATTGATGTTGCATTTTGACAATTTGACTGTTTGACAGTTTGCGATTTTTGTCATAAAATCTGGTAGTGTGTATGTGAGGTATTGCAGTAATTGCTTTGGTAGCATTTAAATAATTTCAAAAACAATAACATTTGCGACAGGATCTTGAATCTTGTTTATTGAATCGTATATTTTGAATTTCCTAGTGCGCGACATCCTAGGTGGGTCTTATGCCTAGTAGTCAACAATTTAAAGATACGTATTTCCAGATCTTTTCAGTCATAAACAACAATAATAACTGTATTCTTATCGATTAAATCAAACTAACTATAAAAGACAATAAATAAAACATTAAACATCATGGCCAACCAACCACGCCCAACTTAAAAAAAAATATATATATATATATATGTATATGTACATAAGTTCATAAATCTTGAGCTGGATAATTTTCAAACAAATTGGAATTCGTGGCAGTCAGATCCACCCACTACAGTAATTAATTATTTCCATTGCAATAGTTATTCACAAAAAAAATTGCCGAAGACCTCAATTTCCCTCCAAGCAAATAATTTCAATTAAATTTATGTTAGCATTTCACTGTAAATTAGTCTAATTAAAAACTATCGTAAAATGAAAACGATAGGTGTAAGTAGGCCGGTAAAAATTGTAAATAAAATTACGATATAAAATCTCACAATTAATACATATAAAAAAATGAAGCCGTGAAAAATGGTGCAATCATTACTACATATCTTGAAATTGTGTAATTTTTCGTATTTTGAAGAGTTTTGACGTGATCTTGCTTGCATCTGAGTTACTTGAAATTAGAGGTATAGCAAGCAAGTACTAACAGTGAGCTAAACCGAATATCTTTATATAAAAGTCAGTCATGATCTCGCATGTAATTAAACTTTGCTATTAGAACCCACAGATCTATTTTTATGCTATTAAATAAACCTCGATGCAATAACGAAGCTCATTAACCTTTTATTTCAACAAGGCCTCTTATAGGTACATATATATATGTATAGTTTGATTATAATGCAGTATGCAAGAATCAAGCATAACTCAATACATTGAAATTTCAAAGTGATACTATATGAAAAAAGAAAACAAACAATTTACACGATCTCTTTGGCTATCACCGGAGATCACTTTTGCTTGTGGGAAAGAAACGTTCATTTCTAATTCATCAAATGCTTCAGGCTGATCAGGTGTGATCTTGCGACCTTCTTTTTCTTTTTTGCACTTGCACCTCAATCACGTACGAAAACAGTTGATGAGAGGGTGAATTGTATCTTCCCCATTGTGTCTATCAATCAGCTGGTTGATTATATAAGACAATCATGACGATGTCAGTTATTGTAATATAACCAAAGTCAAAACCAGCATCTGTGTATGATTTTTCAACGGATTCGAGAAGGCTTTTAGGCTTTCACCCCACCGGAGCTGTACAACAAGCTAGCAGGCAATGAGTTAAGCGCGCGCCGACTTTATAAACGATCTTTCATGGCAGCCGCATTTATAAATGCACCGGGCAATATTAAGCCTCAGTTAAAATTTGTAACTTGATCGAGTCGCGGTTAAAATACGGATTGAGATTACACACACTCTTTGAAGAAAATGTTTTCGGTATGTTTTGTGTTCTATATTGCATGTGCGCCGATCACTTGCGATCCACTTAATCATGTCTCTTGATTCGAAAATGCACTTCATTTCACTTTTCGGGTTATGGCATTATGCAAGTTATGATAATATTTACAGACTCGTGATTTTGACCAGCTCGACTATACCTTTTCCATTGTCAATCAAGCGATCTTCATGAATTATTTATTCAGGGTTTTAACATACGTATATACATATATATTATATAGCCGATTCGAACTCTTCCCGTTAGACTTGTGTTATGGCGGCGGGTGGGCATAACGATCTGTGATCGATCGTGTCGTGTGCTTATTTGATTGCGCGTTCAGTGATTGATCATGTCACAGTTTAGAGACAGGACTTCATTTCCTCGCCAGCCATTACACTAGTGAATATTGTTTGTCATTGTTTAGTCGTGAAGATCAAAGTGCTCTAAATTCATAATTTTCTGTGGGGTTGTCTGTGTGTGTGTGTGTGCTTGCTAGAATTGTATGGACTATTGGAATAGACTGAACGGCAATCGGAATTCTTGTGAAGTACTTAATGGATATATTATAACTGTTTTGACACCAGAGAAGTATTGATTAATAAATACACAATATTTTTCGTGTACGATATATCTAATTTGATGACTTGAGCGAAATTAATGAAAAAAAAATCTATGACAGTGGTGAACCTATCGTAATTTCGATTTTATTAATTTATGGCATTTTAATTGTAATCATTTTTTTTTACTTTTCAGAAATTTACGGTAGAAAATGAGTCCTTTAAAATATTTAAGTAAAAAGGTCATACCCTAGATGCAATCTATAAGCTTGTCATTCCGTTTGTAACGCACAGAAATAATGATGGTAGAGCAAAATGGATTGGACATACACGCATAATATTAAAAGTTATTTTGATTTTTGCATATCTGTCCGTCCGTTTGTCCAACCATCTGTCCGTGTGCACGATAATTCGAGAACGTATTCACTTAGAAAGCGAAAATTTTGTACATGGACTTTAAAAAAAAAAAGTAAAATTAAGTTCGAAAATGAGACAAATCGGGCAACTCCTTCGTGGGGTTGCCATACAAAACTTTCGTCTTCCACTGTATACACTGCCTGAGAACGCGCCGACATAGAAAGCTGAAATTTGGTACGTGGTGTTTTTATAGTAATAACAAATAAAATTTCAAAAATGGACTAAATTGGGCAGCCCCTTCTTGGTTTTGCCATATAAAAATTTAGATTTTTTAAATATACTGTGCAAACGATCAGTCCTAGACACTTTCATTGTACAAAAAACTTCTGCAGAATACGAAATCCTATAAAAATGGTTATAATCATTTTTTCTGTCCGACGAACCGTTCTAGAAATATATGCGAAAAACCACTTCGAAAATCAAACTTGCATAGATCGGTGACCATACGAAATTTTATATGGGCATTCACCTAGCTAGGGTATCATAAGAATTGGTCGTAGATAGTTATACCTTTTTTACTTGTTTAAAAATATGTAATTATTAAGCTTACTCGTCTCAGTCTCAGTCATATCTGGAGTGTCTCAGAGGAATCACGTACGGCCGTTTTTATTTTTCTTATTTAATTTTGAAAAAGCTTCCGGCTCACAATTTGGCAATCCTGAAATGACATCTGATATCTGATTTTTTTCCTTTTACTCCTTTAATTGGGGTGAATCTTTTTCATTCCATTTGAACTTCGATATTGGCGGAATCTGGAAAAAATTGTGATCATTGGCGAAATTCAAACTTCAAAACTCTTTATTTCTACTAATCCAGTTGGTAGGGCCAACTGATAGTAGCAGTAGTTTAGTATTTTATGTCATATTTTACTCTTATTTTACTAGTTTTACATAAGTCTGAATGTACGTTGTAATTTTTCGAGGATATTTGCCTTCCTTTTTGTACTGATTAAGATAAGTTTTTTTAAATAACAACATCAATCGAATCTCCTACTATGGCAGGATAACTTTATATACTTATAGTAGTATATACTTTCACTCTTTAATATTGTACGTTATGGTAAAAGATTATAAAATCTTACATTCCTAAAATAAATTTAAAACTGAGTATAGTTAGTTAGTTAAAATCCTAATATCCTGTACCACGCAAAACCCACCGATTTATGCTTAATATAGAAAAACAAACGATTAATTTAATTGAGTTGATCAAGTATGTCTTATACCCGAGGTGTCTTTACATAAGTTGTGAGCTTGATTTCCAAAGATTTATCTAAAAAAGAAAAGAAAAAGAAAACATTGATAATTTATTTTTGAAAGGCTTTAGTTACGGATAGCACGGCAATTGATGTTTTTTGTTGTATTTTACTTTCGCTACTTTACATTATTTACAAAAATTAATTTGCAACAAACAAAACAAACATAAAATTGTTATATGTATGGTAATTTATTTCCTTACAAATTTAATTAATGGCAATAATATGGATTTTACACAAAAAGAGCGTCAATTAACAGGTTTACAGAATACTTCAATTATACTTCAAGTAGCGATCAAACAAACACGCATTGATTTCAAGTATACTTGACTCAAGCAAATCATCAAATTTTTATTCAATTCAGTTGAAAAAATTCATGTAAACACGCAACGTGAACATTTTCATGTCTGCGAGTTATGAAAATGGTATAGAGCAACAAAAAGACAAATTAGGTTGTGACTTTTGGTAAATTTCAAGTCAAGTAACTGGAATTAATTCAACCAAAAATCCTACTTGAGTTTAAAGTGGATTTCAAGTCAAGTATTCAAGTATTCATGTAAACGTACTGATTGATTACTCAAATTGTGATCGTTTTATGTAAATTTTATTATCCAACTTTTATAATAAACGATTACTTCAGCTACTTAGGGAGATAATATTATGGAACCTATTGTTTATAATTCTATTTATCAGTAAACATATTTTAAATAAAATTGCATAAATCGCATAATTCCATTAATACCCTATTACCCTGTTTAATAGTTAAAAACATGCTGAGTACCTATGTATAATGCGTGATCAGAATAACAAGAAATTATTTGAATAAGATATACTAAGAGGTTTATAAATGTTTAATACGGTATAATGCGCAAAAACTACCTAGTATTGTCTTCCGACAAGACCAAATAGGGTGCTGTACACTGATTTATTATTCATCATTGAATTTTCTATATAGGCATAATTTTGTTAAACAGGTTTATACATTTTGCTAAGCTACAAACTTGTGCTGAAATACCTACATTGTAATTGCTTGTGCTATTAAAATTCAAATTACAAATAAACACTTACGTATGTACATATATACATTTGAAAATGATTGAGACATTTAGACATTAGATTTTTCAGTTGTCATTCTTCTCTTGCGATGGAAAGAGTTTGAATTTTTTTTTATAAGCTCGTTATTCTTAATATTTTCTGAAAGTTGGTAGAACACACAAAAAAAAAAATAATTGACCCCGAGTTAAGATTTGCATCCAATAATTTTTCTTCTTGAGTACTTACGTCGCTACGCAACTATTATCGTTGCAACCCAACAGAGCTATCTCCAAGATTAAATTGTAAGAAATTCAGCAAACCGGAAGCGATTTTGATATACTATATTGATATAAGTTAGATATGAGTACAATGACCGTTTTCTTTAAATTTCCGTGTATTAGGATTTTCGGGCTGGACGGTCAGGAGGAAAAACACCTCTTTAGTTTGTGAGAATTTTATTTGCTCTCCGACGTTGCGGCCGATGTTTCGAACCGTTCTCAAGGACGCAATCTAATTATAACCATTAATGTATCTATTGCTTGATATAAAAATTAAAAAATTAGAAAACAAAGGCTACTTACGGATTAAACAACATTGTAAAAATATTAACAGATAAAAACAGCAAACACTAATTAAAAAACATAATATAAAAATAAATAAATAAATGACAAAACATGGTAAATGAAACTATAGGAGTTGTGGAAGGTTATCCAACCATTCGTCAAAAACACGAACATTCCCGTCAACTTGGTTCTCCAAATCATTGAAAATAAGTGGAGTTCTATTAGTACTCACACAGACATACCACGTAAAAAGTTTTTGGAAATGCTTAGCTTCTGCACAACCGAAGCAAATTATTTCGTTTTTAATAAAAATATTTACAAACAAACGTTCGGTGTACCAATTTGAAGTCCTCTATCTCCAATACTGGCGGACATTGTAATGGAAGATTTATTAACTATCTCTATTGATAAAATGGAAAACAAGCCACGGATAGTTATCAAATATGTTGACAATCTTTTCCACATATTGCCACACCTGCATCTGCCTGCTATACTCAATACTCTCAATAGTTTTCACCCTAAACTACAGTTCACTGTAGAAGAAGAGAGTATGGGATCCCTACCGTACTTAGACCTTAGAGTTATTAGGGAAAAAACGCTAATAATAACTGACTGGTACCAAAAACCGACTTCTTTGCGTAGGCTTTTGCATTACAGGTCTTTACATCCTGAACATCAGAAATTAAACACAGCCAAAAATTTTATCTCCAGAGTTTTAAAGCTTAGCCATGAAAAATTCCATAGAGCTAATGTAGTAAAAATTAAGAACATATTGAGCAAGAATGGTCTCCCCAAATCAATAACAGGAGGGTTGTTGTTTCAACATAGCACACATAATGTTGAAAGTATTAATGGGGGTGGATCCGAAAGTTTTTTAAGATTTAAAGGTGCAATTTATATCGCTGGGTTTTCTGAAAGGTTTCAAAAAATTCTTAAACCCCAGGATCACCAAATCAAACTGGGCCTCAAGCCGAGCAAAACAATAAGTAAGATAAAGGATACACCCAAAGAGCTACGTTCGGATGTAATTTACAAAATACCCTGCAAGGGTAGGAATAACGAAAATTGTCCGATGAGTTATGTTCGAACAACAGGGCAATTCATTAAAAATAGGATTTCTAACCACAAATCTGACTTAAAAAGCTGAAACCAAAATAAAATAGCGCTAACTACACACTGTGCTTTATCCAACCATGCTCCAGATTTTGAAAATGCCCCTATCCTACATCAGGAAAAACACTATAAGAAAAGATTATTGATAGAGGCATTATATATTCAGAAAACTCCCAATACCATGAACAAAAAAACGGATACAGACAATATCAATAACATTTATTGCGCGAATTTGGAGAGCTTTGGAAAATGATAAAGCTACGTCTAGCACCAGTTGTTTTTGACGAGTGGTTGGATAAACTTCCACAACTCCTATAGTATCTTTTACCATGTTTTGTCTTTTATTTATTTATTTTTTATACTGTGTTTTTTAATTAGTGTTTGCTGTTTTTATCTGTTAATATTTTTACAATGTTGTTTAATCCGTAAGTAGCCTTTGTTTTCTAATTTTTTAATTTTTATATCAAGCAATAGATACATTAATGTTTATAATTAGACTGCGTCATTGAGAACGGTTCGAGGCATCGGCCGAAACGTCGGAGAACAAATATAATTCTCACAAACTAAAGAAGTAAAGAAGTGTTTTTCCTCTTGACCGTCCAGCCCGAAAATCCTAATGCACGGAAAAATATTGATAAAGTTAGCTCCTAGATAGTTTAAAAAACTTTCGATCAGTCCGTGATTAGAGGGAGTTCGAATCCAAGCGCCCTTGTAAGTACGTAAAAAATGAAATTATGACGTGAAAATTTAAGATTTTGTTGTTTGCAACTATTTACGTACGTATGCTACATGTATACATACAAGGTTTCGTATACTTAAATACTCGAGTGGTTTATACGTTATTTTAAGCCGGTGCGGGTATATATTTGAAATCAAAGTACTAACTACAAACATTCCCCTATTAAGTTTTTCAACTTCCTTCCTTCTTAATGATACCCGAGTTTTGCTTCATAGAGCTGCAATTATCTTCAATTTTCTTTTCAAGTGCATGTAGCCTTTGCTAAGTGCTTATCAATTCGCATTCGGGGCATGGAATGTAGGTACTACTACAAGAAGTCAAGTTTAAAATTGATAAGATGTCAGATTAAGAGGGTTATTCGCCGTCAATTAAATTGATTTTGTGAGATTATTAATTGAACGAAATCATAGAAATCAACGTGAACGGAAGTTTTATATCTTTGAATAACAATAAAATACGAAGCCTCACCAAAATCAAGTTTTTTTGTCAATTTCGTCTTTATAGTGCAGTTCGTGCCGTATAAGATTAAGATTTTCTTAAATTTAAGCCTTTAAGATTATTACAAATATTACAGCTTCAGTCCCCCCCCCCCAATCTTTCCTAATAACATATTTTATAAAAATATCAACTGGCAAATGGTCTCAAAAGATGAAGATTTTTTTTTCTTTGCAGCCGAGAAAAGTTCTACGCAAAGGATCCATGGCTGCCAATCACACTAACGATGATGATTTTAGTCATTGGCCCAAGTATGAGTTTTGAGTTCTCTCAATAATAATAATAATACGGCTCAGTTACAAAATAGATCTATGTCCAAATCCGAGCAAGACTCCTTACAAGGTACCTCTATTATAAATTCGTAGTAACTACTCAGAGTATAAATATGTATATGAAAATCTATTATCACATAAATGGCGATTAATTGAATCGAGTAACAAATTGTCGGCCTTGGTTTAATTGATTTTCAATCAAATTACAATTTTCAATGCTGGCCTTGCTCCTTGTGCTTCCATCTTGATTTGTAAACCCAAGCTGAACAGAAAAGAATTTATCGAACTTAGCGCCCGCTGTCAGCAATAAAAATGTTAACAGAAATTACTGCAAAAATGGGAATGTTGAGAGAGATCAGCTTGTCATGTTGCTTATATTCTATTTACGGATTTTTTTTTTTTATAATACAGCAGTACAAAATAATTCTTTTAGGCTGTTTTTTTTTAATTTTTCAAGACCTTTTTGCGGACCTTAATTATTGACCACCCAACCACACTTCAACTGGACAAATATCTGGTTACCTTTCATTTGCGTTAGCTTCGCATATGCTATGTCTATTAGACAACGAGTGGGGTATTATTTATTTGATGTAATTTAGGTCTATCTAAAATTGAATATGAAGGAATGGCCCAAGGGTTCTTGAAAATTAATGTGGTATGTGTGTGTGTACGGCATTCATGGCAACAATTTGTTGTCTAGTAACTAAATAGAGCTATCTTGTTAAGTTTATTTTGGCTTCGTTAATCTTCTAATTCAATTTCTTTATTTCCCAAGGTGGATTAATGGCTAGATAAAATTGTGACAATGGGATCATGTGTTTCGTTAATAATATAGTCGCTGTGTTCGAAATCACGCAATCAATTGGATTGAACTGCATTCCAATTTAAAATTATTGGTTTATATGATTACCGCGAGACGTGATTACGACGAGCGTGTATATAAATTTTTACATGGAAATTAATAAAGGCCAAGAATTGATTCTTGGGGCACCAGAATAGAAAACTTTTTGAAGGGAGGGCTTATTTATTTATTTATTTCGCTAAAAATGTTAGCTACAATGATCAAAAAACAATACCCAAAATAAAAGCTATAATACAGAACAATTTTTAAGGATTTTTCTTAATTGGGACTTGTTGAATGAAAATTTAAATTAAAAATATAGCAAACTCTAGACATGGGCTCAAAGTGTCCTTAGTTGGTGCGATGGGAGCACAAATAAATAAAATCATTAGATCGTAAGTGTTGAGTTCGTGAATTGAAATTAATTTTCTCAAGTATCAAAGGCATGTCGATGTCACCCTTCACAAGTTGAACAAGTAAAAAAGGTAGAATTGGTCTAAGACCAATTCTTATGATACCCTAGATGAATGCCCGTATTAAATTTCTTATGGTCACCGATCTATTCAAGTTTGATATTGAAGTTGTTTTTCGCATATATTTCTAGAACGGTATGTCGCACAGAAAAAATGATTATAACCTATTTTATAGGATTTCGTATTCTGCAGAAGTTTTTAGTGCAATAAAAATGTCTTGGACTGATCGTTTTCAAAGTATACGTAAAAAACCTAAATTTTTATATGGCAACATCAAGAAGGAGTTGCCCGATGTAGTCCATTTTTGACATTATATTTGCTAATGTAGTAAAAACATCATGTACGAAATTTCAGCTCTCTACGTCGACGCGTTCTCAGGCAGTGTCCAAATATATAGCGGAAAACAAAATTTTTATACGGCAACCCCACGAAGGGGGTACACGCGTTCTCGAGTTATCGTGCGCACGGACGGACGGACAGACGGACATGCAAAAATCAAAATAACTTTTAATTAGTACCATAATTATTTCGAGGTGCTACAAATGGAATGACAAACTTGGTATACCCTTTAGATTTCATCTAGGGTATAAAAATAAAGCTTATATCACATATTTTCCTACGAGTTTCTAGAGCAGGAAAGTGTATTAAATTTAATCTTTCGTTATAAATAATAATATAATAATATATAATAATATATAATATATAAATATAATAATATAAATTAAATAATTATATATAATAAAGTCTATTCCTTCAGACCTCTTAGGGCAAAAACTAAAAATCTCCTTTGTACGCTCTCAATACGTTCGGAGTGATTTTTGTAAGAGGGACACCAGACGAGGACTGGCATATTCCACAATGGGTCTAACAAAATTGGTAAAAGGAGCTTTAGTAATGTAGACATCATCAAGTTCTTTTGTCCAGCACTTTAAAAAACCCAACATTGACTTCGTCCTACCAATAATGCGATCAATGTGGCACTGGTTGACTCTTAGAGCCTGCAAATTTCTAGTACCACCCTTGATTTGCACTAAAATTTTACCTTGACTTTCATAAAATCAAGAGTCAATTATGCATTGGACAAACTACTTAGATGCTCAATACAGATATATACTTTTTCCATTTTCTTAAATTCCTAAAAATTATTTCTTTCAAATAAATATATACCATATACCAATTTAATGTTCTATTAACTGAGCTCTTAACACTCAATTAAAGTCCTCTTTCGAGGAGTCATAACTGTTAAATAACGTTAACTGTTCTATTAAGTAATTATCTAATAAAGCCGATCTGACACTTGTTTCTAATTCAAATCATTTCATAAATTTCCACTTTAACCAGCAGAGGTAACCACCCACCGTCTAAATGTCGATATCGACGGAACAAATTCGAAAATTTCATCATTATCACAAAGTTTCAAACCCGCTCGCCCGAAGGTAATCGGTAGAAAAAACGTGATAGGGTAAAAGACAGCAAGATCATTTGAGAAAATGCGAAAATGGATTGCTAAAGATCACACAAAATTGATCCAGTTCGCGTGTATCTTTGAATCTAAGCTGGTGATGGCGGCGCAGTTGTAACGGCATGAATGAATCAATGAGTCTAAATAATTTGCCCAGCATACTCGTACATACATATATACTATACGTATTATTCAAGCATAGAAGCTTCCTCAGAATCTTATTGCCCAGGATGTAGTTTAATTAGGCGCGCATTTAATTGCAGAATTTCACGATTTTCGTGTTCGATAGAGTAACAAATGCTGAGAGAATTTGCTGTCTTGAGAACTTACAATCGAATGCCGCCAATATATGAATATACAACAAATTCGAAATTAGGTGACAGGAGAACGGAAAAGGAGACGGTATCACGTCCGATTTCAATTGCTGAACGAACAGCTGTATCATAAATAATATTATTTTTCTGCTTTTTTTTTTTGCTTAAGTTAAACTTGATCCTGATAGTGAGCTGTATATATCGCTCTTAGTTTTAACACCTTAAGTTCATTTCGAAGCTCATAGATATAAAATAATTTTTCCAGAGTTGCGTAAAAATGCAATTCAACGACTTAATTCTAACACGCGCTTGCAAATATAGCCAGGTGATAATGGTATCTCGAAGGTGTAACCTTTTAGCTGTTACCAAATGGCCCCCCGGCACGACTCTGCTGGTGAAGTATATAGTACCTATGTACATACATAGATAGATGTAGATAGATATACCTTACCTACTGAATTCACTCAAGCTGAAAATTGTGGGTCGTGGTGTACTTTATGTCTTAATTAGACGTGCTTCACATGATCTGTTTGTTTTCGGTGCCACCGTATAATAATTTGAGAGTAATTCCGGGCGGCTCCAAATATCTTCTGATCTACTGTTCCATTGCTGGAGGCTTTCATCGCATGAGCGAACCACGGTTGAGTGCTGAAAGATGTAATAATTGATTCTTGAGGTTGCTGCCCAGGTCATTAATGGGATCAACAAGGCGGCTACTTATGAAGGCTATTCATCTAGATATCTTTCAAATTATTGTATAGGAGATCATATTAGTTCAGCTTTTTAATTTCAATATATTTTACAGCGAGAGCTTTTATTATTTAGTCATTAACAATATTGTTGAAAGAAATATATATGTACATATGTATAAGGTACCCATCAATAGTTGGGCCTTTGTGTTACTTTTTATATTTTCATAGTCCCATTTGAAGCGGACGGAGCTCTTACAAAAAATTGCTATGTTTTTTAACTACTTAATTAATGGATTTCGTGGGAGTTTCCTGTGAAAACTACGCAAATTACAGGAAAGATAAAGTGGTAAAGTTAGCAAAACTAATTAAATTTCTAAGCGATTTATATCTAAGATTACAAAAAAACATTTAAAATTACATAAAGGCTTCACCATTTAAAATCTTATGTACGCAAGGTAAAGATATTAATTGTACCCAAAATTAATTATTTAAATAATAATAATAAATTTTTCATGGACTCTAATCAAGCGGTACGTATACATTTGCGCTGACAGGAATTTTACTGTCTGCGCAGTCACTTTTCAAAAATTATAAGATTTAATAAGATTTAGCACGGGATTCTGGTGTATTGCGATTTGCTTGACTTTGATTAAAAACTGAGGAGATCTTGCATATTCTAGAATAAGTCTGAGTGACTATGCAAATGTAGCTCTTACTTTGTTAAATGTGACTTCTACCAGAATTTATCAAATTGTGTCGAATGGTATTATAGTAACCTTCGAAAGAAGCCTACCACGCCGCCATGGCCCATGGGGTTTACTGGGAGGGCTGTGGGCAGAGAGCGTGCACAATGTACAACATTGCCCGCTGTTCATCGTACACGTTTTCCCCGTAACACATGTATATATTTAGATCGCCGAATCGGTACACTTTGTTACCAGGTACTCCGCTCAGTCCTTGGTTTCTGCAGACAGTTACTTTGTATAAAGTACCTAAGTTCTATGGAAATCACTTTGAATGATCTCGATTCTTCTCTCTGCTCGGAAATGTAATAAAAATACCTTTGGCAAAGTGTTCATCGGCAGCTAGCGTCACTAGGAATTTAATTTTTTCATTCTTCGGATTGCAGCTATATTTACGCAGTCGAGATCAACTTACCACGAAAAATCAATAACAAGGTCGATTTTTATAGTGCCTAGTCATTTACGCCGTTTTTTATTAGAAGGATAGGAAATGTTTTCAAAACAAATATTGCAAGTTAAGAAACCTCTAAAACTCAATATATCCATATCTATAAAAAAAAAACAAAACAAAAAGGTCATAATATTTCGTAACAAAATTAATGAAGTAAATTCACAAAAATCATCGTAATTCATAAGATAAAAAACAGTTATCTGAGAAAAAAAACGAAAAAATCAGCGATAAAAGGAATTAACCTGTTCCACTAATAACCCCGAAGCAAATCGCTACAACTCGCTACAATTAATAAGATCAGGGTATCTGAGATAAAAAAAAAAAAACAGAAATGATTAATTCAGGCAAAACGATTGTTACACACATTCACTACCTGGTCCAGATCTGTCCAGTACTCCACTATAGTTGATAGATATCCACATGTGTCCTCGAATGACCACTTTCTCTTGTAAATCGCACCTCTAAGCTAAGAACTCGCAAATCATTGACACGGCTTAAGAGCCTGGTCACCTGAAATTATCTAGCTGAGAGAACTGGTTGGAATAATTAAGCGAAAAATCCTAATCGAGTTTTGCCACACTAACTAGGGCTACATAATACATACGAGTAATATACCCCAACTTCACAGACGTTACGTGAGCAAATAGATATTTAACGCCCAAAGCATTCGGACTAATCTGATTATATGCACAGCATCGAATGCGTGAATGGTACATAAGTTGGACGTTTTTGAATGGTGCTAGAGGTGAAAATGCAGTAAAATGCGTAAGAAGGCGCTACGATAAATTTAACTTTAGAATGGCGGATTAACGGTTGAGGCTTGTTAAACCTGAATCGAATTTTATTGCACATCGATCTCCTGTTAATGCGATCTGATGCAATAATGTACATATATCGAAAAATCTAAGTTTTCGGCAATTTCATTAATTATACCGAGACTAATGCAGACTAATGTAACTATTTCTTTCCTTACAGGTTATCTGTCGCTTAGTGTTTCTTCTGTTCACTTTATTGCATATCAAATCGGCTTCGGCTAGCTTAACACATGGAGGATTCAGTTACCAACAGCCGATTAGAACGCCACAACTTTACGATATATCAACTAATCACGGATCTAATTATGGATTAAAGTTCAAACAAATTGCAAAATATGCTCTTCCTTTGGTGGATAACTATCTTCCTGATGATGATTTATATGTTGCTGATGGCAGATTGCTAAAGCAGTATGAAGTGATGGAGAACATTCCAGGCGATCTACTTCCGGAAAATTTCCTGTCAATGTCCCCCCTACTGTTAGAAAGTTTCCTAGCAAAATATGGTAGAATCAGTCCATCTTTGGTATCTGGCAGACAACCACCACCAATTATACCACCCGTCACTACAACTAATGAGGCAGTTGCTTTAGGTTCTGGATCTCTTGGCTATATTCGCCTAGCAAACGGAGGAGTTTATCTGGGATCTGGTTCATTGGGTTATATAAGCGGGCAGGAACGTATCCGTGATATTGTTGATGCTCGTAACCAACAAAACGCTGCACCTGCAGGACCATTCTCTTTTGGACCAAGTCCAACTAGATTTCAATAAGATTTTTACTTTTAATATGAAATGTTGCAAATTTTTTCTTGCTTTAATTTATTTAAAATTTTCTTTTTATACAAAGAAATTATTGTGAAAAATACTCAAAACAAAATTCTTGTTTTTTTTTTTTTTAGAATTTAAGTCCAATGTTGTACAAAAATTCTTCATTCATTCAATTTAGAGGACAAAATAGTGGAAAATTTTCTTTACTCGGAAACCTTGAAAATGTTTTGATTCAAATTATATTTTCGTGATGCTTGCACGCGCGTTTTTTTTCTCGTAAACCGCATGAAAATTCTTTTTAAAGTTTTTAAAGTTTCTTGTTCTGTTTTCATTTTAAGTTTTGAACGAACCCATCCAGGACTTTTCTCTGATGAAAAGATCCACCCTATTTTCGACTTCTACTAATTAATTATAGTGTTTCTAGCAAAATAAAAGTGAAATATTTATAAAAATAAACAGCCATGGCAAAGAATTTAACAATTTACCAATGCCGGTTTGTTTATTTACAATTTACCCAACGGCAGTGATGTGGGGTGGCGCTTATGCCGGGGTATGTAATAAATAAACTTTGAATTTGAATTTGAATTGAATTGTCATTGGTGCCTAAATTATTCCAGTCATAAACATAACATATTTATTTATTTGACTACCCGTGCCAAAAGCACGCCAAGCGCTGGGCACTTCATAGCGAGTTACATAGTAGAAACTGAATATAAACAATTAAGAGTAGAAGAGGAGTAACGTTAGAGCAACAAAAGAAAAATTATAATAATATATAATGTAGTATGATATAACATGTTGCCGGAAAATAGATAAATAAAAATAAATAGAATGGCGACTAGTAATAGAGGGTCTTAGCGACTAAACAGTATATACCAGTGAACACTGAGCGCGTAAGCCTGACATTAAAATTAAACTTAACTATGTACATCAAACAAAATGAATTACTATTTAGTGTAGGTAACCAAAGAACACTTATGGTTGAGCTTGGGATTAAACATAACTATATATACATCAAGCAAAATGAATCATCTGTTCAGTTTTTACGTTTTACGTTGGTTTTCAAAATGACTTGACTTGATTGTGTGATTGTAAATACTAAGGAAACAACAATACGCCTCCCACTGAATATAATACCGTCGAGAGGATCAGAAGTTGAGCAGGTTATTACATTCTTATTAAAAATATAATTATGTGAGTAGATATATAGGCATGTAGCAGTATTTATGTATGATATACTATGTAGCGGAAAGCGATCAGGAAACCCCCCTCAAGAGCCTCAGTTTTGAATGAATTCAGCGAAGCACTACGCCTGACTTCATCAGGCAGCTGATTCTAAAGAGTGGCCCGCCCGCATGAAAGCGCTTTTCCCCTCGTATTGCGAATTAACCCTTGGAAAGACAATCCTAAACCTATTCCGCGAACTCCAGTTGAACCGACCAGCCATATAGCTGGGTATCAGGCCATGCTTAGCCTTGAAGATAAACAGTACAGTATTTAGAACATACAGGTTAGCCAACGAACAGGGGAGAAGCACCTCAATGAGTGGAGAGGGAACATGTGATCCAAGCTTAATGCCAAAAACATATCTGGCTCAGGCCTAGAATGCACGAACAAGCTTATTAATATTACCACGAACAGATCAGGTAGTTCAGACAAGGTAGCCACATTTGAAGCACGTATTGAATAGACCATTGCTTGCGTTTTGGAGGGATTAAGGGACGAGCCATTATCAACAGACCATACAAAAGCAACGCCAAGAGATATCTGAAAATAAGGGGGAATTAAAAATTTGTTTATTTTACATAGGAACTTGGATTATAAAAAATGTTCCCCTTTAGAATGTCAGAATTTCTTACTGCCATGACGAAACGAAACAAAGAGAGCACACTAATACATTTCGTCGAGTGGCTTTCGTTTTCACCCGATATGCTATTTTCTTATTAGTTATTTATTCAATGATACCGAATTGTGAATGGTTGTTGTCTGTGATTATACTTTAAAACTTTTTGTATTGGGTTTTGACATTTTGTTTGCTATTTAGAGCTGTCAAGGAATAGGAAGAAGTAATAAATAAAAGTTAAATATCTCCGCATTATTACATTTAAGTTTAATTTCATTGTTTGATGAAGCTTAGATACGATACAGACACAGACACTTTTTAAAAGTAAAATTGGTTGTTATTTTTAGAATTTGATGCGGTATGTTTTAGTTAGCATTGTTTTTGATGGGTACCTTTTCATGGTAATTTTAAAAAACTACTACCATCTATGAATCTAGCTCTAATGACCTCTGTTTTTTTGATTTTCAGAAGAAGATAATTAAATTGATCTTATTATAAACTGCAAACTAGAAATAATCGAATATGAGTGAGCCTTCAACAAGCCAAGATGGTGACATAAACGAGAAACAAGATAAAAATTTGTTTGCACTTAAATCCATAGATTCCGGAAGTCTTCCTTTCGTTTGTGATTGTTGTGAATTGACTTTCTATGGAATCTCTGCTTATTTCAATCACAGAAAAGTACATCTCAAATATCATAAAAAAGCTGTACATTATACTATTCCAAAGAGACGCTTTATGTCTAACCAATTTGATTCAAAACTTGAAACTGAACTCCTCATGATTGATATCTATGATCAATGTAGAGATTTGTATACGGTAAGGAAGGAGAATAAGGAAGGAGAATATGAATGCTTACAGTGTGGGAAGACTTTCCGTCGAAGGCGATACTTAGACAAACATTTGTATTTGCATAAAGGCGAAAAGCTCTACATTTGCATATTCTGTGACAAAAGATTCGTTTCCATAGAGTACTTGACGGGGCACATTAAAATTCACTATCTTCCGGACGAGAGGCAATATAAATGCGAATACTGTTCAAAAAAATTCTATACTCGTTGTGGACAGAAACACCATATTTTAGCCCATACAACTGGGAGGCAATTCACCTGCGATCAGTGTCAACAGAAATTCTATAATAAATACTCACTTTCATATCACAAGCAAACTCATGCGAATGAAAAACATTTCAAATGCAAGATATGTCCAAAGAGGTTTAATTTTAAGTCTGCCTTAACGCATCATATCAGGGAACATGTTATTGAGCCCATGACATGTAGATATTGTCAGAAGAAATTCATAAATAAGTACTACTTTGTGAAGCACGAAAAGGCTCACATTCAAAAGGAGACGTTTCCATGTGACATGTGTTCAAAGGTTTACGCTCATATACATAACTTGCGATCACATAAAGAAACACATTTGGCTGCGAAACAAATTTACAAGTGTGATAAGTGTCCCAAGACTTTTACTGATAAGTACAGTATGAAATATCACAATGAAGCTCACACCGGAGAAAGGCTACACAGTTGCAAGGGATGTAGTAAAACATTTATAAGAAAGTTTCAGCTTAACAATCACTTAAGGTATCATGTCAGCTGCAGGGAACCATCTTAACACACTGGCTGTGAGTGAGTGAGTTTTTTGAGTTTTTTTTTTTTTTTTGTAGAATTCTTAAATAAATTTAACAGCCAGATTCAATCTTATTCTCATATCTGTTAAATCTCATTCTCTTAGATTTATTTGTTTTAAGAATTTTGTTTGCTCTAATCTGGTTTCTCTACCTATTGATTGAAAGAAGTGTCTTATCGAGCCTTCCCCAGTCCACCCTAAAAATTTTCACCGACGGCTGTCTCAATAATGAGAGCTGGAGCGGGTGTCTACTTTCCTGAACCTGACATTGGGATGGAGTATTTACTTGGAAGACACACCACTGTCTTCCAGGCTGAAGTCCTCTCCATCTGAATGGCAGCGAAGATAGCCCTTGCTATGAAAATTAAGGGGAAGGACATTGCTATCATTTCGGGTGAGGAGTCTGCTCTTTAGTGCTGCTTATCAGATAAAAAATCTCGGTATATAGCTTGGATCGAAGATGAATTTTTGCCTACACACGAATTCAACTCATTCCTTTAGTTTGGATATCTGAAAACAGCTAATTAAACACGCCTAAAATTTATCCTTTATAATTTATTCATCTCAGTACTTTCAATGCACAAAGCTTACATGTTTAATATTCTCACAAAAATGGAAAAAGTTCTTATTATAAATTTTTCTATAAATTCCTAACACTATCACGCAGTACTGAGTGGGATTTGTGTTTAACTTCGTGTAAAATTTGAAGTTTTTCTAGCGGTATGTCTTGCACTTGAAGAGTATAACTACAAGAAATATATATAAATGTAAGAATCTGTAATTTTATTTTGTTAGGCATTGCGGCGCCAATACTGTGGAACTTCTCTTATCGACAAAGAGTTGCATCGATTTGTTGTAGCCAAGGAACAGCCAATTTAAGCTTTTTTCGATACTGGACAACGTTAGCTACGTGATTTTTCTCAAGGTAAATTGTTTCCAATTTTTTATTGTGTGCTAACACATCAATGTTGCTCCAGTCTCCGATTTCGTTATCGTTGAGCTTTTAAGAGAACAAAATATTGGTTAATATCCAGAGGCATTCTATTGCTAGATACATTTAAACTTACCCAGAGCTCACACAATTCAGACAAATGAGAAATGTTTTCAATTTTTTTTATCTTATTTTTTGCTAGATCCAATGTCTCCAATTTTTTGTTATTCTCGAAATTCTCAATGACTTGTATTCCGTTTTCGGATATATACAAATCAGTAAGATTTATCAGGTTGTCCAGGTTTTCTATTTTAGTAATTCTGTTGGCCGGGAGACTTAAAATTTCCAAATTTACTAGAGCGTCCAAATTTTCGAGTTTTGTAATTTTATTTTTACCAAGAAACAACTGTCGCAGGTTTATCAGACAATCGAGATTTTCGATTTTCTAAAAGAGAAATTCTATTTAAATGACAAGGTAACAAACTTGTCTACTAACCCTTAATTTATTATCGCCAAGCTCCAGCATAGTTAGGTTAGTTAATGTGTCCAGGTTTTCAATTTTCGATATTCGGTTGGCGCACAAAAATAATCTGTCTAGCTTAATTAAGGAATTCAGATTCTCAATTTTTGTTAATCGATTAAAGCTCAAGTCGAGAATTCTATAGAAAGTAACGTTATTAGATTTCATTGTAGTTATTTACCGTTTAGTTACTCTAAATTAACCAAGCTATCCAAACTCTCTATTTTCGTAATTTGGTTGTCATAGAACTCCAGTTCCTTTAACGTAATTAAAGAGTCTAAGTTCTCGATTTTTTTAATAAGATTCCACCTAAAAAAAAGTCTGAAAGGGAATTCCACTTTCTTTATTCTTGCTTGCGGCTTGCTTTAAGCTGTGGAATATTCACCTTTCCACATTCTGCAGAGGTTCTAAATTCTCCAATTTTCCAATTCTTTGATGATTCAGATCTAGTTCTAAGCATTCCGGATCTATTGTAATTACATCCTCAATTTTCGCAATCGACGGACCATCGGTGATATTCTCAGTTTCCTGCTCATTTTGGTTGTCATTTTCTTCACCATTTTCTGTAGTTGAAGAAATTGTTCCTGTAAAACAAGATTAAATAGATTCAAAAAAATTTTATTTGCGTTGTATTATACCTTGTTCTTTATCCATAATGTATTAAATAGATTAACAAAATTCTTAATTCTTGGGTGTTGTTGAACCACTTGATCTGGATTTTACTCACTCACTCCGCCATCCGGCAGGCAATAGACAATTCTTCAGAATTAAGTGAAGTTAGATGTAGTTAATAAGTTGTAGATGTCAAATTTTGTTATATTTCCGTAATTCTGAAACTGAGATATAGGCGAAGGTTCTGAGCTATGCCAAAGAAAAAGCTTTTCAGTAGTCCTAAAAAATCAGTAAGGGGCTGCAAAATTTTCCGTTTTCACAGAACTCGTGTTTTTCGAAAATTTTTAGACCGGTAAAACTAAATAAAATTTAGGCATCCACAAGATATATCCAAGAATAGGGCAAAAGGAGATAATTTTGCAGAATTTTCTCATCCAGAATTAATTGAAGGCAGCAATCATGCAAAATTTGGGGGCTTTGACAAATTTCGCATTTGCGACTGTGCTTTGCATTGCATGTGTGTGCAATCGGCTTCCTGGATGGCTGCGCGAGCGAGTGTGAGTGTGAGTTCCGCAGAATTATTTTTTTACTTGAATTCTTGCTTTTAAAATATCAGATTGGTCTGATATTATAAGTTAATATTTATTGGTAAGTTGCGAATTGTAATTAAGGTCATACATTTTTTATTATTTTTCTTGTTACATTAAATTATTTCTGTTTGTGCCATTTCTGTATCGTTCGCTTGCTTTTGGAGCCCTAAATTTGTATTGACAACCAAAAGTCAAAAGAGCATTTAATTATTGAGACTAAATAAATATATTTCAATAGGGGAGGGAGGATGCAGGCAGTGGCTTCTGTATCCTGGATCCCAGGGCATACTTTGCTTATTGTTACTCAGTGATATATTGCAATGGCTATTTTGTTTTTAATGTCATGCTTACATATATTCAAAAAAAGTAATTAATCTCTAAAAATTGGAAACATGCATGTGCTTGTTTTGCTATTGAGTTGTTTATAAATTGAATAACTTTAAAAATTTGTATTGAACGTCTACGCATTTTAAAGAATTCAAAAAAAAAAAAAAATCCCTTTTAGAAGCATGAAAATCAATAGTAGTAAGGTTGTTCGATTGAATACGTGTCCAGTATATCAGTTTTAGTGCTTTCTAATCTAATCTAAAAAAAAATCTTCTCTAGACTATTTCTTCTCAATCTTTCAAGCTTCTTTAATATTTTCGTTGCAGGACTAATTTCAGGAGCTAAATTATTTTTTGAGGCAGCGATTATCTGTGCAACTCAGAAATAGTAATATTACGGAAAAATGGATTGAACACACAAGTGTAATATTAAAGGCATTTTGATATCTACGTATATCCGTCCGCCTGAACGTCCAAGAATCGGTTGACGTAGAGAGCTAAAGTTCTCTACACTTTTTTTTTAAGTAACCGTTCTAAAAAAAAATGTGAAATACATTTTCCATATGGTTTTTTTCCTAGGAGTTTGAAAAGCAGGAAAATAAAATACAATATTTATTTTTATAAATAAACTAGAAAATTATTTAAATTTTCCTTGTGTTGTACGCAATTTTATTTGCGGGCCGGTGCAGCTGGTAATTGTTTTATTACATGAAAAGTTGATGGGTTGCTCTCGTCTTCATTGGAATGGCTATCTGCAGAGTTATCCCCAGATGTGTCTGCTTCTCCAACCTCAGAAGTATCTGCAGATCGGCGTCGTATTGTCTTCATAGTTTCTTTCTTTTCATCACTAGCGTGTGTTTTTGCCTGTTTATCTTTCTTTTCTTCTTCGCTCTCACTGCTGCTTTCTTCAGAAGAATTTACTGACTGTGACTTTTTTGTGTCATCTTTCTTTTGTTTATCCTCTTCACTAGACTCGCTACTCTCATTGGTATTTACAGACCGTCGCCTCCTTTTATCTTCTTTTTTACCATGTTCCTCGCCACTGCATTCTTCACTAGTTTGTGCAGATGTTTGCTTTTGTCCCAACTTTTTATCTTCTTCCTTGTCACTGGTAGATCGCTTTTGTTTTGGGCTTTCATCTTTTAGGTCACTGATATCTAGCATATCTGATTGTTCATTCAGCTAAAAAAGTGAGCATTTAAGTATTATTTAATTGAAAATTGTAAATTGTTACTTCTTCCGGGGCATTGAGGGGTGGTAAATCATCTTCATGAAATGCTGCAGCTAGATTAAGATTTATTTCTTTGAGAGGTGTATTTCCGTAGCGAACATATACTGGAATAAATCCGTCTCTTTCTGGTAATATCTGTAGTGTAGATGTAGGTGCTGCATCTGAAAAATTAAAAGGATTGGGGATAATTTCACGTTTCTTTTAGAGGATTAAAAATGATTTTGTTAAAACTGACCTATAATGTGTGTGCGTGCGAGATGATGCGAAAAATGAAGATTTATTGAACTGGTTTTGATGTAATGTTGCAAAACCCTCGAGAATCCTTCACAAGCTATGAAACAGATCCCCTCACTACCACATGAGAGCTCCAACGGAGTCGTCATATTCTAAAATATTTGCAGTGTTCTTATGTAAAACTGACAAAAGTTTGATTTGAATAGCTCCTCCGCTCTAAACTACTATTCATACAGAAAAATGGTGTTCTGATAATCTTAAGCTTGTTTTCTTATCTTCCGAATTGAAATAAAATTTTTATATCTTTTCTAACAAAATTATTTAAAAAAAAGTATTTGAACCACATGTCTACGATTCCTCAAACAAACTCTCAGCTGAGTAATCATTGTATGCCGCTGCGCCGTCATGGCATACCGTGGGCTGATGATGTCGAATGTAGCATGCCTACAGATTCGGACTCTGGCTGCACGTACACAAATGCAATTATTACTCAGTTGAGAGTTTGGGAGCGTAAAATGATAAGGTTACTTTGTAATAAAACTATTTTATTATTTTGTTAAGTAAGGTGCATTGGAAGTGTAGCCTTTAGGAAGGTAAAGAACCAAGCTTTAAATTACTACCAGACTATTTTCATGTATGGGTAGTAGTTTAGGCTCTATAGCATATATAAAGCCAATGTTTGACACTTTTCCATAAGCATCAATATAGAGCATTTTAGAAAACGGACTCACACCGCATACATATAGATTTCTGTTTCATGGCTTGGGTAGTATTCTCGAGGGTCTTGAATGTTGACAATGTTGCAATGCATGATTTTTATTTATTCCATTTTTGTGCCGCATAAAGTCAGTTACTATTTATACACAATTAAGAGTTGAATAACGCCCGAGTGCTAATGAGCCAGCAAGTATTCAAGTAGGTATAGGGAGTTTAAAATATCAATAAGAAAATACATATAATAAAGTTTTTATCACCTATTTGGTTTTCATAAATATGATACACATGGTTGTATTTCGAACAGTTAGATGTCGATGAAGTACGTTTAAGATTTTAGTTAAGCAACTTTGACTGGAAAAAAAATTCAAAAGCAAAGTTTTGCTCTGAATTATCCATTCCGAATAAATTAGACAATTTTAATAGTTTACACTTAAATTTTAATTTTTCCACTTTAAATACTTCTGGCGTAATTACAAATAGCTGCTCTGTTCTGAAGATTGTGAGTTTTGCAGAATTTAACTGCTCTATATGGACATTTTGAACATAAAATATTAGCTGCTAAAATCTTGAACGCACTTCTCCGTCTGTCCATCCGCACGATAACTTGAGAACAAGAAAGTGCAATATATGCACAAAAAAAAAGTTTCTTGGCCAGTCACCTTTAATAATTACAAAAAAAAAAGAATTCACAATAAATTTCATGCTTTTGGCTACTATTATGATGTCATTTTTCGTTTTTTCTTATCATATCATATCTTTTATCATTTCTTTCACCTTCACCCTCGTCATAACTTCATCTGATCATATTTCATTTCCATCAATATTTGTATATCGATATGGTCTTTATTGGTTTCTTTGCCTTCTGTTTTGGCTTTAACTGGATAAAATCTGCATTCAGAATTTCTTCACTTGATTCAATTGATTCTGATGTATCATCCTTATTTTTCAGTTTAGCAATTTTTATTTTTTTCTTCTCGATACTTTCTAAACTTTCTTCACTAGAAGATGAGTTTATCTAAAAGATAAGATTTTTATTTAGGTTGACAAATTTGCATAAGGTATAACACAAGACCTATAACCAGAAGAACTCGCTTTCCTTATAAATACTTAAATATTATTGCGCATTACCATATTAATAAAAAAAATACAAGTGTATTGAGTGTTGGCTTTGACCAATCTTCAAACCTACAACCAACATAAAATTTGGCGAAATTTGGCAGCGGAATAAACAGACTTGATTTAGCATAACATTTTTTCTTGAGTGCCAAAACCATAGAAGCGAAAATTCTTTTACGAGTTCTTCTGATTATTTATTTTTGAATGTTAGATAATTATATTATATTACTTCAACTGGAAAATCAATGGGCTTCACATCAACATTTTCATGAAAAGCTGTAGCTAAGTATGAATTTATTTCACTCAAAGGTGTATTACCATGACGAATGTATACTGGAACAAATCCATGCTTTTCAGGTAAAATATAAACGCCAGGTTTAGGGGCTGCATCTGAAAGAGAAAACAAGTTGAGTTAATGATGTAATTGCGTAGATGTAAAAACAAAAGAAAAACTAATGATTATTAGATGTAATATATGTTGTTATAATGTTTGGAAGAAGTTCTGATTTTTGAACGATGCTGCTTTTCCGATGATGATTAAAGATTTCATCCACTTACCTTTGAATTAATATGCAACTTCGTACGTACGTAATTGCTCTTTTCTGTCGTTTGTTGTAGATTTTAACACACGTTTTGATACTTCCTTAATAATTAATAATGTCCCGTTTCATTTTTTATCAGAGATAGTAATAATAATATCCCTGACATGCTAGAAATTCATTTTTTAAAGCCTTCATATTTCTTTCTTTTCTATATTTTGCCCGGATTAAAAACAATGATGTGATTTGAAAGTGTGTAACTTATAATTTTAAGGAGGGCTGAAAACTGAACTAATGAAAAAAATAAAAATTGGTTCATTATCAATCATCATCTACCGAAAATGAACTGACACAATTCGTCAATTCGGAATGGAGCTATTTCTCTTTGAATTATGCACATGTCTAAAGCTTTCAGAGTAGCCCTGTAATTAATCTTGAGAAGTAGTTTTTAGCTGGTCTTTATTAACTCAGTAAAAATAAACTTTTTTTAAAGCTAATTTTCTAGTAGAAATTGTTAGTTGGCATTGTATGGTTGAATAAAATCATGAAGTTATATAAATCTTTTTTATGATATGATCAAATGTATGCAAGATGTATACCTCTTACAATACACATACTAATTGACATAAATTCCGATGATATAGCATAGTTTGGATCGAAATTGAAGTAGCATAACGGTATAATGTTAAGATCAAGTTGCACACATATAACTGTATGCACAAGGTCCTTAATGAATCTTTTTGTATAACCAAAACCATTCAAAATTTAGATAGAAATTTCCATATTTGTCTTCAATCAACGTCATTAAAAGTATAGAAATCCTCAAGTTTCTATATGTAGTCTATATGAACCTAATGCAAACTGAAAATTTCGTTCCTCAATAATTTTTGGTATTTAAATATGTAACCCAAATTCTTATGAATTTTACTCATATGACGACTAAATATTGACCTAGAACATATACACATTGGCTAGAAAAGTCCTCCCATGAGTTGATATCATTCATTTGGGGCTAGAGTTAGAGGTAGAATTTTAGCTCCATTTGAGTGATTCATGACTGGTCAAGTGGTTTTTTGTACTAATAGCATTCGTTGTCAAGTGAATCGATGTTTTATATTTACATGATATAAAGATAATGATATTCTACATGATATACATATATACTTTATAAATTTATTTACCTATATAAACATATGAAAATTAAAATATATTTGTTGATTGATGATATGACCAGAAAACAATTATCCTCCTTGACCTCACTCTAACCAATTTACAGGTTGAACTCGTTCTAGCTATTGTGTTTCGATTCTATATTGTTAGTGGCGCTATTGTTGCGTAAAATAGTAAATAAAAAAATAGGAAAATCTATAGAACGTGTTTTTAGAGGTCCGTCGGATGCTATCATTATTTTCTCTTTCAATTCAAAGATTCCGGAAATAATTAGAGAAAAAAACTACTCTTATACGAGCGTCATTATCATTACCATCATCATCGTTCAGGGAACAGGTTTGTTTTCAAATCAGAGGGTCTTGATATGTTTAATAAAAAAGACGTAGACAACGCTGAAAACAATACCATAAGCACAACTGATTCACCTGGGTTATGTCATTGTTGATTGGTTTTACATGAGTAATTCGTTATTTTTTATTTTTTTTATCGTATTCTATTTTTATCACTATCTGCTTTTCAATGGCTCAAGAATAGTAGTAAATTTTTCTTAGAATGAAAAGGGAATTATTAAAGTTTAAGTTTTCAGTCTTAATACTTAACCTTAGCTTAAATTATTTTTTACTTTGTATTACGTATCTAGAGTATGAAATTTTACATTTCCTCGTATCTTTAGTCGAACCAAGGTATGATTACTTTTAATGTATTTCTAACACGGAAAATATATTACATACCTATCGTCGGAAATTGTTGAGGTTATATCTATATATTTAGTGCGTGTTTTCTTACCTACTAGCCAAAAAGTTTAAAAAACAAGTAAAAAAGCTAGAATTGGTCTAAGACCAATTCTTCTGATACCCTAGATGAATGCCCGTATTAAATTTCGTATGATCACCGATCTATTCAAGTATTGATTTTGAAGTTGCTTTTCGCATATATTTCTAGAACAGTTTGTCGCACAGCAAAAATGGTAATAACCAGTTTTATAGGAATTCGTATTCTGCAGAAGTTCTTAGTACAATAAAAATGTCTTGGACTGATCGTTTTCAAAGTATACGTAAAAAACCGAAATTTTTATATGGCAACACCAAGAAGGAGTTGCCCGATTTAGTCCATTTTTGACATTTTATTTGCTAATGTAGTAAAAACGTCGTGTACGAAATTTCAGCTCTCTACGTCGATGCGTTGTCAGGCAGTGTCCAAATATATAGCGGAAAACGAAATTTTTATATGGCAACCCCACGAAGGAGTTGCCCGATTTGTCTCATTTTCGAACTTAATTTTACTTTTTTTTTTTAAAGTCCGTGTACAAAATTTCAGATCTTTAAGTATACGCGTTCTCGAGTTATCGTGCGCACAGACGGACGGACGGACGGACGGACGGACATGCAAAAATCGAAATAACTTTTAATATTATGAATGGGTGTCCAATCCATTTTGCTCTACCATCATTATTTCGAGGTGTTACAAACGGAATGACAAACTTAGTATACCCCTATGATTTCATCTAGGGTATAAAAATAGTATTGTACGAAATAAGAGTATTTCCACACGAAGAAAAGTAAATCAAAAAATTTATAGCATCGGTACGATCGGTACTAACAGGCCTGTACATTGGAAAGGTTATTCGGCATTTAATCACGTAATATCGTAATTCGTAAAAAGCCCGCGCGTTCTCGCGAAAACGGAAAAATAACGAAAAATTAAATGCGATAATGAGAAACAGTGAAAACTGCTATCCCGAACAGAAAAAAACTGAAAAGAATGCAAGAAAGTAGAATACCCGGAAATGTTCGTCCTTTGTGATTTTAAAAGAAAAATAAACCACTTTAATAAAATAATTGCACTTTAACAGAATATACGCACAGTCACACTTTGGTTACAAATAATTTTGATTCGACGTTTAGTTGCGAGCCGTACTGAACTGAACAAAGAACCGTGTGAAAAACGTTGAGAAATGCTGGATAACTTTAAAGTGACATTTGCTTTGAATTGATACCTAACCTTAAAATTTTGAGGCGCGTTTGATTTTTGTATAACTTTCCGTGAATTCTCTCAGATTCAAATTAAAGTAAAATAATTAATTATAGTTAATATAAAATGCGGCATATTGAAGCCGAATTAATTTCAAAGCGCTCTACAAAATTTCTACAGTCTTGTATAAATAACTCAGTGCATAAAACGGACAGACCTGAGTGTTCCGGTAATTTGCTATCTCAAAATTTTTGAAATGTTCAAAGTAACTTTTTTGTATCTTCTCACTTTATATAAACAAATGTAACTTTCAGACGATTCTATCGGTGGAATAAGGTCAGCTAGGATGGCTGGCCCAAGGACCACTCCTTGAAGTACATTCACTTCGAAATGGACAGAAAATTTCTAGTTTTCGTTTTGATCATAACTTCGGGTAAAATTTCATCAATCACACGAAGAAAATGTTTTCATTTTTATTTTCTATTTAATCTAGGTTTGAACGTTGTGTTATAACTTGCATATCTGAAATTAATGCTATTGGATTAAATTGCTGTATTTTAGCGATCGGAATACTTTTTGAAGATACTGCGGGAGGCATTGTTGCACTTTACTCTGTTAGGAATCGAAAGTTGTTCGCTGTATTGAAATTAAGGAGAAAGTCACAAGCTGCCAGTTTATTGCGTCAGAGATATCTAAAAGAACAATTTTGCATATGATGCAAGGATGTTTGGCTGTGGGTACAGATACTGGAAAGATTTTTCTTTTAGATTTAAATTTATCAAAATCTGAGGAAGGTAAGTACCATTAACATTTCAAATCAACAAACATTTTATTAATAGCTCTGTCCCGAACGTTATTTACGAGTACATCTATTAGAATATTACATAGGTGTACACAATACGATTAAATGAATGAACTCGCAAATGGGCCAATATTCAATATTCATAAACATAAATATTCCTTTATTAGAGCACCCGTGCCAAAGACACGCAGAGCGTTGGGCACATCATAGACAATTACAAAGTAGATACTCCCAACATAAACAAATCCTCAATGGATACTAATTAACAAAATAAGAAAATTAATTAGTCATGAATCGATAAATTCAATAAAATTTTATTATTAAATAAGTACATAAGTTAGAATTTGTCTTGATTTTTGAAGTGGTTTTGCGCACATATTTCTAGAATGGTTCGCCGGACCGCAAAAATGGCCAATATCCAATTTCATATCCTGTAGAACTTTTCAGTACAATGAAAAAGTCCAGGACTGATCGTTTTCACGGCATACGAAAAAAACCTAAATTTTTATATGGCACCCCCAAGAATAGTTTGCCCGATTTAGCCCATTTATTAAGGATTATTTACTATACGTATTTTTATAAAAACGTAGTGTATAAAATTTCAACTGTATACGTTGACACGTACTCAGGCAATGTCCAATAGAGTGAAAAACGAATTTTTTTGTATGGCAACCCTACGAAGGAGTTACTCGATTCCCTACGAAGGAGTTACCTGATTGGTCCCATTTTCGAACTTAATTTTTTTTTTTAAATGACCGTGTGAAAAAATTCAGATATCTAAGTAAATACGTTCTCGAGTTATCGAGAGAACGGACGGACAGACGGACATGCAAAAACCAAAATAACTTTTTTAATATTATGTACACGGGTGTACAATCCATTTTGCTCAACCATCATTATTTTTATGTGTTACAAATGGAATGACAAACGTATATGTACCCTATGAGATTTAATCTAGGGTATAAAAACTTCGCATGCATATCTAAAAGTATTAAACCGTTCATGTACCTACTATGTATGTAATGTACTATCAGTGGTCCATTCACAACTCCTAACTTTAATCTTCCAATGATTAAAGCATTTCCATTCGTCCAAACCATATTTAAAACGTCCAATTAATTTTATTTTAACACAAACAGTATTTTAATCTCCCCCGTTTAAATCGAATCAAGCTTTAATTTTGAAGTATCTACATATAAAAATACACACAATTTCCGTTTTTCACACTTTTAAAGAGTTTCATTCCAACGGAATAAATCTGGAATTGAAACTTCCTAAAAGTCACTTTTCACAAAAATAATAAAACAAAAAAAAAATACACATAATCGCAATTTTTCAAATTCTTTCCTCTTGTACGAATTCCGGCTCATACCAATCACCTGCTCCTGCCGAATTCAAACAGAACGAACTAATCGGATTAAACTCTCTATCTAAAAAAGGAAAAAGGAAAACGAAACCCCTTTGTCGAGCATTTAAAGTACGTTTTTCGGTAGTAGGTATTCAGCATTTTCATTGGTACAGGGTTCATGGTAAAGGTACCCATCGTATAGTCGCTTTTTTCTATTAAAGGTGGATTTTCTTAGATGGAATTGAGAAAAATTGCGAAATTTCTATTTCTTCTAGACGACATTTTATAAATGGGATGGGAGATTGATGTTTAGCAGAAGTACGGCACAATAGTACAAAGCTTTTCCTTATTTGTTAGATGTGTGAGCCACCTTTCTATCTGCTGTGAATATATGTCAAAAAGTTAGGAAACTGATGTCAGACACGGTTAGATGGATTCTGTATATTTAAAGAAATGACGAGTATTCGGATCAAATTTTTTTTTAATTCTTTAATACCGATGATAAATACACAATGTCCACAGCCAGACCTAATACAATGCGTCACCTAATTTTGAATGTAATTTTGTTATGATCAAGTTTCAAATCAAATACATTATTTTATTTTTTATCTATTCAATTTCACCTGGTGCTCTAGGTGTTCGCCTTGTCTGGCCTAATAGCTAAACCGGCTTTAAAAATCATTACTCTAAAATCGCTTAAGATGGTATTTGTAATATGCATTTAGAAAGCAGCTATTGTTTCCTTTAGTGCTGTTTAATTACATTTGGATTTATAAATAATGCGAAAAATATCTTTTATTAGTTTTTGTTTTTTTTTTTCATATTGTGGTTTGAATGAATCATTGTCATGTGGATAAGACTCTATTGTTTCGCCGAAACTATTTTTCTATTTATTTAACACGAAATATTTCAAACTATAGTTTAGAAAAACGCAAAACATTTTTAATAAAAAAAATCTGCAACTGTGTAATTTTACTTAATTACATCGATGGTAGGCACTTGGTTTCTGCCGTAAAAAAATGCACAAACATTCTTGCGTACCACAAGATTGAAGAAATTATATACATAGCTGTCAGTCGCAGGTTGAAAAACGTCCGAACCTTCAGAGGAGCAGACATAGAAATAAGTAAAAATTGGGTGATAAAATTCAGTTTGTGGTCTACGGTTTATTTTATTATGCCGGAATTTATTATTGTAAGTAAGTTACTTAACCAGTAAGCCCCTCAAGGGGGCCAAGGCGACGCAGTAGCTACGAAAATGTATTAATGTATTAATGGTTTTATAAATTGACGATGCTTTATGTCGTATACCAGGCAGGACTTTGTCAAGTTGCCAGAGTGTACAGTAAGTCCTCGACTTACACGGATTCTTAGAAGCGAATCAGAAAACTAATTCCGAACTGTGAAATTTGTTTTTTTGATTGCCAGAATGGGAGCTTTGTCGGTATGTACATGTTTGGTTGTGAAAATCGCAGGCATTTATGTTCATTGGGCTGTGTTAGGCTCAGATCATATAGCAAAAAGGATAAGCTATGAGGAAGAAAAACATAAGCAAATTTTAAGCATGTAGTAGATTCGCACCGATGTGTTCGTTTCAGTCATTGAGGTAGGGTTGGCTTATTTAGTCCTAAGAGCTTATTCACTAGGTTTGCCCCACAAGTCCTTTGTAGTGCTACCTGTAGGTTTATCTAAGGCTATACGTAGAGTTTGTCGTAGGAAAGTATGGGCTGCAGTCTTGATTGGAATTGCATAATTTACACGTAGAATAAAGATATTAACAAAAAATATTAAAAGAAAAGTAAATTTACTGTGCATAATTCGACCAAAAACGGTAAAAAATAATAGAAACTATATTTGTAATTTTCATAGTTGAACTTAATTTAATTTAATATAGATTTTTTTTTTAAATTGCATGCATAGAATATAAAAATAATTTGAAAATTCCGCCATAAAAATTTATCCAGTAAAAGAATTGCAAGTAATGTGGAACGTGTTTCCAAATATTGGCAATAGGTCTGTTCGCGTACTCAGTTTTGTGACAATGCATTGCAATGAATTTGCACGAACTTACACATTTTCTGTTCGTTTACTTTCTCGTGCACACAAAATTACACGAGTTTTGCATACGTCACAGCTTCCCCTCTCGCATGAATTTACCCGAAGTTTTTAGTTACTGCATAATTCTTGCAAGGAAAATTGACAGCTGTCATAGGAAAAGTTCATTTTTGGAATTTTCTGAAAAGTTTTTAAAGCGCAAGCAAAATGGCAAATGAAGATAGTTTAAGTATTCAATACTCTCATGGGACTTTTCAAGAGTGCAACAAGTTAAAAAATAAATAAAACAATACTCATTCGCAAATGTTATTCCACACTTCTTTTTCTTGTTCTTCACGAAGTTGCATGAAAAGCGTTCGTTTACTTTTTCATGCATTTTACATTCTTCCCCCACCACACGAGTAAGTTTTTACCCAGAAAGTTTTTGCACGAGAAGTACGCGAACAAACCTACTGTATTATTGTCATGTCATTTCAACATTTAGTTCCACAAGATTCAAAAGGTGCGCCGGGTACGGCAAACAGGGTTGCTACTTAAGGCCGCTTACACATCGAAAAACGAAAACGAACGAATAAACAGTTCCACACCGAAAATTCGTTTATGCTTACACATCAAAAACGAACGAATAAAAGTTGGGTTGGGTTTCTATCAAATGTAAATAAACGGAAATGAGGTTATGTAAGAACGAAAATAATATTCGTTCGTGTGTGGAAGATAGTATGGAACGAAAATATACTTGACAGTTCGGAACGAAAATTTGTTTCTCGTACGAATGAACATGAGAATGTGTTTTAATTGAATTAAAGCTTTAAATATGGATATTTTTTTATTGAAACTGCAATTAGAATAAATATCCAATATTTTATTACATGTATTGCGTAAAATTTCTGTTAGTTTAGGACAAAATTTGTGTTATTCGGTTTAGTGTTTTCGTTTTCGTTTTTCGATGTGCAAACGGCCTAAGTATAATTGAATGTACCAAAATTTCTGCAATTTACGTATCAAAAATGTACCAGGGTATTTCAAATTAAAATGTACCAATAAAGCAAGATATGTTATATGTCCAACATTCTCTTCAATTGACAAAATCGAACGTTAACATAGTATACTGCTTTTAAAAATATGAAAAGTTATTTTCAGCAAAAATATATCGCACCTTGGCAAGAAAAGTCACACAAGTCAAAATTGGACTGTGTTCAAAATAACTGAGTATTGTTTTTTAAATTGTATGAAGGCCATTAAGTTATTAAATTTTATTGTTGTGATTGTTTTGTTGTTTGTAGGGGATAAGTTATTTTTAAATTGAATTGTCAACAAAACAGACAAGTTTTGATGTTTGAATTGTGTCACTTTTCCTGCCATGGTACGATGTACTTTAAGCTTCTGCCGACCACCAAAGAAAACTGTTAACGAAAAACGAATGAATATACGACATGATAAGAAAACATAATAACATTTTTTTCTTCTTTAATTTGAAAGTTATCGCCACTAAGAAAGTAATGGTCAGTAAAAATGTTACATTTGTTATATGTTTTTATGTACATTGTTATGGAAGAATATTATAATTAGATGATTGTGAGAAGGGCACCGTGGAAAATGTACCATTTTTGATTAAATTGTACCTTTGTACCAAAAGTGGATAAATTAAGAATTGTGTACCATTTATGATACAATTGTACCAAAGTGGCAACCCTGACGGCAAATTATTTTTCTGCAGGTAACTGTTGCTAACTTTAGTTTAGTTACCAATAAATAGCGGTCGTCGGTGTGGTTGTTTCGTTTGTGATGCTGTGTACAATATAAAAATAATTCGTATAATCTACAGTAAAACTACATTCGTAATTTGAAAAAAGTTTCCTCACGAAAGTGAGATTATAAGATTTTTAATGAAAAGTGAAGAAAGTATTTAATCGAGCTGTGAAAATTGAGTTAACTACGAGCGCTGAGCAGTGTTCCAAGTGGAAAGAAAAAAAAAGAATATCCAAAAGAAGGCACCTTTCCTGGGTATTTTTTTTTGTGTGTTTTGTTCCTTTTCGATAAATTCTTTTTTATGTATCCATTGATTTTGTGGTCTTTCCTAAATTCAGTTGGTTTTTTAGTTTATTTCATTTTTTTGCCACATGTTAATTGGCTTTGGTGATTCTTTTTTTGTTTATCATCTTTTCTGAGTTGTGCACGTAGTTAATGAAAAGAAGCACCACTTCTTATAGGAAATAGTTTTTGTAATTTTATTTACCGTTATAAATGCTTTCCGTGCGTTTTGTAAACATTGTGTTCTTTGTTTGTTTGTAAACATAATTTGAGAGAAAATTTAGCGCTTGCGCTTTGCTCATTTGTGTAATCATCGGTCTAGTGATAACAAAAATCACCATACACCATACAAATTCATTAAAGGGGCGAGGTGTTCAGGGAGCACCGGGCCCCAGATGAAACAACTGTCAAATTTCTAACATGTATTAACATGTTCTCTCTTGGATTTCCTGGCTCAATTCAGGAGGGACAGCTCAGCTGCTGGATGAGGATATCGTATCAGTGACGTTTGAGTTTTTTTTTGTAGCCAGGACTTTTGTATATAAATAAGGAGCGCAGGTAAAGACTTGAGGTAATTGGATCTGGCTGCTGCTATTTCTTCACTATTCTAAGATGCAGGTGAAAGGAATTTCGAAGAGGACTACAAAAGCCCTTAAAAATTGCATTGTTGATTACGTTTGTATTTTTTTCCGCTATGGAATAGGGCCAATGACCTTGATTTTGGTTGGCTTTTTCAAACTGATGCAAACGAAGATAGCAGCAGAATTAATTGGGAGAAAAATCTTATTAGCTTCGATCTTAATTAGTCTTAAACTTAGGTTATTTACCTTGTATGTTGCTTTAAGTTTTTTTCTTGTGATTATGATTTTTTGATCTGTACTAATTTTTATCTTTTAATTTACACTTATAATGTTGCCAAGGACGCCCTTATTCTTATGGCCTTGTAAAAATGGTTTTGAGTAGATGTAGAATCTCGGTCACGTTGCTCTTTATTCCAATATTTTGTACGGTCTCTTACTGTTCCCGTTTTCGGCAAGTAGTCACCGAATTTTTCGATACTTATAAAAACATGTATTTGGCGTACCCAGATAATTTAGAAATGTTGCCACTGCACCTTCCTTTAAAGATATTACTACATTTCCATTGATTGCTGAGTCATTTGCTGTTACTCTGACTGTCTAGAGGTATCTGTCCCTTTATATCCTGTGGTTATATTTCTCTTTTCAAACTCATTGTCCATTGTTCGCATATGTACAGGGGGCATCAGCAGGATTCTGTTCTGTAAAATAGCCTTAAATGTTAAGAGGTTATCAGAAAAGAGGATTATGGTGGTCCTTCAATCTCGATTAGCAACAATTACACATTAGTATTTTATGGGCCCCATTCTGTAATTTTTCATAAAATAATATTTTATGTTATTTTATGGCGAAAAAATCCCTTCTTCATAAAATGAAAATAAAATATTTTAAAAATTCGTATTCTGTCGTGGTTCCATAAAATTATTTTATGAATTCTTTTATGAACACGTAACATAAAATATTTAGTACATTCCGATATGTTTTCTATTACTTTTTGAACAGCTGGTCAATTGACATTTGCGTGATACTCTATCAAATCACCCACTAAATAATCATTTATGAAAGCAGCTGCTTTCTTAATAGCTCTTGAGATACTTTGGGTGTAAAAGTTCTAAAATATGACAACTCCTGACTGGAGTTTGATGCGAACCATGTCCGTAGAAATGCAAAGCAGCAGAAAGACGTCCTTTCCGTTCAATTTTAGATTCCTAACTCAAAGTGAACGGAATAGATGTCTTTCCGGTATGAGGCTATAGTTACTCTATAAGTATTTGAATTTGTTTTCTTAAAACGAAACATTTGCAAAATAACTTTACAAATCACAATATAAGAAGTTTATTAATTATCCAGCCGGAAGAACTTTTGAAGCCTAAGGCTGGGCAACTCACATGGATCGTAGGAATCGCGAAGATATCGAATCGTATGATCTCTTCTGCATAAAATTAAAACCTAGGCAAATATAATTAACTTTTTATATTTTATCATACACTGCACTGGTGCGAATTTCTACAATTTCTAACAAAATTGTAATTTTTATGTATGGCGGTGGACATTTTAGTTTGTAATTAAAACAATTTTCGCACAACGAATGTTCATTGACGCATGTCATTTTCATAAAATGTGTCAAAATACCTTTAAAATGTGCTGCTTAGGTTCTTTTATGTTATGCTCCATAACAGGAAATATTTTATGTTACGATGCATAAAATAAAATAAAATTTCTGATACAGAATAGGATTTTAGGGAAATATTTTATTTTAAGGCATAACATAACATAAAATGATAAAATTTTACCGACAGAATAGGGCCCTATATCTGTTTTGTAGAGCCTCCGACTTTACGTTTTGTTAGTTCTGAATGGCTCTTTCCTTATTCCTTTATCCCATTGTGCAAAAGTTATAAAAATGTTTGTGTAGGTACGAAATCCCCACCGATTTTATGTATGCTTAGTGATACTAGACTGACAAACGACACCTCGTAACGTTACGCGACGATTACACGAGCCAAAGAGCTAACGAACAGTCCTGATTTAGTCTGTCAAATATACTGACAAAAAACGATTTGCGTTCGATCAATTGACTAGTCAGTTCATAGTAAAATGTCGTCAGTCGGTACAGACATTCTTCTTCTATATGGATATCTAACGATTTCTTCCTTAATCCGTCATTATTCTCTACAAAATAAACAATAAAATGTATGTTAAACTCTTTTCAATCATCTCCCACTCAAAAAAGAGTAGATTAGGATTATAAACGCAACTTTTCCACTAGTATCTACCTCTTATATTCAATTTCCACCATCTTAATTTTACATTTGACAGTTTATTGACTAGTCTGTGCTGACTGGTCAGAATTCTTATCAGTACAGACTAGTCACAAAAAAAAAAAAAAAAAGAGTAGTCAGTAGGGCTTACACGAGCTTGTGTAAGTGTCTAACGTTGTCAGTGTCAGTTATACTAACTCGTGTAATCCCCGGGTAAGTAACACACCGACCGGGCTGCGATACATGCATTTTGTTTTTACAACAATCCACTTAATTCACGACTACACCAGTTAGTAGAATTGACGGTCAGTACTCATTTCGTCTGGCAATTTTACAGACTATAAACGTCTTGCGTTTGAACAACTGACTAGTCAGTTCATTATAAAAATTCGTAAAGCGATGCAGACATTCCTCTTCTGTATGCATTTCTAATGATTTCTTCCTTATTGCATCATTTTTATCTAAAAGATTACAATGTACATACATATATTAAACTCTTCAGTCATTTTCCACTTAAAAGAGAGATGATTAGAAATATAAACACAAATTTCCACTAGCATCTACTTTTATTTTCAGTTTCGGTCATTGTAATTTTATGTTTGACAGTTATTAATTAGTCAGTACTGGCTGGCCAGATATCAAGTTAGTAGGGGCTTACACGGGGCTGTGTCAGTATCAGTTCTACTGACTTGTGTAATCCCCGGTGTTACAAAAACAAAATATAGCGTCGATGTGTTTCAGCCTATAAACCAGATAAGACTCGTTTAAAAAAAATTCGGCTAACCAACAAAGCTCTTAAAACTTGTCTTCTTTTCTTTCTTCTCCCTCAAGAATATTCACTTTAAATCGCTACTACTTAAGTAAACTAGTTTAGCTAAACTACTTTTTGGATTTTTTTTCACTATCAGTGTTCCTTCTCTGAACACATGCCTTTCTACCATAAAGTCTCTCTATCTGGGATTATCTGTGATTAAATTCTTGTTGTATTTTTATACTTTTACCACTATTCACAAAAAACATATTGAAGATTTACTTCACTTTCGATGATACCGTACATAGACACTATTTTTTTTTACCCATCCATCTATAACACAAATAGCTCTTGCTGTCAAAGAATACATGCAACATAAAACAGTATTAACTATGAAGAGTAAATAAATATACACGAGTCCAATACGTGTGAATAATTGCCTTTTGCACATATGCCGTGCAATTTGTGGAAATTCTCTTCCCAGGATTCCAGCCATATATACTTACAGACATACTAATGTAGCTTCCGGAAGCTACGAAAATGTATTTTGAATATTTTTACATGAAATCAGCTTCAGGATATTGTTTGCGCTTTTTTGAAAGAAGACAAACGAAATATTATGAAGGTAAATATCTCCTTTCTTAAAAGGTATTGCATTATAAAACATGCGAACGAAGTTAGTAAGAAGGTATTCCTTTCAATAAAGTTTTCTCGTTTTATTCATTTCTGTTCCTTTAAATTTTTCTTTTTACAAAAACAAATTTCAAAAAATAATAGGAAAAATTTCTCCCTATGAAACTCGCTCACCCTTAACCACTGAAATATTCAAGTTATTTTGAATTCCCCTATATATAAACTTAAAAGAAAAAATTCAGCTATAGGGTAGCGAAAATTAACTATCGGAACTAGCTTAAGCAGCGATAAGAAGGCAACAAAATTCCTTACGAAAGAGCATCTTACTTATGTAGGTTAAGTAATACAATATAGATGGATGGATATGGCCAACGGAGCCTTAAAGACTACATAATTTTTGCACAATGTTGCAATAATTGTAACTTCTTTAGATTGAGATTTAAAAAAATATATTCTCAGTATAAACCTTTAAAAAGTACATATGTGTATGTAGCTGCAATCAGCCTCCCGGGAGAGCAATGGTCACTTGCTGTGGTGTGGTCGAGTCTGAAACAACGTTTTTTTTGTTTGTTTTGCAATTATACTGTATAACGGCAATGCTCAGAAAGATGCAGCAAAAACAAGTTTTGGCGGGCAGTAAAAAATGTTGTATGACCTCGCTTTTGGAGTGCAAGAGTAACGAGTGCACTTAACCCGTTGGACAAGAATACATTTTGGGCAACTAGTACCTACCTAGATACAATTTATAGATTTGTTGCAAAAACTTTAATGTAAAACATACCACTGCAGTGACTGGCAAGGCAGCAAAGAAGTAATGCTCCTGTGATTAGTTTCATCATTTTGCTTTGTTTCAATGTCGACTGATGTTTTTCCTTTTTTTGTTTTTTTGTTTTTTTAGATCACTTTCAAATAAATTTTTCAATCAATAAAGCACAAATAAAATCACGAGGGCTATACAAATCGTCGAACAACACAAATAAACGAGTTTTAATTTCCTGCTAGAACTGGTAATGCAGATTACTCGCGATTCCGGAGCTATAGAAGAACGTCCGAGTATTAAATAAAACTGACTGAAGATCTCTAGCTGAGATCCCTTATATACATACATAATATTTGTGGAACGAAAAATTTTACAGCGTTAATCGCGGTATTTCGTTTCGCGGAAATAAGCTGCTGTTGCTGTTGTTAGCAAATGATGTTGGCGGCTGGCTGATCACGTTTGGATGATTCTTTTTATTTTTTGGCACCTATATTGGAAGATAAGATGACTGGAATAGAATAGAATTCCCTAGATTTTGTTTCTAAAACCCAAGTATTATGGTGGATGTCCGTTCTAGTAATAAAACGTTAATAAATGGAGTAAGTGGTCTGATAGTTTTTTTTTTTAATTCTCTTTGTATGTACGAGTAGTAGGTACTTGATTAAAAATATTTTTTTTTATTTTGCTTTATTGTCCTTGAAAAACTGTTCCTTTTTTCATATTTCCATTATTTTATCTTTTTTTTTCCATCAGGACTTTTTTGTCCCTATATACATAAAACTTTTTTCTTTATTTTATGATTCTGTTGTGAAAGTTGAATTGTTGTAAGTTGACACGTTCAAGGAGAGCATAAGAGATTGAGACTTGCTGTTTCTTAATTTTTATGAATTTTATTTTGCTATTTTAATTTGTATTGTCCATACAATATAAAGTTTGGGAATTAAGTAAAGTATTAAATGAAGTATACTAATCTACTTATCGTAGAATACAGTGTTTTTAAAATTTTTTATAGTCGGTAAGTTTTTCTCCAATAACATTTGCCATTTTCTATATTTTCTATTTATAATTGTATACTGATAAGCTTTGTGCACGTGTGTATACTTTACATTGATTGATAAATGGCAACACGATTATTATAATTATCTCCATATTTATTTATTCGACTTTGAATCAACAACACTGCGAAAATGTTATACAAATTAAGTTTTTAATAACATTCATTTCCATTTAAAATAACTTCATATATGTACCTACAATTTATTAGAAGTGTTTAGACGAAATTATACATAATATACTATATATATTTTTGTTCATACATACCTATGTACATATATTGTTTTCTATGAAAATATTTTTCAAGAAATTATTATAGTTAGAAGTGATAGAAGTCGTCTTTATTCTGATAAGGACGTGTAACTTTTACCCTTTCTCATTTTTCTAATTGTATGTAATCTTTGATGTATAAAACCATGCATCCACAGATTATCGATTGAATAATCGCTCTTTCTCCTTCTTACATTTTTGATAAACATTGAAATTAAGAACTTAGACGTAATTAAAGCTTTTAAATTTGTAAAAATCGTAGTATGAAAATATGTAGGGGAGGTTGGGGTGGGAAGTGCGTCGTATAAGCGTTACAAAGCGATGGTGGGGGGGGGGGGAGGTGATTTTGATTATTTTTCACCTTTAACACCCTGTAACACTTCTTATAATCGTCCAAAAATACTGTGTCAAAGTGAACAAGAGATTGCGCATTTTAGCTGTAAAAGGCGGAAGGTTTGAAAAAATTAAGAAAAATTTTCGTCAAATTTTAAGTTATTTGATTTAATCTAAGAAAAGTTAGTCATTGATTAAATGAAGTTTTAAGCTAGAGCGACGGAACTTTAATATAATTAATTAGTTAAGAAATGTTTCCTATAGGAATAAAATTTCGTTTAGTTTATTCTATCATGCTATAGAGAAAAAAAAAAAATGTGCAGCTCAAAAGGTAAAAGGTTTAAAGCTTTACAGAGGCAGGCGTATGTCGATTTAATTATAAAAGCTCTTTGAAAAGTGTTTAATATCATTTCCAACAGGTTTTTCGAGAAATCCCAGAAAACATTAGGATTAATATGCAATGAGCTATGGAGCAAAATTCCAAATGTTCAAACGACATCATTAGTGAGTTAATGGGGTTTAATTAATACATACATCGACATAGACATTAGACGCTATGACAAGAAAAGTAATGAAGAATATTCTAGGATTTTCATGATCATGCTCCTAGGGCTCACGTGTTTTATTAAAACTTAGCATAACAGAACTTTTCGAAATTAAAAAACAAAGAAGGTGTAAAACAATTACATTTTATTTTATTATAAAATATAATCATACAAAATGATATAATGTAAAAATTAATATTTTAAGAAAAACAATAAGAACATTAATCTTTGAAATACAACAACAAGCAAATTAATCGCAAAAAGATGAAAAACTATATGGCTTTCCCAAAAATCCCTTCTCTTCCTTCCATTATCGGACATTTTTCCGTTTTGGGAAATACGCTTTTTATAAGCAAGAATATGCTTTTAGCCACCGAACCTTTTATGCTCTGCAGTAGTTTATAACGCATTAATCAAAAACAAACTATGTACATAATATATAATATAATACATACATTTTGTATATGGAATACCTGTATACATATATCCCTCCCGTTATGGTATGTTTATATCAACATGAAAAACTAGGTCGCTTAATATTTAGCTGCAGTCATCCATATATTTATGTATTCTCAAAAGAACACACAGATTTTTCCCTAGCATGCTTGTAAATCAATTTATCTAAACCACATCAGGCAGAATCTTTATTATACCGTCAGTTCTTTAAGCCAAAAAATGTGCTTAATACCATAACGTAAGGTATCTCTTCTCTGCCACACAGCATTATTTTTACGTTTCTTTCCTTATTCATTCCTGTTTTTGTCGTTGGGATTTCCAGAAATCTGGAGAAATAAAGTAAGCATGTCATGTTCTTCATACATATCCCACATTAAAAGCTGTATAGTAAAAGGTTTTGGGTATTGTAACGTTTTGACCACGCCATCAAGAGCGTTGTTCTGACACATTTTAATACAGATATATCATCTGTTGAAGGGTATGTAGGACATCCAGTACTACACGAAATATATAGATAGCACCTAATACGAGCACAAATTTAATTTATTCAACATTTACAAATAATATTCGATTGTTTCACTGACTCTGAATAGATCATTCTTTCATTCATACTAAACGGTGCTATTCTCAGCAAACATTTTAAATTTTTTTTTTGTATTGTAGAATCCATAACCTCTTAAAAGATATTTCCATTTATTGCCTGAAATTACCAGTGTACTGAATCGGTGTCACCGATTCAAGACAGGCAATAAGTAATAAAAATTAAGCCTGGTAATCAAGTGATCTTACCAAGAAGGGTGCACAGAAATACTGCTTCAAGGATGCATCCGCGACAGGTAATAAATATAATCTAGGAAAATGGCATAGATACAACCCTCGGAAAAACCCACCCGGGCAAATAAACAGTACTGACCTGAACTCGGCTCGCATGTTTGAGAATGAGAAACCAGATTAAACTTCTGGTTTTGTCATTATATCTAATTTTGAGCGAGCGAGCTGTTAATTCCTACTACAGTATTGTTTTATTTTTAATGTAACAATTTCAGAGTCAGAGGTTAGCTTATCGTAAGGGTGGCTGAGAGGCTTTGAAATAAATAGTATTTTCCCTGTAGTTTAATAAAAACTGATATGATTCATAAAATTAATTAAAATTAATAATTTGTTTATATTTACTTAACAAGGACGTTTTCTGCCCTGTGGATTAAAATTAATGCTGGTTTCACTAAAATTAAATTATTATAACCTTGGCAATGTTGCGTGAAGTGTTTTATTTTATGTCTTAATCATAATGGAACAAGTTTCATTTAACAATTGTTAAATTGTTTCGAATACAGTATCTACTGTTCTGACTGAGCTTAATGGGGCTACTCTCTGTATATTTTTTAGTTCAAGTGGCATCCAGAAGGGAGAATTAAATTTCTTGGAGAAGGCCTTCGACTTAACAATCCATTCAATTTGGCATCTGTTTTGCGTTCAAATTCTTCAACCACTACAATTCCACAATATTAAGTGAAAACTGCTCGGCGCTGTAATTATTCTGAAACCAAAAGGACTTCGGAAACAGGGAAAGAGAAAGCAGATATGTGGAACTCTAACTCGTTTGTAGGGGACACAAATGTCGATTGGCGTAACTAGAATTTTTGTCTGCCCCCCCCCCCCTTCCAAGTTTCGTACATAAGCTTAAACAAACATTTTGTTGGCGAAGTATAACAGCCAATAAAATTGCATAGATTGAAAAAACCATAACGTTTCTGAGAGAAGTTACAGAACCCGCAAGAAACATAAGCTAAATTCTAAAACATAATTTTCGCTAAAGTAATTCTACACACAAAAACTTCATAAAATAATTCTCACTTTAAAAATCGCAGAGATCGCGTAACTACTATTTTATTATCTACATAGTATTCCTACAAAAAATCTTAACTCCGCTTACAAGAAAATAAAAAGACTAGTTTAGAGCTTTTAATCCACTACAAATACAGGTACCTATGTGCGTTTTAATAACAAAAGCTTTTGAGATAGGGCAGTCTTTGTCGAGGTTTCGATGTTAGAGGCCAAAGGAACAACGAACAATTTTCAATTGTTTCTCATTCTTTATAATAATTTTCGTTGAATGTTATTGAGCACCCGGAAACATAGAAACATGGTACATCGCTTATCAGTTAGTATAAGTCATCAGCATTCAATAGCTAGTCCGTCAAGATTCGGCGATGGGGCCATAAGCAATAAAATCGAGACCATTGGTGACGAATATTTACGAAATAAGACTTGATTCCTTTGTATTTGTTAAATTCAGGTTAGTCGGACATTTAAACTATTGTGAAAATAGCTTAGTACATAATGTAATTGGCGAATTGAGTGAAAGTGCATTCTTTTCTTTAATCCCAATGAACCCAAGCGACACACATATTCCGTACAGTCCACTCCAAACATCCGACGCGTTTTAAATTTTTCGAAATCATAGGAAGTAGTGTTTATTGAAAAATAAAATAAAATTTCCAGGATTTTAAAAGAAAAAGAAAAGAAAGTAGTGACGTTTAATTAACAGAGACCTTTGTTTTCTACTTCCCTTCTCTCACGTATTACGGAAATAAATCAGAATCCTCAAGTTATATACCCGAAACTTATATGGCAGTGACGCACTGCCTAATGACCAGTATTTGTACCATCTGCATGCGTTTCAAAAAATAAAGTTAGATACACATTTTAGAACAATTATTTACGTTTTTATTTAAGCAATAATAAACAGATACCTATAATTAAAGTCTATATTATATAAGCTTGAGTTTACGATTTTTTTCTGCAAGCTTATTTAGCACTTGTTGCGCTGTTACCTTGCTTTTAATTATTTGGTTTTCAATGTTTAGGAGTGCCATATTCGAAAACCTCTCCTGAAGCATAGTTGCTCTTAATCAAGTTTTAACTCGACGCATAGTGGAAAGGCTCCGTTCATAGCCGGCCGAGCACACAGGAAGACCAAGAGCTGCTTGCAGCAGCTTTGTATAAATTTGCGCAGAAGTCTTTATTAATTTCTGTTTTGAGTGTTTCCAAATTTATTATTTCTGTTTTGGAACATGTTTCTTTATTAGTTTTGTTTCAGCCTGTAAGGTGGAAGTGTCTATATTGAAAACATTTTTATAATTTTCTACGAATGCCTTTCCATTTTTCAGGTCAAACTTTATAAATGAGTCAACTAACTGTGCCAAAGGTAGATTATCAAACCTATTTCTGAAGTTAGTGATAATGTTGTCCATCACTTGGTTGTAAATATTTATCTTCCAATATTCGGAAGGCCTTGTATCTGATGGCAAGTCCACTAAATTACTTTTACCTAAAGCTGACTCTATCACCAAGTCTTTTGCTCTCTCCGGTTCTCTTCTCCTTTTCGAGACTCGAGTAGTTTTTAGACAAATTTCATATTTTTCTGCGAATTTCTCGATTTCTTCCCAAAGATCATAGAATTGGTTTCTACTCTCCGCAAAACTAGTAATAGTGCCCATTATTATGTCACTCGCTCGCCCAAGAGAACAATATGGTTTCGTGATGCAAGTCAGTATACCAAGTGTGAGTTCTTATTTTGAGCCTGGGTGATTTTATAATTGCTTGAAGTCCGCAATGTTTCCCTGATATTACACTGGCTCCATCATAGGATTGTGCGATTATTGGAATATCCGCCAACGTGCACTTTTCTAACGAAACCCATAAATCGTTCTTCAACATTAAGGTCCTTGACATACCTAATGGTAACCGACAGTTGATCTTCATTAAAACACCTGGCGTCATCCACCATTAAGGAAAAAAATCCACATTCTCTCACCTCTTTTACTATTTCCTGCAGAGTGAGCTCGGCTATGTTGCCAATAATTTCATTTTGAATTTTGTCGTTCCAAATAGTTTGAAAAATTGTCATCGTATTTTGCAAAGAGTTCACTAATTTCCAAAAAAATTTCCCTATTTTTAGAAGTCTGGTCCTCGCGATGTTCCCTCAAAGGTAACGGTCAGGTCAGGGACGTACTAGGCATAATATAATATCTATAAGCTTCATTAAGTAGTCTCTATTCTGCACTACCTCCCCTGTATGCTGCATTAGAAGTTTTTCGTGTACACTCCCAGATACAGCAGATTGTTTGTACGTTAAAAACATTTGAGTGCATTGAATATTTCCAATTATTAAATCCGCTGCTAACAAATTTTTCACTTTGATCCCGCACAGTGCCTTTGGAGAACTGCCTGCACACGAAGCAATAAATTTTGTCTCTTTTAAGCTATATTCAGTATTTTGGCGAAAACGATCGCTGTCTATCTCCAAATTTACTTTTTGGAAAATTTGTTCGAGGGCGCAATGGACCGGTCTCAAGCGAGCCAAGATCTAGCTCTCTTTTTCCCTCAAGAGTCTTGGGCAAAATTTCTTCATCTGAAACAACCGCGTAAGTGTTGTCGTTCTTTAGTAGTCTTGGTCTCAATTTCTTCACCTATGCAAACTACCTCTGCTGTTGATGTTGATGGTAATGCCTCTGGTTGTACACTGGTCACACTTGTCATCTTCCTGCTGATTGTTTCAACATTTTCAGTTTTTTCTTCAGGACGAATTTTTGCACTTTTAAAAAAAGATCTTATGTCTTTGAATTTCTTCATCTTTTAATCTAAAAAATTAAAACATAGTTTAAGATATTTTTATAATCCATTTAATTAAAAAACAATTGAATATGACAATAAACAAATAACGGGACTGCAATATTGAAGTCATCTTTTTATTAATTAAATACTTCATAAGTTCCAAATTTTTTTTATTAATACTAACGTACAAGATTATCGCTTTTATAATACTGAGTTCTTAAAGTAACTGGTTGTTGTAGTTGTTATCTATTTAATCGTTTGGAATATTTTTATTTTAATGTTTAGTTTTTTTAATTTCTAGGATTTCGCATCTGTTTAAAAATTTTCTTCCTTCCAGCTCATGAACTTATTTCCTTTCGATACTCATTATATTACCTATCTGCTTTAGATGTTTTGATATTGCTGAGTGCGGTTAAGAATTCCTTGCTCCAACTTGAATGAAATTATTTGTTCAATAAGAAAAAATATTTGCTCCTTTCTGGCTTAGCTAATCCACCCTTCCACATTTTTGCGGGATATTTGACGAATTCTTTTAAGAACAAATCATTCCAATCAAAAATGATTGATTAAAACATATCATAGTATGGTATGGGTACGTACATGACATTTTGCGTATATGGACAGTCAGCTCTGAACAATTAAGTAGATTTATAAATGAAATTTTAAATAAATTGAAGAATGCTATCCAATTTACGATAGAGATGGGCGGAAACAGTACCAATTTTATGGATTTAAAAATTTACATTGATAATAGTAAACTTCAATTTGAAATTTATAGCAAAAACCAGTTCACGAACACGGTTATCCCAATTCACTCTGATCGCCCATGGAATGTCAACGTGTCAGGTTTTCATTCGATGGTTGTCAGTAAGGGCTCCAATGAAGCTGGATAGATAAAGAATTCAAAAATAACAACACAATGTCCAAAGGCCAAAAATTAATAGAAAAATCTACGAAAATGTGGAGGAAAATTCTTATTATATAATTATATTTCTGTAAAGAAATAAAATTTAAATTTAAAAAATTTGATATACCTAGAGCCCGTTTTTTAATAATAAGACTAAAAGCGCTTCTACCGAATAATAAATTAATAAAAAAACTGAAAAAGAGAAAAAGCGGGGCTCGTGAGATTAGTTGTGAAGATTGCCCGGGTAATGGAAAACAAAACGTACTCTGAAAAATATAGATTTAATGAGCACTAGACCACAACTAGAAGTACAGAATCACATTGAGGTTCGAAAATATCCGATATTTATTATAAATATCAAAATATGGGATATTTATGATATATATCCGATATATATCAAATATGTGATATATATCCATTTTTAGGGTTCCGTACCTACCTATTACTAAGACTTCGTTGTCCGTCCGTCACCAGGTTGTATCTCATGAACCGTAATAGGTAGGCCGTTGAAATTTTCACAGACTGTATTTCTATTGCCGGTATAACAACACATAATAAAAATAAATTAAAATTAAAAATTAAAGGAGGTCCCCATATAAGAAACGTGATTTTTTCGGCGTTTTTTAGTCTTTTTATTCTCATTCATTATTATTATCATAAGCAGGCATTTTTTTTTTTCAATTGACAACATTATTATTATTTTACATATGACGCCTACTCTCATTTGAAAAAATAAATAAAAAGTACAGTGCTAAATTTTGTACGATGATACGGAACCCTTCGTGCGCGAGTCCGACTCCGACTCCCACGTGGCCGGTTATGTATTTATAAGTGTTATATATAACTCTTGTTTCTTATCAACAGACGTATACTCAGCTAGTTTTTATTTATATTTGAATTAGAGGGCAAACCTCGGTGCACCCGCACTCAGACCGCCCAAGGCTGTGTTATGTAAACAAAGGATATTTTGATAGTAATCTAATAAGAATTGATTTATCATACTTCTATAATATTAGCTTAAGAAAAACACACACAATAACACTAAACTTATATATGAATCACGAAAAAAACACCCGAGCACACGAGCTTGCGCGACCTTGACTTTGACTGACGAAATTGGCGGGAAACGAACAGTTACTATTGTCTGTTCATTCTCTATGCATTGATATACATTGATGTGCCATTATGTCGGTTAATAAAATATAAATGAGGTATAATTTGCCGCGAGTCGTATTGTATTGATATATATCACAAAAAATCATTTGATATATATCGGATATATATCCTCGAACCCTGCATTGAACAATATCAAAACAGCTAAAACACAAAAGTCATAAAATTAATATCAACAACATGAAATTATTTCATGGGCTGGATGGATGGAAAACTTAAGACAAGTATGAAATCCTAGATATTAAAAAAGCTAAACATTTAAATGAAAATATTCTAAACGATCAAGTAGATTGCAATTATACGGCTCTTTTATATATCCAGTTCCAGTTACTTAAAAATCTTAATATTATAACAGAGCCAGTCTTCAACCTGATGATGTCGTTAGAAGGCAAAACGCACCATCACGATCATAAGATAGTGGAAATAAAAAAAAAGTGGAACTTATCAAGTGCTAAATTAATATAAAAAAGTAGAATTGACTTCAATGAAATTCACTGAAGTCAGCTCATACCGGCCTACATTTTTTTTTCGAGAGCACAAAAATTCTGAAAAATAAAATCTCGAAAACGGAAAATTTTTTTAAAAACGAAATCCCGAAAGCACAGTCTCGAAAACGGAAAATCTCGAAACACGAAATCTTGAAAAAAACAAAATCATGAAAACGCAAAATCGTGAGAACACGAAACGTCGAAAAACAAAATCCCGAAATTTTTTTTTTTTAGATATTAAATATTTCAGAATAGCTTGGTGTATTTGATGTAAATACTTGATCTTAATAAAAACGTTTGAAACCATACCCAAAGAACAAAAGAATCTTTTACGTTAAACTAAAATTTTAACATAGAGATATGATATAGGAAATATCCATCAGAAACGAAATTGTGGACCTTCTGATGTCTTAGAAATTATTTTTTAATTTTTTATTGTCTTTCTTTTCATATTGCTTCCTAATTTTAAGAAGACAGCAGACGTGTTAACATTGTTTACTGCATTGCTTGCCCGCCCAACAGAAATAGAAACAGAAATATTTTAATGCATGCATACTGTATCAACAATACTCGTGCCGGATGGCCCATGCAGCATATAATAATTTCTTAAATTCACCTTTTTCTCTCGCAACTTTGTACCTTCAGGTCCTAGTACCTACTCAACTTGAAATGTTCATTGTTGGGAATGGCAGGTTATTTATAACTAGAACAAAAAATAGATGAAACGCACGTTTAGTCCGATAACAATTCAGGAGCTTTATTGAGATGATTTTTATAATTAAGTACAAAGTACAACCGACGCGTGTCAAATTCTCTAATAGACTGACGCTTGTCAAATTCGGATCAGTGTAAGTGTGCTCACCACACAGTGCACGAATAGTCCGTAGAATTTTCTGCGTGTATGAAAATACGGTTGTATTATTTCCAACACTTCCCCTCAATTTAAGGACTATTAAGTTAATATAATATACATTTACATACATACATAATATGTTTACAAGCAATGTTTTTAAACAAAAATGAGGATACTTTCAAATACTAAATTCTACATTTCAGTTTCAATAATTCAATGCACCTAAGGATATTTAGGATTCGATAGAACCTTGGTGAGAACGTCAGCAGGCATGTCCTCGGTGTAGACGTAAGCGATTCTGATTTTCTTTTCTCGCAGAGATTCTCGAATAAAATGATGCCTCACGTCTATATGTTTGCTACGTGCATGATAAGTTGGATTTTCAGCCAGCTTTAACGATCCAAGATTGTCATTGAAAATAATTGCATCTGCAAATTCACTGAAACCCAATTCGAGAGGAAATTATTTAAATATATGTATGACCTCTTTAGTAGCCTCTGTAAGTCCCATGTATTCGGCCTCGGTACTGGATAGGGCTATAGTTTGCTGCTTTTTGGCTTCCCATGAAATGATGCAACTCCCGATTATGGTAACATACCCAGTGTATGATTTCCTGGCCTCAGGACAGTTTGCCCAGTCTGCATCCACGAAGCATTTTATCGGGGTAGAGCTTTGCTTGAAAGAAAGTCCTAGGTCGAGAGTACCTTCAAGGTATCGTAGTACACGTTTTGCAGCTATCCAATGAGTAGTATCGTGACCCTCGTTAAATTGACTCAGATAACTGACAGCGAATGCGATGTCAGGCCTGGTGGATACCGCAAGATACATAAGAGAGCCCATTAATTTACGATAAGGCACGATGGATTTCTCTTCTTTGGAATTACAGGTTTGCTTTGTAAGCTTCGAATTCGGACATAGAGGAGTAAGTACGGGCTTGGCATCAAACATTCCAAATCGATGTAAAACTTCGTTGATGTAACCTCGTTGATGCATGGTTGTTATGCCTTCCTTATCTCGTATCTCCGAGACAGTATTTCACTTCAACCATGTCCTTCAACATAAAATATTTCGATAATTTCTCCTTGATGAAATTCATTTGTGCTGTATCCTTGGATAGTAATAAGATATCGTCGACGTAAGTTGCAATCAACGTTGCATTATTTCCTTTTCCGATGCGATATATACAAGGATCTCCGATACAGGGAACAGCGCCCAGCTCAGATAAGGTTGCCTTCAGCGTGTTATACCAATTTCTCCCGGATTACTTCAGTCCGTAAAGGGATTTTTTAAGAAGAAGTACGTTGTTACCTGAGCTTAAGCTTTTCAACATCTGTATAGCCTTGCGTTGAATGTCGTTATCAGCCTTTTCCATTTCAATGAGGTATTCCAGTGCCTTGGCTATATATTTCGGAGGTTCCAAAAATAATGTTTCTTCAATTGTGCTATTTAGATACGCAGTTGTAACGTCTAGATGATGAATCTTCATTTCCGTTTGAGTTGCGATGGAAATTAGGAGACGAATAGAACTTAATCTGGAAACAGAACAGGAGCGAAAGTTTCGTTAAAATGTATACCTGGTTTTTGAACAAAGCCCTGAGCCACTATTCTGGCCTTCTTCTTCTGTACACTTCCGTCCGAGTTGAACTTATTCCTCAGAACAAAACGACTTCAAATTGTTTCGACGTTGTCTGGTCGAGATACAGTTTCCCAGGTGTTGTTTTTAATAATCGACTTCATTTCCAAAGCCATAGCTTTGTACCAGTCTTCGGATTCTGCTCCATATACAGCATTCTTGATATGTACTTCCGAGAGAAACGCAAATTCCGATGCCGAATTTCCCGTTTGTGTCGTGATCATGTTGTAAACCTTTGTGTGCCTTCCCCTCGCTCCAGTACGCTCAAGCCTTGGTCTTCTGGGTCCACGCCTTTCACTTTCCTGGCTGGTTTCCTCTTCTTCATGGCTTCCGAATAGATCGTCAGATTCGTTCTTCGTCTGCTGTTCCGGTTGGTTGATGTTCTCTTCCAGCAACGAAGGGGGTTCCATTATGACTTTTGTTCAAATCATCAAAAGCTTGAGTGCATAACTACCAACAACAAACATCTCCTCCAGCTGATGATATAATTTTATATACGTACCTGAGGTACAACTACAAAATTACTATTCAGATAATCACTGTGTATAAGTTTATTTAAGTAGGCTGAAATAGTTTTGTCTATCTATTGTTTTTGTTTAATGTCATTTTTTTCTTTCATTTCTATTGCATTGAGTTGTTCGGTACATATATTTATCAGTCTTGTTTTATAACGTGGTTCAGAAATATTAGTTTTCTTAAAGCGCTTAAATTTAGTAAATCCTTACATCCTTATAATTTCTAAACATGGCCCTTCGAGGTCGGATAAAGGATTTAAAATAAAAATTAAGTGCTGTGCTTTTACAAAAATCTTTCTTGTGACAAGATTCATATAAGATTTTTGTTCTTTGTATTAAAGTGAAACAAATTAAGAAACAATAACTGTGAACTTAGTCGGTGTATGCTGGTGAGAGTAGTGGTGTAGTGTCTATATTACTTAATACTTCAGAAGGCTAGAATCGTCACGAGGTATCATAAGTCAACATTCGTATATGCATCATCATCCTCATCTGATTATCCTATTATCGGCTAAGGCATAGTGGTCATACAAGAGTCACTCGACAGTCATACCACAAAAAACTAGGTTATCAGTGAATAATACAACTGTATATTGGTCTTCATCTAGCGTACATAAACAATAGTACGACTATAAATTCGGTAAGTCTCTCTAGTCATTTTATGCAATTCAATATGGATAAAATATTAAGACAGCAAAAGCGCTTCCTAGGCTTAATAGACCGATTTATTACAAACACAGATAAGACTGGTATTAAAAATCGAAATGAAGAATATATTGAAGCTCGTATTCAGCTATTACAGTCATATTGGGATCAGTTTACAAATACTCACGACACATTGCATGATGAAGCTGACGACGCTTTCCTTGCTGACGTCTATTTCGTGAACGACACATATTCTGACGTAGAACAGTCATATATCGAAGCATTGGCAAATCTCCGTGAGCATATTCGTCAAATGTATCCAGCTTCTCATAATGTTAACTCTACCATGCACAATGAGACAATAAGTTCAAAGCAAGAGATAATACCAAATCCTCCATACCTACATTTAATGGAAATTATATTGAATGGCCATCATTTCGTGATCTATACGAATCATTAATTCACTCATCTCTATATATATCAGACGTGGAGAAGTTTCAGTACCTAAAATCTTCATTAACAGGAGAAGCCTTCAATCTAATAAATCATCTTGCAGTCACTAACAATAATTATGCGTCTGCCTGGAAAATGCTAAACTCTCGATATGGTAACTTAAAGATTTTGACTTACACATATCACACATATCTTCAATTGTCAATCTACGATGTGTAAGTTGTGAATCGGCTAAGGAGCTCAAACATTTGCTGGACACTACAACTCAGTCTATCGGTGCTCTGTCCAATCTAAGGCGCCCTACTGAGCATTGGGATGATTGGTTGATATATATCATCGCAGAAAAATTAGATAAACAAACTAGAAGAGACTGGGAAAATTCTATATCCGAGTGCACTATCGTTCCTAAGTTTGATAATCTAAAACAATTCTTAGAAGGACGAATCCGTACTTTAGAGTCAACACAATCTAACCAAATCGATAAAACAAAAATAACGCCACGACGCCAACTTGATGGATTTCGTGCTCATGTTGCAGTGGATGGAAAAGGATGTATTGCATGTAGTGGAAAACATGTGCTGATGTTTTGCCCTTCATTTCGTTCAAAGTCTGTTGAGCAACGCCAAGTCTTCGTAAAAGAAAAGAAGCTCTGTTTCAACTGCCTACGTCTCGGGCATTCTATTCACAATTGTCACATCTCTGCTCGTTGTAAACATTGCGGTCAGACACATCATAGTATGTTACATCAACCTCGTACTGATTCATCAAGACGCATGTCACGTGAAAATGGAAATTCGCACGGCCGTATCTCACCACATCCTAATAGTTCACAAAATTGTTCGACTACTGTTCATACTTCGGTTAATTCTTCTATAACGAATGTATCAGTATTATTAGCGACAGCTAAGATACGAATTCAAACTAAATCTGGATCGTTTAAAACTATTAAAGCACTCTTGGACCAAGGGTCAGAATCCACATTTATTTCTAAAACATTAGCGCAGTCTTTCAATCTTCCACGTCAACGCGTCAATGTACCCATCTTGGGCATTGGAGGTTGTAGAGCTGGACTAGCAAATTTTAAAGTATTTATTAACATCTTGCCCACCAATGGTCAAAATCGTTCATTTGGTGCTACTGCACTTGTGCTTCCTAATTTAAGTACACTTTTCCCGACTACTTCATTAACAGCTGGAAAATGGCCACACATCCACGATTTACAACTGGCTGATTCTCAATTTGCTATTCCCTCACCTATATTGATGTCATAATTGGCGCTGACCTTTATGCACAGATAATATTAGATGGAATACGTCATGGACCTCCAGGTACTCCAGTAGCACAACGTACACACTTAGGTTGGATACTTTCATGACCTGTGAAGAATAAAGCCAATAAGCCTTCTACATGTGCCAATATATTTCATCTTCGAGTGGGTGATGATATAAATACAACTCTACGCCGATTTTGGGAGATTGAGGAAGTTCCCACTCAATTTTTTTTTGAAGCCAGAAGAAGCTGAGTGTGAAAACTTTTTTCAACAGTCAAACGAAACTCAACTGGTAGATACGCCTGCCAATGAAATCTGACGCTCCCCTCCTCGGAGCTACACGAACAGGCGCAGTATCATCTTTATTGCGAATGGAGAAACGATTTGCTACAAACACATACATACCTACGAGCTCAATACCACCAGTTTTTAGAAGAATATTTAAATCTAGGTCACATGAAATTAATCACTGAAGACAAAGTTACCCTGGAGGGTCATAAACACTATTATCTGCCACATCATGCATTCACCAACTATTTGTTGAATTCCGAGCAGTCATCAAGGAGTTCATTGAATTCTGGCACGATTGGCAAGAGAGGAAAGCTGACTTTCCTTTTCTTAGTCAATGGTGGGATGTTGGAAAGCTCCAAATTCGATCTTTTATCGAAACGAATTTCAATCGAAGTGGGTATCAAGCTTCTTGCTTGTCGACCGAAGTATCTCGGGTGGCTGCTCTTCTTCCAACTCAGCCGGAGTTGATTCTTCATTTTAACAGAATAAAGGAACGCTTGGCAACACAAACTTACAAGCACAGCTTGGAGTTTGTGCTGCGCAGCTAATCACGCTGGCTGAGGGAAGGCGATTCTCCAATTGAGTATTTCTTCCAGGCAACTAGACGACGTGCTGCTTCTTGTGAAGTCGAATCGATAGTTGATGAATCTGGACAAGTCCTCAACGGACAACAGCTATCAGAATTTATTCGAGACACTACTACAGTAGTCTCTACTCTGAATCGACGTCGACAACATCCTCGACTACTCATGAATTTCTTGAGAATATTCGCACTTTCTCTGAAGACAGTAAGGAGCTCTTGGATACAGCAATCACATTGGAGGATATGATCGCTGCGACAAAGGATCTAAGGCGACACACTTCACCTAGTTATGATGGCTTGACTCCAGAGTTCTTCATAAGTTTCAGGGATTTATTAATTCCTGACCTTTTCGAAGTCTTCAATTCGGCGGTTGAGACACATTCAGACTTTTCTTCTAGTTGGAGGAGGTCTGTCATGCGATTGATTCCAAAGAAAGGAGATTTGCAGAGGATGGGGAACTAGAGGCCAGTACAAAATCGTCTGCAAAGCGTTCGGGACGATACTTCACTCAGTGATTGCTTCGGTAATACCCCGGAACAGTCCTATTGTGTTCCTGCTCGTAGTATCTACGACAACATCGCGGTAGCCAAACATTTGTTTGCCTACCATGAACAGCCAGGTACACAAATGGCTATGATTTCACTAGACCAACAAAAGCCTTTTGAAAGCGTCTCGCACGAGTATCTCTTGACTGCTCGCGTGGCGTTTGGGTTTCCGCCCATGTAGCTCGATATCATCGGGAAACTGTATAGAGATTCAGTTTTGATTAAGCATCAAGGACAAGTTCTGGCTCCTATCTCGTTTCATCGAAGCATCATCCATTGTCAGGTATCCTTTATGATCTTTCGTTGGAGCCACTACTGGTGAATCTTCGTCGAATGCTCGGACAATATTCAGTTCATCACCATATACCAATATGAGGCCACTTATGTTGGCATATGCGGATGATTTTTCTATTTTCGTGACAAGAGATGAAGCTTTTCCGGTCGCTCGTGCTAAAATCAACCTTAGTAAGAGTCAAGGCTTGTGGTGTGGAAGGTAGAGAGATCGTACAGATACTCCACTGAACATCCAATGGACTAATACTTGCCTGAAGTATTTAGGTGTGTATATCGGACGCGAGAGTAACTCAAATAATAGCCGCATCGCTCTTCAGAAACTCTCTAGAGGTGTAAACTAATGGCGTAGTCGACTGTTTCCATTATCTTTAATGGGAAAGTCAGTCCTGATAAACTATTTGATTACCTCGTCCATCGTTCATCTGCTATAGTCTGAGACGTTTGATGAAGGCTTCGTAGGTTTTCTTCAAGCAGAAGCGATACACGGCTTTTGGTGCGGAAGACGATGGATTTCTGAAAGCACGCTCTGTCTGCCAGTCAAGACAGTTGGATTAGGTCTCACTAACTTGGTTGTGAAATCAAGGTGTCTCCAAGTGCGTGCATTCCAAAGAGTGTTTTGCCAGAGAGGCATCTTAATTTCTCAACTGTGGGTGAATGTACTGGGAGGGATTGGCATAGGTGTTGACAAATTTGCATAAGGTATAACACAAGACCTATAACCAAAAGAACTCGCTTGCCTTATAAATACTTATATTATTGCGCATTACCATATTAATAAAAACAATAGTGTAAATATTTTGTTATATTTGTAAAAGCATTTCCTAATTCACGTTTCTTGTGTATCGGGCCATCCACTTTCAAGTTTTCATTTGCAAAGTTCATGCATACAAGTGTATTGACCAATCTTCAAACCTACAACCAACATAAAATTTGGCGAAATTTGGCCGAATAAACCGACTTGATTTAGCAACACATTTTTTCTTGAGTGCCAAAACCATAGAAGCGAAAACTCTTGTGCGAGTTCTTCTGATTATTTATTTTTGAATGTTAGATAATTATATTATATTACTTCAACTGGAAAATCAATGGGTGTTATGGTCGTAGCATATTGCAGGCAGCAATATGCTACACTGAGACTCGCTGCGTCATGTAAGCGCGGACTGCTCTCTGTGTGGACGGAGCGGCTGTACGCACCGAACGCGACTTAATTGACATCAGCGCTTCCATACACGACGAGTTTCTTTTTGAGGGAGTAAAGAAGAAGAAGTCGTCTATCAAGTTAAGACAAGACGTGAAAAAAAAGTGAATCTGAAAAAGGATCTAGCAGCCGCAAACCATCGGAGGTTGTAAATGTACAAACGATGTGTAAAAAAAATCCCCTTCCAAGGGAGAATAGGATTTTTTTTTTAAAGCAGGGGCTAATTTCGGTGAAAAGAGCGAATTTAAGCAGGGCAGTAGACGAACCAGAATCCAGTTAATCACGCATATGCTGAAAACAAGAAAAGGCAATTTTCCAAAGGTTGTGTGCCGCGGATAAGCGGGACGAATTTTTACACTCCAAACTAATTATATAGCAGATCCGACAGATATTTTTCAAGCACGAAAATTCGTCCGCAGTTACGCACCGTCACAGGAGGACGTGCAACATCTCAAGTCAGAAACGTCCCAAGTGATTTTTTGTACACTACGGCACTGCAATAGGCTGTGGGAGAGCGATCTGCGTACTCGTCGGCCTTCGGCCCCGATGTAGCAGCACGCGATAACGAATTCGCTACCATACCAGCAGGGCGTCCAAACATCCATAGCCCAGTCTCTTTGATTCAACAAGGGGAGGTCCAGTTAGAGTTCACATCCAGCGTCAATATCCACTAACGAAGCATCCTTATAACATCTATAGAATAATTATAGAATCCAGGAAGCGCAATTATTTTTCAAACCACTAGGAGCATAGGGCAACAGGAACCAAATTTCTTGTTTTTTTTTTTGCATTTTCTTCCCAACAGTGGTCTCGCGGAATACACGAGGAGGCGCCTCAGCGTTGGATTCCTCAGCCATTATATTTTATATATGCTCTTTAGTACGGCAAAAGCAACTTGAAAATTTTAAAACAAGTATGTGCGACGAATTCCAGCAATAACGATCGATGACAATGGAATTGGAAATCAGTCTTCATATTACGGTGACTAGTTGGTAAATAGTAAGAATTTGGATTTTGGTGCCACCTAGGTTATAGTTATAAGCAAGCAAGCAGGCCTGACATATTTACAGGAATAGTTTTTGTATTCTTAGATGAAAGAACCTTCATACTAGGCACCATTTTTCATATGTTCATGTCAGTTTCGTTTTTTTACTACATAGGCAGTTCCGACTAAATTAAATTGATGTCAAGATTATATAGTTAGGCCACAATATTTTATATAATAATGAACCAGCAAGTGAGCTTGGGTCAGCAGCTCTTAGTTTTTAAGTAAAATTAGATGTGTTCGACTTTTACTATAGTTTGAACTCTTTGAATGGTGTGTGGTTATTCTTATCTCCACCTATTAGTGCCATAGTTTAGCCTGTATACGAAGGAAATTAAGAAAAAAATTACTATTTGTTTTAGTACGGGGATGAGCCCCTTAGACACTACGTGGTGTACATAATAAGAAAAGAATTTTTGAATTATTAATTATTCATCCTTTTAAATATTAGTGGAAGATCCATTTTATTTCTTTTAGCATTATACAATTCACATAAGTTTAATTATTATAAAAGCGTAAGATCAAAACCATTTTAGTAAGCTCTCGGTTTTGTATTTCTAACGAGGGGATACGCTACAACTACTTGTAGTCAATTGGGGAGACAGTTATTGTGATTACATCCCTAAAACCATATCTAAAAATGAATTTGAAGAAAAAGAAAAGGGAAGAATACAAACCGTCAGAAAGGTTAATCGGCTCTGCACAATTTTGCTCCTGTAGTTGAAGTGTAGTTTGCTTGTTTACTTGGAAGCATATATTTTTTTAACGAGACACTTTTCCTGTACCTTACTTACGAAAAATCTTGCTAATTGATATAGACTTTTAATAAATTCTTTTTATAACGTAATGGCTCGTCGCTGAAAATTCTTTTTCCCTTCTCACTTTCCGGAGCCCTCTTCTCTTATCATGGTTGACTGAAGTCCGCCAGTGTCGATTGGGTGGCTGGGGCAAGGCAGCGGAAGGCACTACTTACCATAAAGGTCCCTTCAGGACTGGGTGTGTGCGTGCGACGCCCCCCCCCCCCCCCTTCTATAACTCTTCCGCAATAGCCGAGGTGCTAGCGTGCCGCCCTGCATCACAACGCTGTCCACAGAGTGATCTGTCAGCTCATGCTGGAGCTGGGACTTAACGTCCAGTCATAATCACTTTATATATTACCATAACATGGGCTTCACATCAACATTTTCATGAAAAGCTGTAGCTAAGTATGAATTTATTTCACTCAAAGGTGTATTACCATGACGAATGTATATTGGAACAAATCCATGCTTTTCAGGTAAAATATAAACGCCAGGTTTAGGGGCTGCTACTGAAAGAGAAAACAAGTTGAGTTAATGATGTAATTGCGTAGATGTAAAAACAAAAGAAAAACTAATGATTATTAGATGTAATATATGTTGTTATAATGTTTGGAAGAAGATCTGATTTTTGAACGATGCTGCTTTTCCGATGATGATTAAAGATTTCATCCACTTACCTTTGAATATTAATTCAACAATGTCCCGTTACATTTTCCATCAGAGAAAAAAATAATAATAGTCCTGACATGCTAGAAATTCATTTTTTAAAAGTTATGCTCATTTAGAGAAACCTTCATATTTCTTTCTTTTCTATATTTTGCTCGGATTTAAAAATGATGTGATTTGAAAGTGTGTTACTTATAATTTTAAGGAGGGCTGAAAACTGAATTAATGAAAAGAAATAAAAATTGGTTCATCATCATCTACCGAAGATGAACTGACACAATTCGTCAATTCGGAATGGAGCTATTTCTCTTTCAATTATGCACACGTCTAAAGCTTTCAGAGTAGCGCTGTAATTAATCTTGAGAAGTAGTTTTTAGCTGGTCTATATTAACCCAGTAAAAATAATTTTTTTTTTAAGCTAATTTTCTTGTAGAAATTGTTAGTTGGCATTGTATGGTTGAATAAAATCATGAAGTTATGTAAATCTTTTTTATGATATGATCAAATGTATGCAAGATGTATACCTCTTACAATACACATACTAATTGTCATAAATTCCGATGATATTAGCATAGTTTGGATCGAAATTGAAGTAGCATAACGGTATAATGTTAAGATCAAGTTGCACACATATAACTGTATGCACAAGGTCCTTAATGAATCTTTTTGTATAACCAAAACCATTCAAAATTTAGATAGAAATTTCCATATTTGTCTTCAATCAACGTCATTATAAGTATAGAAATCCTCAAGTTTCTATATGTAGTCTATATGAACCTAATGCAAACTGAAAATTTCGTTCCTCAATAATTTTTGGTATTTAAATATGTAACCCAAATTCTTATGAATTTTACTCATATGACGACTAAATATTGACCTAGAACACATACACATTGGCTAGAAAAGTCCTCCCATGAGTTGATATCATTCATTTGGGGCTAGAGTTAGAGGTAGAATTTTAGCTCCATTTGAGTGATTGATGACTGGTCAAGTGGTTTTTTGTACTAATAGCGTTCGTTGTTAAGTGGATCGATGTCTTATATTTACATGATATAAAGATAATGATATTCTACATGATATACATACATACTTTATAAATTTATTTACCTATATAGACATATTATGAAAATTAAAATATATTTGTTGATTGATGATATGACCAGAAAAAATTATCCTCCCTGACCTCACTCTAACCAATTTGCAGGTTGAACTCGTTCTAGCTATTGTGTTTCGATTCTATATTGTTAATTGCGCTATTGTTGCGTAAAATAGTAAATAAAAAAAAGATAGAAAAATCTATAGAACGTGCTTTTAGAGGTCGGTCGGATGCTATCATTATTTTCTCTTTTAATTCCAAGATTCCGGAAATAATTAGAAAAAAAGCTACTTTTACACGAGCGTCATTATCATTACCATCATCATCGTTCAGGGAATAGGTTTGTTTTCAAATTGACGTAGACAACGCTTGAAAACAATACCATAAGCACAACTGATTCATCTGGGTTATGTCATTATTGATTGGATTTACATGAGTAATTCGTTATTTTTTTTTTTTTATCTATTTTTATCACTATCTGCTTTTCAATGGCTCAAGAATAGTAGTAAATTTTTCTTAGAGTGAAAAGGGAATTATTAAAGTTTAAGTTTTGAACAGTGAATGCGAGATAACATTCAGTCTTAATACTTAACCTTAGCTTAAATTATTTTTTACTTTATATTAAGTATCTAGAATATGACATTTTACATTTACTCGTATCTTTAGTCCAACTAAGGTATGGTTACTATTAATGTATTTCTAACACGGAAAATATATTACATACCTACCTAACATAAACTAACTACTACGAGCTTAATGAACAGTTTAACAACACGAGCAGAATGAATATATTTACTTTTAGTATTGTTTTTACCAACACGAACCAAATGAAAATATTTATGTTTTATATTTTTTTTATTTATTTAATAAAATATATTTCAGTTTTGTTGAATTTTATTATTATTTTTATTTCCATTTTTACATGAATACTTGAGTACTTGACTTGAAACTCAAGTAGGGTTTTCGGTTGAATTAATTCCAATTAGGTACTTCACTTTGAAATTTTCTTGAAATTTACCAAAAATCTCAACCTAAATTGTCAACAGTAATCTTCTTTTTGTTACTCTTTACTAGTTTCATAACTCGTAAAAATGAAAAATGTTCAAGAACTGCATGTTATACATGTCAGTGGGAAAGGCGGAAAAATTAAGTGTTGTACGTTTTAGGTGTATTGAGGAACTGCATAGATTGCCAATTACATGAACTTAAATTACGCTAAACAAAATGGCAGAACTTAGTTAGAATTTGATGCTCCATGTTCCTACGAAGTAATACTAAACTGCTTGAATTCCGGAATTAAGACTGCACAAATACCGGTAATGCATTTTTCTTTTCTGAAATATTTTCATTAAAAAGATTGCATTTCGTTTCTCCAATAGAGAAAATTTCACCCCAACCGATGAATATGGTTAAACATATCATTATAATTTAGATCACTAAAGCCATCCAGTAACAAGATAATATCCGCTTCAAATTCTTTGGAGGGAGCGTAGTATTGAACGATATCATGTTTTTAGTTTAATTACAGTTGTAACATAGATCCGTGTGGAATTTTATCAGATTAGTACCTACTATGTTGCAAGTACAATGACATTCCCCAAATCATTTTCTTACATGCATAGTAAATTTCATTTGGATAAAAGAACGATATTAACCTACGTACCGAAATGAAACAGTAAAATATAAAAAAAAAATTAAAAGGAAGTACAACACTGCTACCCAACACATATATCACTTTTACAGCTTCAAACAAGTTGGGAAATTGAAATTAAAAAATTCTTTAACTAAATTTAAGCGCACTCTCATATTTATTCTGACAAAACTTACTTGATAGCCTATACTTAGTTGAAACAACATTCACAAGAATTGTTTTATATAAAATAAAACCACAAAAACTGCTTACGCAATATTCACAATATCCTCAGTATTTCAAACTATTAAAACAAAAAAAGAAACAAAATGTGAAACTATCCACGTCCTTTAGATCCTCCTTGTCTGGATTTGCCTCTAGAATCACGTTCAAGCTTCCAATTAGTTGGCCGTTTTTTCGTTATCTTTTTTGTGTTTTGATTTTCTTTTTTTTTCTTGTGCCTTTTATCATCCGAATCAGTACTGGACGAAGATGAAGAATCTGAGTCTGAAGATGATGATGAATCCGATGAACTAAAAGACGATGATGATGTTGTCGTTGAAGAACTGCCTGAATTAGATGATGAATCTAAACCTTTAACGTCAAGTATTTCTTAATTAATAGCCGGTACAGATTTTGGAGCACTTTTAATAAATTCACGTAATTCACCAGGCAATCCACTTAGACCGATTGCTGTAAAAAAGTTTATAGCAAATCTATTATTTCTAGGATTATCACGAGGAAAGAGCCCTGGAAATGAATCGGCAAGTGTAATATCCTTTAATCTTTCATTCAACTTTGAAAGTCCCATGTATTCGGCAAGCTCTTGAAATAGAATTTTTATGAAAATCGTAATAGTTTTGTATCTAGACGATGACTGGTGTGATATGTATCACGAAAAATGTCTTCAAATGTTTGAATGTAAATTTTGTTTATCATACAAAACCTTGGGCAAGTAGTCCAAAAAATTTCTCATATGTTCTTTATTCAGCACAACAGTCGATAAACATAGTTCCATTTCTTGGCCTGGTTTTATTTCCATTTTTATCAGTTTATGGGCACAGTCTCCATAGTCTAAACTCGAGTGAATTGTAAGATAAATTATCCTCCGAAGTGCTACTATATTAGTTTCGGTATTATCGATGATAACATCATCTTTATCTTTTTGCTCTTCACCTGGATCTGAAATCAGTTCCACTACCAGATGATCCACTTTCTGAATCGCTGGCAGCACTTCCTATAAATTCTTCATTAGTCTCATACATATCATTGAATTTGAAAGCATCTGAAAAAAGGAGATATTTCAGAAAAACACCCAGATGAAAAGACAAGAGAAATACTTACCTTAACTATGCTGAGGATCAGTGATATAACCATGTTTTGATCTTTTCAATGATTCCCAAGTGATTCTCTGGTAGGCTGCTGAAGATTTGTCAGTAATCTCAGCTTGCAACATACGAAATTTAAGCATCTCCGGTTCTTGATGTTAATCAATCAACAGTGCGCCGTCACCTTTTTGTGATCCTTGGTAATGGGGTTGCATTTCCAGCATTTTCACGTTTCTTATCACTTCCTTCTTTATTATTGCTTTCATTTTTGTTATTTGTGTTACGTTGTTTCTTGTCTTTTTTCGAAATTTTCTTTCAATTTTCCTCATTTACACGTCATGATGGCAGCATATTATCTTTATTCTTAACTTATGATGCGAACCACTTTTTATTTTTTTTTATTCTATTTTCATTATTTATTATTATAATAAATTCAAAAGTTTTAACAACTTCTTTCCGCTTTGCAAACGTTTATGCATTTTGACAAATGACAGTTGATTCTTGTAAGAGAAAAACGTCATTGATTTTATGAATTTGTACCAAATCTATTGCTACCTTCCTTTTCTGGTTCTGAATCTTATACCGATTTCCATTGATATTTTAAGAAAAGTGCACGTCAATCAATAAAAAACGAGTTCAATGGAACAACTTTTGACGCGATGAGCTCATATCCGTGTAATTTGTCAGATTGAAATTTTCTGGAAATAACATCACGAATAACGTAAAAATTATGAAAATTGTTATTTAAAAGATTTTGGTGTGATTGCGGATGAATTTGGTAGAGTACTAGTTGATGATTGATATGTAACGCTCAATGACATTTAGTTGTGCCATTTCTCATGTAGATGTGTGCGATTTTCGGTGTAACACCGCCGATTTTTCCGGTGTAGCACCAGACCACTGATATTGGACTGACTGATTTCCTGTTTCATGTGGCACCAGTTTTGATTTCAAAAAGTATGCTCTGACTGGCGCTGTATTTAAATTATTTGGGAATTTATTTATATATGAATGTCAGTGGGATTTACAGAATTTACCACAAAAGTATTTGGGACTATTTGTATTGTTAAATTTTAATTATGAGGCGAAGGAAGTGCTTTTTACAAGGTTGTTTTGGTTGGAAATAACGCTGAATCATTACAGTTCAATGGGAAAGTATGCTCTCACGGAAAGAGACAGGAACATGAAAGTGGTGCCCTTTGCTTGCATGCATTTTTGGCTCAACGAGCAGTCCATTTATATCACTGCCATATAATAAGAATGGACTGAGCGTTCTTGCTTCAAAAATGGCACAAATATTGAACAGGCTGTGAAAACCCTTTATTTCGTACAATTGTACACCGATTTATAATTAGTTATTATTTGTAGATTGGAAACACTAAAGATGTAGTAAAATCGTATTGCATTAAATGAAAATTGTTTAGGAAGTTAAACTCGTTTTAATTAACACAAAAATTTATTTTTAATATTACTGAAAAATGTGCTTATCTGCACATTTGATGTCAAATATGCTTGAGCTTGTAAGAAATAGACGTATATAAGCAATATATTTGTCTCAATTTTTAAGTCAATTCCGATGTATTCCAATTAATACAGCCGTACTATTTCCTAAATTGGTTACAGTTCAGTGTACATTTTGAGCTTGAAAGAGACAAATAGATTTTAGCAAAAATTTGTGCCATTTTTGACTATAGGAATTAGATATGATGGCTCAGTCCATTCTTATTATATGTCAATGATTTATATACAAGTCAGTGCACCAGACTCATTTGACGTACACTTTTTCTAGTAGTGCAGATCAATGGAACAATTTCGGTGTAACACTGTAAGAAAAGTGGAACACTTCTGCTAGAAAACTTGATCAATGGAAATCGGTATTAGAATATAGAGCAAAGAGGATGGTTGAATCGTGTAAAATTCGTGTACATGAGCGTAATTTGTCAAGAGCAGGAGATTATACATAGGAGTAAGTGAGATGCCGGAAGGAAGATTTGTCAAAGCTGAGTACAGGATTGTCAAATGTGATTTTGTTTTGTGAACAAGTTTTATAGTGCCACTAGTGCCTGTTAAAATCTTCATATCAATTAAAAGAGCAGAAATGAAGTGTTCGGTCAGTGCTTGCAAATATAAATTGCATTATATCCCGGTGGTTACACCTACAAGTACAGCTTGCATGCAACTTGTACTGCCGTACTTCTTGCACGTGTAATCCAACTGCCATGCAACTTTCAGCGAACTTGCATGATGAAAAATCATGGCAGCTGGGAGATAGTAATTTGACATTTATACAGTTTTCAAAATGGCGGAAACGAAATGCTTCATAAATTTATACGGGGAAAATGAAATTTTCTGGGATCATTTGCAATACATCATTTACCAACACCTTCATCTTCCTTTTTTCTTGGGTTTTTATCATTGTGATACTTCCTTTATTGCCATAATTTTCCAATATACGCAAGAGTTTACGTCTCAATGTCATTTTTTAAATGAACTTGCATGCAAGCTGATAAGTCATCAACCGAACTGCCTTCCGCTGTCAAGTTAAAAATCGTGTTGGAAGGGAGGCTTGCATGCAAGCTGTACTTGCAGGTGTAGCCCCCGGGTAAACTAGAGAATCCCGTTTGAGTCAACTGCACTATCTAAATTATCTTTTTTGTTAATAGAAGCAAAGATTTATATTAATTAATTATGTGAATTGTTTCAAAATAAAGCAAAAAAAGAACATTTTTTTACCACAGATACTCCGCTCAAAATCTTTGTTTACTTTTTGCAAATTGACAAGTTGCTTAGAATAGGGATGGCGTGTAAATACATGTAAAAATGGACTACCAGCCAAACCAGAAATTCATTACTCAAAATCTGGCTTATCACCATTCCTGTTTGCTCTATATTCTAAGTTCTGAATGAATCGACAGAAGGATGTCATAATTTAATTCTGTGCTCATACAAAAGGAATGAAACAGAACCATTACAAGTGTTTGACATTTCTTCCATTTGATAAAAGCAAACATAAGGTTTGTTCGATGAAAACACCGTGTTAAACACCGTGTACATTTTCCCCAAATTTTCCCGAGGTTTTGTGCACTCATCGAACAAGTTTTTAAAACACCGGGTAAATCTAATGTAATGACATTTGTGACAGTTCTCCTGAATATAATTAATTGTAAAAAGTTATTTATAAAATGGGTGAATACAAATAAAATGTGCTCTAGCTATTTTTCTGTTTCTTTTCTTCCAATTTTTGCTTCTTTCCGCTCAAGAAGTAATTTATATGTCCCAATCAGCAACAAATTGTCAACTGTCAAACCATTACCCTGAGAAATTTTTAGTGTAAACACGGGGTAGCCCAGTTTTTTTTTTCGAAAAACAAGATAGACTAGCCCGGGGTTTACCCGAGGTTTTCATCAAACAGACCTATGAATTTGTAAAAATTGTTGTTTATGAAAAATAAAGCAATTTTATAATAAAGGCAACTTAAACTCAACTATTACCACCTCGTCCAAATTGTAAACAACACATTACAAATAAAAATTAAAATCGTTCAGCTTGAATCCGGGAAAAACTCAGGCGCATTGACAAGTATGGCCGAAAAATCTGTCAATTGGTTGCTTGCCTGCTTTGGCGACAGTTGTCACAAATTTGTTCGTCCCAATTTCAATCGTCCTTATCAAAATGAAAAAAATTTTCCATTTGGAAATTTCTTTGTTTTCTTCCTAGCACATAATTACTTTTCCCGAAGTAATTTAAACGATGAAACTAATGTTTTGTTAAATATTTGAATATATTCAAAACGTATTTCAGTCAATAAAATGCGAGAAACTCAAAACAAATTCGCTCAAAATGACTGTCACCCCATGACGTAGCAGCACAAAAAATTCCTCTCAAGTCGGCCATACCTTGTTATCTTTGTATCATGCATAAGAAGAAAGAAACTAAAGGAGAGGCCCATCAACAATTTTCGTGCTAATCTCAAAAATGTGTAAATTTATACAAATACTATAAACTGACATATATAACATGGACCACTGAAATCGCTTACATTATCGTGGGATCACTTCTATATAGCTGTATCTTTTTGGTATAATGACTGGATTTCACTGAACTTAAATTAATTAGTTCTATACCAAATCCACCATAGCTCAGATTTTCCCCAAATTTACCCGGGGTTTGCATGTGAACATGGTACCTGCGTGTTCAAAAACTCAATCTTTCAAGTCTGCATGTAAACATGGTAAAAGTGGTGGGTTTTTGTTAGAAAACGACGATGAGTGACGTGCGGCGTCGTCCATCCTATTATATTGGTGAATGGTGATTGCCCTCCGATCCGGAAGAAAGTGCCCTGATAGCACAGAAGTACTGAAAATGTACTTCAGGAGGCCTGAACCGAAGCCTTCCAGCTCCAGTGAAAAAGGATAGGCAGTCGGGAAAAAATTCAGGGGTAAACACTAACACAAATAACCAGCATCAGTTTTTCATTACTTTTATGCTGTAGTCTCAGGGGGATGTATTCGGGGGCCTATTCTTGAATTACGAATGGTTTTTACGAATTCGTTATATAACGAATGGTTGATAACGAATCGAATACCCCGTTCGTATTCTTGAACCTCTTCGTTATAACCCCGAGGTTACACCTGCAAGTACAGCTTGCATGCAACTTGCACTGCCATACTTCTTGCACGTGTAACCTCTACTGCCATGCTGGCAGTACAGCTTTCAGCGAACTTGCATGCTGAAAAACCATGGCAGCTGGGAGATAGTAATTTGACATTTATACAGTTTTCAAAATGGCGGAAACGAAATGCTTGAGAGAAGTTCATAAATTTATACCGGGAAAATGAAATTTTCTGGGATTATTTGCAATACATCATTTACCAACACCTTCATTTTCCTTTTTTCTTGGGTTTTTATCATTGTGATGCTTCCTTTATTGCCATAATTTTCCAATATACGCAAGAGTTTACGTCTCAATGCCATTTTTTAAATGAACTTGCATGCAAGCTGATAAGACATCAACCGAACTGCCTTCCGCTGTCAAGTTAAAAATCGTGTTGGAAGGGAGGCTTGCATGCAAGCTGTACTTGCAGGTGTAACCGTGGGGTAAAGTCGAAGTGGTGGAAAAGTATTTCAACATAACGAGTGTGGTAAGATTAAATCTGTCAATTTACAAATTGGATATCGTCAGCTGTTTCATATTTTAAAATATAATTTGTAAAAAATGGCAAGCTTCAGTGAATTGTCATTATTGTTTGGTCCTGAAATCGTTAAAGAATCTATGGACTATCAATTACGTCAATAGTTAATCAATTCCTGCACCCTTAATTCAACGCTGGATAGAAAAAAAGGTTGCAGGAGGACCTCCACCAGTGCCATGCAAATGTTTTTTATGCCGCCGCAGATTTTCCTTTTACCACACATTTTTATCCTGCCAAATCTGGACTGGAAATTTTCTATTACCTTTGTTTCGAATATAATATCATAAAAAAACTTTTCTAGTTCTTTTGTGCTTCGGGTATGGAAATTAATACTGATTTTATTTTGCCACAATTCCGTGGCATCTTTTGAACTGAAAGAGTTCTCATATTTACCAAATCTCAGTTTCTGGTTTTCCTTTAAAAACTCAATTAGTTTAGTTTTTTGAGCATATGATATTTTCGCACATCTTTTATCTCCCATTATCACCCATAAAGTAGCAGCTGATTCACTTTTCGTTTGGCATAACGAATGGTTGAACCCACTCGTTAAATAACGAAGGGTTTGCGTTCGGTATATAACGAATGCGGATTTCAAGAATACGATTTCGAATGGTTTTGACAGTATAACGAATACGGAATCTGTCTTCGTTATTCAAGAATAGGGCCCTCGGTACTTCTAAGCCAATGAAGAGAAGCGCAATATTCAGGTATTTTTCAGTAGTTTTGAAGTAGTGAAGAGAACCACAATAGTCAAGCATATTTCAGTAGTTTTGAACTAATGAAGAGAATCACACCATTTCCAAAATAAAAAAATCTATTTTATTTAAATATATTTAATATAATACTTTACTAATTAAATTTGGTAAGTTAGGAGCCCTTTTCACAGCAGTACATTTCCAGTTATAGTCTTTTCACTGCGTCAATGGCTTTTCAATTTACTCTTGTGAACCTCTAAAACGATAGATTGTCTGTAATTGTAAAACTTTTTTTTATTATAATTAAAAATATGTTTCTCACTTTTTACCAATTTATTACTGATATGTGAAATGCGCTTCACTCAGACGCACTTCCAATGGATTTAACTGGAAACGAATTCTGAATTTGTTAATGTAATGTACTTCAAAACTACTTTAAAAGCCCAATTAGAATGGGACAAATCTATCAATATACTTTTATCTTTCTATGAATACTGAACTAAACAGCTTCTGTGAGTACTGAATCAGCCCTGAAAAGATGATGCAATAATGTGGGAGACAGAACATATCGGGAGTTGCGTTTTGTTTCATTTTATGCGCGGAACTTTCCGTAGTGTTTCAGTACATTTTTTCGGGCTGAAGTACATGCAGTTTCACCGATAGAATAAAAGAATTATGATTGTAGTGGTAACCCCTGAAGTTGTGCTATCAGGGTGGGTAGCTCAGTTTTTTATTTTTATAATCGTCCTATAAAGGTAATTTATTTTTATTTTTGTAAAATTTAATATATTTTCGATTAAAATTCTAATATGTTTTCGATTAAAATTCTAATATGTTTTCGATTAGTGAAATTTTTTAAAAATTTTACTAACGCGCAAATGGCGAAGCGTCTTATTGAAGATTTGTGTAATGGCGTCGCGTTTAAAAGGAGTACTCTTTTTGTAATACTTCTATAACATTACATTTTCCAAAAAATATTTTACGCCTAATTATTTCAGACGCGACGGGAATTGAATGCTTAATCATGTCCTTCACATCTATACCAGAGTTTATCCCAGTGGACGACGATATTTTTGAATTATTTTTATAATATACCACTGACGTGCATATAAATGGACTGCCTGATCTCTTGTTTAATGTGGCACCAGTTAAGTTCAGGTAATTTATTTATTAATTTTATAATATTAAGTAATATTTTATAATTTTTCAGTTTTATCCGGGAATTGGGAATTGAGGGCCTGTCTGGATCCAAGCCTTCGTCTTGTTATTACAGCTTGCGACGTAACATACACAATAAGCTCAGCTATTATAATAGTTAGACGAAGACGAAGCTAACCTGTTCAAATTCGTTCATTTGCTTTGCTTGATTTTACAGACAGCAAACAAACATAACCTCACAATACCATTTTATTATTTAATGTATTATATGTATATATAAAATTAAGAAGAAAGAAGAAAGAAGAAATATTTTACTTTTGGTAAGTTATTATTACATATATTACATAAGTTATTACAAAATAAATATAATATTAACGCGGTGTTGTTATGTGGATGCAATAGCTTTTAAAGTTTTTCTATTTTAATTTATTTTATATAAAAGTTATAAATTTATTATTATTATATGAAGTTATAAAACTTGTAAAAATTTATTCTTAAAATCAAAAATTAATAAGGCAGTACTTTTTGTTAGGCATATCCATAGCATAATACTGCTGCCTTGGAAATTTTCTGTTGTCCCGGTAATTAATTATTTCCTTGTTATTTTCGTTATCCTCCACAAATAAAGCCACTTCGCAAAAATTCATAAATTCCAATTTATCAACAACTAGAAACAATCGCTTTTGATGCGAAGTTAACATGTCACACTGATTCGGTTTATGCCGAAATATTTATTGTTGCTTCCGGATTACTTAGCGCATTTCTAAAATTATCTCAGATGTTTTGGAATTGAATTATTTCCTTATGCAATGCAGATATGTATTAATTGTAATTCTTTCCGAATTTTTAATTCGATCACAAACCATTCAGGATGCATCATACTGCGTGTGGTTAATCTAATATCGATTTTGTTTTCGTATGAGTGTACATTGGATATACATATATGTATGTAGTTCGTTTTGTTATTCATGGCAAATTTGAGAAAATATGACGCCAACAATTACATATTTACAAATCTTTTCAAGTGTTATGATTCGTACTACTTATATTCACATTACTATAGATTCATTTACTGGACAGTTGGAAAAAGAATTTCTCAATTTTGTCTGTACCATAATTGAAATATTTTGTGCTGTCATATTCGATGATAATTAATTTTGGAGAAAGTCACCAAATTTCCGGTTTATGCAATTCGTTTTATAATCTGCAGTGCAAGAGATGAAACGAGCGGCATGGAAGTGAATTTCGTTAAGAAAATGAAGCTCATCGGACCGCGGAGAGCTAGTTGAACATGCGTGCGCGGCTTATTAGACAAAATTATTAGGTAGGTAGATAATATATTTATGAAGGACCACGTAACAAACCGATTTGGGTACCAAAAATAATTGAAATTAGAGTAATTGAGATAAAATAGGTTACGATGTGATGATGACGACGACGATATTAACTATATGCTTCTTGAATCTTATACTTTTCTAGGCGGATGTAACGATATTGAGATACTTTAGGTAAAAGCTAGCGCTAATAATTATTTGCAATGAACGTGATTTATACAATTTAAGCAGATATTTTAAATCTTAAAATAGGTATAGGTATACTTATTGAAAAGTTTGATTAGTTACACCTATCAGATCATTAACTGAAAGATACAGGGAACTTTAATGACAGGAGCTCCTGTATCTGGTTGTGTGTAACAAATTCTGTCTTGTTTCGTTCAGTATTAAAAGAGAAGAACTTTCAATTTAATAAGTGTGAATTTAAAGCACAAACAAAACAATACAAGTTTTCATCATCTCGGGTATAACAGACATAAACACGTTATTCTATCAACTTTTATATGAAGTGGTATACACCATTTAAATAATTCTAATTTAAAAATAAAATGAATTATACGAATAAATTTTTCGCTTTCTGCTATATCTTCTATAACAGTGAATGACATCGTTATATTTTATAAACACTTACAGGGCAAAAGGCGACAGGCAAAAGAAAAGGGAACTACTATACTTGTGCAGATCTAAATAAGATAGAATCTACACATAGTTGTATGATATTCAAGTAAATTGTTACTCATTACATATCCCAGTACTAGTACTTATACTGCAAATAAATTTGCCAGTATAAATGAGTATTTTTTACTGGTACTTAAATTGTTTTGAGTACCAGTACGAAAACTGGTAAAAACTGGTGAAAATTTACTGGTACTTGTAATTGCTGGTTTTATAAATTTATTAAACATTTATAAAAAAGTACTAGCAAAATATTGGCACTGGAAGTTACCAAAAGTTTTACTGGTCTGGTAAATTTTCGAGTGAAAGTAAAACAATTTTACCTTGAACTAAATATTTTTTTTAATATGAGTACACTTGACTGATACTGATACTGGTACTTAAAATCATCCAACTCTGAATCTACATATGTATACATAAGTCAACCATTAACTTCATGCATAGACAATATTATGGTAGTTGATTCCTAAATGGCGGTGCAAAAATCATGGACGTCATGGTTTGAGAAAGGTTCCAAATACTTAGAGCTTAATTTAACCCAAATTTGTATTTTTTTATCTTATTTTTTTTTTCAACTTCGTGTTTGCTTTGTTCGGTACGTATTTTGGTAATCAGAACTGAACTTTTATGCAATACTCAGAAAATATTATTAATTCGTATGCAGATAACATACATAAACAATTTTGCATAAGTTCCTACAATTTTATATAATTCCGGCTATGCAATGGTTACCTTAATGTGTAAAGAACTAACAGAAATCGTTTATTGAGTTCATAATAAAATCGTATCGACATAACCCTTCCTCACTTATCATTTCCGGAACTGATGATCCAAGAATTAATCCAGGTCACACGAATACAGGAAAAATATACCAATCAATGCAAATTGAATTAATGTGAACTTTAAATTTAGCGTGCGTTTAAAATAAAATTTGAAGCATGGCGTACTTTCACCGACAGGAAAAAAGTGTGCAAAAAGTGACGTTTTGTCACTACCAAATGCTTTCGTGCGTTCACTGAGCAAGAAAAATGACAGATAAACGCTACCGAAACACTGCCTTTTACTTTCTTCTGCGTTCACTGAGTCGACTGACAGTGACTTGTAGCGCGCTACCTTTCACTATCGTATTTTGCAGGGATGTAAAGGACTCAAATTTTAACTCAACTCATCGCTCAACTCAAGCAGTGAGTCCGCTCAACAGTTGAGCGGTGGTTCATCGCTCGAAATTTGAGCGGACTCAATCGTGAGCGGACTCACTGCTTAAATGGACTTGAGCGGACTCACTGCTTGAATGGACTTGAGCGGACTCAAATAATATTTTAAATAACACAAAGAGAATCTGATTTAATTAAAATTGAAACTGAAATTTCAGTCAAATAAAAAAAGCTTATAAAAAAGTCATTCATTATATTATATAAATTTAGTTTTTGCTAATTTTCTTAGCCAACACTTCGCTTCCACTCAATATAATGGACAAATCTAACAACTTATAAAATCTGTAAGGAAAATACCATACTTGAAAATGTTATAATTCACTTCAATTGTATTTTTTCATAGAATCAGCGTCTTACTTTATATTTTTTCCATTGATATGTGGCATCACTTGCATTTCAAAATTTTCGTCATTTAGACGACATCTATTAGGAGTTAACGTTAGTTTTCCTATGCTAAACAATCTTTCTACCGAAGCACTACTATGCAGTGCTGTGTTGTATTCGGTAAAAAGGTTTTTTTATCACCGAAAACAGCTTGTTTTCAAATATGCTCGAGGTTTTGTCTGTGGAAAAATTATACTCCAAGAACAATTTTTGACCCACCATCGAATTTTTGTCATCTTCACAATCTGAATCCCAAAATGGCGTAGCTTGATTGTTATTTTGGGATTGCGTATTCATGTCGATTGATTCTGGAAATAATAAATTTCTCAACTAATTATGCGTGGGTGTTCGTTCAATACATTTTCCTCTACAAGAATTTTTTTTTACGCGTCACAAACTGAATGACAAGCTTAGTAGACAGACCCTATAGACTTTATCTAGGATATTAAAATCATACAATGATAATAATAATGGTAATAACAAAAGAACTTTTAAAGTTTGAAGTTAACACTTATTTTCGGCTGTAAAATTTAAATAAAATTCACAAAACTGAGTTTCCTCATGTGCATATTACTTTCCCATTATATTTCACAAGTTCTATGGATAATTCTAAGTAGAATCGAAATAAATTGAATCATATCATTTTCAAGTATGGGAAAATACCATACGGTCTTTACACATTATTGAATAGGTAGAGTTGTACATTATATTGAGAGGAAGAAGAAATTTTGGCTAAGAAAATTAGCAAAAGCTAAATTAATAAAATATAATATAATGAATGACTTTTTTATAAGCTTTTCTTATTTCATTGAAATTTCAGTTTCAATTTTAATTAAATCAGATTCTCTTTATGTTATTTAAAATATGATTTGATTCCGCTCAACTCAAATGATGAGTCCGCGCAGGCAGTGCGTCCGCTCAAGCCGCACAAGCAATGAGTCCGCTCAACCAGTGAGTCTGCTCAAATTCTGAGCGATGAACCACCCGTCAAGTGTTGAGCGGACTCAAATCCTGAGTTGAGCGGACTCAAATCCTGAGTTGAGCGGACTCAAATCCTGAGTGGAGCGATGAGTTGATATGATAAATGAGTCCGCTCATTTACAACCCTGGTATTTTGGATAGTGAAATGTAGCGAAGTGATGTGTTGCCATGGATATGGATGCAAGGACGACAATAACATAGCTACTTTATAGGTTAGCGTATACAGTTCGAGCTTTGACTATATATTCTTCCTGAATGATTGTTACGTAAATAAAGGCTATCTCATTTTGTAAAGGCTATCTCATTTTATTTTATTTTATTTTGTTTGAATTAACAAATAAATTGGCTGCCTTCATGATAAAACGTTATTAATGGGAGGTCAACCATAAAGAATCGCAGTTTTTGTTTTATTGTTTTGCCTAGTACTAGTAGGATGCACTACTTCTGTTCTCTGCATGCCCTACATAGGACGATTCAGGGAAACGTACTTATTATATTAGTAAGATTTTTACCAAGTGCTGTGACTTTAATACAAAGTGCTGGAAGCAATTCAGCAGACTGCATTCTAGTTAATACAACCGATGGACCACAATATGAACCCGATTTCCCTTCACCAAATTTTAGTACCAGAGATTTTTATGTTTTCGTCTTTTCCATAATGTTATCTTGTTTTTTGCCTTTTCTTTTATAAAAATCTAAAAACAGTTGCTAATCTGTGGCTTGTTTCCTGGCCTTATATGTATGTCGATGCGAACAATTTTGCTTCTATTTATATTAGTCTTCAGAATAGTGGCTGGGATTTAACAAGCTTTAGTTATGCATAACAAAAATTATTATGAGATCACAAGGTGGTAAAACTTTAGTATGGACTGGTGTTGTATTTCAAACCAGTGCAGCTGTTGGTTCTGTTATTTTTTCATTAATAAATTTCAGGATCATTGTATTGGATCATTGTATTGTATTTATTCGTTTTAATTTTTTTTGTTCATACATTATATACAACATATATAACTCACAGTAGATATCCAGAGAATCCGTGATGCTAAGTAAGCTATGTACCACATTTTTTTTTCCCACTATCACTACAATCCTTATAATAAGGAAGTGTAAACGAAGCATCATGTTGCGCTTTTCTCAACTTTAAGCCTTTTGTTATCCGGAACTTTACTAAAAATAACCCGGTTTTCATCATGAATTGTGGCAACTATCGTAACATTTACGAGAAAAAAGTCTTCTTTGCTTTATTGAACACAAATTTCCTGAACTTAACATCTTGCCACAACTCATATGTATATCACCCAACGAGGTAAGAACTAGTTATTACCTCGTTGATATTAGCCGAGTAATGACGGACGACATCTGCCCTAGGGATGGCCAATAGTTGGAAGAATATCGATACTTCGATATTCATTGTTGGTATATGCCCTAGGGAAGGCCAATAGTTGGAAAAGAATATCGATATTACGATATTCGTAGTTGGTTAGTGAGAGAGGATGCAGTATTTCATACAATGCCAGAACTCCCATATCTAATGGATCTGATAATTATTTCACTTTTACTTAATAATTCGAGCTTTTCCATTAATATTTCTTTTTATAAATAAATCTTAACAGTACCTACGACACGTTCATTTGGTTTTGCTCAAACCCTACACGCGTCTGCCGCGAAAGAAGATTCCCACATTTATATCGACTGAGTTCTATAATCCAGGGATTATATATGTACACGGATGCGATTGTTTAGAGTAATTTTTGAATATTTTTAATTTTTTTTAATTCGGTGAATTTGACTTTTCCAATTTTTTCAGGAAATATGATTGCGGTTACAAAAATAACATGGAAAGAAGATCGTGGAACAAGATAAGTACAATTGTTTTTTTTTTTTAATGTTTTAAACATATATATTTATATGATGGAGATTAGGTTATTATTATAGTGAACTCGTATTACTAAAACTAGCAAGTCCTTTAGAATCTCGTGATGCTTTTTTCGACGAAAAAATGAACGACGGGCTGAAGTACTGCAACTGCAACTTCTTCAACTGTAAAAATAACAGATTTTTTTGTTTTTTTTAATGCAAACTAAAAACTCCATTTTTGGTTTATTCCATTACGAAGAATATATGTCGTTTTTTTTTAATGCGCGGAGGGTAGAGGACCGAGGTGGTCGACATGTATCGAAAGGAAGATTTTCTTGAGGAATATTGTGAAGTATACTTTCAACTTTACCTGAATTTGGTCAAAAGTAAATACATGACTCGATTTTCCATTCTCTCAGGTACATAAAATCGGATATGATCTTTTACCTTACGATAAATTAAACCGTCTATCTGACTTTCGCGTTCTTCTAATTCTGATGCTATGGCAACAATTTAAAATAAATTTTTTTTGGTAATCCCACTTCTGAAGATTTGTTGTAATGAGGGGAATTAAAATTAAAACACGCCGCTCTGATTTACTTGGATCTTTATTATTCTAAATGATGAGTGCGACTGACTCAACCAATGCACATTCCTCAGAATGTTTGGCGGCGATAACAATAATGCTAAATGTACCTAACTGGCTATGATAACATATGTATATACTTACGTACATGTCTATTAAATTACTGAAAACAGAATTAGTTTGCTGAGTTTGTCAGAAAAAGGAGATATTCTACAATATGGTTATTCTATTCGTCTACGGTGCAATAAATTCTTTCCACTATTGTTGTAGGAAGAAAGCGTGTTCTTTATTAGCAAAAAAAGTGATGAATTTCTGTTTTCAAAATTTAAAGTACCGGAAATTTATATTATTATTATTATATTTATATTATATTTATATTTTTTTATTTATATTTATTTATTTTATTTTATTTATATTATTATTATTATATTTATTTATATTTATATTATATTATTATTATATTATTATTATATTATTATTATTACCCTGGCAAATTAAAAACTAATATAAAATTGAATTAGAATAAAACCTACCTGCTGCAATAGTAATCGAAAATCTTGATAAAATCTAAATGTAAAAAACTTGCCAAGCCATACAGACTAACAACAATTAATTGTATAAAAGATCAACAGCTTAAAAAAGTTGCTTCGTGTTAAATCAATATGAAAAGTTGCATGTGACTGCTATGGTGTTTTGATAAGAACCCATCAGGTTCGAAATTAGCTATTAAAAACTCAAATTAGATCACGAGCTGAAATTACTGAATTGCACTTGTGACATAATAAATATGTGGGATGTACGCTGATGGTGAATGAATGCACAATCAAGTCCTGAAACTGCTTCCATTTCATATAACTGCCGTCAAAAATTGGAACTGTTATTTTCACCGAAGAGGAGAAATATTGCTGTTCTGCGGATGCTCTTCCAAAGTTATCTTTATGGTATAATAGTGAATATCTAAGTCAGAGAATGAATCTGATTATAATTGTATTGATTGCAATGAGACATGATTTCCTTGTGATTTGCCATTATTCCAGCATAGTGGCCTGCTGTTGCCTGATTCTGTTCTGTTGGCGGACATTAGTGTCGGTTTCTACTCCAACTTCTGTGAATCTCTGTCGGTTCTAAGAGAACACTGGCCTCTGACGCCGGCTATAAACGATCTAAGTATTATCTTTTGTACCAACTGAATGAATATTTTCTCACAAAATCAAATCAAATGAAATGAGACCCTTTTTCTTTTCATTAAGTTGGTAAACGTGAAAATGCAATCTGAGTTTTTTGTTTGTTTCATAATTTTCCCATGAGAATCAATTATGCTGAAATAACTTAATTTTCATATACATATTTGATGATAGTATGATAGCATAACAAAACGATTACAAAAATTACTGACAAATAGGGAACTAGAAATAAAAATAAGTAACCTTAAAAAATGATTTATACATCTCGATCGAGTTCAGCCGATAGTCTGAAAACCAAAATATTTATGAGGATTCAAGATCATTTTTGTTTACTTTTTATTATTTCTTAGTTCCCTATTCTTTTGTACAGTCGGGGTATGTATGTATAACGCCTCGGTTTCCATAATTAGGCTCGTGAATATACGTAGGTACAATTGTATTTTTGGTATACATATTCCGCCATGCCAGTACATATGTATGGCTACATAGATATTATATCAACACAAACATTTCACTTTCACAAATATTTCACTTTCAAATTGCAATTGTTTTCTCAGCAACGGTACATTTGTATCTTGGTGTAGATTGTAGGGTTAACAAAAAAGTCTAATCATTTTGCGAAGTGCAGACGGATAGTGTAACGGCTTATTGCACTAAGTGTCTGAAATCCTTACGCTCATGTCGTAATGCCGACTGGTATAACCGAATACTAGAAGAGAAAGATGAGAGGTGAAGGGTAGGTCGCGCATGCATCTGCGGAGTTACCCAACACGCGCGTCCCACACACGTACACATACACTCACAGCGCACGAATAAAATGTTTTCTTTTATTTTATAAAAAAACAATTATAATGGATTATCTTTATTTCCAAAAAATATTCCCTATTCCTAATACACTACTATCTAGCTAATTAGTTAATTAAAATGAAAAAAACAGGAATCACTCTTCGGAGTAATTATTCTTTTTACGTCGATCTTAAGACTGAGCTTTTGGTCGGTGTCTCATTCTGATGAGTCGACAGTTCTCATGGATAGTGAAGATACGAAATGTGGATCTCGTCATGAAACTTAATTCTTTCAAAGGGAATGCGAATTTCGTATCGTCCCAAGCTTTTGTCACGTTTTCTTTTTCTTTAGTTGTGTTACCTTGAGACGGTAACATAACTCACGCGACTCGAAGACACTATTCGACACTCGCGGCTCGACAAACTTGACTCGGAATACACGCGGCTCAGAATACACGCGGCTCGAACACACTACTTCACACTCGCGACTCGAACACACTACTCGACACTCGCGGCTCGACAAACTCGACTCGAACACACGCACGACTCAGCACAACGTGTGTTTGGGTAATATCACAAATGTGTGCACAACCTCCCCTTCACCGCCCATCTCCCTCCTAGTAATCATATATATATACAGCTTGAGCGCAGAAGCCCGTTGCATTTCATGAAGAGACTGAAGATTTCAGACACTTGGTGTAATAAGTCGTGAAGCGTGTTCCCGTCTGCACTTCGCGAAATGGGTAGAAAAATCGTAAAAGCTATAAAACTGCCATTGTGACCATGCTTACTAGAACTACTCGTATATAAAACTAGAGTTATATTTTTTTTTAGCTGGCACGAAATTTTAACACCCTGCGTGGTTGTTATTGCACTACATCGAAGATTGCGTGGGTGTTATTGCACTACAGTGGAAGGGTATTTTTCATTATCGTGGATATTTCGCTTCTGATTTTAAACTTTTATGAGTGAAGTGCGTTCGAATCTTCTTGTAATACGCTATTTGATTTCACTACCTTTGATTCATAATATAAAATATTTCTTCCGCTAAATGCTTTTAATGGCAAAATACAGATAACAACAGCCTACATTTGCAAAACATTGCAGATCATAAAATAAAATCGGTATTAGAACATAAGCAATAGTTTATTATTAGCAGTATTATTCTGACCGGTTTTAAAATAGAAGCACATGGGAAATATGATTATCCAAAGCATTTACATATTTAATATCAAATAGGTAAATATATATATGTAAACCATGAAAGATTATAAACATAAAGTCAAAATATTTACTCAAATCCACACATAATCAATGTCTTCTAAATATTCCATATGTACAAAGATCTCCAATAATTTATTGAATAAATTTCTGGCAATAGCGTTCGGTTGGCTTATTTCTAAGGCCTTGGGGATTACATCTATATGAATTGATTAGTAGGTGGGAAATCTTGTTGGAAATTTTGTTGTTCATTCGTGCGGCTGATGGTAATTTTGGTAGGTAAGTAGGGGGAATTCATAAGGCAAAAACACAATTAGCAGTTGTTGAGTTTTTATTAGATCAATTTTGTTGAAGGTCTTATAAAGTAGAAGTGGTGAAAAGTTTCATATATACATAGATTGATAACTCTCATTTCTTTGAAATAAAAAAATACAATGAAAATCTTTTCTTAAAATTAATGAGATACTTAACTTTCAAGATTTATTTCTCAATAGAGTATATCTCAAGGAAATCCATTCACCCAAGGACCGTACCATACATGTATGTATGAATACTTTACATACTTGGGAGTTACCACCATTCTCGGCAAATTTCAAGTGATAAATTTCTTAATTCTCCCTTGTATCCTTAACACCTTAGAGAATTGCACTTAAAAAGACTGCACCATACATATAGCTATATGTATGTAGGTGAATACATATGCACAATTATATATGTTAGGTAGGATATTTTCATAAAGATAATAGGTTAATATGAAATTTAAAGTAATGAAGTTCATAATAAATGAATACTAAGTAGAACTTTTGTAATTTCACACAATGTCTGTCTGTTAAAGCCTATTTAGAGTTCAGTAAACTATCGAATGTTTTTACCCAAATGGATATAGGGTTAATCATACCCGGCTGTGTGTAAGTCTGAGGGCAAAACATTTTAATTTTTTTTTTTTTTTTAAAAGCAGCAGTTAAGCATAGCACTATTGTTATTCTAAAAAGTCGAGAAAATTTCGCCAACTCAGAATAGCTCATTCCCTCACCAAAAATTACATATTACATTTATTTCTATATTTTTAAATCCTTTATATTAACTTCACCGCCGGGCTTGTTCGCAGACTTAGAAAGTTAAAATTGACCCACTTCTCGGTATCCAATCGAGCTGAAATTTTCCACAAAAAATGTAGGGAAAAACACTAGATATTTTAACGACTTTTTGAAATTTTGAATATTTTTACCGCTTGGGATGTTAAAATAAGTACCGAAAATAAGTACTGAAAATAAAGTAGTGATTTTAGTTCAAAATTAGACTTACAATATCACATCAAAATTTTCGTCATTTTGGCAGTCCGGTCTTACTCAAGTGAGTTCAAATTCAGATTCTGGTTGATTCGCAATAATTCTTTCTAGTTAAACAATTAATGATTTAGAATTTATTTCGACTCGTCAGCCGCAGTCCAGCATATCCAGACATAGATTCCAAATTCAAATAAGTTCAATTATGTTTTCTTGAATGACTAATCTAATTGAATTTCAAATAATAGTCATTCGGAAAAAAAAGACGAAACTGAAACACAACGTCAATGTCGATTGCAAAAATATTGAGAAAAACGTCAACGGAACAAACTGCAAGAGTCACCAGCGTCACGACTGGAAAAGGAACGTCGACGAAAAGCAGAAAGACGTCACGATGAATCTCTAACATCTCGTGCATCACGGCTTGCTCAGCAAAGGCAAAAATATTGAGAAAAACGTCAACTGAACAAACTGCAAGAGTCACCAGCGTCACGACTGGAAAAGGAACGTCGACGAAAAGCAGAAAGACGTTACGATGAATCTCTAACATCTCGTGCATCACGGCTTGCTCAGCAAAGGCAAAGAAAGACGACGCGATGAATCACCAACATCTCGTGCATAAAGGCTTGCTTAGCGACGTCAAGCAGGTGAACAAAGACGAAATACTCAGTTGGATATCGACGCTACAGTAGCTGCTTTTGATTCAAAAGTTTGTGTTTATGCTGACTGCATCTGCGAAGTGTGTCATAAGCAATGCTACAAGCAACAGGTGTCAAACTGTAGGTTTTCTGGCGGAAGTCCAGACTATCTTCCCATCGAGTTGTCCAACAAAAGTTCATTGCTTTTGTGTCACCGTTGTAAGACACATTTGAATTCGAGGAAGACACACCATCCTTAGAAAGCATATTCGAACAATCTTGATCCTGGTGTGATTCCTCAAGAAATTGCAATTCTCACACAAGTGGAGACTCGATTACTCGCGTTTGGGCAATTTAGATTCAAGGGTCAATCAGTTTTGTTCGCCCAAGATATTTTCGAAGTTACTGAAAGGCTTCCAACAACGTTTCCTCGATCACCTGATTCTGCCGGCTTGATTGTCATCACTGAGTCACTGGAGAGCCTCGACATCGCACGTGAGTTCACAATTTCACGGGAAAGTGTAAGCAGTATCACGATGTACAAAATATAACAAATACTACTCAGTTTGATGTCGCAAGTTTATCAGAGTTCAGTCGCCTCCAGCACCACTGCCAAGTCGTGTTCCAATCAGTAATTACTCGACTATTATCCGTGCTCAGTGGAATCAGGCAAAACCGATGTTTGGTGAAAATGCAGGCAGACAATGCTGTGTTATGGCAATTGGAGCAATTGTTCGCTCGATCATTCTGTCGCCAACTGAATGGGACTCCAACATAGTCAATGGTATTTTGATTGAGTCGGATGCACTCTATGAGACAGTTCTGTCGTTATCTGATTTACAATCAACTCCGCTCTTCTCGTTAATAACTTCAATGTCGTGTCAAGCGATACTACAATGTTCGGACTCAGTCTATCGTTTCATTACGATCAACAACCTGACATTTTTGGAAGTCTTGAGGATCGCAAAATCTACCAGATAATCTGGGTGTTCGGTTTTCTGAAGGTATGCAGTCACTGTTTAAAAACCATTCAGCTAGAGTTTTAATTGCAAATTTGAAGAGCTACGCTGTTATGAAAATCAATGACATGTTCTACATACTTTGCTGACTCTCCCTTATGTGGTCCAAAAGGAGCTTCTGAAATGAATGGTCGAGCGTGTCTTGTCGAGTGCAAGACTTTTGTTGAATTCATTCGCATCTGTAAGCATGCAACACGATCAAAAAACATCCAATACACACTTGACTACATTGATGTCATAATGAAGAACGAAAAACCTCAGAAGTCGTTCAAACTTCCGTTATGACATCTATTGATGTGCGTCAACCTCTAGAAGACTCGGAGCTTACACGAATACCAAGCGATGGTGGTCAAACCGAATTGCTAAAGATCTCAAGAAAAACCACCAACAATTTCGTTAATCATCGTTATGAGCTTAAAGCTGAGGAATTTGCTTAGTATCATCTTTTCCCAAATTGCATTAATGGACTGAAGCAACCTCGACCAGTAAAAATTTCGCATCTGGACTACTTTCAATCACGCATCATGAGGAAGGATACAAGATTTCAACGCACTGACTACCTATTTTACGCTCTCTCGATGTACGAACATCTTCGCATAACGAGCAGCATCAACGTATTTGGAAAGAAAGTGAGGAATAATGACGAGATCGTGGAAGTCGTTCACCTCTATATCAAGAATTTGCGCGGTGCATTGGCATATTGGAATACAGCTTTGAGTGAGCTGATTACCCGCATTATTTCATGACTTTCAGTTGCAATGTTGGTTTTGGTGGAAGGAACGCCAAACTTTGACACTCCAGAAGTCATCGAATCGATGAAGTCATAACGTGTGAATTGCTAAACGATGATGAGGAGATGAAAACTCTGGTCAATGGAATTCAGCGACATCATCATAAGAACGGTTCTGTTGAATGTCGCTTCAATTTTCCTCGTCTTTCAAGTGATCGAACTCGCATTGTCGCAAATACATCGGACGAATTCATTAAAAACGACCTCCGTTTTTACATGTACATTTTGAAACGAAAACGGGAAGAAAACTTTATCAACAACTACAACTAGAAGCTGCTGAAATGTTGGAAAGGCAATATGAATATTCAACCATGCGAAAACAAGAGTCCATCGCCGTGTATATGGCTGTACGAAGAATAAGCCAACCGAAATAACTGCAAGTTAGAGGGATGCAATTCGAACCACACGCCAGGAAGAAAGTAGCATATCAGCAAAACTGTTTAATTTATCGATTGTGTCATCTTCTGTTGAAACATTCTTCTGGTAAATGTGGATTCTTAAACACGCGTAAACCTGAACAGCGTTATAAGGTTTTCCGTTTCGTAAATGACCATGCTGCCGGCTATTGCACCAACATATTTGACCACCGACCACATGCACATTCGACTAATCAATTGATAACATGTCACTGATTAATTTTGCGATGTTGTTTCAACCTCATTTTAGAATAGTTGGTCAATAAGTTTGCTGACTCTTTTAGATGGCACAAAAATGAAATAAGAAGCTTCCCTACTGTCGTGGGAGTACCAAACTTCCGAGAAGCGAATGATCCAGAAAACTATTGTTACAGTCTTCTCGCTCAATATGTGCTGTTTCGTGATGAGGTTGAATTGCTGAGAGGATAAGATTCATCATTCATTCTTAGCGAGAGCAGCTCAACTCATAGTTAGAAACAAATACATGGAAATTCATCGAGTACGAGATCGACAATTGGACAATGCAATTAATCAGGCAAACGCTTTCATCCAGTTGCAGAATCCAGTCAATGATGAAATTGAACTAGATGAACGACTACGATGCGAATGACGTTAGGCCAAGGGATATCGCTTTCCCTTCCAAAATGAGTATTGGCCAAAGTTATCTCTTCAATTTCATTACGAAAAATATTGAACAGCAGCTAAAAGGTTCATCACTGGTGGTGCTGGGACAGGCAAAACATTCACACTGAACCTTATCAAGGAACAAATTCGTCGTTGTAGAAGATTTGGCCAATGTAAAAATAAATTTCTTTGAGATCGGTGAACATATCATCAAGCCAAGGACTGTCGAATTTCTGGCAAAGTTATCGGCAATTACAGCAGAAAGACGAATGCTTCCGCTTATACTATGTTGGGCGGTGACAGTTCATAAAATGCAAGTTTCAACGGTCGGTCGAGCAGTCATTAACTTGAGATCAAAAGTATTTGCGAAAGGTCAAGCATACGTCGCGCTGAGCCGAGCGAAATTGCTCCATCGAATTCGATTAGAAGATATTGACGTTTCCAAAGTGCAAGACAAAAAGTATTGCAATCAATCAGCGTTGGCAGAGATGGAGCGCTTGCGGAAACTTCCATCATACCGAAACATCAACTAATCTCTACAAAATCGAAATAGAAAGACTGAAGAAACAAACGATTTTCCTTATATTTATAATTTAATTTTGTTCATTCCAATGTGATGATATGTAAATCAAGTGAATGTTCTGTGATACAAGAAAATAGTCAAGAAAAAAAACAAAAATTTAAATAAATATCAATCGCCTCGCATATAAAGGATTTATAGTAGGTCTGTCTGTTTACTTTTGAGTAAAAAACAGGAAAATACTTTTATGGGGTAGAGGGGATAACTCAACAGTAAATTTTATTCAGCTTGTCATGTGTCAAAAATTTGACATAGAAGTTTTCTATGCAAAGCAAGGTGTGAAAATAATAATTGTGATTAAGTAAAATATCTTTCTCTAATTTAATTAAAAAATGGAAAAAAATGTGCTTAAAATCAAATCACTTTTTCTTCATATCACAACAGCAAATTTAATACTTTTGACAGTCAGCTGATTGCATATCAAGTTACACATCTTCTTAATCATGAGTAAAAATGTGTAACTTTGTGCAAGATGGGAAACGTATAAATACTCGATTTTTACTAGTTAAAAGTAAACAGACGATTTGTGAGTAAAAATGCGTAAAAGTTTTTACACCGAGTAAAAACTTTCGAGTAAACAGACAGACCTAGTGAAAACCTTTGTTTTTACGGGTTGATTTTTTTTTTGTTTTTTTTTTTTTACATCACAACTCAGTATGGTCACCTTGTTTGTGCTAATGTTTGACCGTCCCGCGCAGAATTAAACAGGCGCTGATAGTCCAATTAAGGGGCATCATAGAGGTACAAGAACTATGGGGTTTAGTTTCGATTGATTTTTTTTGTTCCCCCATAGGGGGAAATTGTATTACATTATCAATTTCAAATTATGTTAAGAATTTTAATTTCAGATTAAGACTTAATAAGAAGACTTCCCAAATTAGAGTATAGAATTTATCAAAAGAATATTACAATAAGTTAGATTTATTTGAAAATACTGCTCTAAACTAGACTCTGAACCTGCCTATGCCGTACAAAAAATGTAATCTGTATAAGAAAAAGAAATCATAGAAATTCCGTAGCCTAAAATGTAAACGAAACGGAAATTTCAAAGGGGGGGGGGGGTATATCTCAACAACTGACATATATATATATATATATAAATTGATTTGTTTCATGTGGCACCAGTTTTGATTTCAGAAAGTATGCTCTCACTGTCAATGCTACAACTGTCGTAAACTGGCGCTATATTTAAATTAATTATCAGTTCTGGAAATACCGCTAAACTTTCAGAAATTTCTCGTACCCAATCGTTACAGATCAGTGGGAAAGTATGCTTTCACGGAAAGAGACAGGAATATGAAAGTGGTGCCATTTGCTTTCAGTTTTGGTTCAATGAGCAGTCCATTTATATACATGTCAGTGATCTCAACAGTTTCGGAGTTACAGCGTGATTAAGAAAACAGTTTTCTGTAAATGATATTTGTTTTCCCTAATTCAGCCATATAAATTCTGCAATATCCATGCTTGAATTTCTCTGAAAATCGTCGGTACCATTTCTCTCATGCGACATCGATGATTTACAATCTTTTAGTATTTTTTTTTCTTTCTCGTATGTCTGACTCAAAATTACTTGTACTTTATTTAGATTACTTTATTTAATTTATTTACGAACAGTAGTAGCGTGCCAGAAAATTTCATTTCAAACTTTCCAAATAATTCCTTTACTTATTACATATGTATGTAGGTATGTATGTAGGTATGTATGTATGTAATGTGTTCCCTCACTTTTCAGCTTTTCCGTAGCTTAAAATGTTTTGCGGGAACGTGAAAGCTGCTATTTCTACTTTTCCAATTTTACGTCTAATAAATAATAATTGATGCAGTAGTTGGTTGATATCTGCCAAATTAATTTAAGGTACCTACTGAGTATATTATACCACGATTGGAAGTTACTACAAATTACGTTAATTTTTATTTCCAAAATAAACATAATTAATGTACTCCGCCCGCGTTGTGTTGTCCACCATTATTGCTTATTTGGCCAACATTTTTGAAATTAAATTATAATCGAAATTTGGTGGGGGATTTCGATTTAACTAAGGATAAATATTCATTCTGTGATAAATTAAGAGTTATTTATATACTGTAAAAAATAAAAGTTATTAACTGAAATGTGATAAAATCATATGATATATTAAATATTCCATTCCGTTAATAATGCAAAGATAATCAATTTTCGAATTATCAGAGAGCTACTTAAATTTTACGTTTTTAAATCTAAAATAGTTTTAATTTAAAGATTCTACTTTCTTTCCTACAAGTAATTCAACACATGCAATTATTCTCGTTTTGTTTTTATCCTGAGATTTGACATTGCTTTACCGGTATAAATCTAATATATATTTTTACTTTATTGAGATCCAGTCATGTGTATAATTCAATATGCAATGGAAAAACTATCTAGCGCTCTATTCTTTGAGCACCCTTAATTATGTTCAGTGGGAGCGTAGCATAAAACCTATTCGAATCTGTTACTATATAGAACATACTTTTGAAATTTTTAATTAATAAAGTTGTTAAATTCGTCTAAATTGAGATAATTTTTTTTTTAATAATTTAACATAATTTAATGGAAATCGACCGAGAATAATACCAATTAAATTGCAAGCGGAAATCGTCAAATTTCTGGTAAATATTACGTTATACATTGAAATGATAGACTGAACTGTAAAATTTGTAAATCTTAAATAATAAATAAATAAACTTCAAATCCCTCAAGGTCTTACTTATCTCATCAGTGTAGGGACTGTGTCCGTATACATCAGAGACAAAAAAAAAAAACTTTACAGGAGAGCTGGCCAGTTTTTTATTAAATAAAAGATGTCAATCAATGGAAAATGTGAGAAATTTTTATTTGTGAGGGAGATTTTTCGAGCTTCACTTATCTTAAGTGAAATTCAGAAGGGAGAGCAGCGTAGGTACCACAAGGATAACTTTATAAAAGAAAGCCCATCTTGATGTAAATTTGATTAAAATATCAGCTCTGAAGGGAACATGACTAAGCCATTAAAGGGTCCCTTTAAAGTTATACGCAAGTTTGTGTGCCCAACTTACATTACAATCTTCACCTTTAGTGAATCTTACCGAATTATTTATGTAAACTTTTCAACTTTAAGCACATATTAAGACGGTTTCATTACTTCTCAAGTATACCGTATTAAAATTGAAACACTATGACAAAAAGCCCCATCAAATATACAAAGGAAAATGCTCTAAAATAGGTTCCAGCCACTTAGAGTTCACATGAAACTAAACAAAAGATTGTTTTACTATGGCAACAAAGAAGCTCCTTGGCATTCACGGCAGACGACGACGACAGTTTTGTCACCTACAAACGAGTTAGAGTTCCACATATCTGCTTTCTCTTTCCCTGTATCCGAAGTCCTTTTGGTTTCAGAATAATTACAGCAGCGAGTAGTTTTCCACTTAATATTGTGCCAAATTGAATAGATTGTAGAGTCGAAGGCCTTCTCCAGGAAATTTCATTCTCGCTTCTCCCTTCTGGATGCCACTTGAACTAGAAAATATACACAGAGTAGCCCCATTAAGGCATGTCAGAGCAGTAGATACTGTATACGAAATTTTAACAATTGTTAAATGAAACTTGTTCCATTATAATTAAGACATAAAATAAAACACAAGGTTATAATAATTTGACCAGCATTAATTTTAATATTAATTTAATTTAAATTTAATCCAAGACGTCCTTGCTAAGTAAATATAAATAAATTATTAATTTTAATTAATTTTATGAAAAGATATATCAGTTTTTATACAAACTACAAGGAAAATACTATTTATTTCAAAGCCTCTCAGCCACCCTTACGATAAGCTAACATTAAAAATAAAACAATACTGCAGTATGTATTAACACTCTACTAGAATAGTTCGCTCGCCCAAAATTAGATACAATGAAAAAACCAGAAGTTTCCATGCCATTTTCCTAGATTATATTTATTACCTTGTCCCGGATGCATCCTTGAAGCAGTATTTCTGTGCACCCTTCTTGATAAGATCACTTGATTGCCAGGCTTAGCTTTTATTACTTATTGCCTGTCTTGAGTCGGTGACACCGAGTACACTGGTAATTTCAAGCAATAAATGGAAATATCTTTTAAGAGGTTATGGATTCTACAATACAAAAAAACTTTAAAAATGTTTGCAGAGAACACGGTTTAGCACCTTGGTCTGCCCATACCCGTCAAATTGCTCCCCGTCCACGTTTATTTGCACGTGGAGCGGGGGCAATTATTCCCCGCGTCAGAAAATCCCACCGCAGGGCGCATCTATACAACAACAATATTATATTATGCGACTATATTGAACAATAATACTTACTATCAACAACAGGCAGGTGGGGTGCAGATTCTGCCACCCTTTGGGCAAATCTGCCGCTGTCTAGGGTTCCTTTCTTGTTTTTTTTAAAGCCTGAAGTTGATGTCTCGCATGGTTTCTTTTTCTTTAAAATAAATACAAAATTATTAAAAATAATTTATTAGCGAATGTTAATCAACTTACTTTCTCTGGCGCAAACGTTTTTACCACCACCATTTTGTGCGCTTTTTCCGCTACCACCTTTTCCCCCCTATATGATAGGGAGTGCTTATTGGGTGGTGGTGGTGGTGGTGCAGCAGACGTCGATGGTTGCGGGGCCCTTATTTCTTCCTCGTCAGAGGAAGAAAAAAGAATTGGTGGTGCCGCAGAAGATGCCAGCTGACCAGGCCTTATTTCTTCCTCGTCAGAGGAAGAAAAAATGTTTTGCGAATTATCGTCTTCTTGCATCGAAAAAACACAAAGCGCCTCAAAATAAATAAATAAATAGAAAGATTAATTAATTATGCTTAAAAACAGTAATGTTCATTTGGCTTTCCAAATAAATGGAACTAATTTGTATTTATCTATTTTGCAATAAATTTATCAATATTTCATTATTTTCATGCTTCTCAGCTAATTTGTACTACCTAAATCCTTAACCCTAAAAAAAGCGACTTTTTTTATTACAAATGGCCATTCAAATATTCAGCAAATATAGGACTTATACTCTTTAGACTCATATAAAACAACAAATGTAGATATAACACTAGTTATTTTATTAAAAAAAAGAAGGTTATACAAATTAAATGTTTGTTATTTCATTTACAAAAAAAAAAAAAAATATAAAAATATAATATCAAATCATTCTTCTGGAAGATGGACACCAAATAGGCAAACCTCGTGTTGCACTTCTGCTATAAAAATTGTCCCATCGGAACATTTTCAGTGTTAAAGTGCAATACTGGTTTTGCACTGAAGTGCCATAGAAATGAACAAATAAAAAAAATAACACTTACAACAAGTAGCAGTGACGTCGGCTGCATCGCCCTCCAATTAGCCGGCAACTCATGCCGCTCAGACCAATTGGTCTGAGTTGCCTTATCCATTTCTGTATGAAAAAAATATACAGGGTAAGTTAATTAATTGCTAGCAGAACCAGACCAAATCGACATCTATTATTCGAAAACAGCTTAAATTGTAAATACTTTTTGTTTTATTTTTATTTTCTCATTAACTACATACATAGCTTTGTGTATATATATACATATATATAGGACACATATATACATATATGTATATAGGACACACTGGATACTATTAATGTGAGAAGTGTGAAGTTTAAGGTGAATGGTTTAAATGTAGAATGGTTTTTCCTTGCATAACTTCCAAACTAAGAAGTAATGAGTCATTTAAAAATCAGCAAAATGATGAGCATCATATAAGCACCTCACCATTAATAAAAATACCAAATCTCTTGAAATTCCGTACAACTATGTGTTCTAGTGATCACATAGTCTATAATCTGCATTGTTGAACTGTGTAATTGAGTGATATTGAGTATATTGGATACGTTTACTCAACTTATCACAGGCCGTCATATTCTTCCGTAGTATACTCTCTTATTCTTTTATACTTCTTTAAAATCTACAGTCCTGAACTAGATCGAGCTATTTTAACTTGAGGCTGCATTGACGCATTGATGTATTGACATTGACTGATGCACTAATATGTGAGGACTGATTTATGGGGCTGATACTGATATCGATATAGATAATTGTTGTTATCGATATTAGGGTAATCTAACCACTACTCAGGGTTAATCTTAATCTGAGTTAATGACACAATCTAATTAAATGTAGAGGAATTGCTGTATTAAAGATTTAGAGGATAAAACTTTATGTGACTGTTTAACATGCTAAACATACTAATTTAAGCTAATTTGATTTAATTCTCTTTAATTTGATATTGTTTATTTTGCTATTGATTCATTTATTTATTTATGTAAACTGATTACTAAACTATATATCATCGTGCAGTTCGACGTTATACGTTGCTTTAAGCAGGCGCTTTGAAATAAATATACCTTGATTTGATTTGATTTGAAATCAGTAAATAAATTGTTTCTTGGTAACATTTGAGAGATTTTCTTGGAAAGGTAGATGATTGATGATAAACTTAGTTGCTGCTATTACTACATAAGATCTACTTATTATTCTCTAAATATTAAATGTACTTATCTTATTGTTCATTGCAGAGTAGTCATTGATTTTAACATTGCCATCATCCTTACGATCATGTTTATGTTGATGTTTGTGATCGATTGCTTCCTGTATAAAATAAAAATAAGAAATATGAGTGAATTTCACAAGGCACTTTTAATCTTACCTGTAGTGTTTGTATTGCTTAAAGAATTTCCTGCCAAATGATTATTTTCTTGGTTATGCCAGAACAATCAATCCAAATACATATATTCATTTCTTATAGTTAATATTTCAAATTCCTTCATTTCTATTTGAAAATGTTTCCTCATCTTTGTCCTTTAATAATTTCAATAATTGTTGTATTCCATAAACACGTAAATGTAGTTGCGATTCTTCTATGAGCGATTTAGCAAAATTATATTGTGACTGATTACATCGATCACTATTGACTGCTGTCCCATTTTCTATTAGATTAATTACAATTGTAACTTGATGTATCGTAGCGGCATTTTTAACTCGTTTTAAAAACCATTTTAAGGTACCACAAAATTCTTAAGCGATATAACAAAGGAGGAAATATTAACATTCTACATGATGCTTAAGCAGAAACACAATCACATTTTAAATCACTTTGAACTTTGCAACACCGTCGTGAACAGGAGATATCGATGGCGAGCAGAAGTGTAATTTCAAAGCACTGGAGCGACATCTGCATGCAAGTTGCAGAAACTAAATCTTAAAACAGTGCTGCCACTTATCTAGTTTTAATTAAAGTCATATGGAAATTAATTTATTCAAATAATACCATAATAACATATACCATGATACAAATATAACAAGTTATCGCCGATTCGAGAGGAATTTTTTGTGTTTCTGCGTCATACGGTGACAATGTCATATCGAGCGAAATTGTTTTGAATTTTTCACATTTTATTGACTGAAATAAGTTTTGAATACACATATGAAAATATTTAACAAAACATTAGTTTTTTCGTTTAAATCACTTCGGGAAAAGTAAAGAAATTTCCAAATAGAAATTGAGACGAACAAATTTGTGACAATAGTCGAAAGGAAGTAAGCAACCAAGTGACAGCTTTTTCGGACAGACAGACAGATGATCCGTTTGATCAACTGACTAGTCAGTTCATTATAAAATGGCGTCAAGCGGGGCAGCCATTCTTATGTATGCATTTCTAATTATTTCTTCCTTATTCCGTCATTTTTCTCTACAAAATAAAGATTACATATTAAAGTCTTTTCATCAAAACTGGCCAGAAATTTAGTCAGTTAAAAAGATTTGTTAGTAGGGAAAACACGAGCTGTGTAAGTGTCAAAATCAGTTCCACTAACTTGTGTAATCCCCGGGTTAGTAGGGGAAAAAACGGGCCTGTGTTAACCGGGAAATACACGTCAGTTGAACTAACTGCTGCCTAACAATACCTGGGTTACTTGGCGACTTAAAAACCCTAAATACATTGCGGATTTAACAAATTATTTACCAAATTCTTTTTCTTTTAATGAACTAATTGACGGACTAGTTAAATTTTATACTACGACATTAACATCTTAGATTTATTTCCTCTAATTGCCTATATTTTCGCAATAATCGTCAGCTTCTCACTGGTTTTAACCAAACCGTAATTTTACTGGAGCAAATATTTGATGAATAAACTTTATAGGCGCAAACAGGTGTTAAGAAATATTAAATTAATTTTTAGTTCAAGTGGAAATTTACCACCTGTATGTACCTGTGGTGCCTTTCTTCTTTTGCGGACTAAATCTGAAATTTCCCTATTTGCCACGAATATCCATGATGAAAACAAAGTTCGAACGTTACCGCATGTTTCAACAATCTAGATCTATAGATGGTATGATATAATGTGATATACACAGAAAGTTAAAAAAAAGAGTATATTATAATAAAAATAAGATAATAATAAGATATCGACTACATTCCTAACTAGATTCAAAAGTTCAAAACTAGTCTAGTTTTCTGCGATTCACTTACCTGTTGGTTCCGTAGGTACGGGGAACGATGAACGGCGGGCAATGTTTTACACTGCCCACAGCCCTCCCCGTAAAACCCGCAAGGGGGTCATGGCTACGTTTCTGTGCAATGACCTGTCCTGCAATTGGGCTAGGCCAATTTGCAAAATATTATTGCCGGCGTTGACGTCCCGGTTCCACGTGATACGGCAGTTTGTACAAAACTGGTACCGATGTGGAGACCGAGACGGCTTCGCCGGCTCAAAACATGCTGCACAGCTTCGTTGTCCTGAGCTCATCCGCTTCGAGGACAGAACAATGTGCTTTAAGAGCCGTCAACAACTTCGTGTGTGGCGTTCACACGTAGCCACGTATTGGTGAATTTGCGGCAATTTTCGTGGAATCAATACACACCAGAGTTTCACAAGTATTGTTCGTGATTTCTTTCACCAATTGATGCACTGCACGCTCTGTGCAAATGTGGTGCTTGAAGCGTAAACGCGCAGCTTTGCTGTGCCCATACACCGCATGACGTCTTGAAAACCATTGCAGACGTTCTTTGGTGTACGCGAAATAATCCTGTTGCATGGGGGATTGCGTGCACCTTACTGCACTTGCAGGAAGCGATCTCGTGTGTTTCGCCAACGAAACTTTGCGTGCATACATAGATGTGCTGTAGTGGAATGTCGAACTCTTGATTTTTATATGATCAACAGGTTCGCCTACATTCGGTGTTCGTACACCGCCAGCGATCAGCCGACAACCAGGATCTAATCCCACAAATTGCTTATAATACCCGGAGTCTAATTTAGTCCGGATATCGCGCACCGTCTTCTCATCCTCCACTTCACAATTATTTGTTTTGCGCAGTTTTACCGGTGGTTGGGATGGTCCTGCCACTTCCTTCTTCACCGAAAAGGTCATCGCTACACTATCTGTGCAAATAGACCAATCGAATTTTTTACGCCCTACCGATGTCGGTAGTTTGAAGTATTACAGCCATTCGTCTTCGCGAACAAAGTTTTTAAAAGGACCCTTAAACAATTTCAGTCCGCATAGACGTTCCCAGAGCGCATACGAAACGTATCGCGCATGGTGCAGCCCATGGTTGAATATGGGTATGAGAGCAAAATTTTGCAAGTGATTTATCTCGTTGTACCGTTGCAACTTATAAAATATCAGCAACTAATTATGTGGTTGTTGCTTAATGTTGTAAAACTTCACATCATCATCATCAACATAACCAAGATGTGCAGTAATTTGCTGCAAAAGTTCCGCCTTGGGTACAGATGTACTTCTGCTTGTGAACAAATAACTTAAAGTATCATAAACTTCTCGTTTATCTGTAGGGAAACGATATACAAAATTTTCTAATTCGCTTGTACGCATGCATCCAAATGTTGTTGAACAGTCTCGTATTGCCTGGCATCAAACTTAAAGAGATTATGTCTATGAGACATATCGTAAACACCACGTTCTATGCGAGAGCCACGGAAACTTTTGTAATCCGGGTCAATGTCATATTTGGTCTTGCTGCCCTTCATCAGAGCGTAATAATAGTCTAAAAACTTAATTTGCCCAAAGATCTCGTCTTCCCATGCCTTATTCAATTTATAATGAATATAAAAGGACATTTCCACGCAAAGTGCAGACACTTCCGTAACGTCAGACTGCATTGCCTCGCGCAGTTTGTCATTCATACAGTTCTGTGCAAATCACATCTTTACGTTCGAATATATTGTTGTTGTTGTTTCGCTTTCAATGTGCGGACACTTTCGTTTTCCTAGGGGTCCGGGGTTACTCTCGACACCTTCGCAGGTAAGGTCCCACAAAAGGGATTTGTAGAGAGTAACCCGAAAATTCTCAAATTATGAGATTTCTCCTCTACGTTCTTTGGCATTTTTAGAGGGGTGCCACCTTCATAAAAAAGAAATTCACCATTTTGTTCCCACCAGAAGCTAGGGAATAACACTCACCTGCAGCAGAGCCCCGCGTGCCACAGGAAGGCTAATTAAAACCGGAGGTCACCTGGTATCCGGAGTTTGCATACTTCGGACTAAGCTCCCCCTTAGCCTTGTAATCTATGGTTACAATAAAATAAAAACAACTATTAGGCTAGTGCCCGGATGGCCTTGATGCCGTGGGCAATTAGTTTTATTGTCATAGACTTAGGCAAGGTTATTCAATGAAGATGATTTTGAACTTTGTATTGTATTAAATATATATATATATATATCTAAATATCGTTGGTTTGTTTTCTAATAATATAAATCTATGTACTTTCGTAAGTGTGCCCATACGTAGCTTAAAGCTTGGGTTTTGGATGAGATATGAGTGGTTAAGAAGATATGTTCACCATATGTTCAGAGTGTGGATTACACTGCAGGTACGTCTGGTGTAGTCCTGGGTACACGAATCGTCTACTTCAGATACAGCGGTATATGCATCCAATTTGCACTACTGGGGCGTCTGGTTGCTCTCACGTCTAGCTGAGATATTGCTGTGTAGACTTTTAGGTTACGTCGAGAGGACTTCTCAGGATCGTCACACAGGGGTACGATCTCTTGACCTGTATGAAACTCCTTGAAAGAAAAGTGGAACTTCCTTCGGGATTACTACGCAAGAAAACAATTAGTAACGTTATAATTCATTCTTTAATTAACATTTTTTAGTTAGCAAGAACACAATATGGTTATTCTAAATATCCTTTAACTCGTAATAGAGCTGAGGGAACAAAAATTAAAATAACTTCATTTTCCTTTCTTTTAAAATTAAAAACTGGAGATATGCTTTTTGAAGAAAAGCTGAAAAGCAAATCAGATTTTTTAATCTTCTTTTTGTTTTTCTTTGTCTTAAAAAAAATACAACGCCTACTAACTAAAGGTGTCTCAAAAAAGCTCTGAGTATTTTCGAAACTTAGTTTTAAAAACTTTCCAAATGTTTTGATAAAAAAAGACTGAGGTGTCGAGCTCATCCGACTCTACCGGAATGCCAGGCCAGCCGCGACAACGGCAGCAATGGCCACAACACTCCCCTGCCAGCGAAATTTAAGGTTTCAGCGATAAAGAAAACGATTTGGTGGATTTGTGGTTCGCCCAGCACGAGTTGTCCGGTGTTATCAGTTTCCGTATATGCATCGTTGTTGGTGTAATTACCGTAGTCTACCAATAATGGATAGTGTTCATTTCCATTGCTTGAATTTACCATCGGGCTTCCGGAAGGTGGTTGAACGATTGTTTGATCAGCTTGTGTATTCCACTGGCATCACTGTTGGACAAAGCACCCGACACCTCACTCGCGGACGACTCGTTATTAAGGGCCATCACGAACGCAGGCCGCGAATACTTAAGCATCAAAAGAATCAAGACTTCCCAAAAATAATCAGAGATTCCTCGAGGCTTACACAAAAGATTATTCTACTCAATAATGAGGTAAACCAAGAATAGCACTTAGGACTATAACTATGATGTATGACTGGATAAGTAGATTAAAAGTGTAAATATAAAATTGGCAAGAAAAGAAATATAATTATATATGTTTACGACTTATTCTAGGATAAAAATTTTTAAATAAAAAACTAAAAAGATGACTTATCTAGGGGGTTCTTGAAGGATGGAAATACATGTAACCTTCAGGCATCTCCGCCAGGCTGGTGATAAATTTGGTTAAAACTTCAGTTTTCTTCTGGCTATTTTTCGTTCTGTGCGTAGAACTTCTTTCTTTCAACTTGTACACGACTAGAGTTGAATTGACGTCCGATTGCTTCGGTCTGAGGTTTCAGACTAGAGTTGATTTGAGGTCCGATTGCTTCGGTCGGGGTCACCAGTTTTGGATGAGATATGATTGGTTAAGAGGATATGTTTACCATATGTTCAGAATGTGGATTACACTGCAGGTACGTCTGGTGTAGTCCTGCGTACACGAATCGCCTACTTCAGATACAGCGGTATATGCATCCAATTTGGTTACGTCGAGAGGACTTCTCAGGATCGTCACACATGGGTACGATCTCTTGACCTGTATGAAACTCCTTGAAAGAAAAGTGGAACTTCCTTCGGGATTACTACGCAAGAAAACAATTACTAACGTTATAATTCATTCTTTAATTATTCTAAATATCCTTTAACTCGTAATAGAGCTGAGAGAACAAAAATTAAAATAACTTTATTTTCCTTTCTTTTAAAATTAAAAGCTGGAGATATGCTTTTTGAAGAAAAGCTGAAAAACAAATCAGATTTTTTAATCTTCTTTTTGTTTTTCTTTGTCTTAAAAAAAATACAACGCCTACTAACTAAAGGTGTCTCAAAAAAGCTCTGAGTATTTTCGAAACTTAGTTTTAAAAACTTTCCAAACTGAGGTGCCGAGCTCATCCGACTCTACCGGAATGCCAGGCCAGCCGCGGCAACGGCAGCAATTGGCACAGGGTTACCAAAAATTAATTTATAGTTTTAGTTTTAAACGCCCCTGCTCCTTTTAGTAAATCTTTAATGAGTTACCTGCAAATGGAGTTAGGGAGTAGGCATGAATTTTTTTAGCACCCATATAAAACTGGAATTATATTAAGAAAATAAATTCTACGAGCGTTAACTGAACCTTGTCCGTTTGTTTTTAAGCAGAAGTGCTCAAATCGGTACCAGTTTTTTAAAAACTAGGGTATAAAAATCAAGGGTATGTGTATCGATGTCTACTTACGGTTTTAAGTCCGCATTACTTAAATGCGATACGTAGGTGTTTATGACTCAACTCCTCAAATTTCTCATGGGATTTGTTTGAGGAAATAGACCTTTGTAGGGATACGATGAACTGAATTTGAATAACTGTAATGATATTCCTCGTTAAGTATTATTTTATTATTTATTATTTTATTTATTATTGTAATCGGGGTCAATGTCATATTTGGTCTTGCTGCCCTTCATCAGAGCGTAATAATAGTCTAAAAATTTAATTTTCCCAAAGATCACGTCTTCCCATGCCTTATTCAATTTATAATGAATATAAAAGGACATTTCCACGGAAAGTGCAGACACTTCCGTAACGTCAGACTGCTTTGCCTCGCGCACTCTGTCATTCGTACAGTTCTGTGCAAATACCATCTTTACGTTCGAATATATTGTTGTTGTTCTTTCGCTTTCAATTTGCGGACACTTTCGTTTTCCTAGGGGTCCGGGGTTACTCTCGACACCTTCGCAGGTAAGGTCCCGCAAAAAGGGATTTGTAGAGAGTAACCCGAAAATTCTCAAATTATGAGGAAGGGGTGGGTTGCTAACTTCGTCCTCAGTGCCGCCGCAACCAAAACGACACGTCGCAAAGCGAGTGGTTACCTCCAAGAGTAACCGATGCTAATATCGACCTCAGTGTTCCCGCACCAAAAAGAACACGTCGAACCGCGGTTTAAATATATGCATAATCGGCCATATCCATATTTCGCCTGCTTATCGTCTCAGACATCGATGCGCCCGTTCGGTTCTACCATCTGCCTCGTCTGGGGTTAATCAACACCAACGGGCCAGTGACAGATTTACCCCAACCGTCGCGAGATCCCGAAACATCGGCTATCCTTACGATCGTATCATCCATCCGCCATCCCCTCCCCTAGTCAAACGAGCCGGCGGGGCTGCCGTCTTAACCAAAAACTTGCGCCTCGAAACCAGAATCCACAAAGATCCGAGAGAAGCAAGCTTTTGCGAACGTCTCCCTGAAAGAGTACCGGAATGGATGATGGTAAACTGTATGAGAGCCCGGCAGTTCCCATAAACTACCAGTCGCGATCTCACACCCCAATCTCGGATTTCCAATTGGGTCTCCTCCTAGCAGTAACCTCTTTGAGAGGTTGTGGGTGCTGCCGTTATTCCAAAAGAGATTCGGAATTATCCGCCAGCAACCCTACTACATGATCCTCCTAAATCATGTACGTTCACTGGACCTCGCCCTGGATAACCCAGTATAGCTCCAATGAGAGAGGCTGTGGGTGCTGCCGTTGTTCCAAAAGAGATTTGGAATCATCCGCCACCAATCCTAGTACAATGATCCTGCTAAATCATGTACGTTCACTTGACAGTGAGAAGGTTTTTAGCAGCATTATTGAGTGATAGCTACATGATGCTACTAAATCATCCAGGTGTCTCTGAATCTCGCCCCGAATATGTCGGTATAGGTTCAGAGACAAGCTCTTTTAGTCGCCTTCTACGACAAGCAGAGCCCACTGTAGGAGTATGCTCACCCCCCCTACAGGGGACAATACAGAAGAGATTGGAATCTCACCACAAAAGACAAAAAAAAAATGGGGCGATGAAAAAACGGATATACTATTCACAAACGTAAAAAAAAACAACCGAAACAACAACATATTCGTACGTAGTGGTTTTGCCTAGAAATTACAAATGCCAAACTGCACGAGGCATCAGTCTGAAGCTACAGCAATCTCTGTGCTTTCCAATGAAACTGTCCATTTACATTCTTCAATTGACTAACGCATGGCCAGATGATACCTTTTGTTAAAATAAATTTTAGCCTATTCAAACCCAAATACAAAATTGACATCGTTACAAATTTTACGCAGTACTCACATACTCCGTGGTTTCTTTGATATATCTCTGGACCAATCTAATTACTTTTGGTTCCAAACGATACGATCGAGATATTCAACAATAACATGCACGCATGCATACAAAAGATTTTGGAAATACTTAATCGCTTTCTCAAAAGCTGCCCGAGACATTTATGAAATGTATTTATTTGTTGATACGTAAAAGGCACTTTGTACCGAACGGTCGACTAATGCAACATATGTTACAACATCTGTGCTATGAGGTTAATGTTGTGAAATTGTACAACTTCAGCAACTGCCGCACAAATATTTGCATTTACTTTAAACGAAACAACGTTACAAGAGACCATTTTGAAAATATTGCGTTCATACAAATGAACAAGCACGGGTTACAGAATGGTAGCTACAATTCTGTAACACTCCGCCAACGTCTATGCAGGAAAAAATTACATAATTGTCCTTCGTGCACGTTGTTAACCATTTGCTGGCGTAAATCCTGCCTGTCGGATAATCGTTGGCGATACGACTTCCGAGAGTAGAACAACCTCTTGCTCGAATAAAAAGCAAAAGTTGGCGATTCCACTACAGCACCTCGATGTCTACACGCTCAGTTTTGTTAACGAAATCTACAGAATCGCTTCGCCAAAGGCAGAACGATGCATGCAATTCCGCGCAACACGATTATTTGCCGCACACAAGAGAACATCTACTCTGGTTTTCGGAACGCAAAGTACTGTATGAAATGAACAACGTCAAAATTGAACGCTTACGTTAATACAATACATTTGCACCGAACGAGAGATGCATCACTTGACAAACATCAAACACCGACAAACACTCCTGCCACTCTAGTGTGGATTGGACCGACGGGAATCGCTACAAATTCACCAAGCCGTACTTACGCACGAACGTCCAACAGGAAATTTTTGCGGGATTTGCAAGCCTATTGTCTTCCCTCCAAGTGGATGACGCTACAACTTAGCTGTGCAACAGCACCCCCCTTTGTGTTCTTTTAGTCACCTTTTACGACAGGCAGAACATACCGTGAGAGAATTCTTTATCCCCTCTCACAGGGAGGTAAAGGCTAATGCCCAAGAAGTATTATAAGTATCTGGTAGTGGAAATTTCACTCTCATCAAAAAATTACATTCGGGATTTGTCATATTTGGAGGAAATAGAATGTAATTACTGGCAGATTTCAAAACCAGGGGTATTTATCCCAGCTCAATTAGTGCATGCCTCATTTGTTTCCATTGCATACAAAATCAAGAAAAGTGCTGGTCTAGGCTTCCACGTATGCCAACATTCAATTTCAATATTTATTATTATTAGCGTGAGCTCGGCACATGGTTTGAGAGTTCTTTGCGTGCTTTAAAACTCAACAAAAAAGGAGTTGTGCTAGAGACTGTGTTTACTTTTCTACGAAGAGTTAGATATTTGTAGGTACTTAATAGACTTAGAAATACTTAATTAAAAAACTTGGTACTTGGAAATGCATGAACGGGCGGCAGAGAATGGAAATTTGAAGCTTAAGAAAGAGAATTTAATAATATCAAGTATTAAAAAGTAAATTAAAAGAGACAAAATTAAAAATAGTAATCTTCTAGTGGAACTATCACTGTGACATCAAGCTCATAAAGAATTCAGCTAAAGTGAAGTACTTGCGGTATATATTTCTGTGAAAATTAACACACTGCCGCATTCTAACATAGCAAAATAAACTAAAATCAAATTGAAACCAGTATTACAGGTATATATATAATAGATGTGGGTATGAATGTATACATAATAGTTTACTACGATATACATATAGTTTGGTTTATATGTTAGTTATTGCTACATAGCAAAATTTATTAAAATAGCTTAAAATAAAATAAGAGCTAGTATTACGAGTATACTATATACATAATCGACTTGAGATTGAATATATACACAATAGGTGTCTGTGATATCGATATAATTTGTGAATACTTCGTGGTAAGCTTACGTTGTATGCATATATTTTCAAAGCTTGCTCGCTAACTGTTGGTGCTTGCACACTTTCGTGTGAGTGTTCCGAACATATTTCAAAGTCAAAGTGCAAAGCCACTCACAAAACGAATTTATTACTTCACTTCGGAATACCTTTTCAGAAATCAGACCAGTTCAGGCGTCAGATCACTCTCGACAATTATTTTTCAAATTTAAAGATCTCGTTAATTGCTCCCATGTTTTTGTTCGTACGGACTCAGTCAAGCTTCGCTCCAACCGCCCTACTAGGGTCCGTACGAAATCGTTAGTCGCAAAGACAAATTTTATACGCTTAAAATACGAAACAGAAAGACAACGTTTCAATCGATAGGTTGAAACCCTGTTTCAAGGAAGACGACACTGAGCTCTACCAAGGCCAGCACACCGATGCTACTATCATAAATAAAAACACTAAGAGTTGGTAAAAAGGTAAAGAATTTTCCTTAAGCGTGTTTTTAAGTAAAAGTTCTGTTCCAAAATAAGTTAAAAATCCTCGAATAAACTATCTAAAGTCATTGCCAATGAGTGTTCTTATTTCTCTACATACAAGGTCCCGAGAGTATCTCTACAACCTTTGTTATACATCTACTTACAAAACTTCTTTATCCCGAAATGTGCGAATATGGAACAGTCTACCATCTTCTGTCTTTCTTTCGGCATACAATCTGCGAAAATTTAAGGGTGACTTACATCGGCACCTCCGCCACTCTCCTCATACTTCAATTTCAATTTATTGTGGTTTCGTTATATTACATAAATTAGTTATATATCTCAAAAATTTACTAACCAGCAATTCACTTAAGCAGAGCTTGAGTGTGAAGTGCCGTGACAGAATTAAAAGTTATCTAATTAATATCTAATTATTAATGTTTTTCTTAATACTAGTTCAAAATTCAACGTACTTAGACTTAATTTAATAGCAAAGTTGAAATAACTAGTTTCATGTAAAACAATTATTAAAGATATCGGGATTTCTAAACACAAATTGCTTAAGTACTACTTTATAATTCTCATTATTTAAGGAACCTTTAATAGAATTTGGTAAAACATTATAAACTTTAGGACCTATAGTACTTGCATGTCTTTGTGATAAGCTTTTTTTGCATCTAGTTGTAGCAAGAGGACAAATAGCCTGCCTTCTAGTCTGATATCTTATCGAGTGCAATTCAAAATTTGCCAAATTTACATACATGAATTTGAGTAGAGTGTATGTGTAGATTTGCCGAACATTCATAACTTCGAATTGGGAGAAAGCCAGAGTAGTAGAATAGTATTTTGACTTTTTTAAGGAAGCTTTGACGATCTTGCTGTGCAAATTATTTAAGGGCGTAATAACTGCCGAATAAGTTGCGCCCCAAGCCAATACACCGTACTGTATTACTGATTGTATCATAGCAAAGTACACAATTCTCATATGATTAGCCTTAAGTATATTACATAAAATTCTTACTTTGTCTTTCTTAGTTTTTTACATAGATATATAATATGTTTATCCCACTTGAGCCTACTATCAATCGTGGTTCCTAGGTAGTTATAATCAGTAACTGTCTCTACCGGTGTTCCACTAATTTGAATAACATAATGTGTATTATTTTCAAACATTTTATTTCCATTTTATTTCCCTTAATCCCTTCCTGCCATGCAGGAATAACGACTTACCAATTTAGATACCAGTAAGTTAGTTAACCAGTAAGCCCCTCAAGGGGGCCAAGGCGACGCAGTAGTCCCCGGCTTGTTAAGCCGGAGAATTTGCGTGCTATTCCCTGGTTAGGGGAGGGGGTACTTCTGCTAAAGTTTCTGTGCAATGGCCTGCCCTGGAGTTGGGCTAGGCCAATGCACAGAATGTTCCTACCGGCGTTAACGTCCCGATTCCACGTGGTACCACAGTTTTTGCAAAACTGGAACCTGTGTGGAGACCGAGACGTCTTCGCCGGCTCGAAACATATGCTGCACAGTTTTGTCGTCCTGAACTCATCCACTTCGAGAACAGAGCAATGAGCTTTAAGTGCTCGCAACAATTTCGTGTGTGGCGTCCGCACGTAGCCACGTATTTGCGGCAATTTTCGTTGAACCAATACATACCAGAGTTTCTGGAGTATTATTGGTGATTGTTTTTGCCAATTGATGCACTGCACGCTCTGTGCAAATGTACTGCTTGAAGCGCAAACGTGCAACTTTGCGCTGCCCATACACCGCTTGGCGTTGCGAAAACCATTGCTGGCGTTCTTTGGTGTACGCCAAATATTCGTCTTCCATTGGGGATTGCGTGCACATTACTGCAGTTGTAGGAAGCGATCTTGTATACTTCGCCAACGAAACTTTGCGTGCATACATAGACGTGCTGTGATGGAATGTCGAACTCTTGATTTTTATTAGATCAACAGGTTCGTTTACATTCGGTGCTCGTACACCGCCAGCGATCAGCCGACAACCAGGATCTAATCCAACAAATTGTTTATAATACCCGGAGTCAAATTTAGCTCGGATATCGCGCATTGTCCTCTCATCCTCCACTTCACAATTCTTTGTTTTGCGTCGTTTTACCGGTGGTTGGGATGGTACAACTGCCACTTCCTTCTTCATCGAAAAGGTCATTGCTACACCATCTGTGCAAATGTACCAATCAAACTTTTTACGGCCTACCGATGTCGGTAGTTCAAAGTATTTCGGCCATTCGTCTTCGCGAACAAAGTTTTTAAAAGGACCCTTAAACAATTTCAGTCCGCATAGACGTTGATAGAGCGCAAATGAATCGTAGCGCACATGGTGCAGCCCATGCTTGTATATTGGTACGAGAGCAAAATTTGTCAAGTTATTTGTCTCGTTGTACCGTTGCAGCTTATAAAATATCTGCAAATAATCATGTGGTTGTTGCTTAATGTTGTAAAACTTAACATCATCATCAACATAACCAAGATGTGCAGTCATTTGCTGCAAAAGTTCAGCCTTCGGTACAGATGTACTTCGGCGTGTGAACAAATAATCCAACGTTTTATAAACTTCTCGTTTATCTCTTGAGAAACGATATAAGAATTTTCTGATTCTCCTATACGCATGCATCCAAATATTATTGTTGAACACAGTCTCGTATTGCCTGGCATTTAATTTAAAGAGATTCTGTCTATGAGACATATCGTAGAGACCACGTTCTATGCGAGAACCACGTAAACTTTTGTAATCCATGTCAATGTCATATTTGGTCTTACTGCCCTTTATCAGAGCGTAATAATAGTCTAAAAATTTAATTTTGCCAAAGATCTCGTCTTTCCATGCCTTATACAATTTATAATGGATATAAAAGGACGTTTCCACGCAAAGTGCAGACACTTCCGCAACGTCAGACTGTATTTGCTCGCGCACTTTAGCATTCGTACATTTCTTCGCAAAGCCCATCTTTACGTTCGAATATGTTGTTGTTGTTTCATTTTCTACTGTTTGTGAATAGGTCCGTTTTGGGGTCCTGGGTTACTCTCGACACCTTCACAAGTAAGGTCCCGCAAAAAGGGATTTGTGGAGAGTAACCCGAAAATTCTCAAATAATGAGGAAGGGGGTGGGTTGCTAACTTCGTCCTCAGTGCCGCCGCAACCAAAACGACACGTCGCAAAGCTGGGTGGTTACCTCCAAGGGTAACCGATGCTAATATCGACCTCAGTGTTCCCGCACCAAAAAGAACACGTCGCCCCGCGGTTAAAACATATGTATAATCGGCCATATCCATATTTCGCCTGCTTATCGTCTCAGGTATCGACGAGCCCATTCGGTTCTACCTTCTTCTTCATCTGGGGAAAATCAACACCAACGGGCCAATGATTGATTTACCCCAACCGTCGTGAGATCCCGAAAGACCGGCTATCTCTACGATCGCATCATCCATCCGCCATCCCCCTCCCCTGGTCAAACGAGCCGGTGGGGCTGCCGTCTTAACCGACAACTTGCGCCTCGAAGCCAGAATCTAAAAAGATCCGAGAGAAGCAAGCTTTCGCGAACGTCTCCCTGAAAGAGTACCGGAATGGATGCTGGTAAACCGTATGAGAACCCGGCAGTTCCCATAAACTACCAGTCGCGATCTCACACCCCAATCCCGGATTTCCAATTGGGTCTCCTCCTATAGCAGTAGCCTCTCTGAGAGGTTGTGGGTGCTGCCGTTGTTCCAAAAGAGATTTGGAATCATCCGCCACCAACCCATACCATCACACAAAGATCTAAAATTGATCATCCTAAAATTTCAAAAGAATTATTTTGTAATTTCCTGTTGAAAAAATAGCTAGAAGCTAAATCGAAAAGTGAAAATAAATAAAATTGCAAAAATGCATTCAGAATCACATTAAGCCAGTTAATTTCGATATTCGTGGTGCCATCTGTTGACAGGAATTTACAAGTTTTTTGTTTTTAATATGCAGATCGATTATTATCTATCGTTACTTAACCAGTAAGCCCCTCAAGGGGGCCAAGGCGACGCAGTAGTCCCCGGCTTGTTAAGCCGGAGAATTTGCGTGCTATTCCCTGTGTCAGGGAAGGGGGGTACTTCTGCTAAAGTTTCTGTGCAATGGCCTGCCCTCGAGTTGGGCGAGGCCAATTTGTAGAATATTCTTACCGGCGTTGACGTCCCGGTTCCACGTGATACGGCAGTTTGTGCAAAACTGGTACCGATGTGGAGACCGAGACGGCCTCGCCGGCTCGAAACATATGCTGCACAGCTTTGTCGTCCTGAACTCATCCACTTCGAGGACAGAGCAATGAGCTTTAAGTGCCCGCAACAATTTCGTGTGTGGCGTCCGCACGTAGCCACGTATTGGCGAATTTGCAGCAATTTTCGTGGAACCAATACACACTAGAGTTTGTGGAGTATTGTTGGTGATTGTTTTCGCCAATTGATGCACTGCACGCTCTGTGCAAATGTACTGCTTGAAGCGCAAACGTGCAACTTTGCGCTGCCCATACACCGCTTGGCGTTGCGAAAACAATTGCTGGCGTTCTTTGGTGTACGCCAAATATTCGTCTTGCATTGGGGATTGCGTGCACATTTCTGCAGTTGTAGGAAGCGATCTTGTATACTTCGCCAACGAAACTTTGCGTGCATACATAGATGCGGTGTGATGGAATGTCGAACTCTTGATTTTTATTAGATCAACAGGTTCGTTTACATTCGGTGCTCGTACACCGCCAGCGATCAGCCGACAACCAGGATCTAATCCAACAAATTGTTTATAATACCCGGAGTCAAATTTAGCCCGGATATCGCGCATTGTCTTCTCATCCTCCACTTCACAATTCTTTGTTTTGCGTCGTTTTACCGGTGGTTGGGATGGTACAACTGCCACTTCCTTCTTCATCGAAAAGGTCATTGCTACACCATCTGTGCAAATGGACCAATCAAACTTTTTACGGCCTACCGATGTCGGTAGTTCAAAGTATTTCGGCCATTCGTCTTCGCGAACAAAGTTTTTAAAAGGACCCTTAAACAATTTCAGTCCGCATAGACGTTGATAGAGCGCAAATGAATCGTAGCGCACATGGTGCAGCCCATGCTTGTATATTGGTACGAGAGCAAAATTTGTCAAGTTATTTGTCTCGTTGTACCGTTGCAGCTTATAAAATATCTGCAAATAATCATGTGGTTGTTGCTTAATGTTGTAAAACTTAACATCATCATCAACATAACCAAGATGTGCAGTCATTTGCTGCAAAGTTCAGCCTTCGGTACAGATGTACTTCGGCGTGTGAACAAATAATCCAACGTTTTATAAACTTCTCGTTTATCTCTTGAGAAACGATATAAGAATTTTCTGATTCTCCTATACGCATGCATCCAAATATTATTGTTGAACACAGTCTCGTATTGCCTGGCATTTAATTTAAAGAGATTCTGTCTATGAGACATATCGTAGAGACCACGTTCTATGCGAGAACCACGTAAACTCTTGTAATCCATGTCAATGTCATATTTGGTCTTACTGTCCTTTATCAGAGCGTAATAATAGTCTAAAAATTTAATTTTGCCAAAGATCTCGTCTTTCCATGCCTTATACAATTTATAATGGATATAAAAGGACGTTTCCACGCAAAGTGCAGACACTTCCGCAACGTCAGACTGTATTTGCTCGCGCACTTTAGCATTCGTACATTTCTTCGCAAAGCCCATCTTTACGTTCGAATATGTTGTTGTTGTTTCATTTTCTACTGTTTGTGAATAGGTCCGTTTTGGGGGTCCTGGGTTACTCTCGACACCTTCACAAGTAAGGTCCCGCAAAAAGGGATTTGTGGAGAGTAACCCGAAAATTCTCAAATAATGAGGAAGGGGGTGGGTTGCTAACTTCGTCCTCAGTGCCGCCGCAACCAAAACGACACGTCGCAAAGCTGGGTGGTTACCTCCAAGGGTAACCGATGCTAATATCGACCTCAGTGTTCCCGCACCAAAAAGAACACGTCGCACCGCGGTTAAAACATATGTATAATCGGCCATATCCATATTTCGCCTGCTTATCGTCTCAGGTATCGACGAGCCCATTCGGTTCTACCCTCTTCTTCATCTGGGGAAAATCAACACCAACGGGCCAATGATTGATTTACCCCAACCGTCGTGAGATCCCGAAAGACCGGCTATCTCTACGATCGCATCATCCATCCGCCATCCCCCTCCCCTGGTCAAACGAGCCGGTGGGGCTGCCGTCTTAACCGACAACTTGCGCCTCGAAGCCAGAATCTAAAAAGATCCGAGAGAAGCAAGCTTTCGCGAACGTCTCCCTGAAAGAGTACCGGAATGGATGATGGTAAACCGTATGAGAACCCGGCAGTTCCCATAAACTACCAGTCGCGATCTCACACCCCAATCCCGGATTTCCAATTGGGTCTCCTCCTAGCAGTAGCCTCTCTGAGAGGTTGTGGGTGCTGCCGTTGTTCCAAAAGAGATTTGGAATCATCCGCCACCAACCCATACCATCACACAAAGATCTAAAATTGATCATCCTAAAAATTCAAAAGAATTATTTTGTAATTTCCTGTTGAAAAAATAGCTAGAAGCTAAATCGAAAAGTGAAAATAAACAAAATTGCAAAAATGCATTCAGAATCACATTAAGCCAGTTAATTTCGATATTCGTGGTGCCATCTGTTGACAGGAATTTACAAGTTTTTTGTTTTTAATATGCAGATCGATTATTATCGATCGTTACTTAACCAGTAAGCCCCTCAAGGGGGCCAAGGCGACGCAGTAGTCCCCGGCTTGTTAAGCCGGAGAATTTGCGTGCTATTCCCTGTGTCAGGGAAGGGGGGTACTTCTGCTAAAGTTTCTGTGCAATGGCCTGCCCTCGAGTTGGGCGAGGCCAATTTGTAGAATATTCTTACCGGCGTTGACGTCCCGGTTCCACGTGATACGGCAGTTTGTGCAAAACTGGTACCGATGTGGAGACCGAGACGGCCTCGCCGGCTCGAAACATATGCTGCACAGCTTTGTCGTCCTGAACTCATCCACTTCGAGGACAGAGCAATGAGCTTTAAGTGCCCGCAACAATTTCGTGTGTGGCGTCCGCACGTAGCCACGTATTGGCGAATTTGCAGCAATTTTCGTGGAACCAATACACACTAGAGTTTGTGGAGTATTGTTGGTGATTGTTTTCGCCAATTGATGCACTGCACGCTCTGTGCAAATGTACTGCTTGAAGCGCAAACGTGCAACTTTGCGCTGCCCATACACCGCTTGGCGTTGCGAAAACAATTGCTGGCGTTCTTTGGTGTACGCCAAATATTCGTCTTGCATTGGGGATTGCGTGCACATTTCTGCAGTTGTAGGAAGCGATCTTGTATACTTCGCCAACGAAACTTTGCGTGCATACATAGATGCGGTGTGATGGAATGTGGAACTCTTGATTTTTATTAGATCAACAGGTTCGTTTACATTCGGTGCTCGTACACCGCCAGCGATCAGCCGACAACCAGGATCTAATCCAACAAATTGTTTATAATACCCGGAGTCAAATTTAGCCCGGATATCGCGCATTGTCTTCTCATCCTCCACTTCACAATTCTTTGTTTTGCGTCGTTTTACCGGTGGTTGGGATGGTACAACTGCCACTTCCTTCTTCATCGAAAAGGTCATTGCTACACCATCTGTGCAAATGGACCAATCAAACTTTTTACGGCCTACCGATGTCGGTAGTTCAAAGTATTTCGGCCATTCGTCTTCGCGAACAAAGTTTTTAAAAGGACCCTTAAACAATTTCAGTCCGCATAGACGTTGATAGAGCGCAAATGAATCGTAGCGCACATGGTGCAGCCCATGCTTGTATATTGGTACGAGAGCAAAATTTGTCAAGTTATTTGTCTCGTTGTACCGTTGCAGCTTATAAAATATCTGCAAATAATCATGTGGTTGTTGCTTAATGTTGTAAAACTTAACATCATCATCAACATAACCAAGATGTGCAGTCATTTGCTGCAAAGTTCAGCCTTCGGTACAGATGTACTTCGGCGTGTGAACAAATAATCTAACGTTTTATAAACTTCTCGTTTATCTCTTGAGAAACGATATAAGAATTTTCTGATTCTCCTATACGCATGCATCCAAATATTATTGTTGAACACAGTCTCGTATTGCCTGGCATTTAATTTAAAGAGATTCTGTCTATGAGACATATCGTAGAGACCACGTTCTATGCGAGAACCACGTAAACTTTTGTAATCCATGTCAATGTCATATTTGGTCTTACTGCCCTTTATCAGAGCGTAATAATAGTCTAAAAATTTAATTTTGCCAAAGATCTCGTCTTTCCATGCCTTATACAATTTATAATGGATATAAAAGGACGTTTCCACGCAAAGTGCAGGCACTTCCGCAACGTCAGACTGTATTTGCTCGCGCACTTTAGCATTCGTATATTTCTTCGCAAAGCCCATCTTTACGTTCGAATATGTTGTTGTTGTTGTTGTTTCATTTTCTACTGTTTGTGAATAGGTCCGTTTTTGGGGTCCTGGGTTACTCTCGACACCTTCACAAGTAAGGTCTGGCAAAAAGGGATTTGTGGAGAGTAACCCTCCAAGGGTAACCGATGCTAATATCGACCTCAGTGTTCCCGCACCAAAAAGAACACGTCGCACCGCGGTTAAAACATATGTATAATCGGCCATATCCATATTTCGCCTGCTTATCGTCTCAGGTATCGACGAGCCCATTCGGTTCTACCTTCTTCTTCATCTAGGGAAAATCAACACCAACGGGCCAATGATTGATTTACCCCAACCGTCGTGAGATCCCGAAAGACCGGCTATCTCTACGATCGCATCATCCATCCGCCATCCCCCTCCCCTGGTCAAACGAGCCGGTGGGGCTGCCGTCTTAACCGACAACTTGCGCCTCGAAGCCAGAATCTAAAAAGATCCGAGAGAAGCAAGCTTTCGCGAACGTCTCCCTGAAAGAGTACCGGAATGGATGATGGTAAACCGTATGAGAACCCGGCAGTTCCCATAAACTACCAGTCGCGATCTCACACCCCAATCCCGGATTTCCAATTGGGTCTCCTCCTAGCAGTAGCCTCTCTGACAGGTTGTGGGTGCTGCCGTTGTTCCAAAAGAGTTTTGGAATCATCCGCCACCAACCCGACTACATGATCCTGCTAAATCATGTAGGCCTTCACTGGACCTCGCCCTGGATAACCCAGTATAGCTCCAGTGAGGTGTTTAGCAGTAGTTTTGAGTACAAACTGCATGATGCTGCTAAATCATGCAGGTGTCTCTGAATCTCGCCCCGAATATGTCGGTATGGGTTCAGAGACAAGCCTCTTTAGTCGCCTTCTACGACAAGCAGAGCCTACTGTAGGAGTATGCTCACCTGCCGTTATACTATGTAGGTATACATAAATTGGTAGGATAACCATACCATTACACAAAGATCTAAAATTGATCATCCTAAAATTTCAAAAGAATTATTTTGTAATTTCCTGTTGAAAAAATAGCTAGAAGCTAAATCGAAAAGTGAAAATAAATAAAATTGCAAAAATACATTCAGGATCACATTAAGCCAGTTAATTTCGATATTCGTGGTGCCATCTGTTGACAGGAATTTACAAGTTTTTTGTTTTTAATGTGCAGATCGATTATGATCGATCAAGCCCCTCAAGGGGGCCAAGGCGACGCAGTAGTCCCCGGCTTGTTAAGCCGGCGAATTTGCGTGCTAATCCCTGTGTCAGGGAAGGGGGGTACTTCTGCTAAAGTTTCTGTGCAATGGCCTGCCCTCGAGTTGGGCTAGGCCAATTTGCAGAATATTCTTACCAGCGTTGACGTCCCGGTTCCACGTGATACGGCAGTTTGTGCAAAACTGGTACCGATGTGGAGACCGAGACTGCCTCGCCGGCTCGAAACATATGCTGCACAGCTTTGTCGTCCTGAACTCATCCACTTCGAGGACAGAGCAATGAGCTTTAAGTGCCCGCAACAATTTCGTGTGTGGCGACCGCACGTAGCCACGTATTGGCGAATTTGCAGCAATTTTCGTGGAACCAATACACACTAGAGTTTGTGGAGTATTGTTGGTGATTGTTTTCGCCAATTTATGCACTGCACGCTCTGTGCAAATGTACTGCTTGAAGCGCAAACATGCAACTTTCCGCTGCCCATACACCGCTTGGCGTTGCGAAAACCATTGCTGGCGTTCTTTGGTGTACGCCAAATATTCGTCTTGCATTGGGGATTGCGTGCACATTTCTGCAGTTGTAGGAAGCGATCTTGTATACTTCGCCAACGAAACTTTGCGTGCATACATAGATGCGGTGTGATGGAATGTCGAACTCTTGATTTCTATTAGATCAACAGGTTCGTTTACATTCGGTGCTCGTACACCGCCAGCGATCAGCCGACAACCAGGATCTAATCCAACAAATTGTTTATAATACCCGGAGTCAAATTTAGCCCGGATATCGCGCATTGTCTTCTCATCCTCCACTTCACAATTCTTTGTTTTGCGTCGTTTTACCGGTGGTTGGGATGGTACAACTGCCACTTCCTTCTTCATCGAAAAGGTCATTGCTACACCATCTGTGCAAATGGACCAATCAAACTTTTTACGGCCTACCGATGTCGGTAGTTTAAAGTATTTCGGCCATTCGTCTTCGCGAACAAAGTTTTTAAAAGGACCCTTAAACAATTTCAGTCCGCATAGACGTTGATAGAGCGCAAACGAATCGTAGCGCACATGGTGCAGCCCATGCTTGTATATTGGTACGAGAGCAAAATTTTTCAAGTTATTTGTCTCGTTGTACCGTTGCAGCTTATAAAATATCTGCAAATAATCATGTGGTTGTTGCTTAATGTTGTAAAACTTAACATCATCATCAACATAACCAAGATGTGCAGTCATTTGCTGCAAAGTTCAGCCTTCGGTACAGATGTACTTCGGCGTGTGAACAAATAATCTAACGTTTTATAAACTTCTCGTTTATCTCTTGAGAAACGATATAAGAATTTTCTGATTCTCCTATACGCATGCATCCAAATATTATTGTTGAACACAGTCTCGTATTGCCTGGCATTTAATTTAAAGAGATTCTGTCTATGAGACATATCGTAGAGACCACGTTCTATGCGAGAACCACGTAAACTTTTGTAATCCATGTCAATGTCATATTTGGTCTTACTGCCCTTTATCAGAGCGTAATAATAGTCTAAAAATTTAATTTTGCCAAAGATCTCGTCTTTCCATGCCTTATACAATTTATAATGGATATAAAAGGACGTTTCCACGCAAAGTGCAGGCACTTCCGCAACGTCAGACTGTATTTGCTCGCGCACTTTAGCATTCGTATATTTCTTCGCAAAGCCCATCTTTACGTTCGAATATGTTGTTGTTGTTTCATTTTCTACTGTTTGTGAATAGGTCCGTTTTTGGGGTCCTGGGTTACTCTCGACACCTTCACAAGTAAGGTCTGGCAAAAAGGGATTTGTGGAGAGTAACCCGAAAATTCTCAAATAATGAGGAAGGGGGTGGGTTGCTAACTTCGTCCTCAGTGCCGCCGCAACCAAAACGACACGTCGCAAAGCTGGGTGGTTACCTCCAAGGGTAACCGATGCTAATATCGACCTCAGTGTTCCCGCACCAAAAAGAACACGTCGCACCGCGGTTAAAACATATGTATAATCGGCCATATCCATATTTCGCCTGCTTATCGTCTCAGGTATCGACGAGCCCATTCGGTTCTACCTTCTTCTTCATCTAGGGAAAATCAACACCAACGGGCCAATGATTGATTTACCCCAACCGTCGTGAGATCCCGAAAGACCGGCTATCTCTACGATCGCATCATCCATCCGCCATCCCCCTCCCCTGGTCAAACGAGCCGGTGGGGCTGCCGTCTTAACCGACAACTTGCGCCTCGAAGCCAGAATCTAAAAAGATCCGAGAGAAGCAAGCTTTCGCGAACGTCTCCCTGAAAGAGTACCGGAATGGATGATGGTAAACCGTATGAGAACCCGGCAGTTCCCATAAACTACCAGTCGCGATCTCACACCCCAATCCCGGATTTCCAATTGGGTCTCCTCCTAGCAGTAGCCTCTCTGAGAGGTTGTGGGTGCTGCCGTTGTTCCAAAAGAGTTTTGGAATCATCCGCCACCAACCCGACTACATGATCCTGCTAAATCATGTAGGCCTTCACTGGACCTCGCCCTGGATAACCCAGTATAGCTCCAGTGCGGTGTTTAGCAGTAGTTTTGAGTACAAACTGCATGATGCTGCTAAATCATGCAGGTGTCTCTGAATCTCGCCCCGAATATGTCGGTATGGGTTCAGAGACAAGCCTCTTTAGTCGCCTTCTACGACAAGCAGAGCCTACTGTAGGAGTATGCTCACCTGCCGTTATACTATGTAGGTATACATAAATTGGTAGGATAACCATACCATTACACAAAGATCTAAAATTGATCATCCTAAAATTTCAAAAGAATTATTTTGTAATTTCCTGTTGAAAAAATAGCTAGAAGCTAAATCGAAAAGTGAAAATAAATAAAATTGCAAAAATACATTCAGGATCACATTAAGCCAGTTAATTTCGATATTCGTGGTGCCATCTGTTGACAGGAATTTACAAGTTTTTTGTTTTTAATGTGCAGATCGATTATGATCGATCAAGCCCCTCAAGGGGGCCAAGGCGACGCAGTAGTCCCCGGCTTGTTAAGCCGGCGAATTTGCGTGCTAATCCCTGTGTCAGGGAAGGGGGGTACTTCTGCTAAAGTTTCTGTGCAATGGCCTGCCCTCGAGTTGGGCTACGCCAATTTGCAGAATATTCTTACCAGCGTTGACGTCCCGGTTCCACGTGATACGGCAGTTTGTGCAAAACTGGTACCGATGTGGAGACCGAGACTGCCTCGCCGGCTCGAAACATATGCTGCACAGCTTTGTCGTCCTGAACTCATCCACTTCGAGGACAGAGCAATGAGCTTTAAGTGCCCGCAACAATTTCGTGTGTGGCGACCGCACGTAGCCACGTATTGGCGAATTTGCAGCAATTTTCGTGGAACCAATACACACTAGAGTTTGTGGAGTATTGTTGGTGATTGTTTTCGCCAATTTATGTACTGCACGCTCTGTGCAAATGTACTGCTTGAAGCGCAAACATGCAACTTTGCGCTGCCCATACACCGCTTGGCGTTGCGAAAACCATTGCTGGCGTTCTTTGGTGTACGCCAAATATTCGTCTTGCATTGGGGATTGCGTGCACATTTCTGCAGTTGTAGGAAGCGATCTTGTATACTTCGCCAACGAAACTTTGCGTGCATACATAGATGCGGTGTGATGGAATGTCGAACTCTTGATTTTTATTAGATCAACAGGTTCGTTTACATTCGGTGCTCGTACACCGCCAGCGATCAGCCGACAACCAGGATCTAATCCAACAAATTGTTTATAATACCCGGAGTCAAATTTAGCCCGGATATCGCGCATTGTCTTCTCATCCTCCACTTCACAATTCTTTGTTTTGCGTCGTTTTACCGGTGGTTGGGATGGTACAACTGCCACTTCCTTCTTCATCGAAAAGGTCATTGCTACACCATCTGTGCAAATGGACCAATCAAACTTTTTACGGCCTACCGATGTTGGTAGTTCAAAGTATTTCGGCCATTCGTCTTCGCGAACAAAGTTTTTAAAAGGACCCTTAAACAATTTCAGTCCGCATAGACGTTGATAGAGCGCAAACGAATCATAGCGCACATGGTGCAGCCCATGCTTGTATATTGGTACGAGAGCAAAATTTGTCAAGTTATTTGTCTCGTTGTACCGTTGCAGCTTATAAAATATCTGCAAATAATCATGTGGTTGTTGCTTAATGTTGTAAAACTTAACATCATCATCAACATAACCAAGATGTGCAGTCATTTGCTGCAAAAGTTCAGCCTTCGGTACAGATGTACTTCGGCGTGTGAACAAATAATCTAACGTTTTATAAACTTCTCGTTTATCTCTTGAGAAACGATATAAGAATTTTCTGATTCTCCTATACGCATGCATCCAAATATTATTGTTGAACACAGTCTCGTATTGCCTGGCATTTAATTTAAAGAGATTCTGTCTATGAGACATATCGTAGAGACCACGTTCTATGCGAGAACCACGTAAACTTTTGTAATCCATGTCAATGTCATATTTGGTCTTACTGCCCTTTATCAGAGCGTAATAATAGTCTAAAAATTTAATTTTGCCAAAGATCTCGTCTTTCCATGCCTTATACAATTTATGATGGATATAAAAGGACGTTTCCACGCAAAGTGCAGACACTTCCGCAACGTCAGACTGTATTTGCTCGCGCACTTTAGCATTCGTACATTTCTTCGCAAAGCCCATCTTTACGTTCGAATATGTTGTTGTTGTTGTTGTTTCATTTTCTACTGTTTGTGAATAGGTCCGTTTTGGTGGTCCTGGGTTACTCTCGACACCTTCACAAGTAAGGTCCCACAAAAAGGGATTTGTGGAGAGTAACCCGAAAATTCTCAAATAATGAGGAAGGGGGTGGGTTGCTAACTTCGTCCTCAGTGCCGCCGCAACCAAAACGACACGTCGCAAAGCTGGGTGGTTACCTCCAAGGGTAACCGATGCTAATATCGACCTCAGTGTTCCCGCACCAAAAAGAACACGTCGCCCCGCGGTTAAAACATATGTATAATCGGCCATATCCATATTTCGCCTGCTTATCGTCTCAGGTATCGACGAGCCCATTCGGTTCTACCTTCTTCTTCATCTGGGGAAAATCAACACCAACGGGCCAATGATTGATTTACCCCAACCGTCGTGAGATCCCGAAAGACCGGCTATCTCTACGATCGCATCATCCATCCGCCATCCCCCTCCCCTGGTCAAACGAGCCGGTGAGGCTGCCGTCTTAACCGACAACTTGCGCCTCGAAGCCAGAATCTAAAAAGATCCGAGAGAAGCAAGCTTTCGCGAACGTCTCCCTGAAAGAGTACCGGAATGGATGATGGTAAACCGTATGAGAACCCGGCAGTTCCCATAAACTACCAGTCGCGATCTCACACCCAAATCCCGGATTTCCAATTGGGTCTCCTCCTAGCAGTAGCCTCTCTGACAGGTTGTGGGTGCTGCCGTTGTTCCAAAAGAGATTTGGAATCATCCGCCACCAACCCGACTACATGATCCTGCTAAATCATGTAGGCCTTCACTGGACCTCGCGCTGGATAACCCAGTATAGCTCCAGTGAGGTGTTTAGCAGTAGTTTTGAGTACAAACTGCATGATGCTGCTAAATCATGCAGGTGTCTCTGAATCTCGCCCCGAATATGTCGGTATAGGTTCAGACACATGCCCTTTTAGTCGCCTTCTACGACAAGCAGAGCCTACTGTAGGAGTATGCTCACCCTCCCCCCCCCCCCTACAGGGGACAAGACAGAAAACAGAGTGTGGCATATATCCACAAAAGACAAAAATGGGGCGATGGAAAAACGGATATATTATTCACAAACATAGAAAAAAAAACAACCGCAACAACAACATATTCGTACGTAGTGGTTTTGCCTAGAAATTACAAATGCTAAACTGCACGAGCATCAGTCTGAAGCTACAGCAATCTCTGTGCTTTCCCATGAAACTGTCCATTTACATTCATTTTCCCAATTGAATAAGGCATTGCCAGATGATAGCTTCGGGAAAACAAATTTAAGACTATTCTAAACAAAATACAAAATTGACATCGTTACAAATTTTACGCAGTACTCACATACTCCGCAGTTTCTCAGATATATCTCTGGACCAATCTAATTAATTTCGGTGCCAAACGATACGATCGAGATATTCAACAATAACATGCACGCATGCATACAAAAGATTGTCGAAATACTTAATCGCTTTCTCAAAAGCTGCCCGAGATATTTATGAAACGTTGTTATTTGCTCATACGAAGAAGGCATTTCATACCGAACGGTGGACTAATGCAACATATATTGCAACATCTGTGCTATGAGGTTGATGTTGTGAAATTGTACAACTTCAGCAACCGCCGCACTAATATTTGCATTTATTTAACGCGCTACAACGTTACAATAAACGAACTTGAAAATATTGCTTTCATACAAATGAACAAGCACCGGTTACAGAATGGCAGCTACAATTCACGTAACACTCCGCCAACGTCTATGCAGGAAAAAATTGCATAGATGTCCTTCGTCCACGTTGTTAGGGAAGAAGAATGGCTGAAATACTTATCAGCCCATAAAACATTTGATTCGTCATTTCCATAGACGGCATATCGCTGACATTTTCGATGAAGTGAGAGGGCTTTATACCACACCACCACCAAAAAAACGTCGCAGAACAAATTGTTGTGAGGCATTTGATGCCAAAACAATGCGCGCTATACAGGCTTTAATTCGCTCTGGATATTTTAACTATTTGCTGGCGTAAATCCTGCCTGTCGGATAATCGCTGGCGATAAGAGTACCGAGAGTAGAACAAAAACCTATTGCTCGAATAAAAAGCAAAAGTTGCAGATTCCCCTACAGCACCTCGATGTCTACACGCTCAGTTTTGTTAACGAAATCTACACAATCGCTTCGCCAAAGGCAGAACGATGCATGCAATTCCGCGCAACACGATTATATGCCGCACACAAGAGAACATTTGCTCTGGTTTTCGGAACGCAAAGTACTGTATGAACAACGGCAAAATTGAACGCTTACGTCAATACAATACATTTGCACCGAACGAGAGATGCATCACTTGGCAAACGTCAAACACCAACAAACACTCCTGCCACTCTAGTGTGGATTGGACCAACGGGAATCGCTACAAATTCACCAAGCCGTACTTACGCACGAACGTCCAACAGGAAATTTTTGCGGGTTCTCACAAGCCTATTGTCTGTCTTCCAAGTGGATGACGCTACAACTAAGCTGTGCAAGTGTACCCCCCTTTGTGTTCTTTTAGTCGCCTCTTACGACAGGCAGAACATACCGTGAGAGAATTCTTTATCCCCTCTCACAGGGAGGTAAAGGCTAATGCCCAAGAAGACCACTTTACACTTTTTTCTTAGAAAAAGCTCGTGGATAAATCAAATCACAATCAGTTTTTTTTAATACATATCAAAGGAATAGTTTTTGGAACTATGAAAAACTGCTATGCAGGGGAAGGTTACACCATATGCTTGTATAATAAGCTGATGTGAAACCTCTTTTTCTATAGTCGATATAAAACTCAGTAATCAGATCTTTGATGAAGTTCTTAATAAGGAAAAAGTTTTTTCCGGATTCCAACAGAGCTATTTTCATTTGTATCCGTTAATGTGTTGGACGAAGTGATAATAGTTAAGCTTTCAACAATTTTTACGAATTTATATTGGCTTTTATCAAATGGAAGAAATGATACTCACCTACTTAAATTTTTACTATTTTCCTTCAACAGATTTATTATTTATTTAGCAAAAAAATCTTTTTTGGAAACCTTTAACAAGGCTAAGTCAAACCAGCTGAACGAATTGCGCAAGAAAAATGAGTTTTGTGATTTGACACTAAAATGTGAAGATGGACTCGAAATTAAAGGGCACAGAGCTGTTGTATCCTCTTCAAGTAAATACTTCACAAATTTACTATCAATTCCAAATAATAAGAAGATTAAAAAGTCCATTTCACTGCCAAATATAACTGGAGATGTTTTAGAAAAAATAATTACGTTCATCTATACGAGCGAATTCGATGAAGAAATCGAAGATGTCGAAAAAATCATCAAATATGCAGAGATTTTTCAGCTTGAGCAATTAGTTGAAATCTGTTTACTAGTTCTAAGCGAATCTGTTAACGATCATACTTGCCTGAAATATTGGCGACTTGGTGGGAACTATTCAATTCATAGTTTGTCATATATCGTTGGCAAAGCTGATCATCTTTTCGAGAGCTCATTAATGAGCGACTTGACTATCGAGGAGATGCGAACTTTACTTGCTGATAATAGATTACATCTCCAATGCGACGAAAAAAGGATCTTTGAACATGTTTGGAAATGGGCTCAAGGTGAAGTTTCTGAACTCAAAAGCTTCTCTCAAATATTTTCGGAAGTTATCGATTTGCTAGACTTCTCTAAATTGGAAAAAGAATTTGTTTATCAAAAAATATTTGACAATAAAGATGCATTAGCCAACGCAGAATTCTTGAACAAAGTTGCTGAATTAACTAATCCAAAGTTTAAAGATAATTTAACAGAGAATCCCGGATCTTTGCCGGAGATGGTTACTAAACCAAAGTGTAATAAAAATAATAAAAAGTTCCATAAGCCCACTCAACGGTTATTCGGATTGGCATCAAATAAAATGTTTATGGACCTTGGAGAAAAGAGGTACATAGAACAAGAAATCGACCTTCGACGTTATTTTGGTTATACAACATTCGACAATAAATTGTTAACTTGCGGAGGAGCAACGTGGTGTACTACTAATTCTTGTGAGTTCTTCGAGCCAAGTACGCAGCAGTGGAAAAAGTTTCCACCCATGAAAACAGGAAGGTGTCACCACGGGTGTTTATATTTTGACAACAAAATCTATGCATGTGTTGGATTTTATTGCAAAACTGTAGAAATTTTTGATGTTGGAAAAGGAGCATGGAATTACGGCCCAGAAATGCTTGCGAATAATTGGCGTTTTGGTTTAATTGGAGTAAATGGAGCATTATATGCTACACAGATAACGTCGAAATATTAGATCCTCGAACACAGAAATGGAGTATTGTTTGCAGCGATTTTTGACGTCCTTTATTTGACCCATCTGTATGTTGTGTTTCGATTGGTGCTTGCATCTATTGTTTTACTAAGGAAAAGAGATTCATCTTCGACATTCGATCAAACAAATTTACCGAAGAAATTTGTTGTAAAGATTTTGATCATGGTTCTAGTTTTTGTGAACTTGACGGTTACATTTATGGCTTCGGATATCATGAAGGTGCTGCTAATAAACATTCCCTGGATCTCATTCAATATCATCTCGATGGAAAACAAGGATTTAAAAAACTTCACGGATTATATAATTCGTTTAAATGTAAGTCAACTGCTATAGGGTCTTTGTATTACTAATGAATTTCTATGAATTGCTATTGATAATGAATATTTGTGAATTATTAATTTGTGAAAATTTGAAGAGCAGTAATAAGTTTTGAAGTGGTCGCAGTTATGCAGTAGGTAGGTTTCCAGTGTTGAAAACGTTGTGAAGTGTAGACGTTTGTGCAATTTACAGAATTTGAAGCTATTACAACTTTAAATATGAAAAATGTAACTGAAATTCGTGGAAAGTGTAAAAAGAAAAATGTTTTCACAAATAATTAACAAATTTAAAAATGAAATATTGAACAACGAGCAATATGCTAATATTGGAAGAGAACATGATCACATGAGAACGAATCTGGAAAGATTTCATTATGGGAAGCATCTATTGGAGATAATAAGTGTTAAAGTTATGCAGTAGGTAAAGAGCAGTAAGTCAAGTGTTAAAATATCCTCAGAAGGTAAAACAAAGAATAGGAACAATTTAAATAGTAATTGGCAGTTGGCAGTGACCCTTCTTTACAGTAGAGATTATGAAAGGTAGTGATGGAGAATCAAAACAATCTTTAATAGAGACCTTCAACATGGTTAAGACAGTATGAGTGCTGTTATACACTTGATTTGTAGGTATATTTATTCATAGAGGTATTTTAAAGATAAGTGGGAATTGAGAGTTCTCTATGAATGAAAAAATTAAGCGGATAATCGAAAAAGGAGCTGGTGGATCAAGAAGTACAATAATTAGAGTATACCACGGTTTGAATGTAGATCACCACCGACCAAATATTATTACGATTCTGTATTAGTCTAAAAATTTAATTTTGCCAAAGATCTCGTCTTTCCATGCCTTATACAATTTATAATGGATATAAAAGGACGTTTCCACGCAAAGTGCAGACACTTCCGCAACGTCAGACTGTATTTGCTCGCGCACTTTAGCATTCGTACATTTCTTCGCAAAGCCCATCTTTACGTTCGAATATGTTGTTGTTGTTGTTGTTTCATTTTCTACTGTTTGTGAATAGGTCCGTTTTGGGGGTCCTGGGTTACTCTCGACACCTTCACAAGTAAGGTCCCGCAAAAAGGGATTTGTGGAGAGTAACCCGAAAATTCTCAAATAATGAGGAAGGGGGTGGGTTGCTAACTTCGTCCTCAGTGCCGCCGCAACCAAAACGATACGTCACAAAGCAGGGTGGTTACCTCCAAGGGTAACCGATGCTAATATCGACCTCAGTGTTCCCGCACCAAAAAGAACACGTCGCACCGCGGTTAAAACATATGTATAATCGGCCATATCCATATTTCGCCTGCTTATCGTCTCAGGTATCGACGAGCCCATTCGGTTCTACCTTCTTCTTCATCTGGGGAAAATCAACACCAACGGGCCAATGATTGATTTACCCCAACCGTCGTGAGATCCCGAAAGACCGGCTATCTCTACGATCGCATCATCCATCCGCCATCCCCCTCCCCTGGTCAAACGAGCCGGTGAGGCTGCCGTCTTAACCGACAACTTGCGCCTCGAAGCCAGAATCTAAAAAGATCCGAGAGAAGCAAGCTTTCGCGAACGTCTCCCTGAAAGAGTACCGGAATGGATGATGGTAAACCGTATGAGAACCCGGCAGTTCCCATAAACTACCAGTCGCGATCTCACACCCCAATCCCGGATTTCCAATTGGGTCTCCTCCTAGCAGTAGCCTCTCTGAGAGGTTGTGGGTGCTGCCGTTGTTCCAAAAGAGATTTGGAATCATCCGCCACCAACCCGACTACATGATCCTGCTAAATCATGTAGGCCTTCACTGGACCTCGCCCTGGATAACCCAGTATAGCTCCAGTGAGGTGTTTAGCAGTAGTTTTGAGTACAAACTGCATGATGCTGCTAAATCATGCAGGTGTCTCTGAATCTCGCCCCGAATATGTCGGTATAGGTTCAGACACAAGCCCTTTTAGTCGCCTTCTACGACAAGCAGAGCCTACTGTAGGAGTATGATCACCCCCCCCCCCCTACAGGGGACAAGACAGAAAACAGAGTGTGGCATATATCCACAAAAGACAAAAATGGGGCGATGGAAAAACGGATATATTATTCACAAACATAGAAAAAAAAAACAACCGAAACAACAACATATTCGTACGTAGTGGTTTTGCCTAGAAATTACAAATGCTAAACTGCACGAGCATCAGTCTGAAGCTACAGCAATCTCTGCGCTTTCCCATGAAACTGTCCATTTACATTCATTTTCCCAATTGAATAAGGCATTGCCAGATGATAGCTTCGGGAAAACAAATTTAAGACTATTCTAAACCAAATACAAAATTGACATCGTTACAAATTTTACGCAGTACTCACATACTCCGCAGTTTCTCAGATATATCTCTGGACCAATCTAATTAATTTCGGTGCCAAACGATACGATCGAGATATTCAACAATAACATGCACGCATGCATACAAAAGATTGTCGAAATACTTAATCGCTTTCTCAAAAGCTGCCCGAGATATTTATGAAACGTTGTTATTTGCTCATACGAAGAAGGCATTTCATACCGAACGGTGGACTAATGCAACATATATTGCAACATCTGTGCTATGAGGTTGATGTTGTGAAATTGTACAACTTCAGCAACCGCCGCACTAATATTTGCATTTATTTAACGCGCTACAACGTTACAATAAACGAACTTGAAAATATTGCTTTCATACAAATGAACAAGCACCGATTACAGAATGGCAGCTACAATTCACGTAACACTCCGCCAACGTCTATGCAGGAAAAAATTGCATAGATGTCCTTCGTCCACGTTGTTAGGGAAGAAGAATGGCTGAAATACTTATCAGCCCATAAAACATTTGATTCGTCATTTCCATAGACGGCATATCGCTGACATTTTCGATGAAGTGAGAGGGCTTTATACCACACCACCACCAAAAAAACGTCGCAGAACAAATTGTTGTGAGGCATTTGATGCCAAAACAATGCGCGCTATACAGGCTTTAATTCGCTCTGGATATTTTAACTATTTGCTGGCGTAAATCCTGCCTGTCGGATAATCGCTGGCGATAAGAGTACCGAGAGTAGAACAAAAACCTATTGCTCGAATAAAAAGCAAAAGTTGCCGATTCCCCTACAGCACCTCGATGTCTACACGCTCAGTTTTGTTAACGAAATCTACACAATCGCTTCGCCAAAGGCAGAACGATGCATGCAATTCCGCGCAACACGATTATATGCCGCACACAAGAGAACATTTGTTCTGGTTTTCGGAACGCAAAGTACTGTATGAACAACGTCAAAATTGAACGCTTACGTCAATACAATACATTTGCACCGAACGAGAGATGCATCACTTGGCAAACGTCAAACACCAACAAACACTCCTGCCACTCTAGTGTGGATTGGATCAACGGGAATCGCTACAAATTCACTAAGCCGTACTTACGCACGAACGTCCAACAGGAAATTTTTGCGGGTTCTCACAAGCCTATTGTCTGTCTTCCAAGTGGATGACGCTACAACTAAGCTGTGCAAGTGTACCCCGCTTTGTGTTCTTTTAGTCGCCTCTTACGACAGGCAGAACATACCGTGAGAGAATTCTTTATCCCCTCTCACAGGGAGGTAAAGGCTAATGCCCAAGAAGACCACTTTACACTTTTTTCTTAGAAAAAGCTCGTGGATAAATCAAATCACAATCAGTTTTTTTTAATACATATCAAAGGAATAGTTTTTGGAACTATGAAAAACTGCTATGCAGGGGAAGGTTACACCATATGCTTGTATAATAAGCTGATGTGAAACCTCTTTTTCTATAGTCGATATAAAACTCAGTAATCAGATCTTTGATGAAGTTCTTAATAAGGAAAAAGAAAGAATAATAAATGAAAAAGTTTTTTCCGGATTCCAACAGATCTATTTTCATTTGTATCCGTTAATGTGTTGGACGAAGTGATAATAGTTAAGCTTTCAACAATTTTTACGAATTTATATTGGCTTTTATCAAATGGAAGAAATGATACTCACCTACTTAAATTTTTACTATTTTCCTTCAACAGATTTATTATTTATTTAGCAAAAAAATCTTTTTTGGAAACCTTTAACAAGGCTAAGTCAAACCAGCTGAACGAATTGCGCAAGAAAAATGAGTTTTGTGATTTGACACTAAAATGTGAAGATGGACTCGAAATTAAAGTGCACAGAGCTGTTGTATCCTCTTCAAGTAAATACTTCACAAATTTACTATCAATTCCAAAGAATAAGAAGATTAAAAAGTCCATTTCACTGCCAAATATAACTGGAGATGTTTTAGAAAAAATAATTACGTTCATCTATACGAGCGAATTCGATGAAGAAATCGAAGATGTCGAAAAAATCATCAAATATGCAGAGATTTTTCAGCTTGAGCAATTAGTTGAAATCTGTTTACTAGTTCTAAGCGAATCTGTTAACGATCATACTTGCCTGAAATATTGGCGACTTGGTGGGAACTATTCAATTCATAGTTTGTCATATATCGTTGGCAAAGCTGATCATCTTTTCGAGAGCTCATTAATGAGCGACTTGACTATCGAGGAGATGCGAACTTTACTTGCTGATAATAGATTACATCTCCAATGCGACGAAAAAAGGATCTTTGAACATGTTTGGAAATGGGCTCAAGGTGAAGTTTCTGAACTCAAAAGCTTCTCTCAAATATTTTCGGAAGTTATCGATTTGCTAGACTTCTCTAAATTGGAAAAAGAATTTGTTTATCAAAAAATATTTGACAATAAAGATGCATTAGCCAACGCAGAATTCTTGAACAAAGTTGCTGAATTAACTAATCCAAAGTTTAAAGATAATTTAACAGAGAATCCCGGATCTTTGCCGGAGATGGTTACTAAACCAAAGTGTAATAAAAATAATAAAAAGTTCCATAAGCCCACTCAACGGTTATTCGGATTGGCATCAAATAAAATGTTTATGGACCTTGGAGAAAAGAGGTACATAGAACAAGAAATCGACCTTCGACGTTATTTTGGTTATACAACATTCGACAATAAATTGTTAACTTGCGGAGGAGCAACGTGGTGTACTACTAATTCTTGTGAGTTCTTCGAGCCAAGTACGCAGCAGTGGAAAAAGTTTCCACCCATGAAAACAGGAAGGTGTCACCACGGGTGTTTATATTTTGACAACAAAATCTATGCATGTGTTGGATTTTATTGCAAAACTGTAGAAATTTTTGATGTTGGAAAAGGAGCATGGAATTACGGCCCAGAAATGCTTGCGAATAATTGGCGTTTTGGTTTAATTGGAGTAAATGGAGCATTATATGCCATTGGAGGCTACACAGATAACGTCGAAATATTAGATCCTCGAACACAGAAATGGAGTGTTGTTTGCAGCGATTTTTGACGTCCTTTATTTGACCCATCTGTATGTTGTGTTTCGATTGGTGCTTGCATCTATTGTTTTACTAAGGAAAAGAGATTCATCTTCGACATTCGATCAAACAAATTTACCGAAGAAATTTGTTGTAAAGATTTTGATCATGGTTCTAGTTTTTGTGAACTTGACGGTTACATTTATGGCTTCGGATATCATGAAGGTGCTGCTAATAAACATTCCCTGGATCTCATTCAATATCATCTCGATGGAAAACACGGATTTAAAAAACTTCACGGATTATATAATTCGTTTAAATGTAAGTCAACTGCTATAGGGTCTTTGTATTACTAATGAATTTCTATGAATTGCTATTGATTATGAATATTTGTGAATTATTAATTTGTGAAAATTTGAAGAGCAGTAATAAGTTTTGAAGTGGTCGCAGTTATGCAGTAGGTAGGTTTCCAGTGTTGAAAACGTTGTGAAGTGTAGACGTTTGTGCAATTTACAGAATTTGAAGCTATTACAACTTTAAATATGAAAAATGTAACTGAAATTCGTGGAAAGTGTAAAAAGAAAAATGTTTTCACAAATAATTAACAAATTTAAAAATGAAATATTGAACATCGAGCAATATGCTATTATTGGAAGAGAACATGATCACATGAGAACGAATCTGGAAAGATTTCATTATGGGAAGCATCTATTGGAGATAATAAGTGTTAAAGTTATGCAGAAGGTAAAGAGCAGTAAGTCAAGTGTTAAAATATCCTCAGAAGGTAAAACAAAGAATAGGAACAATTTAAATAGTAATTGGCAGTTGGCAGTGACCCTTCTTTACAGTAGAGATTATGAAAGGTAGTGATGGAGAATCAAAACAATCTTTAATAGAGACCTTCAACATGGTTAAGACAGTATGAGTGCTGTTATACACTTGATTTGTAGGTATATTTATTCATAGAGGTATTTTAAAGATAAGTGGGAATTGAGAGTTCTCTATGAATGAAAAAATTAAGCGGATAATCGAAAAAGAAGCTGGTGGATCAAGAAGTACAATAATTAGAGTATACCACGGTTTGAATGTAGATCACCACCGACCAAATATTATTACGATTCTGTATTAGTCTAAAAATTTAATTTTGCCAAAGATCTCGTCTTTCCATGCCTTATACAATTTATGATGGATATAAAAGGACGTTTCCACGCAAAGTGCAGACACTTCCGCAACGTCAGACTGTATTTGCTCGCGCACTTTAGCATTCGTACATTTCTTCGCAAAGCCCATCTTTACGTTCGAATATGTTGTTGTTGTTGTTGTTTCATTTTCTACTGTTTGTGAATAGGTCCGTTTTGGGGGTCCTGGGTTACACTCGACACCTTCACAAGTAAGGTCCCACAAAAAGGTATTTGTGGAGAGTAACCCGAAAATTCTCAAATAATGAGGAAGGGGGTGGGTTGCTAACTTCGTCCTCAGTGCCGCCGCAACCAAAACGACACGTCGCAAAGCTGGGTGGTTACCTCCAAGGGTAACCGATGCTAATATCGACCTCAGTGTTCCCGCTCCAAAAAGAACACGTCGCACCGCGGTTAAAACATATGTATAATCGGCCATATCCATATTTCGCCTGCTTATCGTCTCAGGTATCGACGAGCCCATTCGATTCTACCTTCTTCTTCATCTGGGGAAAATCAACACCAACGGGCCAATGATTGATTTACCCCAACCGTCGTGAGATCCCGAAAGACCGGCTATCTCTACGATCGCATCATCCATCCGCCATCCCCCTCCCCTGGTCAAACGAGCCGGTGAGGCTGCCGTCTTAACCGACAACTTGCGCCTCGAAGCCAGAATCTAAAAAGATCCGAGAGAAGCAAGCTTTCGCGAACGTCTCCCTGAAAGAGTACCGGAATGGATGATGGTAAACCGTATGAGAACCCGGCAGTTCCCATAAACTACCAGTCGCGATCTCACACCCCAATCCCGGATTTCCAATTGGGTCTCCTCCTAGCAGTAGCCTCTCTGAGAGGTTGTGGGTGCTGCCGTTGTTCCAAAAGAGATTTGGAATCATCCGCCACCAACCCGACTACATGATCCTGCTAAATCATGTAGGCCTTCACTGGACCTCGCCCTGGATAACCCAGTATAGCTCCAGTGAGGTGTTTAGCAGTAGTTTTGAGTACAAACTGCATGATGCTGCTAAATCATGCAGGTGTCTCTGAATCTCGCCCCGAATATGTCGGTATAGGTTCAGACACAAGCCCTTTTAGTCGCCTTCTACGACAAGCAGAGCCTACTGTAGGAGTATGCTCACCCCCCCCCCCCCCTACAGGGGACAAGACAGAAAACAGAGTGTGGCATATATCCACAAAAGACAAAAATGGGGCGATGGAAAAACGGATATATTATTCACAAACATAGAAAAAAAAAACAACCGAAACAACAACATATTCGTACGTAGTGGTTTTGCCTAGAAATTACAAATGCTAAACTGCACGAGCATCAGTCTGAAGCTACAGCAATCTCTGCGCTTTCCCATGAAACTGTCCATTTACATTCATTTTCCCAATTGAATAAGGCATTGCCAGATGATAGCTTCGGGAAAACAAATTTAAGACTATTCTAAACCAAATACAAAATTGACATCGTTACAAATTTTACGCAGTACTCACATACTCCGCAGTTTCTCAGATATATCTCTGGACCAATCTAATTAATTTCGGTGCCAAACGATACGATCGAGATATTCAACAATAACATGCACGCATGCATACAAAAGATTGTCGAAATACTTAATCGCTTTCTCAAAAGCTGCCCGAGATATTTATGAAACGTTGTTATTTGCTCATACGAAGAAGGCATTTCATACCGAACGGTGGACTAATGCAACATATATTGCAACATCTGTGCTATGAGGTTGATGTTGTGAAATTGTACAACTTCAGCAACCGCCGCACTAATATTTGCATTTATTTAACGCGCTACAACGTTACAATAAACCAACTTGAAAATATTGCTTTCATACAAATGAACAAGCACCGGTTACAGAATGGCAGCTACAATTCACGTAACACTCCGCCAACGTCTATGCAGGAAAAAATTGCATAGATGTCCTTCGTCCACGTTGTTAGGGAAGAAGAATGGCTGAAATACTTATCAGCCCATAAAACATTTGATTCGTCATTTCCATAGACGGCATATCGCTGACATTTTCGATGAAGTGAGAGGGCTTTATACCACACCACCACCAAAAAAACGTCGCAGAACAAATTGTTGTGAGGCATTTGATGCCAAAACAATGCGCGCTATACAGGCTTTAATTCGCTCTGGATATTTTAACTATTTGCTGGCGTAAATCCTGCCTGTCGGATAATCGCTGGCGATAAGAGTACCGAGAGTAGAACAAAAACCTATTGCTCGAATAAAAAGCAAAAGTTGCCGATTCCCCTGCAGCACCTCGATGTCTACACGCTCAGTTTTGTTAACGAAATCTACACAATCGCTTCGCCAAAGGCAGAACGATGCATGCAATTCCGCGCAACACGATTATATGCCGCACACAAGAGAACATTTGCTCTGGTTTTCGGAACGCAAAGTACTATATGAACAACGTCAAAATTGAACGCTTACGTCAATACAATACATTTGCACCGAACGAGAGATGCATCACTTGGCAAACGTCAAACACCAACAAACACTCCTGCCACTCTAGTGTGGATTGGACCAACGGGAATCGCTACAAATTCACCAAGCCGTACTTACGCACGAACGTGCAACAGGAAATTTTTGCGGGTTCTCACAAGCCTATTGTCTGTCTTCCAAGTGGATGACGCTACAACTAAGCTGTGCAAGTGTACCCCGCTTTGTGTTCTTTTAGTCGCCTCTTACGACAGGCAGAACATACCGTGAGAGAATTCTTTATCCCCTCTCACAGGGAGGTAAAGGCTAATGCCCAAGAAGACCACTTTACACTTTTTTCTTAGAAAAAGCTCGTGGATAAATCAAATCACAATCAGTTTTTTTTAATACATATCAAAGGAATAGTTTTTGGAACTATGAAAAACTGCTATGCAGGGGAAGGTTACACCATATGCTTGTATAATAAGCTGATGTGAAACCTCTTTTTCTATAGTCGATATAAAACTCAGTAATCAGATCTTTGATGAAGTTCTTAATAAGGAAAAAGAAAGAATAATAAATGAAAAAGTTTTTTCCGGATTCCAACAGAGCTATTTTCATTTGTATCCGTTAATGTGTTGGACGAAGTGATAATAGTTAAGCTTTCAACAATTTTTACGAATTTATATTGGCTTTTATCAAATGGAAGAAATGATACTCACCTACTTAAATTTTTACTATTTTCCTTCAACAGATTTATTATTTATTTAGCAAAAAAATCTTTTTTGGAAACCTTTAACAAGGCTAAGTCAAACCAGCTGAACGAATTGCGCAAGAAAAATGAGTTTTGTGATTTGACACTAAAATGTGAAGATGGACTCGAAATTAAAGTGCACAGAGCTGTTGTATCCTCTTCAAGTAAATACTTCACAAATTTACTATCAATTCCAAATAATAAGAAGATTAAAAAGTCCATTTCACTGCCAAATATAACTGGAGATGTTTTAGAAAAAATAATTACGTTCATCTATACGAGCGAATTCGATGAAGAAATCGAAGATGTCGAAAAAATCATCAAATATGCAGAGATTTTTCAGCTTGAGCAATTAGTTGAAATCTGTTTACTAGTTCTAAGCGAATCTGTTAACGATCATACTTGCCTGAAATATTGGCGACTTGGTGGGAACTATTCAATTCATAGTTTGTCATATATCGTTGGCAAAGCTAATCATCTTTTCGAGAGCTCATTAATGAGCGACTTGACTATCGAGGAGATGCGAACTTTACTCGCTGATAATAGATTACATCTCCAATGCGACGAAAAAAGGATCTTTGAACATGTTTGGAAATGGGCTCAAGGTGAAGTTTCTGAACTCAAAAGCTTCTCTCAAATATTTTCGGAAGTTATCGATTTGCTAGACTTCTCTAAATTGGAAAAAGAATTTGTTTATCAAAAAATATTTGACAATAAAGATGCATTAGCCAACGCAGAATTCTTGAACAAAGTTGCTGAATTAACTAATCCAAAGTTTAAAGATAATTTAACAGAGAATCCCGGATCTTTGCCGGAGATGGTTACTAAACCAAAGTGTAATAAAAATAATAAAAAGTTCCATAAGCCCACTCAACGGTTATTCGGATTGGCATCAAATAAAATGTTTATGGACCTTGGAGAAAAGAGGTACATAGAACAAGAAATCGACCTTCGACGTTATTTTGGTTATACAACATTCGACAATAAATTGTTAACTTGCGGAGGAGCAACGTGGTGTACTACTAATTCTTGTGAGTTCTTCGAGCCAAGTACGCAGCAGTGGGAAAAGTTTCCACCCATGAAAACAGGAAGGTGTCACCACGGGTGTTTATATTTTGACAACAAAATCTATGCATGTGTTGGATTTTATTGCAAAACTGTAGAAATTTTTGATGTTGGAAAAGGAGCATGGAATTACGGCCCAAGAAATGCTTGCGAATAATTGGCGTTTTGGTTTAATTGGAGTAAATGGAGCATTATATGCTACACAGATAACGTCGAAATATTAGATCCTCGAACACAGAAATGGAGTATTGTTTGCAGCGATTTTTGACGTCCTTTATTTGACCCATCTGTATGTTGTGTTTCGATTGGTGCTTGCATCTATTGTTTTACTAAGGAAAAGAGATTCATCTTCGACATTCGATCAAACAAATTTACCGAAGAAATTTGTTGTAAAGATTTTGATCATGGTTCTAGTTTTTGTGAACTTGACGGTTACATTTATGGCTTCGGATATCATGAAGGTGCTGCTAATAAACATTCCCTGGATCTCATCCAATAGCATCTCGATGGAAAACAAGGATTTAAAAAACTTCACGGATTATATAATTCGTTTAAATGTAAGTCAACTGCTATAGGGTCTTTGTATTACTAATGAATTTCTATGAATTGCTATTGATTATGAATATTTGTGAATTATTAATTTGTGAAAATTTGAAGAGCAGTAATAAGTTTTGAAGTGGTCGCAGTTATGCAGTAGGTAGGTTTCCAGTGTTGACAACGTTGTGAAGTGTAGACGTTTGTGCAATTTACAGAATTTGAAGCTATTACAACTTTAAATATGAAAAATGTAACTGAAATTCGTGGAAAGTGTAAAAAGAAAAATGTTTTCACAAATAATTAACAAATTTAAAAATGAAATATTGAACAACGAGCAATATGCTAATATTGGAAGAGAACATGATCACATGAGAACGAATCTGGAAAGATTTCATTATGGGAAGCATCTATTGGAGATAATAAGTGTTAAAGTTATGCAGTAGGTAAAGAGCAGTAAGTCAAGTGCTAAAATCTCCTCAGAAGGTAAAACAAAGAATAGGAACAATTTAAATAGTAATTGGCAGTTGGCAGTGACCCTTCTTTACAGTAGAGATTATGAAAGGTAGTGATGGAGAATCAAAACAATCTTTAATAGAGACCTTCAACATGGTTAAGACAGTATGAGTGCTGTTATACACTTGATTTGTAGGTATATTTATTCATAGAGGTATTTTAAAGATAAGTGGGAATTGAGAGTTCTCTATGAATGAAAAAATTAAGCGGATAATCGAAAAAGGAGCTGGTGGATCAAGAAGTACAATAATTAGAGTATACCACGGTTTGAATGTAGATCACCACCGACCAAATATTATTACGATTCTGTATTAGTCTAAAAATTTAATTTTGCCAAAGATCTCGTCTTTCCATGCCTTATACAATTTATAATGGATATAAAAGGACGTTTCCACGCAAAGTGCAGACACTTCCGCAACGTCAGACTGTATTTGCTCGCGCACTTTAGCATTCGTACATTTCTTCGCAAAGCCCATCTTTACGTTCGAATATGTTGTTGTTGTTGTTTCATTTTCTACTGTTTGTGAATAGGTCCGTTTTGGGGGTCCTGGGTTACTCTCGACACCTTCACAAGTAAGGTCCCGCAAAAAGGGATTTGTGGAGAGTAACCCGAAAATTCTCAAATAATGAGGAAGGGGGTGGGTTGCTAACTTCGTCCTCAGTGCCGCCGCAACCAAAACGATACGTCACAAAGCAGGGTGGTTACCTCCAAGGGTAACCGATGCTAATATCGACCTCAGTGTTCCCGCACCAAAAAGAACACGTCGCACCGCGGTTAAAACATATGTATAATCGGCCATATCCATATTTCGCCTGCTTATCGTCTCAGGTATCGACGAGCCCATTCGGTTCTACCTTCTTCTTCATCTGGGGAAAATCAACACCAACGGGCCAATGATTGATTTACCCCAACCGTCGTGAGATCCCGAAAGACCGGCTATCTCTACGATCGCATCATCCATCCGCCATCCCCCTCCCCTGGTCAAACGAGCCGGTGAGGCTGCCGTCTTAACCGACAACTTGCGCCTCGAAGCCAGAATCTAAAAAGATCCGAGAGAAGCAAGCTTTCGCGAACGTCTCCCTGAAAGAGTACCGGAATGGATGATGGTAAACCGTATGAGAACCCGGCAGTTCCCATAAACTACCAGTCGCGATCTCACACCCCAATCCCGGATTTCCAATTGGGTCTCCTCCTAGCAGTAGCCTCTCTGAGAGGTTGTGGGTGCTGCCGTTGTTCCAAAAGAGATTTGGAATCATCCGCCACCAACCCGACTACATGATCCTGCTAAATCATGTAGGCCTTCACTGGACCTCGCCCTGGATAACCCAGTATAGCTCCAGTGAGGTGTTTAGCAGTAGTTTTGAGTACAAACTGCATGATGCTGCTAAATCATGCAGGTGTCTCTGAATCTCGCCCCGAATATGTCGGTATAGGTTCAGAGACAAGCCCTTTTAGTCGCCTTCTACGACAAGCAGAGCCTACTGTAGGAGTATGCTCACCTGCCGTTATACTATGTAGGTATACATAAATTGGTAGGATAACCATACCATTACACAAAGATCTAAAATTGATCATCCTAAAATGTCAAAAGAATTATTTTGTAATTTCCTGTTGAAAAAATAGCTAGAAGCTAAATCGAAATGTGAAAATAAATAAAATTGCAAAAATACATTCAGGATCACATTAAGCCAGTTAATTTCGATATTCGTGGTGCCATCTGTTGACAGGAATTTACAAGTTTTTTGTTTTTAATATGCAGATCGATTATGATCGATCGGTGTTTTGCTTTGCTACCACCAGTAAGTAAGTTACTTAACCAGTAAGCCCCTCAAGGGGGCCAAGGCGACGCAGTAGTCCCCGGCTTGTTAAGCCGGAGAATTTGCGTGCTATTCCCTGTGTCATGGAAGGGGGGTACTTCTGCTAAAGTTTCTGTGCAATGGCCTGCCCTCGAGTTGGGCTAGGCCAATTTGCAGAATATTCTTACCGGCGTTGACGTCCCGGTTCCACGTGATACGGCAGTTTGTGCAAAACTGGTACCGATTTGGAGACCGAGACGGCCTCGCCGGCTCGAAACATATGCTGCACAGCTTTGTCGTCCTGAACTCATCCACTTCGAGGACAGAGCAATGAGCTTTAAGTGCCCGCAACAATTTCGTGTGTGGCGTCCGCACGTAGCCACGTATTGGCGAATTTGCAGCAATTTTCGTGGAACCAATACACACTAGAGTTTCTGGAGTATTGTTGGTGATTGTTTTCGCCAATTGATGCACTGCACGCTCTGTGCAAATGTACTGCTTGAAGCGCAAACGTGCAACTTTGCGCTGCCCATACACCGCTTGACGTTGCGAAAACCATTGCTGGCGTTCTTTGGTGTACGCCAAATATTCGTCTTGCATTGGGGATTGCGTGCACATTTCTGCAGTTGTAGGAAGCGATCTTGTATACTTCGCCAACGAAACTTTGCGTGCATACATAGATGCGGTGTGATGGAATGTCGAACTCTTGATTTTTATTAGATCAACAGGTTCGTTTACATTCGGTGCTCGTACACCGCCAGCGATCAGCCGACAACCAGGATCTAATCCAACAAATTGTTTATAATACCCGGAGTCAAATTTAGCTCGGATATCGCGCATTGTCCTCTCATCCTCCACTTCACAATTCTTTGTTTTGCGTCGTTTTACCGGTGGTTGGGATGGTACAACTGCCACTTCCTTCTTCATCGAAAAGGTCATTGCTACACCATCTGTGCAAATGGACCAATCAAACTTTTTACGGCCTACCGATGTCGGTAGTTCAAAGTATTTCGGCCATTCGTCTTCGCGAACAAAGTTTTTAAAAGGACCCTTAAACAATTTCAGTCCGCATAGACGTTGATAGAGCGCAAATGAATCGTAGCGCACATGGTGCAGCCCATGCTTGTATATTGGTACGAGAGCAAAATTTTTCAAGTTATTTGTCTCGTTGTACCGTTGCAGCTTATAAAATATCTGCAAATAATCATGTGGTTGTTGCTTAATGTTGTAAAACTTAACATCATCATCAACATAACCAAGATGTGCAGTCATTTGCTGCAAAAGTTCAGCCTTCGGTACAGATGTACTTCGGCGTGTGAACAAATAATCTAACGTTTTATAAACTTCTCGTTTATCTCTTGAGAAACGATATAAGAATTTTCTGATTCTCCTATACGCATGCATCCAAATATTATTGTTGAACACAGTCTCGTATTGCCTGGCATTTAATTTAAAGAGATTCTGTCTATGAGACATATCGTAGAGACCACGTTCTATGCGAGAACCACGTAAACTTTTGTAATCCATGTCAATGTCATATTTGGTCTTACTGCCCTTTATCAGAGCGTAATAATAGTCTAAAAATTTAATTTTGCCAAAGATCTCGTCTTTCCATGCCTTATACAATTTATGATGGATATAAAAGGACGTTTCCACGCAAAGTGCAGACACTTCCGCAACGTCAGACTGTATTTGCTCGCGCACTTTAGCATTCGTACATTTCTTTGCAAAGCCCATCTTTACGTTCGAATATGTTGTTGTTGTTGTTGTTTCATTTTCTACTGTTTGTGAATAGGTCCGTTTTGGGGGTCCTGGGTTACTCTCGACACCTTCACAAGTAAGGTCTGGCAAAAAGGGATTTGTGGAGAGTAACCCGAAAATTCTCAAATAATGAGGAAGGGGGTGGGTTGCTAACTTCGTCCTCAGTGCCGCCGCAACCAAAACGACACGTCGCAAAGCTGGGTGGTTACCTCCAAGGGTAACCGATGCTAATATCGACCTCAGTGTTCCCGCACCAAAAAGAACACGTCGCACCGCGGTTAAAACATATGTATAATCGGCCATATCCATATTTCGCCTGCTTATCGTCTCAGGTATCGACGAGCCCATTCGGTTCTACCTTCTTCTTCATCTGGGGAAAATCAACACCAACGGGCCAATGATTGATTTACCCCAACCGTCGTGAGATCCCGAAAGACCGGCTATCTCTACGATCGCATCATCCATCCGCCATCCCCCTCCCCTGGTCAAACGAGCCGGTGAGGCTGCCGTCTTAACCGACAACTTGCGCCTCGAAGCCAGAATCTAAAAAGATCCGAGAGAAGCAAGCTTTCGCGAACGTCTCCCTGAAAGAGTACCGGAATGGATGATGGTAAACCGTATGAGAACCCGGCAGTTCCCATAAACTACCAGTCGCGATCTCACACCCCAATCCCGGATTTCCAATTGGGTCTCCTCCTAGCAGTAGCCTCTCTGACAGGTTGTGGGTGCTGCCGTTGTTCCAAAAGAGATTTGGAATCATCCGCCACCAACCCGACTACATGATCCTGCTAAATCATGTAGGCCTTCACTGGACCTCGCCCTGGATAACCCAGTATAGCTCCAGTGAGGTGTTTAGCAGTAGTTTTGAGTACAAACTGCATGATGCTGCTAAATCATGCAGGTGTCTCTGAATCTCGCCCCGAATATGTCTGTATAGGTTCAGAGACAAGCCCTTTTAGTCGCCTTCTACGACAAGCAGAGCCTACTGTAGGAGTATGCTCACCTGCCGTTATACTATGTAGGTATACATAAATTGGTAGGATAACCATACCATTACACAAAGATCTAAAATTGATCATCCTAAAATTTCAAAAGAATTATTTTGTAATTGCCTGTTGAAAAAATAGCTAGAAGCTAAATCGAAAAGTGAAAATAAATAAAATTGCAAAAATACATTCAGGATCACATTAAGCCAGTTAATTTCGATATTCGTGGTGCCATCTGTTGACAGGAATTTACAAGTTTTTTGTTTTTAATATGCAGATCGATTATGATCGATCGGTGTTTTGCTACCAGTAAGTAAGTTACTTAACCAGTAAGCCCCTCAAGGGGGCCAAGGCGACGCAGTAGTCCCCGGCTTGTTAAGCCGGAGAATTTGCGTGCTATTCCCTGTGTCATGGAAGGGGGGTACTTCTGCTAAAGTTTCTGTGCAATGGCCTGCCCTCGAGTTGGGCTAGGCCAATTTGCAGAATATTCTTACCGGCGTTGACGTCCCGGTTCCACGTGATACGGCAGTTTGTGCAAAACTGGTACCGATTTGGAGACCGAGACGGCCTCGCCGGCTCGAAACATATGCTGCACAGCTTTGTCGTCCTGAACTCATCCACTTCGAGGACAGAGCAATGAGCTTTAAGTGCCCGCAACAATTTCGTGTGTGGCGTCCGCACGTAGCCACGTATTGGCGAATTTGCAGCAATTTTCGTGGAACCAATACACACTAGAGTTTCTGGAGTATTATTGGTGATTGTTTTCGCCAATTGATGCACTGCACGCTCTGTGCAAATGTACTGCTTGAAGCGCAAACGTGCAACTTTGCGCTGCCCATACACCGCTTGGCGTTGCGAAAACCATTGCTGGCGTTCTTTGGTGTACGCCAAATATTCGTCTTGCATTGGGGATTGCGTGCACATTTCTGCAGTTGTAGGAAGCGATCTTGTATACTTCGCCAACGAAACTTTGCGTGCATACATAGATGCGGTGTGATGGAATGTTGAACTCTTGATTTTTATTAGATCAACAGGTTCGTTTACATTCGGTGCTCGTACACCGCCAGCGATCAGCCGACAACCAGGATCTAATCCAACAAATTGTTTATAATACCCGGAGACAAATTTAGCCCGGATATCACGCATTGTCTTCTCATCCTCCACTTCACAATTCTTTGTTTTGCTTTGTTGGGATGGTACAACTGCCACTTCCTTCTTCATCGAAAAGGTCATTGCTATACCATCTGTGCAAATGGACCAATCAAACTTTTTACGGCCTACCGATGTCGGTAGTTCAAAGTATTTCGGCCATTCGTCTTCGCGAACAAAGTTTTTAAAAGGACCCTTAAACAATTTCAGTCCGCATAGACGTTGATAGAGCGCAAATGAATCGTAGCGCACATGGTGCAGCCCATGCTTGTATATTGGTACGAGAGCAAAATTTTTCAAGTTATTTGTCTCGTTGTACCGTTGCAGCTTATAAAATATCTGCAAATAATCATGTGGTTGTTGCTTAATGTTGTAAAACTTAACATCATCATCAACATAACCAAGATGTGCAGTCATTTGCTGCAAAAGTTCAGCCTTCGGTACAGATGTACTTCGGCGTGTGAACAAATAATCTAACGTTTTATAAACTTCTCGTTTATCTCTTGAGAAACGATATAAGAATTTTCTGATTCTCCTAAACGCATGCATCCAAATATTATTGTTGAACACAGTCTCGTATTGCCTGGCATTTAATTTAAAGAGATTCTGCCTATGAGACATATCGTAGAGACCACGTTCTATGTGAGAACCACGTAAACTTTTGTAATCCATGTCAATGTCATATTTGGTCTTACTGCCCTTTATCAGAGCGTAATAATAGTCTAAAAATTTAATTTTGCCAAAGATCTCGTCTTTCCATGCCTTATACAATTTATAATGGATATAAAAGGACGTTTCCACGCAAAGTGCAGACACTTCCGCAACGTCAGACTGCTTTGCCTTGCGCACTCTGTCATTCGTACAGTTCTGTGCAAATCCCATCTTTACGTTCGAATATATTGTTGTTGTTGTTTCTCTTTTTATTTGCGGACACTTCCGTTTTCCTAGGGGTCCGGCGTTACTTTCGACACCTTCGCAGGTGAGGTCCCACAAAAAGGGATTTGAAGAGAATAACCCGAAAATTCTCAAATTATGAGATTTCTCCTCTACGTCCTTTGGCATTTTTAGATGGGTGCCACCCTTATAAAAGAAGAAATTTCACCCACGAGAAGCTAGGGAATAACAGTCACCTGCAGCAGAGCCCCGCGTGGCACAGGAAGTCTAATTAAAACCGGAGGTCACCTGGTATCCAGAGTTTGCATACTTCCGACTGAGCTCCCCCTTAGCCTTGTAACCTATGGTTACAATAAAATAAAAACAACTAGTAGGCTAGCTTAAATAGCGGTTAGTGCCCGGATGGCCTTGATGCCGTGGGCAATTCGTTTTATTGTCATAGACTTAGGCAAGGTTATTCAATGAAGATGATTTTGAATTTTGTATTGTATTAAATATATTATATATATCTAAATATCGTTGGTTTGTTTTCTAATAATATAAATCTATGTACTTTCGTAAGTGTGCCCATACGTAGCTTAAAGCTGGGGTTACCAAAAAATAATTTATAGTTTTAGTTTTAAACGCCCATGCTCCTCTTAGTAAATTTTTAATGAGTTACCTGCAAATGGAGTTAGGGAGTAGGCATGTATTTTTTTTAGCACCCATATAAAACTGGAATTATCTTAAGAAAATAAATTCTACGAGCGTTAACTGAACCTTGTCCGTTTGTTTTTAAGCAGAAGCGCTCAAATCGGTACCAGTTTTATATAAACTAGGATATGAAAATCACGGGTATGTGTATGGATGTCTACTTACGGTTTTAAGTCCGCATTACTTAAATGCGATTCGTAGGTACTTATGACTCAACTCCTCAAATTTCTTATGTGATTTGTTTGAGGAAATAGACCCTTGTAGGATCCGACGAACTGAATTTGAATAACTGTAATAATATTCCTCGTTAAGTATTATTTTATTCCTACATGAACACACTGTCTTTGATTCGGTTTTTTTTTAGTTTTCTAGTCAATTTAAATTGACAATCCAGCACCACAGGTGACAGGTGTCGTCATGGCGGCGTAGTATGCTTCTTTCGAAGAATTTACGCGGTATTCCCTGGGTCAGGGAAGGGGGGTACTTCGGTAGAAGTTTTGGTGCAATGGCCTGCCCTGCAGTAGGGCCAACCCAGTTAACAGAATGTTCTTACCGGCGTTGACGTCCCGGTTCCAAGTGATACCACATTTTGTACATAACTGGTACCTATGTGGAGACCGAGACGGCTTCGTCGGCTGAAAACTATTACTGCACAGTTTCGTTGTGCGGAACTCATCCACTTCGAGGACAGAGCAATGTGCTTTAAGAGCCCGCAACAACCTCTGGTTTGGCGTCCGCATGTAACCGCGTATTGGTAAATTTCCGGCAATTTTCATGGAACCAATACACACTAGAGTTTCTGGAGTATTGTTGGTGATTTTTTTTCGCCAATTGATGCACTGCACGCTCTGCAAATGTAGTGCTTGAAGCGTAAACGTGCAACATTGCGCTGCCCATACACCGCTTGGCGTCTCGAAAACTATTGCAGGCGTTCTTTTGTGTACGCCAAATAATCCTCTTGCATCGGGGATTGCGTGCACTACTGCAGTTGTAGGAAGCGATCTCGTGTACTACGCCAACGAAACTTTGCGTGCATACATAGACGTGCTGTAGTGGAATGTCGAACTCTTGATTTTTATATAATTCATTTATTATTGTACAAACAAGGATATACAATTCTTTTTGTATGTACTTAGCACAGATATATGTACATCTAACATTAGTTAAAATATATATTTCCCCATCAATAATTACTGCCAAAAAGGAGAAAAAAAAAAAAAAAAAAAAAAAGGTTATCTAAAAATAAAGTTAAAGTTAAAATTCAATGCTATAAGTTCAAAATTCAAACAATTCAAAACTAATTCAAAAATCAAAAACTCAAGCCATAAATCTACTATAAATGTAGGATGAAGATTAAGCAAACAAGACAAAACATAAACCAATGACTAAAACCGTCTACATTGTCAAGAGCGCCCATCATATATTGATCCGAAGATGCGTCACCAGCCTATCCCTGAAGGAAACCACCGTCCCGGCCCGACGAATAGTATCAGGCAATGTATTCCATAGTCGGATGGCGTGAACGAAGAACATACGACTGCTTTGCAAATAATTAAAAGTAGGAAGCAGAAGCTTATTAGTTCTAGAGGAGCGAGGGAAACTAAGCTTGTTATGCAGATAGGATGGCAAGCAAAAAATTAGCAATTTGAAAAGAAAGAGACATGTGCGAAACTGAAGGTACGAGGACAGGCTCATTCCTAATACTTGGGGGACTAAAAGAGACACAGATTCGAATCTGCGTAGCTTAAAAGCATAACGAACAGCAGAGTTGAGGGCGACTTTAAGTTTTTGCCAAGAAAGCGAATCGAGGTTCCCGTAAACAACGTCTCCGTATGCCAGAATCGGTATGATTAGGGTTTTCACTAGGTGTATCTTAGTTTCCGAAGAAGTAAAGTGTGCAGAGTACCTTAGGCGCCTAATACAAGCATAAATCTTCGACACAGAAGAATTAATGTGATCGTTCATGTTAGAGTTTTGTTTATGACCACACCCAGATTGGTGACTTTATCGACGTAATCTATAGAACTCCCATTAAGAGTGACGGGAGGTAACTTTCCCGTTTCGAATCTACGTTTAAAAATGACAATGCACTTACATTTACCAGGGTTCAATCGCAGCAGGTTATTTGATGCCCAATCCGCTATCTTTGATAGATCGTAATTGATGTTGCTAATGCACCCAAGAGCATCACTAACAGGTTTAGCATAGTAGATTTGAATGTCATCAGCATATATATGGATCTGAGAATACCTGACAACAGAAGTTATATCGTTGATAAAAAGTGCGAAGAGGAGAGGAGAAAGAATCGAGCCTTGCGGTACGCCGGACAGGATAGGCAAAACTGCAGAGGTGTGATTATCAGTTCTTGTAAACTGCTTACGGTCAGATAAAAAGTTTTGCTATAAAACGAGTAGCTCTGTGGTTGAAATTGTATAATGTGGAAAGTTTCATACATAAAATACTATGGTTGATAGAATCGAATGCGTTTGAGAAATCAAGTAGGGTAAGAATAGTAAGAAGATCATTGTCCAAATTCACCCGAATATCATCGGTAATTTTGAGAAGAGTAGTAGTAGTAGTACAACTATGCCCTGAACGGAAACCAGATTGCACATCCGACAAAAAATTCTTGGAGCTGACATAAGATGCAATTTGATTTTGTATAATCTTTTCCAGTACTTTAGAAAAAAACGGAAGAATACTGATGGGGCGGAAATCCTCAGATGCGCAGCATTTTGTTTTTTTTTTTGATAGGGGTGACAGCGGCCAATTTCCATTTTACAGGGAAATGTGATGATGAGAGACATGCATTTATAATATTTGTAATGGAGGGGAGAATATAAAGTGCTATTAGCTTGACAAAGCGTGGAGAAATGTTGTCTGATCCCGTGGCACCTGATTTTATAGAATTAATAACTTGAAGAACTTCCGAAGCATCCACTCCACGAAAATCAAATGCCTCATTGTGATCGTTTCGCGGGGTTCTACATACTATTGAGGAAGCGGATACAGAGCAGCTGGTAAAATAATTATTGAGTTGGTTTAAATTGAGGTCACAATCTACAGTCTTAGCTTGTATTTAGCTGGTATATTAGCTGGTATTTTGCCTTACGAATAGAAGTATTAACTATATTACGCAGTGCTTTGCATCGTTCAAAATCTCTAGGAGCTCGTGTCTGTTTTCAGACAAAATGTGCTTTATTTCTCCGGTGCAGAAGCTTACCGATAGAACTGGAAAACCACGGATTCCTATTGTTTCTTTTAACGATTTTAATAGGAACAAAACGCTCGAATTGCTCTAGTACCATATTCTCCAAAATTTCAACTTTATCATCAATTGAAGTATAGTTTGACGAAATACTTAGGTTAAACTCAGTATTAGTCAGTGCATCATGTAAGGACTGCATATCTATGGAGCTGAAGTCTCTGAAAGTGAAGGTTTCAGTGGAGCGATTCCCACTCCCAATGTTAAGCGAATATGTTAGAAAGATTAGGTCGTGATCCGAAATGCCCGGTAGGGGAAGTTGATTAAAAAAAGACACGTTAGAGGGGTTATTGCATATGAAAACATCGAGCAAAGATGAACTGCTACCAGAAAAATGCGTTGGTTCATTATTTATTGCATGAAGGTCACCTGCAGACAAGAAATTTATAAACTGTCTAACCGGGCCGGTCATCCTTAATAAGTCTAGGTTAAAATCTCCACATAGAATTATGTTGGGAAAACAGCAAGAGAGATTCAGGAGATTGTCAGTGAAGATATCAGATAATGCTACCGACGGAGGTTTGTAAACGCAGCCGATAAGTGTTTTGTTTTCAGCACCAAGAATTTCGAGAAATAAAAACGCCGTCGAAGAAATTGTAGAAGACAGAAAGATTTGATATGATCAACAGGTTCATCTACATTCGGTGTTCGTACACCGCCAGCGATCAGCCGACAACCAGAATCTAATCCAACAAATTGCTTATAATACCTGGAGTCTAATTTAGCCCGGATATCGCGCACCGTCTTGTCATCCTCCACTTCACAATTATTTGTTTTGCGTCGTTTTACCGGTGGTTGGGATGGTACAACTGCCACTTCCTTCTTCATCGAAAAGGTCATTGCTACACCATCTGTGCAAATGGACCAATCAAACTTTTTACGGCCTACCGATGTCGGTAGTTCAAAGTATTTCGGCCATTCGTCTTCGCGAACAAAGTTTTTAAAAGGACCCTTAAACAATTTCAGTCCGCATAGACGTTGATAGAGCGCAAATGAATCGTAGCGCACATGGTGCAGCCCATGCTTGTATATTGGTACGAGAGCAAAATTTTTCAAGTTATTTGTCTCGTTGTACCGTTGCAGCTTATAAAATATCTGCAAATAATCATGTGGTTGTTGCTTAATGTTGTAAAACTTAACATCATCATCAACATAACCAAGATGTGCAGTCATTTGCTGCAAAAGTTCAGCCTTCGGTACAGATGTACTTCGGCGTGTGAACAAATAATCTAACGTTTTATAAACTTCTCGTTTATCTCTTGAGAAACGATATAAGAATTTTCTGATTCTCCTATACGCATGCATCCAAATATTATTGTTGAACACAGTCTCGTATTGCCTGGCATTTAATTTAAAGAGATTCTGTCTATGAGACATATCGTAGAGACCACGTTCTATGCGAGAACCACGTAAACTTTTGTAATCCATGTCAATGTCATATTTGGTCTTACTGCCCTTTATCAGAGCGTAATAATAGTCTAAAAATTTAATTTTGCCAAAGATCTCGTCTTTCCATGCCTTATACAATTTATGATGGATATAAAAGGACGTTTCCACGCAAAGTGCAGACACTTCCGCAACGTCAGACTGTATTTGCTCGCGCACTTTAGCATTCGTACATTTCTTCGCAAAGCCCATCTTTACGTTCGAATATGTTGTTGTTGTTGTTGTTTCATTTTCTACTGTTTGTGAATAGGTCCGTTTTGGGGGTCCTGGGTTACTCTCGACACCTTCACAAGTAAGGTCTGGCAAAAAGGGATTTGTGGAGAGTAACCCGAAAATTCTCAAATAATGAGGAAGGGGGTGGGTTGCTAACTTCGTCCTCAGTGCCGCCGCAACCAAAACGACACGTCGCAAAGCTGGGTGGTTACCTCCAAGGGTAACCGATGCTAATATCGACCTCAGTGTTCCCGCACCAAAAAGAACACGTCGCACCGCGGTTAAAACATATGTATAATCGGCCATATCCATATTTCGCCTGCTTATCGTCTCAGGTATCGACGAGCCCATTCGGTTCTACCTTCTTCTTCATCTGGGGAAAATCAACACCAACGGGCCAATGATTGATTTACCCCAACCGTCGTGAGATCCCGAAAGACCGGCTATCTCTACGATCGCATCATCCATCCGCCATCCCCCTCCCCTGGTCAAACGAGCCGGTGAGGCTGCCGTCTTAACCGACAACTTGCGCCTCGAAGCCAGAATCTAAAAAGATCCGAGAGAAGCAAGCTTTCGCGAACGTCTCCCTGAAAGAGTACCGGAATGGATGATGGTAAACCGTATGAGAACCCGGCAGTTCCCATAAACTACCAGTCGCGATCTCACACCCCAATCCCGGATTTCCAATTGGGTCTCCTCCTAGCAGTAGCCTCTCTGAGAGGTTGTGGGTGCTGCCGTTGTTCCAAAAGAGATTTGGAATCATCCGCCACCAACCCGACTACATGATCCTGCTAAATCATGTAGGCCTTCACTGGACCTCGCCCTGGTTAACCCAGTATAGCTCCAGTGAGGTGTTTAGCAGTAGTTTTGAGTACAAACTGCATGATGCTGCTAAATCATGCAGGTGTCTCTGAATCTCGCCCCGAATATGTCGGTATAGGTTCAGAGACAAGCCCTTTTAGTCGCCTTCTACGACAAGCAGAGCCTACTGTAGGAGTATGCTCACCTGCCGTTATACTATGTAGGTATACATAAATTGGTAGGATAACCATACCATTACACAAAGATCTAAAATTGATCATCCTAAAATTTCAAAAGAATTATTTTGTAATTTCCTGTTGAAAAAATAGCTAGAAGCTAAATCGAAAAGTGAAAATAAATAAAATTGCAAAAATACATTCAGGATCACATTAAGCCAGTTAATTTCGATATTCGTGGTGCCATCTGTTGACAGGAATTTACAAGTTTTTTGTTTTTAATATGCAGATCGATTATGATCGATCGGTGTTTTGCTACCAGTAAGTAAGTTACTTAACCAGTAAGCCCCTCAAGGGGGCCAAGGCGACGCAGTAGTCCCCGGCTTGTTAAGCCAGAGAATTTGCGTGCTATTCCCTGTGTCAGGGAAGGGGGGTACTTCTGCTAAAGTTTCTGTGCAATGGCCTGCCCTCGAGTTGGGCTAGGCCAATTTGCAGAATATTCTTACCGGCGTTGACGTCCCGGTTCCACGTGATACGGCAGTTTGTGCAAAACTGGTACCGATTTGGAGACCGAGACGGCCTCGCCGGCTCGAAACATATGCTGCACAGCTTTGTCGTCCTGAACTCATCCACTTCGAGGACAGAGCAATGAGCTTTAAGTGCCCGCAACAATTTCGTGTGTGGCGTCCGCACGTAGCCACGTATTGGCGAATTTGCAGCAATTTTCGTGGAACCAATACACACTAGAGTTTCTGGAGTATTATTGGTGATTGTTTTCGCCAATTGATGCACTGCACGCTCTGTGCAAATGTACTGCTTGAAGCGCAAACGTGCAACTTTGCGCTGCCCATACACCGCTTGGCGTTGCGAAAACCATTGCTGGCGTTCTTTGGTGTACGCCAAATATTCGTCTTGCATTGGGGATTGCGTGCACATTTCTGCAGTTGTAGGAAGCGATCTTGTATACTTCGCCAACGAAACTTTGCGTGCATACATAGATGCGGTGTGATGGAATGTTGAACTCTTGATTTTTATTAGATCAACAGGTTCGTTTACATTCGGTGCTCGTACACCGCCAGCGATCAGCCGACAACCAGGATCTAATCCAACAAATTGTTTATAATACCCGGAGACAAATTTAGCCCGGATATCACGCATTGTCTTCTCATCCTCCACTTCACAATTCTTTGTTTTGCTTTGTTGGGATGGTACAACTGCCACTTCCTTCTTCATCGAAAAGGTCATTGCTACACCATCTGTGCAAATGGACCAATCAAACTTTTTACGGCCTACCGATGTCGGTAGTTCAAAGTATTTCGGCCATTCGTCTTCGCGAACAAAGTTTTTAAAAGGACCCTTAAACAATTTCAGTCCGCATAGACGTTGATAGAGCGCAAATGAATCGTAGCGCACATGGTGCAGCCCATGCTTGTATATTGGTACGAGAGCAAAATTTTTCAAGTTATTTGTCTCGTTGTACCGTTGCAGCTTATAAAATATCTGCAAATAATCATGTGGTTGTTGCTTAATGTTGTAAAACTTAACATCATCATCAACATAACCAAGATGTGCAGTCATTTGCTGCAAAAGTTCAGCCTTCGGTACAGATGTACTTCGGCGTGTGAACAAATAATCTAACGTTTTATAAACTTCTCGTTTATCTCTTGAGAAACGATATAAGAATTTTCTGATTCTCCTAAACGCATGCATCCAAATATTATTGTTGAACACAGTCTCGTATTGCCTGGCATTTAATTTAAAGAGATTCTGCCTATGAGACATATCGTAGAGACCACGTTCTATGTGAGAACCACGTAAACTTTTGTAATCCATGTCAATGTCATATTTGGTCTTACTGCCCTTTATCAGAGCGTAATAATAGTCTAAAAATTTAATTTTGCCAAAGATCTCGTCTTTCCATGCCTTATACAATTTATAATGGATATAAAAGGACGTTTCCACGCAAAGTGCAGACACTTCCGCAACGTCAGACTGCTTTGCCTTGCGCACTCTGTCATTCGTACAGTTCTGTGCAAATCCCATCTTTACGTTCGAATATATTGTTGTTGTTGTTTCTCTTTTTATTTGCGGACACTTCCGTTTTCCTAGGGGTCCGGCGTTACTTTCGACACCTTCGCAGGTGAGGTCCCACAAAAAGGGATTTGAAGAGAATAACCCGAAAATTCTCAAATTATGAGATTTCTCCTCTACGTCCTTTGGCATTTTTAGATGGGTGCCACCCTTATAAAAGAAGAAATTTCACCCACGAGAAGCTAGGGAATAACAGTCACCTGCAGCAGAGCCCCGCGTGGCACAGGAAGTCTAATTAAAACCGGAGGTCACCTGGTATCCAGAGTTTGCATACTTCCGACTGAGCTCCCCCTTAGCCTTGTAACCTATGGTTACAATAAAATAAAAACAACTAGTAGGCTAGCTTAAATAGCGGTTAGTGCCCGGATGGCCTTGATGCCGTGGGCAATTCGTTTTATTGTCATAGACTTAGGCAAGGTTATTCAATGAAGATGATTTTGAATTTTGTATTGTATTAAATATATTATATATATCTAAATATCGTTGGTTTGTTTTCTAATAATATAAATCTATGTACTTTCGTAAGTGTGCCCATACGTAGCTTAAAGCTGGGGTTACCAAAAAATAATTTATAGTTTTAGTTTTAAACGCCCATGCTCCTCTTAGTAAATTTTTAATGAGTTACCTGCAAATGGAGTTAGGGAGTAGGCATGTATTTTTTTTAGCACCCATATAAAACTGGAATTATCTTAAGAAAATAAATTCTACGAGCGTTAACTGAACCTTGTCCGTTTGTTTTTAAGCAGAAGCGCTCAAATCGGTACCAGTTTTATATAAACTAGGATATGAAAATCACGGGTATGTGTATGGATGTCTACTTACGGTTTTAAGTCCGCATTACTTAAATGCGATTCGTAGGTACTTATGACTCAACTCCTCAAATTTCTTATGTGATTTGTTTGAGGAAATAGACCCTTGTAGGATCCGACGAACTGAATTTGAATAACTGTAATAATATTCCTCGTTAAGTATTATTTTATTCCTACATGAACACACTGTCTTTGATTCGGTTTTTTTTTAGTTTTCTAGTCAATTTAAATTGACAATCCAGCACCACAGGTGACAGGTGTCGTCATGGCGGCGTAGTATGCTTCTTTCGAAGAATTTACGCGGTATTCCCTGGGTCAGGGAAGGGGGGTACTTCGGTAGAAGTTTTGGTGCAATGGCCTGCCCTGCAGTAGGGCCAACCCAGTTAACAGAATGTTCTTACCGGCGTTGACGTCCCGGTTCCAAGTGATACCACATTTTGTACATAACTGGTACCTATGTGGAGACCGAGACGGCTTCGTCGGCTGAAAACTATTACTGCACAGTTTCGTTGTGCGGAACTCATCCACTTCGAGGACAGAGCAATGTGCTTTAAGAGCCCGCAACAACCTCTGGTTTGGCGTCCGCATGTAACCGCGTATTGGTAAATTTCCGGCAATTTTCATGGAACCAATACACACTAGAGTTTCTGGAGTATTGTTGGTGATTTTTTTTCGCCAATTGATGCACTGCACGCTCTGCAAATGTAGTGCTTGAAGCGTAAACGTGCAACATTGCGCTGCCCATACACCGCTTGGCGTCTCGAAAACTATTGCAGGCGTTCTTTTGTGTACGCCAAATAATCCTCTTGCATCGGGGATTGCGTGCACTACTGCAGTTGTAGGAAGCGATCTCGTGTACTACGCCAACGATACTTTGCGTGCATACATAGACGTGCTGTAGTGGAATGTCGAACTCTTGATTTTTATATAATTCATTTATTATTGTACAAACAAGGATATACAATTCTTTTTGTATGTACTTAGCACAGATATATGTACATCTAACATTAGTTAAAATATATATTTCCCCATCAATAATTACTGCCAAAAAGGAGAAAAAAAAAAAAAAAAAAAAAAAGGTTATCTAAAAATAAAGTTAAAGTTAAAATTCAATGCTATAAGTTCAAAATTCAAACAATTCAAAACTAATTCAAAAATCAAAAACTCAAGCCATAAATCTACTATAAATGTAGGATGAAGATTAAGCAAACAAGACAAAACATAAACCAATGACTAAAACCGTCTACATTGTCAAGAGCGCCCATCATATATTGATCCGAAGATGCGTCACCAGCCTATCCCTGAAGGAAACCACCGTCCCGGCCCGACGAATAGTATCAGGCAATGTATTCCATAGTCGGATGGCGTGAACGAAGAACATACGACTGCTTTGCAAATAATTAAAAGTAGGAAGCAGAAGCTTATTAGTTCTAGAGGAGCGAGGGAAACTAAGCTTGTTATGCAGATAGGATGGCAAGCAAAAAATTAGCAATTTGAAAAGAAAGAGACATGTGCGAAACTGAAGGTACGAGGACAGGCTCATTCCTAATACTTGGGGGACTAAAAGAGACACAGATTCGAATCTGCGTAGCTTAAAAGCATAACGAACAGCAGAGTTGAGGGCGACTTTAAGTTTTTGCCAAGAAAGCGAATCGAGGTTCCCGTAAACAACGTCTCCGTATGCCAGAATCGGTATGATTAGGGTTTTCACTAGGTGTATCTTAGTTTCCGAAGAAGTAAAGTGTGCAGAGTACCTTAGGCGCCTAATACAAGCATAAATCTTCGACACAGAAGAATTAATGTGATCGTTCATGTTAGAGTTTTGTTTATGACCACACCCAGATTGGTGACTTTATCGACGTAATCTATAGAACTCCCATTAAGAGTGACGGGAGGTAACTTTCCCGTTTCGAATCTACGTTTAAAAATGACAATGCACTTACATTTACCAGGGTTCAATCGCAGCAGGTTATTTGATGCCCAATCCGCTATCTTTGATAGATCGTAATTGATGTTGCTAATGCACCCAAGAGCATCACTAACAGGTTTAGCATAGTAGATTTGAATGTCATCAGCATATATATGGATCTGAGAATACCTGACAACAGAAGTTATATCGTTGATAAAAAGTGCGAAGAGGAGAGGAGAAAGAATCGAGCCTTGCGGTACGCCGGACAGGATAGGCAAAACTGCAGAGGTGTGATTATCAGTTCTTGTAAACTGCTTACGGTCAGATAAAAAGTTTTGCTATAAAACGAGTAGCTCTGTGGTTGAAATTGTATAATGTGGAAAGTTTCATACATAAAATACTATGGTTGATAGAATCGAATGCGTTTGAGAAATCAAGTAGGGTAAGAATAGTAAGAAGATCATTGTCCAAATTCACCCGAATATCATCGGTAATTTTGAGAAGAGTAGTAGTAGTAGTACAACTATGCCCTGAACGGAAACCAGATTGCACATCCGACAAAAAATTCTTGGAGCTGACATAAGATGCAATTTGATTTTGTATAATCTTTTCCAGTACTTTAGAAAAAAACGGAAGAATACTGATGGGGCGGAAATCCTCAGATGCGCAGCATTTTGTTTTTTTTTTTGATAGGGGTGACAGCGGCCAATTTCCATTTTACAGGGAAATGTGATGATGAGAGACATGCATTTATAATATTTGTAATGGAGGGGAGAATATAAAGTGCTATTAGCTTGACAAAGCGTGGAGAAATGTTGTCTGATCCCGTGGCACCTGATTTTATAGAATTAATAACTTGAAGAACTTCCGAAGCATCCACTCCACGAAAATCAAATGCCTCATTGTGATCGTTTCGCGGGGTTCTACATACTATTGAGGAAGCGGATACAGAGCAGCTGGTAAAATAATTATTGAGTTGGTTTAAATTGAGGTCACAATCTACAGTCTTAGCTTGTATTTAGCTGGTATATTAGCTGGTATTTTGCCTTACGAATAGAAGTATTAACTATATTACGCAGTGCTTTGCATCGTTCAAAATCTCTAGGAGCTCGTGTCTGTTTTCAGACAAAATGTGCTTTATTTCTCCGGTGCAGAAGCTTACCGATAGAACTGGAAAACCACGGATTCCTATTGTTTCTTTTAACGATTTTAATAGGAACAAAACGCTCGAATTGCTCTAGTACCATATTCTCCAAAATTTCAACTTTATCATCAATTGAAGTATAGTTTGACGAAATACTTAGGTTAAACTCAGTATTAGTCAGTGCATCATGTAAGGACTGCATATCTATGGAGCTGAAGTCTCTGAAAGTGAAGGTTTCAGTGGAGCGATTCCCACTCCCAATGTTAAGCGAATATGTTAGAAAGATTAGGTCGTGATCCGAAATGCCCGGTAGGGGAAGTTGATTAAAAAAAGACACGTTAGAGGGGTTATTGCATATGAAAACATCGAGCAAAGATGAACTGCTACCAGAAAAATGCGTTGGTTCATTATTTATTGCATGAAGGTCACCTGCAGACAAGAAATTTATAAACTGTCTAACCGGGCCGGTCATCCTTAATAAGTCTAGGTTAAAATCTCCACATAGAATTATGTTGGGAAAACAGCAAGAGAGATTCAGGAGATTGTCAGTGAAGATATCTGATAATGCTACCGACGGAGGTTTGTAAACGCAGCCGATAAGTGTTTTGTTTTCAGCACCAAGAATTTCGAGAAATAAAAACGCCGTCGAAGAAATTGTAGAAGACAGAAAGATTTGATATGATCAACAGGTTCATCTACATTCGGTGTTCGTACACCGCCAGCGATCAGCCGACAACCAGAATCTAATCCAACAAATTGCTTATAATACCTGGAGTCTAATTTAGCCCGGATATCGCGCACCGTCTTGTCATCCTCCACTTCACAATTATTTGTTTTGTGCCCTTTTACCGGTGGTTGGGATGGTCCTGCCACTTCCTTCTTCATCGAAAAGGTCATCGCTACACTATCTGTGAAAATAGACCAATCGAATTTTTTACGCCCTACCGATGTCGGTAGTTTGAAGTATTTCGGCCATTCGTCGTCGCGAACAAAGTTTTTAAAAGGACCCTTAAACAATTTCAGTCCGCATAGACATTCCCAGAGCGCATATGAATCGTAGCGCACATGGTGCAGCCCATGCCTGAAAATGGGTATGAGAGCAAATTCTTAATTTCTTGAATTTTATAAATAAGGATGTAGGTAATTCTATAAAACTTTAACATTGAATGCATATTTCGCAATTAAAAATATAATTTCATCCTCTCCCATAAATGAAAATTTTATGGAAAATGTTAATTGTTCACATAATTTTACTTGTGAGTGCTTTTCGGAAATGTCCATTAGGTTTACGGTTTAATTAAAGACACTGTTAAAATGAATGTATATACCTTAATAATTATCAGCTGGAAACCATTTTAACATCATTTTCCGTATATCGAATATATCGTATCACACTTTTAAAATGAACAGCTGAAATCATAAAACCGACGCCACTTATGATTACGCATTTTTACTACTTTTCCCCAGAAAAGGGTAAGGAAGTTTGGGGAAAGAACTAATTTTAATTAAGGGAGTGTTCAGTATGGCAGTGCAGATTGCATGCAAGCTGTACTTGCAGGTGTAACCTCCGGGTAAGCAAACGAACGAATTTGGACAGCTTAGCCTCGTCAGTACGGCTGTATTAATTGGAACGCATTGAAATTGACAATAATGAAATCTGCAGAGGAGCACAGTTTTCATTAACATTACCGATTCCTTGTAGTAGTCTTTTAAAGTTTCCTCAGTGTCGCCGCAACCAAAACGACACGTCGTATAGCTGGGTGGTTACCTCGAGGAGTAAGCGATGCTATCCTTGACCTCAGTGTTCCCGCACCAAAAAGAACACGTCATGATGATCCATTTTCATATCCGTCTGTACCTCGTCCCAGACTGGACGATCCCGTTTGGTTCTGGAATACCAGCTGTAACGGTCTTGGGCTGACGTGAAGGACCATTGGTTGAGGCCTGTGTGTCTGGAGGTCCAGCCACGACAGATTGTGCAATTACACTTGAACCCGAAATTTCGCACATCGGGTTACTTGCCCTCTTCCTTACAACACTGGCCTTACCGACTGGTGCCCAGTTGAATCATTTTCTAGGTTTGGCGGCCACATCGCTCCCCGTGGTCGATTTAAGCAGATTGGCCTGCCCAGCCTTCCCCGAAGCCGACTTGGCCCCAACAACTTTACCTTCCGCCGCAGGAGTTCTAGCCTCTCCTTTCGCAGTTTGTGTTCTTGATCGCCGGACCTCCTGTGACGTCTAGCTTTGGTAGGCCTTGTTACGCCTAATTCTTTAGGTCTCGCCTCCGCTATTGAGCGGTGGGGTCTGCAGCATTTGTGGCAGGGTTATTTTCAGCAACTAGTCTTATACTGCCACCTGTTGTGACAGTGGAAGATTTATTATTTAGGGTCAATGTGTTCATTTTTGGTTCGACGAGTATGGCGGGAAAAGCGATCCGCTCCGATAGAACCCCCAATATCGGAGTAAGGCAATTTATACAATGGGGTGCGCCCGAGGCCCCAAGGAGATCGTTTGCGACAGTACTAGAACTACCCACTGCCATGCAGCCGTTAGCATCATGACATTTACACCTTAGCTTGGTAGGCTTTTTGAGGGAGTTAAACTCCCGCGGGGTCAGGGTGGGAGGAAGGAAGGTGATAGGGTGTCAAAGGGAAGGCAAACTTCTGTAAGCGCGATCTAAGATATATTTGGACTTACTGCTCTTCATCAAGTCGTAGAAATAGTCCAAAAATTTTATTGCTGGGAAGTTGTCCTCATCCCATTATTTATTCAATTTATAGTGGTTATAAATTGATACTTCTACTTTAAGCGCAAACATTTCTTGAACGTCACATTGGATTGCTTCGGCCAGTTTTGCATTGATGCATTTGGATAGGAAACCCGTCTTTACACATGAAAACGATATTTCAGTTTCAGCTGTTACAGTCTCTGAACGCTTACGCTTTGGGGACCCGGGGTTATTCTCGATATCTTCGGCAGTAAGGTCCCGGAAAAAGGGGTTTCTCAAGGCCCTCAGCAAACAGAATAATGTCAAGAAAAACATAAATTCATTCTCAAGCTCACATTATCTAAAATTCATGTATAGACAAATTTTGATTCCCACGAAAAATATTTCTTCTTATCACATATTTTTAGAAAACCAACAGTGTAACATGAATCCTTCAAGAAACTGCTGATGAAAGCTGCCTTTTTTTGAAGTTGCTGCTGGCAAGAACTTCTTACGTGCCAGTATTACAAAAAGTGGCTCTTGGAAGAATATCCGAGAAGCAAACAGTGACATTTCTGGCTTGCATTAACGCAAATGGTAGTCATAAAGCCTTAATGAAATAAACTATAATTGAATTCCTTAAATATTTTTGTTAAACAACTAAAGAGAATCTTTTGACCGTGATTTCCATTTAAAATAAATTTTGGAAAGAGCACTAGAGCTATTTTTAAGGTAAAAATTGGAAATTATGATGTGTAACATAACATCCAGGGTGCCGTTTTTCTTCTACCGCTTAAGACTCCATTTAAAAAAAAAATTTGATAGTCAGTGTTGCACGCAACCCTCTGGAATTTTCCTATCCAGCTAGAATGCATGCCTTTGACTTTTAGCTAAGCCAACCTGTTGTTTTCCAAGCTACTTTATGCATCCTCAACTCTCCGACAATTAATTAACCGGCTAAGATGGGTGCTTTTAGTGCTTCGTCGAAAACAAATAAACAAGTTAAAGCTTTGCAACACAATTATACTGCATATTTTAATAGTTATGCATATAGGTATCCATCTAGATATAATTACATATATCAATTATAATTTACAGCCATTCGGCGTAATCGCAAGTGTTTATATGAAAATGTTTTCGTGGAGTGTAGAATCTTGGCGATCCAACAAAAATGCTTGGATGACATTGGAGATTTTCATGGATTGGCTTTTAAAGTTACATGTCAAAGTTGTTAATATTGTCGTAATTTTGAAACTGAAGTATAGGCGAGCATTTGGCTAACTGCTTTCGAATAGCTGGCTTTTCTATACTTTCTGCAAATTGCAAATTGCACGCTTGTACAATATATGGAATGAAATCAATCGAATTATTTCTGTATACTTACAGTGGTGGTCATTAAAATAGAGTCACGACTTTCGATTTGTTCGCGGGGAAACGCACTTTCTGGGAATGCTGTCAATTTTGTCTGATCAGATTAATAGAGCCAACGTGCTTATTTCGAGTGTTCTTGTTTAAAGGAAACTCGTGCTAGTTTATATGTTTGCTTCGTTATGCCTAGTGGTTGGGTGGGGTGATACGACGCTTGCCTATGAAGAGGGGTGGGTTGGCTACCATATGCAAAAAGAAAGAACAGAAATAGTCAAGAGGGTGAAGAGCAATGGACAAAAGAGTGGAGGAATGTAGGAAATTTTTGTTGTATGTAAACTGTATAAAGGAGTGGTGTGCTGTGGAGGGTGGAGGGACACTTGCCTATGAAGAGTGGAGGGTTGGCTATCATATGCAGAAAGAATGAAGAGAAACGGTCAAGAAGGTGAGCAATGTACAAAACAGTGGAGTCGTGTGGTATATCGCAGGCTATCGAAAGAAAATTTTTACCCGAATAATCCTCAAAATTCCGGATCGTTGCTTTAATACTAACTTCGAGTCGCGCTAATTACTATACTTAATGGATAATGGATTAGATACTTAAAATCTCTACGAACTGGATAATACTTATTCTTCGCTATATACTCCTATATATAATTAGAAATACCAAGTTACAAGACAAAACTATATCAAAGGAGCAGTAACATAATATTCATTTTCCTTTTATGAAGCCATTTATAAGTTGGGTTTCCTTTAAGAATAGTGTAAAGAGTTCTTCAAATCCAATTGTCCTCGGATATTTATCTTAAAATTGAAATCTGGAGGGTTTCAAAACGACCCAAAATGACATCGTTAAGTTTTATTCTTTGGTCTTCTATTCGCAATATATTTTGTAAGAGCCAGCCATTATCACAATTAGATCACCGCCCTGAAGTACTTTGGGTGCACTTTAACCGGAAAATTATATTTTAAGTATGGCTGTCGAGTCCTTCGGAAAATTCAATTATTCTCGCCTTTATTCGTTATGAAGATGATGCACTTGTACGAATTGAGAAATTTTTGCTAAAGCTCCCCCACACACACCCTTTTCAATTTTTGTGTATGTGTTTATAGCAAATGTTTGCATATTATGTGCATACATTCTGACATTGAGTAACTTTTAAATGAGTTCAAACAATGAGATTAATCGGTTAAGTTCAACTCTTTATAATAAATGAAGTCCTTTTTTAAAGGAAAATTTTATTTCAAGTTATTTTCACATACTCGAAAAAAATGTTTAAGGGCATTTCTTAATTTTGCAATCTACAAGGTTTTTGTTTTTTTTAAAGCTATTTGATTTTTCTTGTTTGTTTTTCTTCTTCTTAATTTGAAGTACAGTTTCAAACTTTGGAAGCCCGTGACCCCGATGCTTTCACATCCCTTTCTAATTTACTAACTGGAAAAACGGTGGTGGAACCATCGGGAAAAAAAGCTATGTAGATGGTTTCCGAAAGGTTAGCTCCTAATATTGTGGAGCAATTTACACAGTTTCAGTCGTAGACAGTATTTTTAGTGTTCTGAAAAAATTTCGTATATCTCCATGATTGTATAGGACTGAAAAAATTGTGTATATTAGGGGAGTATTATGGTAGATCATATCCAAGGCGTGGATTACTTCTGCCTTTACTGATTAACATATATACATCCCGATCTACTCATATATTAAAATATAGTAGAAGTGATCAGTGTAGTTTAGAAAATAAATAAATAAATGCGGATAAACAACAGATGTATGTATGTAACAGGCTAGAAGATGTATGTCCAGCCCATGCGGGCTTAAAAGTTTTCTAGTAAATATTATAGTTTTATAGAAAGATAATTCCATTAAAAAAAAAAAAGTTTTAGTACAATATTTCACTTAGATCAATAATGCTCCAAATTTTCAGAAAATATAAGAACCAATATCAAACTCCAAAATATTCACAGGAATGGAACCACAAAAGTAAAATACTAAAACAAAACTGTGCAGCTACCCTCGTCCATAGACTGACTATATGTATATATATGTGTGCGAATAGTGGATTTAATTATTCTGATATTTGGGAAATTTCCTTGTTTTAATTGATGCTCGTAAAAATGCATGAGTTCAGTTTATATGGTATAAAGTTCGACTTGCTTTGAATATTAAGTTTTTATAGGTAATTCCAAGAGATAAATGAAGACAAATTTTTCCTAATATATAATGCCAATTGACCTTTTGTTTTTATGTATTAAAAATGTATAAAATATTATGCACTAAATACCAAACATCATTTCAACGACAAGGCAAACCAATAAACAACTTTTTAAAGCAATTGAAATTCCAGCAGAAATAAAAAAATAGGATTGCTCCAAGAATTTCCACAGTGGAATTGCTATTGGAATTTTACATCGTAATCTACAGTTTTACACCTACAAACATTGGTGCCGACTGGATGTCTCCGATCCGACATGGTCTGGTCGTTTTTGTGTGTTTTTATTACTGCGATGAAGGCTTCACGTAGCATTATTTCTAACGCGTAAAAGGACATTCAAGGATGAAAAAAAAAAACTATTAGAAACGTGCACTGATAAGTAGCATATAAAGTACATGACGCCCCCCTCTTGTAAATTCCGACAATAGACTCTTAAATGTTTTAGGGAATGGGGGAAAATTTAAACAAATTCGTTTAGTGCGCTGTTTGTAGTTAAAATCGCAGTTTTAAAATCGTGAAGACCATTTTTTTTGTGGAATTGGATCGAATTTTGAGACATTGTCCTGTGTCCAGGATATTAGTTATCGGTGAAGTTAGGAAGAAGTTAGGCTACTAGTGTTTCTCAGCGTCAATAACCTATTCACTTCCGTATCCCCAATTATTATTATTTCACAAAATTAAGAAAACATTGTACTGAAAACATTATTCAGAAATAGATGAAAAACTGCCTGCTGGACACTTTGGTTTGGACAATACCATTAGAAAACTTTGTATTTTAACCTTCAATACCCGGGCAAGTGAGACATAGCCGAGTTGGTAAATGTGTATTGCTTCAAAAATGGCTCTCATCGAAAAGCATTTTTCTTTAAAAATACACGAATTAAACTAACTGAGAACCAAAACTAAGTAGGGGAGACCGGGGTAATTTCGTCCACCTTTTTTCTTTATCGATTTTTTGTGCCAAAATTTAAAATTTTTATAGATTGAGCCGTTTCATTGTAAAGGGTGAACTCTTACCAACAATATATAAAAAGATTTGTTGACCTAGTTTGCTTTGTTTAGGAGTTATTTGATTAATTGTAAATAAATGCAACTTTTGTAATTTCAAAAATGCTGCGGTAATTCCGTCCGCTCCCGGGGTAATTTCGTCCGCTCGATTTCTGATTGAATTTTTAATGAAAAATGCAGTTATTACAAGTCTTTAAATATGTTTTATTATTTGCATATATAAAAAATAGGGAAACTTAATTCGAATCCTCGTCCGTCGTGCCTTTTTGGCAATTTACGCATGTGAAGTAAGTATTTCCCGTGCGGACGCATTTATCATGTGCCTTCCCGTTACAGGAAATACATTTTTTCACAGAACCCCTTTTTCCGATATTAGCAAAGCACACGCAGCACACTTCGTTGGAGACTGACCTGCTCAGACTCGTTTTTTTGTTGACGTTTTGCGTCCGGCTCGTTGAGGGCTGCGGTTCCAAATTTTGGACATTTTTTCTTGGCCTCCCTCTTTTTTTTGGTGTCGTAACTTTACAGTCTTTTAAGGCTTTTTTACTTGGCGTAATATTTTTACGTTTTTTCCGTAGCGACTCTGCTTGCTCCGCGGCTAAGTTCTTCATATTAGGTGAGTCGGTCAGGACAGCGGTCGATCTTCGTTTTCTTCCTCTTCTTGTAGGAGTTCTTTCAGCGGCTTTCGGAAATGCTAGAATGCTTTCGAGAATTTTACCCAAGTCAGCCGAATCATCTCGGCGAGAAGTGGAAGAAGCAGTGAAATCGAGATCCTCGGGGTTTGCTCCGTGGTTGTCAGCTCTGTCGTTATCAATTTCGCCGTTGTAAGCTCCGTCGTTGTCAGTTCCATTGTCTGCCGCTCCATCGTTGGCTGCTGTGTCGGGATTTGCTCCATTCGTGTTACCTTCAGCCGGATAAGTTTTCTCTGGATTTGGTCGATCGGTGACGCTGCTCGGAAGAAACTCACATTCCTCGAAAATTTCTGGATTTATTGGAGCGATGCCAGTATTTTTAAACCCAGAGACAATATTTTTATATGTCACGGCCAGCGGCAGAGCCTTATCGATGATTCCGGGGATGTCATAGATCGTCATTGACTTTCCGGGATTCGAAGTCATCCAGTGATCGCAGTGACTGTTAATGCTTTTCTTTAGTGGCCCAAATACCGTGCGATCTAACGGTTGCAGTTTGTGCGAGCAGTGCGGGGGTAATGAAAGCACAACGATTCCGTTTGATTTGCAGAAATCAAGTCCAGCGATCGATAAATGTGACTCATGGTTGTCAAGTATTAGCAACACTGGATTGTCGACTGATGCTCGCACATGTGATTGAAAGAACCGCAGAAATTCGAGAAAATGCTCCGCTGTCATCCAGCCACTTTGATTCGCAACGCCGGCACATCCTGGTGGTCCACCGTTCAGAAAGTGATCTTTGAAATTTTTCCGGGGGAAAACGAAAAATGGAGGTACACAACATCCGCTCGCTGATACTGCCATCGCCAAAGTCACCAGACTTCCTCTTTCCGCTGATGTGACTCGCCCAATTTGTTTGACACCTCGGCGTCCGATTACTCTATCTGGTGTTTGTACAGTTGTTACTCCGGTCTCGTCCATATTCCATATACAATGTACTGGAAAACGATGCTTGTCCATTACAGATTTCAGCAGCGTGAAAAATCTGTTTACGATTGTACGATTGAAGCTGGTTGCGCGTGCTAGACTTGTCGCCTCTGGTTTACGAACGGATAACTCCCGATGGCGTTTCAAAAATGAGGTAAGCCAACACTCCCCGGCCATGCGAGAATTTTCCCACGATGCTGGAATTTTGACGTTCATTTTATTGGCGAAGTCGAAAGCTAATCCACGAGTTTCCTTTGCAGTCAGCCCAAAGTACATGTCGTTACATGCAACCAGGTATGCCACCAAAGCCATTTCGCCTTTATCTCCCAGAATCTATATTAAAACCCACTGTTAGATAATGAAAACGGACTTTGCTACATATACAGCGTGTATTACAAAAAAGGAAACATTACTCACCGAGGATACGCCAACATTTCTGGTGATAACGTCATCAATCCGCTCGATTTTATTGCCGTTATTTTTAAGCCAGTCACTCAGTGTCATTCTGGGAACTTTAAACCTACGCGCGGCTTCGCGAATGCTCAGTTTATCTTTTCTTATAGCAACAATTGCCAATTTCAATTGCCCTTTGTCGGTAGCAGTAGTTTTACGTATATAATTACGGACCATATTCCTGAAATAGAAAGTGACGAAATTACCCCGGTAGCTTCTGGACGAAATTACCCCAACAGACCTTTTTGTTTTATTATTTGATACTAAGGAGAAATAAAAAAAATTGAAAAATCCGTCACAGCAATCGTGTTCTGCACACTTTTCTACGTAAAAATCACTTACTTAATAATTATTTGACAGGCGATTAATTATTGTTTTAAAAAATTTTCGAGGGGCACTTGATTTAACTTTCGGTCTTCGCAAACACAAGTCGCACAGTAAAGTGCACATCGTGGCACATAACAAACCAAAACTTCGCAAAACTTCGTTGACGATGAAGACATGATAACACGCGTTTACAGTTCTTATGGCAGGTTCATACATCATACGGGAGATGAGATAACCACACTGGACGAAATTACCCCATGGACGAAATCACCCCGGTCTCCCCTACCTTATCCAATCCTACACATATTGTTGTTGGTTTATCGTCTTTTAAAGAATTTCGGTGGTCCCTTCATAATTTCCTAACAAACCCGTACAAAGCCTTTGATAAAAAAAAAAATCATTCTTTGTTATTTTTGCCTTTATGCTGCTTGGCAATGGATTGGCGTATTCGCAGATGTCCGATATTCTGCTCATGAACAGATTAATTAATTACCATGCCGCATATATGGCGTGTCGCCTCAATATTCATAAAAGGCAAAAGAAATTAAAATTACCTTTGATCTGGTTGAATGCCTCAATCCTTACTCGATATTTGGCTGGGGTGCCTCAATATCTTTATGCAGAAGATATCTGGCTAAGAAGCCTCTATATCTTAGGGAAGGAGAACGCCTGGCTAACTGCCGCTCCGTTCTGAAGAATAAGCCTTATGTTTACCAGTCAATGGTCAAAACTTTATTCTTAATTTCTTTCTTAGTGCTACCTTATTTATAATCGCTAATTATTGCTATACATCAATTTCTTAAAGCTACATACATTCGATAATTTTCTCACCGTATCATTATGAAAGAAACGGTGACCTCACGTGAGTAACGTTCTTTGTTGCCATTGATAAATTTGGTGCACTGTACATACATAATTTATTTTCTGCTTGCGCTGTAATCTGATGCGCTTTTACTTTAGTTCATTCATAACGAGGTATGAATGTTTAATAAAAAAGTGTTTACATACAAATCTGTATGTACCTATGTAGTATGTAAATTGTATTTTCATTTTTGTTTATTCGAGGAGTTAATTGTACTCCGAGTTTTTTTAGCTTTTGAAATGATTTACAAACTTTAATTGTAATCTTGGTTTCGTATTTCTTTTAGGGAGATGTGCATATGATTTATATGCAATCACATGCTTTAATGATGCATGTTTACAGATGCATTACATCTTCCAGTTCATGAAAAGAGCAGATCCAAAATCGTGCAAATTTTACGATTTCTTTAAAATTATAAATCAAAATTTATTTTTTAAATGCAAATCCTACGATTGCATCATGTAATGTCATTTTTAATTTTGATCCTAAAAAATTGCCTCAAAAATCTTCAGCTACATAGGAAAAAAGTCGCGCAAAGGGGAGTGAAAAAAATATTTTGATTTTCTCATTTCACTTTTTTCTGTTTTGCTTATTTATAATATTCAACAACTATATGCATTCAAATTAATAATTGATACAGCTGCAATGCAATACAATGCATACGGATTTTCGATCTAATACCACATGGCTACAAACTACCAAAAATTTGAAAGAGAAAATGTATGAGATGATAATCGATCATAATCGATCTGCATATTAAAAACAAAAAACTTGTAAATTCCTGTCAACAGATGGCACCACGAATATCGAAATTAACTGGCTTAATGTGATCCTGAATGTATTTTTGCAATTTTATTTATTTTCACTTTTCGATTTAGCTTCTAGCTATTTTTTCAACTGGAAATTACAAAATAATTCTTTTGAAATTTTAGGATGATCAATTTTAGATCTTTGTGTGATGGTATGGTTATCCTACCAATTTATGTTGTACAAAATTCATACTTCCACTATACTCTTGTAATTTGCGCACGTTTCAATTATCCTAAAATTGTTTTTTTTTCATTCGTTCTTTGTATATATGTACTTGTACATATACCATTAGAACAAAATTAATTAAAATTTCTGTGTAACGTATAGCCACATTTCTAATTTGATTTTCTCCACGAATTTGCTAGAGATCTTTTTAACATTGAAAAGAAGGAGAAACAAAAACTTTCGATAAATTGACTCAACTCAACCTACGATTTTCGCCTTTAAAAACAACTACATTCAAAGCCATTTGTATGCATCCTTATGGGCTCTCTGATAATATTAAAAAGTTTGCTGACCAGAAGAGATTTTTTTTTTTCAATTTCATACAATTTATGATTGCCTAGGGGGAGGGTAGTTACGAACTAAGAATATAGAAATATGAAAAATATTTTGATTGTATGCAGTTGCGTGATGTAACATTTATATTTATACCTTTTCATTGCGAAATCAGAACTATATATATAAAAAGTGGTATAAGTTTTCTCTCAATAGATAGCTCCACATGTATCAAAATGAACTTTTCAATTTTCTAGTAGGGTTTAGAGGTTGATTTATCTCAAGAGAAGACGAGTTTTTATATCGGATGATTTCAGGATCCCTTATACCAAAATCAAGAAATTTATTAATATTATGTAGATGGACATTGAAAACATAAAATAAATGAACTTTTTAAATAATTAGTCTCCACGGAGAAGCCGTCCCAAATAGATTGAATGTTTCCGTACAAAGTCTCGTGAGTTTAGATTGTTTATTCCTTCTTTTGTGATCTGATCAATCAATCTGTGTGTTATTGTAGTGTATAAGTATGTGTTAATAAAAAAATTCATAAACATTTTCTCTGGAGTGGTTAGGTTAAAATAAACACACAAAAAAGCTATTTCGTCAAATGAAATTCAGCTCTAAACGTTGAGTATATCACAAAGTATGCATAAAATCATAAAATAAAGAAACAACTCACGACAAAAATCAAATATCTTAAGAAAAGAACAAGTTTTTTACGTTACTTTTGTTTTTGTTCTTTCTCAAAAACATTCATATCGTACAGTGAAAACTCTCAAAATGTACTAACTTTAGCATTATTTTTGCTTTATTAAATAAGAAAGTATAGGGCTGTAAAACTTGTGTTTCAAAACTTTCGTTGGCTTCATCCCTATATGTACATATAATATTGGACTTCAGATAGTAGATCTACCGCTTTCCTTTGATGTGGCTCATTGCCAACCACTCCAGCCGCTAACCACTCCTACACTATTTGAGGTATTCAACAATGGAATAAAAAATATTCCAGCAACAACAACGACGTATCTATAGTACAAAGGACGCATATATCTTTACGAAGCACATCATATTTTGCTGGATTGCTGCTCCACAAAAAAGTAAATATTCTGCGTTTCTAGAATCCTAGAATGTGAGAAAGCAGAGTAAATTTGCATACCCACTCACAGTTTAGATATTCGAGATGCTTCATGGATAAGCAAAAAATGGAAAAATTATTATCCACCTCGAATGTAATGGGACTCATATTCCGCCATACGTATACGTACGTACAGTTGCACTGAAGAAAGTTGCTCCACTTGTGTTCAGAACGACCCAAGTCAAAGGTGATGACTATATTGAAATTATTGTCTGCCTTGCGTGTAGTGTAGATGTGATAAAATCCTTTTCTACAAATATGACATTCTCTATGCATGTGAATTGCATCGTTGAATTGGAATTAATATTAATATATTTTCTCAACCTTGCAGATGATTTTCTCGAAATGTAATGTAGTTCAAGTCCATTATCGGACTTGATAGTATTTAACATGCTCATAACCAATGTAGCGAGATAAAATTGGGGCCAGATAATCTGTACTGTATGTTGTATTCTGAGATAATCGTATAACTTTCTTAAGTAAGTGACTATTCTCCCCTCACCGGAATATTCTCCGCGGTAGTTAAGCGTGTTTCTTTAGTTTTTGCATCCTGAAGCCTGGTGTTGACAAAATTTATCTTGTTCCTGTCCGCTGTATATTAATCAAGAAACGCTCCTCTATTAGTCTAAAACGTTCTTTCACCTCAAATTTTGTTTTGAGCTGTATATAATACTTTTGGCAGCTCTTAATCAATCTCTGTAGTCGAGTATACTCTTGTGACGTCAGCTCATGTTACATTTTGTACACAGAGTCCATAATGGAATTTGGTTCGAAAAATGAATGTTAAGTTTAACAGAAAGGAAAGGGTGTTATGAGGATGGAAACTTTCATTTTGAGAAAATCACATTAAGAATTTTTTTTTTAATTTGTATGAAGGATTTGTTGCTATATTTTTAAAGAATAGTGTGTGATACAAAATCTAATTAGTATGTACTCACATAGGGTTTTTGCAACAAATAGAGAAATTTTGTAAATGTGTTACTAATTTATCTATTCAGATAGGACTTTGGCATTCCCCCACCAAGCCCTATCTAAGGGGTAATGCCAAAATGTTTTTTCACGAATTTTTTTCTCGCGAAATTAAAGGTGTTTGAAAAAACCTTTTAAGGGTATTATCGGGCATACTATACATTGAACTTTCTTGATAAATAATTTGACAGTGAAAAAAAAAAACAAATTGGCGGCTCCACAGCCATCTTCCCGGGACATGTTTTGCTTGTAGGGCTCCGCGGCACACAGCATCACTGGTGCACATTTGAATCTAGACCAAAACAAAAAAAAAAGCAATTAATCTAGTGGCTTATAGCTAGAGAATGCCGTATGGATTTTTAAAAATATTAATTTTTGTAGATTTGGCGGGCGTTTGAAAAAAATGTATGATTTTTGACGAAAAAAACGGCAGGTGTTTTGTTAATAAAAAATCAACAAATAAAGTTATTGAAAATCCCGTACGGCATTCTCTAGATAATGTTAATGTTTACATCTGGTCAAAATTTCAAGTCGAAAATATGAAGTTTGTTCGAGTTATGCTGCGTGCCAAATAAAAAAATGAAGGTAAAAAATAAAAATTTTCCGATAAACAAGTTAAAGTTGCAAATGTCAAAAAGGTTAGTTGTGTTCAATTCGGTTTTGTCAGTCAGCTTTAGAAGAAAAGCTCCAATTGTGTTTCAGGCTTCAGGTAGTCGTTTCGGAGGAAATTTGACGCGCTTGGTGGCGACCTCCATTTTCAAAGGAAAAAAAACTTTTTTTTCTGGCACGGGACCTTTTTTTTCTTATTCTAGAGGGTTTAAACTATTTTTTAAGCCAATAAAAGCAAAATCGATTTTTCAAAAAATTTATAGTGGCATTATCCAAGACACACTTTTGTCCATTTTGGTAATATCCGAATTCATTTTCGAGAACCATTCTATGGATGCTGTATTTGTTACCTGAAACTTGCCCGCGTAATTTTATCTAATTCATGTCATTAGGAATTGCGAAGATCTCATACAAAAAGATGTTCATCTGTTGGTATATGCACTAAAAGATTCCAATAATCACTGAAATATTACAACAAATTACAACAATTATTCTTTTAACAAAGATGTTCAATTAAATTTTTGTCTTCTAGAAGGCAAAATAAAAAAACATTTTTATTATGTATTTGCATATTTATTTTCTATGTACCTACAAGGTGTTTTTTCACAACTGAACAATTCATAGAATAAAAGAAGCCTTGCAGAACAATGTGTTTTTGTTAAAGAGAACCTTTGTACTATTTGATTGGATTGATATACCGAAGTAATATCGATCATTGTGTATAGTAACGATTATAACGTCCTTGATGAAAATTTTTTTCATTTAAGCTAGAAAACCAGAGTTAAATAGAGGAAATTCAGTGCAACTCAGTTATTTAAATTTTACTAAAATGCGATGTCAGATAAACTGCAACTTTGGCATGAAAAGCATAACACAATATGCTAGATTTTGGATTTTTCTAATATTTATTTTTATTTTATAAACATTAAAAAAAAAACAATTCAGATTTAATGCATTTTTAACTTAACACTACATATATAATCTGCTAACCAGCATCAATTTCTATCGCCAGCAAAATTTTTCGACTCCATAGAATGCATTAGGCCTGGACTTATAGGTGTACTTATATGTGGTTAATATCTATAGTTTTTCCCTTCTGCACTCTTTTCGGCGGAACAACTTTTACATCAAGTACTACATATTACTTTTCAAGCGTTTTCAACTTTATTGTTTTTCTCAGATGTATAAAATTACAGATTAGGCTGTTGAGATCAAATTAAATTAAATTATTTCCTAGAATCTATATTCTCCTACCAATTACATATCTGCAATAAATTTAATTTACTCCTAACAATATAAAATTTATCCACATTAACTCAAGACAATTGAACATAAATTTCCAATACATATTTGTGACGACAAATTATCCAAAATATTCTGGCCGAAAATCCTCTCATTTATTTTAAATGGGGAAAATTTGGAACCCGTGGTCTAATTACAACCGAGGATATAACAAGGATTTAGAAAGGTGATACTAATTTCGAAAATGTATCCACGGCAGGCTTTAGGGTAATTTAACTCTTGTAGGTATAAAGCCAATTATGAAATTTTATGAATAATGAATCTTTGCGACCGGTGACTTCATATATTGCATAAATAGTCGCATAATTTACGTGGAAACATTCTTATAGGTTTTTCAAAACGTTATTGCTTAAGATTTTCTCCAATTAAAACAGAAAAATTTAGAAGACAAATAACGAAGTAAGAAGATCCAATGTTATATTGTTTGCTCCGCAATTTCTCTCAGTATTTGAACCAAAATATCTTCTTTTTAATAACTCTGTGTGCTAATACAATAATAGTTTTTATTAGCTTTTTAAAGTTTGTGTATAATGCCCAATCTACAATGCATGGTAAAACCACGTCGTCAAAACGACATTGATTTTTGTGTTTGTAATTCTTTAGCAGAAGTACCCCCCTTCCCTGACACAGGGAATAGCACGCAAATTCTCCGGCTTAACAAGCCGGGGACTACTGCGTCGCCTTGGCCCCCTTGAGGGGCTTACTGGTTAAGTAACTTACTTACTGGTAGATCTTGAGTCTATAATTTCTAAAATTAGCGTATGTATTCAATTGCTTGGGAAGAGCTCGACAAAAATATATTTTTTTTCGATTTTTCTCGTCATCACAATGTTCGTCATCAGCATGTTTTGGTAAATTATAAGGATAGAGTATGCCAATGGATTCCTTGTAGTGTTCTGATCATACTTTTGCTTCAGACCCCCCGTTCCATCTAAAATCACTAATCTTCAACTTTCGTTTTAATTTTTTTCATTTCTAAAAGGAAGTGTAGGTAGTCACTTAAATGTTTATACTACTTATTATGAGACTTAAAAGCCTTTTGGGACTCTTATCAAAAGATAGTTAAATAAATAAAAGTCTTCAGTGACAGTTATGACTAACTATAAAATAAACCAGTTCGATTGAAACTTTATTGTGATACCTAAAATTTGTTTAATAATTATTAACTATTTGTCATTACTTCTCAAATGTCTTGATGGAGTTTTTTTTTTAAAGTTAATTTCCATAAATAACAGTTATTTTCGGTCTGTGGATACTTAGTAAAAACCAAAAATTCATATTTCATTATAAAATCTCTAATCTTTTTTGAGTGAATTATTTTTATCTATGTGCTGCTGCTATAAGATATTAAACAAATGAGTATTTCTAACCTTGAATAAATTTTATAGGCCACAGAATATGAAATCCTATTTATCTTCATCATTTGAAATAAACTTGGGTCCTATTGTAAAAAGTTGAACTTTTCCTATTTAAAAATTTTATGAAGTTGTAATAAAGTCGCATTTGAAAATGATAACTTACTTTCAAGTTGAAGGATAATCCCATTACGGACTTCCTTTCTTCATGTGTGCATTGAATGCTACGAAATCGGTTGGGATTTTGAAAGACTTAATTTGATATTAGTTATAGAGTTACCCATTTCATATTTGATTGATATTTTCGAATGCACTTAACCCGAAAATTGACGGTACTCAAAACTTTTCCTTCCCTTTAACTGATGTCAAACTCATGCTCAGATCTGTATAAATCTTGAGATAAACTACAATTTCACAATCGAAAAACTTTTCCATTTTCATTTCACCTAAGTTTCTGTAACGTTTTACATTCTCGGTGTGTTCCGTGCGGCATTGCCAAAAGCCCTTAAATTCTTTAAGAACAACAAAGAAGGTACTAACTAACAAATAATAGTGGACTTGTTGGCGAGGAAAGTTATAGTGCTATTCATCAGTATATGTGAAACAATTCGTTGTCGTTCTTCATATAATGCACGTAGATAACAACAGAAATCGTCAAGACACTGCAGGAGGGGGCCCTGATCTCATTTTGTTTGCGTTACTTCTTATACATACATACATATTTGTATGGCTGTGACTTGTGGTGATTCCTGAGACGGCACAAGGACTCTCGGTCGCCAAGTAATTAAAGAGAGTTTCTACTGGGAAAGAAAACTTTTTGTCATTTTGATTTCCAGTTTTCTATGGATTTTACATGAATGGTTGAGTATGGTTTTTACTTATGAGAGAAACTTTACGTAATTTTATTAGAATAGAAAATAGTATATATATATATATATATATATAATATTTTTACATGCACGCCATTCATATGAAAAACGACGTGTCACTAACCTTTGAGTTTTCTTATCATCATTGTTTTCAACTCCCTTTGGGTTTCGATGCAAATGCCTAGTGGTAGTGTAGAAATATATAGAGCTTATTACATATAATCTGTTCCTCATTGGTTTACAGTTTCATACGTATTCTTAATAGAAAATATATTAGGAACGATGATTTCCAAGTTTTTCTTATAGAAAATTATAATAACAGGTTTTTGGACCTAATCGCCTTAAAAGATGTTCTATTGAACTCATTTTCCATTGATTGACGTGCACATCTTTTCTGGAAATCGGTATTAATCTAGCGCTTCACTTATGAAAAGTGTATTAAGACAAAATGTATTTGTATAGCATATTGTGTTCTGGTTTTGGCTGTTAATAATTTGACCTTCCTTGTAGCCTTGCTGCTGCTTCATATGCTGAAGGTGTGATTTTTCGGCATGGCTTTCAGTACTGTAATGCTTTCTGTGAAGATGGTAATGAATGCCATTCTACCGGGTAGCCCATTTCATTACCTCCTCGACCGCCATGAATTCATCTGTAAAACGTTAATTACTACTTACTATTATTACTTAATTACTTTGGTAGTTGCACTACTTTCCTGTTATTCCTAATTTTTTGTGGCATTCATAAGTCAGTTAGTTAGTTAGTCAATATAGAGAAAGTTTCTCACTTCTGACATAAATGAAAAGCTAAAATCATAACATTTCCCATATCCTGAAGCCAGACAAGTAAATATGTGAAAAGGTCAATTTTAATAGAAAAACAACTTTACCAATATTGAGATTCCATTAACATTCCAAGAATTTTGTAAAATAAACATTTTGAAGCCCACTCTAAAAAAAATATATCTCAATTTCATTTCGGTTACGTCTGTGAATGAAACTTCCATTCACATTCACCTTTAAAACTACTCTCTAAAATCGCATAAACGCTTTAGTAACTGCGGGGGTGATCGAGTAGATTCAGTGACTCATACATTACTGAGAGAAAAAAAAAAGAAACGCTCGAATTTCAGGCAAAATATTTTTTCCTTCTAGGAAAATTGTTTTTACCCTTCGGCTTTTTGATTTTTGTACGTTTATTTGAAAAACTTAAGCCCTGGTTTTAAAAAACAACCCACTTGCAAGCAACCCACTTCAAATTCGTAGGGTGTCAGCGAGGAAACGAAAGTATTTGGAATAATTGTGAGGCTAAAAAGTAGGATCGATGCCATGTGTATAGTGTCTGTGGTTGCAAGTTTATATGTACCTATTTTATATACATATACATATAGTATTATGCTTTTGAAGTCAAAAGGGCTGACTATGTATGCTGCGTTTAAGAGAATCATCTGTGATGGCCAGTAACAATCAAACTAATAGGTATGTAGATTCAGCTTGATGCATTCATTAGATATGAATATTTGGCTATTAATTGTCAAAACGTATTTTATATCCACAAGCAGTTTAAAAATCAAGCACCATAGAACCAGTTCATATTTGGTTCGACAACCATGAAAGTCTCCAAATTAAATAAAATTTCCATGAGATAATCATGATCCCAGTCCTAAAGCTGCAACATTATAACTTGGTACACTTTCCATCTTTTTGTTTGCATTTTTTTTTATATACATACATACATATACAGGGTGTTCCGTAAGTCGACGTCAAGCCGGAACCTGGTGATAAACCAAATCGTAACAGTTACCAGAAAAATATAAAAAAAATCTAAGTCATGTATTTTTCAAATTATAGGCATTTCTTTTGTTTTCGAGAAAATGTATACCTTGTGATGGTTTATTAGCTCCTGTTGCTACAAATCTTTACTTTTTTCCAATTTTATTTTTCTTATGTAATCCCGAATAGTGCTTATGTAACCTGTTGCTTTAAGTTCTAAGCCAACTGCTCCAGCTTGGAGAAAATGTCACATTTTGCTGAACCAACAATATAAAATTAATAATTCGTTGAACTTTAACTGACTGTACTAAAAAAAAAATGTACTACGCCAGTCTGGCAATTAACTTTAAAAGTTGACGCATTTAATAAGGATTCTAAAATGGTACAACACGTGCTACATTATTTCTTAGATTACGGAAAAAAATTTTTTTTTCTTCAAGAAACGCAGTTTCGAAAAATTTCTTTTCACCTACTAAAATTGATTCTAGTGTACCCAAAGCTTGTCTTAAGAGCGTAACTTTAAGATTCTAGCTTGAGTGAGACGGAGAGTCATTCCATGAAGTGTGAGTGAGACAGATAGTGACGCTTTCAAGTTAGAGATGCTAACTTTTTGTTAAATTTAGGACAAATTTTCCTTAATTTTAAAATTAAACAGCAATTATTTGGATGCTAAGATTTATTATTTACAATACAAGCTCGACAACTTCTTAAAAAAGATCGGGTTATCAGACGGGTAATTCTTCCGTTGTTGACAAATTCAACTGCTTCCGTAATTCTTTGCCGAAGCTCAGCTAAATTTTCAATTGAATTCTTATAAACTTTCTCTTTTACTGCTCCCTATCGATCTGTCCGGATATTCTTCATTGAGATATTCTCTAACTGAAAGGGCATAGTGCGCTGGGAAGCCTTCTTGCTGATACCACATCTCTCTGTAAATACTTAGTGGCATGTCTTCCAGTAAATTAGGTAAACGGTTTTGTAAAAAATATAAATAAACTTCAGCATTAAAGACCTCTGGCAACTCAAAAGGTCCTATGACTTTTCCCTTTATAATTCCGGTCCACATGTTTATTTTTAAATGATATTGAGATCTATTTTGTCTCAATAAATTCAGATTCTCTACGTTCCACTCGTGTAAGTTGTGTAGGTTCATGTAACCGTCTTTTTGAAATGTCGATTCATCCGACCACAAAATTTTCTCGAAGAATCGAGGATCTTCCCGTTGTCTTTGTAGCACCGTTTGGCAAAACGCAACCCGAGGTTGATAATCCCGAGGTAGCAGGGTTTGTACTCGCTGTACATGGTATGGGTGGAGCTCATGTTTTTGTAATATTCGGTAAGCTATACTTTTGGGCACTCCTGGATTGCACGTACCGAACTACCTGGATCTTCTTCAACTGCTTGAAGTATTACGTCCTCGTAAGATAAGAAACTCTTCCTTCACCATGTACTTGGTTTGGAAGTCGTCCCTCTGTGGAGAGTAGACGATGCACATTTGTAAAAAGTCAATGATTTGACGAGCTAGCGTCACTATCTTGCTCACTCACACTTCATGGAATGACTCTCCGTCTCACTCAAGCTAGAATCTTAAAGTTACGCTCTTAAGGCAAGCTTTGGGTACACTAGATTCATTTTTAGTAGATGAAAATTTTTTTTCGAAACTGGGTTTCTTGAAGAAAAAAAATTTTTTTTCCGTAATCTAAGAAATAATGTAGCACGTGTTGTACCATTTTAGAATCCTTATTAAATGCGTCAACTTTTAAAGTTACTTGCCAGACTGGCGTAGTACATTCTTTTTCAGTACAGTCAGTTAAAGTTCAACGAATTATTAATTTTATATTGTTGGTTCGGCAAAATGTGACATTTTCTTCCAATCTGGAACAACTGGCTTAGAATTTAAAGCAACAGGTTACATAAGCACTATTCGGGATTACATAAGAAAAATAAAATTGAAAAAAAAGTAAAGATTTGTAGCAACAGGAGCTAAAAAAGCATCACAAGGTGTACATTTTCTCGAAAACAAAAGAAATGCCTATAATTTGAAAAATACATGACTTAGATTTTCTTTATGTTTTTCTCGTAACTGTTACGATTTGGTCTATCACCCGGTTCCGGATTGACGTCGACTTACGGGACACACTGTATATGTATATTATATAAATTATTTCTGAAATTGAGAATAATTTGATTTTCATTATTTAATTTAAGTGCATTACTTTCAAATTAACAAATACATACTATTTCTTCCCTGGATGAATATACTGCTGCTCCTCCTTCCACTCTCAATGAATAATACTCAACATCTGCCATCTTATGATGTATCCAAGGCATAACGCTTGAAGCTCTCTTCACCGGAACACGAGATGATAATCATTTTTCATGGCCTGAATATATATCTTGGTGGTACTTATACCCCAAGGAAAAGGGCCATATTTTCTCATTGTAGCCTAATGCAGATATTAAGAGGCATAAAATGCTCCATAAATTTCAAAATAAGGACGAAAACTTCTCCTGGATTTTCTTCAAGCACCACACAATAGTCTGTCTATTTTTATCAGTGGGTAGAAATCATTCCAGTGTTGCCTCTGTCTTGGCTGATACATTCCACAACCAACTGAGAACACCGCAGTTATGAATTTTGAAGATTCTGAAATAATAGTGAAAAAGTTCATCGATTGGATTAACCTCATTTCATGTCCTGTTCAAAAATTTACTTATTTGCAAAATTTAACTTTCTCCTATACATGTAACTACTGTCGTCCGGAGGTCGCGTTTTCGATTGAAATTTTCATGACCTCATCACAAACAATTTCATCCTCATTTTCAGTTTGAGAATGGAAATGCTACCACTTTCCGTTCCCGTTCCAAACGTTTTTTGTCCGGTTGCGATATTTCATTTTATGCATTACGAGCAGTAATCCTCTTTAAATTGACTCAAATTATTGTTGCCATATCCTGTCATGAACTGTCAGGGAAGAATTACATTTTCTAGCCAGTAGTAGTACATAATGGCTAAAGTGAGATTATTCCATCGACAATGATTTCGAGCAATTTCGAGTTGTCCATCAGTAAAGGTCTACTTACACCCACAATTCTCTTGATTGTAACTTTGAAACCTATTGTAATGCATTTTCAGCTTAGCGTGCAAAAGAACATGAGGCTGGGTGGTCCCTGGGATCAATATTGAATTTGCAATTGCATTCTTGTTTGTTCAATTTATTTGCGTACTCGAATGTTAAAAGTTTGAAAATGAAATGTTTGATTTCTATTAGGGTCAAGTGTAATGGCATGGATAATTTGGTTATTTCCGCTCAATGAACATATACATATAATCTAGATTTGAAATTCCCATGTCCTTCATTCAGGCAGTAGCGTTTCAACTAGCAGGTGCACGGTGAACCCAAATCGTGGATAAGAGATTCCTCCGTGCGGAAAAATCCTCAAATATGCGAGCTAGTAAATGTAATACTAGGTACTATAAGTGATAATTCAGTGTGACTTTTCAATTCTGAATTCACGTTGTCTATAATCCTAAGAGAACTGCGATTAGAAAACTTGAAGAAAATATTATAAATGGATCCTAACATCATGCACACGGAAGTCTGAACAATTTTAGAAAGATAATTAATATGTAAAAAAAAAAAAAACTGGACCTAATATAGACTTTTTCGGGACATCACACTTTACAGTTAAAATATCTAAAATGTTGCTCCCAATTTTTACTTGTTAATGTGGATCGGTATGCTGAATGAGCTTTGGGCAATTATCCCATATATTACATAAACAGGGTGTTTCCCACTAGAAGGTCAATAGAGCAGGAGATGATGGTACTCACCTAGGCGAACCAAAAATTGTTTGGAAGGGCGGGGGGGGGGGGCATATCAACCATTTAGGAGTTACAGGGTGATTAAGAAAAAAAGCTGGCTTTTCACAAGACCCTCTCCTATCAAGAATTATGGTTGTCTAAACTAAAGATTTCGGATTTTCTTACGTATTGGATCTGTGCAAGGAGAAGTGTATTAGTGTATTAAAAATAATAAAAAATATATTAAAATAATTAATTTCATTGTCATGAAATAGAAATACATATCTCATAATATCCACTTAACAGAACTGGCTCTAGAGATCATAAGATCTCTGCCGATGTAGATCTTATGCATATGAAAATGGAGGAAAGTAGTAATTTGTCTTCTAATCAGTTGGATATAAAATAATATCTCATGCGAGATTAAAAACAGTCGAAAACAATAACGGAAAAATTTGTACTAATAATCACTCAAACTAGAATCTTAAAGTTACGGTCTTACGGCAAGCTTTGCGTACACTAGAATTATTTTTAGTAGGTGAAAAGAAATTTTTCGAAACTGAGTTTCTTGAAAAAAAAATTTTTTTTTTCCGTAATCTAAGAAATAATGTAGCAAGTGTTGTACCATTTTAGAATCCTTATTAAATGCGTCAACTTTTAAAGTTACTTGCCAGACTGGCGTAGTACATTTTTTTTTCAGTACAGTCAGTTAAAGTTCAACGAATTATTAATTTTATATTGTTGGTTCGGCAAAATGTGACATCATTTTCTTCCAAGCTGGAGCAGTTGGCTTAGAACTTAAAGCAACAGGTTACATAAGCACTATTCGGGATTACATAAGAAATATAAAATTGAAAAAAAGTAAAGATTTGTAGCAACAGGAGCTAAAAAACCATCACAAGGTGTACATTTTCTCGAAAACAAAAGAAATGCCTATAATTTGAAAAATACATGACTTAGATTTTTTTATATTTTTCTGGTAACTGTTACAATTTGGTCTATCACCCGGTTCCGGCTTGACGTCGACTTACGGGACACCCTGTATATAACTGGAAGTAACTTACCTCAAACGAGATGAAATATTTAGGAGTAATATTAGACAGAAATTTGAGTTTCGATGCACATGTAGATTATGTATACAAGAAAATTGGGAAAAAGTTAGGTTTTTTTAAAGAAATAAGGAAAAAATTATCAATAATGACAGCTATCCATGTTTACAGTAGTATCGTTAGACCACACTTCGAATATTGTTCAACAATATTATACATATGCACACAAGGAGCGATCGAGAGGATGCAGAAGCTACAAAACAAAGCGATGAGTTGTATATTACGATGCAATAGATATACACCAATAAGATGGATGCTAGAAACACTAAAGTAGATGAGGTTAAAAGAACGGATTGAACTGAGTGTATTGCTGTTCATATTCAATGTAAAAGCTGGTCGTTTACCTGAATATTTTAGCCGTAAATTAAACCTAGTAACAGACATACAACCATATAATTTGCGAGGAGCTGACGTTAACTTTCGTTTGAATCTACGAAGAAGTACCAGGGCGCAGAATTCTCTGTTATATAAGGGCTTTACCATTTTTCGTAAAATTTGGTTCCACAATTCTAATACAGTGGGAGAATTTCCACAATTTGGCAACGCTGGTACGATACGCAGTACTCCCTCCACATATTCACTCACATACAGTACAACAGTGCGAGGATTTGTGAAGCTTGTCCTACCGGTTGTTTTATGACTAGCGAATTACCGATTAAGGAATAGATATAATAACTTTATGGAAATTGTGCTTTCTGAAAAGTGTTCAAAATTTATCAGAAAAATTAGGCAAAACATTTTGGGTGCGGCTTGTAGCCTGTGGGTGAACGCAAAGTTTATCTTCTTCCGTTCGCAGAAAGATATCTATCCACTTTGGATCAAATTTAGTATGGAAGACAGCTTTGGAAGAATTAGAAGGTAAGTCCAGTTTCACCTGTTGATTTTGTTATGAATGGCCAATCTACCCATTAATTAGCTGTGTTCCTTTGTGTCCACAGAACAGACCAGAACAAGGGATACACAAAAGAACGCCTCATTCATTTTCATTTTCCAGTTTCAGTCAGGATCTTTATTGTACCGTCGCGTCAGTTCTTTAAGCCAAAAAATGTGCTTTATACCCTAACGTAAGGTATCTCTTCTCTGCCAATTAACACTTACGACATAAAGAAAAAGAGGTCATTTTTCATACAGCACTATTTTTACGTTTCTTTCCTTATTTATTCCTGTTTTTGTCGTTGGGATTTCCAGAAATCTGGAGAAATAAAGTAAGCTATATAGTATGTCCTCCGATTTTACTTAACAGACCTCAAAATTTCGAATGCTGCCCAAAATGTTTCCTTTTTATTCCCTAGATGAAATCTATAGAGTATACATACTAAGTTCTTCATTCAATAACGCATAGAAATAATGTTGGTAGAGCAAAATGGGATTGGACCCCACGCATAAAATTAAAAATATTTTGATTTTTTCATGTCCGTCCTCCGATAACTCGAGAGCCCGTGTACTTCGTGAGCTGTAATTTTGAACGCGAACTTAAAAAGAAAACTCAATTTCGAAAATGGAACAATCGAGTAACTCTTTCGTAGGGTGCCATACAAAAATTTAGTTTTTCACTATATAATTTGGCCACTGCCTGAGAACGTGTCATGATTTTTCCATTAAATACTTATAATTAAAAAAAAAATTTGCTATTTTTTTTTTTTTTTTTTTTTGCAATAATTTAAAATAATTTTAATTGAGGTAATGCACATGCAATTGATTGCCGGCTATATAAGCAAATATAAGCTCATTTTTATATACAAATAATTCATATACAATAAACCTCTATATACAAGAAAATACCTTCATTTACTTGAAAACTAATTCAATAAAAGAGAATAATTTGCAGCTAAACCTAACAAAATTTTCTCTTAAATATAACGGTAACTTTACTGCACTCTGATATGATAATCAATGTAGCAGATGCTTGCTTTATATTTCATTTGCAATTTGATCGTTTGAAAGCGTGGACTTCGGTTGTGAGGTTATCGCAATTCTTGGGCTAGGACTTGTGTAAATTGTGCAATTTTTATTTTACGGTTCTAAATATTATTATTAATTTTACTTTAACCATTTTTTGACACGTTTTTTTTTCTACTTTCACGTATTTTGTTTTGTAAAAATTATTAGTTGTGAAAATGGATCGTCTTTCATATAACTTTATGGATAACAAACGTTCTATTTTGATTTTTATGGAAAGGGTGATTTTTATTACAAGTGAGTATATTTAATCTTTAGAAATCAAATTGTTTTGTTTTATAATTTCAATAAATTCATACTAGTAAAATATTTTGTGGGTAAAAAAGAGGTTTTACCGCTGAAAGATAAGATTTGCGACGATATTCTTTTTTTTATTTCAAGGTTAGAATAATGGTTTTAATTCAGTACGAAAGAGTACTGGCGTGGCCATTAAAAAAAAATTCATATGTATAGAGAGCATTATGTAGTAAGCAATATTTGTCTCGAATTCAATAATTATTGGGGGCAATTGCTTACTTTGCGCAAGTTGCCTAGTAAGCAAGAGTTCAATAATTATTTCGAGCAATTATTGCTTATTTGTTTTATGCTATGCGGTTTTTGACCTTTTGAAATTTCGTATACCTACAGTCAAATTTATTGTCTTATATACAAATCTGAACAATTTTGTAATTATGTAGATCTACAGTTATTTCTATTATTTTATGTTGCAAGTTTGAACAGATTGGTAGGTGTGTGTGTGTGTGTTTTTTTCTACATAGATGATTTTCGAACCAAGAATACAAGTTTTTTCTAAGCCCTCATGTTTAGCTGATTTTAATATTTTCTTTTCTAATTTTTAGTAGCACTTTATAATATTGTTCGATACTTTGTATAACCTTTAATCCAAGTATATATACGTTATGAATTTCTTCGCTTGTCTGAGCTTTGAGGTGTTGCCGCAGTGTTCAAATTTAACCAATGTTCTCCTAAAGCCTGACTTGTACAGAAAGTGGCTATTATTTTGGTACCCAGAAATAGACTCAAGTCGATAAACATAGATCTGGATCATTCGTTTACACAACTTTGCCTTTTATTTCTGACTACAAAAGTCTATGTTTGGTTTTAACCCTTTTCTTTAAAATCATATTTATAGTATGTACTGACGAATATTAGGCTTCTTTTATTTTGTCATTACAACTCAATGAGACGAACCAGTTTTTGTTGAAAAACCTAAACGTGTAGTGATCTCCTTGCGTCTCACCATAATGATCTCATGATCTTATGATGTTACGATATCATTGCACCACAAACATTGGTATAAATCACTTAGTGACCTAATAACATAACGATTTCATTTAATCAATGAAATACCGGTAGAAGCGAATGTACGCACTTTGACTCATCATTTCTACAGGCTTAACAAATAATATGAAACCACATGCATTGGGTCAAGTATACATAAAGTGCTTGTGTAATATAATTCACCGTGTGTATATGAATAGTAAGAATCAGAATGACAGTCAAAAAAGCGAAAGTCGGTAAAGAAAGCAATGCCTATGTAAGTAATTTTATTGTGAATCGATTCATGTAATTAATTTCCATTGTATAAATTAAGCGAAGTCAAAAGACAAAATTACAGTTTGAGCTTTGGAAACTAACGCTGTCATTCGGCGTATCTTTTATTGTACCAATCCGTCATCCCTTAGTAATATCGGAGTATCCGCTGCCCTGCAGTGCTGACGCCATTGTACAACGCGTATCTGCTAGTGACGCATTATAGTTAGGTATCATATAGTACACCGCTGGGAAGAAACACTCGCTGGATATTCAAGTAAACGACAAATTCATTACAAACGTTTCCAAAATATAGAAAAATTTTCACCAAAAATTCATTATCAGAATCGTCCAGATTCATTAATGCGCAAACGAAATCAATAAATATTATCTCCAACACTTTCCTAACTTTATCGTCTAGCCGATAGTAGACAAATATATTTACAAAGTCATGCAAGAAATAAGTTAGTAAAATCGTCCTTACCTTTATTTATTTTACAAGAGTTCTCCGTTAATTCATTCAAGTACGGGAACTGACCTTTCCACGGCAAGCATGAAGGCTTTAGTTCACTTAAAGAAGATGATTGAAAAATACGAAAATGAACTGAAGACAGCTGTGATGCACAACAGAGTTTGATGGAGTACTAACTATGTAGTTGCTGCATTCTAATTCGACGAGATACGTCATTCTATAAGATATGGAACAGATCTTTCTTTGTTTTTTAACAAAAACCAAATTCAGATTCATATTACTTGTAAGAAAAGATTCAATTAAATTACAAACGAGTGATCATTGATTTTACTGGTTCGTCTAACTCTGAGCCAGTATGACGCGTTTACGTTATTTTGACTTGATTTTTTTTTTACCACACTAAAACAGAAAGCGAGCTATGCCGCATTTCTATAAAAATAAATTAAGTACAGACTCTGCAACTGCAGATCCATTGTCCAACAAAAGTTAGTGGGAACAAAAATACTTACTCACAAAAATTCATTGACTACATTTGGCCGTTGGTTTATTTCTTTATACACGTTATGGTGGCTAAGCACTTGGAATTCCATCGACGCTTAACTAATCAATAATTAAGAGTAATAGCCGTCGACATTCATGCCATTACAAACCAGTTTGCATGTTCAATCTCAGCCTTTTACCATCATAACTACCTATCCCTGAAAATTATTAATTAATAGAAATAACACATTTTCCTCCTTCTATTCCCAACTTGATATTGGCCTAAAATGAAGTCCTGGAATAATTCAATTAGTGTTCTCTAACATTTAAGTATAAAGGAGTGCAGGGAAAAAAAAACGAAGAGCTAACTAAAGTTAAATATTTATTCCCAATAAAATCTGCTTTCCAACCACAGAACAGCTCTGAATCAGCTCAGCAAAAGCACACTTATTATGAAGATGATACAATTACCCTGACTGTCTCGTTAGGTTTTTTTAAAGCATGATAATAGATTTGAGCACAGCTCCCTTTCGGAAAAGTCGAAAATCTGAAAACGTATGTCACCAATACCTGTAGGTTATAGGACTTTATTTGCAGTGTATTTGCCCTGCATACAGGTTAAGACTACTCATAATATATATATATATATATATTCTTGGTTGCTAGTCGTTCTGCACCCACTCGAATGTTTCTGTCTGTGCTTATTGTCTTAGGTTTTAATTGATCCAAAATTGCTCATCTTCTACCTGATATATAGTAGCGATACCCATTTTCAAGGATAAACTCGCTGTAATCAGTAATGACGTCAACCAAAGCTCTGCATTTCGTCCTTTCGAGGAGCTCGGCTCGAGTGAACTTTCTCTTAGCTACGTGGATGAAGAATTTTGTCCACCTAAAAGCACAGAGGTCCGCTCAAAGTTCTTTATGCATTGCAAGAGGTTATATGAGACTATATCATGGAATTTGAACTTGCTGCGACAAATATTTCTATTTCAAATTGCAATTGTTTTCTCAGCAAAGGTACATTTGTACCTTGGTGTAGATTCTAGGGTTAAAAATATTTCAAAAGTATAAATTTCCCTTAAAATTCACAATTTTTTATGTTGAAAACATAATACCGCCGAAAGGGTTCCAACTAGGGTAGCTAAAATCATACCAGGAATAGCCACAGCAAAAGCAAATTCATCGATATAGTTTCTTTGACGTGCTTCATCTTTACTAATGCCATTCCAATGACAATGTTTTCAAAGTGGTCAATTCAGAACCTTAGGGACTTTAAACGCCATGATTGTTGTGATACAGACTTCTGGTGGTGCTTCATTTGCAACAATTCTAAAAGCGCATCAATCCATTTGAATCCGACAATTTCGAACAATGGCGAATTTATTATTAACTCATCTCTGAAAAATGAATTCCGTCCCACCCTTCTTTCTTCTGAGGCCTTAATGGAAGTCGACCACCCATTTTAACTGCCGATTCCATAAACACCAGATGTAAATCGTGCTGACTATTAGGCCTTAAATCATTTCGGAAAATATTCTTCAAATTCTCAACTCGCCCTGGATCCTTAGATGCACAAAATTTAAATTGTCGATTTTCATCTGAACAACATCCAGCTGGAAATTCTAATTTTAGAGCCGTTATAAGGTCCTAGTTTTTAAGTTTTGTTTATTTAATGCATCTACAGCAAGGCGAACGTGCAAAATTTTTACCAACTTATTAAGAAAAAAATTGTAAAAAATAAATCTTCATTTCGCTAAAAAACTTCTTTGTTAGCCAGATGGTCTGGTGGTGTACCATATAAGAATCCAGAATTGTATTCAGGACTGTACATAAAACGCATCCATGATGCGTAAGTTCGGATGATATGTGGATAGTTCCGTAACTCCCTGGAATGTCCAATTGAACATTCAAGTTCAACATAGCTGGATTCTTGCGACATATGGTGATTTTTATACGGTGCCCGCGCGTATTATTGATTTTTCCAAAGAAAATGTAATTTTCGAAAGTAAATCTACATCTTCTCGGTAGAATAAAAATAATTTTCATTTGCTTTTATTTTCTTTCAATAATAAAATATTGTTCCACAAATTTGTAGGGAAGAAAATTTCTGCTTTTTGTTTGATTTATTTGAGGTGAATTTATTTATGTTGAGTTTCGTTTGAGTTGAATTCGTTTGACATTTATAAGTTCGTTGCGGATACAAATGGATGCGAAAATAATCGCTTACGGAGAAATTGTAATATTTTGTGAAGAATTATACAATTATATTTAATATTTTGGAGCCGAATTAACCAGTATTAGTCGTATTTGCTTCAATAGTAGTTTTGTCAACATTAATAGTAAATTTAGTTCCGAATGATCTCTTGTAAAACAGAAATCTGTGAAGAAGCCTCCACAAATTATGGTAAGCAGTCGCAAAATTAATGCATCTTTTGTATTTATTTTAAATCAATAAAATTTCGTTGTCCTTTTCTTTCTGAAAGATATTTGTCTGTACGATGAGTAGCTTAAGGATATAGGCATTTTAAAACTAAATATAGCACTTAAATTAAATGGCGCTCAGATTTATCGGTTAAAATTAAAAAATTGCATCTTTCCAGCTATACGTAATCTAATAAATTCCTGAATTTTTCACCGAAAAACTAACAAGAATGCATTTCAAATTTTTCGGTCGAATTTGCTCGTTAAAATTAAAAATATTCCTTGTTACGAAAAAAAAGCTGCTCAAATTTATTTATTTAATTTAATGAATCGTCCTATAAATGTGTTAATCTGTAATTTACCTACAAAGCATTACTTATTTATAGATAAAAGTTTAAGTTGTTGTTTGTTGTCAGCTACGAGACTACAGAACGGCAAAAATAAGACAACAGTATGGCGCCTAAAACAATGATAAAAAATTAAAAAATAATTAAATTCTAGCATGTCGTCTTTTTATTGTGCGATTGTCAATTTTAGAAATTATTTGGCTTTCAAAATAAAATTTCTAGCAATAGGCAATGGGTCTAGGTATTCATAAAGAAAACAATTGGTTACATTTATACATTACTTAGCCTCTCTTACAATTCCATCTTTGTTTATCTCTTACAATTCTATACTTTGGCCTAAGAGAGGGACAGAAAATAAAGGTAATTGTCACATTGCCTTCTCCTCTTCCAAAAGCATTTTACCTTTTTGAAGAGGAGAAGGCAATATGACAATTACAATTTTTGGCTGCTTCTTTTCATTGGTTGATGTTTCATTTAACGAACTTAACGAATATTTCGGTCATGCGCAGTAGAACAATTTTACATTTTTGTGATCTGAAATTTGTTGATCGCATAGCATTCGCTGTTTCTCTAAAATACACAAGAAGGAATGGGACGAAATTACAATTCATAGCCGCAGCACATTTAGACTGTAGTACTTTTTTTTTATTTTCTAAACTAGTGACTAGTGATACCTCTGCCAATAGATGGCTCCGGGGGTATTGAAATGAGAAAATTTGATGAAATTTTTTTCGGTTAGCCATTTTAGAAAAAGTAAAATTATTTAAAGATTTTAATGAAATTATCATCACGCATAGTCAAAAAAAAAAAAAAAAAATTATTTGATGAGCTCTGCTGACTTTTCAAAATTGAGATGCAATATCTTCGAAGTACCTATGTACATACCTACCAACCTAATTGAACTTTTAGACAGGTTTCACTTTATGGTTGCAGTTTCATTAAAAGCCATTAAAAGTTTTGAAAGTATACCTACGGGAGTAAAGTAATAGAAAATTATTTTAATTTTAATTTATATTGACAACCTTCACAAAAACAACTCGTAAAACATTAGTTCGTTTGCAAATCTTCAAAAAGTTCAGCATTTTTACATTTCTATTCATGCACTTTGGAGGTTTCCTTAATTAGGTCTACTAAAGAGAGCAGTCATCTCTGTAACGAGTTTTTTTATTCTTAAAACATAGTTCATGTACATATATTGCCAGGTTATGATACTTCGAAGATGGACACCCCGAAACTTCAGACATCTTCTAATATTGTTTTCAAGTCACCTCGACTATTAGCTATGCAATCTATTCGAATTCTTCCATCTATGGTAATAGGTATTTCTTGTATATCCTCTTATCTCGCCCAACAACAAGCTGCAAAAAACTGCAGATATAGATCAACGAGAAGCTCTTCACTTCCGTTGGTGGATGTGATTATTCCTTATCCTCTTATCTCGCCCAACAACAAGCTGCAAAAAACTGCAGATATAGATCAACGAGAAGCTCTTCACTTCCGTTGGTGGATGTGATTATTCCTTCTGTCCTTATTACGTCTTCTAATCTTTATCTGATCATTCATATCTCCCAATAATAGGATAGAGTTCAGAACCTTATCCAGTAGCGCGTAGAGATCCTGTCTTTTTATTTATATATTTTTTTTCAACATTGGACAATAGTCCTAGTTGTATTAATCTGATATTTATCCTCTCAGGTAGCTACTAAAAAGACTGAACATATACTCCCCTTTTGAAAATTATGACCATACTATTTCTATCTTGTTCAATTCTACCAGCGTAGAGTGCTTGAGAAGAATGTTCCATTTATGTAAATGCGTTCTTTTGGGTCATTCCAAGGCTCATCCAGTTTTATATTAGGAAGCAAAAGTCCTTGTATCAAATGCCAAAGTCTTCGTATCCGAGGAGCTCTCTATTTATTTTCACTCAGTAATCATATTTAAAAAAAAAAGTATTTTGCGCATAAAGCTTGCTCTAAATATTTGAATGCAGTATTTATTACCTGTATTCTAGCAACTTTGGTAGAGAAATTTAGCTCTTTCATATAAGTATTCATTGCCCAAACAAATTTACTGCTTAGGTACCTAGCTACCTACCATACTTACATTTCTCATATTATTTATTATAAATTTTTGCTGTATTCAAAAATTTATCCAACGTACCTATGGATAGGTGTGTAACTGCAAGCGTATTGCATTTAGTTTTAATTTTGTCTCAGAATCAGTTATCAATTAAACAAATACTAACTTGATTGTGTATCAGTATAGTAGTTCTGATGATACCTAATTTTTGTGAAATACATGACGTAAGTGCAGGTAAATGGCTAGACATTACTCTCACTCACTACTGTAATTAAAATTCATAATATTTGAAACTTTTACGTCTTTGAAACATTCAGACAAGTTGGCCGCTCGGGGATTGATTAATCTAAAGTGGAACGTAATTGTCGCAATCAATATAAATATTAACAGCTGAATTCCAAATCATTACTAATGCAAGCTGGATTTAGTATAAATCCATCCATAGAAGCATCATCTACAAAATTGATCATATCTAATTTACGAAATTCTCACCACAGTTCAGATCCCCGTAACACGGAAATATTTTTACAAAACCAGTTAGGACATAATAACATTCACAAGTTTTCATTGATTGAATTTGAATACAATCTAAGCTTCCTCCTGAAGTTTCATTAAAAAACATGTTCTATTAACGATAATCGCATATATATATGTGCGGTATGTAGGTATGTATAGTTTTTTGTAATATTTCTTTCTTTTCCATTATTTCTGGAATCGGCAAGGCCTCCCTCGAGCATTCTGCTGATATGACGAGATTTCATGAAATTCTGAATTTTGGAAAAATGGCCAAGCTATCAGGAAGCCAATAAGTGTTTCTGTTAATAGCGCCTAAGATTTCATATATAGTATAGAGTGAGATACTTTACCTATATTTACCACAGGTCAATCTAAAATACATGGTGCTACAATATATTTTCTTTTCTATAGAATCAATCCTTCGAGACACCAAGTGTAAATTTCTGTATCACGATTTACTTCGATTCGCGCGGTCTTGATTACAAGCCTAAAAAATATTGAAAATGCGCATTTATTTAAAATACCAGATAGGTAGGCCCACATCCCCTTAAATGAAAGAACCTAAATTTTTAGGCTTTTTGTTTTAATGACAAAGCGAATTCCCTTAGATGATGCTCGAAATGGCGATTAATTCCATAATTCATCTTTTTAGTCTGTATACCTTTCGCTTGCAAGTTAATTCAATGTTAGTAGCAGCTGTCATTGGATGGGAACATGATCGACCTCGTCGTCAGATGATGTGATTTTAAGTAGAACATGCTGATAATATATGTAGACACCTCATTAAATTGATTATGAGAAGAACTGCCCGCTCATGATCACGTTCAGTAATATAAATTATAGGAGGAGCAAGAGTTACGTATTAGACTCGATGGATTTTAATTAATGTTTTAACCAATAATAAAAGGAATATATGCCAGATATCGGAAAAACTTTTAGTGGACATCGTAATCAACCTTCAATCACACTTACCTAAGATTATTCCCTTTTTAAATTGAAAATACTTAAGTTCGCTATGCAATGTGGGTTGGAGGATAGTATGCATACCTATATTAGGAGAATCCCTACGATTAGAAACCTTTCAAATTAGAACAGCACGTCATTTGTGTGGGTACCTTAAAAATTTTGAACTCTAATAAGATCTCACAACAATGAGTTTTTTGAAAAAACCATGAATTTATAACTTTACTAGTCTAGTTAGACTTACATCGGGTTGCTTTTGTACCAGGCTTAGACTTAGGCGGAGGAGCTTACCTAGACTTATTGATATGAGTGCAGCTCGTAGAATTGACAACAATCGGGTGAACTTGAAAAATATTATAAGCGTAAGCATGGTTGTGTGGTAAGAATGATATGCTCCTTTGTTTTATTTAGCCATTTAAAATTCCTTTTCTTTGAAAACTTTTATAAAATCGTTTTGCACAGAGCGTAAAGTGCTTTAACGCATGAATACTTGTGTGTAAACTACTCTACTATCGGCTTAATTTTATATGTAATAGGTAAGAAAACAGATTCAGTCGGTTCAGCTTAGGGCAGTTGAAAAGTAAAATCTATATGCACGCACTTTTGTATAATAATTTTTTGGATAAATATTTCTCCTCGGCTAAAATTTTGATCTTGTTGAAGTCCACCACGTCCCGCCATTAATAAGTTATAGTGAGAGCGGATTATTCGGTCACTAGAATTGCATCCATATTAAATAAGGTTTTATTGGAATTCGCATTTCGCAATGCCATTCTTAATAGCTGCGTTCTTTTGTGTTCCTTGTTCTAGAACTCCCATATATTGGAGAGAACAAAGTTTTCTGTCGCTTCATTTAAATAACATAGCTAATGTGTATTCTGTAGATAAAGTCCTTTTTTAACCCGCGACGCAAAGCTCTTAATGAATTCAATTGACTGAAAATGACTTACATGGTACTTCAAAGAATGTGAGTAAATCACAAGATTTTGCATTCTCATGACTTCAAGCTTTTGATTTATTGAAATGATTGCACCATTCATGACTTCAAAATGAATGGCGATTTGGTTTCTGTAGGTCCCAGTATCGAGGTGAAGTTATGAATTAAATCAAAAGAATTATTTGCTGAAAAGATTGCATTCTTTTACAAGTCTGACTCAGGTGACTCGCTGCACCACGAATATAATATGAGAGCGATGAATTAAAAAATATCTAATTATTTATATAAAATTACTATAACTGTAAAAGTACCTACCTAGAGAGGAAGGGCTAATGTGGGCAAATAATGAAAGATCTAGTAAAATTAACTAAAATTATATTTTATTTCATTAGTAAGTACCTTTCTAAACTATTAACTTCTGCTATTTCTCCACAAAATAATCGAACAAGTCATCTCCGTCTTGCTACGTCGCTTACAGTCTCTAGAACATTGTTAACATATATTTCAGGTTGATCTAGAAATTGTTTCATTAGGATTGGAGGACTGTCAGTAGAGAAGCACTCTTCTTCAGGCTTGCTATCCGAAACCATTTTAGTGTCATAGTCAGAATAAATAACTGGAATATGTCGAGGTTGCGATATATTCTCATCATAATCAAGATACAAGGAAGCGATGTAAACAAATATCGCACTGTGTAGTTAGCTAAAATGACCCATATTGCGTCATATAAAAATGCAATACCCTACCTACATGATCCGCAAACAATGTGTTAAAATAATGAGGAATTTTTAAATTTTTATTAATGAGATGAATTTGAACTTTGCGTAGGTAACTCATAGATGCATTAGTACAAATTGGAAATGTGACTCACCTGCTCTTTGTTCGTGTTGCTTCCAGAAGCTAATTATTTTCGCTGATACGGACCAAGGATTTATCAGGGAGAAAATTCCAATTTCATAATTATTTGTACATCTACCTGGTTAACTTTTTCTTTCTACATCCTTTCCGCAAGGAGCAATTTTCACTTGCACTTGGATAAAAGTCCTGCCGGGAAATACTTTCTAAAAACGTTGCGAGTCGTTTGCATTATAATTTCGACAAACAACTTTAGTTTCTGCGGTATATTGAGCAGATAATTTCGAAACGGAATATGGATATGGGTAATGTTTCGCCGCGAGAAAAAGAACCTATTTTTAAATTTTTCATTTCATCATTTGCAGGGGATACCTATACTTTCTCCCGTTCATATTGCTTTGTCCTGTTCACATAAGATTTTCAGATTGCTAGGTGTGTGTTTTTTTTTTCTAGATGATTTTCGAACCAAGAATACAAGTTTTTTCTAAGCCCTCATGTTTAGTTGATTTTAATATTTTCTTTTCTAATTTTTAGTAGCACTTTATAAAATTGTTCGATAACTTTGTAGAACCTTTAATCCAAGTATATATACGTTATGAATTTCTTCGCTTGTCTGAGCTTTGAGGTGTTGCCGCAGTGTTCAAATTTAGCCAATGTTCTCCTAAAGCCTGACTTGTACAGAAAGTGACTATTATTTTGGGTACCCAGAAATAGACTCAAGTCGATAAACATAGATCTGGATTATTCGTTTACACAACTTTGCCTTTTATTTCTGACTACAAAAGACGCTGTTTGTTTTTAACCCTTTTCTTTAAAATCATATTTATAGTATGTACTGAGGAATATTATGCTTCTTTTATTTTGTCATTACAATTCAATGAAACGAACCAGTTTTTGTTGAAAAACCTAAACGTGTAGTGGTCTCCTTGCGTCTCACCATAATGATCTCATGATCTTATGATGTTACGATATCATTGCACCACAAACATTGGTATAAATCACTTAGTGACCTAATAACATAACGATTTCATTTAATCAATGAAATACCGGTAGAAGCGAATGTACGCACTTTGACTCATCATTTCTACAGGCTTAACAAATAATATGAAACCACATGCATTGGGTCAAGTATACATAAAGTGCTTGTGTAATATAATTCACCGTGTGTATATGAATAGTAAGAATCAGAATGACAGTCAAAAAAGCGAAAGTCGGTAAAGAAAGCAATGCCTATGTAAGTAATTTTATTGTGAATCGATTCATGTAATTAATTTCCATTGTATAAATTAAGCGAAGTCAAAAGACAAAATTACAGTTTGAGCTTTGGAAACTAACGCTGTCATTCGGCGTATCTTTTATTGTACCAATCCGTCATCCCTTAGTAATATCGGAGTATCCGCTGCCCTGCAGTGCTGACGCCATTGTACAACGCGTATCTGCTAGTGACGCATTATAGTTAGGTATCATATAGTACACCGCTGGGAAGAAACACTCGCTGGATATTCAAGTAAACGACAAATTCATTACAAACGTTTCCAAAATATAGAAAAATTTTCACCAAAAATTCATTATCAGAATCGTCCAGATTCATTAATGCGCAAACGAAATCAATAAATATTATCTCCAACACTTTCCTAACTTTATCGTCTAGCCGATAGTAGACAAATATATTTCCAAAGTCATGCAAGAAATAAGTTAGTAAAATCGTCTTTACCTTTATTTATTTTACAAGAGTTCTCCTTTAATTCACTCAAATACGGGAACTGACTTTCCACGGCAAGCAGGAAGGCTTTAGTTCACTTAAAGAAGATGATTGAAAAATACGAAAATGAACTGAAGACTGCTGTGATGCACAACAGAGTTTGATGGAGTACTACCTATGTAGTTGCTGCGTTCTATGTCTTACAAGACGAGATATGTCATTCTGTAAGATATGGAACAGATTTTTTTGTGTTTTAACAAAAATCAAATTCAGATTCATATTATTTGTAAGAAAAGATTAAATTAAATTACAAGCGAATGATCATTCATTTTACTGGTTTGTCTATCTCTGAGCCAGTATGACGCGTTTACGTTATTTTGACTTGATTTTTTTTTTTTTGTACCACAGTAAAATTGAAATCGTTCTATGCCGCTTTTCTATAAAAATAAATTAAATTCAGACTTTGCAATTGCAGATCCATTGTCCAACAAAGGTTAGTGGGAACAAAAATACTTACCCACAAAAATTCATATGACTACATTTGGCTGTTGGTTTATTTCTTTATACACGTTATGGTGGCTAAGCACTAGGAATCCCATCTACGTTAAACTAACCACTAATTAAGAGTAATAGCCGTCGACATTCATGCCATTACAAACCAGTTTGTATGTTCAATCTCAGCCTGAATCCGTTTACCATCATAACTATCCCTGAAAATTATTAATTAATAGTAATAACACATTTTCCTCCTTCTATTCCCAACTTGATATTGGCCTAAAATGAAGTACTGGAATAATTCAATTAGTGTCCTCTAACATTTAAGTATAAAAGACTGCATGGAAAAAAAACAAGTTCAGCAATTCTCCCGAAGAGCTAAATAAAGTTAAATATTTGTTCCCAATAAAATCTGCTTTCCAACCACTGCACATCTCTGAATCAGCTCAGCAGAGCACGCTTATTATAAAAATGATACAACTACCCTGACTGTTTCTTTAGGTTCTTTTAAAGCATGATAATAGATTTGAGCACAGCTCCCTTTCGGAAAAGTCGAAAATCTGAAAACTATGTCACCAATTCCTATAGGTTATAGGACTTTATTTGCAGTGTATTTGCCCTGCATACAGGTTAAGACTACTCATAATACATATACATATTGTCTTGGATGCTAGTCGTTCTGCACCCACTCGAATGTTTCTGTCTGTGCTTATTATCTTAGGTTTTAATTAATCCAAAATTGCTCAACTTCTACCTTATATATACTAGCGATACCCATTTTCAAGCATATGCATGAAACCCGCTGTAATCAGTAATGACGTCAACCATAGCTCTGCATTTCGTCCTCTCCAGGAGCTCGGCTCGAGTGAACTTTCTCTTACCTCCGTCGATGAAGAATCTTGTCCACCTAAAAGCACTGAAGTCCGTTTAAAGTTCTTCATGCATTGCAAGAGGTTATATGAGACTATATCATGGAATTTGAACTTGCTGCGACAAATATTTCTATTTCAAATTGCAATTGTTTTCTCAGCAAAGGTACATTTGTACCTTGGTGTAGATTCTAGGGTTAAAAATATTTCAAAAGTATAAATTTCCCTTAAAATTCACAATTTTTTATGTTGAAAACATAATACCGCCGAAAGGGTTCCAACTAGGGTAGCTAAAATCATACCAGGAATAGCCACAGCAAAAGCAAATTCATCGATATAGTTTCTTTGACGTGCTTCATCTTTACTAATGCCATTCCAATGACAATGTTTTCAAAGTGGTCAATTCAGAACCTTAGGGACTTTAAACGCCATGATTGTTGTGATACAGACTTCTGGTGGTGCTTCATTTGCAACAATTCTAAAAGCGCATCAATCCAATTTGAATCCGACAATTTCGAACAATGGCGAATTTATTATTAACTCATCTCTGAAAAATGAATTCCGTCCCACCCTTCTTTCTTCTGAGGCCTTAATGGAAGTCGACCACCCATTTTAACTGCCGATTCCATAAACACCAGATGTAAATCGTGCTGACTATTAGGCCTTAAATCATTTCGGAAAATATTCTTCAAATTCTCAACTCGCCCTGGATCCTTAGATGCACCCAATTTAAATTGTCGATTTTCATCTGAACAACATCCAGCTGGAAATTCTAATTTTAGAGCCGTTATAAGGTCCTAGTTTTTAAGTTTTGTTTATTTAATGCATCTACAGCAAGGCGAACGTGCAAAATTTTTACCAACTTATTAAGAAAAAAATTGTAAAAAATAAATCTTCATTTCGCTAAAAAACTTCTTTGTTAGCCAGATGGTCTGGTGGTGTACCATATAAGAATCCAGAATTGTATTCAGGACTGTACATAAAACGCATCCATGATGCGTAAGTTCGGATGATATGTGGATAGTTCCGTAACTTTTGCGACATATGGTGATTTATACGGTGCCCGCGCGTATTATTGATTTTTCCAAAGAAAATGTAATTTTCGAAAGTAAATCTACATCTTCTCGGCAGAAAAAAATAATTTTCATTCGCTTTTATTTTCTTTCAATAATAAAATATTGTTCCACAAATTTGTAGGGAAGAAAATGTCTGCTTTTTGTTTGATCTATTTCTTGAGGTGAATTTGAGGTGAATTTATTCATGTTGAGTTTCGTTTGAGTTGAATTTGTTTGACATTTATAAGTTCGTTGCGGATAAAAGTGGATGCGAAAATAATCGCTTACGGAGAAATTGTAATATTTTGTGAAGAATTATACAATTATATTTAACATTTTGGAGCCGAATTAACCAGTATTAGTCGTATTTGCTAGTTTTGTCAACATTAATAGTAAATTTAGTTCCGAATGATTTCTTGTAAAACACAAAAATGTGTGAAGAAGCCTCCACAAATTATGGTAAGCAGTCGAAAAATTAATGCATCTTTTGTATTTATTTTAAATCAATAAAATTTCGTTGTCCTTTTCTTTCTGAAAAATATTTGTCTGTACGATGAGTAGCTTAAGGATATAGGCGTTTTAAAACTAAATATAGTACTTAAATTAAATGGCGGTCAGATTTATCGGTTAAAATTAAAAAATTGCGTCTTTCCAGCTATACGTAATCTGGTAAATTCCTGCATTTTTCACCGAAAAACTAACAAGAATGCATTTCAAAGTTTTGGGTCGAATTTGCTCGTTAAAATTAAAAATATTCCTTGTTACGAAAAAAAAAGCTGCTCAAATTTATTTATTTAATTTAATGAATCGTCCTATAAATGTGTTAATCTGTAATTTACCTACAAAGCATTACTTATTTATAGATAAAAGTTTAAGTTGTTGTTTGTTGTCAGCTACGAGACTGCAGAACGGCTAAAATAAGGCAACAGTATGGTATGGCGCCTAAAACAATGATATAAAAAAATTAAAAAATAATTAAATTCTAGCATGTCGTCTTTTTATTGTGCGATTGCTAATTTTAGAAATTATTTGGCTTTCAAAATAAAATTTCTAGCAATAGGCAATGGGTCTAGCTGCTCGCAAAGAAAACAATTGGTTACATTTATACATTACTTAGCCTCTTTTACAATTCCATCTTTGTTTATCTCTTACAATTCTATACTTTGGCCTAAGAGAGGGACAGAAAATAAAGGTAATTGTCACATTGCCTTCTCCTCTTCCAAAAGCATTTTAACTTTTGGAAGAGGAGAAGGCAATATGACAATAACAAATTTTGGCTGCTTCTTTTCATTAGTTGATGCTTCATTTAACGAACTTAACGAATATTTCGGTTATGCGCAGTAGAACAATTTTACATTTTTGTGATCTGAAATTTGCTGATCGCCTGGTATTTGATGTTTCTTTAGAATACACAAGAATGAATGAGACAAAATTACAGGCATATTTCCACTGAAAGGTTTTTTATTTTCTAAACTAGTAATACTTCTGCCAATAGATGGCTGTATCGAAATAAGAAATTTTTCAGCTTGATGAGAACAAGTTTTTTATAATTTAGTGGCTTGAAAAGTTTTTTTGATTTCATGGTGCAATTTATATTTAACATGGTTTTTTAAATTTTGCGTAGGCATGGAAATAACAATGACATCTAAAAAGTAATTAAAAAATAATTATATCAATTAAGAAATTTTTTTAATTTTTGCGTGTTCATTTTCCTTCACGATCCATGCGAACCGTTTGTCTTTCAAGATAAAATTTTCAACAGAAATTATTAAAGATTTTGAAATTTAATTACTGCTGCTACTGAAATATTATTTCTACTTAGTTTCATATTGCTGCCTTGAGTTGAAATAATAACTGTCGTCTTATCCGAATTTTATATTCATGCCCTATATTGCTAGTGTCTCTTAAAAAGCTTACCTTCACCAAATCGCTCTATTAATGTTGTTGTTTTAAACATTCACAATCATTACGAACTCGATATACCAAGATTTGCATTTTTTCATTCAAGGGGTACTTCCATACTTATGCTGCTGTGAATGAATAAAAACCTTAGTCGATAATGAAGTGGACTTCATCTTAATCAAAATCCAGATTAGGATTAAACCGATACGATTTTTACTAAAGGCCCAAAATATTTCATTTAATTTGTTGGAAAGAGTAATTCTTCCGTAATTTCGGAAATTTAATTGATCGATTTTCTCATACCACCCATGTATGGTGTATCAAGAAAATATTGCCAATGTTTTCCTTCATTCTCTAATTATTAAATATTTTGTTTGTTCTTTGGAGAGTTGAGAGCGCAAAACTTCCGTAGTATCTCATAACGTCTGTCTGGATAAATTTCCATCCTCTTTCACAGCTACTCCATTTATGTATATAGAAGTTTTTTTTAAATACTCGATCAAATTTTTAAAACCTACTGTCGGTAATGTTGTTTTTTTTACAATTTATTCTCAATTCTGTTTGTTTTTGAGATCGATTCAGCTCATTAAAGAAAGTCTATCAATCTAAATGTCGTTACTTGCAAATCCTACAGATTTTTTAAAGTCCCAAATTTAACTCAAGTTGATGGTTATTCTATTTTTTCACAGTTGTAAAATTTAAATGCATCTAATTCATCCGAGATCTATTAGAAATTATTGCGTAATCATCATTCCGATCCTCTTCTGTTATTTTTTACCTACAGTGATGAGCAAAAGTGGAAAGATAACCCACACTTTTGCTTTTAAATATCTATTACGAAGTAACTGAAAGGCTGAATCAAATGAAAAGAATGTTATTACTTACAATTAAGGCTGTATATTCAGAATATGTTGCTTTTAATTTTTATTTCATCTAAATACTAAGAAAAAATTACAGTTATGTCGTAAAAGTCCACTTTTCCTCTTTTGCACCAGACTTGGGGTACGTGACCATTTCGTATTATTTCAGAAAGTTTTTTGCAATGCAGTCGAGTGAGATCCGTAGTCTTTCAAAGAACGTTAAACGAAATTGTGAAAATTTCCACCTTAATAAGTGTAAATTCAAAAGTAATCATGAAGCCAATTGCAGTGGACATTAAAGAAAAGGAAAATCTTCAAGAGATATTTCTGAGAAATGTAAAATATCCCATACAACAGTTCAGAAATTTAAAAAAATGTGCGAGCCAGGAATTCCTAAAACCAAAAATTGAACGACCCGTGAAAATCTGTGATCTAATACAACTTGTCACTTACAATCTTCTTGTTAGCGTGCTACTCCATTGGTGAATTCCTTCCGTGGAGAGAAAATAACTTCATATCCTCGCCATTAAAAATTGAAGAAGTTGTAGGCGTTCTAAAATTATTACGGTTCAATTTTCGATTATGTGATGTTGTTCGAAATAGTAGTCTGTGGCAGTATTTTACAGTTGATCAACTAGATTAGCCTGTTCCATTGAAGAATTATAAAAAGCCTTGATTCGTCCTTTGAATCCCTATGCACTCAACTCCAAATTCTATCTATCACCAGTTTGGTTGATTTTGATGGACTCGTTGCCGAAGGTGAATCTAATAAGAGTGGAGGTTTGTATATTCCCCACTCCCTCCACACTATTAAAGTCGGCATTTTGATTCCCGTTGAATAACTTTCGAAATCTAAAGGGTATGCTAACTTTGTCATTCCGTTTGTAACACCCCGAAATAATGATGTTAGAGCAAAATTTATAGGACACCCACACGCATAATATTAAAAGTTATTTTGATTTTTGCATGTCCGCCCGTCCGTCCGTCTGTCCATCCGTATGTGCGCGCGCGATAACTCGAAAACGCGTTCACTTAGAAACTGAGATTTTGTACACGGACTTTAAAAAAAAAAGTAAAATTAAGTTCGAAAATGAGACAAATCGGGAAACTCCGTCATGGGTTGCCAAACAAAAATTTCGTTTTCCACTATATAATTGGACACTGAAGAGTGAAATTTGGTACATGGTGTTTTTATAGGAATAACAAATAAAATATCAAAATTTAGGTTTTTTACGTATACTGTGAAAACGATCAGTCCTAGACATTTTTATTGTACCAAAAACACTTCAAAGATCAAACTTGCATAGTTCGGTGACCATACGAAATTTTATACGGGCATTCATCTAGGGCAAGCATTCCCAAACTATTATGGGCAAGAGACCCCTTTTCCAAAATGAACTGATACCTCAGACCCCCAGCCAAATTACTTTAAAATTCCTATCTCCAGTTTTTTTTCCTATTGATACAAAATACTTACTAATTTAAAACATTTGTGGTTGGTTATGTGAGTAAACTTCACATCATTTTCTCATCAAAATTTAACAAAATAAATAGACATCAAATTCAGTAAATATCAAGTGTAATTAATATTATATATATTATATTAATTAATACAAATTACGTAAAAATACTTAAGTAGGTAATTATTTTTTGAAAAAAACATTAAAATCGCAAAGTAAAGATAAAAAAATAAGAAATTCTGTGTGATGGATGAACCTGGTGACTTTCTACCAAACTAGCTAAATCCGGTTCAATATTGGTGATTTGCAGCCTTAAATCGCCGCGTTCGTTGATTTTCAAGCGGTTTCTTTGTTTTGCCAAAATGTTTGTAACCACACTGAAGCCTTTTTCGACTAGGTATGATGATGGAAAAGCGATAAGGTATTTTTCAGCAATGTTCCACAATACAGGATACTGTGCTTCAATGTTGCATTGCAACCAGAACTTTTGATAGCCTTGGTTGAACTTTTGCTTAAGCTCCTCGTCTGTGCTGATGGTAATCCACCATTCTTGCATTATCACATTGGCTTCTTCGATGGCTGTGATATTGTACGGATTTATTATCCATTGAGGAATTTGTAAATTAACAGATCCTCAAACCTCTAAGTAAAATGCTTGTGTAATGGGTCCAAGTGAATGACATATGATAAAATAACATCGTCTTGAAGCATTTCTGGTAATTTTGACAAATGCGGAAACTGTGAATATTGCTGCTAAAATTTTGTTTATAAAGGATGAGTTTATCAACAAAGCCCGATATTATTGATTTTGTTTTAATCAAGTTGAGATCGTCAACATAACAAAGATATCAGTCAAGTAATAAATATCTGTTTTACAATTGTTCAGATTTTCTTTCAAACTCGGATCTTTTTCTTGTAAAAACTCCAACAAAGATTCAAAAAGTGCTGAAAATCTTGCTAAGCAAGAGCCTCTTGATAGCCTGTGAACTTCAGTGCGCAGAAGTAAGCGAGTAAAGACTTCGTCGTTTTCCTCACATAGCTGAGAAAATAACCGAGAGTTCAAAGAATTGCTTCGAATCTTGTTGACAGAATTTATAACATATTGTAAAGATTGATGCAACCTAGGACTCAGATTTTTTGCTACTAAATCCTGTCTGTGAATCAGACAGTATTATCATTCAAGCTCCAACGAATTTCAAAACGCAAATGAACTTTCAACCTAAGTGTAAGCTTGTTATTTAGTAAAATATCAGGAGCATATTTGGACTTGAACTTGATCATGATTTCGTTCGTGTTAAATCGGGTATATGCGTCAAATACAGAGCACGTCAAAACATGCCTGAAAGACTTGTACGCTCGAACACATTATGTTGCACGAACTTGTCCACGCCCAGTTTTTCATCTTGTACGAACTTGTGCACGCTTATCGACTTGTTGAGTTTCTTAAAAGTACAACAATGATACTTCCTACTAAAATATTAGTCATTCTTATAACAAGTTGGTACACATAACACAACTTATACAGCATCTTGAAAGTTTCAAATAAGAGCTTGTATTAATTAATAGGGGTCGATTTTTAGACCTCGTCGACCCCAAAAATCAGTTTTCGTTTATGTTGACCCCTGAGAAACGGATATCGACCACAAAGGGTCGATATCGACCACTTTGGGAATCGCTGATCTAGGGTATCATAAGAATTGGTCTTAGATCAATTCTATTCTAGCTTTTTTTACTTGTTTTTTAATATCTTTGCATGAATATACGATTTTAAAGTAAAATTTCAAAGGGGTCCCTTGACCTCGTTTGGTACGTTTAGTGTTAAAGAGTGTTAAAGAGATTATTAAAGTTTCATTTTGAAATGAATAAGATAATAAGATCGCTTAAGCGATCTATGTTTAAGTTTCAGAGCTACTGCGGGAAGTATCTCATATCCAGAAAAATGGAGTGTGGAATTAAATGCATCAAGGGAATATATGTGTCATCATACTAAATAAAAAAACTAAACATTCCGAGCATAGTTATGTAAAATAAACATTTCATTGAAAATACAATCAAATAACTCATCAACTTTATAATTTTGCGTTTATTAATTTTTTGACTCCATAAAGAATTTTTATGAATACTAACAATTCTATTGTTTATCGATTAATATGAAAAATGCATCAATAACAATAATTTAAATCTTTAATTTTATTCCCGTTACTAGTATTAGAAGGATGAATTTGTATATTACAAATCTTTTTATTGCTGTATGATTTCCAAAAAAGAACTTATGTTATTTTTTTATTCATGTTAAATTTTTAAATTTTATAATTTTTTATTTTCAATTAATTTTTTGATTACCATTCAAAGTAGTTTTGACTTTTATCTCTTCATGTTCTTTGGGTATACAAAATTTCTTATTTATCTAGAAAAATTTCAGGAATTTCATCCTATTCCTAGCATAGTTAGAATTTGTCTAGCGTTTTTGTTTTGAATTTTAAAATATTTTACTATTATCACTAAAACATATTAATATATATGTATAAATTCAACTACTTATACGCTTGTAATATTAACTTTAATAAGTTTTCTTTGGTTAAGCACAATTTGATATTGTTTTGATATTTTAAAAAATTAATTCCCTAGCATTACATAATTATACTATACAAATATTTTGCGCGTACAAACAGGAGGTTTGCATAAAATATATATTTGTATTTTTATGAAAGTGTTCAAAAGTTCTCAAAAGTTTTCCGTATTTAGTTTACAATACATACATACATTCATTCGAATATACACAATTTTGAAGATTTTGATTACAGTTTCAATATTAATACATACACAATTCCTTAGTTTTACTTAATTAATTACTGTATATGAATGCATTTTTACATAAGAAATTCTTTAAATAATAAAATCGTCAAAATTATTACTAAATTAAGTATCACTTTGATCAATACTAGTCAAACTGAGGTGGTTATTTGTTCAACAACCTGAATTGGTCTAGCCATTGCCGATGTTGGCCTATGATATCGATATCTATCATCTGTAGTATTTTGATTCCATGGGCAAGTACAGTATTGGGATGTATAAGCTAATCCTTCGGGTACACTGCGGCTTCGTGATGGCTGTAACGGCTGATAGGTTGTTATTGGAGTTGTTGTTGGGTGGGTTGGAGTATCACATCTGTCAATATTGTAAGAAAATTTGTTATTTATTTTTACATGTTTTTTAAAAATTTCTGCTTGAATACTGACATCGTTTTAAGAATAATAATAAAATGAAATAAGAATAATTATTTATTAGTTTATTATTATTACATAATAATTTTTCAGTTATTTACCCAATAAATTAACAAATTGAACATATTTCCTTTCAAAAACCTTAGAATTATTTTCTCTTTTTATTCCAAAAATTAATTATTGAATTTTTGTGTTCTTACCCTTTCCATTCAAGTTATCTACGATTGAATATCTTACAACAGTTGACTTCGCTTTTTTGTAGAAATCTATCTTCTCCTACAGTTTTTAATTGGTAACTATGATTTTTATATCACTGGATTCACAACTTAATGAAGCGTTCCATAGGATACTTTCCGATTTCGAATTTCGAACATTTTCATCTAGAGAGGAAAAGTTGACTCAATTTCCTGAATTTTCGTGCAGACTTTTTGAACATTTGTTTTTATTTTCAAACGGATTAAAGATGTAGAATTTTTTTAAGAATTTTTTTTTCGTCGGTTTTCCCGTGCCTGCGGGGTAAGGGGAAGAATTTCCTAGAACAAAAACTTCAAAAAAAATGATTGTTCCTCCCCGACCCCCCTTATACTTCCCCGCAAAATTTCCCTTACCCCACTACAGGCTGCGCATCTCAGCATCAAACATTTGCCTCGAACAACATCTCCCCCTTACTCTTCACGTTTCCCCATAATAGTGAAATCATTTTTTTTTATCAATTTTCGCTCGCCACTCACTTTTCGCCTCTTTTGAAACTCTTTCGCTTTTTATTTCTAAACCATACTTCCAATCGGGATAAAACTTTCAAAAACGTTTTCTATGCATCCTCTAGACGCTTTTATACTCGCCTCTTCCAGATAGAAAGTGTTTTATTGCAAAGTTATTCGCGACAATAAAACGACCAAATTCTCGCCCAAATTCCAACTGATTTTCAAAATTTGTTTTGCTAAATTTATTGTGATTTTTTCATGATTTTTTGAGACTATTACGAGATACGTGGGATCACGCGTTCCAGAGGTGTGACCCAACTCCATATATTATTATAAAAAAAATTAAATTGTGTAAAAAATTTACCTCACGGGGGGTGGGAGAATTTTTCTAATAATCTACCTTTTGTGAAAAATGTTTGTACAAAATTTTATTGAAATCAGACTGCGAATACTATTTTTAAAATTCATCCTTATATACCGATACCCGGTTTGACCATAAAACGCCATCTAACAAATATTACGTGAATTTCCACGAATTCAGTTGCTTATAGGTGATAATCAAAAATTTACTATATACAAAATTAACTGCATTTGGCTTGGTGATTGACTATTCACAACATCCATTTAGGGATTTTTTTTTTGAGTTGCTCAAATTCCAAAGTGCCTTATGATTAAAATGTAAACTATCTTTCATACAGAAGAATGATCGTCCAGAAATATCGTACTTGGTTTCTTAGCTTCCCATTACAAAACTTTTTTAATAATATTATAAATAAATTTTAGTTGAAAATAAAAATTACAACGATTCAAGAATGAAATTTGTTTATAATTATATTAATTATTGTATTTAAAGGTGAAAGCTAAAAATTACTAGAAAATTTTTCCGTATGATTCATAGTTTAAAACTGTAAAAATTTTAATCGGTTCTTATTTTTCCATAAGAAAATATAAACGACTTTGCAGAAGTTAGACTTAGCATGAACATTGTATGCAGAAGTACCTACCTACCGCCAAAGATAAATTTTTTTCGTTTTTGGAGCACCGAAGATATTGTATGTAATATCATATTACGGATGTTTTTACCTCATCCTTAAGAAAATAACCTTAATTTGGTAATCACTGTTGACCTACTCGTATATATGTACATATATTATATTCCTTGTACAGAAGTCACTTAAATAATATTTTCCTCTAAAATTTGTATACATCACTTGCATGGAACTTTAGAAACCTACTGTTTTCCTTTATATCGACCTAGAAAGTAAATGACATGAAAGCAAAATTTCTCTAAAACAGAACAGCAAAAAATATTGATCGAGGTTCTAGTATCTAACAAACAACGTTCTGGCAATTTATTATTAGATCGCTCTGTACATTTCTAACAACAAACAAAACTCTCACCTGGAATAGCACCTGTTGGTCGCATAACCATGTGAACAGTCATGAGCACAAGATTCCCTCGGAGGAAAGGCGAAAGATAAACTTTTTTGCAGTCGACGTCCCTGCTGTCTTCCAACGCTTCCTCCTGTCACTGGAATAGCAGTAAAACCCATTCCCATCTGCCCACCATACGAGCATTGCATTCCATAGCATCCGGACGTGGTGGGTACCACACCGCTTGCAGTTCCGTTCAATAAATTATGACGAAAATGATTTACATATGACTGAGGATGCTGTAGCTGATGATGATGGTGATGTGGTCCATACGTTTGGTTCACAGTTGCACAAGGTCCATTCGTAAGCGTGGTATATGGGCTATACCATTGTCCACATCGAGCCACATTTGAATAGCTTCGATTCAATAAGTCGGGGCATTCACTGTTCATTGCGGTGCAATGGGATGTTATCGATCCATTTCCGGAATACTTGGTCAAATTTTGCCTACTACCAGATGGATATCCTATGAAAAACATAAGAATTGCTGAAATAGCAGCAGCTGCTGAGCACACGTAATACCCGGCGCGACCATATTTCGTTGACGAATCATTCAAAAATGATGTTAAGGGCACTCCGATTAATACCGGGATCGATTCAGCACCCTTGATGAATCCTTCAAATGGAATATCATAGTTAATATATGCAGCAATCATGTATATGATATATTGTATGTATGTATATAAGTACTTACCCCAGGCTTTGGTAAAATATTTGGTTCGAACACGCTCGAGCGCTAACATCTTTAGGGTGTAACGAAAGCCACCCAATCCAATTCCATACATCCAGGATAAAATGCAGAGGTTACGGTAACCAAAAACCGCCGATAAAATTAGCATGGACACGGCAGCGATAACAACCGATATCTGAAATTGAATTAAGAGTAGCGATCCGATTAACATTTGAAATTTTGTCGGCGATTGAATGAGTTAGATAGAGGGTGGATAGTGAATCCTTAATGGTGCTTCGAAAATATATGAAATGCCCATGCTAATGTGCTGATTTTGCCTTTTTGATATACCTACACGTTAATGGCTCAAGTACCTGGTTTTATACTTGAAATTTTCATGAAGCGACTGTTGATAGCAACCAGAATTTCAGCGTAAAGCGCCCTTTACCCCATTTATAAATCCTCAGCATGAAATTGGATCAATTTAATTAAATATTTACAGTAGAATGCTTACCCGTTATATGAACCACCTACTCTTTCAGGTGAATCCATTAGTCGGAACTGTTGGTGAAATTCATTGGCCCACGGTTTAATTATTTTTAATGAACTTAATTAGAGCAGTTGATACCAAATAAAACCGATAGCTCTTCATAGAAGTGTGTTCATTCATGGTTTTGCTTTGGTTTAATTAAGTTGTAAGATATTTTTGTGTGTAATGAATTCCCTTTGAAGCAAACACTCGGTATTTTTTTTTTCTTGAAATTATTATGGATTAGATTTCTATAGGGTCGACAAAAATACATCCATAACATGTAAGATTTCGAGATCTAAGTGTTTCATTTCAATTGAAATGGAGGGAGGGGGTAAATAGCTTCTTAAAATCAGAAAACCAAACGAAAGTTATAGATTTGATTGTAGAAGAAGGTAATATGATTATTAAGCATGGTTTTCACAAACGAAGTTACTGTCCCAAGTTACCTAGTTTTCAGTCGCTCAACTCCTCTTAACATACCCACTAGTTTAATTGCGCAAGTACGAAAACGAGTTCCACTCACTTCAACGTTTTAGCAAAGTAGAACCTTAGAAATATTCAAATTGAGTACGTTTTCTGCAACTGGTACTTTTTTTTATTTAAGTAGTCTTTAATAATATAACCTCTTGTGGAACTTGTGAAATATCAACATCTGTGTTTTGGCTTTTATACAAAGGGAGTGCTTTATATTTTACATTAAGAAACTTCGTAAATTTAAAAGGGAATGAAGTAAGCAAAAATATTATTCCTTAGCAATCAGAAACATACTCACACTTTCTTTTTTCTTAGAATTTTCTTCTCCGAAATCGCTCTTAATGTTTGCATAGTCCATCAGGAATACTCGTGTGGGATGGCCCAATTACCTACACAAATTCCACACCAGATGATATTATATATGGCTACATATGTATCTACATACATTTGACTATTTCTCAGGTTCCACTTCGCTAAAAAGTTGAAGTGAGTGGAACTCGTTTTTGTACAAGCGCAAGTAAACTAATAGGTATGTCAAGAGGAGGTGGCGGATTGAAAATGAGGTTACTTGGGACAGTAACTTCGATTGTGAAAACTATGCTTTAGCTGTATTTTTGTGTGTCTCCTTGACAGGGTAGAGAACAAGGTTTTTATTTCACTTGGCAATTGATGTTTATTTGTCAATAATTACTGCTACATCATAAAAGCATTAGTAAAAACAGATGTGGCAATATGAGATTTTTGACAATATAATTGTTTTCATATTATAATTAATGTTCACAAAATTTCAAGCTAAAATTGATAACTGTACCCCTAGAAATTCATAGAAAATTCTAAGAAAAAAGTATAAAAGCTAGAATTGGTCTAAGACCAATTCTTATGATACCCTAGATGAATGCACGTATTAAATTTCGTATGGTCACCGATCTATTCAAGTATTGATTTTGAAGTTGTTTTTCGCATATACATATTTCTAGAACAGTTTGTCGCACAGATAAAATGGTAATAATCAATTTTATAGGATTTCGTATTCTGCAGAAGTTCTTAGTACAATAAAAATGTCTTGGACTGATCGTTTTCAAAGTATACGTAAACAACCGAAATTTTTATATGGCAACACCAAGAAGGAGTTGCCCGATTTAGTCCATTTTTGACATTTTATTTGTTATTACTATAAAAACATCATGTACCAAATTTCAGTTGTCTATGTTGACGCGTTCTCAGGCAGTGTCCAAATATTAGTGGAAACCGAAATTTTTGTGTGGCAACCTCACGAAGGAGTTGCCTGATTTGTCCCATTTTCGAACTTAATTTTACTTTTTTTTTTTTAAATCCGTGTACAAAATTTCAGATTTGAAACCGCATTAATTAAGGGTTTTTCTGAATTTTGAAGCCGTGTAAATTCAAAACCGTGCTAGAAAATATCGTGTTAGCCAAGGGTGTGCTACAATTTATCAACCGTGTTAAAACGAAACCGTGTTATTCAAGTACCGTGTTAATCAAGGGTTACCTGTACTTCAAAAAAATCTCTTGGAGCTATAAAGAACTCTAAGAGAAAATTGACAATCGTACTGCAGCAGATCGACGAGTTTTTCAAAGTAACATTCAAACTTTTACTAACATGGAAGAAAATTTTTTGGGAAATGTTTCAATAACATTTAAATTTATTTGGATAGTATTGATACCTATTATATGGAAGCAATGATTTGTTTTTAATGAACAACTCCACAAAATTTATTCTAATGGCTGTAGGTGTAATGATAACCACATCCAATGAGTGAAACCGTTCTAACAGCTTACCATTTCTGGAGCATAATTATACGCACGTAATGTTAGTCAATATAATTTTATTACCTAAATTTATTTACAAATCCAACTAAGTAAATAGATGGTAACTCATGTTATGTTAAGCATTTTCATCAACCAAAAATAGTTTTAAAGCGATTTTCAGGCAATTTTCTTTGGATTAAAAATGAAAAATTCAAATGACATCACATGATACGAATAAGATTTGATTTACAAAAAAATTAAAGCATCTTAGAGTACAAATTTTATTTATAAAAAAAAAAAAAACACGGATATTTAAAAAAAAACTGCTCTTCAGATGCAGACACACTGTTATTTTAGTATACTGGATCCTGGTTCTTTCGTGAGCAATAGGATTCATGATTGATTTTATGTTTCCTTTTAATACTTCTGATCAGGCTGGATCATATGGAAGTTTATGCACGTTTGTCTGATAATTTTCATCTCATATTCTTAAATAAAACTAAATTGCTAAATTATGCGCTCGTAAGTTAGTCAGTATTGGCTTATTGTAAATTTTTATTTGCAAATGTTGCAACTACAAGTATTAGTCCGTTATGTTGCGCAAGATCAACCAAAAATACATTTAAAATAATAATAATTGCCAGACTGGACATAGGTTACTTCTTCCATCATATTATTTCAAAGAAAACTGAACATAAATTCAGCCGAGCACTATGCAATTTATCACAAAATCTTTCGAAAATTATGAAAATAATAATTGCTACACAATAATGTGTTAATAAAATTTATTAGAAATTTATTCGAAAGGTAAAAACTTTAAAACTAAATAAAAAATTAGCTGCGAAAAAGCAAATCAACCGAACGAACGAACTGTCAAATCTAACAAGTTCATTTTAATACATGCGGAGCTATCTTTTGAGCGATAACTTAAACCATTTTTTTTTAAGTAGCTCTGATACAATTTTATCGATAATACCCCATCTATACATCTGACTGCCATATATAATCAAAACATTTTTCATCATTTCACTAACACTCACACACTTTCATTATCATTTACTTTCAAATCGATAAAAATGCTGGACATCCATCCATGAATTTATATGCAAGTTGAATACCGAAATAATTTACTGAGACTTAGCAAATTAGTTTAAATGTATATATGTAGTTGTTTTTTAAACAAATCTATCGGAAATTTCGTTCTCTCTTCCTTTCAATGTGAAGAAAGACCTAATAGTATTTGGTTCTGCTTGAGTATTTATTCTCTGTCCAAATTTTTTCGTTAAAATTATCGCTTGTGTGGGTGGTATTATTCCTTTGTTTTATATGTTTGCAACGATCAGTTCTTATAATTTGAATGTGTTGTGGGTATTGCAAAAATAGTAAAATGGTGGAATGAGAGACATATTGTAAAATATTTTCTCCCCCTCCCCTCATACTTTCAGAAAGATTAAACGATTTTGAGGGATTTTTTTATGATTAATAATAAAAATCCAAATGACATTGACATCTCATGATGAAATTTATTGCCGCAGGATTTATTTGGGCATTTAAAAGATTATTTTTTAAATCATTATTGTTTTTTTAACAAATAAATAAATAAAAAACTTGGAATAAATTTAAAAAGTTAATACTGCTAAGAGGCTAGAGGTGATTTTATTGTACTTTTAAGACGTTATGCCGGTATTTACCCACCTATTTGATTGAACTTTTACAATCAATATACATGGCATGATTTTGAGTTTTTTCGTGAAATCTTTCTTTGACGTAGCAAAAAAATAATTTTGCTCGGCTTTGGCTGGAATTTAAGGAAGCCCATTCAAATCAGCCGAAACTCTTAAAAACAAATCGCCAACAATTTGTATAAGAAGAGCTCGGTAATTGCTTCTCTTAAGTGCATTTTTATAGAAAATGCCTGTGCCGATGACAGCCATTGTGAAGCAAAATACATTCGCCAGTTCAGTTCGGATATGACTCAGTTGCGCATATACATTAAAATCTAAACAAAATCACGAACAACAATTTTTAAGATGCTAAAATATCTGGTTGTAACTCAAGTCTCATCCTTATCAGGCCTTGTAAATATGAATTGAGAAGCTAATGGAGAGAAAGATTTCTTACGCAAGAATCAAAGTTACCACGGTATGCAAAATAACAAGTTATGCCTAGACTAGTTATTTGGTCACTTGAGCTGAGACTTCACGGTATCACAAGTTATATGAAGAATTTAGAAAAATTAATTAAAATTAATTATTTGGTAAAACCTTTGAGAAAACAAAACGGATAATATCATAGCACTTGAATAAAAATTAGTTATTTGGTCACTTGAGCTGAGACTTCACGGTATCACAAGTTATATGAAGAATTTAGAAAAATTAATTAAAATTAATTATTTGGTAAAACCTTTGAGAAAACAAAACGGATAATATCATAGCACCTGAATAAAAATTATAATGTACAAAAGGTGTGATGGCGTGCTGCTCAAGATGGTCTATCGTAGTTGATAGCAGTCATAAATTGTTGCTGTCAGTTTACCGTGCAGTCATTTCCCTGCATTATTCGTAGTAGAGAGTGCGCGTTGTTCGGTCAAGGTAACAATTTCTCAAAATTCCAAGCCTTGAACCATTTCACATAAGCGCGACTTTAAGTTGCGATTCTTCTCAACACAAAAAAAAACAAGTAAAAAAGCTAGAATTGGTCTAAGACCAATTCTTATGATACCCTAGATGAATGCCCGGATAAAATTTCGTATAGTCACCGATCTATGCAAGTTTGATTTTTGAAGTGGTTTTTGGCATATATTTCTAGAATGGTTCGTCGGACAGAAGAAATGATTATAACCAATTTTATAGGATTTCGTATTCAGAAGAAGTTTTTAGTGCAATAAAATGTCTTGGACTGATCCTTTTCAAAGTAAATGTAAAAAAACCCAAAATTTTATATGGCAACACCAAGAAGAAGTTGCCCGATTTAGTCCATTTTTGAAATTCTATTTGCTAGTACAATGAAAACTCTCGACGCGTTCCCTGGCAACGTCCAAATATATAATAAAAAACGAAATTTTTGTATGGCAACCCCACGAAGAAGTTGCCCGATTTGTCTCATTTTCGAACTGAATTTTACTTTTTTTTTGTTTTTAAGGCTGTGTACAAAAGTTCAACTCTCTGTATACGCGCTCTCGAGTTATCGTGCGCACAGACGGACGGACATGCAAAAATGAAAATAACTTTTAATATTATGCGTGGGTGTCCAATCCATTTTACTCTACGATCATTATTTCGAGGTGTTACGAACGGAATGACAAACTTAGTATACCCTATAGATTTCATCTAGGGTATAAAAAACGAATAGAGAAACTTGCGTAGTCGATAGCTTGCCTTTCGAGGCATTTTTGTAGGCTGCGGTGGTAAGTTTGTTGAACAAGTATCCTACCTATACTAGAATAGGACCGATGCTCATGATCATTGTTTGATGCAAAGTGTATCAGTTTATGAATTCAGATGGTAGAAATTATCTTCTCCCTTATCAACAGAGATAAATTTTTTACCTGTAAAATAAGATGCTTGATAGATCTTTATCGATAATTTGGCAGGTACGATTTTTGCCTTAACAAGCTATATAAAATCATCTCCCTCTTTAGCTCAGTGGTAAGAAAAGTCGCCCGGAAAGCGGAAACCGCGGACGAGGCAATTGTTTTTTTCCTCTTGTATTTATGATTCGATTTAGAATCGTTAAAAATAAAATTTCTTAAATTTCCTCTATTAACCATATAAAAGCAGATAGCCTGGCAGTTTTTCCATATAGGATGATAGATCAGATACCAGTTGTCGTTTTGACATAAAACTCATGTAAGCCTGGGTGTTTGACTATTCGTGTCATTCTAATTTTTCAAGATTATATTCACAGTTAGTAAAACATTAATGAATGTAGGATAACATAACTTTTAACATCAACAAAATTAGTTTAACCATTGCCCAATTTTGTTTAATGTCCGCACATTTCCTGGCATTACACATTTGCCTTGTTCAAGGTATTCTGTCGTCTTTTCCAAGGATTTCAAGTATCTAAATAAATGTACTGAAAACGGTAAAGTTTTAAACAAAGTTTGTTATAGAAGGGTGGGTCGTATGCTTATTTGTGTACTGTACATAGGAGCTGTATAGCCAGCAACGGAAAAACAAGCCTTTCTTGGCCATTTCGACTTAAACTGCTTGCACGTAACTCCATTATGCAAATTTTTTCTTTAGTAAAAATTTGTAAGCTTCAAGCCAATTAATAGCTCTGTCAGCCACTTGTCCCTGGAAGGTTACGATATCCGCGTAACTGGAGAAACTTTACAATCATTTGACTATGTAAAAAGCAATAAAATGAGGATTTTCCGGATAAAATCGGCACACTAATGTAATAAGTTTGGCAATAAATTTACCTTGAAACCACTACACCCAGCCACAAGTAGTGCGAAATTTTTGCACAGAAAATTCTGATTCGTTTCCTAAGTTTTTGTTTCTTTTTTGTTTTTTACATGGCTCAAGGGGAAATTATTTTGGAAAAGTTTTTAGGGTTAGCTTTAATAGAGGCGAACTTGAATCGAATATAAACTATAGAAGGAATAGGATATCTTAGTGTGGGAGGATTGACAAAGGCGAGAAAAACTTGTTAAAGAAACTTTTAAGCTATTAAGGAAGTTAAGGGCTTTAAGAAGTTGCGGTAAAGTGTTATTATATCTCGAGATTGCTTGATTGAAGAGTGAAAACTTTTTTGGAAATTTGGAAATGGTTTTCAATGTTTGATGAACGTTGCCCCCCAGGTTCGAGGAACAAATTGACCAAATGGTTTATCGAACTTTTTTTTTTTTGGTTCAATAATCACAGAGGAAAAATTGTCTTGGTTTATCATCACATAATATACAAGAAGAAAGCGCTCTTTGTGATTAAAAAACTAAGGATTACATATTATGTAGGTACATTGATATCTTTTGTAAAAAAAAAACAACAAATTGTGCAAAAGAACTCTTCCGATTGCCATCTGTAACTGATATTGTATATCAATTCATTTGTCCACTACTTTCACTCAATAATTTTTTCAACACTTAACCGATATATTAAATGCATTAATCCTCGAACATTAGTTTACAAGACTGTTTCTGATGCTAATTTACCTAAAATGTATCGACGTGTTTGGCACGCAATATAGAATACGGACATTACAAAAGTAGAAGAAGAATCAGCGCATAATGGCATGACTGGGTTAATAATGACATACTCACTAAGAAAGTGTGACTAAAAGAACACAAAGGGGGGTACAGTTGCACAGCTTAGTTGTAGCGTCATCCACTTGGAAGACAGACAATAGGCTTGTGAGAACCCGCAAAAACTTCCTGTTGGACGTTCGTGCTTAAGCACGGCTTGGTGAATTTGTAGCGATTCCCGTCGGTCCAATGTACACTAGAGTGGCAGGAGTGTTTGTCGGTGTTTTACGTTTGCCAAGTGATGCATCTCTCGTTCGGTGCAAGTGTATTGTATTGACGTAAGCGTTCAATTTTGACGTTGTTCATACAGTACTGTGCGTTCCGAACACCAGAGTAGATGTTCTCTTGTGTGCGGCAAATAATCGTGTTGCGCGGAATTGCATGCATTGTTCTGCCTTTGGCGAAGCGATTCTGTAGATTTCGTTAACAAAACTGGGCGTGTAGAAATATCGACAACTTTTGCTTTTTATTCGAGCAAGAGGTTGTGCTACTCTCGGTACTCGTATCGCCAACGATTATCCGACAGGCAGGATTTACGCCAGCAAATGGTTAAAATATCCAGAGCGAAAAGTAGCCTGTATATCGCGCATTGTTTTGACATCAAATGCCTCACAATTTGTTTTGCGACGTTTTTTTGGTGGTGGTGTGGTATAAAGCCCTCTCACTTCATCGAAAATGTCGGCTATATGCCGTCTATGGAAATGACGAATCAAATGTTTTATGTTATTTGCCTCGCTATAAAATATTTGCCTCGCTATAAAATATCCCCAAACAATGTTCACTCATTTGTTGCAAAAGATCCGCCTTCGGTACAGATGTATTTCGGCGTGTGAGCAAATAATCCAACGTTTTATAAATTTCTCGTTTATATTTTGAGAAACGATATAAGAATTTTTTGATTCTCCTATTCGCATGCATCCGAATGTTATTATTGAGCATCGTCTGGTATTGTTTGATAGCAAAGGTAATAGGATTCGATTTATAGGAGCTATCGTACAAACCATTTTTTATGTGAACGCCACGTAAACTATTATATGCCTGGTCAATTTCGTATTGCGGGTTGCTGCCCTTCACCAGGCCGTAAAAATAATTGGAAAATTTAATTTCTACAAAGCCATCGTCGAGCCTTTCCCTATTCAATTTGAAATGAATATAAATCGACATTTCCACGGAAAGTGCACAACGTCAGCCTGCTCAAACAGTTTGTCGTAAAACAGTTCTTTGCCAAGCTCATCTTAAAGCACGAATGTGTTGTTGTTGTTGTTTCATTCTCTACTGCTTGTGAATGGGTTCGTTCTGCTGTTGGGATCCGGGGTTACTCTCGACACCTTCACAAGTAAGGTCCCGCAAAAAGGGATTTTTAGAGAGTAACCCGAAAATTCTCAAATTATGAGGAAGGGGGTGGGCTGCTAACTTCGTCCAAAACGACACGTCGCAAGGCTGGGTGGTTCATCTAGGGCCGTGATTCCCAAAGTGGTCTATATCGACCCCCAGGGGTTGACAAAAACCTCCAAGGGGTCCATGTCAGTGAAAAATAAAATTGGGGTCCACGAGATGTAAATGGGGGTCAGCGAAAGTGGATCTCATTTAAGCAGGTCGTGACTGAAGTTTTGGCCTTCCATGAATGGAATAATCCAGGTACTCAGATACCTGTTTACCTACATAATACTTTCTTATAATATAAAGACATATATTTATATACATAAATTATAAAACTAGTTATGAAGTAAAAATTTTAAAACAGAAATGTTCATTTTATTTTCTCTGTGTGCAAGTTTTTATATTGTAAAGAAAAAAGTATTTTTTTGCAAAAATTATAGCCTTTGTCAACTTTTTAGCTAGATAGGCCTCCAAATTTATCTGTGCACAGATCACGAAAATTTGTTGCTTAGGTTTTAGGTGAAAACGTAACAAATAGATCGAAAATATACTACAATACTATACTATGGACAGGTATCAGTTCTGTAAAAACTGTGGTATCACGTGGAACCGGGACGTCAACGCCGGTAAGAACATTCTGTGCATTGGCCTAGCCCAGCTCCAGGGCAAGCCATTGCACAGAAACTTTAGTAGAAGTACCCCCTTTCCCTGACCAGGAATAGCGCGTAAAGGATTCGGCTGTAACAAGCCTAAGCCTACTACGGCGCCATGGCCCCCTTGAGGGGTTACTTAAACGTAGTTAAAGGATGTCGCCAAAACAAAACCACATCTCCCATACAATTTTTCGTTTCTCTTGACATCCATTATTTTCTTCTGCATTAGCGCAAAATACATATGTAGAGTAGAAACAAATAATCCTATATCCATAGCAAATGTACCAAATAAATATTTCGAAGCAAATCTAGAAAATGGTTCAAAATAAATTTATTGCCGTGATAAATTGAGTGCAAAAGATTATCGATAAAACAACATCATGAGCAAATTGCTACTAGCCCCAGATGTTAGCAGTGAGTTTTTCAAGCCATTAAGTAAATTCTAGAAAATATCCAGGATAATATGACCAAACAAATACTCCTCAAATTCGATTGTATTTTTTCACTGAACACCGATAATAAAATCTGAATTGAATGTTTTCATCTATGTGTGTATAAAATAAACTCTTTTCCATTTCAATCAGACACCAGCAGCTCGTAACAAAGTCTGCTCTACATATATTCCTTTTTTTTTTCCATGCTGCTCCACCAAATAATGGGGCAGTCAAAACCTTTTTACTATTCAAATCCTTTTCATATCCCTACAGAAATTTGTTGTAAACGGATCCTGTGTATGCCATTTATTTATACATCTTGTCACCATTAAAAAGCGCATGGTTCGATGGTTCACTTACCTGGCAAACGTATTGTGTTTGAACACAAATGTCCTTGTATCCCAGACGACATGTTTTATTTATGATTGACCCGCTGGAGACAATACCGAGTGCTATTGAGAGACCCAAGAAGGTTTGCAGAAGAACTAGATCCTGAACGTCATACCCTTCCTGGGCGCCATGAAGTGACTAACAAAAGGAACAAGAAAACAATCTGTGAATAGTTAATACAGGACAATAGAGAATAACAGGACTCCAAGAAGTAGGTACATATATATATATATATATATATATGTACATACATCCCAAGGAGATATCCGGCAAAACTTTCCATACAAGTAACATTAACATGAAAGCCAAGTGAATTACCATAAAAAAGATTGGAGAATAGATTCCAACTGCTGACACTGAGGATGTTATAATGAGCATTCTGACGGTCGAAGATTTGAATGGTGTAAAGTCGATGAATGGTGGTTTCGGTGTCCGTATATGAGTTTTCTTTTCTTTAACCTGCAAAAAAAGAAAATTTTATCGGTAAGAATTTTTTTCATTATTTCGTTAATTTAGTTGCATCGAGGATATTTCGCCTATGATTTTTTACAGTGGTAACCAAATGCATAATAAATAAAAAATAAATGGATCGGTATTCAATTCAATTCAATTCAATTAATTTTATTAGGAGGTTGTACAACAAGATAATATAATCTTTTTCTGTATTATACTAAAGAGGAAATAACTATATCATACCAAGAACGGAAAATAAACAATAGCTTCGTTACGAGTATTTTCCTCGTGAACATCCCTGTGGGACCGGGGTTAGAATATTTGTCGTAAGAGGCGACAAAAAGGCTTTCATGCACTTGCCGCCTCTACACTCACGGGTGTAGAAGTAATTTCTTTGGTCCGTCCATAGCTCTAGCCCCTTCTGAACTATCTTCAGTGTGTGTTTTACTTTCCTGTCTTTCTTGTTGTTTCCTAGTCTCCTTTACAAAAAAAATATATATATTTTTGGTTATTGTTTTTAGATACTTAATGAAACACTAGTCCTTTGCTGGTATAAAACTGGTACTATTGCCGTGACACGAGTATATCTATTTTTAATTTTCCTTTCATATTAACTACAGTAGAACCTCTCTATAGAAATACAAATACAAATAAACAACATTTTACACATTGTACACATTGGGTGCGTTCACTGATACGATAGCATCCTTGTGTAACCAAATTGCAAAAGAGAATAAGGTTTGTAAAAAATATGTAAGTTAAAAGTAAAAATAACGTTAAATTGCAAATAGCGTTATCGTTGGGAGAGGAACTCTTGTTGACATTGCAAGGAAATAAAGTACTGCATTGAAATTAATTTATTATAAAAAAAACTTTTTAGCCCATCACACAGGCCATATTGTTCTCATCAACCGAAATTGATATATTTTCTTCGAACAGCCTACAATTCTAGCTATTTCTAGCTATTTGCTCTTTCCTCCAAAGAACAATGTATTCCGCGTCCCATTTTCACCAAAAATTAAACATGAATATATCCTAAATTTGATATTTTTTTATATCACTATTACCTGATAACCTACAATTGCAACGAATGGAAAGTCGTGACTCTATTTTAATGACCACCACTATATGTACACAGAACTAATTGGATTGATTTCATTCCATATATTGTACAAGCGTGCAATTTACTCTTCGTTCGAAGAATTCTCTGATTGAAATTCTGCAAATGGTATGCTATCTTCATCTGTCCATTCAGAAAGTATAGAAAAGCCAGCTTTTCGAAAGCAGTTAGCCAAATGCTCGCCTATATTTCAGTTTCAAAATTACGACAATATTAACAACTTTGACATGTAACTTTAAAAGCCAATCCATGAAAATCTCCGATGTCATCCAAGCATTTTTGTTGGATCGCCAAGATTCTACACTCCACGAAAACATTTTCATATAAACACTTGCGATTACGCCGAATGGCTGTAAATTATAATTGATATATGTAATTATATCTAGATGGATACATGCAGACTTTTTAGCATGTCCAATGCAAGTGAATCTTTTGATTTTAATTTTTTCTATGCATTTTACATGGGCTGATACGCTCTCGCTATAAATACAGTCCAGGGTTCCTTTCCTTACTGTTTTAAGTTATCAATCCGAACCTATATGCATAACTATTAAAATATGCAGTATAATTGTGTTGCAAAGCTTTAACTTGTTTATTTGTTTTCGACGAAGCACTAAAAGCACCCATCTTAGCCGGTTAATTAATTGTCGGAGAGTTGAGGATGCATAAAGTAGCTTGGAAAACAACAGGTTGGCTTAGCTAAAAGTCAAAGGCATGCATTCTAGCTGGATAGGAAAATTCCAGAGGGTTGCGTGCAACACTGACTATCAAATTTTTTTTTGTAAATGGAGTCTTAAGCGGTAGAAGAAAAACGGCACCCTGGATGTTATGTTACACATCATAATTTCCAATTTTTACCTTAAAAATAGCTCTAGTGCTCTTTCCAAAATTTATTTTAAATGGAAATCACGGTCAAAAGATTCTCTTTTGTTGTTTAACAAAAATATTTAAGGAATTCAATTATAGTTATCATCCTGCAGCTGAAATCGCGAAGGGTTTTTTGTACAAAAATGTAATCGTGTGCAGTGTTGTATTTATTATGGGTTGGTATTAAACTCGAAATAAATAAATTATTTCATTAAGGCTTTATGACTACCATTTGCGTTAATGCAAGCCAGAAATGTCACTGTTTGCTTCTCGGATATTCTTCCAAGAGCCACTTTTTGTAATACTGGCACGTAAGAAGTTTTTTCTAGCAGCAGCTTCAAAAAAAGGCTGCTTTCATCAGCAGTTTCTTGTAATTTCAATTTGAAGGGTTCTACGAGTTCCTGTTTAGCTGACAGTTTTTCTCCACAAATTGCAGTGTTAATATAACCGCGAGTCTGCTGCAGTTAATATGAAAAAAAAAATTACAAAAACAATAAAACAAATTTTTTAAGCACATATTTCATTTCGTATCTAGAAAGAAAACAAAAGTAATTTTTTTTTTACTTAATATACCAACGAATTTTTTTTATTATATATTTTTTTTAATATCGAATTTTGTTTCATTTAAGCAAAAACTGCGGTTCCATCCTTACATCCTTTTTTTTTACTGTTTGATGATTCTATCTAATTCGTCACATTTTCACTCCCCCTAAAATTCTAATCTACTACTGTAGAACGATATAAATTTCCCCGCCTAATGCGATTATTATTCGTACATCATCAATTCTAAGTTATATTCTCTATTCTATTCAGTGTTGTACATATAGCGGGGACGACGTGAACGGAATAGAAATGCCATTTGGGAAATATCAATTCAATGATTGCCAAAAAGTATGGCAAATTGTGGTTGGATAACACCACTCAGATTACCTTTTTCCTTTGGTTTTTCAAGTGTTGTATTGCTCTCCTCTGGGGATGATATAAGGATGCTGGCCTGTACAATAATCCCATAAAAAAACTGAACGAAATGAACCCAGTAATTGCTTGCAGACCCAATCTCCATCCCATTTTTCTGTGAAATAGAGAAAAAGAAAATAATTGAGTACTTTCAAAGGAGTTTGTTTTTTATTATATATATATAATTTTTTTTCGTAATTATATAGCTGGAATAGGGTTTCTCATCACACTTCCACACCTCTTTGTCGTTCTACAAGTTTTTCTTTAATTTTTCTTATATTTACCAGGCAGGCTCATTTATTTATTTTTTTATTTTTGTAAAAGCTCTTTTATTACTTAAATGACAAAGCGGATGCAGAGTGAAATTTTAAGCAATTTTTTTTTTTATTGTAGACCAGTTCTTTCCTTTTAGTTATGTACTTACCCGACACCTTCTTTCAGGATGACTGAAAAGAGGGCAATTCCAACTCCTTCTCCTGACATTGTGATCATTTCAACAAATTGTCGGCGTCTTTTGAAGTAATGACCCAACATTACGGTGGAGGATTCCCTCACCATTGAGGCTCCAATCCCCATAACAATTCCTGTTCGAGGAGATAGCCGTTAATGGTCGAATAGGCAATGTAAATAAAAACAAATGAATCGTGATTAATTAAGCGATAATGAGTTATGTTTACATTAGATGTTTCTTGCTCGTTTTATTGACTATATTTTCATTTTGTTTAGTTTTTGGAAGAGATCCTCTAAGCAACTCTGGGGAGTTAATTGCCTTAGTTGAATTTATCTATGCAATAAGCGTAGTTGTCACATCCTTGTTGACTACATGATTAATTCGGTTCAAAATAGTAGTAGTAATGGAGTTTGTTGGGGCCAGTTCTTAGAGTTGGCGAGCACTAAGAGATTCAACTTTCGTTGGTACCCTTCAAGTCAGAAATATCCAATATTTAATTTCACAATTTCCACACACAATAAAGTCATCTAATGTACAGGATAACCCACAATGGTTCAAACTTCAAGAGTTGATAGAGAACCTCCCAGTTCTGATAAAATTTATATGACATGAGGAGGTCTTGTAATACCATTTTTTGTTTTTTTTTGTTTTTAATACTGTAAGTTTGATAAAAGTCGAAGGAACCAGAGCAATGCGTCATTATACTCGTAGGTGTGGCTTTATCAGCTATTCAACTGCATCATCAGCTAAATTTTCTAGAATATTGCATTTTTCAGTTATTATTTCAATGGACAAGGAGGAGAAATAAAACCCCTGGTCATATAATTTTTCTCAAACCTCGATATCATGTATCAGCTCGGAAATATTTCCACCATGTTTCTCATATATTTAAAAACATTTAAAAAAAACACACATTACGAGTATAAGAAAATATAAAGTGTAGCAAAAACAACAAACGAAAAAGTGCTTCTTTTATTTATGTAGAACAATCATTGTTATTTTGGGTGTAGCTCAACTCAGGCAGTCAGTCAGTCAGCTAGGCCCACTCTTTTTCTTCCTCTCTGTATTAATGATGTAGTCGGAAATTGCTTAATATGTGTTAATTGTATTAAACTCTATAGCTATCTATTGGGTGAGAGGAACTGTTAAACTGTTTAATTAGGAATCCTGTTCTGTGAATAAATTTTCATTTCTTTTCCTGTTTTTCTTTTTTTTTTTTTTTTAAAGTGGAAAATTAATTACCTTTTACTTATTAAAATTTAAAACCATTTAACATTTACTCTCAAAGAACTGAAATAGCAGCAAGTAGCAGTTTTCAAACATTTGAGTTTGCTTCGAAGTCTGGTTATAAAGTTTAGAACGAACTGTAATTTGCCTCAACAACTTGAGCGATGCAAGTTAGTTTGTTTTCTTTTGCTAATTAATTACAGTTTCTCTTCCTAAAGTCGGGAATTATTGATTTTCTCAACACTAACTACTTTTAGTGTTTCATTTCGAGTGCTGAGCTAACTACTTTAACTGAACTGCGATTTAATGGTATATTCAAATTTTTAAGCGCTAACTTTATAATGATTTTCTTACATTATATATGTACATAAGTATAACATTTCATCCAATTGCAAACTTGCACATCGGGAATTAGATGATTGTTTCTATGTGGTAAAATGACTTGAAGCTAACGAATACTCGAAACAACTTCACCAGAGTTGTACCATAACTTGATGAAAATTGTAATTTAATTTAAGGTACCACAAATAATTCAAATTCCTCACACCGGAAGAAATGTACTTGGTGCATGAAAGTAAATAATACGCGTACGAAAGCCACACCTCATACATATACAATAGCTATCTGAAGCCTCAAGCTATAAGATGCACTCGACTGTATAAATTTCAAACAATCCGAAATATATGTACCTACACGCTGTGCAGATAGCCAATTGCCATGCCTTCGAACCTAATGAAGGGAGGCTATCCTTAGCCTGCAGGCTCCATAAATCTTATCCTTAAACGAATAGTACTAAACAAGCTTAAACTGGTGCAAGAATTCATGTAGCCAACAAGATATACAGATACACGCTTAGGTAAGAATCACTCCGAATAGAATTGATTACTCACACTTACCATAGCTGAAGGCAACTTGGTTTAAGTGTGTAGCGAATGATGCAAAAAGTATTCCCAGCGCCAGGACTAATCCACCTAGAACAGCTGTCAATCGGGTCGATTTTCTTCGGCAAAAAGCTATAATAATTGGAGCTGATACCATTGACATAGACCAACTGGCAGCGCCAAGCCAACCTAGAAATAGAAAATAAAATAAATACATTTCAAATCCTTTAGAAATTTTCTGCAATCGTTCTAAGGATGTCAGCCACTTAAATAGTAATAGGAAATGAGAAAATAGTCAATCTGGGACAAATACTAATCTGGAAAATAAATGACAATGAAAGGACTAATATATTATTTCAAGGATGACAAAGATATGAAGGTCTTTATATGGAGGCGGACTGCGGATTTGGCAGATAGCTAGTGATTTATTTTATACCTGTTTCTGTGGCTACCTCATGACCCAAGTGCTGAACTGCATAGAGTAGCAATAGTCCATATGATAATTGGAAACCAGATGTAAGGACATGGGCAAGAAATGCGACACCGCATACAATCCAACCCCATCCCCCGTCAGGGTAGAAATGCTGTGGAGATGGAAATTAATCATTTATGGGCATCCTATGTACGTTCAGGTCTGTTTGTTTTTCTGTGCGGGGGTAGTGTGTGGATTTTAGCATTTCATCCCTTTGAAAGGGTAGCAAATTTCATTCGGAATCATACAATACCTGTCTTATGGCAGTGGTATCCACTCCGGCACGTCGTAACGCAGGCACGTTCCGATGTAGCGAATGGAATTCTCTTTCCAATAGGGCAGGACAGGCGGAATCTTCCTCGTCTGTAAGTCGATTGCGTCCATCGTATCCTGCAAGAGAAATGAAAATGGTCCGGCTGTCGGATGTTATTGGTAGTGGTTTCGCTTTTAAGTTATTATTACAAATGGAAGCAAAGGGATAACCACTTTTGGGAAATGGGTTGACCTCCTGTAATAATTGGACTGCATACGAACACATGCATGAGATTTTCCTGAAAATGATGATTTATCCCATAATGTAAACCGATGTTTAGGTGTGCTGAATGTACCTACTCTTGTACTAAAATTTCACAAAGTGCTATGCAATTTTATTTGGTTGAAAATGGAATGAATTATGAAAATTCTTTGATCCTATAATTTCAGTTAATAATGAATATAAATTTCATATAATGTGCGCTATTCAATATTTTAAAAGCATTTGTTGACTTTTCACCTCCCACGTAATACAAGTTCAATTCTTCATTTAATTAAAATAAAATTAATTATTTTTAGTGTGCGAACATATTTGTTGAATAATGAAAACCAACGTTACGATCCTTTTGCATACTTTTGACATTTTAATTTCAGTCATTTGAATGCAGGTAGGTACATATGCAGACATTTCTGAAATCTGATACCTACTTATTTCCTATTTGAATACATCTTCTCTTCAATAATCTATGTGTGTATGTGTAGAATATGGAGATTAAAGGCCTGTCCGACCGAATCCATTACTTTTTCTTAAATTTATTATAGCAGTTTGTTTAGTCGCTGCAAAGAAAGTCTAAATTTGCTTCCAACTGATAAAGCAGAGCTCATTTGTATAACATTTAACACATAATTTTGCTTAAACAGTAGTTCTGTACCGAAATGTAAAATTGCTTCAGTCGACGAATTGAAACCATTTTTTTTAACCTCATATTTCCAAGAAAAAATTTTTTTGTCGTTTCAGTATAAAACAAAATGAATGAATGATTTTTTGTCCCCGCCTTTTTTTTCTGTTGTTACTGCAATTAATTTTTGTACTCTGCAATACTCGTGATGAAATCATTTGCATTTGCCTGTGATTATTTCATTTCTCTTGTTATATACCTACATAGAGGTAATAATACAAAGAAAAAAAACTTATTCCAAAATTTCTCATTGTTGCCATTATTTTCGTTCTTTATTCGTTAACTCATGCATACATTACAGGCACACAACACTATAAAAGCATTCTTATCGGCATTATTGAATGCATTTATACAGAGAGTAAAATTTTTTATTTTTCTTGCCTAGTGTATGAATCTGTGAATTATTCTTTTTCTCTTGATTTTCATATATGTATTGAGAAAATGGCTTGCATACATAATACGGGCCAACAGATGGCACCAGAGGTATCGAAATGAAATATTATTTCTGTGGACGAATTGAAAACAATTTTATTTTTGCCTCAGATTTGCGAAAATATGTATATAATATATTTTATTTCAATATAAAGCGAGACGAATAATGAATAATTTTTTGTCCCCGAATATTTATGTAATCAATAAATTTTGTGATTTTCTTTTCTTTAATTTCCAGTTCAATGTAATTTTCGTCTTATAAATTTTAAATATTCTCTTATAAGTTATCTGTCATAAGAAAAAATTCAAAAGGGCCGATTGGTTGCATAAATTATATACATAAATCATAAAAACTACATTGCAAGTTGGATTTGTGCTCACTTAACTTACATATCACATGTGCAGTTATGAAAGTGATATACGTAGACCTTGATGTGTACAATTTTTCAGACCTTAATATCTACCTACAGTAGAAATTAGATCACAATATTTTATTTATTCTTTTTTGTTCTTCTTGCTTTTAGTTTTATGCTAACATTTTTCTCAATCAGAGCTACACTACCAAACTGAACTCAAAACTAAATATAACTTAGGCCGGCCACATATTTATGCTCAATTAAAGCACCAGTTTTTTTTCTGAGTTGGAGTAAGTTTAAAGTGTTTCATAATGAATTTCTACTCTCGTCCAAATATGTGAAGTCAAATCAAGTTATATACGTTCTGCCCCATCCCATTTAAAAAAAAATTAATGGTAATCGTGCTATCAGCAAAGCTAAAAAGCAACAGCAAAATAAAAAAAAAAAAACTGCCTCTTATTCCAAAATCACTCGTTGCGTTTTTACGTGTAGTAGAGACACACCACAACCATTATTAGCATTATCTTTATTGACATCACTTTACAGAGAAATCGCATCTCTCTCTGTGTCAACAGGAATTAGTATTTACCAATAAAACTGGGGAATACCTACATAAAAACAAAATTATCGAAACAACTTTTTGTCTTCTTTTGAAGTCGATTTGGAGAGAGTAAAATTGTTGTATTTTTCTTGCCTGTGAATTATTGTTTTTTCTTGATATGTATTGATAAAATGGCCCGCATCGTAAAACAGATCAACAGATGGCACCAGGGGTATCGAAATGAAAAATAATTTCGATCCACGAATTGAAAGCAATTTTTATAGTTACCTAATATTTACTAGAATATATTTGGTGGGTTTTTGTTTTTTATTTAAATGTAACGTAAGCATGAATGAACAATAAATTGTCTCAGAAGTATTTCGCGACCAATAATATTTTTGTGCTTTGCTTTTCTTTAATCCATCATAAATTCTTATAAATTCGAATTTTCTCTTAAAAAGTATCTCGATATCTCAGTGATAAAAAGTTTGAAGGCACCTCATATCTATCAATATAGTTATAGTGCTTCATTGAGAACGACCATCAGTTTCGCTTACATACGAACCAGTAAATAAAACGGATATATGTATTTTCCGGTTTCAATGATCGCTTTAATTACTGTACTTCCAACCAAACTAAGAGTGGTTAATCCGAATTTGGGAAATTTTCGGAATCGTAAACCTTAAATCCAGATTTTTTTTTAACTTGACGGATTCAGAAATTATCTTGATTTGATGACCGGTAGGGGCCATTGGGCCATTGAATTAAAATTAAAAATTAAAATGCTCTGATGCTGGCGACCGTATATCACAAAAATTTTAAAGTATTTTGTAGAAGATGTCCTAATTTCATAGCCGTAGTCTCTACACTACCATGATGGTCGTTGAATGGTCGGCTTAGTTCTATAAAGAAGGTGACATCGCCTATAATCGTGCTGGCGAATTTCCTTTAAAATCGTGCTGTCTGTACCTGTACATATAAAAACAAAATCAAAAACTGCATGTCATTGCTAAGCCCCTATTGCTTGATCGTTTTATTCATTCTTATGTATGTTAGTAGATACTAATCTCTACAAGAACTCTATCGGCATTATTTTTATTAAATTCATTCAATGAAGAAATCCAATCTCTCTACCAATTGGCGGGTATACCAGTATTTACCGAAAAAATGGGAAGTACACAAAGCCAAAATTATTGAAATGTTTCTACTTTGAAATACAATTGCATTTGCCTCTAAGAGAATATGTGTGATCAGAAAAATATTTATTTTTCATAGACAAAACTGGCAATTACTGGGCACTCACACCCACCCATATAAAGGCAACATAAAAAGCAAAACTTATTCCAAAATTTCTCATTGTTGCCATTATTTTCGTTCTTTATTCGTTAACGCATGCCTACATTACAGACACACAACACTATTAAAGCATTCTGATCAGAATTATATTTATTGAATGCATATATAGAGAAATCCTCTTTATTTGTGTCTTCTAACGGGAACCGCAGTATATTTACCAATAAAAATGGGCAACACATAAAGAAAAAATTATCGAAACAACTTTTTTTATCTTTTGCATTCGAATTGGATTACCTCAGAGAGTAAAATTCTATAGTTTCTTGCCTAGTGTGTGAAGCTGTGAATTATTCTTTTTCTCTTGATATTTATGTATGTATTGAGAGGATGGCTTGCATCGGCCCAAAAGATGGCACCATGGGTATCGAAATGAAAAATTATTTCAGTTGACGAATTGAATGTAATTTTGTATTTTTCCTCAGATTTTTAGAGTGTTCTAAGTTTTGTTTTTCATTTCAATATGAGTAGGAATAGATAAAAAGTAAATTCTATCCAAGTATATTTCGCAATTAATAATATTTTTGTGCTTTGTGCCTTCCTTTAATCCACCATTAAATCTATCTTTTTCTTATAATTTTCTCCTTGAAGCTATATCTGAGTGATATTCAAAAATTCAGGACATGTGTAAACATTACCTGCCTATTACTTCCAAAGAAAAATATTTTTTCTTTATACCTGGTAGTGTATAGTGTAGTCTAAAACGACTATCAATTCCGTGCTTATATATTTTGAGCCAGAATTTTCGCTTTAATACTGCATTCATTCAAACCAGGGCTGAGAAGTTTTCTCATTCGTAATCCTTAAATCCGGATTACATATGTATTTTTTAAAACTTGGCGGATTATCCTGGACTTGATATCTTAGACTTGATAACGCCATATTAGGCCATTGAATATAATCTGGTGCTGGTGATCGTATATTGCAAAGATTCCAAGTGTTTTAGTAGAAGAAAGACTAATAATTTAATGTCATCGCCCTAGGGTCTACACTACCATGTATATGGAAAACTGCCTTCCAATCAGCGTTTTACCTTTACATAAAACCATCGTTTATTAACAAAATTTAAGATAAAATTAATATTCGGTAGTCATAGTCATAGTTAATATTATTGTATGTATATCATTCCTTTAGGATAGCTGTCTACTAAACGTGTTCACTCACATTTGTCAGTTATGCATATCACCATAGCTCGATAGAAATTTTAAAATTAAATCATCGCCAATTATATAACACCAGATTTGATCTTAGCTTCATTTGGCGTTTTTTTTTTTTTTAATTGAAATTAATGTATGAAATTAATAGAATTCCGAGTAAAATATACTAGTTTTTCATTAAATTTAAATTACAAAACAAACATAAAATATTTTATGAAATACCTTTTTAGGGTTCCGTACCCAAACGGAAACCCTATTACTGAGACTTCGCTGTCCGTCCGTCACTAGGTTGTATCTCATGAACCGTAATAGGTAGGCAGTTGAAATTTTTATAGACTATTGGCGATATAACAACAAATAATAAAAATAAAATAGAATTAAAAATTAAAGGGGCCCCCATACAAGAAACGTGATTTTTTCGGCGGTTTTCATTCTTATTATTATCTGTCTGTCACCAGGCTGTATCTCATTAACCGTAACAGGTAGACAGTTGAAATTTCCACATAGTGTGTGTTTCTATTGCCGCTATGACAATAAATAATAGAAATAAAATAAAATGCAAAATTAAAGGGGGCTCTCATACAAGAAACGTGATTTTTTCGTCGTTTTTTTTTCTCGTTTTATTCTCATTCATTATTATTATCATAAGTAGGCATTTTTGTTTCAAATGATTTTCAAATGACAGCATTATTTTTTCACATGACGCATACTCTCATTTGAAAAAAATAAATAAAAAGTACATAGTGTTAATTTTGTACGATTGTACGGAACCCTTCGTGCGCGAGTCCGACTCGCACTTGGCCGGTTATTATTTTCAATTTAAAGCAATATAACAGCGATCAATATTCCACCACCCTATCTCACAAGTTTTCAAGACCCGTTTATAATCCGAATATTATAATATAAAGGCATTCCTTGAATTCGAACGTAATGCCAATTATTCACAACGTTATTAAAAATGTATGATCGTTGAATGTGTAAATCGAAAAGGTATGCATTATGTAGGACGGCGACAAAGAGTATACAACGTTAATTAGTGACCAAGGGCTAAGTTTGACGGCAACATTCTACATAATTAGTAACGTTTTAATGGTCATAGCTATTAGCTGGTTAGGTAGTCAAGACTTAGCAATACAAAACTGTCGGAAAAAATTAGTAATTTAGGCAATTTTAATGTTGGCATATCTCTGCTGAATTGTCAGACTCAGGATTAGCTACGCTCTTCTGGAGCTAATGTAACAGCTAGGTATTGTTAGAGCAACAGCATGTAAATTTATTTGAGTAAATTCAGGACGACAAGCAATAAAAGCAGAGAGTCCCCTAAGAACCGCATATTAGATAGACATAGTTCAGTGGTTGGTCATCATAAGTAAACATTATACATCAGACTTAGACTAAAGACTAATCCTTCATTGGAGACCAGGCTTCTTGGTAACTCACCACTATTTTAGGCACATCTTAAATGATGAGAATATCACGAATGCCTCTTGTGTGTGATGACCCTAGGATAAAAGCTGAGTTTTATTTTTCGTAATGAATTATTGAATTGGTTTGACCATTAGTTAATTAAAACAAAATGCGCAAAAACCCGAATTTATCTATTCAGTGGAATAATTGGTTGAAGACATTTAAAAAAAAAACAAATCAAAACTCTATGTCCAAATATAAATTCATATCCACCCTATAGAAATGGACGCTGTCCATATAATGGAAGATACATTTAGGGTTAAGAATAAGATGGGCACAAGAATAACCATAATCAAAGTTAAAATTAACTTAAAAGGGACGGTTCATTAAGTTTATTTGTCTACATGTAGTTAAAATTGGAAGTAGGAAGAAAGAGGAGATATCTAACATGTATAAATCATTTAAATAGAGCTGAAAAGATGCGAGTGTGAACACATCTGTGTTGGCTATACGAACTCTTACGCCAGTCCTAATATTGCATGAAATACTCGTATCAATTAAAATTTGTATTATTATTCTGACTTCAGTGCATACTTAAAAAGTGTGTGCGTAAAGTATCTCTAATTCGAGCAATTCAAAAATGAATGCGTGACTCTAAACGCTAGCCTACATACATTCATACATACAATCTCCTCAATATTTTACTCGTTACAAAAACAAAACGCTTAGAGTGAATCCTGATTAAGGTCTCCTCATAATTTCCTTCTATTCATGAATCATGTCACCCATTCCATAGAAAAGGGCAAAAGGATGTTAAATTATGAAATATGGACGAATAAAATTACATTCTTTTAGACCGTGACAAATTAGTAAGCCGTTATTTACCTGAGCTATACACATTCCACATAAAATTGACTCGTTCATGATGTCCCCATTCACCAAAGTCAACAAGGAGCAGGCAGGCAGCCAGCCATTTGAATGGTTTACCTTAGAAACTTTTCAACTGGAAATGGGGGTGCGCGTTTATCTTTCAATATCAGATGTGAAACCTTACAAAAGGTTGTTGTGGAAGGTTTTTGCGATTATACACACATACATTCATACATATATACATGCATACATGCATACAGTGATGAATTATCCTGGCAGCTATGTATATGAGAACTGTTGTTATATTCGCAATGTTAAGTCAGTCAAGGAAATGTTTTTAGCGAAATTTTCACACACTTAGATGCGAAATTATACATTTGATTAAATTTTCTTGTTGTATAAGGAAGGTATGGTATGAGCTAGCTTATGAGCGAGTACCTACTTTTGCGCGCCTTATAATTGCGGAAAGTATACATGAATTTACTCGTATAACCACCCCCCAACAGTATAATAACCCGAAGGAATTTACAAATACGTTGTGAAAAATGTTGGATATTTGGAATTTCAACAAATCGTTGTATGAGCGCGTACCATAGATGGATAGGTACTTATGATTTTAGGTGCCCTGAAGCTATAATAAATTTAAAGAATTTTGTAAGGACTGTGAGGTACCTACTTAACGTTGATAATGAAATTTTAACTGCTTCATTGCAAGTCGAATAAATTATGACTACTGCTATCATAATGAACATAAAATTATCATTTCCATTATTTCCACAACTTTTATCGTCATATGGAGTCTGGATAGTAGAGTTAGTTAAGGAGCAGCTTTAATATTTTTTAATTTCTGAACAGAACTCACATTCGAGTCCAGCTGCGTAGAACACATCTTACCACATTTGGCACTACCCTCGATTTTCTCTTAACTCGAAATTCCTTATCACGAAATTCCTCCTTAAGGCGAACTAATTTTCCTACGGCCGGTGATTTCACGCACCGCGCCGCGTGAGTATGAGTCAACGGGCCCTGGGAAGGGCCTGGTTCTAGGTGGCACGAGGCTTGTGTTGGCGCGTCCGAAAGTGCGCGTGGTGGCACGAGCAGGCGTACCATTTTTAATACAAAGGCAACTGCAGAAACAAACATAATTTCTTCACGCGGCATTTTGAAATGGATAATTAAAAGTAGACACCCTGCCGAAAATCAGCTCGGGTCAACACGCACCGCGGGAAGTGTATAGGCACAACGCGGCCTTGCGGGAGCTCTTCTGCACTAAATAGCTTAGCTCGTGAATTCACGCGCCACGGAAACAAGCTGTATTCTTCACCCTTCTCTAACTCGAATAAATTCAGATAAACCCTTGCTTCGTATCTTTACCGTTTTTTTTTTTATTTTGGCTATTTCTTTGCGCATTTTCAATTCTACATAGGAAAACGCAGTTCTGTTTCGGGTCTATATTTCTGGATAAGGTTCAAATGTCCTTAAACAACATTGAATGTTTTTTTTTTTTTTCAATAATAAAATAAAAAATTATACTGAAAGAAAGAGCAAAACGCCTTACCTCGAATTGTGTTCACTGGCAAATGCGATTTCGACTTGAGAGGTTTAACCGTAGTTTAAAAATTCACAGATAAGTTCAATCTCTTAAGTTTGTTACGAAAGATAATTCACGCGTGGTGCCATCCTTCCAAAAGACCAAATAGCCTAATTTAATGGATTAAACCTAGTACATATTAAGGTTCTAATAAAACGTTACTTTTGCCACTGATAAAATTACAAGCAAACATTTTTCTAATGAATTACTAATTCAGTACAGAGTTCACTAATATGACATTTCTCTCTTTATAAAATATATGGAGTCTCCAGTGTTGTAAACTGTAAATAAAAATGAGCAGGGGGTTCGGTTTTGCGAATTTTAAGAGATCTCAATTAGACTTTGATATTGAATGAAAGTAGGTAACAAAACTGGTTTTTTTTTCATTTTCTCGTTTTCGGATGGCCTTTCAGGTTAAACAACTTTAAAGAAAAACATGTGCCATTTAGAGAAAAAAAAATATATTAAGTCCAGTTTAATATTTGGAGTTTTACTTTATCTCTTATAACATTACATGCATATGTACTACATTCAAAGAAGATACATGTAGTCATTTGAATCCCCCATTTTTAAGAGGAGATCAATAACGTGGTTAATTCCGATCTCGCCTGTATTGCCTAGAGATGACAAATTGTCTTAATATTTACTATGGACATACATAACAACATCCACTTCGATTACCTGAAAATCCCGTTACGTAACTTCCATTCTGATGAATACTAGAATGATAATGACTGCTTGCGTCATGTCTACTAAGTGTTCCGCATTGACTGGCTGGTGCGACATTGACACAGGTGCAATAACATCTTTGATAGTTTGTATCCGAAAATGATATTGATCTAAGATTTGATGGCAGTGAATTATTAACAGCTGTCTGTGATGGCTGTTGTACTGGTGGAGGCGGTGGTTCCGGTACTGGTGAATTTGAAGCTTGAGAGGAGGCATAGCCGTCCATTTCATCAGTCTGCGTCTCAATATTATGCTTAAGATCAGTCTGTTGGGCAGTCGTAACCTGTTCTTGTTTTTTTGAAGCGTCCTTCAATAATTGATGCTTCGATTGACTAGAAACTATGTTAGATTTGATGGAAGACAATCGTGGACAAGACGGCCACCAAAGTGTTTGACGATTATATCGGCATTGGGTACACACGTTTGGATTATGTTGATAAGGACCTCGGCAACTACATAATTTGAACTGTCACGGAAGGGAACTATACGAAAAAGAGGAAGGACATGTGATTGGTGCTGGTGGTGCTGCTGCTGCTGTTGTTGTTGTTGTTGATTGAGGTGGATAATGACGATTATATGGATACTGGCGCGAAGATATTTGAGGATAACTATTATAGTGCGGCTGTTGTTGATGATGTTGTAAGCACTGGTACTCGTACGGGTAGTTTATGTTTTGAACTGAACGTGCCCAACGATAATTTCTAGCATTGCCGCAAGTGCAATACATTTTTAGTACCCCTTATAAATCTACAAATTTTCACAGCTCCACCCTTGGTTGTGTGACTATTTTTCAATAAAAAGTATCTTCTCGTGGTTGTTTTTTATTTTCCAGATCCTTTTTATGAAAAGTCACGAGTTGTCATCTCATTCTGTCTCCCTGTGAAAGAAAAAAAAAACATTTCATTTAAGTGTTCACTTTGGTAGCAAAAAGAAACGTTAAAAAGGAATAAAAAAGGATGAGTATCGGGACTTCCATAAGGATTCAATACATTCCTTCATTAAAGAAAAGTATACTGAGATGAGTTTCCATTTTATCGATGAATTATATGCAATGGTGTAGTATGCATTCACCTTTTAATCAAGTTAATATCTGCTTGCGAGACTGTGATTTTGAATATCATACTAAAACAATTTACATGCATATACATGACCGAAACCACACTTCAACTTGATAAATATGTGTCAGTGAAAAGAGTTTACGCGTCCTGAATTTCCATAAATACTCCATAATACTTGTACAGGCAGACAGACACGTGCTTTGAATTTATTTTTCGGGGAGTTTAAGATAAAAAGTAGCGCTTTCTGAGATTTTTGCCTTTAAAACAGAGCCGCCTAAGGATAATGTCAAAGCTGCTTGCTTGCGATACCAACAATTGAACCTTCTTTCGTCTTGCTGCTACCATAAGAGTACGTGTCATTTCAATTTCTACATAAAGTAAAAGTACTCCTTCAAGAAAGTTTGACAAGTAAATAAATTTTCTCTGAAGTACTCGGATAACGGATACAAATGAAGACTTCTTCGTTTTTGTTTCTTCTCACGAATTCCTTTTGAACATTTCTTAGAATTTGACAAATTTCAAGATGCGTGTGTGCATTTTTAATATATTTATTGAGTATCTCATGTGTATATGGCTTAATCCTTTTGATTTTATTTTCATGTTATTTATTTTATTAGTTTAGTTCTTTTTACAAAGGATGTGGGGTGGGTATAGTTCGTTCGTCAAAATGATTAAAGCTGTGCGAAAGGCTTAAAAGAGCTGACATCAAGTATATATACCATAAAAAATCCATTGCAAATACTGTGAGTAATCAATCAGTATGTTTACATGAATACAGTTACTTGAATTGAAATTTACCAAAAGTCACAACATAAATTGTCAACAATAATCTTCTTTTTGTTCCTCTTTACCATTTTCATAACTCACAGACATGAAAAATACAGTTGCGTTGATATCAATTTTTTCAAGTAACTTGAATAAAAATTTTGTGATTTACTTGACTCATATCAATGCGCATTTACATGCTATTTTGATTACTTGATCTTTACTTGAAATATACGTATAAATATACTGAATATCTGAGATAATTTGTTCTAATTAGAATTTATTGGAAAAGTTCAGTAATTTGAATAACCTGCCCTAAATTTTTATCGTGTACGGGTTTCATAATACGTAATTTTCCCTGGCCATATTTTGTACCTTTATCTCTAACTTGAAAATTACCTTAAACTCTCGTTACATAAAAAACAAAAAACAAGAAAAAAAAAGCTTTTCATGCTCTGCACGTTCAAGCAATTATTTTTCAAGAATCTTTATGCAAAAGCGACCAATACTTAACCCGACAGAAAAGTCTGATTTTAATTGTCACAACTCTATTTTACCTGTATAATAGCTACAGACATATTTATTTTTAGTGTGGAAAACTACTGCGTTTAATGTTCTAGTTTATGTAGGTACTATAACTAGATATTCTCAAGCCAATTTTATCTGCTTTTACCTATTATAAAATGTTCTTGCGCTACCGTATCAAGCCAATGTTTGACTGCCCATAAGATGACAATTTAATTACAAAATGCAAATGAGGAGTGACATATTCATACATTCATAGCATAGCATAGTGTGTGGATGTGTGCGTGTAAGGTGGGGTCTATACAACACTTCAACTTAATTATGCTCCGCCACCTGTAGACCCCACTTGCACAAGTAGTAGTAGAATGCCTGCCTTTTAACAGACAAAAAGCAACTCTAGACAAATCGAATAACGTTGTTAGTACAAGCAATTTCATTCCTCCGTGGATAATTGCATTGGAGACTGGTCCAATCGAAACCCAAAGCATAATATCGTCTCGTCCAGTCCGCCAGTTAATGGTAAATTAGACTTGGAGTGCGATTACCAATTGCAATTCTGCCAGAAATTAGCGTCCTAATGAATCAGATAAATTGGCGGTCGTTCAATATGTATATAACGTCGAGCGTGGTAGTTCTATACTTTGTATGTCCTATGAATTGACTATTGTTGTTGGTAATAGCAACTTGATAAATATTTTCAAGAAAAAATAATTTGGGGAAATTAAAAAGGAAGACATAATCGCTTGTTTGGAATTTATTGGACTCTTAGAATGTTTGTCTGCAGCTTTGACTACGTAGGCAAAAGAATCCCCTAGACTCCATATTACAGCCATAGAGGTATTTACATACATGCAATATCTGATCTGTCGAAAACAATTCATAATGTACATACATAATTGTAAAAGAAATGTTTTTTTTTTACACCACTTCTATTTTTTTTAAAGCAGTAAACGTTTATAGCTATATCCCCAATCGTATATTTCCAGACAATATGACAAAATGTCTGAATATCATAAGCTAAAAAAATGTTTTGTGTCTGAAGAGTATCATAAAATAAAAATGACCTACAATCAAAGTAAATATTCTGCTCGCGTGCTATAATTATTGTAAGTACATAATATGTGTGTTGTCGTACTTTTTGAGTAAAAAACATACTTTCATATGGTGTGATGGGATAAATATCTAAAAAATATATAAAAACAGGTACGTGAATGATTTCGATGAAACTTCATTAAAAACAATGAGAAAGAAGACGCGTGAAAGAAAGATTGGTAATTTTGAATGGTTACCAGGTCGCTTACTATAGTTAAATTTTGGATCGCGCGCTTCCTATAATTTTATCAAGGAGAGAAAGCTGTGTAATCTCCCAAATTGATATAATTTTTATTGTCTCAATCTGTATTTTGTATACTATGAGAAAACAGTAATTAAAATTTTCGACTGTGTTAGGTTAATATGGAAACAAAAGGAGTCCGTTCACACGAAGTTACGACAGTCGCAACATTTTTCGCCAAGTGAAGGATTTTTGATCTTTGTAACTTTGCTTTATACTGTAAAATATTTCTTCTTATATATTAATAAATGCTCTGCTACTTTAATCAGGTACAAAAGCTCATTGAAAGATTTTATGGAGATTCAAAAATGAAATGTAAATTTATTTTCATCTTGAAGAAGCTCCCCGAAGATCGTGTGGAATCCCCCTTTTTAAAAACGGAGGCAGTTATAGTAAAGGGTGTAATCAAAACTTTGTTATTTGTGTCTTGCGCTTTTATAAATCTAAATAAAATAATAATTCCATTGCAATGACCAAGTACACAAAAAACTGCACGTCTGTTATTCTTAACATACTTACTTTGTTGGAGTCGCGATTGTGTATGAAACTATTTTTATACCCTAGATGAAATCTATAGGGTATACTAAGTTTGTCATTCCGTTTGTAACACCTGGAAATAATGATGGTAGAGTAAAATGAATTGGACACCCACGCATAACATTAAAAGGTATTTTGATTTTTGCATGTCTGTCCGTCTGTCCGTACCAACGATAGCTCGAGAACGCCCTCACATAGAAAGCTGAAATTTTTTACGCGGATTTAAAAACAAAAAAGTAAAATTAAGCTCGAAAATGGGACAAATTAGGCAACTCCTTCGTGAGGTTGCCATATAAAAATTTCGGTTTCCACTATATATTTGGACACTGCCTGAGAACGCGTCAACATAGACAACTGAGATTTGGTACATGATGTTTTTATAGTAATAACAAATAAAATTTCAAAAATGGACTAAATCGGGCAACTCCTTTATAGTGTTGCGATATATAAACTTAGGTTTTTTACATATGCTGTCAAAACGATCAGTCCCAGGCATTTTTATTGTACTAAAAACTTCATCAGAATACGAAATCCTATAAAATTGATTATAATCATTTTTTCTGTCCAACGAACCGTTCTAGAAATATATGCCAAGAACCACTTCAAAAATCAAACTTGGACAGAAGGGTGACAATACGAAATTTCATAAGGGCATTTCAGCTAGGGTATCATAAGAATTAGTCTTAGACCAATTCTAGCTTTTGTACTTGTTTAATTTATGTTTTTCAACATTTATGACTCAAACTTGGGAATAATCTGTTGTTTGGTACTAAACTGTACTGTTTGAACGAAGAACCGGTGAGAATGTCTTAAATGGGTGGTTTTTCACTATTTACTGGACAAACTGAAAACAAATACTTTATCTAGGGAAAAAACTACAAAATTTCTCGGGTCACAAACTTTATGGCTCTCAAGCAAATTGCAAAACAAAACTTTGGTAATTTCTTTACACAAACAAAGTGCGCGTAAGAGAATACACACACAGCTGCTCCCGTGATCATCATATAAATATTAGGTCCTTTCTTTACACAACGAGTTTTGGTTTTGTTTTATTAAATTGAATTTCTTCATAAAGCCACGTAATCTTCCACCTAGTTTTGGCAATAAATTATAATTATTATAAAGAAAAAATCACTATCGAAAATAAAGAGTAATTTTGCGGAAACAGAGCTTCCTCCTTGGACAACATTCAAATCACTAATAAGAAATCTTTTGAATTTTTTACTCACACACAAACTAACTCCGAGAGTCCGAATCCGAATATCGAATCTTACTCCTGCCAAAATCGATCTCGAAAATTTTTCCGTTATATTTTGTTTGTTTCAAATTTACAATGAATTCTCTTTTAGATTTTGTGAACAAAAATTTTAAATTCGAAAATGTCCTCAAAGTTATGGATAGTTTTTTTTTGTATTTATTTACATTTCGGTTGTACTCGATAACTCGGGTATGCACTACGAAGTACGACGATGCATTATAAAGTTATCAATTACACAGTTCAGCAAATATATTCAATTTTTTAAAATAATAATTTTAATTTTTATATTCAGTCTTTGATTCCTATTTTCTATGTTAGTACATCAAGCTCACTATATTCACCGAAACTAGTGGTATACATATCCATATACCTACGTATGTGTAGGTTATGTTTAACATTAGATCTCATAATTTGAGACTTGCTTGTTTATTTTTATAGTAAAAATTGCACGTAAGCGCTATTGCTAATACTTAATAAGATTTGAATTTGAATTTGCGTTGAAGCGATTTTGAGGGAATTTTTAACGATTAAATAACAAATCCAAAATGTTACGATTTATTGTCGTAGATTCTTTGCATTTCAAAAAGCAATTGCTTGTGATATAAAAATTGTCTTTCGAGAAAGCATTATAGCCTTCAAAAAATATAATTTGGATGTTGTTCTTAATTTCAGTGACGTTTTCAAAAGCAGTTTTCAACTACAAACAAAATATTATGAAAAAAGCCAATAGCCACAATTTATAAAAATCAAGTAATTTTGGTACATGTAGCGCTATCTAGTAACAGAAAACTTAAACCATTTTTTCATACGTCCGTCGTTCTATTCTGTTTTCCCCATAAAGTAAAAGGAATAAATAAACATTTTAATAATTTACCCCACTTCTACATCATTTTCTGCCTATACACATACAATCAAAACATTATTCGTTGTGTCGCCAAAAAAAATTTTGATGTTCATTACTCTCCCCAACTTCTACACAAATTTATTGAAGATTTTTACTTGCCCCACTACCGCCACTTTATTCTCTCTGTTATTAATTTTATCAAAAATGCTGGAGATCTAGAAATTTGAATGCAATTGCAGCAATCATAACCACAAAACCATGTTTGTGCACAACAACAATATTATTATGGCTGTAGCTAATTGCTTCAAATTATGTCTTATAAATATATTTGTATGGAAAAAAAGAACTTTCCCGATGAAGATAATTTTAAAATTTATTGTAGTATCTTTGGACCTAAAGCCTTATAATAAATTTATTTAAATTCAAACAAATTAAATACTTTGTCTATCTGATAATTTCAGTCGCAGTCTAGATCAGACTGCATTATATGGAATTATGTATATATGTATGTAGAAATTTTCATCTCAGGTTATGAGAATAAAAATAATTTCAAAACGTTCCAAATATTTCCTATAAAACTACTGGTTCACAATTTGTTGTTCCGGGGTTTTGAATGCGCACCTACTACATTTATTCGCACCAATGTACCATATAAAAACAAATTAATTGAGTATTTTTAGGTGCAGAAATTAAATTTTCAATCTTAATCTTTATTTACTCAAAATTCCCCGGGAAGATGCTACAGCAACTTAGTCTATAGATAGGTAGGTATGGTGATATGTAATGATATCAAAGTAATAATTTGCTTGAATTTACTGACTGGAATTGATTTGTTTTCTCTTTTGATCCCGTATCCAGAGTATCCTCGTACAGAGTTAGCCGTCGCACAATTTTTTTATTACTAAATATTTCTAAAATTTGGAGTTAACAATTTTTGTATCAAGACGGCAGATAGTCTAATATGGACGCGTACAGAACTAAGAATCATACTTGAATTTTTTTTTATAAGTACCCACAGATACATAAGGAAAATTTAAGAATCCTGTTTTGCTCTTTTCTCGGGGAAAAATATCAAATCCATGGAAATTTTGTTTTGCCACTTTTCGAGAAACCACAATTTTTAAACGAAACAAAAAGAACTAAATAACGTTTTTGCAAAATCCTTGAAATGGAAATGGGTAAATTAAAAAAAATCTTCGTTAGGCAAAACGTTAATTTGTCATTAGTTACGACTTGTACGAGTGCTTTCAAGCTTTTAAACTGAATACTTGATACCTGCAATCTACATAGATCAGGCAAGTTTATGTAATTTTGTTTGAAAATCTTCAAATAAAACTAATTTCGTAACGTTTGAAATATTTCCTGTAAATGACAGTGTTTTAATTTTTTTTGTGTGAAAAACGATAAAAGAAGTGCTGGACGGACGCTGTAATGGAAAATTTGTCGCTAACTAAAGACAACGATAATCAAAATAAGTTTAGTAGACGATGACGATGACGCTTGCAAGAAACCATTAATGGGCATTTTAAAAGTCAACCGGAAAATATTTTTATGCCGGAGAAAAATATAATATAAAACAGACCGACATTTACAGACGTCTATTTTTCTAAGAGAAAATTAACAATCTTTCTGCAGCAGATCGACGAGTTTTTCAAAGTAACATTCAAACTTTTACTAATATGGAAGAAAATTTTTTGGGAAATGTTTCAATAACATTTAAATTTATTTGGATAGTATTGATACCTATTATATGGAAGCAATGATTTGTTTTTAATGAACAACTCCACAAAATTTATTCTAATGGCTGTAGGTGTAATGATAACCACATCCAATGAGTGAAACCGTTCTAACAGCTTAACTTTTCTGGAGCATAATTATACGCACGTAATGTTAGTCAATATAATTTTATTACCTAAATTTATTTACAAATCCAACTAAGTAAATAGATGGTAACTCGTGTTATGTTAAGCATTTTCATCAACCAAAAATAGTTTTAAAGCGATTTTCAGGCAATTTTCTTCGGATTAAAAATGAAAAATTCAAATAACATCACATGATACGAATAAGATTTGATTTACAAAAAAATTAAAGCATCTTAGAGTACAAATTTTATTTATAAAAAAAAAAAAAATAAACACGGATATTTAAAAAAAAACTGCTATTCGGATGCAGACACACTGTTATTTTAGTATACTGGATCCTGGTTCTTTCGTGAGCAATAGGATTCATGATTGATTTTATGTTTCCTTTTAATACTTCTGATCAGGCTGGATCATATGGAAGTTTATGCAATTTTGTCTGATAATTTTCATCTCATATTCTCAAATAAAACTAAATTGCTAAATTATGCGCTCGTAAGTTAGTCAGTATTGGCTTATTGTAAATTTTTATTTGCAAATGTTGCAACTACAAGTATTAGTCCGTTATGTTGTGCAAGATCAACCAAAAATACATTTAAAATAATAATAATTGCCAGACTGGACATAGGTTACTTCTTCCATCATATTATTTCAAAGAAAACTGGACAAAAATTCTGCCGAGCACTATGCAATTTATCACAAAATCTTTCGAAAATTATGAAAATAATAATTGCTACACAATAATTAACGTCATTTGACGACGTGTTAATAAAATTTATTAGAAATTTATTCGAAAGGTAAAAACTTTAAAACTAAATAAAAAATTAGCTGCGAAAAAGCAAATCAACCGAACGAACGAACTGTCAAATCTAACAAGTTCATTTTAATACATGCGGAGCTATCTATTGAGCGATAACTTAAACCATTTTTTTTTAAGTAGCTCTGATACAATTTTATCGATAATACCCCTCTATACATCTGACTGCCATATATAATCAAAACATTTTTCATCATTTCACTAACACTCACACACTTTCATTATCATTTACTTTCAAATCGATAAAAATGCTGGACATCCATCCATGAATTTATATGCAAGTTGAATACCGAAATAATTTACTGAGGCTTAGCAAATTATTTTAAATGTATATATGTAGTTGTTTTTTAAACAAATCTATCGGAAATTTCGTTCTCTCTTCCTTTCAATGTGAAGAAAGACCTAATAGTATTTGGTTCTGCTTGAGTATTTATTCTCTGTCCAAATTTTTTCGTTAAAATTTTTGCTTGTGTGGGTGGTATTATTCCTTTGTTTTATATGTTTGCAACGATCAGTTCTTATAATTTGAATGTGTTGTGGGTATTGCAAAAATAGTAAAATGGTGGAATGAGAGACATATTGTAAAATATTTTTCTCCCCCTCCCCTCATACTTTCGGAAAGATTAAACGATTTTGAGGGATTTTTTTATGATTAATAATAAAAGTCCAAATGACATTGACATCTCATGATGAAATTTATTGCCGCAGGATTTATTTGGGCATTTAAAAGATTATTTTTTAAATCATTATTGTTTTTTTAACAAATAAATAAATAAAAAACTTGGAATAAATTTAAAAAGTTAATACTGCTAAGAGGCTAGAGGTGATTTTATTGTACTTTTAAGACGTTATGCCGGTATTTACCCACCTATTTGATTGAACTTTTACAATCAATGGCATGATTTTGAGTTTTTTCGTAAAATCTTTCTTTGACTTAGCAAAAAAATAATTTTGCTCGGCTTTGGCTGGAATTTAAGGAAGCCCATTCAAATCAGCCGAAACTCTTAAAAACAAATCGCCAACAATTTGTATAAGAAGAGCTCGGTAATTGTTTCTCTTAAGTGCATTTTTATAGAAAATGCCTTTGCCGATGACAGCCATTTTTGAAGCAAAATACATTCGCCAGTTCAGTTCGGATATGACTCAGTTGCGCATATACATTAAAATCTAAACAAAATCACGAACAACAATTTTTAAGATGCTAAAATATCTGGTTGTAACTCAAGTCTCATCCTTATCAGGTCTTGTAAATATGAATTGAGAAGCTAAAGGAGAGGAAGATTTCTTACGCGAGAATCAAAGTGACCATGGTATGTTATGCCTAGACTAGTTATTTGGTCACTTGAGCTGAGACGTCACGGTATCACAAGTTATATGAAGAATTTAGAAAAAATTTTAAAATAAATTATTTGATAAAAGCTTTGAGAATACAAAACGGATAATATCATAGTACAGTGAATTTTCGTTATAAGCGACCATAGTTGAATCGATTTCTACCAAAAAGTAGCTTACAGAAAGGTAAACTATAAGGGAAGTAGGACTAAAAAATGTTAAATAAAAATTATTTTAACGAAACATGTTTATTGAATTTTTTATGCGAATATATAAAAACATCAACAGTTTTGAAGCTAGGATTTATTAGTTCATCTTACCCTTGTTGTTCCACAATAATTTCTTCATTCCACCTACTGGTAACGGTTTCATTGGTTCCATTTGCCCAATTCATTATTTCTCCATCGGATAAAGTATTATTATAAGGCACAATGGTTCTATATAAATTAATTAGTGGAAATTCATCTTCATCATCGAAATGATTAATTGGCAAGTTTAAGCTTATTTCTTCGATGTTTATCAAATGCTTCCAATCGTTTTGAATTACAGTCGTTGGAACATCCTCCCATGCTTGTCGAATTATATACGTCACCTCTTTTAAAGAAATATTTTTTAATTTTTCAGCATTGTCATTTCCTGGCTTTGCATTAAGGTTAAGTAGCAAACTTTTCCTGTCTTTAACTTTCATACTTTAAATTATGTTCTGATGTAATGGTTGCAGTATTGCTGTCGTGTTTGGTGGAAGGAATATGATTTTGAAGTCAGAGTCTCAGCTTAGCGATTCTGTGCCATGACATGTAGCATTATCTATTAATAAGAGTGCTTTGGCAGGCAGACCCTTCATTTGTAAATGTTCCTCCGTTTGTGATATAAATTCTAGGGAAAACCATTCCTTAAATAAAGATATGGTTTGCCAAGCATCCTTAGATGATCTATAATAAAGTACTGGATCCCAATTTTTAAATACTCGAGGATTCCTCGCTTTTCCTATCATCATTAAATCGAGTTTGTGACATCCAGTGGCATTACAACAAGGCATTAGGGTAACACGTTCTTTAGAGTTTTTCCTTCCTGGAGAATGTTTTTCATGAATGGCAACCAATGTTTTACGATCTAAATTTTTAAAAATTAACGCTGTTTCATCAGCGTTGTATATTTGTTCGGGCAATAAATTTAAATCGGAAACAATTTGTGTGAATTTTCTCATAAAATCTTGCAACATACATTCATCACAAGATAACTTTTCTCCAGATATAGCTTTTAAGCGAATCCCATGACGCTTTTTAAAATTAGTGATGTATCCCTGACTCGCTCTAAAATTGGATTGACCGAGTTCTTTAGCAATATCCAGTGCTTTTAGTTCTAATAATTTATCATTCACAATATTTTTTTTAGTCCGTTCTGCCAAAAACCACATATATAATTTGGTTTCAACTGCAGGAAACAAAGTTGGTCTAATTTTTGCTGCAGTTTTTGGTGAGATAATTGAGTTGGAAACGAAGTCTAGAATTTTGTCCCTGTTTTTCTTAATGTTGCAAACAGTTGATTTGTTTATTGCATATTTTTTGAAAATTTCTGTTGAAGACACATTTTTGTCCAAATCGTTTAGAATTAAATTTTTTTTGGATTTGGCATCGCACTTCTTTTTCGACTCATTTTCTGAAAAAAATTTATTCCAAAATTTAATTTTTAAATTGCAAAATTATGTACATACCTAATAAATTACTAAGAACAACTTATTTTGTTTAAAGTTCTACACCTTAACAATTTTTATTATTATTCACAGTTTTTAATTATTCACCTTTCGTTAATAGCGCACTGATACGAATGGAAAAATCGTCAATGAGATCAAACAAGCGTACTATACGAAAGTCGTTGAAGCGCACTTCTACGTATCCTTGTTCAGTGGGTATGTCAGAGCTATGATCGTCTAAACTATAAATTTCGGATTTTCTTACCTTTTGTTTTACGTTGTCATCTTTTTTTTTTTGCAAAATGTAAACTTTTTTTTACAAAAACTGATGACTCTGGACTTTTATCTTTAATTTGATCTATTTTACGTACTATCTGTAGCCGTTAAAAATTTATTAGCACATAACCAATTCAGTTCACACCAAAATTAGACGATATTTTCTAGAAATGACGTATTTTCAATCACTAAGGGAATAAATTATCTTTAAGGCCGCTCAAAGATTGGCGAGCGATGATCTGTGAGCGTTGAGCGGTGCGCGACAAGCATCAAAGTTTTCACATTGATCCGCTTTAGATTTTAGTTGCATCGTTCTATTTAGTGCATAATGATGTCAAGGCTATTAAGAAAAATGGTATTACTCGATAATTTACGGTTAAAGAGATTGATTTTATCAAGAAAAGGAAGAGAATAGCAATTTGTAAAATAAATAAAAACCGGTTGGAGTCGTGAATTTAACATGTTCTTTGAAGACCTTCCCAGAAAATCTAAGCAATATTTTGAATTTCTACGAATGTCAATTAAAACTTTCGATTACATTTTAATAAAAGAAATCGCCTGCAGAAAAAAAAAGAGACAAACTTCAAAAAGTGAATAAGTCCAGAAGAAAGACTTTATATAACACTAAATTACACCACAACTAATGGGCAACGCGCTCAGTCACCGCTCACCGCTTAGTTGAGCTGAGCTGTGAAAACACCGCTTGGCGATACAGCCCAACGCTCTTCAATGTGAAAACTTTCGTAGTGATGGCCTTGCTAAGCGGCATTTTACCTCACAGCTCATCGCTCACCGCTCTCCGCTCGCCAATATGAAAGCGACCTAAGAATAGGTTTGAAAATAGCTGTATGTACTTCATATGCATATACATATAAATAACAGTGCAGATTTTAAAGATGGTCAGAAATATAAAAGCGCATCTATAGAAAAAGCTATTTACAAAAATATCATTCGTAACGAGGTCGCTTATATGAAAGTCGCTTAGAAAGAGGTCGTTTATATTGAGGTCAATTATATCGAAGTCGCTTAGAAAAAATGTCATTTATATCGAGGTCGCTTATATCGGAAATTCACTGTACCTGAATAAAAATTATAATGTACAAAAGGTGTGATGGCGTGCGTCTCAAGACGGTCTATCGTAGTTCATAGCAGTCATAAATTGTTGCTGTCAGTTTACCGTGCAGTCATTTCCCTGCATTATTCGTAGTAGAGAAAACGCATTGTTCGGTCAAGGTAACAATTTCTCAAAATTCCAACCCTTGAACCATTTCACATAAGCGCGACTTTAAGTCGCGATTCTTCTCAACACAAAAAAAAAAAACAAGTAAAAAAGCTAGAATTGGTCTAAGACCAATTCTTATGATACTCTAGATGAATGCCCGGATAAAATTTCGTATAGTCACCGATCTATGCAAGTTTGATTTTTGAAGTGGTTTTTGGTATAATTTCTAGAATGGTTCGTCGGACAGAAGAAATGTTATAACCAATTTTATAGGATTTCGTATTCTGAAGAAGTTTTTAGTACCTACAATAAAAATGCCTGGGACTGATCAAAGTAAATGTAAAAAACCAAATTTTTATATGGCAACACCAAGAAGAAGTTCCCCGATTTAGTCCATTTTTGAAATTTTATTTACTAGTTCAATGAAAACTCTCGACGCGTTCCCTGGGCAACGTCCAAATATATAATAAAAAACGAAATTTTTGTATGGCAACCCCACGAAGGAGTTGCCCGATTTGTCTCATTTTTGAACTGAATTTTACTTTTTTTTTGTTAAAGTCTGTGTACAAAAGTTCAGCTCTCTAAGTATACGCGCTCTCGAGTTATCGTGCGCACAGACGGACAGACGGACGGACATACAAAAATGAAAATAACTTTTAATATTATGCGTGGGTGTCCAATCCATTTTACTCTACGATCATTATTTCGAGGTGTTACAAACGGAATGACAAACTTAGTATACCCTATAGATTTCATCTAGGGTATAAAAAGCGAATAGAGAAACTTTCGAAGTCGATAGCTTGCCTTTCGAGACATTTTTGTAGGCTGCGGTGGTAAGTTTGTTAAACAAGTATCCTACCTATACTAGAATAGGACCGATGCTCATGATCATTGTTTGATGCAAAGTGTATCAGTTTATGAATTCAGATGGTAGAAATTATCTTCTCCCTTATCAACAGAGATAAATTTTTTACCTGTGAAATAAGATGCTTGATCGATCTTTATCGATAATTTGGCAGGTACGATTTTTGCCTTAACAAGCCATATAAAATCATCTCCCTCTTTAGCTCAGTGGTAAGAAAAGTCGCCCGGAAAGCGGAAACCGCGGACGAGGCAATTGTTTTTTCCTCTTGTATTTATGATCCGATTTAGAATCGTTAAAAATAAAATTTCTTAAATTTCCTCTATTAACCATATAAAAGCAGATAGCCTGGCAGTTTTTCCATATAGGATGATAGATCAGATACCAGTTGTCGTTTTGACATAAAACTCATGTAAGCCTGGGCGTTTGCCTATTCGTGTCATTATAATTTTTCAAGATTATATTCACAGTTAGTAAAACATCAATGAATGTAGGATAACATAACTTTTAACATCAACAAAATTAGTTTAACCATTGCCCAATTTTGTTTAATGTCCGCACATTTCCTGGCATTACACATTTGCCTTGTTCAAGGTATTCTGTCGTCTTTTCCAAGGATTTCAAGTATCTAAATAAATGTGGGAAATTTTTGCACAGAAAATTCTGATTCGTTTCCTAAGTTTTTGTTTCTTTTTTGTTTTTTACATGGCTCAAGGGGAAATTATTTTGGAAAAGTTTTTGGGGTGAGCTTTAATAGAGGCGAACTTGAATCGAATATAAACTATAGAAGGAATAGGATATCTTAGTGTGGGAGGATTGACAAAGGCGAGAAAAACTTGTTAAAGAAAATTTGAGCTATTAAGAAAGTCAAGGGCTTTAAGAAGTTGCGGTAAAGTGTTATTAGATCTCGAGATTGCTTGATAGAAGAGTGATAACTTTTTTGGAAATTTGGAAATGGTTTTCAATGTTTCATGAACGTTGCCCCCCAGATTCGAGGAACAAATTGACCAAATGGTTTATCGAACCTTTTTTTTTGGTTCAATAATTACAGAGGAAAAATTGTCTTGGTTTATCATCACATAATATACAAGAAGAAAGCGCTCTTTGTGATTAAAAAACTAAGGATTACATATTATGTAGGTACATTGATATCTTTTGTAAAAAAAAACAACAAATTGTGCAAAAGCACTCTTCCGATTGCCATCTGTAACTGATATTGTATATCAATTCATTTGTCCACTACTTTCACTCAATAATTTTTTCAACCCTTAACCGATATATTAAATGCATTAATCCTCGAACATTAGTTTACAAGACTGTTTCTGATGCTAATTTACCTAAAATGTATCGACGTGTTTGGCACGCAATATAGAATACGGACATTACAAAAGTAGAAGAAGAATCAGCGCATAATGGCATGACTGGGTTAATAATACTCACTAAGATGGATATGCTTAAGAAAGTTGGATTGATAACAATGATAAGATGGTTTGGTTTATATTTTTAAATTCGATATAAAAAGTGATGGCTGCTTTTTTGAAAAAAATTGTAGTTAACTCTTTCCGGGGCAAAATATAAAAGAAACCAAAATTGTTCAAAATATCACTTTATTTAGATTGCTCAGTTAAACATAAAATAACCATAAAAAAAAATAACACCCGAAGATCCTGCGCCAGGACATGGTATGCTGATCATACCACTGCCTAAATTAGGATATATCCTGATTGGGATAACATTGTATTTTACTTGTGGAAATCGCTAAAGCACAACTTCGTTTCACCAAACAAAGTGGCATATTAGATGTAGAGCACATCCACTTTGTACGTCGTTGATGGTCTTTCTTACTACAGTGAGCACAGCGTCGAAGGTGGTTCTTGTTGGCAGATGTTGTGATACTGCACGTATAGCTGGTTTATTTTTCTTTATTTGGACTTGTTTTCTTGTTTTGAGTCCTTTTTTACGTTGAGAAAGCTGTATATTTGTCAGAGCCGCGATTATGTCCAGTTTAAAATTTTTTAGAGGTTCGTTATATCCTAGAAATGTTGCTAAGATATAAGAATTTACGACAGTCACGTCAAGAAAGTGGTAAAAAATTCTGGGCCACCATTTCCGGCTTTTTCTATCCAACTCATAATATTTTTTTAGTTGGTCAAATTTGTCCACGTTGTTCATATGTCTATTATAATCTTGAACTACCTGCGGGCAACAAATTAACTGAGAGGATCCTTCACGTGTCCTTCTATGTACTTCAATTACATGCTCCGGATCATAAAAATTTGACAGTAATGTAACTGCTCTATTAGCCATCCATTTCAGAAATAGAAGTCCAGTGTCATTAGTTCTCCAATCAAAATCACCTCTAGCCAATTTCTTATCAGCTTTTGTATCCCTAGGCATGTATTTTCGATTTGCTTGCACAGTTCCGCAGGCATAAATATGTACCCTTTCTTTTCAGTTCAACCAACAGATTGTATGATGTGAAGTAGTTGTCAAAGAACAGTTTGTGATTCTTACCAGAAAACTCTGAAGACAAATTTAAGACCACATTTTCGCCGAGATTCTTCTGTACTACATCACCTTTCTTTCCTGAATATGTTTCGAAATTGCATATATAACCACTCTTGTCGCACAGCATCCAAATTTTGTACCCTCTTTTTATGGTTTTTTTTTGGCATATATTGTTTTAGTGTGCAACGACCTTTGAATTTAATCATGGACTCATCAACTGCAATATATTCTCCAGGAACAAAGTTACCGTGAAATCTTTTCAGCAACATATCCAAAAAGGTCTGAACTTTATAAAGCTTATTAAAATTTGCTAACCCTCTTTCAGGCATTACAGAGGTATTGTTCAAATGAATATGACTTAGAAGCCAACTAAATCTTTTTACTGGTAATAACTTCGAAATAAATTCGTCATGTAGTTCCGGACGAGAAGACTAATAGTCGCGATAGCTCGCCTGCGTTTTTATTCCCATCAAAAAGTTAATTCCAATAAATACTTGTATTTCTGCTGATGTAGTTGAAATATAGAACTTTCCTGATTGTTGTGCATATAAATTGGTTTGAGACACAATATGTTTTATTATTTCTGGAGTTAAAAATTGCTTGAAAATGCTTAGAGGATCGTGCGATGGGAGATTGTTAATGTTTCCTGATGGCCCATAATTGCTTCCTAAAAATGGTGTTGGGGAAGCGATAGCAAAATCCTTTGCCCAAAAGGGGTGCACGAACATGCTCTTGATTCCACAATTGCTGCAACTCAGAAATTAGGATTTCATCGTCGCTGTCAAATTTGTCTCTTGAAACCTGTTAGATTGATGATCTAATAATTTTATAACACCATTTTTAATCAATTTAACTTACGTATGCCGTCGAAATTATATTATTTTCCGGTGAAGAATTCTCATTTTCAACACATAAATCAAAAAGTCTCTGTATTTCGGCTCCTTCTGACTCACTACTATAATTAGCCAAGTCCTCTGATTCAGTATCAGAGGGAATGTCAACAAATTCAACATCATCAACATTCAAATATGAGAGTATTTCTTCATTATTTATTGTTTTTCTGTTCATATTGCACACTTATTTTCTCGGTTAAATTTGAAAAAGGAATTTCACAATGGGTAGTGGTATAAAATCTATACCACGCACTTTAATTTCTCACAAAAACGTAAATACAAACTGATTCTCACAAAATTCCTTACTAAACTGCGTGCACATTCATTGCATACTCATCTGAAGTCAAAATATATCACTGTTCTGCATTTATTTCCAGAAAATTTAAAAAACCGTTATGCGCCTACTGCGGCTTAAATCCAGCTCCTTTAAACTATTCAGAGAAGTGGTATATATGCACCTACGCACACATTTTTTTTTACTTCAAAGAGAGCAATGGAAACAACATTATTACGTGGAATTTAGAATATACCATCGGTCTTCGTAGCAAGGAAAAATCTTAGAATTAGTGGTATATTCAATATACCACTGCCCCGGAAAGAGTTAACTACCCGCCAAAACCACATCTCCCATACAATTTTTCGTTTCTCTTGACAATCCATTATTTTCTTCTGCATTAGCGCAAAATACATATGTAGAGTAGAAACAAATAATCCTATATCCATAGCAAATGTACCAAATAAATATATATATATTTTTATTTTAAATATATTTCACCTTAAAATCAATAAATTATATAAATATTTCCTAATAATAACTTATTTCCAACATAATGCTTAATGAACGTTCTGTTTTTTATTTTCAGACTACCCTTGATTGGCGGATGGATGACATATGCAGGCTCCAATAATTTATATTATATTTGTATTTTAAATATATTTTTCTATGTATATATTAAAAAATAAAATGACTTCTATTAAAATTCTATTTTTTTTTTCTTATTTCCATTTTCTCTTCAAATTTCGAAAATTCTCTTTAATTTAAAAAATCTAGCGTTTTCTTTATACGACGGCAACACTGATTTGATCTAATTAAATTTCATGTAGCACGGTAACACTGTTCTGCCCTCCGGCTCGCTATTCCGAGGGGGTAATTTCTATTTTGGGGGGAAATCATCAAAAATTTCAATTTTTCGAATCTACCCGTAAGACCTTCGTTAGGCAAGAGATGGCGCTGATCGGAACAATTTTGGTTTCGATTGCATACTTTTAGGCGGTTTGAAAAAAATTGAAATTAAAAATTAAATCTTCCCATTTTTAGAAATTCCCAACAATTTTGTTTTTAAAATGAGGAATAAAAAATCATTTTTTAGCACAAGTTTTATTTTTAATTAACGCTTTTCACAAAAATACGAATAAAATTTACAAATAACAATAAAAAATCATGTATTTCGTTGTGGAGAAAAAAATCAACGTAAAAGCAGCACCCTGGAAATTCTGGAAATAGATGGAAAAATATGATAAAAAAAATGATTTCACAAAATCACGTAATATAAAGAAAAGCTTTGTTTTTTGTATTTGTTACTAATTTTTACCAGTTTTTGGGTGTGTAAAGCACGAATAGACATAGACAACCTTGTAAACAGTTTTAAAATGTGATGAACAATCCAAACTTATCAACTCATTCTCCCATTCTCATCTTAGTAGAGATTAATACAGGCAAAGATAGAGAAGCTAATTTTTCACAATGGTCCAGACGGTTAGGGTATAAATCAAGGTATCAATCAAGATTTGAATTTCAATCGCCGATGACCATATTCTGTCCACTGGACCCACCAGCAAGCCTTTTTTCCTCTGTTCTTAGGTTTCATTTTTATTAGTGAAGCCCTCCTGATCTCATTGGTTCACATATATGTATATGTATGTATACAATGGTATTATCATTAAATGAATAGAATTTAGTATATTATGTAGATGTACATACATACATATATGTTGACTAGGGCTTCCTTAAATTTAAGACTACCCAAGGCTTCTGAGGTTATTTTACTGATTAAAATCTACAGCCTCTGTTAAGAAACTGTCAGTTCTCTGAAATTGGAAAACTGTAAATGCCGTAATTTATAAAGATAAACAGAAGAATCTCAGTTGAAATGGAAAACAGCGTATATACAACGAAAAGAACATCAAATGGGGATATAAAGCGCGCGATTTATCTACTATGTACATCTCCTTGACACTTGGCATTGGGTGAGTGAATGATTTGCATAATTCAGGATTCCCTAAAATGGGAAAAATCATCGTACAAACAAAAACACCTACATATGGATGCTTGGGAAAATTTTCTTAAATGTAGGATACTTAATTTTAAGAACACGAAAGATGTTGCGTTGCCGGTTTACAACCACAATTCAACGTAGCGCATTTAAATGCCTCTATGAAGAACGTGCTGCTGTTTTCCTTCCGGAGATAGATATGGATGCTACCCCCCTTGAACATGAAATCGCGCCGTTGAGTACCTTCTGTCTCCTGACTTCTCTAACCAATAGAATAAAATCATATCAGTGGGTCACGTTTCCTTTATATCAAAGGCTTCTTTTGAATAGACAGTTTACCTTAAAATTTTCTATACGGTACTGCTCACACGGAATATGAACGTAATGCATCTGCAGTAAAATAATTATAAGTTCATTGATTATGTGACAATATCGGAATGTGTTGAGACAACATAGATAGACCGTATTCAATTATTGACAGTCAATTGGAATTTTGACGACTCCTAAGAATAGAAAAGCCTAAGACTTTAGAAAGCAATTTTCTTGGTGTCGAAGTGTGAAAAGTCATCGATGCCTTGAGGAGTGAGTGCAAAAGAAAACAAATCCAAGTTGGCTGTTGTCGAAAATCGCTTACAAACATAAATCATCTATCTTACTTTGTAAAAATAGAAAGAAAAAAAAGTTTTTTTTTTTGTGGTCAGGAGAAAGTTGTTGTTAGAAATAGAAAATAAAAAAAATTCTGTTGAAGACAACGAAAAACAATTTAAAATATGGGTGTCTTCCCGTAAATGGGAAAACATCAAAATCACATAATTTCTCGCCGGGAATACACCATAACTTCTTCTTGGTTGAAAGCATTCAACTCAATCAATAGATTGAATATGTGTGGTGTGTATACAAAATCGATCAATTTTTTTCCTTTTTCTAGCAGTTAGCTGCTAACTCTCCTATAATATGGTTTGCCTTGTTTCATGTTGAAACATAAACGTTTTTCCTGTTCCCAGACAGAGTTATGTGGATTGGCGCTAATTTATCCCTTTCTACATAGTTCTATGGAAGCACCACAGAAGTGTATTTGAACGCCATTTATATGTACATAACAACGTTGAATGTTCACAGACGACCCATCATATATCAGCAAACAAATCTGATGAATCGCAGCTTTGTTTTCTACTCTCAGAGTCCAGCGTTGAAAGACTTTTATTCGATTTTTTGCACATAATCTGAGGGAAATATTAGGAGGATTTTGTTTGTCAGATATATCAGCTTGTATGATTGTAAATCGATTGTTACGTTACCTGTTATCACATTATAAATTTTATATGAGTTTTTTTCTTCTGGAAAGTATCCATTTTAAATTAAACTTTTAGTCTTCAAAAATCTAGATTTAGTTTTCGTCGATTTCAGGAGAAAATTTCAGTCGCCGTATGGGCAATTTGACAATTTGAATTTTGAGAAAGTTTTCGCTAGCAAAACTAAGGAAGAAAGCTTTCACATAGTTTTTCATATATTTTCTACAGTAAAGTGAAACCGAAAAATTAAGATAAAAATTGATTGACATTAAAAAAAAAAAATAGGGGTGTTCACTCTTTATTAAGGGGAGGTTACCGTTCATGATGATAAAAAGTTCCATTTCTTATTTTTACATAATTATCATCACTAAAGTGTTTAGAACGCGTGGGTAAAAGGATATTTTCATATTAAAGTATTTTAGAATTCACAGCCTCTTAAGTGCGGAACCGTCCGCCTTAATGTATGAAGTCTAAGTAAAAACTAAAAAGTATTGGAAGATAGCTTTGTAACCCCCTTAAGCATCGAATTTTCACTTTGGAATAGAGAAAAAGGTGTTTCAACAGTATTTGATCCCTAAATGCTTGCTTTTGCAGTCTCCAGGCTTTTCGTTCGACCTCATTTGACATAAATCCGTTCGATTTTTCCCATATGATATCATGGCACAGAATACCGATCCACATCAAGTAGGAGGAGTCGATAAATTTTTATTTATGTAGCGTCGTTTTTTTTTAATTTATTTTATGTATTTATTTATTTTTGTAGGAATTGTTCCAGTTCTTTAAGTTAATTTAATATTTTGGATCTAGTGAGAAATTCTAGTGGAAAATGTTCAGCTTTTATCAAGTCTCCATATTCAACAACGCAATGAAATTTCAATTCAATTATACCACGGTCACTCTATTTTGTGGGATTGCCGATGCCCCAGCAATTATAAATCAAGGAGAGGTTCTTTAAAATATAAATATTTGTGAGAATCGAAAATTTGACATTAATTGTCGTCACCCAAGGGATTGGGGGAATTGTATCTTGATGCATACATTATTTTTCTTTTGTGCCCTAGTAAACTGAGCCACCAGCGTCTTTTATTCGATTTTTCGCTTAATTTTTATTATTTCACTGATGAAAGAAAAGCCTTAATCCGATGTGTATATGTTTTAAAGAAAAAAATAGTTTTGAATTAGCCAATAAACGACCCCACGATTGTTATAATTATCGCTTGGAAAAAGAGGAAACAGGGCATAAAAAAAAATAAAAATAAAAACGAGAAATGAAAAAATAAAATAACTGTCATGTTCTTGCAAAGCGTTATGGAAGAAAGAAAGGTTAAAAATTACCTATAGAAATTTTTTATTTTTTTTTTTTTTTATATTATTAAGCCAAGCAAAAGGAGATATCCTATGGTGCAAAGCACAGCATTTCAGGAAGGAGATAGGGAAAGGAATTAGGGAGCTCATCATGAAAGAATCAACAACAACAAAATTATTTTGTATGTAGAGTTTTCATGTTTTTTTTTTCTCTAAATATTAAAAAAATAATAATAATTGTAACTTTGAAACAAATGCGATTGTCCGCAAACTCCTATCGACAATTTTTAGCTCTTTCTGTAAGCATTCGAGAAATTCTTTCCCAAGCCTGTACGACAAATAGTTTGCTTTTGAGAAATCCTGCACACGTAGTGTGATGATACCATTTTCTGATCATCAATTAAAACCTCCTGTGACGCATTCATGAACAAAAATATAGCTAAATTAATTTCATTAATAGAACCCTTTGTTTTTTTAAATCACTTAAAAGTGGGTGATTTTCGTGAGAATTTCTCCCTTTTTTTTTATTTGTTGCTAGTAGGATGCATTTTATTACACATTCAACTAATAACAAAAAAAAACAAAAACTACTGAATAAGTATAATAAATCGTAAACGTTATAAAAATATTGGAAAACTAAGAAAAACGGATCAGAGAGTTGTTTTTCCTGAATCTTCCCCCGCAAATAAACATCACAGAATTTCCAAGACGATTGTAGATTGTAAAGTTTGTCGCGTAAAGTCCATGCATAAATTTAAGATCTTTCTTTTCCATGATTTTTAAACTTTCAACTACTTCCTTCAATTTTTTGTATTTTGGCTTTCCATACAAGATCCAGAAAATCTACATATAAATTATTATTTCTTTATTATATTTATTAGGCCTTGTTATGGCTTACTTTCTAGAGACTCTCAACCTCTTTGCAATTAATCCACAATCCATTTTTTGTGTTTCAGGATTTTGTCGTACCAAATTTTCGGTTCCGGTATAATAATTTTCAGGATTTTGATTTTGGGATCTTGAAATATGTATCTGGATATCGTACCAAAACCGTTTGCTTTTAGAAAATCAAATAAAAATTTTCATTTTGTGTACATGACAAAGTCCAGAAAAATTAAAAAAATCCGGAAATGAGAAGTGACAAAATTCAGAAAAGAGAAAATACATAAATGTCAAAATCCGGAAATTGTAAAAATTGTTATAATTATATTCTACAAATATGCCCGGCCGGCGAATATTTAGATACCTAGATGAGTGGGGGTGGGACTGGGGTGGTTAGCGATGCATAATATTTAAACTAACTTCTAACTCGATCTCGCGATTTCGTATTGTACGGTTTCTATTCTTGGATGTGTGTGTGTGTGTGTGTGTGTGTGTGTGTGTGTGTGTGTGTGTGTGTGTGTGTGCATGCATGCATATGTGTGGGAGAGTGGACGCGTTTTCAGGCACTGCCCAAATATATAAATATATAGTAAAACAAGAAATTTTTGTATGGCAACCGCTGCCCGATTGGTCCCATTTTCGAACTGTATTTGCAATTTTTATGAAAACGCCGTATACAAAATATGAGCTCTCCACCTCGATGCGTTCTCAGGCAGCTACCAAATATATACTAAAAAACGAAATATTTGTATGGCAACCCTACGTAGGAGTTGCCCGATTTAGTCCATTTTTAAATTTTTATGAAAACGTCCTGTACAAAATTTCAGTTTTCCACATCTACGAGTTGTCAGGCAGTTTTTTACGTGTCGACAACAGCGCCATCTATCGTGTCCTATCTCTCAACCTAAGCACATTCACAAAATTTCATTGAAATCGGTTGGGCGGTTTCGGAGATTAACGTTTACAAACACAGTGACACTGGATTTTTATATATTAAGATTTAAAATTCACACGAGTGAGATAAATTTGTTAAATATATGTTACTGGTTGGTACATTGGAATTTGATGATGGTAGATTTACATCTGATGGAAACCTATGGCATCCGAAATGAACGGGATGAAGTTCTGGTTCAACCCAACAGTGCCCAGTTTATATGCATATGAAGAAAGATGTGGCTCAAAAATCATTTTTTACAACTTAACAATCGTTAGTCCCGGACACATTTAACGGAGGAAATTCGTACCCAACCCTTTCACTTTCTCTCTTTTTTCATTGGCTTATAAAATCAAGGTCTCATAAGAATTATACTGATTCAAGTTGACCTTAATTTTTCAAAACGCAAAATTAATATTACAATATTCATTAGGTACCTTTGGACAGTTGGTCCTGATCACTCAATTCCCATACAAAAAATTTATAGCAGCTGATTTTAAGGAATTGTAAATATTCTATGCATAAACTTAATCAGTGCTCGCTTCTATAAGTTGACTTATCTTTTATATTCATTTTTTTTTTTTAATTTTAGGAATTTATCAAGTTTTTCACTGGATTAAGAACAGAAAATAAAAAGACTAACAACTCGAAAAGAGTCACAATTTGAACAAATTCAAATCATCTTTTTTAAATTCTCTGAATAAGTTGAATCCCATCCACCATCAATACAGCCAGCCATTATGGCAATTACTTAATTTTTTCCTGATCAGGTCTTATAGTGTGCATAAATATTCCAATATACACACACACCTAGTTGATAATAGAGTGGCAAAAGTAAATTATCGCGAAAAAAATATGCAACACCTCTCAGCGCCAGAGAAAGCTCAGAGAATTTCATAAAAAATTGGAAACCATTGATCAGAAAATAAAAACGACAGGATAATAACGAAACAAAATTGCCTTGCTTGAATCTCTCTGCATTCAAAAGCTATGATGGGGCGCTCATGGAAAATGCCGTTATTTTGTCACTGAACGTGATTTAATTTCATATGAAAATATGCCAAAAATCCATACATATGTATGGGGATGTGTACCTAGCAATCAAATTTAAAAAGATTCAATGTTCAACGGGAATAAAAAGTAAAAACAATTTATCGCTTTTAAAGCTTTTTGTTGAAATACACGAAAATTCAAAACAACATGAATTGAAATCAAATACAAAATGAAATCACATTTATTTAGTCCAGTTGCACTAATTAGTAGAAAAATTTAAATATTTACAATTTTGATAATCCCTTTGAGCGCCACAAAAAATCAATTCCGGCAACAAACTTTAAGAAAATAGATAGAAACTCGTTTTCCTTCAAAGTCTAGTATAGACATAAAACCTCATTATAGCTGTCTAAGCAGCCAGTAGCGGCCTAAATATAAATTTATCCAAAGTACTGTGAACTCAAATATTTTAATTAAAGCTGCCGCGATGACGAAAACGACGATAACGGCCCTCCCTCTGTCATCTGTCTCCTCTCTCTCTCAATTGCAACTGATAATGATTAAGGCTTCAGACATATTCCCAGTTGCATCACTTTTGCACTTCTTCTAATGAGATGAAGTTTCAAAAACGAGCAAGTACTCTTTGAGAAAGTTTACAGTTTATAGTTTGAAGGGCTGTCAGAGAATTTTCCAGGCCAAATGATACACAAGCACCCAGCAGAACCCCGTGTTACCACACAATTAGAACTGATTAGAACGAACGCACAAAAACTTTCGATTTTCATAGTAGCACGAAAACTGTCAACTAACAAACAATTAAAAATGGAACAAAGTGAAAGGACTCCCACGAATTTCGGGAGGAAGATTAATGTTAGTCGTAGTTAAAATTTTGACAAATGATTCGAGATGAGTGGATCTCTGCTGGTGATTGCATTTATCCTGGAAACGTGCACTATGGATGTTGCCTAGCTAGGGAGATTTTTCGAAATTGATGAAAGTTTCTTTTTTTCTGTTCTTTATATGAGACGCAAAGTATATGGAAGTCCTTCAATCAAAAATGAAAACTTTAGTTGTTTAGGAACTCGAAAGAAGACAGTTATTTTGTGAAGAACACTTTTCACCTCTGTGCCAGTTATTAATGAAACTAAAAGGTCCTTTCCCAAGATGATGATTGTAAAATTTGAAGGTTCATTTACTTCTTTTGTTTCTGGTAGATACAGTCGTGTCTGTTATAGTTATATAGTCTCGCTACTCAAAAGCATGCAAAACATCCATTTTCAGTTCCTTTTGAGGAGATTCGCAGCAATAGTACCGTTGCGTTATATTTGTTCAGTTGATCTTGTCAAAAGAGCGATACTATCTTCCTGGCTCTATACTGGAAAGTTTCGTTATTCCAATTTTTATTCATTTGTAATTAAGTTTTTTAAATTTTTACTATTTATGAAGAAATAAATAAAATAAAAGCTACAAAAATATAAGATATAATATAATAAATTCAAGAGAGAAGCAGTTCAAGCCAGGTGATCTGGTTGGCCATTTCAGTGACGGCAATATCTGATATAATCACACCCAAGGTGGATTTTGTAAAGATCATTCAACGTGGTTCCGGGAGACCAACAACAGTTCCACTAAACCATCCTTCCAACAAGGAGCGTTACGCTATCCTACTGTATTCCAGGCGGAGTTATTAGCCATAGAAAAAGCCACCAATTCCGGCATTAAAAGAGTCTTAAATGGCTCAACAATTAATATCCTTCCAGATATAGTCAAGCCCCTCTCAAGGCCTTAAGTCAAGGATAGTCTGAGAGGGTCTGAAAACCCTTAAAAAATGTTCAAGGAGAAACATTGACATGAGGGCCATAAAGGCAATGAAATTGCTGATGCCAAAAGAGGAGCGAAAACTCGCTTAGTCGGACTAGAGCCATTTTGTGGCATTTTAAAGTGTTACCTCAGAGCTATCATATCCTCCAATAAACTACGTGTGGAATCTCAATCCTAAATGGTTCTGGACTTTATTCAGAGTCTAAACCTAGAAAGGAAATAAATTGAACGGCGACTCACAGTAGATCTTTCAGGTCGCAGTGAATGCGAGGCTAACGCCTGCACACCCCTCTTATATAATGTATAAATTAATAACTGAACTAGTTAAGGTCAGTGAATAAGGAATACCAGTTAGTGTTCTAAGTTGATAGTCTCAGCCTTGTCAAGAGAATTATAACCCCATCCAATATCAAGGATTTCTGTATATAACATACTCGTTCATAAAAAAATGCCACTCTAACAATCGGAATAGTCATTTGAATCTACAAAACCATTGTTAATGCCTTCAAGACAGAGGAAAAAAAACAGTGCAAATAAAATTACAAAAACTAAAGAGATTTGCATGTCTAGAAAGAAGTTTAACGTGTCATGCTGACTTGCTCTAATTCAATTCAGGGATGATGCTGACCTTTTTCCTGGATTGTTCCTCAGATTATAGGGGCGGGCGAGATGGTGTAAGCAAAATTAATGTTGAAAAAACAATTTTACTAATTTTGATTTCATTAGCTTTTGCTTTTTATGTAAAAATTAAATAAATATGGCCATGAATAGATGATATTCATTGCCTCCTTCTTCATTAACAATCTTTATAATACATCCACAATCTAAAACATAAAAAAAAAAACTAATCATGAAACCTTGTCCTTTTAAGAATACCTTATGAAAACTTGTTCATTGATTTTCCCCCCAGTAAAATAGAAACAACCATTTTTCATGATCATTTTGTGAGGGAGTGTTGGTCAATTAGAAAGAACTGTCCTAAATTTTACCAACTCATCGAAATTTATAAGAAAAAAAAACCCCCCTAACCACCATTTCTCTTAACACAGTCCCCTAATTGTTTCTTATCAAAACCTAATTACAATCAATCAGTAATCTTGTTCTAAATGCAGACTACCTCTAGGTACCTGCGAAAATAATGACGTACACGTTGAGAAAAGAAAAAAAAATCTTTTTCTCGTTGAATAAACGTCTCGTCTTCCTTTTCAGTGGGAATTTTCTTGTTTTTTAACTCAAATCACTGTAAGCTGTCGAAACCTTCCTTCCTTTCTCCTCTCTCTGAAATTCAACTTTGACTGATTTTATTTTCGTGAAAATTAAATTTTCCAACGTTACACGAATTGAGACGCTATTTTTGAGAGATTTGTGTAGACTCATCGTGGAAGTAATCCATTTTGGGATCAGAAGTTACCATAACTGCTATGGCTGGATTTTGGTTACTTCTTGGTTAGAAATCGATGTAGACTTGTATGGAATATTTACATTAGAGATTGTGGTGGAGGAGAGGCGTCCTTTTGATTTCTTATGAAAATAATAAATTTACATGATTTCAATCTCCTTCCACTTCAATAGACCTTTTCATTTCATTTCATGTTTTGTTTTACAGCATACAAATTTCGAAACAAATTTGATATTTCTCTTCTCTCTCTATTCCCCCTCTGACAGATTTTACATGAAGACCGAAAATTTTATTAAGATTTTCATTTCAAAGAAAGGATTCAATTTAGAAAAAAAAGGAAGAAAAAGGATATGATGGGGTATGCTCGTGTATGTGCAAGAATACAATAATAAAAATTCGAAAAAGTAAAACTAATCTGAATTTCAGCACGAGAATTATCTACTCAACCGCCATTCTCTTTATGGTGCTACCATTCAAATTAATCTCAACGGATTCTTTTCTAGTTTTACCGAGTTCAGCTGGGTAACGATAAAAATTCCTCCATGAGGGAGGCAATAATATTCAACAAGAATATTCGTCCCTGGAGTTCTATAAAAAAAGTCTTTTTTTTTTGCTAAGAAAAAAATTCAACTGTTACGAGCCCTAGGAGAATAAAACTGAAATCGAAAAGTTCCATGGAATTGATGTGATGTAGTAACTATATCTACTATTTCAAATATATAACATATACATACATAGGACCCCACATTATCTGTATGATCAATTGCAGTTTTTAAATACATCTCGAAATCATAATCTGCTCATTCCACGTTTTCATAGGACCATTCTAGAGCGCTCTTACTTCGTTCAGGCTGCTCATTCAAGGTGCCGGTTCCCTCGATAAGTTTAAATAACGTTTAAAATATCGTTTCTCTGGTGATTATTAAATTAAATTAGCTTATATTAATAGGGAATTAAGAGTCATTCGGTTTCAGTTATGTTCGCCACGATATCTTCGACTGGGCAATGAATTGGACATTTTTGTGTTTTTTTTTTTATTTTGTAATTTTCGATTGATTTGTAACATTATTACAGTTCTTTTGTTGTGAAAAATTTGTTTAAGCTTTAAATTTTATTTTCTTAGTTTATTCTTTTTTCTAAGCTTGTTCGAAGTTTTAAAGTTTCTGTTTTTTCTTCTTTCATTTATTGAGTATGTATATTTATTTTCTTGTGTTACTTTTATTGTATTATTTAGTTTTAAGTAATTCTTTTAGCATGTAAACCCGCGTTTTTGTTATTTTTGAAGTTATTTATTTGGTGTTGTTAGTTGTTTAGTTATTAGTCGTTAGTATTAGTTTTTATTCTTTAAGATACAGTAGTTTATTTAGGATGTAGATTTTTACTATATGTCCCCTCTCTTCTCTCTTTCGATTAATGCCTCCATTCCTTTCTATTAATGTACTTACATATAAGTTATATTAACTTGTCTACATTCTATGAATAAATGCTAATTTGAATTTGAATACATCCATAGAGGCCTGACAGTCTTCCCAACTTATGCCTGAAAATTATTATCTAGATAAATGACGACTGTTAATGGAATTTTGAAAATTTAATTAGCCTGTCGCCCATATTCCGGACTCTTCCTTTGCTTTTAGCAGAGAAGACTCCTTTTCTTTCGTAAATTAACATCGTTTGGGGAGGAATTGCGTTAGTTGATTTTGTCATTTTCATGATTGGAAAAAAAAAAGAAGACGACAAAAAAAATCCTCGTTAAGTTAATTTTTGAGGATTTTATTTTACCAAATGGAAAGTTCTTGGCGTCTGTCTCCAGTAAAGTAATTATTATTACAAATTCCATTTGGTACATAAACACCATAGAAGACGGTAATATGGATGCTGACTTTTTAATTTTTATGATTTTATCTTTTGGCGGAAATTATTATTGTAAGTGCGGACGTAAAATTAAAGATAACAACAATTTTCAGCGATTGGGGACAATGGGGGTAACATTGGAATATTTAAAATTAACTACCACTAAAATTCACCATTTGCGGTAGCTTTTAATTATTTCAAAAGTAGGATTCAATTTTCAATTTCAATTTATTAATCTTAGGCAATAGTACAATAACATATAATAATCTTTTGCCTGAACCGAATAATATTGCGGAGAAAGACTACTACTAATACTAATATATAATTAGAATAGAAAAATAAACAAAAAGGAAACATTTGATGCAAATTTAAAGTTAATGATAAAAAAGAGAACAGAAAAAAAAAGAAGAAAAAGAAGAAAATAATACATTATAAATTGGTAGAAAATTGTAAAAAAAACAAGGAATTGTTGTATGGTTTATGCGGTTAGATTTTCGGAAAGGATATATTGGATAATAATCTTCCGAAAGACACCCAAATCGAACGCATTTCCCTGCAAATCAGCAGGAAGTGAGTTCCACACACGAACTGTTCGAACGAAGAAAGAGCTCTCCAGAATGGAATGTCAGTGTCGAGGTATAAGAATGTTCACATTTCTAGAAGATTGCATGAATACAAGCTCAGTATACAAGTAGGTGGGATTTTTTGAGTAAATAAATTTATGGAGTAGTATTAAAGCCTTGCGAACCAAATGAACATTCAAAGAGCAGCCAAGTAGAGCGTGCCGATATGGAGAAACATGGTCAAAGCGTTGGAGCCCGAAAACAAATCGCGTGCAGCCGTTGAAAGCAACATTTATCTCTCTTCGACAGACTGCATCTAAATGTAGAATAATCACGCTATCACTGGTAAAATAAGGCATGAGTAATGTTTTGACAAGCTTCAAACGTAATGACTTTGAGAGGATACTAGCCGATAGCCAGAGTCTGCGGAGACCAATATAAATATGACGAACGACACTATTGATATAATTACGTCATCGAGGCATTGAAATGAACTCCCAGCCTAGAGAAGTCCAGCAAGGCCAACAGGCACAATTTATTATCGTCCAAAGCCCTGAGAATATATCACCGATACTTTTAGGAGAGCAGTTTAACAACGATGAGCGGCGCGAAAACCCAATTGACAGCTGGTTAAGTAATTATTACTCTGAAGATAATCGATTATTTGAATTGACATGATTTTTTCAAGAACTTTATAAAGGAAGCATAATAGACTAATCGGCCTGAAGCCATTTAAATCGGCTGGAGAAAGAATCCATGACAGAATATATTTCATGAATTTTAGGGGGGGGGGGGGGTCACCACCAACACAGCTAAAGCTGAAGCCGTCTGACATTGTCTGAAAGCTACCAGCTGATGAAATCTGAGCATGAGAGGACTGCGATGAAGTGAAATATATTTACATTTAATACATCGCAACCTGCATATTCTTACCCAAAAACAGCAGCCTCTTTCAAATTAATCCAGAGTTTTTTGGGTGGCAGGTCCATATTAAACTTTGAACGGAAGTAATGACGTTTAGCACCTCGAATCCTAGAGTTTACTTTATTTCGCATAGTTTTATAGCGTGATTATCATCAGTTCTGAGACTTAAGTATTTATGATAAATGAAATTTCGCTCATTTATCATTATGTTGATTTCGTGAGAGAACTATGGGCATCCAAGAAGTTTAGTAGTACGAATGCGCACCGGTGCATACTTGTCGAGTAAATCGATAATGATTGAATTAAGGGAGTATAATTTGTCGTTAATCGTAGGCTTGAGAAAAAATTTATCCCAAGATAAAAATGAGCATTCCTGTTGTAAAACACCCAAATTAATGTTATCGATGATTCTGGCTCACTTGCAGGGAACCTGATCATGTATTATTCATTTATTGAATATTTTCTATGCAGAAATAGTTCGCCAGAAATATCAACTAGAAAGGTGAGAAGGTACTAAACCAAATTCAGCATAATATAAACGTATCACACTCTACCATGAAGAAGAGCATTATCAAATATTGTGTTGCATGTACCTGCACCAAAAAATCAACAAATCTATACAAATCCTACAAACGGATTTTATCTATCATCAAAAGGTATGGATAGATAATTGCCTCTTACTCTACATACCTTTGATATACACAAACGATGCCTACCATAATAAACTGCGCTAATAAGGCAGCATAAGCCTGATGGCAATTAGCGTCAATTACACTGCAGTTTATGTGCCAGCCAATTAAATTTCTTTAATTTTAGGCGGGGACAATATGTATGTAATAAGTAGCTTACATCTACAAAGTAGGTATACTCAAATTTGAATATGCATAGCTACTCTATAAAATTATTCCCCGAGTCACTATACTATACATATGTATGTTACAAATGCAGAGCACAAAGCAAAAGCTTCCGCAGCGCCCTATGAAGTTGCCATAAATCACAGCGTCAATCTGACAGCATCCGTTTGAGGCTCCCTTGCTGGTCACAATCTCACCAGTAGCACTATTAAACCCCATTAAACCTGTTAATGGCGTTTATTAATTATAGTGGACTTATATTTGAGGCGGGTACTTGCAGACGATTCGAGCGCTTAATGCACTCGAAAATTTCTCGATTTTCTTATTTTCGTGGTGGTGAATCGTGACGTTCACTCGACGGATTCCTGGGATAATTAGTCCAGAATAAAGAGCCTATGCCAATGGCTAGAAATGGGAAGAAAGAGAGAGGAGATACTTTAGAATGATTTTTATGATCATTTTTTTTTATTGGCGCTATGAGGCCGCTACGAAAATAGTCCCAAGTCCCAATGAATGTCGCGCTATTAAAAGCTGTGAAATATTTTGGCGCGCCGAGAGTCATGTAAGACTTGAAAGCTTTAGCACTCGCCTGGAAACGATTTATTTCACTTTTTTTTTTTTTAATAGCAAGGTTGCCCCGGCGATGTCAGTGCCAGCCATCCTTTTCATCCATTATTGACTTCAGATATAAAGACGCGGGGATGACATGGCCATCCTATCATGAGTTGAACAATTTTTATTTCTAGATTTGGGTCACACAGATAAGCGAGAGCACAGATGTTTACACCCATCACAGATACTCACTCCCATCCCAGTCCCAGTGGACTGCCAGTTCCAGTCAGTCACCGGGAAAGTCTATGCAGAATAGGCTCTGATGCCACCAAATAATGATTAAGTGAGGTACAAGTACAATGACCCTCGCCTCGATGCCGAGAGTTTTTATCTTTTTATAAATGAACTTGTGCTCTACGCTTAAAGCATTAGAGATGGATGATGTTGCTAATGTTTCCCTTTGACAAAAAAAAAAAAAAATACCTACAAATTAGTGCTTCACTCTTCTAGTCATCTTCCCGTTAGATGCTATTCATATTATTCGGGTGAAATTGAAAGCAGTGCTGTGAGAACATCGTTTTTTTTTTTTTTGTTATCTGTGCTGTGAGAACATTGCTCATAACGAACTTGCGTTACAGCTTCCCTCAGAAATTCTTGAGGCATTTCCGAGCTAGAGATGAGGAATTCTCTGCTAAAGCGTCGTGTTACAGCTTTACACACGAACGTGACATACATTTAATGCTAAAAGTACTTATCCCGTTGTAAATCTCCAAGTGATAAAAGAAATTTTTGTTTACATCTTGCTTGTTTTAATTAAGGCAAGACCACTTAGAGAATTTAAAGTATTTTAAGATTTTTTTTTTGACTATGTGTGGAAATACATTATACAGAGATCTGGTTGGAACTTTTTTTGTTGTAGTCATTATTACTAAAATTAGAGTCCAAATCACACTTTGATCACTTCAGAATATCGTGGATGAATTCAGTAGTCCTGTTGTCTCTCAAACTAAGTCTTTATGGTAAGAAAAATGTGAAGTGTGAGCAGCAAATTAAAATGCAGTACCCACTTAGGGGGTTTTCTATGGGTGAAAGAAAGGATAATAGTAGTACGAGCCTGTTTCACTAACCTCCAAATGCAGAGCAGTAATATTTTATAGAAGGAAATATTTTTACTGAAGTCATTGAACGTAGTGCTAATTGTGGAAATTTTTTCACATTCATCAAGAATATATTTATTGCATTTACATTGTTCATCAAGAGTCATAAATTTAGGATGAAGCCACACAAAATTAAATAAATTAGGTACATCGATAGTAGTTGACGTTAACATTATTTAGCAGCCAACTCGGTCAATTTCATATTGGTTAAATTCGCTATGAATTTATTTCATAGTAAAACTCTGTATGAAGTTCTAGTCCCACTTAGGGCTAAATCTTGCTAGGCATTCAAGTAAATACGCAGTATTTCGCCTCGTATATAATTTACACATAAAAATTATTTTAAGTGCAAATATGAGGTCAGCTTGGCTGTGCGTTTTGGCGTATATGGCATGCCGTAGCCAAGCCGTACTGATGAGTATACGGTTAGGAAACGCCTGAACCAAAGTGACATTACGACATACAACGAAAGGTCAAATTCTTCTTCTCTTAATTAAAAATGAAACGATTTTTTTCCTAAAGACAACAACTAACTTGTCACATACCTACTTATATGTGCGCTACATTTAGAGGCAGGTAGACAATGAAATCACATAAGAGCCGTATCGTAAATTTTCCTACATGTTATACATGTCGAGAGGCTCCCGCATGTCATTAGTCTTGACAAAGTATAATGAATAGAAGATTTAACGAGCTTTTCGGTAGCCTTAGAAGGTTAGAGCTGTTAAAATGTCTGAGGAACATTCTTCTTGATATGAAATATAAGATTTAAGATCCAAATGAAAAGAAACAATCAACAGAAAATCTTAAAAGTGAATTACATGGGAGTGAAAAAACTCTAAATGAATTTAATTCAACGAACATGTCACTAACAGATTTTCTGGAAGGAAATCATTTTAACCAACGGCATCAACACCCTACCGACGAAATACTATATATGGTACTACATATAAAGAATTGGAGGGGGGGGCGAAAAAGAGTTGTCGTGCTGATAAATTGAATTCTGCTCGAGTATGTAATATGTTTGCTTTCGATATGTGGGATGCTGTATATCATTGTTACGAGAAATATGATATCAGAATGAACGGAAATGAATCTATAGAATCAAAAAGCTTTGTGTCATTATGTTTTAGGAGTCAAACGGAAAGGATATACACAATTATATATGGCGTTCCACAACGATAATTATATTCGTTAACAGAGGTACAGTACTTGTTCTTTTTTAATACAAGAGGAATAAGTCTATAAAGAAAGTAAGGTGCCGCAAGTTTACGTACTGTTATCAGATAATAGTACCAATTGAGAGCAAAAAGACATAAACGTACATACATATCTATAGGCTTACGAGAAACAGGTTGTTTTGACATACTTTCTCCTTTTTTAGATAGACCTTAAACTAAATATCTCGAGCCTAACTATAAAATCCTTAAGTATAATACATGACTTTCGAACATCTTGTGTAAAGAATACTTCATTTCAAGGCAAATAATGGAAGACATTCATTTTATTTATTTATTTTTTCCCCTAAAAATTCTTATTATTAATATTTATAGCAAAGTAAACATCGTGCAAAACGAGTCATCCAGAAAGTCAGGATTCCATTTAAAATTGCAGCGGAAAAACTTGGGGACTGAAGCTCAAGATAGCCCAATGGATATCATATGTACACAGAACTAGCTAAATTAGTCGTCAGATATAACTAGTTTACACAAAAACTAACACAATCACAATAAAAGTACCCCGCAAGCATTTCTACAACATAGTTACAGCTTTTCAACATTATTGGATACCGCAACGACGACGTTCCCAAGGTTCCATATGAAAACAACACACAGAAAATCACCGTACGAAATGGTATTAAAAATGAAAACGAAGTATGGATGATGTAGAAAAAAGAGCGGATCCAATCTCGGACAAAATTCTAAGTGATTAGCTTATAGGAAAATCAAATAGGAGAGAGAAATCATCTTTAATAAAATAAAGCTGACACAACTGCATATTTGCCAGTAATTCGAAAAAAAAAAACAAATTAATTAAAAAACATTCAAACTCCGTTTTATCTAAAGCGATGTCGGTTAAGTTCCGTTCAAAACAAAACAGAAATTTTCAATTATAAATTACCAGCCCACGGTTGCAAATATGTACATATGTGAAAAACGTAAAAAGCTTGAAAAGCTTAAATGTACCTAAAAAAATATTTTTGGTAGGTATATATGAACGATAGTTTAGGCACTAGGACGATGAATATTTTAATCGATTGTTGATTTTGCATAGAAACATACGCAACTCTGTCACAAATTAGGACTATCAGTATACCGACTATCATACAAAAACATCTTGAAATGTATTTTATTATTATTTTCAATTTTCATCAGAAGTAAGTTCGTGTATGTATCTTTTCTTATGCCCACTGCGTAATTCCACTACTTGTCTTGTAAATGACATGCTTGAAAAAGGATTTGAAATAGACTGAAGTCTGATAGTATTACTAACGCCATGAACTCGAATTGACGTAGGTAGAAATATTTTCTTTGACATGTAAGAGATAAAAATAGAATTAAACATTTTCTTTATATTTCCCTGAAAGAAGAAAGTCTTGACACAAAGAACACCTTCATTATTATCTTATCCTAAAAGAAAGAAAAAATTTATGCAACTCACTTACCAATATGTAGGTACTGCAAATGTATAGCAAAAAAGACTTTTATACAAGTCACAAGTGGATTATCAAAAAACATTTTCATGCAAAAAGGGTATTTTTTGGGTCACACAACAAAGCATTCAACCGAGAAAATTTCGTATTTGTGAATTGAATTTTAGTCGCCTTTTGATATATATACATACATATATATATAGGACAGGATAAATAATTTTTCCTTTAAAAAGCTTTTGCTTGTACAAGTAAAGGGTATTAAGTTTTCCTTTATAATTTAGATTTGGATGACTTACTCGCTTGGAAAATATTTTGCGGTCAGTCTCTTTCAAAGCTGTGTTGATAAAATCCTTTTCATTTAGAAGGAATTGTTTAAACTTGGATTAAAGTGTTTGTGACCGCATCAAAGTGAAATATTTCTTCTTAACTGTTTTCGTTATTCAAAACATTAAAAAAAAAAGCAGAGGTTTTTGAGATTTAAATTTATATTTTTGTATATCAAAATCAAAAGATCTCGGTAATCATTAGATATTTATTTATTAATCTACACATATGTATATATGCGTATACAGGACAAAAGGATATATTGATCCTTTGATGCGAAATATTTTGCATATATATATGCCTTGCAATTAACTTATTCATTGGACCTTTAAATCCCATTAATACAAATTGATCCTTTGTCTCAAACCTAGAACTTATATATGCATATACATATTATGTACCTAGGAATATAAATAACATACGGCTTTGGGAATTATATTGTCGACAATTCAATAAACATACGTATAATATTGACATGAGTGCCTGGCTTTAATTTCATGTTCCATTGAATGCAGTCCAGATCAAATAAAGCGACCTATCGAAACTTAAATACCAAATCTTGATTGATTTGTAGGACTAAGTAAAATTTGCTAGGAAGATATTTTACTAAACTCTCTGAATTTTTTATGGATCCTACCATCATCTTGTCTTAAGTCTTTGCGAGATATTAATGATAGCTGAAAGAGTCGAGGTTCAACAATGAAACTCTTGAAAAACTGTGCTAGAATAATATTCAATAAGCTACAGTCGCGCGGATTCCATTCTACATAGGCAAGGGTAATTGTGGTAACAACATTTTCCCACTACTATAATCTGAATTTTTACTTTTAAAATCTCTAATCTCTGGCATGCCAGTGGATTTTCCCTAACAAATTAAAAATCGTTATTCGTTACTAATACAACTCTCAGCCATATTGGGGGGTCGGCACAATTCATTCAAACAAAAGTATAAGAAGTTTCCCACCAAATTTTCTTTTAAGACACCAGCCGCTACAATTAATATGTATCAACTAATCCAGGACTATGTACAGATTCTGTTGGGGTTTAACGTGGACACCTAACTCGAAACTTTATTTCCACGACAGTCTTAATGCACGGATTAGTATCAATGCGACAATCAGCACAGAGTATGTCCTGTCCCAATGAGTACTAGCTTATGTCAGTGCATGCTTGACGTTGGACTTACTGGTTGAAGCAAGACCCATCTAAAATCTCTGACGATCTGTGGATCACGACACCCGATTGATTTAGCGCAACTCCACGCCGAAAGCCAAATATCTAAGCATATAGTACATTATTAAGCAACCTTCCTTCAAATCCTCGGACGCAGTATGGAATTTATTCAAAAGGACCATACTCTTCTGTTCAAAGAAGAATGTCCGCCTAAGTCATGCAGACTCAGACACTCTGTCTTTGCCCGCATATGGGCTACCACAACCACCACAATGCTCCCATCAAGGAGCCTACTCGGTGTTGCGTCGAACAGCACTATCCGGATCTCCTCAGCCTCGTGGTCAACGTTCCCTATAAGCTGCGCGCATGCGCAATCGCGCATAAAAAATAATTTGTTGCTCACAGCATTCCATGCTGCGCGCATAAGAAAATTGCTCGCGAATTTTTTTTTTTTTAATAAATGACCGTTTTTTTTTAAATAATTTTTAATATCGATCCACGTAGGCTTATTTTTACTTTGCTAATTGCTATTATAATAAAGCAATATATGTAGTATATTTCGAACATCAACCGAATAAAGTTAATATTTTTTTACGAATTTTATACTGTGCTTTGCAGAGGAATTGTAAATAGTATATGTGTTATTATTTATTTTTGTTTATTTTTTTTAAATACATTCAATCCCAGCTTCAACGATGTCAAAAAGAAACTCCTCAAGTCAACCAGCGTCAACATCCAAGAAAGTATGTCCAAATTTCAAATCTGCTTGGCTTTTGCAACTTGTTAAGATTAAAATACCAACTTCACGTGAACTCGACCATGTGAAACTAGAATATATATTCGAATTCAATGAAGAAGAAAGTACAATTAAGTGCAAATTTTGTACCGAAACGAAAGTAGATGGAGATTTTTTTATTGGAAAAAGTGGGATGATTGGAAATTGGATTATCTGAAACGTCATCTAAATCACAAAACACACATTGAAGCGGTTGAAATTCTTACATCTCGTAGATGTGGTGGATTAGTTCGACTGATTACTGAGACTCCTAAAGACCGTGAGGCACGAATAGAAAATGTTGGAAGACAAAAGGCAAATCCAAAAATGGTTAAAGTTTTAATTGACAACGTAATTTTGGCAATAAAATTGAACACTTCAATGAATTCTGTGCAGGAAATAAATAGCCACGTATCAAAATATGTTCAAATTCCTGAAAGTTGGCGTAGCAAAAATTATGCCTTTGAATTCGTGGAATGCATAAACCAAGTGGTTCAGAATGAAGATTTTGATGCTATTAGAAAATCACAATATCATTGCTTAATAATTGATGAGAGCACAGATATTTCTGTTCATAAAATGCTTATAATTTACATAAAATTTAGAACAAACTTTGATTACAAAACCTCTTTTGCAACTATAATTCAGTTAAGTGCTTGCGACGCTTTATCAATTGTGGCAGTTTTCAAAAAATTCTACTCTGATTTAAAGTTGGATATGGATAAAATGGTAATGATGACATCGGACGGAGCTGCGGTTATGCTGGGTGGTTATAATGGAGTAGCAAAGATACTACAACGAGATATTCCGTATTTATCAGCTCATAATTGTGTGGCACACAGAGAAGACCTTGGAATTGACGATGCTTGGAGGGGAATACCTTTAATGAAAACTCTAGAGAAGTTAAGAACGGTGTACACAATGTTCAGTAGATCATCTGTGAAAAAAGGCAAATTTCAAGATTTAGCTGCAGTAATGGAATGCGATGTTTTGAGTTTTAGACCTCTCAATGAGGTAAGGTGGCCTTCACGGCACTTTGCAGTGATTTCATTTATTCGAAATTATGATGTTTTGATTGAGTATTGCAAAGGTGAAGTTGAAAATTCAAATGATCCAATATCTAAATATTGTGTTAAGGCTCTTACTAATTCTTTGAACCGATTAGCTTTAACAGTGCTAAATGATATTTTAACTGAATTAGCTAAAATGAGAAATTTTTTTCAAAAAAGCGTGCTTTCTCCTATGGAAGCTCATCAATACGTAAAATCCATTATTAAAAAGATTCGGAGCCAGTATCTTGGAGAAACTATTTTTACGAGCGAAGAAGCAATGAAACTTCTCAACACAAGCGATAATACTGCTGAAATTATTGAATTTATCACAAAGCTATGTGATCATCTAGATTGCAGATTTCCAGAAGAAGAAATGAAAGCCTGGGCTGCATTTGATCATATAGGAATCGCAAACAGCAACAATTTTAATTTTGGAAACCAAAACTTGCTGAATCTTCTTAACAAATACTCGAAAATTATTCCAAATTATAGTGAAGAAGTAAAGAAGCAAATTCTAAGCCAATATTAGAATTTTAAATTTTTATACCAAACCAAATTTAACTGTAACGTCGTAAGCAGTTTCGCGGATATGGTAGACTTTGCCAATAAGGAGAAGGAGTTTCAAGAGCTTTCCTCTTTAATAGACATTTCTGCAACCTTTCAAGCATCTAGTGCAGATTGCGAACGTGGGTTTAGTCAAATGAATGCCATTAAAACAAAGGCCACAAACAGATTGGAGACATTTCATTTGGACCATCTCATCCGTATCAAATTATTTTTAAGGCGTGGAAACGAAATTGATGTACAAAAAGTTTTCAATTTTTGGAAAAATAATAAAGATCGACGTGGTAATTAATCTAAAATGTAATTTCTTTTTCTAATAATAAAAAAATTCTTATAAAAATAAAAAGTCTTAATTTACCAAAACAAAATTTTCTCTTGCGCACAATGTGGTTATTTTTCAAAATATGGGCACAGAACATTATTTTTTCGCGCAGCGTGAAAAAAAAATAAGAGGGAACGTTGCTCGTGGTACCAAAATAGCAATGTTGGCTACCCAGTTGGTATGTATTCGTAGTCCATGACCATAAGGCCATGGGTACTCCCAGTGGATCTTTATGCAGATCCTTAAGCAATACTCCGTTCAGGCTTAATCATATTAACACATAATGACGGCTGTAGACCACGAGAAGATTATGATCCGCTTTACAAGTTAGGAGAGGCTTGAGACTACAGACTACTAAGTCGTATACGTGCAGGCTTCATCAGCGTTCAGAATAGCTGTGTTCTTTCAGCACGAAGCATGTATACGGCCTTCATTTTGCTTGTATCCTCTCTTGGCTATTCTGCGCATCACTAACTCCTTTTACAGCTGCCCCAGCACTATGTACAATTATTTTAAACTGAATTAGATCTAGATGAACGGAAAATTGAAAAATAGAAAAAAACAATTTTTTTTTAACCCTAATAACCTCAGCCATCGATTTTATGTTCTTCTCATCAAAACCAGCTTATCATGCACACATCCATATCCACATACATATATGGGTACCTATATTGTATAGTTTATTAAAAAACTTTTCAATTTGTGAACAAGACTTTTTCGTGTCTAAAAATAAAAAGGACGCTCCAATAAATTATACCTACTCTGTCATATTTTTAATAACTGAGGATTAAGCAGAGATTCTTACACACCAAATTCTTTCCTTATACCCTATATCAGCCCCGAGCTCACGTTTATATTCTTTCTTTTATCTATTTTTGATTTATACCAAGGAATATTATCCTAATATGTGTATCCTTGAAAGCAATCATACTGGCAGTTTCTAACATCGCATCGGATCGAATCGAGAGTATTTGCTTTTTTTATACCCACCCATCACCCAAGAATTTTCTTGGACTAAGGATTTCTTCTATGAGATGACATTTTTACCGCTTTAATCCTTTGAAGTATTTTTTTTTTCTGTAGCTTACTAGGCTTATGGAAGATTTCTTGTAAATCGTAATATGTTTGAGAGAAGAATCCTTATATATCATTATTCTTCGTAATCCCTTTTCTTGTATTTCTACATAAAAGCAATTCATTTTCAGCTCTTGTTTTATTTCTGCTTTGTTATTTAAATATTTACGTTTCTGTGCTTTCTGTTTTCTGCATAGGACGTAGATAAAAAAAAAAAAAACAGAAGAAAAATATCAGGGTGGAATAATATGCATCGAAGGACCAGTCCTACCTACCTAAGGGATGCGAAATACATGCGAATGCATGGTAAAACTTTAAATCATGAATACAAAACCCAATGTGGTGTGGCTTTTGTAAGCAGTTGTTTTTATTCCATTGAAATTTATTGTTTACATGTTTTTCTAGTTCATTCAACAAACTGTAAAAAGTTTTTGGAATATGTCGGGTATTTTAGTTTAAATTACTTTAAATTGATTCAGAAAACTCTAATATTATGGGGTCTATGTAATATGAAGAAAGCTCCTTCTATAAATTTGGACATTTTGAGCTTATTATTTTTTTTATCAAGTTCCAATAAACGAAAATTAAGGGAGAATACAATTTAAGATTAAATGATGGGGGAGCAAAAGGTAGCACCTTTAAATAAGGACAATAAAGTCAATTTCCGGACGAAATTCGAAATTCCCTTGGGGTTTCAATTAAGGAGGGAGTTTTCGAAGTTGAAAGACTTTATAAGCTGCTGGAAGAATACATTCATCCTTCAGTTTATTTAAAGTCGCAGTAAAGATAAATTTTTTCAGTCTAAAGAAAAAGAAGAGTGTTTTATGTATACTTCTACTAGTTATAGAAACAGTAGCAATCTGCTATCCCGTCAGTACGTTAATATCTATCCACCTTTTCCCCGTAACCAGCAAGGGAGTCTCCGCATTCATTTTTGATTGATGGAAGCTGTGATATTCATAATTATAATTAACACTTTAAAGTTTTATGTTCTTCTCTATGTCGACGGTGCCCAACCGGTCCAGGCAATTAAGAATGTGCTTCTAATCTTCTTTATCTGCTTTATTCAGTTCATTCACTTCAACAGAGAGTGATAGACAATGACAAAGAAAATATCTAATTAGTTCTCCTTCACTCTTAGTACAATCAGTCATATCCTGTAAAGGCTCCCGCTACAGGGTGAATACAACTCGTATAGAAAAGAAATTTTAGTGGTCAGTGCTTCTGTTCAGAGTAAGGGCAAATTTTTCTAAGTTATTGGGGGATTGCTGGTCGTCTGTGGGTAAGTTGTGTATCCACAACAAGATGTCGTCCCTTCAGTGGGTTTCTGGTCACATGGGGATCATGGGGAATAAAAGGGCTGACCTTTTAGCTAAGGCTGGCTCTGATTCTCCGATCCTCGGACCAGAATTCGCCATAGGCGTTATAACCTCGGATAACGGGTCTCTTTTCAAAGCGGATGTTCATAGGAAGCATCAGCAGGAGCAGGTGCACAAAACTGTTTCTTGGTGGGCCTAACAGAAATATCTCTGATTTTCTTATGGGGCTCGGAAGGAAACAATGTAGAACTGTGGTTAGCATCATCACCGGCCACAGCTCGCTTCACGCTCATTTAACAAGGATGGGAGTTGTAATACAGTACTGAGTGTCTGTCCTGCCTGGAAGGAGAGCCTGAGACAACCGAACACTTTTGTGTGCTTGTCCGGCCTTCACCCGGAGCAGGCTGAATACTCTACGTTCTGCCCTCCTATCTGTAGAGGAATTGAAAAACCTTCCTCACCAAAACCTGATGCGCTTCGTTAAGAGGACAGGAAGATTTTGGTAATAGGGCTTCTAGCGGGGCAGCACAATGGGCCACTCTGGCCTCCTTGCTTTAGATCTCTTATCCCCCTGTCTTAAAAAAAGTGCAATTTTGCATTTAGTTGTAAATCGAGGAAGACGTGACTCAAACTGTATTTTTGCAGGAAGGAGAGCCTGAGACAACCGAACACTTTTGTGTGCTTGTCCGGCTTCACCCGGAGCAGGCTGAATACTCTACGTTCTGCCCTCCTATCTGTAGAGGAATTGAAAAACCTTCCTCACCAAAACCTGATGCGCTTCGTTAAGAGAACAGGAAGATTTTGGTAATAGGGCTTCTAGCAGGGCAGCACAATGGGCCACTCTGGCCTCCTTGCTTTAGATCTCTTAACCCCCTGTCTTAAAAAAAGTGCAATTTTGCATTTAGTTGTAAATCGAGGAAGACGTGACTCAAACTGTATTTTTGCAGGTAATAAATGCACGGTTTACCATTTTTATTCTGACACATATCACATGGACTTTTTGTTTGATACATGAACTGTTTCTTTTTCTGCAGCTAGGGGTAAAAATCAGGTTTTATCTAGATTAATTTATGTTTTTCTTTTTAAGGCGTTTAAGAACACATCTTGACGCAACATTACAAACAGAGTTTAATGCACTTTGAGTAAAATTACATTTTTATTAAGTAAATCCGTGTAAGCATAAAAAAAAATCCTTTCCTTATTATTAGAAACTAAAAGTTACATAAGTATACACAATCAGAAAGTAAATTTGAATCTCATTAAAAATTCACTACGATAACCCGTTGGGAAGTTTTGTACACCAATAATTATTATTACAAGTAAAAACCGTTCACTGAAATACCCTTTGAATAAATTTTAAGTCTGCTCTTATAATGTTTGGTTTTATCATACTCGCAACTGGGATTCTAACTACAGGATTAAAACTTATTTTATCCACACTCACAAAATATAAAATGTACTGAAAAAATCGGTACAACTGTAACAAATTACATATAAGTTGATCTCCAGCAGCAGAATTTTTCCATGCTGAGAGATAAGAGAGAAAATATAAAAATAAATTTCCTTTTCACAGATTTTATTTATCTATTCTCTAGACAAAGACTTTTTAACATCACGGTTGATGTATATAAATATTTTCCCTTTTATGCAAATAATGTTTTTGTAAATTAAGAATGCAAACATTCGGTGAAATATGCGAGGCATACAAAAATAAAACTTCATCAATTTTGAAGTTATATTCAGAAGATTTAAAGCTCATAGGAAAAATATATCAAGAAAATCATATAAAAGTCGTGAATATAATGTTCAAATAACATTAGAGATGGAGATGATGTTATTCATTCTAAAGCCCATTGGAAATGATTTTTTTAGTAGGTAAAAGATAATGTTTGTATGTATGTGTATGTGTGTATAGCCAAATATTTATATGTGTCATGTTGCCTGAAGTGGATAATTGTGTGATGAAAGCATAAGGTCGATGAATTATATAAAAGTCGCTGCAAGGATTGTAAATACTCGGGCTCAAAACAAAAAAAAAATAGTTATGAAGCCAAAGATCAACTGTGTACCTACCTACGACATACATATTAATTAGCCTTTGGAAACTTTACGACATCATTCCTCTTCTGTACTTGTTCTACAAATATCAGAGCGAATAATCAGACAAAAACAAATCTGCATGCTCTCAAACATAGAGCCAGGTGGCAATAATGGAAATCATTTCTCTTTAGTTAGGAAATCCGTGTGCTATAAAAAGCTCGACTGTAATGAAAAGGTCAACCATAATTAAACCTAACATGAACATAAAAAAGCTGTGGGGATGAGTGGTGATTTCTTCCGATCAAAATGTTACACAGCAAACTGAATGGATCTGGAATACATATAAAAGAAAGTCATTAAAGAGTTCAAAAGACGTCAGACTAATGCTTTCATAAGTGCATTAGGTCAATTCGTTTAATTTGGTGCCAGCTGAACTGTTTTATGCAATTCCACATCACCCATCAGAAATCTGCTTATTTGCAGTGTTAGCTTGATAGATTAACAAATTGGTGGCATAAGGTTCAAAGAGAAGTATTTTCACATTTTAAGAGTACGAGTCTTAGTAGTTAAACTGTAAGAAGCGGTCGAATAAAATTACTACTCACTATGTACAAATACAGGCCCTGTCCAAATTATTAGACGCATTTAAAATTTTAACCAAGAAATATATTCAGATCCTTTTAAATCACTCTATCTGATATTTGGAATACGTTAAGCCCTCTAACTGGATTCGTATTTCTCTTACCTATTTGGTATCACCGACAATGTGCTATCTTGCTCAAACTCGTTTGCATATGACATAAAACAAGTGCCAGTACCTGGCTCATTCTGCGCACCGGTTTTGAATCAGAAAGACTTACCTTGATTTTTATTTTATTATTGCAGTATTTTTCTGTGTTTATGAACTGTGTTATAATTTAGAAATGTTTTTTATTATTTTGAAAGCTTAAATAAAATTTAATGAAATGGGTAAAAGCACTGATCTGACAAAAGAAAAAATCCACTAATCCTTGGTTCCGAAGCTGGTAAGGTTTCTTGCATAGACCCGAAGAGTTTTCGAACCATAAGCCTCTCCTCATTCCTTTTGAAATGCCTGGAGAGGCTGTGGATGAATATATCAAGCGAGTAGGCCTAAAGACTTTTCCCTTGAACACCTCACAGCACGCTTACTGGAGGGGCAGATCTACGAAGACGGACGGCTCTCCATTCAATGGTTACTGTCATTGAGCGGGGACTGAATCGTGGACTGTTTACCTTGGAAGCCTTTCTGGACATCGAGGGGGCTTTTGACAGGGCCATCCCCGAGTCACTATCAGAAGAAGCTCGTCGGCATGGTGTTGACCGCACTGTAGTGTGATGGATCGACCAAAAGTTAAGACGACGATACTTAACTGTGGAGGTGGGCGCCCGTACTCTGGTGTATATTGGTTGACTCACTAATCACGGTGCTGAAAGACGTGGGATTCTCATGTGAAGCGTATGCTGATGGCATTCTTCTGCTCATTTCCAGGCACAGCATGACTGCTGCCTGTTCCTTTATGCAACGAGGCCTCAATATTGTTGAGGACGGGTACACCCGTTATGATATGACAATAAACCCAAAAAAGACCAGCTTGATGCTTTTCTCCAGAAGACGTACGTCTGGGTACTTTGTTCTTACAAAGCTTTTTGGGCACACTCTGCAACTCTGTCCGCATGTCAAACACCTTGGAGTCTTCCTCGACTCGAAGCTGACATGGGGACTGCACGTAGAGGAAAAAGTTAATGCGACTACGAGAGTCTTCGCTCAATGCAGGAGAACCTTTGGCTGCACATGGGGCATGAGACCGGGGGTTGTGCACTGGATTTACACCTCGATCATTAGACCCATGCTTACATATGCCTCCTGTGTATGGTGGCCGAGGATGCTTGTGGGGATTGGATTGCGCTTGGAAATAACGGGCTCCATGCGATCTACGGCTACTGTTACTCTTGAGGTCCTACTGAATCTGCCACCCCTGGATCTTGTCATTCAGGCAGATGCCAAAAGAACTGTGTTCAGATTGCGCCCATGGGGATGTTGGGAGGACGGCTGGACTGGCTATTCTTATTGCTCTCTGGCGTATGGGCTGTACACTGCAAACCCTCTGGCCAGTATGCCACGTAATGCAATGGTACGTGAGCTTCGTTTCGGGCATCGTTTCTCTGTGAGCTTTCCTGTAAGGGAATCTTGGACTGAGGGAAGTGCCTTATCGAGCCATCCCCGGTCCGCTCTAAAACTTTTCACCGACGACTCTCTCACTAATGAGGGAGTTGGGGCGGGTGTCTGCTTTCCTGAGCCTGATATTGGGATGGAGTACTCACTTCGTAGACACACCACTGTCCTCCAGGCTGAAGTCTTCGCCATATCAATGGCAGCGAAGTTAGCCTTTGATATGCAAATCATGGGGAAGGACATTGCTATCCTTTCGGATAGTCAGGCAGCCTTGATGGCTCTGAGGGGCCCTCGGATAACATCTAAGTTACTGGGAGCCGTCTGTGGATAAGTTGTGTATCCACAACAAGGTGTCGTCCCTTCAGTGGGAATGAAAGGGCTGACCTTTTAGCTACGGCTGGCTCTGATTCTCCGTTCCTCGGACCGGAACCCGCCGGAGGCGTTACCACTTCGAGTATTGGATCTCTCATCAAAGCGTATGTTCATAGAAAGCATCAGCAGAGATGGGCGAACCTAAGTACTTGCAGGTGGACAAAACTGTTTCTTTATGAACCAAATGGGAATATCTCCGATTTTCTCATGGGGTTCGGAAGGAAACAATGTAAAACTGTGGTTGGCATCATCACCGGCCACAGCTCACTTCACGCTCATCTAAAAAGGATGGGAGCTGTTGACAGCCCTGAGTGTCTGTCCTGCCTGGAGGGAGAGCCCGAGACGAACTGATCGACTCCTCAAGAAAACATGCGTAGAAAATCGGTTTGCTTCCACGAATAACTGCATTAAATCAGAGCAATGTACCAGCCAGTCAGAAAGCTGTTCGCCGAAAGCTTATTCAGCTGAATATGAAAGCCTGTAGAGCGGTTCGCAAGCCTAAACTGACCCCTCCGATGAAAGCAAAACATTCATTATGGGCAAGGAAGCATCAGAACAAAGATTTAGATCTCTGGAAATCGGTAAATATACCTTATGTTTATAGTTTTATACTTTATTATTTGCGTTTGTTCGTATGAATATTATTTCAGGTGTGCTTTAGTGATAAAAGCACTTTTGAAATTCTTGCTAATAAAGCGCAATACGTCAGAAGGTGCCAGGTGAGAGATTTCATGCAGACTGCGTGATACCGACAGTAAAGCACCTTACAAAAGTGATGATTTGGCTAGCCAGTTCTGCAAAAGGAACTGGACATCTCTACATTGTAAATGGTACAATGAAACAAGACCAATACAAATATGTCCTCCAGACAAGATTGCCCCCTCAGTTGAGGGAGTGGTTGTACCCGTTTTGGACTGGCCAGGCAATTCTCTGAACATGAATCCAATTGAGAATGTGTGGGCACTCATCAAAAGAGAGGTAGCAAAGGAGGTCATTACCACAAAAACCCAGCTGATAGAAAGAAGCATACATGTTTGGAACCATAGTCCGGACTTTCAGGAAACTGTGCAGTCATGCATAAACAGTATGCCGATCAGAATACAGGCGTTAATTGCTGCCAAGAAAGGAAGCACAAAATATTAAACTCTTAAAAAAATCTGCGAGTTTTATCCCATTTTTCTTATTATAAATGCAAAAATAGTAATTTTAGTAGAGTAATTTTAAAGAAAGTTTTAATTTGAGTCCATAAAGATAAAATTTAAAAGAATTTCTGGGTGCATCTAATAATTTGACAAGGGCTGTATGTACATAAAAAAAATTTTACCCCCTAATTAAACTTATAGCGAAAAAATATGATGCCTCAGAAAAACTACAACACATTATGAGAAGCAAACGAATGACTTGATTTAATTCAATTCAATGTACAGCACACATACAAATGAATAGGATTACACCAATGAAGGTACTTCCATTTCAATAAGGCTAACTATTCTACATGACGGATAGGTACATACATATAGAATAAATCTAGAGTAGTTATATCATTTACCACCAAGCTTGTTGACACCTTCTAAAGGTTTGTCTTGCAATAGAGGATATGGTTAGAATTAATAGTAGGTACCTATATATTAACAGCCACATTCAGATTGACTTTGTTTCGTCACTCGGTAAACATCAACAACAACAACAACCAGTCATTAGCATTCCATTCAATTGCATAAAGATAAAAATTTTATCCGTAATTATCTTTATAGTATCGATTTGCACACGAATGTGCTACCACGCTATCCTATGAAGCGCAGATTCTTTATTTGATTTGATAATGATTCTGACGGACGTTACACTCTCTCTGTACTTATGTATGAGGTTTTTCCTGATCAAATGAAACCGCCGACATGAATTTATCTATTTTGCATGAAAACGCCATTAGATGTTCGCCAACTGAAGAATTATATGAGACTTGAATTGATCTGACTTAGTGAATGTCTCTAATTAACTTGTCGCCTGTTTGTGTCAATAATAAACAATCAAATAATATAAAAACCAGAATTTTGATTTTAATTTTTAATACTGTTAAAATATTTAAGGGTAGGTACAATGAATTAATTCGATTAAATATCGTTTTAATATGTCTATCATCATCACACAAATAAAAGAAGTTATTCCTCTAAAAGCTCGTACTTTCATATGTTTGGTATTTGGGAACAGAAGGTTAGTTCCATACGCAATTACCCTATCGACCGAGGCAATTTATTATTTTTATCATTTAGAAATTTCTCTAACCGTCATGTTCCAAGCAAACATATCCTTTCTGTTTTGAAATTTTGGGACGCATCACATATCCATATTATGAACACATATGTATGTGTGGTATCATTTGAATTAATGTTGCTTCCCGTGTAGTACCAATGGCAAACAGACAATTTTCATCATGATTTATTTGTATGACAGATGCGAGTTCATGTAAATTAAATTCAAGCCTTCAAACAATATTCGGTTTACTGAATTATAATGTTTCATGAACAGTATACTCCGAGATAGATAACTGAGAATCCTTTAAAGTTACATCGATTAATTCTAACCTTAAATGAAATACAAGAAAGTCAATTTTTTAATGAAAATAAATCTATATGAATGATATTGTGCGTAGCTTTAATTAAGTAGTTGAATTTTTGAAAAGTAGAGTATTGCAAAGCTGTCATACCAGTCAGTAAGTAAGTTAACCAGTAAGCCCCTCAAGGGGGCTTTATCGGATTAATGCAAAAGAAATTGTTCCATGGCGGAATTTCTCTACAGGTAAATTTTAGATTTTTTTTTGGTTATGTGTGATTCTATAATATTTATAATTAAATGTGTAAAATTACAGATAAATTTAGCATTAAGGATGAAATTATGGAAGGAAGGCCATTATACTTGGACGCACAAGCTGTCATACATATAGCGTTTGCAGTTATCGGAAAATATATTTTTGGTACTAGCGAAAATTTATAAGGTTTTCACTTCTAGAATGGAACACGATTCCCACATTTGGGTCGTATATATAGTTAGCAAAAGGCTCAACTACAATTGAAGTAAAGAACTTACTATTTTGAACGAGACTGAGGTTTACTTACGAAAAATTTATATTTTTAGCCTAAATAGATATCACATTCCGTAAGGTTTATTATCTTAATATTTAATGCTTTCAATTTTAGAAAGTGGTAAAAAAAAAAGTAACAAATAGAAGCTGATTTAATTGAAAATTTGTCCTTCTATTAATTCGCAGTACCATTTTTATTAAATTTTTTACATTGCACATTAATTAATATTTTTGACACATCACTTTCTTACGGAATGAACGATTCTTACCGCACTTTCAACTGATTGCAATTTGGCATTTAAACTAAACGAAAGTTCCCCTATGACGAGTTACAGTTAATTTGTGAACGTTTGTTAAATTTAAAGGGCGCGTTCGCTTTACATAAATAACATTACTTACGTATACAATATCGGAAAGAAAGACTTCAATTGGAGGAATGTGTCTTTTATCCATTTTTTTTTTCATTTTGTTATAGGTACTCATACGGGGTATTCCCAAGTTTTGAATATTAATATATAAAAAGTGAAATTAGGGTTGATCAGAATGACTTTTATTACATCTAACTATAGATACAGCAAACAATTATTCCCAATGAGACAAAACCAGTTGTCGAGATACTTTTTACTTCATAGTAAGCTAACCAAGAATTAAAATAGAGAGTTAACACAGGCAGGTCTAGGTAATGAGTCAGATGCTATCATTAATTAAAAAATATAAATTAAATTTAAACACATTTAATAAATAAAAATACGAAAGTGTTAATTTATTATGGAAAAGAATAATAAGAGAACCACACTTTAGAAAAAATTCTCCAAATTAAAGCTGATAACAAAAACCCCCAATAAAAATATTAAAGAATGTTAAAAAAACATAAATTAATTTAAAAATTATCCAAAAGAATTTTGATTAAAATATTAAGTCTAACATTTACGTTACATGGTACATCAAAAAGGTAATAGAGTTTTCTCAAAAGCCATTCCCGAGAGGTTCGAACTTCAAGGATTCCAAAAATTGTTTTTCATGCTAATCCTGTTTATCTTTATTGCACACGTTCAATTGTTGCTCATCTTGAAATATTCCGGAATGAATACTTAATATTCCCAGCGATAAGTCTGGGAAGTATGTATAGTATGAGTCGAATCTTAAATGTGAAAATGTTCTTACACCCCATCGAGCCCAACATCTGACCCACAATCTGCTTCTACTCGTATGCATGTATTTGTATAATATTATCCGAGGAAGAAAAAGGCAAAGTAGAAAATCTTCGTAAATGTAAACTCATTTTGTCAGTATAGAAGGATAAGCAAAGTTCCATGTGAATAGATTATCAAAGTAGTAACAAAGTCTTAAATCTGTGAATAAGTTATAGTTTTGTTTTTTCTGATCACGTACTTTTGCTTCACCTGAATCGTCCAACGTTGAATCAAATTGAAGAGAAGAATTGCAAATATCCAGAAAACGAAATCACACTTGAATACTTTGTGGGATTTGGAAAATCGAAAATGCAAAAGAAAAAACCAGAAACAGTTTCATTTATAACACACCTAGAAATTCACTGGTAATCCAATAGACCACAAAACTTTATCACCATAAAACTCGTCAACTTTCTTGATTTTCATTCACAAAAGGGACATTTATGTAAAGGAATTTCTTTTGTTATATATCTTGATTTGCATAAAAACATACACTTCCCTTTTTTCCGGTAATTCTTGCCCTACAATTTTGAGGTACATCACCCTTTTTTCATTGGCACTTCAAAATCACGGCACAATTTAATCATGACACACACAAAAAATTTCTTGACAAAGAAAAAACACTTCCAATGCTAAGGGATGCTATGCTGGGAATGATATTACCCAAAAAAAAAAAAAAAATACTTTCACTTTATAACATGATTCTAGAGCAGCATATGCCCATACTAGAGAGTATAAAATATCCCTGCGGGATAATAGCAACACGACAATCACCTAAAACAAAAAACATTCACGCTCTACAAACAACAAAAAATGGATAATTAGGCTCGGAACATATTTGTCGCTGATTTAATTTCCGGTCGCGTATTAAAGTCTGTCCTGATTTATTTCCGTTAAAAATCGCTTCATTCACAAAAATTCCTTGGATTTTACGCTTTTTTATTATGCTAACGTTGCGGAAAGCAATCCAATAGAAAAAGAAGAAGATGATGAAAAAAACAGTTCTGGATCGCGCCCGAATTCAAAAAACACCGGGAATCGACAAAGAACGAAATTTTCTCACTGGATATATAATTCTTAAGTTCAATGAAAACCACCCGCGTTTCTTGGAATGCTATCCAACACTAACCTCGACTTCGGCACTATCACTACTGTTCCGTGTAGCGCTCTAAATCAGAACCGAAGTGGCCCTCATCATTTCACTGGATGATGATGATGCTGATGCTGATGCTTCCTAGCTCCGTTGGACAAAACTTACTACTCTCAAGATTTTGGGCTTTCACTATGTTCACAGCATCCGCGGAATTACAACTGGCGCGCCAAAGTTCCATTCTATCGGTAGAACCGTCGTCATCGTCTCACCAATCTAGCAGAAGTAGATAGATAGATAGAAGAACGCGTGCACCGAATAGGTGCTTTGAGAAAGTTCTGAACGTCATGTCACGTAGTGTGTTTTTATTCTCGCCTAGTGTGAATTTGTGGCAGCATGGCAGCAATTTTTGTTGATTAAATTTCACCAGTATCTGTACTGTATACATAGTTGTTCTCTCACCTGACATGCGTTGTAGATGGACATTAAGGGAGATCTGATGAAAATGAGTTCCACGAGAATTACCCCTATATTTTTAGGGCACGATTGTATGGTGAATTCTGGAATATGATGACTGATAGAAGATATCCTCAAGTATATTACATGCCGTGCAATCGTGAAAAAGAGCTTTTTGTCGGGGTGATTGCTATAATTTTGGTTACGTTGTCTTCCCGAGCCCAAAGATCAAGTGTTAGATAAACAGCAGCACAAAGATGAGAAGCTAAGAAGCGGACGCCTCATCAAAATGTGGCAATTAATTAATAGCTCGAGATGAATATGTAGGCCCTACACTTCTGGTCTGGATATAATTTGGAATTATGAAGTCATTTTCGCAGAATTCTGGGTGTTTGCTGTATGATATCTTCTGGCAAATTAAATTATAGGATGATAGGTATGAAAAAAGCTAACTTTGTGTTATATTTTACTGTATAGGTACGATAAGTACAATAATATAAATTATTATCGTCGATGAGTACAAAAACAAAGAGGTAAATTAGAGAAAGGCAACCGTTCGGTGCTTAAAAGATTCCATTTCTGTGTTTTACGTGGCGTTTGATGCAAATGCAACTAATGCATTCCATTTAAATTCTAAAAATCAAGTCCGGTGCAGATAAATGTGAGATTTTGAAGGGAACAATAGTATTTTTTACATTTTTGTACAGCATCGCATTTTCTGCTGCAGGAAATTTGGAGATTGGTCATTTAAATATTAAAATCATATTGAATCCAACATATGAAGTTCAAGAATAGAGATCTTCATCGTCGACTGGGCATTTACAGGAAGAAGTGGATGAAAGTCTCTTTTTCACTGATTCGACATCCATGGGAAATGTATAGCTGCAAAAAGTACACTAAGCCTTAAGGAGTCGAACTGCTGGTAAACAGCAGATAGTGGTCACAGCAGTATACTGAAGCTCTGTCCTGAAGACTGTATACGGGGAACTACGGACTACATTGTTCCAAGACTAGATTTTGGGAAAGCGTTCACAACTAGCATACCTAGCAGAGAGGAGTGGGAGGGTAACCGCGTGGCAATTGACTCTGATATATGTGTCTTTACGAACGGTTCAAAAACGGATGTGGGAGTGGGCGCCAGGGAATTACTCAGCGCACCCACAACTCACGTTATATTCAGCGATCGTGTCGTTAGAATTTGTATTGACAGCCAAACTGCAATCAAAGCTCTGGACTTGAGCATAATTAGATCGCGCATAGTGCAACGCTCGGGAAACTGGGCGATAACCACAGAGTTATTCTCTGCTGGGTGCCTGGCCACATACCTGGAAACGAGGCAGCGGATGCTCTGACCAGAAAGGGTGCAGCTATGAATATTTGTCTAGCAGAGCAACCCGTAGGTTTGCCCCTAGAATCACTGAAGAGGATTCTAGACGTACAGGCCTGGATGCTGGCTAATCGCAGGTGGGGAGAATTGACCACAGGTGTGTGATTTGAAGACAGCTGTGGCCTGAGGTTTGTCCTAGGAGCACCGACTACAACGACTACTGCAGAAGCTGTATGGATGAGGAAGAGGTTGAGAGCGCTCAGCACCTGCTGTGTGAATGCTCTAACCATACCGTGCGTAGGAGGAATGCGCTCGGCAGCTACTTCTTCGGTGAATTGGGAGAGCTAGCAGACGGGGAGTTGGGGGACCTGGTAAGTCCTGTGGCTGGTTTCACGGCACCCTCTAAAACTGGGATATCATTCCCAAGTCCGTCAAGGTGGTATCACAAAATACCGCAAATGGTCTAAATGAGACTGATCGCAGAGGTCCGCGCGATGGCCGGCACTCTAACCTAACCTAACTAAACCTAACCTAACTGCTGCAGTGTGTATTCCTAGTCTGGTCATATGCTGGTCTATCGTATAGTGACCCGTCCTTATTCGTCGTGATTCTAGAAATACCTTTAAGGGTTCTGCTGAAGAGTAGTTTGTTTTATCTTAGGAGGGCCATCTCGTTATGGATACTAAGCTACTCAATCTCTGACGCACGCTAGGAAGCGCAAGAGCATGTCTCTCAGAGACATCGGAGGAAAAAAAATTTTATGTACGGGAGGAAGACACCACTGACTTTAGTTTAATTTGTTTAAAAGGAATTCATTTTTGCGTTTAAATATACAACCAACACGGGTTTACCAAAAATGCCACCATTAAATTTTAAGCTATATACATTAATTTTTTTGCATCAACGGCATATTATTTACCCGCGAATCTTGTAATTTTTGTTAATAAATAAGAATTTACATTTAAAGCTAACTCTATCGTTGTATTTTGTGCTATTACCGATAAAATTATATTCTATAAAACAATTCGAAATTCCATATACATTTCAAGGTGCATTAAAATGAACTATCCTGTTATGATCCTTTTCAGAAATTCTCTTTGTTAAAGAATGACAAACTAAATCAAAAAAATCTAAATTTACTGGAACATTTTATTTTTTAGAGAGCCAAACGATAGTTCATCATCCTTTGGAATATATACGTGATAAATTGAATGTAACTGTCGCCCTATCCTACCATGATGTGCATGACTTTAATACAATTGCAAACCTTGCTTCTCATTCAATTACTACTAGCTCGGGATGGGATTAGGGCGCAAACAATGATGCAAATAAATTTCCATTGCAAGTACTAAAACTCCAGCAGAGTATTCTCTTCAATTATTGCCTGAAACACGACGAAAGCTCCTCCATATACAACAGGATGGCATGGTATATAGTAAGTGTATCGTCCGAAAGTTTATGTCTACAGGACATATATGTAAACTATAGATGGTTGGTGGATTTCTTGTAAATACATAACTACATATTTAGTTTCGTCTTGGTATCTATTTAGTTGGGATGCCTGTAACCCAATTCTGTTTCAAATATTTGCCAATAAAGCCAGAGAAGAAAGCCACCACCTTATGCCATTCTATTTCACTTCGTGCAACATAAGACAGCCAGCAAATATGACAATTCACAAAATAGAAGAAAAAAACATTTTTTTTTTTTTGTAACCTTATTGGCAAGACTCCATAGATATTCTCGTTCGTCGGAGTAAAAAGCAGGATTTATTTCCGCTGTGAATAAATATTGTATACAGTCAGAAAAGTATGACAAAATGCTAAAATGTAAAGTTTTTTTTTCCCAATATAGACACCGTGAATTTCTGAGATTTTCCTGGAATTTCCGACAATTCATTTCATCTGAGCAGGACATTCTTTCGCCAGCTGAGCTGATGGTTTTCTTTGAAGTTATTGCATTTCTGTAAATCCATTAAAATTTTCTGCTAACGCGATAACAAAAATTCCCGGATTATTCGTCAGAAGTTCCTCTGACAAAATCTCAGCCAAATTTAAGTGAATCGTCTGTATCCTCGAGATGTTACAATCATTCAAATTTGCGTCTGCCCCTGTTTAATTTTCTGTATCCTTCGGGGTTAGAAGAAACATGACTGCAGAATTGAACATTACTGTAACACTTTGTGTCCGCAATTAAAATGGATTTAACATTGAAATGTCCCATTGAGCCCCGTTTCGATGTGACGAGAGTCGTCTGGGACTTAATGATAACGGGGGAAGCTGGACCTTGAATGCGTATGAGCAACCTGCGACTCTAAACGCCAAATTGAGTGATAAAATAAGAACCACAACGTGACTTCATTGGCATTGTGTTTTCATTATTTTTACTTTATGGCATTTCAGGTGGTGACTTTCTCCAAGTTCATATCATGTAGGTACGAACAAAAATTTTCAATTTGTATTCGGATGAGTTTCTAAACATGCTGGGTAGATGATGATAAGTTTAAAAGATCATTAAAGAAATGAATTTATAGGTTTGATGGAAGAGTAAAATTATGTGAAGAAGCAGTTTTAAGATGAAGATTATTTTGTTAAATAATTTTAAGGGCTTGATAAGTAAATTTTGATTGCTTAGTTTAGCTATTATACCAAGAAGTTTTCAAGTAATTATTTAATTAACGATAGGGAAACAAACTGCTTATTTAAGGGAAACGAAAATAAATTAACCATTAAGATTCAGAAGTTGGAAATAAGACGAAATCAGTATAGCAACTGAAAATTTCATTTAATATCTCTAAATTTTCCCTCGTTTTATATCCTATGTGAATTTCTCTGCAGATGGTGAAGAAAGGGTATGGCGGTCATTTATTCAAAAAATGTAGAAAATTTTTTCAGTGAAGTTCGGATATAGGACCGACCAATTTCTTTCGTTATAGAGTTTTCGTAATAAGGCATGAGTAAAAAAATAACAACAAAATATATATGTATGGACAAAATAGGTCACAATAAGCAGGTATTAGACATCAGGTTACCACTGATTGACTCGGTGATAACTAAAGTCTGATTTACATGCAGAACAGTGACAGCAAATCATTTCCATCTTGAAAATGATAAGTGGACTTGTAATATAAACATGCCCGACGCGCCGAGTCAATCAGTGGTCAATAAAGGCTATCACAATAAACAGAAGAAGAAGTTCACAAAACCGACATACCTGGAACTTTAGGCACTTACTCCCGAAAATATCGGTACCTTTGTGAGCATCTGGCAACTTCTCACAAACATTGTTTTGCGGATTTTTTCGCTATAGAGCAAGTTCAACTAGTGTTTACTTTATAGAGAGTGTTTCGTTATTGACAGTTTATATTGTATTATATTTCAGCGGATTAAAAAAGATCTTTTAGGATGTTGACAGCTCCAAATCCACTCTTACAACATTAATTGCTGTGTAAACAATATCCCGTACTGCTATTTATACATAATTTCCATACAAATCTGCTTAAGTTTGGTACCTGCTACCTCTATTACCTTCCTAGGCTCTCTTTCGTAGCTAATTATGTATGTTAAAATGTTAAAATCTAAAATACTGTACTTTATGAATAACGTTTTTTGAGAGCATACAATACTTCTTGACCAAATATTAAGCATACTGATGTTATGCCTCTCTGGCAACTACTACCTAAAGGTATTATAAATGTTAGCTGAAATTTTTAGGGGCTCTTTAAAAATTTGCAAAAAATTTATAAAATAGTTTCCTGAACACAACAAAAAAAACGAATGTATTCCCCGGACAGTTTTAAAAGGCAAGCATTTTTTTTTTAGTTTTACCTATATTTTGCTTTTAAGCAAAACAACTTGAACACTTTTTAACTGTAGCTACGAAAAAAAAACCTAGCCCTTAAAACGATAAAAGGCAAATGAAAAATGGCATAAAATAGTTCAAACTTGAAGTAAACTTCAATATCAACGAACGAAGAAAAAAAAATCAATAAAAATTCTCTGTAGTGCCGCAGTCCAGCTGCCATCAGATTGAATTTATTTCAAAGAAATACATTTCAAGGTAGCACAGCTTCCGATGCAATCCCTTTGGGAGCAATTATTGGCGTCAAAATAAATCCAGAACATGTTCCCCTTGAAAACTGATGCCGGAGCCCAGAAATGTATAATATGTAGAAAATCTCTTACCTCTCCATAACCAAACATCTTACACCCAGGGTATATGCGCTTGTTCAATGGGCTGTGAAACTCATTCGTTCACAAGGCTGCTGCCAGCTACATGAGCCCTTGTATTCAATTTCCAGCACTTTATGTGTATATCCGGCATACTTACATGCAGTGCTGAGTTACTATATAGCAAGTGCGGGAAGGACATTGTTGTATTTTTCAATATCTCAAATCTACTCCATCAATATGGGCTTTGTAGAAGCATTAAGGACAAGGATATTATTAAAAATGTACGCTTTAAGATCACTTGATTCTCTGCCGCCCAGACCAGAACTTTCTGAATTACATAGAATACAAATCGAAATCATTACTTGATTTCTGTTTAAAGATTTCGCCTCTGATTGTCTATGTGGTATTAGGTATTCTCGCTGTGTATAATAGTCTTCCTGTTCCCGCTGCTCTATTGAAGGACAGACGAATTTAGGACATACTGTACCTGATAAACCCCCGGGGGTAGAAAACTCTGACTCTTATTAGAGCTGGAGTTGAGTATCAGATGGCAATTTCAAGAAAGTTGGGTGGGGGCGGAATATATTTGAATATAAAAAATTATAAGAAATGCAAATTTCGATGGTAGCACATGTTTACGGTTTATTATGCATTGCTGGAGACTCGAGGAACTTTTACTTATGAATAAAGACATTTAACAAAAGAAGGAGAAAGTGTGTAAGAGAGATGAAATTAAAGAAATATGGTTTCATAATTTTATGGTAATTTAAGCTTCTGATATGCCCTTTGAAGAGCTTAGATGGTTTATTTAATACTCAAAACTGTCCGTAAGACGATATAATAATTATCTAGATTTAGAACAAGAGAGCGGATGTTTCATTTTTTGGTGACATGATGTAGATCCAGAAGTAGGTCATATAGGATACTTTAAAATTCATCGAAAGTTGACTACGACAATATACAGGGTGCGCCAGGTATTTGAGAACAAACTTCATTCATTCGTAGATGCTCTACAACGTACGTATACATAAGTGACTAACCTTGATTTCAGTTTAATAATATAGCTATATCATATCTTCTAGTCTTAATCCGAGCATGGCATCATTTAGCTTGACACAGGAAATGAAAAGGCATGCCGTTCTCATTGCCTTATCCGCCAACCACAGCGATTCTGAGATTGCGACTTTTTTTAATGTGGCCCGGTCATTCGTGTTTAAGGTTATAAGGGAGCTTTTGGAATCTGAGGGAGATGTGGCAACTGTAGCCAAGAGGAAGAAGCACTCGCAACGGTCAGACACTCTCAAAACGCCCGAGTTTGTCCAGCAGGCTCAGGACATCATCAATGACAGCCCCAGCAAATCGATGAGTGCCATTGCCCGACAACTCCACGTCGCAGAGTCCACAATCAGACGTGTGGTGCATGATGACATACGGTACAAATCCTTCGTTATGAGGAGAGGGCAGTTTATGTCTGATAGAACTCGGGAGAATCGTGTGATCCGATCAAAGCGTTTGCTGAACAAGCTCAAGCACCCTGAAGAGCCAAACATGTGGCCCCCTAGCTCCCCAGATTTAAATCCCCTAGACTACTACGTATGGGGCGTAGTTGAGAGGGAGACCAATCAGCGACCCAACAATACCCAGGGTTCGTTAAAGGTTTCCATAGTAGATGTTATGGCCAAAACCAATCAGAAACATCTTGTCCGGGCATGTAGCCGCTTTCGCAGCCGCATCGAAGCCGTAATCGAAGCTGAAGGCGGTTTCATTGAATATATATTTAAAGTAACTATGTAAAAATATTTTCACAAAATTTTATGTAAATACGTTTATTTTTGTATGAAATATATTAATTTTCCTAAAATTATATTATTGTTCTCAAATATCTGGCGCACCCTGTACATATTGCAAAAATAAAAGAAATACAAGAAATTTATCTTAATTAAGATTTAGACAAATTAAAGTCGATGCTATTTAAATGATACATTCAAGTCAATACCATAATGGAGATTTTGGTAAAACTAATTATGTGATAAAATGCTCCAGAATATCTAGTGTTAACGCCCTACTACAAAATATCAAAAGCGAAAATGATTCTAGAATTATTGCATCTCAATCCAAGTCTTCAAGGAAATATAATTTTATTTAGGATAAAAAAACGTTAACAACCCTTCCGGAATAAGTTTTCTAAAATATTATGCGATATTTGGAGAGCACCCTTTATATACATATATAACATACTCGTACATATACAAATATGTATATTTACCTACAATTATAGTTCTTATATTTATATACAGTCGAAGGATTATAGTATATTTAATACACATTCAATATTCACAAATTATCTTAAGCATCCACATTTTATGGATCTTTGTAAACATCAACAAATCTTCCCCTTTAATTTCATCTAGGACAATAGAAGATCTAAAGAAAACTACTATTCACATGAAAGGAATGGCAGCAATAACAATGAATTTAATTCTTTTTCCCTCGGGAAGAAAAGAACACTCTTCCGTGTGTAATATATACGGAGAAATACTGCCCTCAGGTTTGTTTTTGCCTTTAATTTTGCTTCCACATTTCCTCTTTGAAGTAAATGGCCTAGATGGGAACGTAAATGTGACTTGTGTCGCAACCAGCAGTTCAGCTTCATTACACTAAGTGGTTCCTTATACACATGATGGCAAAACATTAATTTTATGGAAAAGAGAAAATATATTTGTCTTTTATAAAAACGTGAGAACAAAAGGTTTCTCTGGCGCATATTTATCCACCATCCAATTCCTAATGCCTATTCCTTCATATTATAGACACGTACATATTGTAGATATATGATTTCGGTGTTTTATTTTTTCTTTAGATGTTGATACAAAAATGTGATTTAATTTAGAATTTGTATTCGAAAAATTTAACCATATTTACCCATTCAATACTTTTCCAGTATTCCATTCTAATATAGGATCTTTATCATGTCTGATCCCTTCCCAACTTATCTTCCAAATACCCTCGAAATCTGATATACTTAAATGCAATTGTCTTGATTTAAGTTAAGGAAAAGCAAGTCGTATTTATCTCATTTAAATAAACTCAATTTTCTCTCATGGATTCCTGTGATTTGTTATGATGAGAGGCGTAGTAAAACCAAAGATTAAATTGTCTTTCGTCTATCTCACCGGATGAGGAGGGTTTCTTATAAAAATGCTTTCCTCAGGGGAATCAGAAGGAAGCAGTTGAACGTGACGAACGTTGAACAATCAATCTGGAAAAGGTAAGAAAACAAGATTTTCAAAAATTGTTTATTTGGTCCTTTTGTTTGTGACTTTAAATGGTATGAGAGGCGCATACAATTTTTATGAAGACATCCCGGAAAGGACTCATAAAGTTATATCACACCATTAATAATTTATGACCCATTCTTGAGAACTCATTTACTGTAGTTCATGCTCCGATTTGAAACACTAGTACAACAGTATTTGCCTTTGGAGCAATTGTAATTTATTTTTGTTTCCGGCTAGACTCTCAAGAGAATGTTTTTATATATAGATAATAACAATGTATATATATAAGCTTTCGTAGGATTTATGTGCGTTAACTATATGGAACGAAATAGAATAATTGTACGCATCTATTTGGCTAAGATACCCAACATTAAACTCGAATTAGATTTCGAAATAGGGTTTCCTGCATTGATTAAGGATAGCAGGACTAAACGAGGTTAACCAAATAATTGGTTTTTTCTACTTCTCTGTAGAGGAAGAGAAAGTTATAAATTGAGTCAATATAGGAGATCACATTTTTTTTTTTTTTATGAATGTAACTTGATAGGGCCTTTAAAAGAAAAGGTTCCTTAACATGCTGAAAGCAAAGGTTGCGACCACGCTCGAAATTCTATGATTTAGATTGAAGCTCGTATAAATATTGCAAAATAATTCGAAAACTTTTCTATTTATAATTAAATTTAGATATAAATGTAGATACATATATCCGAGCCGGTAACTACGCGGTTATCCTTTCACTCGTCTCCAGAGGAAATGTTAGTTCAGAAGCTTTTTTAGTGGGACATTCCAATTTTACAAAATCAATATCGCATAGGTCTTTCAATAAATGTAAATCACGGTACAAGGAATGGATTCTTACATGCTTAAAAGCAACAGACGAACTCTCGTAGATTTAATTTTGTCAATATAGGCGATCACAATATATGTAAGTAACTTGATTGTATAGAAAATCCATTCAATCCATTCACTGTCTACATTCGATCAACCTTGAAAAGGTATCATAAACCCTAGGCATATTTTATAATGATTATTCCATGAACGGGCAATTCCTATGCGTTGCAGGCACATTTTAAACTGTTTTACTGAATAGTCTATAATTAGAGGCAATATTCGAGATTTGTCTCTGGCATATCCGATGGCAATTATATGATAATTTTCAGGTGTGACTAGATCACGAAGGTACCCGCAGCTAGAAATTTTAACGACATCAAGTAACCAGCTATTACTATGGGTGGGCTCTGGAATTTCGAAATTATCTCCAACGATTACGATACTTTTAGCTATTCAGTTTGAGCTCAATAATTAGCAACATTACCGTAAAGATTGAGACGAAGGCATTTTAACAATTTCTGTACAAAGTAAATTTATTAGTAACCCCGTGTACATAATTACTTTTCTGATAGTCTTGTGGTGAAGATTTCTCTTTTTCGAGACTACGCATGCTATGCAATAGAATAGAATATAGCAAAGTGCAACTATAGATAATAGATAGTACCTACATATGTATATGTGAACGTATAGAAAGGTAGATTATGTCGTCCACGTCGTATAGAAACGAGTCTCTGTGTAATTTATTCCTCCCTAGAGCATGGTACATTGGAAAACAATCAGAGGTGAAACTTGATTTAACAAGAACTCTACCTGATTATCAGATTAAATTGCATCATCGATCACCTAACTGGCAGTATGCCCCAACAAAGGCAAACCCTGATGTCGGGCGTCGCAGCTTCGTCACAATCTCTTTAACGGATGCAAATTAAAACAATACACAACTTATGGAACTTCACTGATAAATATTCTGTACGCCTCAAACCGACTTGAACTCCTTGGAGCACAAATAACGTACATATTGTATCGCGCAATCGAGTGGATATTATTTCATCCGAGGTGTTCCTTTAAACGCGAATAATAGTAGCGTTTGCAATGTAATTGTACTCAAGGAGTAAAACTTACAAATCAAATCGCAAACTTTTGTTTAGAGTATACTAGAAGTTGCTCGGCGAAAGAAACGCGTCGTGCAATGATTGTGGTGGTGATGAGAAAAGTTTTTATTAAGTTGAGAGGACTCTTTCGTAACAAAGTTATGATTTCGATCGTTGGAAAAGGTAGCAATTAGTTTGCAGAGCGGGGAAATTATGAAACTTTAGAATTAAATGAACGTGCAATCTACCTACTTTTAATTGTATTGCAACGAATTAAATTATCTCGTTGACGGTATTATTGAGTTTCCTGTTTGAAATTTTCTTGTGGTATTACAACCATAGCAAGGAAGATATTCATTCCCCACCGACTAATTACTTCAATGAATACCTCAGTATTAACCCTGTTTTCAATGAGAACTTCTAGGGTTACGAAGCAAGAGAAATTTTACGAAGATACAATTTTATATGGAGTTAATCTAGAAGATGGCATCAAAATTATATTCTAGATAAAATAAAATAAAAGTAATGAAGCAACGTCAACCAAATACAATGAGAAGCAATAATATTCTAAATCCTACAACACACTGTCACAATCAAGTCGTAAGCAACCAATTGTGCTCTGATTTATTATCTATAAATTTTGGGAAAACTACTTTGACAGGATCCCATCCATTACACTTTTACACTTTGTACTAGGACCCTTTAAGCAAAAGAAATAAAATTATTTTCGCAATAAAAACATCATAAAACTGGGCGCGCACATCTCCAAATCCGACCAACGAAAGAAGCATGGTGAATGTATGTATTTTGGTCAGCAGCTCCTGAAATTTACGACGGTCACTTCTATGCGTTGAATTGGAATGACCGCAATTTATTTGAAGTGTTGGTAGTGGGACCACTATTCGATTTACTTCGGTAAAGTTGACAATATATTACCAGACTCAGACGACCGTGAATGGGATGAAACTGGACAATGTACGGATGTATGGATGTACCTTAGTTATGTTGAGATTTTATGAGCTTAAGATGCATTAATGCATTGTTTGGTAGAAATACTTATAAAGAAATTGCTGAAGTCAATTTTTTTGCTTTTTCTTTGTGTTAAATTATACATAAAGAATGTTGGATCTAAGATAAATTGGTGTATTTTGTTCAAACAAATAAAGTGCTACGGTGGCATAATATTATTTATTACATTTAGGAAGAGCTGAACTTGATTGTAACACAGAATAACTACAAAAAAAAACAAACAAACATCTAAATATTTTGTGTGAAATTAGCTCCCAGAATTGTTCAATGTAAAATTTCAAGAAAGGCTTTGCCATCGATCTATGAATTAGCATATCTAGAAGGAAACACACAGGCGACTTGGCACTAAAAAGACTTGAAACCTTATTTGAAATGTGAACCCATGTAAGATTATTCCCTATTCGATGTTAATGATATCTATTATTAGCTCGGCTCTTTGTTGCTCACAAAAATTAAATTCCGAGAAAATCTTCTAGATGAAGACGAGGAATGTTATATAGTTCTAAAATTATAAAAGACCGCAAGATTAAATCAAACCAGAACGTTAATAAATTAATTTTTTTTTTTTAGATCTCGAAAATATTAAGAATAAATACGTCCGGCCGGAAGTCTGAAAAGTTGGGCACATAATATTGGCTCACATTTAAATATAAGTTTTCTTCGAGACCACTAGTGATTTACTGAATTGACTGAATTCAATAATAACAAAATATTTTTTTTAGTAATTTTGTTGTTGTTTTGTTTCCGTGAAAAGTAATAATAATTATTGATTCGGACAGAAAACAATCTTGGGATGGATTGTGAGTAAAGTTAAATATTGAATCTATCTTCATTTGACTTTAGCTTAGCTGTAGTGAAATAGTTTAGTGTACTTACAAGATTTCAGTTAAAATTGCAATGGCGCCATCTTTTACTTTTTTTTAATTTAACCACTATTATTTTTGCAAAAAGGTCGTTAACATAACTTTTTTTTTATAAAAACTGTAAACTTCAGACTCTCCTCTTTAAGTTGACCTATTACACCCTATGTGTTAACAGTAGCCGTTAAACAGTTATTAACTCTTAACCTATTCTCAAACCTATTTTCAAACCTATTCTCAACGATAATTTGTTCCCTTAGCACGTTATTTTAAAAAATATCGTCTAATTTCTTACGATTAAGTTACCTTTAAAAAGTAGTCTTTTGAATAAGGATATCATGCGACCATAGGTTTTGTAAGATCTGCTGATATACAAGAAAACTTTGGACAAAAACCATAAAATTGAAATGGTCAAAACTCTCTGGAACTATTCGAGTAAATGTTTAATGCGTAACAAACAACGTTTATACTTTTAACTGAGTCAATTTGTTTAACTTTACTGCAAATTTGTTGACAGTTGAATGAATAAAACTAGAACCATAGATGACTAAACATTATATGCACGCAGATCATCCAATGTACCTTCGCATAGGAACTGAAACTTTTTCAATTAGTAATCATGTTTTTATATAGGTAACGTGAGTATAGATATTTTTATTCATATAATACAGCTTCCATTTTCGATAGATTTTTTCCTGGCTATTTTTTTTTTTTTTTTTCAGTTCAACATTAAATTCAGCTTGGGTAAGTTTGTAAGTTGTTACGAGTTCATCATGACTAAATTAAACATTAATTGAATGCTTATATACCTAGTCGAGTACCTACTCTTGAAAAGAGAACTGTACTTTAACACTCTCAATGGTAAGGCTTTTCAATACGGGTTTTGTTAACGGGAAATGTTAAATACTACTTCACATTTTTTACCAACACTCAAAAGTATGTACATATTCGATGCAGGTGAGGAAAAGCTTTCATTAAATATGGAAAAGAAGATTTTTTTTAATATTTTGGGGTGTCCTTTTTATATGATTTTTTCTGCATGTATTTTTAGACAATTTTTAGTTAAAGTTTTGAATAAAAATTTAAAGAGATTACGAGAGTAAATAAGGAAAGAAAGGAAAGGAGGACACAGTAAATGGCGATTGCTATTAAGCGTTATAAAGAGCATACTCGAGTTACCACAATTATGTAAATACGATATAAAAATAGTAATTGGTGATATACATAAAATGAAAAGTGGAAAAGACTATGCTATTTCGCGGCAGTCATATTTTCAAAACATAGCCATGACGATGAGTAAAGATAGTCTTTGACTTCGCAGCAGGCGTAAACGGCCATACACAAACTCACCGGAACTTCCCCTAGTCACAACTCACACAACGGATAGATCATATCATAGTATAGAAATAAGATATTAGATGTAAGGTGGTTCAGAAAACGTATAGCTATTATAGCTATGCGTAAACGACATGCTCAAGGGGATCTAACTGCTTACAAAAGGATTAAGACAATAAGAACACACTTAAAACCAAGAACAAGTTTATGTGGAGATATGCAAGACAATATACTTAATAACATAAAGACAAGCTATAAATAAATAGACGGAAGAATAATTTTGAATAATCTTACAGTTAGGAAGGGTAAAAAAAAAAATGAAGACTCCGGTGTTAGAGAGTGAGATCTTTTTACGCAATTAAATTTATACGTATAAATGAATTTGTGCAAGAGCTCACATCAACTGAGATGAATACTTTTTTAATAATGCATTATGCAGAAAGAAAAATAAAGATCTAAACTTTTAACCCAGGGTCATCACACACAAGAGGCATAGGTGAGAAGCAATTGCAGGTGACACTCTCATAGTTCTAGGTACCTAAAATAGTGGTGAAAGGAACAAGAGGCCAAGAATTTCCAGACTATCTCCAATGGAGGATTGGTCTGATACACGGGTAGCCTCAAAGCTGAGACTGACGCATTACCAAACCTAGTTTGAAGGATAGTGAGTGGAATAGTTAAAGCGAACATTAGTGACTTATATGTACGCACAGAACTGATGGTCGTTCCAAACTACACTACACTATAACTAGGTATAAAGAAAACATTTTCTTTGGATGTAGTAGGCAGATAATATTATGTTTAAACATGTCCTGAAACCCTCGCGTATGATTTATTTACTTTATGTAACCAATCAAGGCTTCTAAATTTTTTGATATCACTCAGAAAAGAAAGGAAAGCACCAAAATATTATTATTTGCGAAATAGTTCGGAGACAATTTACTGTTTCTTCATGCTTACCTTATACCAAAATGAAAAAATAAACTTCGAAAACTCTAAAAAATTATTCCGACAAATCTAAGGGCAAAATAAAAATTGCTTTCAATTGTTGAGTGAAATAATTTTTCATTTCGATACATCTGGTGCTATCTGTTGGACCGTATTATGATGTAAGCTATTTTTTCTATTCATATATAAATAATTCACAGATTCACACACTAGACAAGAAAAATACAGAATCTTGCTCTCTCAGAACAAATGTAAATGTAATCGAAATCGAACGCTAAAGAAGAAACAAACGTTGTGTCGATAATTTTGTCTTAATATGTGTTGCCCATTTTTATTGGTAAATATACTGCGGTTCCCGTTAGAAGACACAAATAAAGAGGATTTCTCTATATATGCATTCAATAAATATAATTCTGATCAGAATGCTTTAATAGTGTTGTGTGTCTGTAATGTAGGCATGCGTTAACGAATAAAGAACGAAATAATAAATAATGGCAACAATGAGAAATTTTAGAATAAGTTTTGCTTTTTATATTGCCTTTATATGGGTGGGTGTGAGTGCCCAGTAATTGCCAGTTTTGTCTATGAAAAATAAATATTTTTCTGATCACACATATTCTCTTAGAGGCAAATGTAATTGTATTTCAAAGTAGAAACATTTCAATAATTTTGGCTTTGTGTACTTCCCATTTTTATCGGTAAATACTGGTACCTGCCAAACAATAGAGAGATTGGATTTCTTCATACAATGAATTTAATAAAAATAATGCCGATATAGTTCTTGTAGAGATTAGTATCTACTAACAAACATATAAGACATAAGAATGAATAATGCAAGCAATAGAGATTTAGGCATGAGATGCAGTTTTTGATTTTGTTTTTATATGTACAGGTACTGACAGCACCATTTTAAAGGGAATTCGACAACACGATTATAGCCGATGTCACCTTCTTTATAGTACTAAGCCGACCATTCAACGACCATCATGGTAGTGTAGAAACAACGGCTATGAAATTAGGACGTCTTCTACAAAATACTTTGAAATTTTTGCGATATACGGTCGCCCGTATCAGCATTTTAATTTTTAATTTTAATTCAATGGCCCAATGGCCCCTACCGGTCATCAAATCAAGATAATTTCTGAATCCGTCAAGTTAAAAAAAAATCTGGATTTAAGGTTTACGATTCCGAAAATTTCCCAAATTCGGATTAACCACTCTTAGTTTGGTTGGAAGTACAGTAATTAAAGCGATCATTGAAACCGGAAAATACATATATCCGTTTTATTTACTGGCTCGTATGTAAGCGAAACTGATGGTCGTTCTCAATGAAGCACTATAACTATATTGATAGATATGAGGTGCCTTCAAACTTTTTATCACTGAGATATCGAGATACTTTTTAAGAGAAAATTCGAATTTATAAGAATTTATGATGGATTAAATAAAAGCAAAGCACAAAAATATTATTGGTCGCGAAATACTTCTGAGACAATTTATTGTTCATTCATGCTTACGTTACATTTAAATAAAAAACAAAAACCCACCAAATATATTCTAGTAAATATTAGGTAACTATAAAAATTGCTTTCAATTCGTGGATCGAAATTATTTTTCATTTCGATACCCCTGGTGCCATCTGTTGATCTGTTTTACGATGCGGGCCATTTTATCAATACATATCAAGAAAAAACAATAATTCACAGGCAAGAAAAATACAACAATTTTACTCTCTCCAAATCGACTTCAAAAGAAGACAAAAAGTTGTTTCGATAATTTTGTTTTTATGTAGGTATTCCCCAGTTTTATTGGTAAATACTAATTCCTGTTGACACAGAGAGAGATGCGATTTCTCTGTAAAGTGATGTCAATAAAGATAATGCAGATGCAACGAGTGATTTTGGGCTAAGAGGCAGTTTTTTTTTTTCATTTTGCTGTTGCTTTTTAGCTTTGCTGATAGCACGATTGCCATTCATTTTTTTTTTAAATGGGATGGGGCAGAACGTATATAACTTGATTTGACTTCACATATTTGGACGAGAGTAGAAATTCATTATGAAACACATTAAACTTACTCCAACTCAGAAAAAAAAACTGGTGCTTTAATTGAGCATAAATATGTGGCCGGCCTAAGTTCTATTTAGTTTTGAGTTCAGTTTGGTAGTGTAGCTCTGATTGAGAAAAATGTTAGCATAAAACTAAAAACAAGAAGAACCAAAAAGAATTGTATTCTAATTTCTACTGTAAGTGATAATATGTCTCGCTTCTCCATAGACCAAATTCGGTTCAGTAGAAATAGCATCTGCGTGGTTGACGTAAAAACTCGCGATAGGTATTAAGGTCTGAAAAATTGTACACATCAAGGTCTACGTATATCACTTTCATAACTTCACATGTGATATGTAAGTTATGTGAGCATAAATCCAACTTGCAATGTAGTTTTTTATGATTTATGTATATAATTTATGCAACCAATCGGTCCTTTTGAATTTTTTCTTATGTCAGATAACTTATAAGAGAACATTTAAAATTTATAAGACGAAAATTACATTGAACAGGAAATTAAAGAAAAGAAAATCAATAAATTTATTGATTACAAAAATATTCGGGGACAAAAAATTATTCATTATTCATCTCGCTTTATATTTAAATAAAATATATATACTATATACATATATATATATATTTTCGCAAATCTGAGGCAAAAATAAAATTTGTTTTCAATTCGTCCACAGAAATAATATTTCATTTCGATACCTCTGGTGCCATCTGTTGGCCCGTATTATGTATGCAAGCCATTTTCTCAATACATATATGAAAATCAAGAGAAAAAGAATAATTCACAGATTCATACACTAGGCAAGAAAAATAAAAAATTTTACTCTCTGTATAAATGCATTCAATAATGCCGATAAGAATGCTTTTATAGTGTTGTGTGCCTGTAATGTATGCATGAGTTAACGAATAAAGAACGAAAATAATGGCAACAATGAGAAATTTTGGAATAAGTTTTGCTTTTTATATTGCCTTTATATGGGTGGGTGTGAGTGCCCAGTAATTGCCAGTTTTGTCTATGAAAAATAATTATTTTTCTGGTCACACATATTCTCTTAGAGGCAAATGTAATTGTGTTTCAAAGTAGAAACATTTCAATAATTTTGGCTTTGTGTACTTCCCATTTTTATCGGTAAATACTGGTACCTGCCAAACAATAGAGAGATTGGATTTCTTCATACAATGAATTTAATAAAAATAATGCTGATATAGTTCTTGTAGAGATTAGTATCTACTAACATACGTAAGAATGAATAATACGATCAAGCAATAGGGGCTTAGCAATGACATGCAGTTTTTGATTTTGTTTTTATATGTACAGGTACTGACAGCACGATTTTAAAGGAAATTCGGCAGCACGATTATAGGCGATGTCACCTTCTTTATAGTACTAAGCCGGCCATTCAACGAGTATCTCAAAGAAATAATGTATGGAAACATTAACTATTACTACCGACAATAATGTGAAAAGTATTGATGTGTTCCTCCAGTGATACCTTTCGTGTTGCAAAGGTAAAAAGCATAAGATTACTGGAAGGCAATTTTCCTGTAACTATGACTATGACGATGAAATTAACCCATCCTTCTACTAAAATATTTAGAATCTTTGCGATTCACGATTTCCATCACCCAAGAATTTTCAATTCTATTTCAATGGCTTAATGATCCTTATGTTCTTCAAATCCGGATAATCCGTGAAAACTCAAAGTTAAAAAAAAAATCCGGATTTAAGGATTACAAATCCGAAAATTTCTCAAAATTCAGATTAATCAGCCCTAGTTTGGTTGGCGCAGTAATTAAAGCGATCATTGATACCAGTATATACTCATACGAGTATATCCCAGTTTTATATACTGGCTCATATATGTATGTACGTACATATAAGCGGAAATGATGGTCGTTCTCATAACTATAGGCAGGTATAACGAATTTGTTTTTCTTAGGATGCGATAGGAAGGTCTTTAAATTTTTGAATATCACTGAGATATCTTCCAAGAGAAAATTTGTTGTTTATAAGAAAAATATCTCAAAGATGGATTAAAGAAAAATAATAATATTATTGGTCGCGAAATACCTCGGGGGCAATTTACTGTTTATTCATGATACCGATACATTAAAATGAAAGAAAAAACCTCCAAATATGTTCTAGCAAATATTGCTTTCAATTCGTGGATTGAAATAATTTGTCATTTCGATACCCCTGGTGTCATCTGTTGGCCTGTATTACGATGCAAGCTATTTGCTTAATACATATATATCAGGAGATAAAAAAAAAAGGAATTTACAGGCAAGAAAAATATGACAATTTTACTCTCTGAGGTAATCCAAATCGAATTCAAAAGAAGACAAAAAGTTGTTTCGATAATTTTGTCTTTATGTATTCCCCGTTTTTATTGGTAAATACTGATTCCTGTTAGACACAGAGAGAGATGATTTTGATAAGAATTATTGTGTGTGTCTGTAGTGTACGTATGCAAGAATTTACAAATGAAGTTCGAAAATAATGGCAACAACGCAACGTGTAATTTTGGAATAAGAGGCAGTTTTTCTCATTTTGTTGTTGCGTTTTAGTTTTGCTGATAGCACGATTTCCATTAATGTTTTTTCAATGGGATGTGGCAGAACGTATATAACTTGATAATTTCGTTTTGCCTGTTTCTTCGATTTTTTTACTTTTTATGATACTAAAGCATATTTGGACGAGAGTTCATTATGAAACGCAATAAACTTATTCCAACACAGATAAATAAAAAAAAAACTGCTGTTTTTTGAGCATATGTATGTATATGGTCGACCTAAGTTAAACTCTATTTAGTTTTGAGCTCAGTTTGATAGTGTAGCTCTGATTGAAAAAAAAAAAATTTTAGCATAAAATTAAAAGCAACAAGAGCCAAAAATGAATAAATAAAATAATTTCTGCTGTAGGTGATAATGTGTCTTGCTTTCCCATCAGAAATAGCATTTGCGTGGTTGACTTAAAAACTCGCGATGGGTATTAAGGTCTGAAAAATTGTACAAATCAAGGTCTATACCACTTTTATAACTGAACATGTGATATGTAAGTTAGATGAGCATAAATCCAATCTGCAATATAGTTTTTCGTGATTTATGTATATAATTTATTTATGACTATCAGAGCCAGCTTAGCACAAGCTCATTGCATGGACACGTTTAATAAATAAACGGTCAACAATAATTGTGTTTCATCATTTAGTCGGTGTTAGTATTTTTATGTTAAACTAAACATAAACCAAACATCGGATGAAATGACATGCAATGCGACATAAAAACAGAAAACTAAGTATTATATAGACGTGTTTTTAAAACTTGCTTAGAAACGTCAACAGCAAAATGTTCAGACTTAATATTAACAGTAATGCACATGCGATTAATAGGTTCATACATGATAAAGTTAGACCTTAAGGAGTTAACATGCAATAAAGGAAGCCTTCTCAAATTGTAGCTAATATCACGGAAAAAGATTTTGTTAAGTAATAACGGAAATTCAATTTAATATTTAATATTTAAAAGCTTCATGCGATCCTCATAGGATGGAGGAATTAAAGAATTATTCCAGACTAGGTAGATGCCTGAGAGTAAATCGTATGAAGTTCCGCTGAACAGATTTGATACGGTCGATGTGTGTACCGTAAAATGGAGACCAGACCAGCGTATTCAAGAAGTGATCTTACAAGGCAAGTGTATAAACGCAATGTTATGATTGGATTCGAAAACTCTCGAGAACAGCGTTTTATAAAGTCCAGCATAGAACTACTCTTTGATACCATGTTTATATGGGAGATCTGTGATCACATTTGACACCCAAATAACAGACAGAAGTCATTCAACTAATCGGTCCTTTTGATCTTTTTCTTATTCGTTTTCTTACCCGTCAGATATCTTACAAAAGAAATTTTAAATTTTTAAAATGAAAATTACATTAAACAGCGGATTAAGGAAAAGAAAAGCAGAAAATTATTGTTTACAAAAATATTCGGAGACTTAGAATTATTTATTATTCAGCTCGTTCTATATTGAAATGAAAGAAAAATTATTTCTACAAATCTGAGGCAAAAATCAAATTTGCTTCCAATTCATTAACCGAAATAATATTTCATTTCGATATCCATGGTGCCATCTGTTAGCCCGTTTCGGACTATAATGCAAGCCATTTGCTCTATATGTATTATCAAGAGAAAAAGGTAGATTCACAGCCAAGAAAAATAAAATACAACAAGAATTACTTAGCTAGGCGTGTACGGTCCAGTAATTGCTAGTTTTGTCTATGAAAAACAAAAAAAAATTCTGGTCACACATATTTTCTCAGAGGCAAGCAAGTGCAATTGTATTTCAAAGAAGAAACAATCATTTCGATAAATTTCGGTTTGTGTACTTTCCATTTTTATTTATCGGTAAATACCGGTATACCAGCCAAACGTCACGGAGATAGGATTTCTTTATAGAATGAATTGAATAAAAATAATACCGATATAGTTCTTGTAGAGTATTAGTACTAACACACATATAAGCCCTACGAAGCGATGCAAATAGAGATTTATGAATGAGAGTCAGTTTTTGATTTTATTTTTATATGTGTGCAGGCTGTACATAACTAAAGAGAATTTAACAACATGATTATAGCCAAATTTTATTTACTTCAATTTTAATTTTAACCGATGCTTTGTTACCTTCTTCATAGTACTAAGCCGTCCATTCTTTTACTCGGTTAAAATTGTGCAGCTTTTCGTGTTCTTAAAGTAAATTAGAATGTTGGAAAGTGTTATTTCGGCTTCAATGCATTAAACTTAGTTTTAACTGAGCCTGCCTTAGTTTATCTGAACCTTGTCTTGATTGAATCTTTTTGAGCTCAGTAAAAGCAACGATCTACGGTTGTACAACTTACATATGTTGGGGTCAACGTCTGAAAAATTAGTGACGCATGTACGTACACCTATGTATATATACGTTTCTAGAAAACGTTCTATGTAGCTTCTTGTAATTTATCTATTTGCCCAAATTAGCCTAAAGAATCCAAAATAGGTTGAATCAGAAACTAATTAATTGCGAAAAAAAACCATGGTAAAAAAATTATTCATTCATAAAGCAAGATGAAAGATTGAAACAAAAAAAAATGTTCTTGCAAATATTAGGAAAAAAATAAAAATAGCTTTCAATCAGAGCCTGAAAATAACTTCCATAACTCTCCATTAATTATTTTTTTAAATTTTATTTAATTCTTATGGAATAAAACTTAATAATAGACAATTCGTATTCCTAGAGACTTTTTCATAGCAGTTACAAAAGTTTCAGGTTCTGATTTTTTAATTCAAAATTGATGGCAGTTTTTAGATGGAAAATTAATGCGTTGGTGCCCCCCGGATTTTCCAAACTCAAAGTTTTACAAAACTTATGTAATAAGTGTGTATAGGCATCCTTTGGAACAGTCTTTATGATATAATAACAATATTTCCTAATAAGCTCCATTATTCACTGTCAAAATTTTTTCTATGTTCACGGGGAGAGAACAATTTTGTAATTAATTTACCGGCACGAAGACAAAGTTTTCTCCCAGAGCAGGGACCATCACAACAATGTTGTCGATTATGTTATTCTCTGTGCAATAAGGATATTATATAATGTATGTACTCTGTAGGGTATGCTAGCTAGAATTCATATCTCTTAGGAAACATAATTAACTCCAATTGTCCTGATGGTCTTCATAAGAAGAATTATTCGGATCAGTTGGAAATCCTGAAACAACTTTCAACTTTGACACACATTAAGAGCTGCCTTAAGTTGAGGTGGATGAAATTTGTGAAAATCTGCTACAAAATTTCTCTCCTCTTTCATCAGATTTAACTATGTAGAAGAACGAGAACTATGTAGAAAACAAGTACCTATAACAATTTAAATTAAACGATATTAGAGTTTTGATGTAATTCAGTGCAGTTTTGAATCTCTGGAGGAATTTATTGTGCACGAATGAGTATGATATGGTTTTAACTTTGATCACGTTTTAATGACGGAGGAAGTTCTATGGTTTTAAAATCTATGCGGTATGGGGTAGCCTCCGTTGACAGTCAATAATAGTCTCTCGACATTGCAATCAATGTTTTCTTTTCAAAAATTTATCCTCGACATGTCTATACTTTCATTGAATTAAAAGTAAAAGATGTTCGGTCTGATAAACTCGAATTTATGATTTTGGAAATTCTGCTGGTGGAGTAAGCATGGTGGTAGTGGGGTTTTGATGCTTTATAGGTACTGTTAAGTATTGTAACTATTTTACTAAAGCAAGAAAAAAAAAACGTAACGTATAGGCAGTATTTATTCCCACATTTACAATTAACCCGTTGACGCTTAGACGAGTTCATTGCTGTGCAATATTTTTCGCACAAAGTATGAATAGTAGAAAATATCGAGAAAGAAGAATGTATTCAAGAGTGGTGCACTTTTAAAGTATGAAAAAGCACACATATGTATGTATCTAAAATTACGATAAATCTGTAAGCTATTTCCTAGCTTTAATTGTTTTGCACACTCTATGGTGGGTTCTATGTTTTTCAAATCACTCTTTTGTACTTAAAATGAGCGCAATATATGTCGCCACATAATAAAAAAAAAGTTCCATAAATTTCCGGTTTTGCGTGGGTTGGCAGGCATGGTATTGACCTAAACTCTTGATTTTTTTTTTTCTTTTTTCTCTTTTCTTTTTCATAAAAGATTTTTTCATTTAAATCCCATAAAAAATCTTACTGCTTTTACTGTGCCACAGTTTCACAGGTAGAAAAATTTAAAAATAATATAAGTTTTGAGTGTGGAGGACCCCCATCTAGAGCATAATATACGTTAACGTTCAAGAGGCCGTGCGCTTCGCTAGCATTAAGTATATTATTTAAGAGCAGGTGCCTTGCAGAGCCTCATAAATTAAGACTTAATACCCTGTGATAATTTCGAGATTGTCTTTGATGATGCCTGGTATAAGTGGCTCACAGATTCTGAACCAATTTAGATTCAAGCACTCAAATATTTAGGACTGTGATCGTAAACACAGAATTAGACTGAATGTGGATCCAATGCTGGAGCAAATAATGTGGACACAAGTCCCATTCATTCAATAAATGAGCTTTGTGACCGTCACCGTTCATGTCCCGTAATTGCCGTGGATTTAATTGAGTGGGGGTCTGTTAAGTTTTGGACAGATGATTATTGTCGATATGAGGTGGCTGCCTGAAGTATAAAATGAACAATTTTGTTTATGATTCAGTAAAACAAATTGCGGGATAGTAATCCGCGGATTTTGTTATTTATACGTGGTTATTTAGAAGTATACGCCTACATAAGTAAATTGCCTGTAGATGTTGAGTGATATTGAAACTCTTGATTGAGCAAAATTTCATTTTAATTTTGTTTTATTATTTGCAATTTATTGTGATTTTGAAAATTTTGGAAGTTGAGAATATTTATTAGTATAGATAGAGGAAAGAGCTGAATTCTGATTTTGCTCGCACTTTGATTATTAAAAAAAGAATATTTTGAATGTAGTGCTTAAGCAATGTCGTTAAGCAGAAAGTACATACATATACTACTACTTGCAGTACACCATTTATATATTCAACTATTTTATTATTTATATTATAATATATATTTTTACTAAGACTGAGAAGCCATCTTCGATTGGGACAAGTCCTTGGCAATATACGCGCTTTCGGCAAGCACATTCTCAGTGAAACAAGTGAGATATTCTCAGTTGACTCACTGAGACTGCACTTTCGGTGAACTGTCTTAGTTCCATATTGAGCTACAAAAATCGAACGCAACCGCTGAGCAACTGAGACAAGTGAAACTGCAATTTCTTGTCTCAGCTGACTCAGTTTCGTTATTTTATGATTTTAATTACTATTTGAATAAATTAAGAACACTTTCCTCAATTTATTACTATCCATTTTCTGTGGAAATATGTTTTGAAAACTGGTAACACTTGTAATGTGCCTTATCTGTCAAAAACTGAGGTTACTATGCTATACGACTGTCATTCTGGTGAAAAACGTGTGTTTAAGTTAAGTAAAAAATGTAATTTTAAAAGCAAGTTTTAACAGTGAAAAATTATTTAAATGTAAGTATTGTTTGATATTGTATTAGTTTTGTTAATTTTTAAGTCAATATTAATTTTTTTTATAAATTATGCTTTAGTACTGTCATTGTTAGTTTTTTCAGTACGGGAAAAGGTTAAGATATTTCTCCGACAAAATGTACAGAAGTAAGCGCGTTATTACTGCACACTGTACATTCGTAAAGGCAGATAGCATCAATTGCAGGTATTCCGAAGTCGACGGTTAACAGAATAAAGAAAAAAACCGACGATAATCAGGCCCTGCAAGCGAGCCGTAAGGGAAAATGTGGGAGAAAATGAATCACCACACCCTGTGATGACAATAAAATCATGGACTTTGGTGTTGAGCATCGGAGAAAGAGTGTGGCTCGTGTAGCCCCCACAATCAACGATGATGGAATTGACGTCTCTAAGAAGACAGCTCAGACGCGGTGGGCTAAAGAGAGCCTGATTGCTCATCGGCCAGCCAAAATGTCACGCCTGACTGATGTAATGACAAAAAAAAAAAGAGACTGAAATGGGCTCAAGCACACAGGAATAGGACTGTTGAGGACTAGAGACGAGTAAGGATGTGTAATATTTCTGAATACTGACTTTTTCATGATTTTGTTAATATTTCACAGGTTTGCTTCTGCGACGAGTCATTTTTCCAAATCTTGGATGAGAAAAGTTCATTTGTGCGACGACGCCCCGGTAGGAAATTCCACCCTGAGTGCCTCGTAGAGAAAGTGATACACCCAAGAAGTATTATGGTGTGATCGGTAATATCCGCGAAGGGTATGGGGCGCCTGTACATCGTGGAGGGGACAATGAGGCAAGACCAGTACAAGAGAATCTGCGAAAATCACCTGTTACTTCAGATCGTTGAATGGTTCCCTGCTGATTAGGAGTAGGCTAAGAACGGGTAATGCCCACATACAAGACTTTCAGTGATAAATGAGTAGTGGTGACGTGAATGACCACTCGGAGGCATTCACACAGTTCATTGTCAGCGTGCAAGGGAAACGGACTTTGTTTATTTCTCATCCATTTCATGTAATTTTAGGCGAAAAATTTTAGAAGGTATGAACTAAATATTTGAAAGTAATTCTAGTTTTATATTCATTTATGTAATTGTACAAGGCTCTATTTAATGTTATTGTAAATATTTTTTTGTATTTCTTTTTGTATATTTATAAAATTTGATGTTGAATTGAAAATGGGCTCCCGGGGTAATACCGGCAAGTAATCGCCATTACCTGCTGCAAGGAAAACTACATCGTGATGTTGTCCATTCCACTACATAGCTCACATAGACCACAACCGCTTGATGTGTCCTTTTATGGACCTTTAAAAACTGCCTATAGAAGGATATGGAATCCCATAAGATGGCAAAAATAGCACCCTTTGATGTGGAGTTTTATTTAACAAAGCTTATGCCCAGGTCACTAACAAAAGTACCTAAATGTGAATCCGAATTTCGAGCGACAGGAATTAACCCCATAAATCCTAAAGTTTTCAGCAACATCTGATTATTTTATTTATCTCATTAGATGTGATCGCCATTACCCTCTCGCCTGAATGGGATTACCCCCATACATGGACAATGCCGGTCGAATCTATGTTTTTTTTTAAATGGCTCCAACTACTTTAAATATATCGATTATAAAAGTTTTAAGTTTTGTACGTTTTTTCATAAATAGCTTAACTTTGTTATTCTTTTTTAAATAGTAATTAAACATATGAAGAAAATGAAAAGTTATAAGTGTTTGTCATTAAGTGGCCGGCATTTCCCCTTCTTACCCTACGTATTTATGCACGACTCAACCTCATGTCATAAAGTCAGAAGCATTATGGCATTCCTGGTAATTCCCCCGACATGAAGCCCATAGAGAACCTGTCTGAGCTAGCAAAAAGGGAAGTAGCGAAGGAACGTATTACAAATAACCGATAACTTATTGAAAGGCTGCTAGATGTATGGCAACACTCTCCGGAATTAAAAGAATGTGCGAAAAGGTGTTTTGAGAGTGTTAGACATAATACATTACATACAACAACAAAAATAATCATAACTCAATATTATCTACATATTGCTTCGGTTTCACTTTCTACCGAATTTGTGCACGGGGTTCATTGAACGTTGCGTTAAGGTAAATTTAGTTATTATGCATAATCATCTTTTGTTAAGTGAATAAAATGTATAATGCTGACCAAATAGTTTTAGGGTCATTGATTTAATTTGTTGTTATTGAACTAATTTACTGTAATCAATTTTTGATTATAAATTATCGGGTTTTGAATAAAATAGGCAGTCTATGTCAGACCACTAACGGAGTTGTTTTAATCATCTTACCTCGTATAAAAAACTTTAGTGTACTGGTTCAAGTGCCAGTTGCACATCATCATCAATTATTAACCAAGGTTTGTGTACCTTGGTTACTTCAGGTAAATCAACGGAAGTTCATCTTTAATCATCGAACGCAATTTTAGTGTAACTGGTTCATGTGCAAGCTGCACATCGACAATTCAATCAACGTTTATGTACTTTGGTTCCTTCAGTTAAAGCAAAAGATTTTTATCTTTAAATATTGATGACCCCGACGTGATACAAGTGAAATATTTGTATCACGTATTGAATCAAGTGGAATTAAATCAATAAAAAATGGCAAACGTATTTGAAGAATTAGCAGCGGAGCAAACCGATACTGGAAATGAGATCAAAAGAATCATCTCAAACTACAGAAAGGACCCGAAGGACAGAAAGGTCACTAAGGAGTATTATACAGATCGCCTTAACCTACTGGAGGATGCATGGGCACTATTTTAAACAACGGATAATAAGATGAAAATGATTCCTGATCTTCCTCGGAATCATTTTTATTTTACGACAGATTACTACAATTCAATCATGGCACTGTATAGCCAATATCAGGTTTATTTTGCTGAGAAAATAGAGCACTTCACTCATCAAGATGCAGAGATATCTTCCAAGGCTTCAACTGTTGAAAGTGAAGGCTCTGAAAGACCTGGTCCAAAATCACCAGCCATAATAAAATAAGCTAGTGCTACAGGAACAGTACCGAATGCACCCAAAATTCCTAAATTCGGAGAGAAAAATGGTCATCTATCTTCTTCTGAAACTCAGCTACAACAATTAGCTGGAATCATAAGAAGACAAAGAAAAATTATTGGTGTGCTAAGGAGTGTACTCAACGTAATCGAGACTGATTGTGAAGATCAGTCAAGACAATACGAACTAAAACTGAAGTCAATCAATCAGCACTGGTCACAAATCGAAGAGTGTGATCACTTGATATGTGAATTAAGTGTAGTTAGGCTAGGAGACAGTATAGAAAGGTATTTAATCTTGCTAGCCACCAAACGTGACAACATTAACACGACAATCACGTCATCAAATGCTACAAATTCAAGCAGTATGCTAAGATTCCCTAAGCTCACCCTTCCGAAATTCGATGGAGATTATCTGAAATGGAATCAGTTTCATGATTTGTTCACCCAGATGGTCGACAACCTAGCGATGGCAAACTGTCAAAAGATGTGGTACCTCAAAATAAATTTTTCAGGAGAGGCCGAGAAATTGATAAGGCATTTCAATGCTTCAGAAGAAAACTACATAGCGGCTTGGCAATCATTGAAGGATAGATATAGTAACGGCAGATTACTAGTCACAGCATTCATCAATAAACTACTATCCCAATCAGCCCATACAAGTAATACCTCGTCTGCAACTGCAATTAAAACTTTGCATGATACAACTCAAGAGTGTCTAATGGGACTACACAACCTGAAGGTTTCGACAGCTGACTGGCATCCACTACTACTTCATTTACTGATGAAAAAAATAGACAGAACTACTCATGCTCTATACGAGACATCGCTAAATAGCCCTAGAGAGTTACAAATTAAAGGTTTTTTATCATTCTTATAGAAACCAGGTTCCAGGCAGTGAAAGCTCTCGGAACAAGGGGTAAAGGAGATGATCTACATAAAAGACAACATATTGATACGGCATTAACCACAGTAGCAACTCTTAATTCAAATCGAAAACCATGTGTGATCTGTAAGGGAGCTCATCCTCTGTTTGCGTGCAACAACTTTCTGAAATTAACACCGTCACATAGACTAAACACCATATGTAGGCATAACTTATGCATCAACTGCTTGAAATCTGGACATGAGTATACGCAATGCACATCTCGTGGCTGCACAGTATGTAATAAGAAGCACAATACACACGTGCACCTATCAGAAAATACAGAGAAGTATCAAGGTACATCACCTGAAGGCCCTAAGTCACCATCGATAGAAACATCGGCTTTAGCATACAACAATTCGGGCCAACAACCAACCATAGTTGGAGCTCTAACAAATCAATAACAAAGGGCTATGTACTTCTCGGAACAGCCATAGTCACCCTCATCACTGATGAAGGAAATGAAATCGAATGCCGAACCATTCTGGATTCAGGATCTCAAATTAATATTATAACTGAGAATGTCGTAAGGAAGTTGAAGCTAACATCTGAAAATTAATATTTATGGCGTCAACATAAGATCAATTTAACTGTAAGGTCAAACATAACGAATTCTCTACAAGATTAGAAGCATTCGTACTACCAAGAATAATAGTACCACAGCCAACACAATCGTTCCATATATCAAAGTGGCGAATTCCGAAGAACATCAAGTTAGCTGACCCACACTTCAACATTTTGGACACAATTGATCTGCTTCTAGGAGCAGAATTTTATTACAACTGCTTTCCATCGGACAAATAAGATTGACTGATAGTTTCCCAGTCCTACAGAATATAGTTTTTGGATGGGTGGCCACAGGGAAAATCAACAAGCTGCGTAATTCTACGTTTACATGTGGGATATGTACGGAAGATGAGGAAGCAAATCAGCTTATTAGAATATTTTGGGAATTAGAAGAACTGACCCCGAAAAAAAATCGTCTTACCAAGGAGGAAAATCAGTGTGAAACTCATTTCAAGCAGACAGTTTGTAGAGACGACAACGGTAGATTCATTGTTAGCTTACCGTTACGAGAAGACCCAGTAAAGCTCGCCGATTCAAGATCCATGTCATTAAATAGATTTCTGGTACTAGAACGGCGGTTGGAGGGGGATCCCAACTTGAAAACGCAATATATTATCTTTATGATAGAATATCTTACTCTTGCACACATGAAGGAAGTTGACATAGATTTTGACCATCTCCATATTACTTTGTTCCACATCATTGTGTCATTAAGCCAGACAGGAGCACTACCAAACTGAGAGTAGTGTTTGATGCGTCAATGAAGACAACAACGCAGCTATCATTAAATGATATATTGTGCTCAGGACCAACAATTCAAAATGATTTATTTTCGATCTTATTACGCTTTCGTTTACCGAGATTTGTATTTACCGCAGATATTGAGAGGATGTACCGGCAAATATGGGTAACAGAAGACGATCAAAGATACCAACTGATCTTTTGGCGAACTGATCCTAGACAGCCCGTCAAATGTTACAAGTTGTGTACAGTTACATATGGCACGCGACCAGCCCCGTATCTAACAATAAAAACTCTTCAAAGGTTGGCAGAGAAGAATGCTTCAAAATATCCACTATCCGGAGAAATTTTGAAACAAGACCGTTATGTTGACGATTGTGTTACAGGATCCGATAGTCTGTTAACAGCAATAATAATGCAAAGAGAACTCACTGCAACTCTTCAAAAAGCAGGGTTTAAACTAAGGAAATGGTGTGCCAATCATGGTAGATTATTACAGGAGATTCCATCCGAAGTTCAAGAAATAAATCTTGACTTTGACAATAGCCTGGAAGAGAAGATAAAGATACTAGGATTAACATGGTTACCAAAATCGGATCAGTTTAGAGTAAAGGCACTTTCAAATCATGAATGCAAAATAATCAAAAGAGTAGTCATGTCCGATATCGCTAAATTGTTTGATCCTTTGGGGATATTAGCACCAATAGTTGTCACAGCAAAAATATTTGCACAACAACTCTGGAAACTTAAAATTTATTAGGATGCGGCCTTGCCAATGGACCTTCATACTCAATGGCTCAATTTTAGAACTTCCCTACCCTGCTTAAATAACATAACCTGTCCAAGGCATGTATTCGCGAACGATATCACGAAAAACAAGCAACTACATGTATTTGCACACGCTTCCGAAAAGACCTTTGGAGCCGCCATCTATGCTCCATCTATCAGCAAGGAAGGAAGAGTTATAGTGATACTTTTATGTGCCAAATTTAGAGTAGCACCACTGCAAAAACAAACGCTGTCTCGGTTGGAACTTTGTGCAGCCCTGTTAGCAGCTCAACTAGTAGCCCGAGTAAGAGGGGAACTTAATCTGTCAGAAGTACCTATTTGGTTTTGGTCAGACTCCGAAATAGTGTTGGTCTAGATAAATTCAGCATCCACATCATTCCCAAACATTCGTGGCTAACAGGATTTCTACTATACAGGAACTAACAACAACTGCACAAATGCGGCATCCAGCATATATATTATCCAGAGGGCTAACACCAGATAAACTACAATCCTGTAATCTTTGGTTCTATGGCCCTACGTTGCTACATGGTGACGAATCTTTATGGCCTACTCCGTTCCAAAATAAAGCCGAGTGCCAAGTAGAACAAAAGCGTAAGGTATTGCTTGCAACACACCCTGCTGAAGATGCATCAAGTTTCGTATATAATATTAACCATGAAGGATCATTTAAAAAACTGCAACGAATAGTGGCGTATATGTTAAGATTTGTGTAGAGTGTCAAAGGGCAGCCTCATTCTTCGTCAAGACACCTCTTTGTTTCATGTCGAGAATTGGACGAAGCATTATATGTGATAATCAAGGCAATCCAAGAAGACGAATTAAAGGAAGAAATCTAACGATTGCAAAGGTACAACGAAGTTCACAAAACATCTCAGCAGTTTGACACCATTCTTTTACGATCAAGGCATCATTCGAGTTGGAGGACGACTGGAGAATTCGTCTCTGTCCTATGATGCAAAACATCCCATGCTGATCCCATATTCAGATCCAATCACGAAACTAATAATGTTGACAATTCACAGGGAAAATTTACACGCTGGGGCGCAAGCATTGCTTACCGCTACTAGACAACTAAAAGGAAAAACAATTGCTAGATCTATTGTTCAGCACTGTGTAACATGCGCACGGGATAGACCAAAAATGATGTCACAAATTATGGGGAATCTATCTGCTCAACCTGCTCGGCCGTTTGTTAACGCGGGTGTGGACTTTTGTGGACCTATTTGGATCCATCACAAAATCGGAGGAAAACGACCACACAAGGCTTATATAGCGGTGTTCTGTTGTTTTTCCACAAAGGCTGTACACCTAAAGTGGTAAGCGACTTATCAACAGATTGTTTCATTGGAACTCTAAGACGATTCATGGGTTGTAGAGGGAATTGCCGAAATCTATATTGCGACAATACCACCAATTTGGTTGGAGCTCGAAATCAGCTGAATGAATTAAATAAAAACATATACTCTAATGATGCAAAAGAAACCATAGAAAGAACTTGCAGTGTGCAGACTTACATTTTATCCCTCCTAGAGCACCACATTTTGGTGGCCTGTGGGAAGCTGCAGTCAAGTCCGCTAAGCATTTGCTCTTCAAAACCGTCTCTGCTGGCTCCTTAACTTACGAAGAATTGGAAACATTGATGATTGAAATAGAGGCAATATTAAATTCTAGACCACTAACTCAGATGTCTAATGACCCCAACGATCTTACTGCACTTACGCCTTGTCATTTTCTCATAGGGGAACCGTTAACAGCAACCATAAAGGCGAATTCTGAAAAAACAAAAATTAGTCTGCTTACTAGATGGAGACTTGTAGCCCACATGAAACATTAGTTTTGGAACCGATGGTCTTGCGAATACCTTAACGAGCTCCAACATCGATTGAAGTGGAAGGAACGCTGCAAAAATGTCAAACCTGGTACGATAATAGTGATGCAAGAAGATAATCTTCCGGTTATGAGATGGTCACTTGGACGAATCGTAGCAACCTACAAGGGAAGCGACGGCCCAATCAGAGTTGTTGATGTAAAAACAGTAACGGGAATGTTACGTCGGCCCATACACAAATTGGCGCCTTTACCGTGTGATGAAGATGACATTCATTCTACACATGCAGAAGACAGTGATATATTATCAGACAACAATGAACTGTCGACGTCAAGTGAGCCTCCCAAAACCTTAACAAGAGGAAAACGCCTTCTCGACGAAGACAACCAGAACGAACTCCCAAAGAAAAAAATTCGCAAGTCTTATAGTAACGCCGTCATTCCCTACTGCTAACCTATTTGCTTTTCACAACTTCATACGGATCAACCATTGATGTTAAGCATTTTGATTCCAAACCTGGAATATATTTTGAGAACATCGGATCTACTAGCTTCATAACTACGGAATGGATATTAATAGTTTACTACGACCTACACCCATATTGGACAGAATTTGCCTTACTATCAAATGGTACAATTGCATTAAACCATTTATGTCAACAACTTTAACATGAAGAGGCATGTAGACAGATAGTTACTCAATTCCAACATATTGAGCAGGAACTAGTGGCTGACAACCTACTACTGTCCTCACGACGATCCAAACGAAGTGCTATCGACATTATTGGAAACGTGGGCAACACCCTTTATGGAGTGTTGGATTCAAAGTATGCGGAAGAAATGTCCAAAACTATAGATACCATCAACACAAACGAAGAACATCTATTGATACTATTGAAAAATCAGACAACTATAATGGATTCGACTGTTAATATCATTAAAAAGGATCAAGAGGCAGTAGAGAAGAAATTTAAGGAAATAGATAAATCAAATAACTGATCAATAAAATAAATCAAACAGGAGAAGATTTGTACGAGCTCAAAATATCGCAATTATTTACCTCTTTAGCAATTCAAATGTCATTAATTGCGTCAAACCTGCAAAGAATTCAATCGTCTATCGTTGATCTTCTTACTGACATCCATCATGGTAAAATAAGTCCATTGCTGATAACACCACAACAACTTCCTCAAGAATTGATCATTATAAGGAATCATCTTGAACCATCCCAACGTCTGCCAGTAACCCAAAGTGACATTTTACTACTCTTTAAAACTATGTCAGCAGCAGCAGGTATAGCAAGAAGCCATGTAATTATTCAAACCCAAATTCCCTTGATCAACCTGGATAAATACGATCTCTGCAAGATGACACCTATCCAGTGATAGCCAATGAGACACTCGTCGCGATACAACCGTGTTCTACATATCTCGCCATTAGTCCACATAGAAATCAGTATTACCATATGACGGACAAGGAACTATCAGATCAGTATGCATATCAGTAGAGAAAACTACTCATTGGTGTCCACAAAATCATCCAATATACCACAAATCGGCTTATGTTTGCTCCTGCGAAAAAAATTTGTTTAACAGCTCACCATAAAGGAACTGCAAAATGAGACAAATAAAAAACAATTTCGCATGAATTCAGTTGGACAATCCAAATCAGTGGATATTCGCAACTAAGGGAGCTATCACTGTCAATACACTTTGTATGGGAGAACCAAGGCCATTATAATTAAATGATTCAGCTCAGTTAACGCTATCACCAACCTGCACAATTAAGCACCAGGACGTCCTACACAAGGCTTGGTGAGTTAGCAAACATCACTATTCCACAGCAACTGGAATCGATTGTGATGAAATCTACACCATATGAAGTTCAAAGGGCAGAGCTTGAAACTCTTAAAACAACTCTCGGTGCAACTACAACAAGAATCTCACTAATAACGGTACATAAGAGTGACAACCTTCATTAGCTTACAATGGGATATCTCGCCCTACTATTGGTTGTGATCGCTGCGATCAGACTTCTATTCAAGTGCAGAAAACACAAGTCTCGCGACAGGAAATCCAAGCCTGCTCCACGGGAGCCAACCAATTTAGATTTTAGTGTAATGTATGATTCAATCCTCCTAGTAATATTATTTGAACTCGTTCAACGTGGGGGAGAATGTTAGAAATAATACAAATGGTAGATTAATAGAAACAACAACAAAAATAATCGTAACGCAATATTATCTAGGTCATAAGAATATGATCATAAAGAAGTAAAGTGCTTATTTGGAGGAATCAGTTAATTTTTCAATTTTACGTTGGCCAAGAAATTGCGTGCATTTTTTTGTTTTGTTCGCATTGTTCTACATATTGCTTCGGTTGCACTTTCTACTGAATTTTTGCACGGGGTTCATTGAACGTTACGTTAAGGTAAATTTAGTTATAGTATTATGCATAATCATTTTTTGTTAAGTGAATAAATTGTATAATGCTGACCAAATAGTTTTAGGGTCATTGATTTAATTTGTTGTTATTGAACTAATTTACTGTAATCAATTTTTGATTATAAATTATCGGGTTTTGAATAAAATAGGCAGCCTATGTCAGACCACTAACGGAGTTGTTTTAATCATCTTACCTCGTATAAAAACTTTAGTGTACTGGTTCAAGTGGCAGTTGCACATCGTCATCAATTATCAATCTTGGTTATTTCAGGTAAATCAACGGAAGTTCATCTTTAATCATCGAACGCAATTTTAGTGTACTTCTTCAAGTGCCAGCCGCACATCGTCAATTCAATCAAGGTTTATAGTATGTACTTCGGTTCCTGCAATTAAATAATTTAGAACACAATTTTTATTAATTTTTTTTAATATCACCAGGAAAACTTAATTTTTTCAAAAGTGTCCCTAATAATATGACAACACACTGTAAACTTATAGAATCAGAAACAGATCAAATAATTTAAAATATTTAATAAAGTTAAAAAATCCTTAAATTTTCATCGTCTAAATAATTAATTTAATGCCGCTTCACAGGAATAAATTTATTATATTTATAGGGAAAGCTATTATAAACTTAAGAATTTCCATAAAATTTTAAAGCGAAAATTTCCGCAAAATAGCTATGTCCGTACATACATACATACATACATACACACATATGTATATTCAACCCTCCATAAATTTACGTGAACATCAACCTCGCATGAAATTAAATTTTTATGAGAACTAATGCTTCTTTTATGAAGCTTTTTTAGTTGCTGCCAACCACAAGAGCTCAAAAACTTTTTGGACCGGATCCAAACTTCGTTATCATCGCGAATATATTCTTCCCTTTACTGAAACATCTTATTCTCCACAAAAATTGCCCGTCTGTTCAGTGCTTGAGTTACCTTTTCATCGCTTTCTATAGGTAACTGAAGGTAGATAAATATATTGCTTATTTAAGACTAGACTCAATATCCAGGTAAAAACCATACCACTCCCTTTCCATTGATGCTCTTATAGAAAGAAAGTTTACTTCCAAAAATATGAAAAGGAAAATTAAAACCAATCATGTTGCTGTTGCTTTCTTAATAATTTATTCGTTGATATGTTTTGACTCTTTTCGTCACATATAGCGCATACCTAGGTAGCTAGAAACTATAACTGATGCTGGATGATTTTTTTAACCTTTTTGTAGAGTTTGAAAGTGTCTGTTGGATTGCGAATATAAAAATAGGTAAAAAGTACGTGTTCTGAAAGATCTCTAAAAGCATCGCAGGCTTAATGGAAGAGTATAGCTAGATTTCAGTTAACTCAAGACACTTAAAACAAGAAACTAAAACTAAATAAAAATAAAATGAAAAGTGACGTTATGCCTGCATCACCTGACTACTAACACAAGAGTAAGTATAAGTTCAATTTAATCAGAAATTAATCTCAAAAATTTGTTCTTGTTTTTTCTTTTTTATTTCATTGCAAAATGCTAGTGATGCTGATGTCTCAATTGTTATCAATGCTTCACAAGAAGATGTTTTTTAGAACTGAAATTTGTTTTATATCCCTGGGTTCGATCAGGTCTGGACATTTTGGTTCATATTATGCTTCAAGACCCCCGGTGTTATTATTAGAAAGTTCACGCTGTATATGGTGTCTTCATGTACAATTGATAAAGCTTATGAATAAATAACAAATTAAAGAATAAGTGGCGCAAATGATATCACTAAAACTATTTATCTAACTTTTAGCATAGCATATGATTATGTTTTAAACTATAACAACTTAGCAATATAAAATTAATTTAAAAAACAATCGACCGCTTACCTTAAAGGCAGGTTAGGTGAAGACCTCCATTTCCATAGTCATTTCTACTACGAACTACGAACATCCTTCAAGAATTTGAATTCCTGAAAATTAGAAAAATTGATGTCCATAAATATTAAGCAAACTTTTAGGACTCATCAATGTTTAAAGCCCAATACTTTTAGGGCTCTATTTTTGAAATTATAATTGTAAGTATATACAAAATAAATAAATTTACACATTTATCAAAGGGTTCACATATACGTGACCATAAATTAATAAAAAACAAGGCAGATTCGGATCATATATAGTAGAAATATCAGAGAGGAAGATTGTTTGGATGAAGTAGTGGCAAATTCTGAACGGCGATATTGCTCGGGTCTACATTGACTCTATGGATTAACCTGTTTCTATTAAATCAACTTGTTTGGATAAATATCTCTCAACATTGTCGGCATATATATCCTTACGGATACCACATGAAGACCAGTAATAAAAAAATAATATGGGCCCCAAAATAGATAACTGATCCTTTCTAAATCCCTTATTTTTAGATACATAGGACCACTTGAAAAAATTCAAGAGAAAAATGCACATAAACTGACCATCAAACGATGATATTTTTAAAATTTTATGAATAGAAGATATTGTAGAGGAGCGGACTATAATTTCGTGCCTTCGATGCAAGGAAGAGTAAACCTACAATAAGGAGTTCATCAGGCATCAATATATCGCGAAACCCTGAGATATTATGCAGAGGCATCAAACAAAGTAAGAGTTTCTTGTATTTCGTGAGGCTTGTAGTCAAGACCACGCGAATTGAAGTAAATCGTCATACAGAAATTTACACTTGTTCTGACGACGTATGGCTCGAAGGATGGATTCTAAAGAAAAGAAAATATATTGTAGCACCATGTATTTTAGATAGAGCTGTGGTAAATATCGGTATATTTGAAATCTTAGGCGCTATTAACAGAAAAACGTCCTGATAGCTTGGCCAGTTTTCCAAAATTCAGAATTTCATGAAATCTCGTCATATCAGCAGAATGCTCGAGTGAGGCCTTGCCGATTCCAAAAATAATGGAAAAGGAAGAAATATTGCAAAAAACTATAACTACCTACAAAAATACATGTATACATATGCGATTATCGTTAATAGAACATGTTTTTTAATAAAACTTCAGAAGGAAGCTTAGATTGTATTCAAATTCAATCAATGAAAACTTGTGAATTTTGTTATGTCCTAACTGGTTTTGTAAAAATATTTCCGCCTTACGGAGATGTGAACTGTGGTGAGAATTTCGTAAATTAAATGTGATCACTTTTGTAGATGATGCTTCAATGGATGGATTTATACTAAATCCAGCTTGCATTAGTAATGATTTGGAATTCAGCTTTTAATATTTATATTGATTGCGACAATTACGTTCCACTTTAGATTAATCAATCCCCGAGCGGCCAACTTGTCTGAATGTTTCAAAGACGTAAAAGTTTTAAATATTATGAATTTTAATTACAGTAGTAAGTGAGAGTTTTGAAAAAGACTTAAGAAAAACAGAAAAAATAAGTAAGCTCGCTTATAAAGCAAGGAAGGCAGTAAATATTTCCGTTCATAGCAGATAATTTTCTAGTTTCGATACTCTAGGCGCCATCTATTGCTTAACATGACGATACAATGAGAGAATGCTTGCCGTCGAGACTCTACGTGGAGCAGTCATTGTATGCGTATTGGATATCGATACATATCCCCTCTCAAATTTATTGAAAAATTAATGTAAGCAAAAGTTTGCATTTTTAGTGCATGTAATACAGAAGGTTGCGTGCATGCATACCGATGACTTTGAAAACGCACACGTATAAAATTGCATCACATTTACTATATTGAAAATTCTCATCAGTGCATTCTATATAAGCAACACTAATATCAATCTGTCTAGCCATCTGCCTGCACTTACATCATGATTTCTCACAAATTAGGTATCATCAGCACTACTATACTGATACACATTCAAGTTAGTATTTGTTTAATTGATAACTGATTCTGAGAAAAAATTAAAACTAAATGCAATACGCTTGCAGTTACACACCTATCCATAGATACGTTGGATAAATTTTAGAATACAGCAAAAATTTATAATAAATAATATGAGAAATGTAAATATGGTAGGTAGCTAGGTACCTAAGCAGTAAATTTGTTTGAGCAATGAATACTTATATGAAAGAGCTAAGTTTTTCTACCAAAGCTGCTAGAATACAGGTAATAAATACTGCATTCGAATATTTAGAGCAAGCTTTATGCGCAAAATACTTTTTTTTTAAATATGATTACTGAGTGAGAATAAATAGAGAGCTCCTCGGATACGAAGGACTTTGGCATTTGATTCAAGGACTTTTGCTTCCTAACATAAGACTGGATGAGCCTTGGAATGACCCAAAAGAACACATTTACATAAATGGAACATTCTTCTCAAGCACTCTACGCTGGTAGAATTGAAGACGATAGAAATAGTATAGTCAGTCTTTTTAATAGCTACCTGAGAGGATAAATATCAGATTAATACAACTAGGACTGTTGTCCAATGTTGAAAAAAAGACAGGATCTCTACGCGCTACTGGATAAGGTTCTCAACTCTATCCTATTATTGGGAGATATGAATGATCAGATAAAGATTAGAAGACGTAATAAGGACAGAAGGAATAATCACATCCACCAACGGAAGTGAAGAGCTTCTCGTTGATCGATATCTGCAGTTTTTTGTAGCTTGTTGATGGGCGGGATAAAAGGATATACAAGAAATATTTATTACCATAGATGGAAGAATTCGAATAGATCGCATAGCTAATAGTCGAGATTACTTGAAAACAATATTAGAAGATGTCTGAAGTTTCGGGGTGTCCATCTTCGAAGTATAATAACCTGGCAATATATGTACATGAACTATGTTTTAAGAATAATACTAAAAAATCGATATTAAAAAAAAAAACTCGTTACAGAGATGACTGCTCTCTTTAGTAGACCTAATTAAGGAAACCGCCAAAGTACTGAATAGAAATGTAAAAATGCTGAACTTTTTGAAGATTTGCAAACGAACTAATGTTTTACGAGTTGTTTTTGTGAAGATTGTCAATATAAATTCAAATTAAAATAATTTTCTATTACTTTACTCCCGTAGGTATACTTTCAAAACTTTTAATGTCTTTTAATGAAACTACAACCATAAAGTGAAACCTGTCTAAAAGTTCAATTAGGTTGGTAGGTATGTACATAGGTACTTCGAAGATATTGCATCTCAATTTTGAAAAGACAGCAGAGCTCATCAAATAATTTTTTTTTTATTTTGACTATGCGTGATGATAATTTCATTAAAATCTTTAAATTATTTTACTTTTTCTAAAATGGCTAACCGAAAAAAAATTTAACAAAATTTCTCATTTCGAAACCCCCGGAGCCATCTATTGCCGGAGGTATCACTAGTCACTAGTTTAGAAAATAAAAAAAACACTACAGTCCAAATGTGCTGCGGTTAGAAATTGTAATTTCGTCCCATTCCTTCTTGTCTATTTTAATGAAACAGCGAATACCATGCGATCAGCAAATTTCAGATAACAGAAATCTAAAATTGTTCTACTGCGCATGACCGAAATATTCGTTAAGTTCGTTAAATGAAACATCAACCAATGAAAAGAAGCAGCCAAAAATTGTAATTGTCATATTGCCTTCTCCTCTTCCAAAAGTTAAAATGCTTTTGGAAGAGGAGAAGGCAATGTGACAATTACCTTTATTTTCTGTCCCTCTCTTAGGCCAAAGTATAGAATTGAAAGAGATAAACAAAGATGGAATTGTAAAAGAGGCTAAGTAATGTATAAATGTAACCAATTTTTTTCTTTATGAATAGCTAGACCCATTGCCTATTGCTAGAAATTTTATTTTGAAAGCCAAATAATTTCTAAAATTAGCAATCGCACAATAAAAAGACGACATGCTAGAATTTAATTATTTTTTAATTTTTTTATATCATCATTTTAGGCGCCATACTGTTGCCTTATTTTTGTCGTTCTGCAGTCTCGTAGCTGACAACAACCAACAATTTAAACTTTTATCTATAAATAAGTAATGCTTTGTAGGTATAATTACAGATTAACATATTTATAGGACGATTCATTAAATTAAATAAATAAATTTGAGCAGGTTTTTTTTTCGTAAGAAGGAATATTTTTAATTTTAACGAGCAAATTCGACCCAAAAATTTGAAATGCATTCTTGTTAGTTTTTCGGTGAAAAATGCAGGAATTTACCAGATTACGTATAGCTGGACAGATGCAATTTTTTAATTTTAACCGATAAATCTGAGCGCCGTTTAATTTAAGTGCTATTTTTAGAAGTTTTAAAACGCCTATATCCTTAAACTACTCATCGTACAGATAAATATCTTTCAGAAAGAAAAGGACAACGAAATTTTATTGATTTAAAATAAATACAAAAAATGCATTAATTTTGCGACTGCTTACCATAATTTGTGGAGGCTTCTTCACAGATTTCTGTTTTACAAGAGATCATTCGGAACTAAATTTACTATTAATGTTGACAAAACTACTATTAAAGCAAATACGACTAATACTGATTAATTCGGCTCCAAAATATTAAATATAATTGTATAATTCTTCACAAAATATTACAATTTCTCCGTAAGCGATTATTTTCGCATCCACTTGTATCCGCAACGAACTTATAAATGTCAAACGAATTCAACTCAAACGAAACTCAACATGGATAAATTCACCTCAAGAAATAGATCAAACAAAAAGCAGAAATTTTCTTCCCTACAAATTTGTGGAACAATATTTTATTATTGAAAGAAAATAAAAGCGAATGAAAATTATTTTTTTCTTTGGAAAAATCAATAATACGCGCGGGCACCGTATAAAAATCACCATATGTCGCAAGAATCCAGCTATGTTGAACTTGAATGGTCAATTGGACATTCCAGGGAGTTACGGAACTATCCACATATCATCCGAACTTACGCATCATGGATGCGTTTTATGTACAGTCCTGAGTACCATTCTGGATTCTTATATGGTACACCACCAGACCATCTGGCTAACAAAGAAGTTTTTTAGCGAAATGAAGATTTATTTTTTACAATTTTTTCTTAATAATTTGGTAAAAATTTTGCAGGTTCGCCTTGCTGTAGATGCATTAAATAAACAAAACTTTAAAACTAGGACCTTATAACGGCTCTAAAATTAGAATTTCCAGCTGGATGTTGTTCATATGAAAATCGACAATTTAAATTGGGTGCATCTAAGGATCCAGGGCGAGTTGAGAATTTGAAGAATATTTTCCGAAATGATTTAAGGCCTAATAGTCAGCACGATTTACATCTGGTGTTTATGGAATCGGCAGTTAAAATGGGTGATCAACTTCCATTAAGGCCTCAGAAGAAAGAATGGTGGGACGGAATTCATTTTTCAGAGATGAGTTAATAATAAATTCGCCATTGTTCGAAATTGTCGGATTCAAATTGGATTGATGCGCTTTTAGAATTGTTGCAAATGAAGCACCACCAGAAGTCTGTATCACAACAATCATGGCGTTTAAAGTCCCTAAGGTTCTGAATTGACCACTTTGAAAACATTGTCATTGGAATGGCATTAGTAAAGATGAAGCACGTCAAAGAAACTATGTATATCGATGAATTTGCTTTTGCTGTGGCTATTCCTGGTATTATTTTATCTACCCTAGTTGGAATCCTTTCGGCGGTTTTATGTTTTCAACATAAAAAATTGTGAGTTTTAAGGGTAATATATACTTTTGAAATATTATTAACCCTAGTATCTACACCAAGGTACAAATGTACCTTTGATGAGAAAACAATTACAATTTGAAATAGAAATATTTGTCGCAGTAAGTTCAAATTCCATGATATATTCTCATATAACCTCTTGCAATGCATAAAGAACTTTGAACGGACCTCTGTGCTTTTAGGTGGACAAAATTCTTTATCCACGTAGCTAAGAGAAAGTTTACTCGAGCCGAGCTCCTGGAAAGGACGAAATGCAGAGCTTTGGTTGACGTCATTACTGATTACAGCGAGTTTATCCTTGAAAATGGGTATCGCTACTATATATCAGGTAGAAGATGAGCAATTTTGGATCAATTAAAACCTAAGACAATAAGCACAGACAGAAACATTCGAGTGGGTGCAGAACAACTAGCAACCAAGAATATATATATATACATATATATTATAAGTAGTCTTAACCTGTATGCAGGGCAAATACACTGCAAATAACGTCCTATAACCTACAGGTATTGGTGACATACGTTTTCAGATTTTCGACTTTTCCGAAAGGGAGCTGTGCTCAAATCTATTATCATGCTTTAAAAAAACCTAACGAGACAGTCAGGGTAGTTGTATCATCTTCATAATAAGTGTGCTTTTGGTGAGCTGATTCAGAGCTGTTCTGTGGTTGGAAAGCAGATTTTATTGGGAATAAATATTTAACTTTAGTTAGCTCTTCGTTTTTTTTCCCTGCACTCCTTTATACTTAAATGTTAGAGAACACTAATTGAATTATTCCAGGACTTCATTTTAGGCCAATATCAAGTTGGGAATAGAAGGAGGACAGTGTTATTTCTATTAATTAATAATTTTCAGGGATAGTTATGATGGTAAACGGATTCAGGCTGAGATTGAACATGCAAAATGGTTTGTAATGGCATGAATGTCGACGGCTATTACTCTTAATTATTGATTAGTTAAGCGTCGATGGAATTCCAAGTGCTTAGCCACCATAACGTGTATAAAGAAATAAACCAACGGTCAAATGTAGTCAATGAATTTTTGTGAGTAATAATTTTTGTTCCCACTAACTTTTGTTGGACAATGGATCTGCAATTGCAAAGTCTGTATTTAATTTATTTTTATAGAAAAGCGGCATAGCTCGCTTTCTGTTTTACTGTAGTAAACAAAAATCAAGTCAAAATAACGTAAACGCGTCATACTGGCTCAGAGTTAGACGAACCAGTAAAATCAATGATCATTCGCTTGTAATTTAATTTAATCTTTTCTTACAAGTAATATGAATCTGAATTTGGTTTTTGTTAAAAAACAAAGAAAAATCTGTTCCATATCTTATAGAATGACATATCTCGTCTTGTAAGACATAGAACGCAGCAACTACATAGGTAGTACTCCATCAAACTCTGTTGTGCATCACAGCAGTCTTCAGTTCATTTTCGTATTTTTCAATCATCTTCTTTAAGTGAACTAAAGCCTTCATGCTTGCCGTGGAAAGGTCAGTTCCCGTACTTCAATGAATTAAAGGAGAACTCTTGTAAAATAAATACAGGTAAAGACGATTTTGCTAGCTTATTTCTTGCATGACTTTGTAAATATATTTGTCTACTATCGGCTAGACGATAAAGTTAGGAAAGTGTTGGAGATAATATTTATTGATTTCGTTAGCGCATTAATGAATCTGGACGATTCTGATAATGAATTTTTGGTGAAAATTTTTCTATATTTTGGAAACGTTTGTAATGAATTTGTCGTTTACTTGAATATCCAGCGAGTGTTTCTTCCCAGCGGTGTACTATATGATTCCTAAATATAACGCGTCGCTAGCGGATACGCGTTATACAATGGCGTCAGCACTGCAGGGCAGCGGATACTCCGATATTAGTAAGGGATGACAGATTGGTACAATAAAAGATACGTCGAATAACGCCGTTAGTTTCCAAAGCTCAAACTGTAATTTTGTCTTTTGACTTCGCTTAATTTATACAATGGAAATTAATTAAATGAATCGATTCACAATAAAATTACTTACATAGGCATTCCTTTCTTTACCTATTTTCGGTTTTTTGACTGTCATTCTGATTCTTACTCATCATAGTGATCATTCATATACACACGGTGAATTATATTATACAAACGCTTTACGTTGAGCCTGTAGGAATGATGAGTCAAAGTGCGTACATTCGCTTCTACCGGTATTTCATTGATTAAATGAAATCGTTATGTTATTAGGTCACTAAGTGATTTATACCAATGTTTGTGGTGCAATGATATCGTAACATCATAAGATCATGAGATCATTATGGTGAGACGCAAGGAGACCACTACACGTTTACGTTTTTCAACAAAAACTGGTTCGTCTCATTGAATTGTAATGACAAAATAAAAGAAGCCTAATATTCCTCAGTACATACTATAAATACGATTTTAAAGAAAAGGGTTAAAAACAAACACAGTCTTTTGTAGTCAGAAATAAAAGGCAAAGTTGTGTAAACGAATGATCCAGATCTATGTTTATCGACTTGAGTCTATTTCTGGGTACCAAAATAATAGCCACTTTCTGTACAAGTCAGGCTTTAGGAGAACATTGGTTAAATTTGAACACTGCGGCAACACCTCAAAGCTCAGACAAGCGAAGTAATTCATAACGTATATATACTTGGATTAAAGGTTATACAAAGTACCGAACAATATTATAAAGTGCTACTAAAAATTAGAAAAGAAAATATTAAAATCAGCTAAACATGAGGGCTTAGAAAAAACTTGTATTCTTGGTTCGAAAATCATCTAGGAAAAAAAACACACACACACACCTACCAATCTGTTCAAACTTGCAACATAAAATAATAGAAATAACTGTAGATCTACATAATTGCAAAATTGTTCAGACTTGTATATAAGACAATAAATCTGACTGTAGGTATACGAAATTTCAAAAGGTCAAACACCGCATAGCATAAAACAAATAAGCAATAATTGCTCGAAATAATTATTGAACTCTTGCTTACTAGGCGCAATTGCCCCCAATAATTATTGAATTCGAGACAAATATTGCTTACTACATAGCACCTTAAGTTCATTACACTAAGTTGCTTAGTTAGTAATTTTGGAGTATTATAAAAGCAGTAGTAATGTAAGAAGTTTTTAAGGTTTTGTAAAGAACTTCCCAAGTAAAGAAGCCTGCCTTTCGCTGTACTACATTTGTATCCAGCACTTAAGCTCCCACCAGTGGTAAGCTTGAGTCAACATTAACGTTTATTTACAGCTCTTGAGCCTAACCAGAGGTCCACTTCGCTACGCCGTATCCCAAGCACACTGAAAATCTTATGTGAACAGGACAAAGCAATATGAACGGGAGAAAGTATCCCCTGCAAATGATGATATTAAAAATTTAAAAATAGGTTCTTTTTCTCGCGGCGAAACATTACCCATATCCAACTCAACTTTGTGTATTCCGTTTCGAAATAATCTACTCAATATACCGCAGAAACTGAAGTTGTCTGTCGAAATTGTAATGCAAACAGCTCGCAATGTTTTTAGAAAATATTTCCCGGCAGAACTTTTATCCAAGTGCAAGTGAAAATTGCTCCTTGCGGGAAGGATGTACAAAGAAAAAGTTAACCAGGTAGGTGTACAAATACTTATGAAATTGGAATTTTCTCTCTGATAAATTCTTGGTCCGTATCAAGGAAAATAAATAGCTTCTGGAAGAAACACGAACAAAGAGCAGGTGAGTCACATTTCCAATTTGTACTAATGCATCTACCTACGCATAAGCTCAAATTCATCTCACTAATAAAAATTTAAAAATTCCTCGTTATTTTAACACATTGTTTGTGGATCATGTAGGTTGAGGTAGAGCGAGGATCACGTAAAATTGCATTTTTATATGTTGCAGGATGGAGTGCGGGAAATGTAAAAATATGGGTCATTTTAGCTAACTACACAGTGCGATATTTGTTTACATCGCTTCCTTGTATCTTGATTATGATGAGAATATATCGCAACCTCGAAATTATTTATTCTGACTCTGACACTAAAATGGTTTCGGATAGCAAGCCCGAAGAAGAGTGCTTCTCTGCTGCGAGTCCTCCAATCCTAATGAAAGAATTTCTAGATCAACCTGAAATATATGTTGACAATGTTCTAGAGACTGTAATCGACGTAGCAAGACGGAGATGACTTGTTCGATTATTTTGTGGAGAAATAGCAGAAGTTAATAGTTTAGAAATGTACCCACTAATGAAATAGAATATAATTTTAGTTAATTTTACTAGATCTTTCATTATTTGCCCACATTAGCCCTTCCTCTCTAGGTAGGTACTTTTACAGTTATTGTAATTTCATGTAAATAATTAGATATTAATTTCGCGCATTTTTTTTTTAATTCATCGCTCCCATATTATATTCGTGGTGCAGCGAGTCACCTGATTCAGAGTTGTAAAAGAATACAATCTTTTCATCAAATAATTCTTTGATTTATGTGAAAAGGATTTAATTCATAACTTCACCTCGATACTGGGACTTACAGAAACCAAATCGCCATTCATTTTTAAGTCATGAATGGTGCAACCATTTCAACAAATCAAAAACTTGAAGTCATGAGAATGGAAAATCTTGTGATTTACTCACATTCTTTGAAGTACCATGTAAGTCATTTTCAGTCAATTGAATTCATTAAGAGTTTTGCGTCGCGGGTTAAAAAAGGCCTTTATCTACAGAATACACATTAGCTATGTTCTTTTGTGTCCGCAAAACAGGACAGAACAAAAGATACACAAAAGAACGTGTGGGAACATCATACTAATTCTTCTTCTTATTTGCTAGAATATAATTTAAGCTGGCAATGCCAATTATTCTTCTTCTTCTTTCTTGTTAAATTTTAATGCTGGCAAGGCCAGAAGAAAAGTCATTCAATTAGGGTCAGAAGTGTGTAACTATTGTATCTAGAGCAACTAGCCAGCAGACATTTTCAATAAAATAATTTAGATTGTGTAATATAAATATTTTGGGATTTTAATTTAACCTGAACACCAACCAAACCCCAATGTGGTGACCCCGACGTGATCGCGTAACAAACATCATTAAATTGGTAAAAACTCGCAATTATCAATCAATTTCATTATATTCTGCTGTCAATAATTCAACACAATCTATCATCATCGACAATAAAATCGTCGAAATTCACCAGCATCCGACCGAAAATTCATTATTTGTGTTGTCCCATCATCAACAGATTTTCTTCTAAGAAAATCGGATATTCAAACAAAACATAATTTTGTCGGATTGTAATTTCTGCACAGACTCACGTACTGCATCGCATAACAAAACATCGGCGTCAATCTACAAATCATTACCAAACAATTTTTGTATCGCTTGTATTAAAACTTTCTTCAGGATGACTGAAGAAGCAAGCAAGCCGCTGGAATCGTCGACAACTACAGTAGTTACACAACTTAATGCAAACAATGCACCTGTAAGCGATTTACAGGCTGTAAACGCCAGAATTTCGATGCCTGAGTTTTGGCCCCAAAACATCAGAGTCTGGTTCCATCAAGTGGAGGCACAATTTGCTCTTTATCGAATTACATCGGACCTGACAAAGTATCATCTTTTGCTCACACAATTAAAGCCGCAAGTGCTTACTCATGTTGCTTCACTGGTCGAATCACCACCAGAAATTAACAAATACGACGCACTAAAAATGCAAATAATCGGCATATATTCTGAATCTGAACAACGTCGCATTAAAGCATTATTATCAGGTCTCGAATTAGGTTCACGTAAACCCTCAAATTTTCTGAACGAGCAAATACAGGTAGGGTGAAATTTGATATCTGAACAAATGTTACGTTCGCTATGGTTAAGCCAATTGCCTGAACACATTCAACCAGTAGTTATCGCTGCCCCAGGTACTCTCGATGATCTAGCTGTTATCGCTGATAAAATTTGGGATCTAGTTCCGGAACATTGTTATGTGGCAAGCACAACTCAAGTGCTAACGCAGTCGGCACCGTTATCAGCCACACCAAGGCCACAACACCTGAATCAACAATTACGCCTTCGTCACCATCAGGGTTCGCCCAACACATCTTCCGCGCTATCAGCGCAAGGTACTACTAGTTGGAAGCACAAATAGCCGAACTAGCAACACAAATCAGTGAATTGCGAGCCAGTCGCAATCATTTTAGTGAAAGTCGTAGTCAAAACAGACAGAATCGTTCACGATCACAGTCTCGTCATCGCCGGTTAGTCGACATCTGTTGGTATCATAGCAGGTATGGTACGGCAGCCCAAAAGTGTAGTCCACCGTGTCGTTTCACACGTCAATCAACGCAACAATCGGAAAACTCATAAGCCCTTCGTCAAAGGAGACAGACGAAGTAGGCCAAACTAAGTCTCCGCGTCTTTTCATTCACGACTACAACTCACAGCTACAATTCTTGATCGACACTGGCGCTGACGTTTCGTTAGTGCCACCGACACCTTGCGATCGAAATAAACCACAGGATCCGCTCAATCTAATCACACTATTCGCTGCCAACGGATCCACAATTCGTACATACGGATACAGAGTGATGACTCTAAACGTAGGTTTACGTCGTCAATTTAATTGGCCATTCATTATAGCCGAAACAACGAAGCCCATCATCGGAGCTGACTTCATCAAACATTTCGGTTTACTGGTAGACTTGTATAAGCAAAAACTTGTCGACAGTAAAACTAACATAGGAGTAGCAGCAATCCTGCTCAATGCACCATCAATTAAAATTTCAACCATCAAGGAGGACTCGCAATGTGCTGATCTCTTAAGAGAGTATATCGATATCACCAAAAGGACACCAAATGGAAAAACAAAAATAGTCAACGTCACTCACCACATCCAAACGAACGGACCTCCAGTATTCGAACGACCTCGCCGACTCACAGGTGAAAAGCTTAAAGCAGCAAAAGCAGAATTCGCATATCTGATGCAACAAAGAATCTGTCGTCCTTCAGATAGCAACTGGGCAAGCCCACTTCATATGGTAAAAAAGAACGAGAAGGAATGGCGTCCATGTGGGGATTATCGCAGACTCAACTCCATCACAATCCCAGACAGATACCCAATTCCTCACATCCAGGATTGTTCTTCAACATTTGCAGGTAAGTCAATATTTTCCACTATTGATCTCCAACGTGCATACCACCAGATTCCTCTCGAGGAATCCGATATTAAAAAAACTGCCATTACAACTCCTTTCGGACTCTTTGAGTTCTGCTTCATGCAATTTGGACTGTGCAATGCGGAACAAGCTTTTCAACGCTTCATGCACGAAGTCCTGCGAGACTTAGATTTCGCATACGCTTACATCGATGATGTAATCATCGCATCTACATCTATCGAGGAGCATCACAAACATCTCCGAACTGTGTATTAAAGGATTCAAGAGTACGGTCTTGTCATCAACGTTGCAAAATGTGATTTCGCAAAACCAAGTGTCAAATTTTTAGGCCACGAAGTAAGTTCTAAGGGCATTCGCCCATTACTCAACAAAGTCGAGTCAATCACTACTATTCCTCGTCCAATCTTAGCCAAGGATCTACGTAAGTTCATCGGGATGATTAACTTCTACCGCAGATTTTTACCAAATGCTCTAGATAGCCAATCCAAACTTCATAGTCTTATCAACGGTAATAAAAAGAACGACAAGACGCCGCTGAAATGGACTAGTGAAACAATCACTGCTTTTGAAACATGCAAGCAAAATCTCGCTAATGCAACACTTTTAGCTTATCCACATCAAAATCCTCCATTGGTATTACAAGTAGATGCATCAAACAGAGCCGTCGGAACTTCAACCCCTATGTTTTTAATCAAAAAGTCTCTCGGAAGCGCAAACAAACTATTGCACTTATAATCGGGAGCTTTTAGCTGCTTATCAGAGCGTGAAATATTTCCGTCACATGCTCGAGGGTCGACCATTCACCATTTTAACGGACCAAAAACCGCTTACCTACGCTTTTCAACAAAAATCCGATAAGGCATCTCTGCGCGTAGCCCGACATTTAGATTTCATCGGCCAATATACTACCGATATCCTTTACATCAAAGGAACGGACAACATAATCGCAGATTTGTTATCACGAACAACCATCAACCCTGGATTAATCGAAATCGAAACAGTCGATAATAATACAATCGACATTAATTATGACGCCATCGCAGATCAACAAGCTAATCACGAACTTAGTCAACTGAAGCACAACAAGTTAATCCAAATAAAGCAATTGCAGTTACCTGGATCATCAAAACATGTGTACTGCGAAATATCCACCGGTCGTGTTAGACCATATATTCCAACAGCTTTTCGGGAAAATGTGATCAGAAAAATCCATAACTTGGCTCATCAAGGCGCTCGACCAACCATTAGAATTATAACCGAACGATTTTTCTGGCCGTAGATGAAAAAGGACTGCAGGAGAATGGTCCGAGAATGCTTGCCATGCCAGAAGTCAAAAATCAACCGCCACAACAAAGCAGCATTACAGAAATACATTTTGCCTTCCGGACGTTTCAAACATATAAACATCGATTTAATTGGTCCGCTACCATATTCAAAGGGATTCTCATATTGTCTAACAATCATCAACCGTTTCACAAGATGGCCAAAGGCTATCCCCCCCCCCATCGCTGATCAAACAGCAGAATCAGTGGCTAGTGCTTTAATTTCTGGATGGTTTGTGAAATTCGGTCTAGCATCCATAATCTCCAGCGATCAAGGCCGTCAATTCGAATCATCACTTTTCAACGAGTTGTCACGAGTACTTGGTTGTCACCATTTGCGAACGACAAGTTACCACCCTCAGTCGAACGGTTTGATAGAGAGATGGCATCGTACATTGAAAACTGCAATCAAGTGTCATCAATCACCATATTGGGTCGACACTTTACCAATTGTTCTACTTGGACTTCGAACATCATCAAAGAAGATATTAATACATCACCAGCAGAACTTGTATACAGGCAAACACTTCGCTTTCCCGGTGAATTTCTCAACGAAGTTTCAACTCGACCAGATAGCGAATTCATTGCAAGACTGCGGAACAATATTCAAACATTAAGGCCAAAACAAACCACACACCATAGCGTGGGAACAACTTACATCCAAAAGGAGCTTGGTAAGTGCACTCATGTCTTCGTCCGCAACGACGCAGTACGAAAGCCTCCGCAGCAGCCTTACGACCGGCCTTACCAAGTTATGAAACGTAGCGAAAAGTACTACCAACTGCAAATCAACAACAAGCGGACTAACATATCAATCGATCGACTGAAGGCAGCACACATCCCTGTCGAGTCAGATTCAGCACCTACAATAAAGGAGAAACCAATTCAGGACTCATCGTCATCACCAACAAAAGGTTCACGAAAGACAGTTACCTTTCAAGAACCACACCATCAAGTGGGAATTCAGTACCGACCGAGATCACACAAGGTTGCAACAAAGGACTTACCAGTGCACCGCCCACATCTTCTACGCTGACACTAGAAGGGGAGTACTGTGGGAACATCATACTAATTCTTCTCCTTATTTGCTAGAATATAATTTAAGCTGGCAATGCCAATTATTCTTCTTCTACTTTCTTGTTAAATTTTAATGCTGGCAAGGCCAGAAGAAATGTCATTCAATTAGGGTCAGAAGTGTGTAACTATTGTATCTAGAGCAACTAGCCAGCAGACATTTTCGATAAAATAATTTAGATGTAATATAAATACTTGGGGATTTTAATTTAACCTGAACACCAACCAATACCCCAAAAACGACTCATACATTTTCATAGAAAGATTTAAATGAAGCGACAGAACAATTTGTTCTCTGTAGTATATGGGAGTTCTAGAACAAGGAACACAAAAGAACGCAGCTATTAAGAATGGCATTGCGAAATGCGAATTCCAATAAAACCTTATTTAATATGGATGCAATTCTAGTGACCGAATAATCCGCTCTCACTATAAATTATTAATGGCGGGACGTGGTGGACTTCAACAAGATCAAAATTTTAGCCGAGGAGAAATATTTATCCAAAAAATTATTATACAAAAGTGCGTGCATATAGATTTTACTTTTCAACTGCCCTAAGCTGAAGCGACTGAATCTGTTTTCTTACCTATTACCTATAAAATTAAGCCGATAGTAGAGTAGTTTACACACAAGTATTCATGCGTTAAAGCACTTTACGCTCTATGCAAAACGATTTTATAAAAGTTTTCAAAGAAAAGGAATTTTAAATGGCTAAATAAAACAAAGGAGCATATCATTCTTACCACACAACCATGTTTACGCTTATAATATTTTTAAAGTTCACCCGATTGTAGTCAATTCTACGAGCTGCAGTCATATCAATAAGTCTAGGTAAGCTCCTCCGCCTAAGTCTAAGCTTGGTACAAAAGCAACCCTATGTAGGTCTAACTAGACTAGTAAAGTTATAAATTCATGGTTTTTTCAAAAAACTCATTGTTGTGAGATCTTATTAGAGTTCAGAATTTTTAAGGCACCCACACAAATGACGTGCTATTCTAATTTGAAATTTTTTGGAAGGTTTCTAATCGTAGGGATTCTCCTAATATAGGTATGCATACTACCCTCCAACCCACATTGCATAGCGAACTTAAGTATTTTCAATTTAGAAAGTGAATAATCTTAGGTAAATGTGATTGAAGGTTGATTACGATATCCACTAAAAGTTTTTCCGATATCTGGCATATATTCTTTTTTTTATTGGTTAAAACATTAATTAAAATCCATCGAGTCTAATACGTAACTCCTGCTCCTCCTATAATTTATATTACTGAACGTGATCATGAGCGGGCAGTTCTTCTCATAATCAATTTAATGAGGTGTCTACATATATTATCAACATGTTCTACTTAAAATCACATCATCTGACGACTAGGTCGATCATGTTCCCATACAATGACAGCTGCTACTTAATTTGCAAGCGAAAGGTATGCAGACTAAAAAGATGGATTATGGAATTAATCGCCATTTCGAGTATCATCTTAAGGAAATTCGCTTTGTCATTAAAAGAAAGCCTAAAAATTTAGGTTATTTCATTTAAGGGGATGTGGGCCTACCTATCTGGTATTTTAAATAAATGCGCATTTTCAATATTTTCGAGGCTTGTAATCAAGACCGCGCGAATCGAAGTAAATCGTCATACAGAAATTTACACTTGTTGGCTCGAAGGATGGATTCTATAGAAAAGAAAATATTTTGTGGCACCATGTATTTTAGATTGACCTGTGGTAAATATCGGTAAAGGATCTCACTCTATATATGAAATCTTAGGCGCTATTAACAGAAAAACTTATTGGCTTCCTGATAGCTTGGCCACTTTTCCGAAATTCAGAATTTCATGAAATCTCGTCATATCAGCAGAATGCTCGAGTGAGCCCTTGCCGATTCCAGAAATAATGGAAAAGAAAGAAATATTACAAAAAACTATACATACCTACATACCGCACATATACATATGCGATTATCGTTAATAGAACATTTTTTTTAATGAAACTTCCAGGAGGAAGTTTAGATTGTATTCAAATTCATCAATGAAAACTTGTGAATTTTGTTATGTCCTAACTGGTTTTGTAAAAATATTTCCGCCTTACGGGGATCTGAACTGTGGTGAGAATTTCGTAAATTAGATGTGGTCAATTTTGTAGATGATGCTTCTATGGAAGGATTTATACTAAATCCAGCTTGCATTAGTAATGATTTGGAATTCAGCTGTTAATACTTATATTGATTGCGGCAATTACGTTCCACTTTAGATTAATCAATCCCCGAGCGGCCAACTTGTCTGAATGTTGCAAAGACGTAAAAGTTTTGAATATTATGAATTTTAATTACAGTAGTGAGTGAGAGTTTTGAAAATGACTTAAGAAAAACAGAAAAAATAAGCAAGCTCGCTTATAAAGCAATGAAGGCAGTAAATATTTCCGTTCATAGCAGATAATTTTTTAGTTTCGATACTCTTGGCGCCATCTATTGTTTAACATGACGATACAATAAGAGAATGCTTGCCGTCGAGACTCCACTTGGAGCAGTCACTCAGTAGCCGAATGCGTATTGGATATCTATATATATCCCCTCTCAAATTTGTTGAAAAATTAATGTAAGCAAAAGTTTGGGTTTTTAGTGCATGTAATACAGAATGTTGCGTGCATGCATACCGATGTCTTTGAAAACGCACACGTATAAAATTGCATCACATTTACTATATTGAAAATTCTTATCAGTGAATTCTATACAAGCAACACTAATATCAATCTGTCTAGCCATCTGCCTGCACTTACATCATGATTTCTCACAAATTAGGTATCATCAGAACTACTATACTGCTACACAATCAAAATGCAATACGCTTGCAGTTACACACCTATCCATAGGTACGTTGGATAAATTTTAGAATACAGCAAAAATTTATAATAAATAATATGAGAAATGTAAATATGGTAGGTAGCTAGGTACCTAAGCAGTAAATTTGTTTGAGCAATGAATACTTATATGAAAGAGCTAAGTTTCTCTACCAAAGCTGCTAGAATACAGGTAATAAATACTGCATTCGAATATTTAGAGCAAGCTTTATGCGCAAAATACTTTTTTTTTTAAATATGATTACTGAGTGAGAATAAATAGAGAGCTCCTCGGATACGAAGGACTTTGGCATTTGATTCAAGGACTTTTGCTTCCTAACATAAGACTGGATGAGCCTTGGAATGACCCAAAAGAACACATTTACATAAATGGAACATTCTTCTCAAGCAGGTAGAATTGAAGAAAATAGAAATAGTATGGTCAGTCTTTTTAATAGCTACCTGAGAGGATAAATATCAGATTAATACAACTAGGACTATTGTCCAATGTTGAAAAAAAGTATATAAATAAAAAGACAGGATCTCTACGCGCTACTGGATAAGGTTCTCAACTCTATCCTATTATTGGGAGATATGAATGATCAGATAAAGATTAGAAGACGTAATAAGGACAGAAGGAATAATCACATCCACCAACGGAAGTGAAGAGCTTCTCGTTGATCTATATCTGCAGTTTTTTGCAGCTTGTTGTTGGGCGAGATAAGAGGATATACAAGAAATACCTATTACCATAGATGGAAGAATTCGAATAGATCGCATAGCTAATAGTCGAGATGACTTGAAAACAATATTAGAAGATGTCTGAAGTTTCGGGGTGTCCATCTTCGAAGTATAATAACCTGGCAATATATGTAAATGAACTATGTTTTAAGAATAATACTAAAAAATCGATATTAAAAAAAAAACTCGTTACAGAGATGACTGCTCTCTTTAGTAGACCTAATTAAGGAAACTGCCAAAGTGCATGAATAGAAATGTAAAAATGCTGAACTTTTTGAAGATTTGCAAACGAACTAATGTTTTACGAGCTGTTTTTGTGAAGGTTGTCAATATAAATTCAAATTAAAATAATTTTCTATTACTTTACTCCCGTAGGTATACTTTCAAAACTTTTAATGTCTTTTAATGAAACTACAACCATAAAGTGAAACCTGTCTAAAAGTTCAATTAGGTTGGTAGGTATGTACATAGGTACTTCGAAGATATTGCATCTCAATTTTGAAAACTCAGCAGAGCTCATCAAATAATTTTTTTTTTGACTATGCGTGATGATAATTTCATTAAAATCTTTAAATAATTTTACTTTTTCTAAAATGGCTAACCGAAAAAAATTTCATCAAAATTTCTCATTTCAATACCCCCGGAGCCATCTATTGGCAGAGGTATCACTAGTCACTAGTTTAGAAAATAAAAAAAAAGTACTACAGTCTAAATGTGCTGCGGCTACGAATTGTAATTTCGTCCCATTCCTTCTTGTGTATTTTAGAGAAACAGCGAATGCTATGCGATCAACAAATTTCAGATCACAAAAATGTAAAATTGTTCTACTGCGCATGACTGAAATATTCGTTAAGTTCGTTAAATGAAGCATCAACCAATGAAAAGAAGCAGCCAAAAATTGTAATTGTCATATTGCCTTCTCCTCTTCAAAAAGGTAAAATGCTTTTGGAAGAGGAGAAGGCAATGTGACAATTACCTTTATTTTCTGTCCCTCTCTTAGGCCAAAGTATAGAATTGTAAGAGATAAACAAAGATGGAATTGTAAAAGAGGCTAAGTAATGTATAAATGTAACCAATTTTTTTCTTTATGAATAGCTAGACCCATTGCCTATTGCTAGAAATTTTATTTTGAAAGCCAAATAATTTCTAAAATTAGCAATCGCACAATAAAAAGACGACATGCTAGAATTTAATTATTTTTTAATTTTTTTATATCATTGTTTTAGGCGCCATACTGTTGCCTTATTTTTGCCGTTCTACAGTCTCGTAGCTAACAACAATTTAAACTTTTAAGTAATGCTTTGTAGGTATAATTACAGATTAACACATTTATAGGACGATTCATTAAATTAAATAAATAAATTTGAGCAGCTTTTTTTTCGTAACAAGGAATATTTTTAATTTTAACGAGCAAATTCGACCCAAAAATTTGAAATGCATTCTTGTTAGTTTTTCGGTGAAAAATGCAGGAATTTACCAGATTACGTATAGCTGGACAGATGCAATTTTTTAATTTTAACCGATAAATCTGAGCGCCGTTTAATTTAAGTGCTATTTTTAGAAGTTTTAAAACGCCTATATCCTTAAACTACTCATCGTACAGATAAATACCTTTCAGAAAGAAAAGGACAACGAAATTTTATTGATTTAAAATAAATACAAAAGATGCATTAATTTTGCGACTGCTTACCATAATTTGTGGAGGCTTCTTCACAGATTTCTGTTTTACAAGAGATCATTCGGAACTAAATTTACTATTAATGTTGACAAAACTACTATTGAAGCAAATACGACTAATACTGGTTAATTCGGCTCCAAAATATTAAATATAATTGTATAATTCTTCACAAAATATTACAATTTCTCCGTAAGCGATTATTTTCGCATCCACTTGTATCCGCAACGAACTTATAAATGTCAAACGAATTCAACTCAAACGAAACTCAACATAAATAAATTCACCTCAAATAAATCAAACAAAAAGCAGAAATTTTCTTCCCTACAAATTTGTGGAACAATATTTTATTATTGAAAGAAAATAAAAGCGAATGAAAATTATTTTTATTCTGCCGAGAAGATGTAGATTTACTTTCGAAAATTACATTTTCTTTGGAAGAATCAATAATACGCGCGGGCACCGTATAAAAATCACCATATGTCGCAAGAATCCAGCTATGTTGAACTTGAATGGTCAATTGGACATTCCAGGGAGTTACGGAACTATCCACATATCATCCGAACTTACGCATGATGGATGCGTTTTATGTACAGTCCTGAGTACCATTCTGGATTCTTATATGGTACACCACCAGACCATCTGGCTAACAAAGAAGTTTTTTAGCGAAATGAAGATTTATTTTTTACAATTTTTTCTTAATAATTTGGTAAAAATTTTGCAGGTTCGCCTTGCTGTAGATGCATTAAATAAACAAAACTTTAAAACTAGGACCTTATAACGGCTCTAAAATTAGAATTTCAGGCTGGATGTTGTTCAGATGAAAATCGACAATTTAAATTGGGTGCATCTAAGGATCCAGGGCGAGTTGAGAATTTGAAGAATATTTTCCGAAATTATTTAAGGCCTAATAGTCAGCACGATTTACAATTGGTGTTTATGGAATCAGCAGTTAAAATGGGTGATCAACTTCCATTAAGGCCTCAGCAGAGAGAAGGGTGGGACGGAATTCATTTTCCAGAGATGAATTAATAATAAATTCGCCATTGTTCAAAAGATTTTCGAAAATGTCGGATTCAAATTGGATTGATGCGCTTTTAGAATTGTTGCAAATGAAGCACCACCAGAAGTCTGTATCACAACAATCATGGCGTTTAAAGTCCCTAAGGTTCTGAATTGACCACTTTGAAAACATTGTCATTGGAATGGCATTAGTAAAGATGAAGCACGTCAAAGAAACTATATCGATGAATTTGCTTTTGCTGTGGCTATTCCTGGTATGATTTTATCTACCCTAGTTGGAATCCTTTCGGCAGTTTTATGTTTTCAACATAAAAAATTGTGAGTTTTAAGGGTAATTTATACTTTTGAAATATTTTTAACCCTAGTATCTACACCAAGGTACAAATGACCCTTGGCTGAGAAAACAATTGCAATTTGAAATAGAAATATTTGTCGCAGCAAGTTCAAATTCCATGATATAGTCTCATATAACCTCTTGCAATGCATGAAGAACTTTGAACGGCCCTCTGTGCTTTTAGGTGGACAAAATTCTTCATCCACGTAGCTAAGAGAAAGTTCACTCGAGCCGAGCTCCTGGAAAGGACGAAATGCAGAGCTTTGGTTGTCGTCATTACTGATTACAGCGAGTTTATCCTTGAAAATGGGTATCGCTACTATATATCAGGTAGAAGATGAGCAATTTTGGATCAATTAAAACCTAAGACAATAAGCACAGACAGAAACATTCGAGTGGGTGCAGAAAGACTAGCAACCAAGAATATATATATATATACATATATATTATAAGTAGTCTTAACCTGTATGCAGGGCAAATACACTGCAAATAAAGTCCTATAACCTACAGGTATTGGTGACATACGTTTTCAGATTTTCGACTTTTCCGAAAGGGAGCTGTGCTCAAATCTATTATCATGCTTTAAAAAAACCTAACGAGACAGTCAGGGTAGTTGTATCATCTTCATAATAAGTGTGCTTTTGGTGAGCTGATTCAGAGCTGTTCTGTGGTTGGAAAGCAGATTTTATTGGGAATAAATATTTAACTTTAGTTAGCTCTTCGTTTTTTTTCCCTGCACTCCTTTATACTTAAATGTTAGAGAACACTAATTGAATTATTCCAGGACTTCATTTTAGGCCAATATCAAGTTGGGAATAGAAGGAGGACAGTGTTATTTCTATTAATTAATAATTTTCAGGGATAGTTATGATGGTAAACGGATTCAGGCTGAGATTGAACATGCAAAATGGTTTGTAATGGCATGAATGTCGACGGCTATTACTCTTAATTATTGATTAGTTAAGCGTCGATGGAATTCCAAGTGCTTAGCCACCATAACGTGTATAAAGAAATAAACCAACGGTCAAATGTAGTCAATGAATTTTTGTGAGTAATAATTTTTGTTCCCACTAACTTTTGTTGGACAATGGATCTGCAATTGCAAAGTCTGTATTTAATTTATTTTTATAGAAAAGCGGCATAGCTCGCTTTCTGTTTTACTGTAGTAAACAAAAATCAAGTCAAAATAACGTAAACGCGTCATACTGGCTCAGAGTTAGACGAACCAGTAAAATCAATGATCATTCGCTTGTAATTTAATTTAATCTTTTCTTACAAGTAATATGAATCTGAATTTGGTTTTTGTTAAAAAACAAAGAAAAATCTGTTCCATATCTTATAGAATGACATATCTCGTCTTGTAAGACATAGAACGCAGCAACTACATAGGTAGTACTCCATCAAACTCTGTTGTGCATCACAGCAGTCTTCAGTTCATTTTCGTATTTTTCAATCATCTTCTTTAAGTGAACTAAAGCCTTCATGCTTGCCGTGGAAAGGTCAGTTCCCGTACTTCAATGAATTAAAGGAGAACTCTTGTAAAATAAATACAGGTAAAGACGATTTTACTAACTTATTTCTTGCATGACTTTGGAAATATATTTGTCTACTATCGGCTAGACGATAAAGTTAGGAAAGTGTTGGAGATAATATTTATTGATTTCGTTAGCGCATTAATGAATCTGGACGATTCTGATAATGAATTTTCGGTGAAAATTTTTCGATATTTTGGAAACGTTTGTAATGAATTTGTCGTTTACTTGAATATCCAGCGAGTGTTTCTTCCCAGCGGTGTACTATATGATACCTAAATATAACACGTCGCTAGCGGATACGCGTTGTACAATGGCGTCAGCACTGCAGGGCAGCGGATACTCCGATATTAGTAAGGGATAACAGATTGGTACAATAAAAGATACGTCGAATAACACCGTTAGTTTCCAAAGCTCAAACTGTAATTTTGTCTTTTGACTTCGCTTAATTTATACAATGGAAATTAATTACATGAATCGATTCACAATAAAATTACTTACATAGGCATTGCTTTCTTTACCTACTTTCGCTTTTTTGACTGTCATTCTGATTCTTACTATTCATATACACACGGTGAATTATATTACACAAACGCTTTACGTATAGATACTTGACCCAATGCATGGGGTTTCATATTATTTGTTGAGCCTGTAGAAATGATGAGTCAAAGTGCGTACATTCGCTTCTACCGGTATTTCATTGATTAAATGAAATCGTTATGTTATTAGGTCACTAAGTGATTTATACCAATGTTTGTGGTGCAATGATATCGTAACATCATAAGATCATGAGATCATTATGGTGAGACGCAAGGAGATCACTACACGTTTAGGTTTCATTGAGTTGTAATGACAAAATAAAAGAAGCCTAATATTTCTCAGTACATACTATAAATATGATTTTAAAGAAAAGGGTTAAAAACAAACATAGGCTTTTATAGTTAGAAATACAAGGCAAAGTTAAGCAAACCTTAAGGGCAATAGGATTGTGGACCGCCGTGTAAACGAATGATTCAGATCTATGTTTATCGGCTTGACTCTATTTTAGGGTAAAATTTCCTAAGCTTTGTGGCAACAATTGTGCAAATTTTTTACTGTGCAGATAACGTTTGATACCTAAGTATACCTATACGGATCCGACTCACAAACGATATTAGATCGATTGATTCGGTGAGGCAACTTAAAAGCTCGTGGCGTTGTTAGTATAATAAAGGAGTATTATTATTCAGAGCAATCATACGAAGTCAGGTGATATATATAAATATGACTCAAACTATAGTCAATCCTAATGAAAGACAATGAAACCGTTTAGCGTTTTCGAAGAGAGAGCTCTATGGTCTATTTATTCTGGAGTCTTAGATAGAGATGGTGTTCGGCAAAGGATAATCTACATATGCGACACCCAGAAGCTAACAGATTTCATTTGTAAATATGTATAAGGATATATTAAGAGCTTTCCAATCAAATCCTTTTCAAAAGCAAGGAAAATGAACTAAAAATGTTACTGCTTTCAGTCTTAATTCGCTAATTTTTGAGTTTAGATTGTTTTTCTTTCGCAAAGAATTAAACTGGACAACTCCTTACGTAATGTACCGTAAAGCGGGGTGACTTTGGCATGCGGGGTGACCTTGAAACCTAGTGCTGGTGATCGGTTGACACGATGGCAAAGATGCGCGGAGTACTGAATAGTTCAATGTGTTATACGATTCGGAAGATGCGCGGAGTACTGAATAGTTCAATGTGTTATACGATTCGGTAGCGGATACGTATGTGTCCCGAAATTATATTAGGCCACTAAGAACGCGTAGATATCGAAGCTATATGGATGATGACGTCATAGGAACACTATATAAGTTATTATTAAGAAGGGCATATTAGAAGTCTGTGAGAGTGGAAAGTGTCTCGTGAAACGATCAGAATAGACTAAGTGCTGTGCACAAGCAAGAAAATTGTGGTTCGCTTGCTTTAACCTAAGAGACATTTATTGCAGATACTTTGCATCAAGTAGCTATGTGGTAGGAAATGATGATAATGATGCCCTGTACCAAAACGCTCGAGAATACTGCACAAGCCATGAAACAAACCCCCTCACTACCATATGAGAGCCCCAACGGAGTCCTTAAATTCTAAAATATTTGCAGTGTTCATATGTAAAACTAAAAAATGTTTGATTTGAATAGCTCATCCGCTCTAAACAACTATTCATACAGAAAAATGGTGTTCTGATAATCTGAAGCTTGCTTTTTTATCTTCGGAATCGAAATAAAATGTTTATACCTTTCCTAACAAAATTATTTTAAAAAAATTATCTGAACCAAGTGAATACGATTCCTCAAACAAAAACTCTCAGCTGAGTAATCATTGTATATGGCGCTGTGCCGTTATGGCATGTCGTGGACTGATGATATCAAATGTAGCTGCCTACAGATTCTGACTCTGGCTGCACATACACGCATGCGATTATTACTCAGCTGAGAGTTAGTGAGGGTAAAATCCCAGCGGGAAAAATTGGAAAGCCTGACTTAGTTAAGGTTTACTGTGAACATTACCTGGAGGAATGCATTAGTAATGAGTACATGAACATACCTTACGCTCATCTTGTTTAGCAAGGCATATTTGCGGTTATATTGGCAGAAGCTATAGTTCAAGGGAGTGCATGCAGGTCGAAAATGAGATTCGAATAAATGAGGACGTGTCTAGTTTCTGCACTTTTCTAGAAAAGACGGAAAAGTTCTTCCCTTTATCTCTCAGTGAAAACAGAAATACTGCTTCCCTCCACCTTCCTGAGAGTATAAATTGAATGGTTCTTTCCAACCTTCCAGAAAATTCATGCTTAATGGTTCTGAAATGGCAGAATGAATGCTTCCATTGAATTTAAAAGGATTTGATCTTTTCACCTTCCAAAAAATTAATAAGGAATGCTTCGTCTCGCCTTCCAAAGAATTAATAAAGAAAGCCTCTTTTCACCTTCCAAAGAATTAAAAAGGAAAGCTTCCTTTCACCTTATAGGTCATGCAGGGGTAAGGTGTGCAAGTTAATATATAACCACCTTATATACCTTCTCGTCGTAAGACATCAATGCATTAAAAGAGATGGCCTGGGTATCAGAGCGTATTGCTTCCATAACTTTCGCAGAATGTTTTCGGAATGCATCCGAAATGCTTCCGTTTCCTACTGGGATGTTAAGGTTTCTTTGTAACTATTTTATTATTTTGTCAAGTAAGGTATATAGTAAGTGTAGCCTTTGGAAAGGTAAGGAACCAAGATGTAAATTACTACAAGACTATTTTCCTGTATGGATAGTAGTTTAGGCTGTATAGCATATATAAAGTCAATGTTTGGTATTTTCCCATAAGTATCAATATAAAACATTTTAGAGAACGGACTCCCAACGCACACATATAGATTTCTGTTTCGGCTTGGGAAGTATTCTCGAGGGTTTTGCCTGTATCCGTCGTGTACAATAAAATGGAGCTCGTATAGGGGCATAGACTGGCTACAGTACGTCACTTGCCATGATTGGCTATGCGAATACTGCCACGAAGACAGCAGGATCCGTTTTAGAATGTGCAAAATGTGAAGATGACGGTTAATTTTTGTTTTTTTGTTGTTCATAAGCTAGGTACGTTTAATTTTTTGCTAATTTATTTTTCTATGAAGTCTTCTCAAATTACTAAACAACTTTGATTTACACTATTTTTTCGTAGTTTTACCTGCTTTTATGTTTAATAATTATGGAAACATCTTAAGTTATACACCTGCCAAAGTCACCCCAGACCCGGGGTGACTTTGGCAGGCCCTGAAAAGGTATTTTTCTCTCAAATTTTAAGCGATATAATTTTTTCATTTACTAGTTTACATAAACAAGGTGTCAAATGCTATGATGATACCAAAATATATTAAATTTTTCGAAATTTTATGCGATAAAATCGATGAAAGCTTCAAAATCTGCCAATATCACCCCGTTTTACGGTACGTTGGAAATTGTAATTTTAAAAATGAAGTCAATCTGTTCGGTTTCTTAGTATTTCATATGTATATAAGATCTTTATAAACTAAGGAAAGGTCAAACTGAGGGACATTTCAAAAGAGTCGGCGAGGCCTAATAGTTGGTAGCCTAATATTCTTCAAGTGGCATATTCATAACATCTCCAAGAAGTTACTGATAAGAGAAAAAAAGACCTGAAAAACACTAAAATTATCTAAATCAAAAGTCGTAATAGCACACTTAGAATTTAGATAGAAGATCCTGTTCAGAATATGAGCGAAAGTAGAATAAAAATGTCTACTTTAATTGTGTGTGTGGGGGGATGGGACTATAAAAACCTCCGCAAAAGCGCAAAAGAGCCCTCTCGTATAAGACTCACTTTCGACAATGAGTATACCTACATCAAGATCAACCGACACGATGATAATATATTTCCAAATTTGAATTGAAGTTGAGCGCAAAGGGATTCAAAGGACGAATCAAGGCTCTTTTTTTTTAATTCTTCGATGGAATAGACTAAGCTAGTTGATCAAATGTAGAATACTGTAACACGATACTATTTCGAACAACAACTTAATCGAATGCCTACAACTTCTTTACTTCTTGAATTTTTAATTGCGGTATGAAGTCTATAATTTCTCTCCATGGAAAGAATTCACCATTGGGGTAATACGCTAACAAGAGCATTGTAAATGACAAGTTGTATTAGCAAAGTAGCATATTGTGCTGGGTTTGATAATAATACCGATATCAAAAACAGGATGGATGATAATATAGTTTTCGCAGGACCTCAATCGTTATCAACTTATCCCTCAACATCTAAATTTAGGGCAATAAGGCTAAGGACTCTATGCTAGTTATGGGTTCAGCTAAGTTTCTCTTCTAATCAATTTCCTAGTAAAAAAATAATAATAATTTAGCGTTAATTGCTTGTAATTATAATTCTTGTTAACTCTTGAAGTAATACTCATCCACATTTTTGTGAACCAAGGCCATGTTAAATGCATTCAAAATGTGCTTTAAAAATTCAGAAATTGATAAATGCCATTCACACAATTTTGTTGATAGTTCGGGTGCTGTAATTGGTAAACTGAATTGCAACTTTATATGGCTATTATCGAGTGAACTGCTGACATTCTTAAGTATAAAAATTAGTTTGAAAATAAATTTTGTTGCAACCAAATGGGTCTAAGAAGATTAGGTCGTACTGTAGGTAAAAAATAACAGAAGTGGAGCAGAATGATGATTATGCAATAATCTCTAATAGACCTCGAATAATTTCGATGCATTTCAATTTTACGGCTGAAAAAAAGAATAGATTAACCGCCAGGTTTGGCTAAATTTGGATTGATACACTTCCCTAATGGGCTGAATCGATCTCATAAACAAACGAAAAATTTGAATTCGAGCATAAATTGTGAAAAAACAGCATTAGCGAGTATTACAAAAATCTTCTATAGATAAATTGAGTGGCTATAAGAGGGTGGAAATTGATCCCCACCACAGACTCTTACGAAAGATTGAAACTCTCAACTCTCCAAAAAACAATGAAAACATGTAATAATTAGAGAATGGAGGAAAAGAAATTAAAATATTTCCGTGCTTCAGTAAAAATTATACCGATTTAATCCTTATCTGGATTTGAATTGCGAGATGCGGTCAACTTGATTATCGACTCCTAAGAATTTAATCCTTCACAGCAGAATAGAAAGTGTAATAAGTAGCTAGGTATATCGAACTCGTAATGATTATTATTAAAGAATGTCGGTAAGTACATGTGAATGTTTAAAAAAACAACATTAATAGCGCGATTTGGTAAAAGTAAACTTCTTAAGACACTATCAATATAGGGCATGAAAATAAAATGCGGATAAGACGAAAATTATGATTTCAACAACATTTAAAAGAAGAACAAAGAATATCAACAGGCGCAAGTTTTAGGTCATACTCAAGGCAGAAATATGAAACTATAATAAGTAGAAAAAATATTCCAGTAGCAGCAGCAGCAATTTAAAATCTTTAAAAATTCATGGTTTTTGTAATTGAATATTTTATCTTGAAATACATATAAAGCGTGCTATTGTGAAGAAAAAAACGAACATGTAAAAATTTAAAAAATTTCTTGTTTGATATAAATTATTTTTTTATTAATTTTTAGATGTCATTTTTATTTCCATGCTTACGCAAAATTTAAAAAACCATAGAAATTACACCATGATATTAAAATATACTTTTCACGTCACTAACTAAATCACAAAAAACTTGATCTCACCAAGCTGAAAAATTTCTCATTTCGATACCCCCGGAGCCATCTATTGGCAGAGGTATCACTAGTTTAGAAAATAAAAAACATTCCAGTCCAAATATACCTCTAATTTCGTCTCATTCATTCTTGTGTGTTTTGAAGAAACAGCAAATACCAGGCGATTAACAAATTTCAGATCACAAAAGTGTAAAATGCTCATGACCGAAATATTCGTTAAGTTCGTTAAGTAGTGTGTTCGTGTATGCATTTTATCAATCAACCAATGAAAAGAAGCAGTCAAAAATGATAATTGTCATATTGCCTTCTCCTCTTCCAAAAGTTAAAAAACTTTTGGAAGAGGAGGAGGCAATATGACGATCACCTCTATTTTCTGTCTCTCTCTTATGACCAAAATATAGAATTCTAAAAGAGATACACCTACGAGTACGGGGAATTGTAAAATAATAAAGCTTTAACCATTCATAAAGTTATGGTATTCAATAAATCAAGTAAAATAAGATTATTTGATCTCTAAACTGTCAACGACTATTAAATGAATTAGTCCTGTACCTACACATGAAAGATTCGCAGCAGTTTCTATACACGACCATTGTCTGAAATTCTCAAATGAAAATTAATTTAAATCTCGATTTAAACTAAGAGATGAGTTCATAATTTGCATATTTGTTTTAATAACATCGATTCAAATGGTTTAGTTTTCTGAGCCTCCTGAGCACATATTCGTTTTGCGGAACTTCTAATTTATACACTAACTCCCCAGATGAAATCCATATGTACAAAATAAGTTGAGCTTGTAATTCAAATCAGGGGCAGAGAGGGTGTGAGACAGTTTCCGTATCTCATGTGAATATTACAATGTATGCATGTTTGTATAGCTGCCTTCCGATTATTATTGAAGCATAAATTTATATTTTACTCTCTATTTTATAATTTGAATTCTCATGAAACAATACATTGAATTCTATTGAATTTATTATTCTGCACTTATATGCAATGAGTGTGCAATGAGTGTTGTGCTTCCTGGGTATAAGTGAATTTTGAGTTTTAAGGATTTTAGACATGAATGTTCCACATTACCGGCTACAGTTGGGATAAAGTTGTTGCTAGGGAAATTACTTTTATAAACGCGGTTTAATGATATTAGAAAGTTTTGACACTTTTACATATGCGCTATCGCAAATGCAAAACCACAACAGAATATTTCGAATTTATGCTTTATATGACCTGGCACGCACGTATCTCAAATTATATATCAGAGCTGAGGAAGTTAAAAGTCAAATGATAAAACGAATAAGTCCTTTTCCGGGAATAATAAAATTCATATTCATGAAAGATATCTTTTAAAGAGAGTATTCTCACTTCCCAAACAGCATCTATGGGAAAATTTTAAACTAAAGCTGATACAATACACCAGCTTAGATTTTAATGTATTTACAAGAACATGCGGATGACCAAGTCTTCACCATTCATGGCAAGCATGATAATATTACGATCTTATGCAAAATGTCCTTCCTATTAGTCAACAAATGGTGCCGAAACAAAGGTCTGCGTCTGAACATAAATCTCTGATTTATGTATGTATAATATTGCCCTTGAAAGATATACGTAGAACGTGATATTGTGTGAATATTAATTAACAAAACTTGGTAGGAAACATTTCTCTACAAAAATAATCTAAAAATATACGAGAAACAATTTTATGTTATATTTTCGAAATTTCAACCACAAGAAACTCTGAAATAATTGAAATATGTATAACTAAAATATATAAATTTTCATTTTACTGGAAGGCATTCTCCCCTCCTCCATACTAAATAGAGCAGATTTATTCATTCTTTTGTGTTTTCGTGGAAACTACAGTTTTCCTAGAATTCTCATACCAGAAATATCTTTTAATTTTAAATGACGTGCGAAAGCAACCAGCAGTCGGAGTCAGGAGCTTTTAGCTCTTCAATATTGCATGAGTGGCGTAAGCTTACTTTCATGAATAACTGAATGGAAATTAGATAAAAACGTTTAAATTGAGTTTTCTGAATTGTTTATAGTATTTATGTGAGATTTATAAAATTGTCGTAAAATGGCGAATATGTTTTTGTTTTTTTTTTTTTTGTGAATGATTCCAGATGGAATACCTTTATTTGAAATGAAGTCTTTTCATCGGGATTATTTGGAAATACCTAAGATAGAAATTCAATTTATGAGTTACTGCATAATAATTAAACCAGGATAAGTTTCCTTAAGGGTATGCTCATTGGACACTTTTCTATCAAAGCCCATCTTAACAAGTAAAAAATCTAGAATTGGTCTAGTAAGACCAATTCCTACGATACCGGCCTAGATGAATGCTTGTATGTAATCTCGTATGGTCGTCACCCATCTGTGCAAGTTTGATTTTTGAAGTGGTTTTTCGCATATATTTGTAGAACGGTTCGTCGGCAGTAAAAATGATTATAACCAATATAATAGGATTTTATATTCCGAAGAACTTTTCAGTGCAATAAAAATGTGAGTGTCCAACCTATTTTACTCTACTAGCATTATTTCTGAGCGTTATAAGCAGAATGACAAACTTAGTATACCCTACGATTTCATCGGGTATAACAATGTGATGACTTTTCATTCTGCATTAAGGATGAAAGATCACTGACGGTTTTTAATGATTTCCAAGTACACAAGGTGCACCGTACGCTACCTCATAATCTGTTCAATCTCCAAGGTGGATTAGTTAGTAACTGATTCTTGTGAAGGCGACCTAAACGACATCACAAAATATCAAACCGTCGATCGTCAGTATTGTCAGTAACAGCACTTGAAACTATGTAAATCATACAAAATTTAATTTAACAATACGAAGTCACATTTTAAAGAGTTTTAACGTCTGCAAAAAAACAAAAAAAAAAAAACTACATACTACATAAACAGATATAAGCGTAACAAGATAGAAACATTTAGAAACCAACAAATTTTAATTAAAATAAAATTAGGAACATTGCTAGAAAGATTTATTGTTGAAATTACAAAATAGGAGTGTAAGCCCCTCTCCCGTGCATGCTGCGTAGTATTCAATTACCTTGTCACAATTAAGTATCGCCACCAATGTTAGCGTTCTGCAGATGGTAACCGAAATCTACGATGGCAAGCAAGAGCAAAAGAAATATGTACTTCAAGAATTAAACAAGTCATTTGTACCACCACCACCCAGAAAACGTGTAAAATTCGTCTTACATCTCAAAATTTATTACTCTCTTCAAACCAGAAATAATTTCTTCCTGTTGGAATACGTGTATATAGGTACGATATTATATTATTTAATTTCTAGCGGAATTCCCTTTTTGTGTCACATTCCTGGAACACCGCACCATAACTAGTATGTAGTTGTTTTCATACTCATACAAGGGAAGGTGGAAAACAAGCTAACGCCCAAGGAAACAGATAAATTAACGACTCAAATTAGTGAAGAAGTGAAGTACTGAAACGGTTACATTGTATCTCAAATATTTACACCGCTCGACCGCCAGTCGGAAAACTTTGTCTACCTGAAAGTATTGTTACCGAAATGTCACAGAGATTGCAACATATCTACATTCTCATTTAATGAAATGTGTAGATACCACCGTATGTTCCAAAGCCACAATGTGCTTAGAGTACATAGATATGTATATCCGAAAGATTAAAACACCAAGAAAGATGGCTTTAAGGGAATAGAACAGGCAGACAAAAACCTTTGGGGATTTTTGTTTGTATTTCGCTTATTAAAAACGGATTAAGCCTGGTGTTAAGCTTTGCGTTAAATTGTGATTTCTCTTGGTTCCTTAGTTGCAAAGCAATATATTAAATTTACTTTAAATGAAGATTAATGCGAACAAACACATCCTTGCAGTTTGCAATATTTGCGAAGAAAAGGACTATTTTTAATAAATAATAAAATCAAACTCCAGGGTATACTCTATAATTTAGCAACAAAACAAGACATGAAGAAATGGATTGGCGTGCTATTAAGGAAAAGGATACTAATAGGATGACAGTGGTATTGATGTATATATTTATTCGAATATTTAGGATTTGTATACAGTGTGTTTCAGACTATTATATCCATCTCTAACTAAATGATTCCACTCATCAAAATATACAAAAAATTAGCTAGAGGAAGGTAGAAGGTAGAAGGAAGTGTGGGGGGGGGGGGGTATGAAGAACATTTATATATTTATATTAGTATATTTTATTCTCATTAATTTTCCATTAATGAGAACATTGAAGAATTTTTGACTGGAATTAAATTAGGCGCAATCAACCCATATTTAGAGGGATCTTCTTGCTGTCCTTTTTTAATAAATAAATAATTAATAATGTAAATTTAACCAAGGTCAACTACTATACAATCAACTCATCCCAGAAAACATTGACAGTAATCTTGTTTCCATTACCTATATAAATTTTATGATCCACAGAAATTCAGTCACCCAGGGGGGGTCTGTAGAACGTCATAATACCAAAAATTTTATGCGATTCGATTATAAAAGTTCCGTCCTTTAAAGCCAATTTCATACCCCCTTTTGATTTGTAACGTTGATAAAATTGCCCCAGCTTTATGAATATTAAAGGATTCATGACTACTGAAGAGGATGCTTTATAGAATCGACTTTTTGCCATCCAACGCCCGCCACGGTGAAATTTATGCTGCTTTTAAATAGTTTTCCCTTGCTTGAAATTAAATTAAATTTTAATAGGTCATGAAATTCAGTCATTATTTTCCAGAATAATGGTTTAATGAATATTTTTAAAAGAAACGTGTTAATTCATGGCATGTGGTATTAATATTAGAAAATTTGTAGTAGGTTTATACTTTATATATACAAGCACCGCCAAAAAATATTGCGTACTTGCTGTGATTCATATTTTTTCCTCCTAATTTCACTTACAATTAGTTTCTAACTAAATTTCCATTTTTTTAAGAATGACTGAAGTGTCTTGCACTAGTTCTGGATGATCGGTATTTTTTTGTTAGCTACATAGTAGAATACGCAACCGTGAAGTTAGGGTCATTGGAGTGAGGAAAAGTGAGGAAAAGTGCTATACGCTATACGCGAAATTGCGAGAAGATTAAAACGTCCAGAATCTACAATAAGGGCATTTTTGAAGAAATTTCAGGAAACTGGAAATATTTTTAGGAAAGAGGGAAGCGGTAGGAAAAAGATAACAACGGTTCACGATGGCAGGCAAATACGGCGAATTAGTGTGTGATCCAGTGTTGGGCGTAATCTGATTCCAGGGTAATTTAATTTTAATAATTCCATTACAGTTTAGTCAAATTATCAAGTAATCTAATTAAATTGTATTTGATTACATTTCAATCAGATTACTTATGATAGAATATGTAATATATCAAGTGTGTAATCTGTTACAATAAAATTAAATTACTTTGTAATCTAATTACAATATATTTCGATTATTTTGTAATCTAATTTCATTGTAACAGATTACTTTGTAGATTACTTAAAAGTAATTATTAATATAATGAAATGAATTGAAAGAAAATAGTACTGTTCTCGTAAGAAATTAGTTTTGGGGAGTTTTATGAAGAATTAGAATACAAATATCTTAAATATCTTATATGTAATCACATTAATTAGATTAACATAGTGGAATTAACACGTAATCGATTAATGTGTAATCAAATTAACTTGTAATCAGACTACACGTTAATCGATTACATTATCTAATTATGGAAATGGTTTACATTAGTAATCTGTTACAAAGTAATCTGATTATAGATTACATGGTTAATTGTATTTATTAATCGTTAATCAGATTACATTTTGCCCAACACTGACATCAGCCTTTCAAGACTGCGCCACAAATTAAGAGATAAATAGGAGAGACTAGTTCTTGCATTCTAAGTGTCGAACAGTACAGCGTCGGCTGATTCAGTTGGGGATTCGTCCTTGTAGACCTGCAAGAAAGCCTCTCTTAACCAGCAAAATAAGAGCACAGCGACTTCAGTGGGCTCGAGAACGAAAGAATTGAGGATGAAATAAATAGACAAGAATTATTTTCTATGATGAATCAAACTTAAATTTGATTGGGCCAGACGGAAACGCCATAGTTCGACGACGACTAGGAGAAAGATTTAAGAAATACTGTATAGCAGCGACTGTAAAGCCCCTATGTATGGTGTGGGCATGTGGAGTCGGTGAAATTTTTATGATAGAAGGTCATGTAATTGCTGCGAAATACAAAGATATTTTAAATTACGGTTTAGTGCCTACTATCGAGAGACTAAACGAGAACGTCGCAAACGTAATATTTCATGATGACTCCGCCCCTTACCAGGTAAGTGCCCCTTGTTCGATAAGTACCATCCACTTTTATAAAGTTGTTGTTTTACAAAGAGTAAGAATATCATGTTCTGTATTTACAGATTAAAGATTTTAAAGAAATTATGGGTACAGAACGCTTGCCGTGGCCCGGTAATAATCCAGACCTAAGTCCGATTGAAAATCTCTAGGCTATTATCAAGAAAACTATAGAAGATATAAAGCAGAATACCATCACTACTTTATATGAATCGATAGAAAGAAGAATCTGTGCAGTCATTAAAGCCAGGAGTTACTAAGTATTAGTAATAATATTATGGTTAAATAAATGAAAAAGTTATTTTATTTCATTATATATTTTATTATAACCCTTCTTAGGAAAAACCGATAAGAAATAAAAGGAATAACTAGCGCATTTATACACCTTTATTTTTTTCTTTTAATGTAAGAATTTACTAGTTCTGTCAGTGAGATCAAGGAACGCTTTATTACATAACTATACCGAATGATCCTTATCTTTTTTTCTTAAAATCGTTCATATATATTGTATTATATAAATTTTATCAACAAAATATTAAAACGATTTCGTATTATTGCGAAAAATTAAAAAGAAAATTTGGAAAAATAAGAAACTGAAGAGTGCGCAAAATTTTTCGGCGGTGGGTGTAAGTATATGATAAAATTTATTTTCTTTTTTCATGGCACAGCTCTCCAAGAAGGGCGAGCAGTGTGATCAAACTGGATGCCATCTTAAAGGACGCATCAAAATCAATAAACAGCCCACGAGTCTAACCTAATAAATTTTCAATAATTAATTAATATCGTTCATTAAAAATTGAGAAAACATACATCAATCTCCCGCCGTACAATTTTTATTACCTAAACTAATTAATAGTTGGTTATCAACTATGTAATTTATGTTTATAATTTGGGTAAAACTAATTATTTATTTATTCATGGGTATGAAAAAGTTTACCCAATTAATATTTAATCCTTTAGTTTTGTTTACTTCGATTCAAAGAGTTAGGTAATTAACGAAAAAGGAAGGCAAACATGAAAAAAATATAAAATTTAGCCTTAATTGTTTCAATTTTTGCAATTCGGAGAGCTACATCCAGATCATTCGCATAATTTTATCAAAATCAGCAACTATAATAAGTAGATATTGCATAAATATATATTTTCCATTTTCTGTAGGTATGTACACACACACACACATACACACTAACAAACTAGAATAAATATTATACTGTTAAACTCATTAGAACTCATTATAATAACTCCGTCAATTGTTATATGTATATGCATAACCCTAATATTATATTTATTAGTGTTGGTGCGTTATTTCATCATTATTGCTGCCCTCTTCACTCACTTCAGGAAATTGAAGGCTTGCAGATCAATCTTTAGACACATCATTATAACTGGATGGCACCGTGACGAGAATACGTAATTAAGCTTTCGCAAGCTTTTGATAAATAAAGCTAAAGGATTTCTTTTCTCCTAATCTCAACAGGTAGAGATTTAGACACGTAATAAAAGGAAATCGATTATACAAATCTTTATGATGCTTAAATTGAAAGGGTTGAGGCATAAATTTAAATGGGCTGTCATCAGTTTTCGTCATCATTCACCAGCTTAAATTTGATAAATGACGAGAAAGTTCAAATTTCCTAACTCAATTTCCACCATTCTGTGTAAACAGATATGTACACCCCCCCCCCCCCCCCCTTTGATTTCAGTACTTACTGCGGGCTTTATGGGGAAATTTTATTACTCTTCTTATGCACTCTCGGTAAAATTGTTTAAGTGACTAGAAAAAGTGTAAAATCCAACAAATGGATTATATATGTATCAGCTATAGGGGCAGAAAAATTTTCGTCACCCAACATGGAGGAGAGAGTTTTAATGGTGATTACACAAAATGAGCATTAATAGGTCCTTAATCTTTTCAACGTAATCATATCTTTCTCTCTATTGGAAATGTTTTTCTTCCGTTTCATAAATATAATTTCTACTTTTGATTATAAATGACCGGTACGTTTTTTTCTGGTCAAACATACAATAGAACATATTCGCTCATAACTATGTATATGTATTTAATATGTGCACACATATAGTATGTATATAACCCCAAAGAACGGATATTTATAATGTTGGTATGGATAATCTTCACCACACAAAAAAAAAATGGAGAAAACAGTCTAGCAGTTTGAGTATAGCTCTTTAGAAGCTTTGTGGGATCATAGAAGATTATCTTCTTGTCGAAAAGAATGAGTCTTTTGGAAAGTTTTTTGATTTTATTCAGTATTAAGATATTATACAAGCGGAATGATTGTTATTAGTCTTTAGAGGCTGAATGAGCTTTAGAGGAAAATTTCTTTCTATCAAAAGAAAGCCAATGGAAAGACATAACTGATATTTTCTAAATAGCTTAGCTATTAGATGTTTCTTATCTAGACTTTTATTTTGCACAAAAAAATGTCTAACTGGGATTTAGATTCGTTATTCTGTTGAGTACGTATTTTACATATTTTACATATTTTGCATATTTTCAGATAGGTACTTAGTATAATTACCTTCATTCGAATTTCTCATTTTTCAGAAAAAATGCCACTGTGTTAAATTTGCAAGTTGTTAATATTATGGACGTATTTAAAAACGCACTGTGCATTAGAGGTGCTTTTAGTTAAAAAAAAATCGTATCATAACTCATTCTATTGATCCCATCCCAGCGGGAAAAAATTTCAGGCCTTTCAATGGAGGCCTTGTGGAAGCAAAGTACTTTTTCTCAATTGCTTCCAAGTTAGTCGCATTGAAGCTTGATGGAAGGGAATTCAGCTGAAAAAATTGTCAGACCTACCAATAGATGGTTGGACGAAGCGGTAGAAAAGTTAAAAAGAAATAAGGTTTCCAACGAAAAGCTATGCATCTATACCTTCTGAGTAGAGTTTCCGCTTGCATGCTGTGATGCTTCCAGTTCCGGCTGTGATATAACAGTCATCTACAGCCAGACCTATAGACATATTACGAAAAAGTCTAATCTCATATTTATAATCAACTTAACTATATATTCTTCTGGATTTGAAAAAAATAGTCAATTCTATTTAATGGGAAAAGAACATATGTAGGTATACATATAACAGAATCTATCTATCCACACATATATATAAGTATGTTGCCACCATCCGGGGCATTTCGGATTTTGTGCTGCCCTCAATTGAAGAAATGTAAACTCTGCAAAAAACTAAATAAAAGGTAAAAGTCCATAATGGGCACTTTGCAGTCTCTTCGTATAGAAATTCTAAAGCCAACTGAATGAAAGTTTCTTAGATCTTGGCACATTGGTTGTTTGTGAGAGGATTCTTGGCGTTAATAGCAATCCACGAAACGTTTCTATGTGAGATACCTACTGGATGCATTGTGCAGTGATGTTCTTCTGATATTTATTTGCTAATGAGAACACCTGTAAATTATAACTTTATGGCGTCCGGGAAAAACATTTTGCGGTAATTTATAACATTTCCTTTTTTTTTGTTAATTAACGCGAAAGAGAATTATTCGTAAATGTGGAACGTAGGTACAATTTTATTGGTTCATTAATCATTGATCACATTTAGCCTTTGGAGTAACAGATTTATAAAATGAAATCATGCTATAGCTATGGTATGGAGTATATGTATTAATAGCTATGTCAACTGCAATTGTTGCAAATTTATTATTAATATTTTTTAGATTGTTTCTGTGCACTATATAGGGTGTTGTGTTTCCGCCTAGGAGGTCAATAGAGCAGGAGGTGATAGTACTCACCTAGGCAAAAAAAAATTGTATGGCGTGGGGGGGGGGGCATATCAACCGGGTTATTAAGGAAAAAATCTAGTTTTACACAAAACACCCTGTATCTTAAAAAGTACAGGGCGTACGCTTACAGTTAAGAACTCATTGTATGCAGAAATTCATGGCCTTTCCAAAGACTACCCTGTACCCACTCCACTCCTCCTTTTTTGTTAACTTTACCTCATTAACATAACTTTTTTTTTTATAAAAACTGTAAACTTTCTCCTTTAATTTGACCTATGACACGCTATGTGAAATGCTCTAGCCGTTACAGAATTATTAGCTTTTAACCTATTCACAAAGCTATTCTCAAACCTATTCTCAAAGATAATTGTTGCCCTTAGGGACTGAACATACGTCATTTATAAAAATGTCGGCTAATTTCGGTATAACCTGAATAGGTTGTGAGCTAATAACTCCTTAACGGCTGCAGATAGGACATAGGGTGTAATAGGTCAAATTAAAGAGGAGAGTCTACAGTTTATAAAAAAAACAGTTATGATAACGACCATTTTGCAAAAAAAATCGAAGTTAAAGTAAAAAAAAAGGTAAGAAAATCCGAAATTTTTAGCTAACTTTTGATCTGAGAGGGGTAGGTACCGGGCTGGTTGAGCAGTCGTTGGAAAGGCCATGAAGTGCTGCATACAATGAGCTGTTAAGTTTTTAAAATGCATGGTATTTTGTGAGAAACTGTATTTTTCTTAATCACCCTGTAACTACCCCCCCCTCCCTGCGGGAATACATATAAATATATAAAAGAGTTTACGGAAGAAGAATAACAACTGCTGGATCAGTGTATTTATTCCATTTCATCCAGGGCTCGTTCAATTAGTTCTTACAAGTGCCCTCATATATGCGGTCCATTAGTAGATTCTTCGGAATATGTATTCCCGCACGAGAACTACTTGGAAAAAATAGGTATACTTTCCCAAAAAGTATGGTGTCTCAATGTCAGAGGTGCTTTCAATCATGGGTTTAATCATTCTATTGAAAACAGCAAACTTACTAAAAATTCACTGAGATGTTTTAATATATATATATATGTATCTATATTACTTGGTGGTTCGGAAAAATGAAAGTACAAATTTCTAGATTCGATAGCTTTTCCAGATACCGAGTAAAAAAAAAGCTAAGTGTAAAGCTAACCATGTCTTTCCTCCCCATTACCATTACACCAATAAGAGAGGGGTATAGAAAGTACATACGCCGTAAATGTTATAAGAACTGTAAAGGATAGTATAAGTTCAGTCTATGATTTAAATGTTTCTGTATTTTTCAGGTGCTGTCAGCTGTCTTTACCTACTTTTTCTAAAAAATATTTATGATCCTGTTACTACAGACCATCCTAATCGTCCTAAAACATTTACCTGAATAAAGATGCTCAGATATTACAAAACTTTTCCCACATTATCACCTTAAAAAAACTTATTAATACCAACAATGGAAAATTGAAAATTTCACATTAAATTAACTTAACGAAAGGAAAATTCGTATGTCCTTAATGATATTATCTTACGGACCACAAAATTAATCTTCAACCTTGGATCTGCTAGAATCTGTAATATAGCGCCCAAAGTTGGAATTTGTTGAACATTTTTCATCTCGGTCAGCACATTATCTCTTAATATAGAGCGATTCGTCAACTTACTTAACCTCGGTCGAGAAAATGATGGATTTTATTAATGAGATATTCAATTCCCTGACGAAGCAAGGAAAGCACCGGCTCTCGTCGCAAGATAGCATTGTGCGAAGTCGAACACTTGTAGGAATCAAGAAAAAATAAGTTTCCTTCATTTATTATGCTCTCCCAGCTTCACCTATACACTTGTGATAAAAGATTAGATTTCATGAAAATACTTTGTTCGTACCTCCCCCCCTGCAATCTCTCATGAACACGAATTCTGCACGTGACTGATATTTTGGCAAACGAGTCGCTTGAAAATATAGCTGAGTTAGAAATTATGTTGTCAATCTAAAATTATGGAAGTTGGATAACAACCAAGGACTAAGGAGTAAGATGAACTATAAAGCATCACCTCCATTTTTAGTAGGGATAGGTATCTTTCTAGAAAGAAAACATTTCCCTTGCGTCTATATTTACTAGCAAACAATTTATATTATTTCGACCCTTAGGGAGACGTCCACTTTGAACGTGAGTATTTGTTACCATTTTTCGAAAAGAAGGAAAACATATGAAAGCCCAAAGCAGTTATATTCCATATATAAGTATAGCAATTGTGCAAATTTTACCAGTTATGTGACGTTACGCGCAATATTCACTTTTTATTGCAATCTAAAAAAAAATAAAAAAAAGTGTGGAAACTTTGAAGAGTATTTAATCAAAATGTTTGACAGAACTTGGTACTATATGTCATGTCTCTTTAAATGAATGTCAACCATTTGTACCAAGGTGTAATAAATTTGTTCATGAACGACCACATAAAATCAGGCTTTTATTAAAAATTAGCTTTTATGGGCAACCATAGATAAGTCCTGTGTTGTGGATAATATCAGGGCGGTGGAAGGATATGGCTAGTTTCCTTAGAGTACCTATTAATTTCTAGACCAGACAAAGTTTCCGAATATAAATGGTGACAGGACGAAGAATAATGTTGGAAGGGATTTTAGTGACTTGCTTTTCTCACCGAAATATATGTAGTGTTTTCAAGCTAATAAGTTGTGCTTGCTGACGGAAAGAATATAAAAGCATCGGCAACAACGTTAAATAAGAGAGGAAAAATATCATAGAAGTAAAATAATATTCAACTTAACCTCGCAGAAATTAATTTTTTAAGAAATGTTCTTCGTCGTTCTTTTCTTACACAATTTCTAGTTGAAAGATTTGGTTTAGTGCTTGGAATCGTCACAACCATCAGCTGATGCAGTAAATTTTATTAAGTGAAATAGAGAAAATAAATAAAATATATTCGGGGTCGTTTGCTTCGTTAATAGTCGTAAATAATTTAACGATAAATATTACCAAAGTAACAGTCTTCCAAAAAATCTAGCCTTACAATAAAAATGTCTCCTTTGCATGCGTACCAAAAGGTAAACCCCGCGTACAATTGAATAGAAATACAATCTTTCAGCATCTGGTATTCACTGGGATCCTTTTGTGGTTTATACGTCTAGTATTCACACTTTTTATGTATAGCTAGCTCATCCCCCTCTAAATAGTATGTAGGTAGTCTAAAATATTCATAATGTACTTTATAAGATAGCATAATGACATCAGAAGATTTGACATCTGTTTATTTGCAACTTATAAGGTTAATTGCTCTCTCAGAGTTGGGTTGTAGTTCATAGAAAAATAAAATTTCCAATCTATACAAACCAATCAACCAATCATAGTCATCATTCATCAACGGTATTCATTAAAGCTTGAACATGACTCACTATCTCACATTCAGTCCTTAACATTCATGAAATCTCATCATACATTTTGCATGTAAAGACCAGTCCTTCAAAACTATATTAAAGCTCTTCTCAATCCTTTTAAATTTACATTGTAAGGTAAGAAACTCATGCAAAAAAAGGCACATCAAAAATATGTGATTAAAGTGACGACAACTCGACGTCTCTGAATTGAATTCCGAAACTAATTAACGCACCACCGACCACATCAACCTTTAGAAAACACCAAAATATTTTAGTAAACAAAGTAAATATAATTTAATCTAGAGACCTTGTTAATACTTTACCCAAGCACTTTTAAGGTTAATTAACCAATTTGCAGGCAAGAAAATATCTTTTCAAGTCAACAACTCCCAGGAGCCTAGTTTCATTAAAATTTCTTTGGGGACTCAAAACTTCTTAGAACCCCTGTTCACACCAAAAACTTTTCTAATTAATTTCTAATTCAAAGCAAAACTTTGACGGTGGTCGATGGAGCTGATGCAACCAAAAGGCTATTAAGACATTAAAAATCTGCAGCAGGCGCACAAAAGTTTAAGGCGAATTAATCAAAAGGATGAACCAATGGCCAATAAGGTTTCCAGACAAAATTTTATGGATCAAAAGGGCGGTATAATTCTATAATTATCACTTTTAAGATATAAAATTTCTCCAATGAGGGTCAAATTACAAACTTTTACAAAGGATAAAAAAGTTTTCGTTTTCGGTGGTAATTAAAGGGCAGATGTACATACATATGTATGTATACTATGTAGTTTCATCTTTTTGGGTCTTGAATTCACGATGAATTTTCCTCGAGAGATTAGCATACAATTAAGTTTGTTTGGGGGGGGTTGATTCATTAGATAACAGGTTTGACCAAAAGGACATTAGCATTTATGATTTTAAATACTTTGAGAACAGGTGTTGGCATGGATTACATTGTTCTTAACTAGTTTAACTATTTAAGCTCATTATTAGACTAACTTATAACTTTTGTTTGTATTTTTGAGCCCTCTTTTCGAATTTAAGATAACCACTCAGTCAGGGATATTAGGAGGAAGGAAATAATAATTCCAGCCATCATAATTATGTTATCATCTTTTAAAGTTGAAAAAAAAAATTAATTGAAATAAAAACAAAATTAAAGAGTATATACTTACCATCAATTAAGATATGAATGATTCCATTGGCTCGTACCATAGAGATCACCAAAAAAGCACCACTCTCATTTAATCAAGATGTTATTGTTTATAGCATTATCCTGTAAAAGTTAAAAATTTAAAAATTATTAATTGAAGAAAACTATTTGAATAAAAACAGCAATGGATTCAAAATTCCTCCTTGAGGTATTCCATAAAAAATAAGTACAAAAAGGGCGCTAGATTATGATAGAAAATATTTGGTCAGATTTACAACTAACTTAAACTACTACGAACCAGTAAATGAACCATTGGAACTGGAGTAATCCAATGTTAATAATCTCAGTTATATGTTTTTTTCAGGGACCGAAAATAACTGGTATTTTGAAAATTTTAAACAAAAACAGCTGGGATAAATCATGATCGTGGAATTTAGTGGAATATACCAAAAGATGTCTCGTGAAACCCCGTTTCGATTCCTGTAAAGCTTTTGAAAACTTAACTTTTTATTAAAAAAAGCAAAGCTGGAAAGGCTGCTTATTTTATCTGGAAAAAAAAATAAGCCAGCTTGGCTTTTTTTTTCTGGCAAAAATATAAAACCAGTTGGCTTTTTTTATTTTTTCTGGCAAAAATAAAAAGCCAACTTCACTTTTTATTTTTTTGAGCTGGAAGTAACAGGTTTTGAAGCCGGAAGTATAAAAAGCCAAGCTGGCTTCTTATTTTCAGGGGCCGAATCAGTTATGAATTTTTACGAAAAAAGCTTTACTTACTTGTTATTCCTGGCCGGTAATAGTTTTGAAGCTAGAAAAGCAAGCGCAACGGCTTGATACTTTTTTTCGGTAAAAATATAAAAAGCGAGCCCAGCTTTTTATTTCTTCTAGTCAAGCTGGCTTTTTATTTTTGTCAGATAAAATAAAAAGCCAAGCTGGCTTTAAATTTTTGCCAGATGAAATAAAAAGCCTTTCCAGCTTGGTTTTTTTAGCTTCAAATTATTATCGGTCAGGAATAACAGGTAAAGTTGGCTTTTTTCGTAAAAAGTCATAACTGATTCGGTCCCTGGTTTTTTTTCGATCAGAGACACGAATTAAATTTTGTAATATTCTATGCGAATGAGAAGGAGATATAAGAAGATTCAACGAATCTAGAATGTAGTTGTTGGCGTAATGTGAAAGACCATAATCTGAGCTTTGTATTAGATTTCAAATATTCTCATCACTCCTCAAATGAAACTTCAGGCAAACACTATTAAATTCAAAAATCGAAACACAATAAAAACAACATTTCTCCAGAAACGTTCAACTTATTTACTCAAGGTTTAAAGTTGGAAATCTTTGATTAAATCAGCAATTTCCAAACTTTGTAAAATTGACCAACCGCAAAGGGAAAAGAAACGGAAGAACGTGATATAAAAATTTTTCTGCTCTTAAGGAGATGAACTTTTTTAAGCTCTGGGGTTAAGTCGAAAAACAGAACTTTCCTTTTTAAACAAGAAGACAAAAGTAGAAAATCTGGTTGACAAATAAAAAAAAAAATAAATTAAAATCCTCTGATTAAAGGCATTTTTTTTCCTTGTAAAAGTATTGCGAGAGTTTAATTCTTCGGAAAAATCCATAACGATCATTTTATTAAACTTGAAATACTTTTCAAAGTTTTTACGCTTTACATTCATGATGATTGTAAGACTGAGAAATAAAGTGCTAAAACTTACAACTCCTAGATAAGTTATATGGAGGAAGATGCTCGTAATTTTTTATGGAATATATATTTTTTGCCATTTCATAAGCTTCATATTTACGACAAGTATTATCACTTCTATAAGGGCAAGCGCATCCCTTAAAACAAAGGGCTTTTGTTAAGACAAATTTATATTTATGGACTATAAAGTCATGTTTGTGTGATATCTATATATATATACATATGAAATAGTGTGCCGTTTTGACCATTATCAGTGATCATTATCGAAAGTGTAACTCTGAATGAAACAGACCGTTGCGTTGTCTTTAAATTTTTTTTGTTATGTTTTGTGCATTATGTCCTATTAGCATCGCAAAGCTATAAAACACTGCACAATTTTGGTTCAAAGAAACCATTTCAGTTTCAATATGTTCAAAGTGGAAATTTATTGTTTGTTGTACTCAGTTTCACAGTATAGTGCATATATGTACATACATATGTACATATAATGTAAGCTTTGAATCGTATAGTTGCATTTGTGGATGATTTATTAACTAAATTAATGAATTTTGGTCGTTTAAAAGTTACGATTTAAGCAGGCAGGAAAATCATTAAAGCTGCACTAATGCGTTGATTTATAACTTGACAAAGCAAAGTATGGATTTCATGTGTAATAAATAAGAGAGCTCAAAAATAATTTTTAGCATTTAATGAATCAAAGTTTTCCATCAATCAATAAAGAAAGCCACTTAAATCCCTGTTGGGATGGAAAAAGTATTTTGCAACTGGACTGGACCTATAGAACTATAAGTAGGCCGCGAATCTGTAATTACTACATATTTTTATCAAAGTAATAAATTTTCCTGGAAAACAAGGGCGCTTGCATTAAAACCCATCCCAAACACAAAAGATATACATATGTACATATTTGAATGTTTCCATAGGTATACCAACATCAAAGCCTCTTGTCCTTCAACCTACACTTCCATGATTAACGTGTAATTCACTTCATGTCTACAATGTCCTCAATCTCGACATTTCGTGGTAATGGCTTTGTGGGAGTATAAACTGCTAATAACCAAAGTTCCTGAATGCGGGCAAGGACTGTTATGTATGGGCAGATCAAATTCCGGGATAAGGGACGAAATTGAGCTGCTCCATAAATTGAGAAGAATACTTTTCGTAGCGAATCATCCGTTCGTGCGGATATTCAGGTCGTACACTTCGCAAACAGAATGGGATCCCTATGACGAGCCGATTATTTCTAACTCAAGCTATCCAAACTATCCTCTTAGTTGGTATTTATTTCATAACATCTTGAAATAAGAATGTTTTACGAATATATATATATATATAGTATATGTAAAATGAAATAGATGAAATATTATTTGCTGCTTTCCTTACAAATTATTTTCTGCTAAAGTAACCGTGAAACATCTTATTATCAGTACAACTGTATACAGCTAAGTATGTAGGTATATATCCAGTATATGCCAAACCAGAGTTATTTATCAGTTTTATACTAAAGTACCTACTCAGACCGGCTGTTGTTAAGAAATTGTAAGGACGAAAATCTGAAAGTTTTTATTTAATGACATTGAAACCAGCAGTTGTTGAAATTCATGCAGTACAGTACCTACTGAAGTTAAATTAATATTCCTGCAGCAATAAATTGTCGTAAGTCTCGTTTGTTTGCCGGTGAAATGTCTAACATTGTGAAGATACATGAAGAAAGACAAAATAAATCAGACGACAATCCTTTACCATTAGCCTTGTCCTAGTAATGAGACAAATTGCTTCGATGATTGATTTATGGCCAACATTTTACTGCTGCTACTGCAATGAAATTTGTGTCAAGGGTTGAAAGAGGGTGAAACGAAAAGTGTCAAGCTGAGTGTTGTAAATGCCTTGTATTCTAAGGGCTATGAGGAGGACGGACACCCACCACACAACGTCAACAAATCGAAGCGAGAAAAATAGTAAAACTGAGAAAAATCTGCTCGTATAAATCTGCTACATAAAAGACAGCCGCAGTAATAACAAACAGCTGAGCTTAATTGGATTTGTAATCTGGAACATTCCAGATAAATTGTTTTCAAATGAATCACAATTAATTGGAATCGATTTAATTTTTTTATGCAATATCAAATGGAATATGTTTTAGAGAAAAGGTAAAAAACTAACTCTTTGAATTAATTTAATTTCTTATGTTATAGGTTATTGATATACCACCTCAGATTAATACATAATTTTCGTAACCCTAAGCTGGCTGCTTATGTATGAAGATGAATATGTTATTAGTGATTGGCTTATGGTGATGGTGATGATCATGACGTCAATAAGAATGCCAATCCAACATACAGAAGAAACAATGAAGAAAAGTAGCCGAGAAATACCTTCAGATAACGAGTCAAAATCCTCTAATAATTTCTTTGTCAAAAATGCTAACAAAAAGAGAATCTTGCGAATGGAAGAAAGCAAGAACCAATTCAACAACTTTCGCGTCTTATGGACCGAAAGTATCCCATATACAAAGATACAATGCAATGCTGTTCACCCGTAATCTCATTAAATATATTTACTAACATAAATTACGTTAAAACGAGTCGATAAGTATTTTTGATCTAAATCAAATCCAGTAAAGGTACAAACTAATGAAAAATTTCACGAATTTCAATACAATTATTGTAAGCTGGCTCTGTTCCCACGACTACTATTACATCCAAAAGCTCACTTGACTTTTCTATTAAAAAGTCAAGAATTAATCTCAACCACACTGTGTGCATTAATGCGAGTCAAATAGAAAATTGCTTAAATGTGAAGCACATTTCTTCTGAAACTTCTTAATATAAAAGACACTTTCAGTATCCATTCATGGTATTAATTACAGGTCTTTTAACACCACACACACAACAACAATAACAACAAACCAAAAGCATATTATATCAAAGCTTTTCGAAAAGAATCCTTCAGTCTAAATGAACTAATTTAAGCTTTTATCTCCTTTTAAGAAAACATACAGATCAAGGTGCCTTTAGTGGTGATCTTACCTGGATGAAGCAATTTCACTTCAAGAACCCTCTTGAATCAACGGAAAGTGCTACATGAAAAGGGTTTCAAGTTTCATAGATGTTAATGAGGATAACTCAGTAAGCTGCAAGGAGTCAAGAAGTTGAGTATATCAGACAGAAATCTTAAGGGTAGATTTAAGGTGAACCGAAAATCTTGAATGGGATTTACTGCTTGCTCTAAAACAGCAGTGGATTTTCTTTGAATGGATGCATCTTTATATTCTTGTTGAAAGGATTTTTTTTATACATATGTATGAAACAAATTTAGTACGATCTGAGAATTTGATTATAGTTACCGTTTCGTATGGATAAAATAAAACATTTAAAGCTATTAACGACATTATTATGAGGGCGTTAGAGTTATTTTTCTGTATTTATCGTATGTAAGCCCTATGTATAAATGCACATATATAAGTTTTTCTTTAATGAGCATGCGATTACTTGTTTGATTGTAGATGACGCCGTAAGTTTAAATTTCATAATTTTTTTCCCTGACGGAAAAAGGAAACGTTCTCAATGAACCCAGAGAAATATGTCATAAACAAAATAAAATTTATGCTGCTATGTGAATTCCTTTACCTTGCTAAGTGTAGGAGGAATACGCTTGGTAGCTACTTGGTCCGGTATGGTTCATTAACTCTTGTGGCTGATTTAAACGCGCCCCTTAAATCTGAAGAATCTTTTCCATGTAGGGTTCCAATAAGGTGGCATTACAATGGACCATAGATGATCTAAGTGTGACTGATCCTACATTCTTTCACGATGGCCGCCACTCTAACCTAACCTAAAATAAGTACTTTGTGTAGACGAGGAAGTAGCTAGATTAATTAATTTCCACAACATGACAATCCCAGTATTGTCATTAACGAGAAAAATAAACTGTGATCTTCCAAATGGCAAAGTTTTTAATGTAAGTATAAAAAAACGGGGGTTGTTAGTTTATACAGACAAACTATAAGTTTCTTTGAACGTGAGATCTACATAAATTGACTTTTGGTTATCGCATTGAATAAAATTGAATATCGGGTGCACAACACCACTTAAGATTTTGTTAAAGCCCTTCGACCGTAACTTAATATCCACTTAACTTATTAATGATGTGGTTTAGTAGTGACTAATTATATGCCGATACCCTCAAGATATTTGATTCTATATAATATCATTTTGACGGTTTACTTCTTCAAGATAATCTGAACAATCAACAGCTCAACAGGTAGAAACCATCTCGTAAAAAAATTCTAATATATTTCATACAAATATTTACCTAATCCATGAAAAAATACGAAGAATTAGAATTTCTAGATGGTAGATATTCACAGAAAGCACAAGTGAATAAATTTGGAGATTCCAAAACTCCCAAAACTATGGAACTCTGAAAACAACTTCGCTAAAATATGAATAATGCTATTTGACTGAATCAAAATGGAGTGTCAGCAGCTTTAGAGCGCACCAAAACATCACACTTTGGCGAAACGCTTCCTGACTACAGAAAGTAAAATTTCACCCGGAGGCAATTTATCTTTAGCTAGGTGACGACATGTAAACAGAAAAGCCTTTTACTGAATGTGCGATTTCCTCTGTCAATTTTTTTTTTTTTTACATTTACGTTTTATATTTGCATGCCGACATGTGCAACAATCCGAAACTTTCGCAGCGTGTTGCTATGTCTATATTTACCTTCCGCAACCAGTCAGTAAGTGACATAAGCATTTTTATTTTGAACATAGCCAAAACATAAATTCCAAGCACGAAAAGGCTTATGATATTTTACATAGATGTGTTTCGACTATCTACCCATCCTGTAATTTGTTTTAATTTTTTTAAAGGATTTCAGCATAGAAATTTGCTTATGTCAAAATTAACATGAATTTTTTACATGTTCCACATTGATTTCGATAATAATTTCGCCTTTAATGACCATCCTTCTCATCTAAGATTGGTGGGCTATTAAGGTTATCCATCGGACACATATAGCTCATTTACATGCTACTTCCAGCTATATTTACGATTATTAATTATCTGTGTGTAAACATATGTGGTAAGCTTGCTTCCCACGGCGCGTGGTTTCACGATCCAAGTCACTTAGTGGGGACGAGCTCGAGCCACCTCGCGCATGCTCGAAATGGATCGGACGCGCCAGCACAGGCTAGCTCGCGCCACCTCTAGCCAGACCCTTCCCACGGCGCGATAGTTCGTGCTCGTGCGGCGCGGCGCGGCTCGTGAAACCACGCGCCGTGGGAACTAAATAAAATATCGAAACAACAACAAAGATTTTTCATGATGTTTTGTATCCTTTTTCCATATGTTCCTCTTATTTTTAGGGTTCCGTACACAAAGGGTGAAAACGGGAACCCTATTACTAAGCCTCCGATGTCCGTCCGTCCGTCATCGGGCTGTATCTCATGAACCGGAAAAGGTAGACAGTTGAAATTTTCACAGAGTGTGTATTCCTATTGCCGTTTTAACAACAAATAATAAAAATTAAATTAAATTAAAAATTAAAGGAGGCCCCATACAAAAACGTGTTTTTGGCGTATACATAGTGTTAAATTTTGTACGATGGTACGGAACCCTTCGTGTGCGAGTCCGACTCGCACTTGGCCGGTTTTTTTTTGTTTACATATAATCGACTGTTTTTCTATATGACCTCTCACAGCCGAAGTAAGTTAAAATGACTGATGAATAGTATATTAATGGATATATATCAAAATAACTTATTTCAGTTAATCTCTAAACAAATTATAATCAAATATACAGATACGATTGATAATAAAAATAATAATTATCGTGATCACATTAACAATTAACAATTAATTTATACCACAATTAAAATTGTATGCATGTAATTCATCCTATATAGGTATACATTGCGCATTGCTGCTAGTTATAGTTGAGTTGCAATGCTATAAATATTTGTGCAGGCATAATACGTTTAGGGTCATACATCCTTCCGAATAAATTTGTTTGTTTTCTCTTTTTCAGCAATTTTATTAAATATCATTATCATTGTCATTGCACCACCCAACAGTGTTATTTATGAATCTGATATGCAAATAAAAAATCACTCTGGGTCCTCCCAGAAGGATCTAATTCAATAACGTTGATATTACCTTCTTCTTGTATATACAAGGACAACAAAATTATTATTTTCTTCCAGTTGAAAATGTGAAAAACATCAATGAAGGAAAGCCTTATGATAAAAATACTTACATAGTTACTATGTATGTACATAATATATAGTTACCTATGTCTATTTACATATATGTATATATGTCGTTTGTTTGGAATGATGCCAACGGGGTAGATCATAGAATATATATTTATTACAAAATGTTAGCATCCTGCCGTGATGGGTTTAGGTTTAACTCCGAAGGGACATTAATATTTTAAATGAAGAATTTTAAGTATTTCTGGTCATGTTTGTCTAGTTTCTAAATTTATCAGTGTTTATAACTATGTACTACATACACACATACATATATTGCATACGTGAGTAGAAGTTCTCCAATGATAAAATTCATTCCCAGCTGTGGGAAGGTAAATAAATTGTGGTCTCATAATATTATCTCTGGCTGTCACCATTTGAGTAAAATTATCTATGTTTTTAGAGTTTTTGGATCTATTTGAGCATAATATGCATTACATTATTACTTTTTTAAGGATAATACAAAAGGGGTATAGCCCAAGATAATATCAATAATGGAGGCAACGGTAGCGCTGAAACAGTATTTGAGAAAAAAAAACGAACACTCGACCAGATGACTTCATCTGAATAGAAAACCGAATGTAAACAAGATAAACTCCACCGGGATGCTGAGGTGTCAGTATATTCAGGATTTAGGTTGTGCGGTAGTTCTCTGATAGAAATGAAATCTTCTTCAAACGGTGGGGATGTCATGCATGTCAGTGCGTTTTTGGTTGTTATTTAAATAAACTATGTATACAGGGTAGGTATTTGCAAAGAAGTAGTAGGTACTGTACTGATCAACGTTTGCTCTGATCATACTGACACGTATATAAATGGACTACTCGTTGAACCAAAAATGCATGAAAGCAAATGGCACCACTTTCATATTCCTGTCTCTTTCCGTGAAAGCATACTTTCCCACTGAACTGTAACGATTGGGAACGAGAAATTGCTTGAAGTTCATCTGTATTTCTAGAACTGGCAACTGGTAATCAAAACTTTTCTACCAAGCCTTGTGAAAAACACTTCCTTCGGCTCATAATTAAAATTCAACAATTCAAATAGTCCCAAATACGTTTGGGGTAAATCCAACTGACATGTATATAAGTAAATTCCCAAATAATTTAAATATAACGCCTGTTCACGACAGTTGGTAGCATTGACAGTGAGAGCATACTTTCTGAAATCAAAACTGGTGCCACACGAAACAGGAGATTAGTCAGTCCATTTATATACATGTCAGTGATTCTGATACGCTCAAAAATGAGTCATTGGTGGTACGCAAAATTTTTTTTTCATATTTTATATGAATCCTATAATTATTTAACGATACTTAATGGAGTTGTCTGATTTCGCTTATTTTCGAACTTAAATCAAAGTTAAAATGGCTTTTAATATTAATTTATGCTTTACAAATGAAATTACAAACTCACTTATATATTGTATATAGGATTCAAGCATGGTCATTCATGTGAGGCAGTATTAAACAAAACTGTATTTAACTGGAAAAGGAATTAGATGCTGTTAAGACAGTGATTGCGGTTTTTCTTGACCTTAAACGACCTTTCGAGACGTTGGATAAAACAATGCTGAAGAAAAAATTATAGTTATTTGCAGGGAGTGGAATATACGTGATTTGAATCATATCTCTATGGTAGACAGCAGAGAACCAAAGTAAAGAATGTACTGGGGATGTTGAGTTGGGAGTACCTCAGGGATCCGTTTTGGGTGTTATGCCTTTTATGATGTATATTAACGACATCCTGATCTCTATTTGCTGATGATACTTTGATATATATTAGTGGGCTTAATATTGATGAGATGGTTAGAATGTTCAATAAGGATTTAATAAATTTGAGTGAGTGTTTGATAATGAACAAACTAAAATTGAATATTTCTAAATCTAAGTTTGTGAAGTTTAATATAAGTTATGGTTGATGGAACAGAACTGGAGTGCGTCAAAATTTTTAAATATCTCATATTGTTGTTAGACAATAAGTTAAAATTTAAGGACCACGCAAATAACATATGTAAAAAATCGTCGAAAAAGATAGGTTTATTGAGAAGGATAAGATAGTGCTTATCTCTAAAAACTGCAATATTGCTGTACAATGCATTGATTTTACCACATTATTCATATTGTTTAGCACTGCTGTATGCGTGCTGTCACTTGAATACTTAATTAAGAAGGGTTCAAATACTTTAAAATAGAGCTATGCGGGTAATTTTGAGATGCATACAGGCCAGTCTTGAGTATTCTAAACACTCTAAAGATGATGAATGTTCAACAAGATATGACGCGATGATTTTCATATTTAAAATGCTTCACTGTATATAACCTGTATACTTAAGGAAAATTTTCGTTATGTTGCTGAGTCACAGCCTTATAACTTTCGTCATGGCAGTAACTTTAGGCTGGAGATATGGAATTGAGCGAGCACGCAAAATTCGATTATGTATAAGGGTTTGCCCGCCAATTAAGAAATGAAAAAGAATTGACATATTAAAGAAAAAATTATGTGATTCGTACCATCGTACAAAATTTAACACCATGCAATTTTTATTTATTTTTTCAAATGAGAGTAGGCACTTTTGAAAAAATAATGCTGTCATTTGAAAAAATTATGCCTACTTATGATAATAATAATAATGAAATGAAAATGAAACGAAGAAAAAAAACAAAAAATAATGTTTCTTGTATGGGGGGCCATCTTTAATTTAATTTTATTATTTGTTGTTATAGCGGCAATAGAAATACGCACTCTGTGAAAATTTCAACTGTCTACCTATTACGGTCATTGAATAAATAACTAATAAGGCAACGTCATATCGGGTGAAAACCAAATCACTCGGCGAAATGTATTGTGCTGTGTTTGTATTCGTTTCGTCATTGCAGTAATGAAATCGTGAGATTTTGAACATTTTGACATTTTTTATAATCCAAATTACTATGTAAAATAAACAAATTTTTAGCGTGCCCTTATTTTCAGATAATATTTGTTGGCGTTGCCTTTGTATGACTGACATGATTTAGGCAGCAATTACAATTCAATTGTAAACAAACAAACCGGCATTAGAAAATGTTAATTTTTTTCCCATGGCTGTTTATTTTTATAAATATTTCACTTTTATTTTTCTTAAAATACTATAAATAATTTGTAAAGCTATTAAAGTTACTGGAAGAATGCTTTCCCACGACAATAACGCCGTTTGTTCCTGCAGCACAGCACAGCGCACTTCATTACGGTTATTTAAGACTCCCGAGTCTCGATTACATAAAATATCGTTTACAAAAGAATATTTCACACAACTATTAAGTAAAAATCTTGTTAAATTATTCATTTATCACAATATCGCTAACTCAAATCGGAACTTCTTTTCATAAAATATGAAATGTCAGAAATGTTGAACTGACGCAATATAGCAGGAAGCCTTTTTGTCTACCCCCTCCCCCCTCCCAGACCATATGTCATACTGTCATTGAATTGCTTAAACACGTACACTATATTCGCACGATACCCCGCTTCCTTATTAGTTATTTACTCAATGATTACGGTTCATGAGATACAGCCCGGTGACAGACAGACGGACAGACATCGGAGGCTTAGTAATAGGGTTACCGTTTTTACCCTTTGGGTACGGAACACTAAAAATAATATTTAATGAATTGCGTGATTTGAAATTAGCCAAACTTTTAATATGTAATATTTATTATATATATCAAGCAATTATTTTGAGCTGTTTTTTTGAGTATTTTATTTTTGACTAATAAAGAAGTAATAAAAGTAATAAATGGCCATCGCTGACATTACAGTGGCTTTAGTGCCGAAGTATTATACAGGGTGTCCCGTAAGTCGACGTCAAGCCGGAATCGGGAATAGTTACCAGAAAAATAAAAAAAAAAAACAAGTAAAAAAAAGCTAGAATTGATCTAAGACCAATTCTTATGATACCCTAGATGAATGCCCGTATGAAATTTCGTATTGTCACCCTTCTGTGCAAGTTTGATTTTTGAAGTGGTTTTTCGCATATATTTCTAGAACGGTTTGTCGGACAGAAAAAATTATTATAACCTATTTTATAGGATCTCGTATTCTGAAGAAGTTTTTAGTACAATATATACGTAAAAAACCTAAATTTTTATATGGCAACACCAAGAAGGAGTTGCCCTATTTAGTCCATTTTTGAAATTTTATTTGCTAGTACAATGAAAACACCATGTACGAAATTTCAGCTCTCTATATTGATGTGTTCTCAGGCAGTGTCCAAATATATAGTGGAAAACGAAAATTTTGTATGGCAACCCCACAAAGGACTTGCCCGATTTATCTCATTTTCGAACTTAATTTTACTTTTTTTTTTAAAGTCCGTGTACAAAATTTCAGCTCTCTAGGTATACGCGTTCTCGAGTTATCGTGCGCACAGACGGACGAACGGACGGACGGACGGACATGCAAAGATCAAAATAACTTTTAATATTATGCTCTACCATCATTATTTCGAGGTGTTACAAACGGAATGACAAACTTAGTATACCCTATAGATTTCATCTAGGGTATAAAAATCTAAGTCTTGTATTTTTTAAATTATATACATTTCTTTTGTTTTCGAGAAAATGTACACCCTGTGATGGTTTTTTAGCTCCGTTGCTACAAATCATTACTTTTTTTCAATTTTATTTCTCTTATGTAATCCCGAATAGTGCTTATGTAACCTGTTACTTTAAGTTCTAAGCCAACTGCTCCAGCTTGGAAGAAAATGTCACATTTTGCCGAACCAACAATATAAAATTAATAATTCGTTGAACGTTAACTGACTGTACCGAAAAAAAAATTTACTACGCCAGTCTGGCAAGTAACTTTAAAAGTTGACGCATTTAATAAGGATTCTAAAATGGTACAACACTTGCTCCATTATTTCTTAGATTACGGAAAAAAAATTTTTTTCTTCAAGAAACCCAGTTTCGAAAATTTTCTTTTCACCTACTAAAATTGATTCTAGTGTACCCAAAGCTTGCCGTAAGATCGAACTTTAAGATTTTAGTTTGAATTAGACGGAGAGTCATTACGTGGGACAGAAATATAAAATAAAATAAAATAATTTCTATGTTAAAGAGGCTTTAACATATAGAGTTTGTGCTCAGCATTCCTATTATATGTAGGTGCATAAATATGTAAGAAACAGTATAATGTTAATTTCTACATAATACAGAAGAAAAAGATGTATTCATGTAGCTTCCAGTTCAATTCCTACTATTTCTCTGTACGAAAATACCTTTCTTTTCGCATGTATGCATGTACATATGTATGCTTTCATAAAATGTATATACTATCATTTCAAAATTACTATTTGTGTCACTATCACGCAAACTTCTTAAACCAATGTCAATTTACTCAACAAGTTTTCTTGAATTCATTGTACACAGGGTGGTTCATCATAAACCGCTCGACACAAAGTATATATCCTCGCAAAGGTAATTTCGTGGAAAGTAAGAAAATTAATTTAACTAATTAAGTTTCCCTTTAGAGTTCACGAGAATATAAATGATCCCACCTACTTGGTAGACGCTACCTATTACCGCACGTATGGTGAAAGTTTTACAGACCTTCTCAAGATATGTGGGGTATAACACTCTGCAAATTATAGAAACTGCAAGAGAAGTTGTATATAAATGCACCCATGATGCCTTATAATATAATATAAATTTTAATTAAAGTGTCGCGTAAAAAAGATTACAGAGAAAGATATTTCAGGGTGAAAAAGTGACGCTACTTTAGAGAAAAATATATATGTATGCAATAGTTTTAGTATAAAGATAGCAATTTAAGCAAGTTAATCTGGTAGTTTTATCTTGTTTAATTAAACGTACGTACGTGAAAGTATGGAGGTATTTTCAGGATGCTCTAAAGAATGAACAAAGCTCTAAGGAATACAGACTAATAGGGATGAGGTGATAACCTCACAGAATTCTTACAACGTATTTAATGTAGAATTAGCTTTATGAAGCACACCGCCCCGTCACTATTAAAAAATAATTAGGAAGTCTCCAATCTGCGGAGGATGTTGCTTTTGACGCTTCATGCCCAATTAGTGTGGACATTGAAATAAAAACAGTTTCGTGATAGTATGGCAACCATAAGGAACTTTACCGGTTTTCCAAAAGAATTTTTAACCCAGCTAACTAACCAACAGAAAATAGACCTGACAAGCTGGTATAGAACTATATATGTACACACATACTATTGGTATTTTTGGCATAATATGAGTCATACCATAGGACGAGGGGATGATTTTCATGTTATTGTTTGTGATATAAAATGTGCTCATTCTTTCCGAACAGTTAATATTTAAAATAAATCTGCGAAATAAATTGAAAATGAGACAAGCGAAGAGCTTCATTTCGTATTCGCAACAGAAAACAAAAAATACTCCAATCGCTTATTATCTGGACATTCCCCTTGAGATATCATCACACAAAGATGGGCAAAGCAAAAGACCAAAGCTGCACTATGGTATTATGGAGGATTAAATAAACGAACATGTTTTCTGCCTCTGTAAAAATCTTCGACGAATACGAATGAAACATTTGAAAATAGCTTTTCCATCGTGGAAGGTTGTAAGCTAACCCTCTCTGGAAAACAATTAACTTTATTAAAGACCTTAAGCAAGTTCGGTAGTTCTCCCCCAGTATATACCTACTATGCCCCTAAGACACACGTCCGAGTATGGCATTCTTAACAATGCACAGACGCAATCGCAATCATTTTCTCTGGACCGACTAATGTTATGCTTATTTACTTTTTTTATTACAAGTCTAACCAGTTCGTCAGGAACTCAACCAACCAAGCCTTGTCCTTACCGCAGACGAGCAAACTATAAGCTAACAATTGAATTCACCAAATCAAAAAGGATACACCTATCTCTTAATTATGACAAAATTCAGCTATGATTATAGCTTCATCAATCAATTTCATAATTAACAAGGAGAACGAGTCAATATCGACCTCCAAATATTTTACCTGTAAATCTTTGAAATCATATTCTGATATGTATGTATGTAGGTATTACCATTTCAATTGTGTAAAATCCATCCATATCTCTAAAATAGGCGGAAATTACAAATTTATAAACTTGGACCGGTAATTAGTGCAATATTTTTAGCAAAGCAATAAACTTATCAGACATAATCTTAACTCTTAAGTACTGGTAAATTCCCAACTGCACGTTTAATGATAAGCCATACTGATTCTTTAAGATTTTGCGATATATAAAGTCTGTTGAGGGTAAGTAGAGACCATTTATTCCATAGTTGTAATCTAAACAAAATGCACAACAGTTCATTTCTCGCCTTAATTTGCTTAATAGCAATCGTGCCATGTGTAACACCTCTACCTGGAAGAATTGTTGGAGGAGTTCCAACAAATATAAGGAAATTCCCATTTCAAGTATCCTTACAAGCGTGGGACGTGACAAGTCACTTATGCGGAGGAACAGTAATTGGGGACAAATGGATTCTAACAGCAGCTCACTGTACACCGTAAGTGGAAACATTTGAATAATTTTCAGGAGAGGGCGCAATGACATTATTTCCTTTCAGTGTTGCCACTCGACCCTATTATGTTCGCTTAGGGAGCACATATCATGCTGAAGGTGGATACATCTACAATGTGTCTAGAGTCATCAGCCATCCCCGATTTAATGACAGTAATTTCAATTATGACATCGCCCTTCTTGAATTGGATAATCCCATCACTGTAGCTACTCGTGTCAGCACAATTACCCTGCCGGAACAAGACAAAGAAATCATACCTCGAACAGTAGTTACTGTATCCGGTTGGGGAGCAACATTGGTATGTAAATAGGTTTTACGCAAATAATACGATTATAATTCCTAATTCTATACAAGAAACGTTTTTCTACGATACACAGAAAACCGAAGAACCAAATGATGCCCTGAGATTTGTTTATGTTTATATTCTCGAGCATGACCTTTGTTATTCTCTATACGAGGGCAGGAATGAGGTCACGGATAATATGATTTGTGCTGCACATCCTGGCGGCGGTAAGGATGCCTGTAGTGGTGATTCTGGTGGTCCACTTACATTAAATGGAGAATTGTATGGTATCGTTTCATGGGGAGATGGATGCGCCGATGAGTCATCTCCAGGTGTCTATACAAGAGTTTCAGCTTTTCGGAACTGGATTCGAGATCATACCGCACTGTGATATTTTCTAGATTTATTATAATTTATTTTAGATTTAGGCACTTACAAAAATAAAAGAAATTTATGTGGAAATTTATATGTTTATCTCTAAACCTGGGGAATTGTTTCAACAATGTGAAATGAGTTAAAATACATAGATCCAAACCGTCCATTAAGAAATTCCTTCACTCATGACTTGATTGACAAGAAAAATCCTTAACACATTTTGAATGATATGATTGAGCTATTTTTAAGCATAGACTCACTCCACCCATAAGATGATGGTAATGTTGTTTTATATGAATTACTTCCACTTCCTCGGCTTCTTTTCTTCAGGACGTAAAAAGGTTTTTTAAAGTTAGGCGAACGAAATTCCGCCTTGAAACGTTTTGTTATTAGCAACACTTGTTGTGAGTAATAAGGTACTTTTATGGGTTGTCAGACCATTACCTTCTTTCCAAGGGCGGGATTATCTTTGCACAATGTTTTACTGATTATGGTTTGATATCATCTCTTGGGAGTGCTTCTGAAAGTAGGTATACTACCTTATGTTAAAAAAAGAATGAACGTAAGCTTTTTGCCCATAATATATGACGACTACGAAAGGAGTGTGTGTAAACATTTCCTCTCTCAAATAAATTCATTGCGTTTGCTCTGGTGATCTTATAAAATGGTTTTTGTGGAATTTTTGTTGTGGCTTTATATTAACCTTTTGTGGGGCTGGAAAAATGACAAATATGTACATAATGTATGTATTTAGAACTTTCGAGGTAATTTCACACAAAAACAACATTGTGTCATTTTATTTCGAATGAGTAATGAAGAAGGAGATTTATAAATGTTAAAGGAGTCATGAATTTAAAATCGTTTCGTTTATTTTACGCCTAATTTAAAAGATTTTTCGACTGCGCTACAAACTGTTCCACAAGTAATTTTCCTTACATGCATCTGGATCGAGAAAATTCAAATGGAATATAGAAGAAAACCCTGATGGCGGCCTAACTAGACTAGATGCAGGAAAATTAAGTATAAATATCAGAAAACTTGAATGCATCTATACAATTTGCATTTAGTTAATTATCTCAGTGACCAGGGAAGGGTCAATTATATATAAAAAATAGGTGCAAAACTTAAGTTCAATCCGAATCAGATTTATCAACTTACAGAAATGTAGAAAACAGATAAGAATTAATATTAGCTACTTATAAACAAATACGTAGGTTTAAATAAATTGATTGATTGCAAATAGATTAGCAATTTTCAAAAAAAAAAAAAAAAAAAAAAAAAACTATATGATATTTTACACAAATATTTACAGATTGCGTTTATGAAAATGGGAATATCCCAGAACACAATAAAACAGCAATTTAAGCTTTTATTGCCTGATAAAAATTACTATCGCGTGCTTCGTGTTTCTTATGTATGTATACATCTTTTACGTCGCGTGGAATTATGTTATAAAAATGTAATTGGACTTCTTATCAAACTGATAACACGGGAAATTATTAATGAATATCGTTCAGTAGCAGACCTATAACTGACTTCAATTAGTAAACAATAATGCTTTTATTATCTTAAGCATTCTTGAGAATGTGGAAACTTTTGCCGTGCTTACTTCTTAAATGGGATCAACTTAGATAGCATGCTTAAAATAGATAATTCCGGTTTTTATTAATTATTTTCAATAAATCCTACTTCCAAGTATTAAGACAATATGATTTTATCGAATACATTCAATTCCTAAAAATTTATCTGGAATTACGTAAGTTCCAAGAAAATATTATCAACAATTTTATGTCATGGTTGATATAAGGAAAAACCCGATGGTTTTTCGTCGAGGAAGCCAAAGGAAATCAGATTCTGGTAATTTATGTACCTACATACCTACAGTGAAAAAGGTATGTATAGAAATGCAAACACAAGGATAAAAGCTTTTGCAAATGAACAGGAAAAATGAAATTTCCGTAAAAAGAATTTATTGAGTGTATTACTTCCGTCTAAGCAATAAGCAGCTTTCCAGAAATGTATACAAGAATTCTTTATATACAGAATGGTTCATAATCAATAAGGTAACTAGTCGATATTGGTCTTGGTGGGAGAAATAAAATACTATATGGATGTGAAGGTAAACTTTCCCCTCCAGGAGTTTTAGAGATTTTAAACAATGTTCGCAATTTTTTTACAAACCACCTACCACCTCCAAAACTATATGCTCGTCTTTATATAACCTGGGAAACCGAGATTATTAGAATTGCAGTAGGAACTCACAGAAGATGTGAATAGCAACCTCTTCTTTTTCTATAGAAGTGACTGCAAATTAGATTAGTGGCGAATGCAATTATATCTACAATTTACATATTTTTATTTACATATATCACACTGGAGACTATTGGTGTAATCCGAAAATGTTCATCTCAGTTTTTCAGAATAAAACTAATTTCATAACGTTTGAAATATTTCCTGTGGAACTATAGCAAAAATCGATATTAGATTTAATTTATTTATATGTATGAAAAACTTAAGAAGCACTAGAGGAGACTGGAATGGAAAATTGTACGCTAATAAATCCGATAAATTTATCAATAAGCATTTTGAAAATTAGTTCAAAAATCATATTTCCTAACCAAATCGCAAAGTGGCTGCCCTATATCCTCGATAGCCTCACGAATTCCATCTTTGAGGTCTTGAATCGACGCTGGGCTGTTGGCGTAGACCTTCTCTTTCACGTGGCCCCAAAGGAAGAAGTCGCAAGTTGTTAAGTCACAAGATCTCGGTGGCCAATTGTGATCACCTCTTCGAGAGATAACACGGTCCGGAAACTTTTTCCGTAAAAGATCAATGGTTTCGTTGCTTGTATGGCACGTAGCGCCGTCTTGTTGAAAGTAAACGTTGTCCAGATCAATACCATCAAATTCCGGCCATAAAAAATCATTAATCATCTGTCGATAGCGCAATCCATTCACCGTAACTGTTGCTCCAGCCTCATTTTCGAAAAAGTAAGGTCCAATGACCCCGCGGGACCATAAACCGCACCAAACAGTCACACGTTGAGGATAGAGAGGCTTTTCAACAATAACTCTTGGGTTTTCCGAGGCCCAGATGCGACAATTTTGCTTGTTGCGAAGCCATCGAGGTGGAAATGGGCCTCATCACTCCAAATCTTTATGCAAAATACGGTGTAATGACGTTTGTGGAATGCCTAATTCCAAAGAACGACGAGGAATGGACAAACCTGGGTTTTCTTCAACACTTTCGGCTACAGCAGCAATATTCTCGGCTGTTCTTGAGCGACGTGCACGGGTTTTATTCTTCACATCACTAGCTTTTCCCGACAGCTCGAATTTTTCTACCATTTTCAGTATTGCGGTCCGACAAGGTGCTTCACGACGACCCAAAAATGTTCGAGTTTTACGAACCGTCTCTGCCACATTTTCACCATTTTTATAATGAATTTTAATAATTTCAATGCGTTGTTGATTCGTGTATCGTTCCATTTTTATTAATGGCGTAGTTTCTACTTGTCAAATGTCAAAAAATAACAGCTCCAAAAGTGACATCTACCGAAATAGCGGGCTAATTAAAATAAGACCTCTTATTGGAAAACCCTTTATTTATAAAAATTAAAACTGAAAAGTTCATTTTGGTACAAGTAGGGCTATCTATTAAGAGAAAACTTTAACCGTGTTTTTAATAGGCAGTTCAGATTTCGCATGCAAATGAAAATTTCGATAATTTGCCATTCTACAGCCACCATATTTTCTGTCTAACTATACGCATACATTCATAACGGGTTGCACTCCCCCCACTGCCTCTCTCGATAAGAAATATTACCAAAAATCGGCAAATACAGCCATGAAATTGTACGCATTAACAGAAAACAAACTTTATGATAGGCAAACAAATTCAATACTATCAGCGATCTTTGGCTACATTAGAAATTACTTTAAATGTAGTTGTGCTTAAAGTAGAAAATTGTGGTAGAATTAGCAAATTTACTGAAAGTTTTCTAGCTTATTAATTTCAATTTGGTAATATAGAAAAAAATGTAAGAAAAAAACCAACAACCACCCCATTGCCAAAACTGTTACTTGGCAGAATACTTAGGCCATAAGAATTTAATAACAAATTTTGATAATTCTATACGATTTTCTGCCTGTATATCCGAATATATACAATCAAATCCTTTTTCATATTTTTACTCTCAATATAGTTTTTCTGTTCCTTTATTCTCCATTTCATACATTTTTTTTTTCATTTCAACGAATAGCTGAGATGAGATCAGATATTAATTTGAATGTAGTTGTTGAATTTATATAAACAAACAGAAAAATGGCGAAATTAGAGTTTTTTTTTCTGTCTATGTCTCATCACCTTTTTTTTTCACAGCGTTAAGAAAGTTGCGCTTTGTGATTTGAAGAAATTTTTAAGAATTAATTAAAAAAATTCAAAATGATACACATACGATTTACGAATCGACAGTCTTCGCATTTAAAAAATAATTGTTTGCATTTTTCAGAAAGCTTTAACTAACAAAATATGAAAAAATAACCAATAACTAAAATCTATAAAAATCAAAACTAAAGTCATTTTGGTACATGTAACGCTACCTATTGAGACAAAACTTAAGCTTAACTATACACATGCATCAAATCATTATTCATTGTTTTCAGCAATCAAATTTTTGATGTTTTTTAATTGTACCCCCCACTTCTATTCTCTCTGTAACTAACATTACCAAAAATCGATAAATGCTGGGCATCCATGAAATTGTCCGGATTTAATATAATTATCACAGAGTCCAACAAATTGTTTTGAATGTAGTTGTGCTTTTTAAACCAAAATATCATAGAACGAAGAAATTCAACGAAAATTTCCTCTTTTTTCAGTCTGGAAAAGATCTAATATAGATATGTACTTTAGTTTTGCTTCCTTGTATTCTCGTCTATTAAAATTTTTGATTGTGATTTTGAATCTCGGTTATGTTATATACCACAAATAAAAAATTTGTGAAATGAATTATTATAGAAAAATTCTCCCTCCCCCTTTCCGAAAGACTAAGGGATTTTGAGGGAATTTTTTATGATTAAAAATAATCGCTACGAATACAATTTATTGTCGTATTTAAAAAATTATTTTTAAATTTATTAAACAATGAAAAACTTGGAATAAAAAGTAGTTTTATTGAAAAAGTTAATATTAACACATGCATAATTTCGGCTATGTTCGACGACAAAGCCGTTTCTATGTCCCCATATCCGAGATAAAATATATTATCCATTATCTGTCAAGCCAAGGTATCGAGAAACAGTACTTTAATTTATGAATGATTAAAACACCACAGGTAATGAATTTGCATGGCCTTGTAAAGAAGGAAAGTATAGTAACAAAATGAGGAGAAAGTTATTCAAAGCTGACAAAACTTGGAGTGGGTCTATAGGCTAAAACGACATAAAATTGCTTATTAATTTTAAATGAGTCTTATCTCGATATTTTTCATGAAAATATTCTTCCCCCGCATGTACAGGATCAAATCCAAAGCGTAAGGTGCTGAGTCTTTAACACCTAAGCTATACCAACTACAAGCCTTTAAGTTTTTGTAGGTACGTATACAGTTGTGGACTCGTAGTGTACATCATGCTCAGCAATACCCTTTAACGTCCAACCGCAACACTAGTCTCAGTTAAACTTTATATATTTAAATCCCTGACTTATGTCGGAGCACCAACTTAAACATAGCATAAAGTGAGTAGAATTTTATTCTCAATTGCAAAGTCTGAACTAACTTTAGTCACAAATATCCTCGATATAAATTACTGATGGCTATAGGTAGACCTATGTTATTTTTATATTTTGATCTATTTCCAATTTTTCAATCGGAGAAAGTTCTGACGGCGGCAAACTTGGGAACAATTGTTCTGGAAACATAAGAAAGCTTTTTAAAGATAAAACTCAATTTATTGTTTAACGAATAGATATCCTGTCGGAGCTTCCAATAAGTCTATAAAATCTGTGATGTGTATCCCTTAAAAGAAATACGAAAATCCTCAAAAGTAATCAATATATCGCCCCCAAATAGAGGATACCACAGAGAAATTACAAGTGGACAATAGTGTTTTTCTCTGGACGCAACTGGAATGTCAGCTAACTGTGTTTTTGCGGAAACTAAACTTTTGTGGGAGAAACTTGTTAAAAGAATTTTCTGACCCAACTCTGGTGCTTAAACAATTTTCTCAAAATCAAGATTGTAAATTGCCCTCAAATGTAAGTAGATTTAATGGTTGTGGAAAATTTAATTGGATTTCCTTTACCATTGAAGTAACTGATGGATAAGTATTTCAACCTAGAGGGAAGAGTTTGCCAAATTTCTTAATTTATATTGTTAGTTGTTAAAAATGTCAGTTATCGATTTCTTTTTACAATTTGTCCGAGTGTTTTTCAAAATGATTAAAATGATAAAACAAATTAATGAATATTTTAGGAGGATTTCCATCCTTCTTTTACCAAAAATTTATAATATTTTCGCATATAATTTACCTTTTTGTATCACTCGATGCAGGAATAAAGCGTAAAATGAGTTCCAGGAACTTCTTTCTGAAAGCAAAAAGAAAAATATGTACAGTATTGCATTTTGCTGTAGAAAACAAAAGAACTTAATTAATCTATTCACCTTTGGTTTGAAATAAAAGAAAACAAAGAAAATATGTATTGAGGAAAAAGTAGACAAATCATCAACGGGCTATTTGGCAAACAAACTAAGAACTTACTTTTCTGTCATTCATTTGCTTCAGATTGTCCACTTAACTACACTCTACACAAAATGTAAGCAATTTCTATTCAAATTTGCAATTTATTGGAAGGCAGAACACCATCAGCATTGATTCAACGTAAAGCAATTTAATTTTGTTGAAAAAACGAAAATTACTAATTATTTACCTTTTGTAAAAAAGAATGCAATACAAATCAGTTACAGCACGCCGCGCCACTTCGACACGATGGATGGTTAAGCGGGTCGAGTGCGGGTATGGTGCAGGTCCATCCCATCCACTGCCGCCATTGAGCATTTTCTCTACATCGCACCAGACGGTACGACACAGACTAGAAACCACAACTACATACAAAACCACCAGCAAAGCAAACTATACAGATTTCCAAAGCCTTCTATGACTTTTCTGTTGTTTGGTACTGACTGTACTGTGTGAACGAAGAACCGGTGAGAATGCCTCAAATGGGTGGTTTTTCACTATTTGCTGGACAAACTGAAAAACAAATACTTTGTCTAGGGAAAAAACTACAAAATTTCTCTGGTTCACAAACTTTATGGCTCTCAAGCAAGTTGCAAAACAAACTTTGGAAATAAAAATGTATAAAAATGGCAAACAAAAATAGGAGCAGCAAACTTAATTAAATGAGTTGAAATTTTTAATCGCCATTGAGATAGCAAGATAGATAAGATCATACGTTTTGCCAATACTGGGTTTATGGTAATAAATACGATAAAATAGCAGATTTCCCACTTTCAAACATCCCTATAGTTCGAATATGGACGAGTCAACTGCTTTTTTAATGACCATTTAATTTTGGCCCTCCAGGCCTCCACCCATGGAACTGTGATCGGACTGATTGCTGGTATATTAATATAAATGTCCAATAAATTGGATAACCAAAAGGATTTCATGGATACAGGAATTATGAATAATAAGAAACAACTTACAGTACATATAAATAATAAATATAAACAAAAAATGCTGTGTATTTTTCCTTGAATATTTTGGTTCTCGCAGATATTTATGTATTTTTAACTTAAGAGATCGCTTCACTTCTTAACTCCCATGTTCTTCTGCCATTTACCTTATATACCAACGAAACTATTCAAAAGGAACAAATGGAAAATTTGAGGAGCCGAGGGAGAATTTTAAAATAAAGAAGTTTTGAAGTGCCATTGCAAAAGTGAGTATTGATACCAACGTACGAGTACCAAAACTACCGAAATTTTAGAGTTGAAAAAACAATTTTTTTTTTCTTAACAAAATTACCAGCGAAACGACAAAAAACTTCCGATAATCTGGGTTTTTGCAATTAACTAAAGTAAAATACATATTATGAGAGCAAAAATACCATATTGCAGAGTAAAAAACATATTGGAATAAAAATCAGCAATATAACTCTGGGGGAATATTAAGCCTGAACATAAAAAACAGTACTTTGGTAGCTTTTGCGGATTAATGACAATCGAGGATAAAATACAATTTGTGCATTTTGACTTCAGTTTTCACGACCTGCCAACAGTATCTACATATTCATTCACAATGTAGGTATATACATATGTACATACATAATATTGGTAAGTATTCATCACTGAAATTTTACGCGAAGGATAAAAGAACAGAATAAATAGATATTCTAGAGCGCAAAAGCAAAGATCTCCCAGCTTCATTAAGGCGATTGGGGAATGGATCCATACCACTAGACTTATTTATGTTTGTTTGACAAATCATCTTCTCACAACCAAATTTAATTTTAGCCACAAAGCTTCATAAATTGGAAATTTGTGAATGTATTAATTTTTTTCAAGATAAGCCACTATAATATGACAAATAGCCGCCATCGTTTACCCATATTCCCCTCATTGTCTATCATATGTACTTATATACAAATATATAACATTAGTGTTTTACCTATCGCTATAATTTATGTCAAAAAATATTTATATATTTTTTTATTTTCAGCATAAACAAACTACTACCCGCTTTATGAACAGTTTAACAACACAAACAAAATGAAAATAGTTACTTTTAATATTTTTTTAATTTAAGAAATACTTAATAAAATATATCGCAGTTTCGCTGAATTTATTGAATTAAAGTTATTTCAATTCATTTATAAAAAAATTCATTACTTCTTTATTTCCACGATAACAAATAATGTTTCATTTTACTTTTTCACTTATATTCATTCAATTGATAACAACCACATAAATTATGGACATTTTTAAACGTACCAAAAAAAAACTTTAAAAATTGTATTGATGGATAAAGATAAGTATTTATCTGTTTTCTCAGATGAGCTATATTTAGAATTATTTAATAATAAAACTAGAAAAAAATCTATTCGGTTGTTTCTTTTAAAACTTTTCTAGGTGATATAAATAAGGTGAAAAGTAATGTTTGGCCTGATTATAAAATTTGAGCTGACTGAACAATTCGATACGAGTTTGTGTAATAATATTCAGTATCTACACATAATACCAGACGGAAAAAAACGCGTTTGAGAATGCAGTTGTTATCTCCAACGGGACATCCGACGGAATTACTATTTTTTGTTTTTGAAAAAGTGTGCAAATTAATTGTAATTGTTTGTTGTAATTTTTCAGCTACTCAGTTATGCCCAATGTAATTTATCATTTTACATTGCCACCCGAAAAATAAGAATATTTCGATAGCATAAAAGACATATAAGAAAAAGCCACAACTTCCGAATTTTGCCTTGGATAGTACCGATATTGTATCGTTTGGCACCAAACATAATTTGATTCGACGATGTATCATAGAAACCGATTGATATACGTACTATGTAAACTTATTGGCCTATGTCAATAGTATTTGGACTTGACTAAAAACAGTCTAAGAAATTTATTTTCACGAAGTTATCATCTGCCAATGTCTTATTCAATTTGGAAAAAATGTAAATGGATATTTCCATTGGAAAGCACAGAGATTGCTGCAGCGTTAGACTGTGGTCTCGTGCAGTCTCGCGTTCAAAAATTTCTCACTAAAACCACTTCACGCAAGAATATAATGTTGTTGTTTCATTTTCATTTTTCCATCGACCCATTTTTTTTTTTTGTCTTTTGTGGTGAGATTCCACTCTCTGTTTACCGTTTTGTCCCCTGTAGGAGGTGGTGAGCATACTCCTACAGTAGGCTCTGCTTGTCGTAGAAGGCGACTAAAAGGGCTAGTCTCTGTACCTATACCAACATATTCGGGGCGAGATTCAGAGACACCTGCATGATTTAGCAGCATCATGCAGTTACCACAGAATACTACTGCTAAAAATCTTCTCACTGGAGCTATACTGTGTTATACAGGGCGAGGTCCAGTGACTGTACATGATTTAGCAGGATTATTGTACTAGGGTTGGTGGCGGATGATTCCAAATCTCTTTTGGAACAACGGCAGCACCCACAACCTCTCACAGAGGCTACTGCTAAAAATCTTCTCACTGGAGCTATACTGGATTATCCAGGGCGAGGTCCAGTGAAGGCCTACATGATACGGCAGCACCCACAACCTCTCAAAGAGGCTACTGCTATTTCGGAGGAGACCCAATTGGAAATCCGGGATTGGGGTGTGAGATCACTTGTAATCTCACGACGGTTGGGGTAAATCAATCATTTGCTCTTTGGTGTTGATTTACCCTAGACGAGATGGACGGTAGAACCAAACGAGCTCGTCTGCCTGTAACGAGGGGCAGGTGAAATATGGAAATGTCGATTAATAATAATATTATAACCGCGGTGCGACGTGTTCTTTTTGGTGCGGGAGCACTGAGGTCGATGTTAGCATCGGTTACCCTTGGAGGTAACCACTCTACTCTGCGAAGTGTCGTTTTGGTTGCGGCCGCACTGAGGACGAAGTTAGCAACCCACCCCTTTCCTCATAATTTGAGAATTTTCGGGTTACATTCTAAAACCCCCTTTTTAAGGGATCTCACCTGCGAAGGTGTCGAGAGTAACCCCGGGCCTCTCCCAAAACGGAAAAGAGGAAATGAAACAACAACAAAATATTCGAACGTGGAGATGGGCTTTGCGAATAAATGTAAGAACGACAGACTACGCAAAGAAATACAGTCTGACGTTACGGAAATTTCTGCACTTTCCGTAGAAACTTCCATTTATATACATTTCAAATTGAATAAGGCGTTGAAAGATGGGTACTTTGGGGAAATAAAATTTTTAGGATTATTTTTACGCTTTGATAAAGGGCAGCAAGTCCAAATATGCTGTTGACCCGGAGTACAAAAGTTTTCGTGGCAGACACTTAAAGGAGGATTTGTACGATGCGTCTTTTAAATCGAACCTTGTTGTGTTTGCTGCCAGGCAGTACGAGACAGTATTCAACAACAACATTTGGATGAATGCGTACAGGAGAATCAGAAAATTCTTATATCGTTTCTCTACAGATAAACGAGAAGTTTATGATACGTTAAGTTATTTGTTCACACGCAGAAGTACATCTGTACCGAAGGCGGAACTTTTGCAGCAAATGACTGAACATCTAGGTTATGTTGATGATGCTGTGCGACAACGGCATAATTATTTGTTGATATTTTATAAGCTACAACGTTACAACGAGGCAAATAACTTGAAAAATTTTGCTCTCATACCCATGTACAAGCATGGACTGCACCATGTGCGCTACGATTCACGAGCGCTCTGGCAACGTTTATGTGGACTGAAATTGTTTAAGGGAAATTGGGAAACGTTTGTTCGTCAAGAAGAATGGGCTAAATACTTTAAACTACCGACATCGGTAGGGCGTAAAAAATTCGATTGGTCTATTTGCACAGATTGTATAGCGATGACCTTTTCTATGAAGAAGGAAGTGTCAATAGCACCGCCTCAACCACCGTTAAAACGCCAAAAAACAGGTAAATGTGAGGCACGCGATGACAAAGCGATGTGCGATATCCAGGAAAAATTTCGTTCTGGCTATTTTAAATCATTTGTTGGATTAGATCCTGGTTGCCGGCTAATCCCTGGTGGTGTACGAACACCGAATGGAGAAGAGCCTTTTACTCTAATTAAAATCAAGAGTTCAACATTCCATTACAGTACATCTATGTATGCACGCAAAGTTTTGTTGGCGAAGTACACGAAATCGCTTCCTACAAATGCAATAATGTGCACGCAATCCCCCATGCAACAGGATTATGTGGCGTACACCAAAGAACGTCTGCAATGGTTTTTAAGACGTCAAGAGGTGTATGGGCAGCGCAAAGTTGCGCGTTTTCGCTTCAAACAATATATTTGCACTGAGCGTGCAGTGCATCGGTTGGTTAAGGAAATCACCGATAATACTCGTGAAACTTTAGTGTGTTTTGGTTCCACAAAAACCGCTGCAGATTCGCCAATCCGTGGGTACGTGCGGACGCCGCAGGCGAAATTGTTACGGGCGCTTCATTCGCATTGATCTGTTCTCGAAGTGGATGAGTTCCGCACAACGAAGCTGTGCAGCAATTGTTTTCTGCCGGTGACGACGTCGAGGTCTCCACATAGATCGCAGTTTTGTACAAACTGTCGCATCACGTGGAACCGAGACGTCAACGCCGGCAAAAACATATTAGATACAAATTCGCCTGGCCGAACTCCGGGGCAGGCCAATGCACATAAACTTCTCCCGAAGAACCAACCTCCCCTGACACTAAAGGCTGAAAAACAATGTGAGCGACGGCGTTTTTGTCGTGTCGCTGACATTGTGCTTTGCGTGAATAGCTGCTTTGACGTTTCGGCTTCAGCAAGCCGAAATGAACTAGGCAGCCATGACCTCCTTGCGGGGTTTAAGCGAACCGCTGTGAACAATGACATATACATTATGTGTATATGTTTATGTGCATGACCAAAATTTTTCACGTTCGTTTACGCGAAGCTGCATATTTTTAATGACCCAGATGTTTTATGCTTCCTTACGCATGTTTAACAAATTAAGAGCTATTGAAAATAATGAGAACAGTTATCTGTCTGGCGTAGAAAATGTTCATCGCATCATAAAAATTCTTGTCTGTCATAATTTTTTTTTTTTTTTAATTGAAACATTAACAGATAATTTTCAAGATAATTAAAAGAACAACAGCAAGAAAAAAGAGTATTATGATGTTAGTGCTGTTTTCTTCCGTAAGTACCGGATTCGTTCCGAAAAGAACTTGGTAAATGAATTTTCCTTTAAGTTTTAGATCTTGTTTGAAAGATTAGAGAACGGCTTTGAATGTATTAAAGATTTTTTTTTTTAATATTGATAACGATTACTTCTGAAGCTAGGGTGGTAAAGGGTGCTCGCAACTTTTCAATGAAATACTTAAATCTATTTACAACTCAAGGAGATAATGGTCGAACTTATAATAATTTGGGTAATTGTAAGACATCAGCGGCCTTTAATGTGTCTCTTTTGAACAGGATCTTTGAATTTTATTTTATTTTAATAAAAAATGTTCCCAGTAAATATTGGACTCGTTTACTGATTGGATAAATCGGTCTGGTCTGCTCAGTATTAAGCCTTAAAAAAAATACCAAGAAAACATTCTTAGAGATTTCCTCGCTGAATAATGCCATTGCCCTCTTTCTGAAACTTTTAACTTTATCTACAGTTAATTTTCCCAAAATATCTAAGTTAGTAATTTTAATTATTTCTTTGTTTAATGTAGAAGAGTTAAGACTTCTTTCTTGTAGTAAATACAACAAATAAAATAAAATCAATTTAAATTTAAAAACTTCCCCCTAAATATTGCTTACAAATTCGCGAATACGCCTTCTGCTTCTTGTGTGATCAGTACTTGTTCGCAGCAAATGATCAACTAGGGTCATAGCTTTGAAGATAAAGTCAAGCAATTTAGTTCTCGTTCACTTTATGTTCAACTACATACGGTCACTCTTATGTAGGAGGCAGATTTCAATTAATATCCGTCCAACTACAGATATGTATCGTTTTATTCATTCATCTCATCATCAGCGACAACCTAGCGAGATTATGTTACCGGATAATGGCACTAGTGGTTGAATACCTGCTGCTTGATGTTTTTTGTCGGAGACAGCCACCAACCAGGTAGCTCATGCCTGGCTTCCTTTGATGAGATCGCCTGACTTTCAATCGAAACACGCACAGTAGTCTCGCAGATGATTTGTAATTCTCACTTGATTATTGTTGTGGAATGGATTAGGCATGCTTGGCGTACTGCATGGCTAAGGAGTAATAGAAGGTACATATATGAGGGCAGTATGCAACAGTTCTATATGGTGATGTTATGCTTTATGAATGAGAACTTCACTTAGAAACATACAGATAACAACATGTGGCTTTTTTCATCCAAGGATATAGCTTACACGAGCGCCTCTTAGGAGATAAAGCCTTCTGAAACTGAGATGTGAGAAAATAACATTTTCTTAAATGGTAAAAATGCTTCCCAAAGGAGTTAGAACAAGAACTGTGTTTAATCTGAAATATGTGAATCGATCTTAAATTACTTGAATACAATATAGAAATAGTGAACATTATACTAAAGATACTGCCCAAAACATGATAAATTTATGATAATTATACAAACATGCAATGAAAATAAACTGCAGACTATATCTATTGGCATTTTTTTTTTTAATAATCCCAAATCTCAACAATAAATAATTCTCTCCTCTTCACCGTCCACTGAAACTGACTTTAAAAATATTTTCCAAGAAATAAAAGGGACTTTAACCGGAATAAAGTCAATTTATCTTGACAAAGAAAAAGTGAAGAGAAAAGGCTAAAACTCGTTCTTCGCACTCAATACGACATAATTTAAGTTATCTAGGCCAAGAATGGTATGGTTCCTTTCGTCGGATGGATATCCCGAAAGAAAATGCGGAAAAGGTCTCTTCCATCTAAAATACCCTACAGAATATTAAAGGTTTTTCCACCACTATAATACCCTCTTCATCCTCTTCCAACCAACAACCTCTTCTCTCTCAACGTTCTTTTGCTCGATTCTGGAAGGATTTTATTTTTTCCTCCCGACTGCTTTGTTTTGTCGAGCACAGTTCACTTAACCCGAAAGAGTTAAATTATTTCACTTGGCCTTGGTAAAATTTTGAACTTTCAAGCTTTCAGTTTATGAAAAGTTGCGGGCCTTTTCTCTCAAATACGTTGTCACAGAGCTGTACATAGCCCACTTTGGTAGGTAATAACTTTCTGAGATTTTCTTGAATACCGGACGTTAGAAGTAAAGAACGGACAAAAACGTGACGTTGTTGATGGCGTTTGAATGAAAAACTTCATTAAAGAGAAGTGAGCTCTTAATATCCATGAATGGAAGGAACGGAGTGAATATACCTTTTCTGTTATACAAGAACTTTTCAATAAGGTGAAAATGAGTTTCTTCTAAAAGTCATTTGCTATTTATTTTTAGGTTTTTTTTACTTTCTATTTTGCATAAACAGCAACAAAGCCATTTTTTTATTGAATCTAGGACTCTCAAATTGAATACTGACTGGAGCCTTTCGCCCTCCCGTTCTAGGTTCGTTGCCTTTTGTTATGCTGTTAGATTTAATGTGAAAATTTAACTGCACAAAAAGACTATTTTCTCTAGTAAGAACAAAAGATTCTTGATTTTCAAGTTTATTAGAAGAAATGTTCTCACTTTTAAAACCGCCTCAAGTTACCATGGAAATTTTAAGTTGAAGCAATTTTTATCATCAACAGGGGAGTTAAGTATATAAATTGCTGCAATATGTGCTTGCTGAAAGGGTTTTGTCTTATAAGAAAACTTCACGACAGAAGAAAGTTTTCTGGGGATGCAAACGACTTTTATTAGATATTTTTGATATATGTGAGACTGTGTATAAAGTAGAAAGTCCTGCACCTTTTTTATGATAACTAAATCATAAAGAATAGAGCGTTGAGTTGGAAGGAGGTGGTGGGGGTGGAGGTGTCATTGCAGTTTTATGAATTGACGATAAGACACTTGGCTTAGAAGCTGAAATACATATTCGGGCTACGCACAAGTATGAGAAATATTAGCGCCTGAGACATTTGACATCCTAAGTTCACTTTTCATATTGCCCAGCCACCTTATTCGGGACTAAGGCGTACAGTCCCAACAGTCTGATACCCTCAAGAATTTCCTACATGGTCAGGCCTGTGAGTAAGTATTTTTTATTGCTATAAGTGAGGAATTTTTGGGTAACACCTCATATATTGATATTTGTGAAGATTAATAAGAGCAAAACACCAATCACAAATATTCTAGATAAACCATTATTTATGGCATCTTGAAATTTATTAATAAAGATTATAAAATAATGCACTTAAGATAAACCCTTGAGGAACACCAAAAAAATAAACAAATTTAAGTAAACTTAATCGTTGACGCGAAAAACAAAAGAAAAAGTATTCAAATTGTTAAGAAGATAACATAGAACAGTTCCGTTACCGCGACTGCTCTTAAAATCCACTCGAACTCTCAATAAAGCTAACTTACGGCAGAATTTGCTAAACACAATACCAAATTATATTGTTGCCTTCAACAAAAAATCGAAAAATTTGTTTTTTGTTCAAATCAATAAAAATTCAGTGTCCATTACGCTTCATATATATACAGCCAAAATGGTCGTAATAATTCTTTATACAAATTTATATGTAAACCGTATGTATAAGAAAAATACTGAAAAATTCAAAAGGTCAAGCATTGTCCGGAAATTAAGTTTCATACACCATCGCCATTTTCATGGTCAATCAAATCTTCTTTTTACACTTCAACGTCTTAAATGACTTCTTTGAATTCAATTACCATAAAAATCAGGATATCAACATTGAGAATATTTTTATTTTCCTGACGTTTAATTATACGGCACAAAATGCGAAAACAGATAATGACATTCCTCAGTTGTCGCCATTAAGTTGGGCTTCTTATTTTTATCATTTAGACGATGCTATAAGTGAGCATTCCATACGGGGTAAAAAAAATATCTTCATATTATAGGGTCTGTAACTCATAAAACGTTTAATGGCGAACAATTTGTAAGCTTATACTTAAATATAGCGACGAAATAATAAAGTCTCATGTGCAGACGTGGCACAAGTGTCGGGCGTTAACTGGAAACGTTATTGGCTTCATTTCTCGTTAAATTACCCTTAAAGAGAAATAAATCAATTTGTGTCCAAACTCGAAAGTTCTATCCAAAATCGCTGTATCGCCCCATCGCCATATCGTAACGAATCAGAAGGAAGGAAATGTATCCCCTCTACTAAGTAGTTATATAGCTTTCCGTAGAGGATTCTATGCTGACGAAGTGTTTTTCGAAAAGAGAAATGTTTTTCTGCTATATAAGCCTAGCCAGCCCATTATCAGGGTTGGTTCTTAACACATGGGTGGAATTTTTATGGACTTATCTCTGTGCATTATTAACTTGGTTGATTGTCAGTTCCATTCAAATTTATGATACCTGGGCCTCCATTAATCTGTCAAAATTGTTACCACGAAATGATTTTACTGACGCATATCGACTCCATTACAGTGAAAATATGGTGAAATTTCTCGTAATGCGTCTTCATTCACTTGCCATGTAAATAAAAATTGATAAAAAGCCTTCATAGCTGCCTACAAAAATTTAAATTTTAAATTCCATTAGAAGGTCTTGTGAAAAACACAGGGGTTATACATTGTACCCATCACTTCCAGCCCCACGCCCTCCCCCCACCATTACACCACTCACGTTTTGTTCTGCCAGAAAAATGTTGAAAATGTTTAGTACGTTCATCGAAATGCTTTGAATCGTTCTTCGAGCCGATTTTCTACAATAAAATAAAAGCTACTTCTTTTATTTCTTTAATACCTACATATGTAGATAGACATGACGTTTTCCTTTGAGGTGGAATCTTTAAACCGTGGAGAATCAACCCTTTTTTCTTATTTTTAAAGAGAGTCTTTCTTTGTGATGTGATAAAATTGAAAGAAGCAGCTTTATAGAATCTCAGTTGTAAGTAGTCACGAGATAGAGCACAACAAAAGCGGATTGAATTATGTCAGGATAATGGAAATTATAAGTCATCCAGGATTTAACAACTATAGAGGCAATAAATCGTCTGGAGATTAAAGGGAGCGATGCTCTACGAGAAAAATAAGTGCTTGCAATAAGAAAATCTTCACCTCTTAAAGAAAAAAGTTAGAGAGAAAAAGTTTCTTAACGGTACATACTGGTGAAGTTTTCCTTTTTGCAATCACAGCACAAATATTTCAAGAAATCCTTTTGTGGGATGGTGGCATGTCCTTTATCCATTTCGGATTTACAAAAATCTCACATGAGTCTTTATGTTCGAACCTATCTAAGTAACCAACCTTGATTTTTATACATCTACTTTTTAAAGGGTTTTTTACATCTAGCTATATTTTTTTTTTATCTGAATACTGATCTATAGAAGCGCAGGTGGAAAGAATAAAACGTAAATTTGTGAAGTAGTTTAGATACCTATAGAAAATGCATATGGAATATGTATATCATGGAAGCAGTTATTGTAAATGCCCAGATAAAAGTTGAGATAACATAACCACAAATTGCCTCCAAAGTTGATAATAGCAAACTTCGGGTTTTGTCGTATTAAATGTTTGTCATTTACGTACATATTTGTTGCTTTAACGGTTGTTAAGTATGGGTGGCGGAAACGCCATTTTATTTTATCTGGAACAGGGAATTTTTTGTATAATAATTAATAATAAAAAGAGCTGTTACTCTTTATGAATTCTGCTGAGGTTCATTTGAAGAAGATGAAGGAAAGTATCAAATAATAGAAGCATACAAGAGTAAGTCTAGTCAATGCTACGATAACGAAGAATATCCTAGGAGCCTTTATATATAGTCTGCAATCAGTAATACAACAAACAATGAGGCAAATACCTCAAGATGAAAAATAAAAAAATTTTAATGAATTTCAATAATATTCCCAGAACATCCTTTGCGCATTTAAATAAAAATTGCATCCACAAAATGTAAGAAATTTGTAAACACACTCTTTTCTACAGAATTTAATTTTCTATTCTGTACCTCAGCCTCTTGCTCATAACTTAAAATTGCAGTTAATGATCTCCGGAAAACTTGAACAGAATATTAAACAATTTCGTATCTTCTGTAGTACATACCTACATACATACATACATATACACACAATACATAATATATTTGCGGTATAAAAATAAAAACAAAATGATTGGCTTCCACTTAACTGGCTAAATAATAATGAGTGCTATCGATCTATCACTCAAAGTTTTCTTAGCACTTTAGAAGCAGCAGCAAAAGATAGAGTGTATTTTTTCCCGTTAAAATTTACTACTTTTACAAAAAACAATGAGTGCAGAAGTTGTATATTTTTGGATGATTTTTTTCTTGTCATATAATCACACCGGCTCCGGAAGTATAGCACATTGAAGTTGAGAACAAGTTAAGTGCTTTACAGTTCCTTCAACAAGGCCAATCTTAAGAAGTACGAAGAGGTCGATTTTAAATTTATAAAAGTTATTGCTCGTACGGCGTAAACGGTATATACTTTTATATATAAGAAGAAAAGAGATGATTTTCTTATTAAATGCGCATAAGATGTTATCGATATCAGACCATATGCTAGGAGGGGAGACTCATCGATTCAGGTAACGAAAAATAGTGGTGGAAAATGAGAGGCTCTGAAATCTCTCCACGGAAGGATTAAGGCTGCTACACACGCTCAAGCAAATCGTGCGACTTGTGCATGACCCAGTCGTTTTATTTGCATGAGCCTGTTTAGCGAATGTCGGATTTTAACATTTGCCTGCACTGGCTACGTATTTTATTCAAACTTTAATTCAATTGTATAGCAAAGTCGTCAGGTTTGCTTGTACGCAATAGTTTCGTCCGATTTCATTCATGGCAGACTTCAGTCTCAACTCAAGCTTCGACTTGCGCTACACACATGGCACAGCCGTATGATTTGCTTGGGCGTGTGTAGCGGCCTTTAGTCTAGTAAGTACATGAATACCGTATTTATTGTACATGTCTAGTGGGGGGCGGGGGGGGGGGGGGGAGTCTGTGAAGCGCAATGCTGAACAAGGTGAAAGCTGTATAAGCGGAAAGCATGCATACTCGATGGAAGAAATTGGTTGGTTTATTGTTTTTGTTGTACTGAAGATCGCTTTGGCCTCTCCCACGAGAGTATGTACAGTAGGGTAGAATGGGTGAAAGATACTGTTGCGAGCGTGGCCTTGGTTCGTTATTTAAAACACAACATTAAATATTTAATATACAAGTTCTTTATTTCACTCTACTTTAACTACAACTTTAATTATCGCTAATACTGTACTTTCAATTATCGCAATCCAATTACAACACTTTCGCTTCTTTACTGCTTTCGCTTGTTAACACTGCCACGTCTAAGACAAGACTCTTTCTTTTGGTGGTGACAACTGTTATATTTATACCCTAGAAACTCTCCAGATTATTCTGGAGTATTCTATTCCAGAATCTTCTTAAGTATTCTATTCATTCTATTCCTGAACCTTCCAAAGATTCTATCATCGATTCTCCGAACCTGAAGTTATTTACTCTCCATTGCCAGTAGATGTTACCCGTTTTCTCATTCTATTGCACGTAACAATACCATATGCACGAATTGGTACTTCTCAAAGTGAGATAACGATACCTTAGCAAATAAAAATTGAGATTTTTGGCTCTGTGGGTACTGTAGTAGGGCTTTAATGACAGGAGGTCATTATGCAGAAAATTTCAGTGCAAATGATAGTCAGAATAATAAAATCTCAGACATAATAGAGACTAGAGAGAGAGAGAGAGAGAGAGAGAGAGAGAGAGAAGAGAAAGACAGACATAGCCTCTTGGGCAGGGGGCGAAAGGATGTCTTAGTTGATGAATAAGTTGATTAATAACGGATATCATGTATGTATGTTAGTAGTGCTTATATGGTTAGTATGCATGGTCAGCTATAAGATCCAAATATGAATCTCGAAGCCTATCCAGACTTGAATACGGGCATATCTTAACCTTCACGTGGTCCCCCCTGACAGCGCCCATAAGGGTTGTATTAACTGTATAGACCAAGTACAATTCTTTTAGTCGTTGCAAATAAGATCTAGGCCCGAACGGAGGTACCAGTCCCGTTACAAAAAGGATATCTTGCATGGTGATAGCCACTGGGAGTATTCATGGTCTGTTGATCATGTTTTACGAAAGCCATACCAAATGGGTAGCCTGACATTGGCTAACTTGGTACCACGGGGTTGAGGAGCCCTGAATATTGGATTTATTCACCTCGACTTGGGATGGCCCCTTTATGGGAGCATCCTGGTGGCTGTGGTGAAGGGTGCCGAAACCCTAGATCGGCAGAGATTGGATAGGTCTCGCTTCTACCAGTAAGTTGATGTCATGTCATGCTCTATTGGCATACTGGAACTCGTTGTTACGCACATGAGGACGTTGATTGTCGATAACAATCCTAGCATGCCGTGAGATTAAGCCATACTTGGCAGGTGCTCACGTAAAACCATAAAGACTTTCTGTACATGTCTAGTGTATGCCCAGCAAAAGCTAGACCTAGAATGGCAATCTGTGATTGGTTTAACATGGCTGGACCCTTGTGAGTTGATGAACTAATCCGTTTCAATATCAAATACATCGATTCCAATTAATGATTTTAGTACATTACAAGTACTCGAAAATAATTTCTCTACAAATTGCTATTGAATTGAAAGGAGTCAAGGGTTTGAGTTTGAAGTAGGTACGTATACAACGACAATAAACTTCGCCGTCAATTTATGAATGCGAACGTGTTGAAATGTATGTATGTCATCACCAGAACATATGTCTAGTTTTATAGCTACAGAATTCGTTTCTCTGTGTTCATTATAAAAAAGATATATACATTTCTCGTATATGCATTTTTCTCAGAAACAGTGTACCCGGAAATACTTCACTAGGAAATACGGTATATACATTTATGAGCATAATCCTTAATTACTTATATGCAAAAGCACTTGAGATATATACCAACACAAAAGTGTTGGAAAAATATAACAAAACACAACACATCCGCCAAACGACACGACGACCTAGAAAGGAATTTTAATCTTGAGCTCTAGTGCTCTAGGCAATTCATAAAGAAACACCTCCGCCAAAGAGACTATATTGAAATTGGACACCCCGCGAACTTTGGTCGACGTAATGAATATTTATCGCCTTTTTGAAAGAACCCCAAGGCTTGGAGTTCTTCAAGATATTTGTGGACGCCCTTCATAACAAAAACAGCAGGTGATTTGAAAAATACCTATTTATACAATACCCATAGTGTGGAACTAAAAGAGTACCATAAAAAGAAATTGTTTTATATCGGAATCTGTCATCCTTAACACTTACCAAACAATTCGCTGAGCAAAGGATTACTGAAGTCTAAAAACAAGTTTTCAGTTTTATACAAATCCAACGTTCCAGCTCCGGCTGTTGTAGGAGGGACGCTTTTAATTGTGCTCTTTAATGAAAAGAAAAGCTTTCACCCTTTTTCTCTTTCTCTCTTGCTTTCTTCTCTTGCGCTGAGTGGTGAATTTACATCCTTAAAGCTCTTTCTGGACCCCTTTTTTCTGGATGTATAAGACGATTTATCATTTTATCCGGATACCTGCCAAAAACAAGACGTTAATCAGATTAATCACGAGTTGCTGGAAACACTTTTATTTATTTATTGATTTAGTTTGAGGATGATTGGAAAGGTTTAAATTAAAATCCAAAAAAATGAAAATCTATAAATTTCGTGTACAAGTCATACGAACAAACACAAATTTTCGAAAATCATGCAAGTGCTGATTTCATAATAATGGCAAATCGTGTATTCGTAGCAGGCTGAAAATCCGAGTTTTTATACACACCACCATTTATGTAAATTGCTCAAGAAATTTCATATCATATAACATACGCCTTTTTCTATCTTAGCCACGAGAGATATCAAAGTCACGTTCCCCCTTCTTCCAAAGAAAGTGAAAAGTTAGCGCATATTTTTTTGTGGTTTGGTTGAAAAAACTTAAAGCTTCAGCGTAAAGAAGAAATAAGAAGAAATCTCTACATTTCCGCAGCTTGGATGACACTAATGAGAAGGAGACACATACTATATTTACTTTCTCTGAAAATACTCGGCATTTTCTAGGGAGGGACACATCACTGAACCCTCTTTGACGACGACTTTAAGAAATCTCTGAAAGGAAGATAAAGTTCATAGCGTAGATTCAAATTTGTCCTTTAAAAACTCACTCACTGCCTTAAAATATTAATTTTATTGTCACCCATGAGGTCTGACATGATGCAAGAAATAAGTTTTACCAGAAAATTAAAGCTTCTGACAGAATCTTCAATTATAATATATAGCCCCCCCCCCCCCCCACCCTCCGCCGCCACGACCACATAAAAAGCGGTCAGTCTATCTATTTAATTCCGAAAATAAAAGTTCGAGATAACCTTTACGTGCAAGTATATTTTGAGCACATGAAAGACGATCCCTCAGATTTTCACTTCACACTTTTTACAACGGAAATCCCAGGTGATGATGCATTTCCAATGCTCCTGCATTACGTGCAAAAATTGTGAAGCCAAGTAAAAGAGCGCTTTCGAAAGTTGCCTGTGAGTTGGCCAAAAAGAATCCCAATGAAATTTTATCACGTTTTGAATTATTTAAGAGATCCACAGAGGTATCTATATTTTATTTTTAATTTATTTTTTTTTTTTTTTCATTCACAAACGGAAAGAAAATGCGCTCATGCACTTTTCAGAATCAAAGAGATTTAGTAAAAATAAAAAATAAAGGAAAATATCTTTTTTTATTTTTATTTAAATTTTAAGTCCTTTTGACAGACGCCGTGTTTCCGTGCTTTTTTAAAATGTTTTGTTTTTTTATTGCGAAATATTCAGATTTTCTAGAAAAATTCATCTGAAAATGTTGATTTTATAATGCGAAAGGGAGAGCTCTCCATGTAAAATATGAGAATTTTGATTTCGAGTTTAAATACTGGTATAAATAAAGGTATGGCATTCATCGCAGACATGAAATATCGTTCTAGCCCCATATAAAATTTATATACATTTCTGTCCATAACTGAATACCAGAAAAAAATCAATTTCTGTTAGCATGAACGGGAAATGGAGTGAAAGTGCTGTAAATTGACTTAGACAAAATACGGCAACATTTAAGAGCCTTCCATAGAAGTGACCACATTCAAAAATCACTTAACTCGACAACTCGTGACATACATAAAGATATTTGTTAAAAATATCTGGAAGCATTTCTATATTTACAGGATAAACAAGCTAAAGGGTGCCACTCCTTTTTTTTTTTTGTGAATTCGCCCGCGAGGAAACATTCCCGCACATTCGATAAACTGTTGTTGGCGCTCATTTGCTTTCTCTCATCCTTCCCTGAAATCCCTGCGGTACGTTCTTTGTTATGTACCAAAGAGGCTATGTTATTGCTTTTGATTTACTCTATTATCATGGTCATATCGTTAGATCTAATGTCGGAGCAGTTGCTTTTTACGCAAACGACACTGAGAAAAGGGAGAGAGAGCGCAACAATTTTCGATTATGATCTAACTTAACAGAGGCTGGGAATACGCAATTTTGTTTTTCTACGCTGAAAGGACAGTTCCAAGGAATCAAGTAGATAAATGTAGCATATCAGCATAATATTCAGAATCGAAAATGATAAATTCTAGATGCCATAGAATACGCACACACGCACATATGAATATTAGAATAACGTGACATTGCATACGGTAAAAAATTGATGTGGGAATATTTAACATATTATTTAAGAAAGAGTAAGTATTTCAAACTGTATCCTATTTAGATATGATATATGAGTTGGGAGAGCTTTATATATCATTTACGATCAACGCAATACCACACGGGCAGCGCGTGCATAAAAGTGCATAGGTCGCAATACAGCTCCCTTGCTGGAAAAATAATACCAAAATTTATAAATTATAAAATTTTACATCTTAATAATCCTCAAAGCAAAATACAAAGCAATTTTTCTGTAGCAATGATTAAAGTCATGCTTATTATAATTTCTTGGGCAACAATAATCAGTTTTTGAATCACAGTTAACCTTACCTGATGTCAGCATCCTATACCTGTTGCCAGTAAAAAGTATCAACCTTAGAATTCTAACCCATAAAACGCAAACCAATCAAGGCCACCTAAAAAATAAATAATAAATAATTAAAATTAAATTTTATAACGTTGTAAAAATATTTAATTTCGGAATCTAATTCAAATTGCAAAATAAATACGAGCAATAATTAAGATATACATTTAAATTTCCCCTAATCCTTTCTTTATATCCTTCCTGTTATGCCGGGCCTCGCATCATAATGAACTTCACATAATATAATACTATATTAAAAAAAAAAAAAAAACAAGAGTTCACGGCTAAGATGTGACATACTTAATGGCAACTCTTTCGCTGGGAAATTGCAGAGAGCTTTTAAAGTTCAATAAAAAGGACCTCTTTGCGAGGACATGCATGCTATACATGTCTTGTATGAAGGCCTAACTAGAAAAAGCTCGGCATACAGATGCAACCTTTTAGAAACCCCGTGTAAGCCCCCAATGAAATTATGAAATTCAGCATAATCCCAGAAAGATTAAAATCTCCTATTTTCTATCCTATTTCCTGTACTGGAAGTGGACGAATTCCGCACCTTGAAGCTATGCGCCAAATGATCTGAGCCGGTGAGGCCTTTTCGTTCTCCACACCGATATCAGTTTCACGTGGAACTGAGACGTAAAGGCCGGCGTGAACATTCTGAAAAATGGCCTTGCCAGAGTGGGTGGCAGGCCATTACGCGCGATTTTTTTGCGAACAGCATAAATGGCTGCATAAATTTTTCTGCTTAACGGCAGAAGGGCATTATGCAGCCAAGGCTTCTCCAACGAGAAGTTTAGGTTGGAGACTGTGGGATTTACCCATACTTATGCGGATATATTTATAAATATATGCGTATGTATGGCGGTATTTCCCAAAGCTCAAGGCCCTAAAATGCGAATTACAGTAAAACCACAAGATTATAAGAATGAATGACTGTGTTGAGCAAAATAACGCAGTCATGACTCCTCGAAGCTTAATCTAGAGACCCGTGGGAGAGTAATTTCTCACGGCTTCTTTGGGTTATCCTACTTCCTCCTTCAATAAAACCTGATTTACGTCCTTACAAAACTAACTACTTCGTGGCCAACAAAAGTCACATCTTAAATTTATTGTAACCTTCCTTCCTACCTTAATTATATGTATTCCCACAAAACACAGCATGTGACTTGAAACTATGATTAAAATTGCATCAACAACATACACGAAGAAGAGCCATCGTTATATGAAAATTTAATCATCCTCTGGATATAGATAGAGCTTCTTAAACAACCGATTGATACTGAACTTAATTGATTTCGTTCGACGACGACCTGCTTGCCCCCATGTGATAAGCAATTGACACATATTTTCACCAAAGGAGCTGAATTTAATGGGTTCTAGAAATGCATTCAGCTAATAGGCACAAAGGCAAATTGAGTCGATGCTCTCATGCAAATATTGGTTTGCTGATACAGCAGAAACTGTACGACATGTGTACATACATATATTAAGAGACAGTAGGTACACATACAGTACCTACACATCAAAACAGAATAAATTTTGAGGTCAATTGATTAATCCAAAATACCCTTTTCCTGAATGCTGCGCTTGCAACAAAATTTACATATATCATCATAACCGCCACAGTTTTTGGGGTAAAGCATTATGAGAATTTGTTCAGCAATCACGTGTGAGACTTTAGCTATGCTCTTTTGATTCCGTGCAGTGTTCTGCAGAACAGAGCGGATCAGGAATTTAATTTATTACTGTACGGTGCATAGAAGTACAAAATGTTTTGAAAGTATAGAGAAAATAATCAAGGTGTCATGACTTTAATTCTTGCTAAACGCTAATCCCGAAATTTATCAAATGCTATTTGGACATTTTGCAAGGATTCAAGTCATGGCTGATTATTTTCTCTATATACTTTTGAAACCTTTTCTACTTCTGTGCAGCACCGTACAAATCAATTTAATTTGCAATCTCCAATGCTCTGCAGTACACTGCAGGGAGCCAAAATAACACAGCTATTACTTAATTATATATATATACTATGTTCAACTGTTAGATTCAAATTCCGGAACAAAAAATGTTCAATTAAAAGAGAAAAGTTGCAATTTCGAAAATATTGTATCTCCGGGCACAGAAATTATCGAATCACCATTTCATCTTTATGCTTCAAACTAATCGCTTTAACGACAACTGGACAACTTTGTAAAGCAAAAAAAACTGTCCCCCCAGATTGACACAAGATGTGTACCAGAGACAAGACTGATATGTTTCTGATGAGACTATTTTGTGGTTTTGCAGCAGTCACAGTCACGAGTGTAATTATTCTTTCATAGAGAATTAAATGACACTGATCTTGAGATGTACTCATGAATATGAAAACTACCATCAGGCCGAGTACCTGACATCCTGAAGGTGTTTAATGAAAAAGTGCTGGTCTAAATCAACTCTGAAACGATTTCTAAAGACAGCTTCCGATAAGTGCGCACCTTTCAATCTGATTATGCAAACACACTTACCGTTCACGTACTACTACTATATGTATGTACGCCCTGGAACTTGTGGAAATTGAATCTTCATATGAAATTCAGGAATACATTTCCACTTTTTGTTGTCATTCGCTTCTCGTCATTTTGAAATGTCTAGAAAATGAAAACTTCGTTCTTTCAGGGCTATGAATAATTCATCAATGTTTGCTATACTAGATAGACGGTCGGTCGATCTACTTTTCATTTTTGAATTTGATCAGAATTTTGTGATGTTAGCCAGCTTTTTTCATAGATTATTTAGATTGTAGATATATTGGCTGGAGGCTTAATTTCATATTTATGAATAGAATATGTAGTTGGCATTTTCTCTTTGTAAGTTATCTCCTTTAATCCTCTTAATATGTATAATTACACTTATACTATTATTTACCCTTTACTAAATCTAACAGCAGCGATCAATGAATCTGGAAAACGAATTGCAGATGGCTTCATGAACGCAGACTTAAGAGGCTATAATGGACAAAAAGCAAATTCTCTAAAAACTAAAAAATCTGGCTGACCTTTTAGATATCTTAGAGAACGAGAACCTATAAGCCTGCAGCTCCAGCTTAAACCTTGGTCGCTTAGTCAAAACGCGAAATCTTTGTCAAAAAGTTTCTTTATTAGTTTTATAATCGAGACATCAAATTTTAATTTCTTTTTTCTATTTTAATATCGCAGATCTCATTAAAATTTCTAATTAAAAATTAGAAAACTCCTAGTTACCTAAAACTACTCCTCGTTAATTATTTATTGAAATGTTTCATTTATTTAGGATAGTTTAGGTTTTCTCCTACTCCTATAATAGGCTCCTTTTGATATTTTCGTTCATTAGTTATATCGAGCACACAGAATTGGTTTGCTAATGTTATAAACAATAAATACTTAAGAACTAAATTAAATAAAAAATTATATAAATTCGTGAGTTTCAAGAATATCATTAACTGAACACATTTAGATCTGAGCAATTTCCTGACTTCAGGATCTAAAAAAAATAAAGAACAAAGCAAAATCACTCAAACAAAATCTTGCACTGTGAAATTATGTCTCCACTAAGATGTGTGTGAACAAACTGTGCAGTTTTAATCCTTTTTGGACGTAAACCAACGAGTTAAGACCATCCGAATGGTATCGCAATGGTCCGTTTCGCAAAAAAACCAGACGATCCGAGTTAGGAGCCTGTTTTATATGTTTCAACATTGAATATCGACTGTAGTCCGGATCAAAGCGACATATATCGATGTTTTTCGCCCTAAGACGACCATAAAAGTCATCATCTTCTCCACCCCAACCATGATACATGTTTGACATCCCATTGATAAAGCGAAATTGCTCAGTACGGATGGCAACAGCACCTCCAAATAGTCCAACGTAGGGAAGATTGAACCTGAATGTATCTAAGCTGGAGCTCATATGGCGTGGTTGCTGCGTGCAAACATACAGTTGTCCTAAATTTAAAGGCATTAAATCAACATCATGTAAAATAAGGCATGGAAATTCATAGGCTGCTGCTATCACAGATCCGACATTGAAAAGTTTCGCCCTGTTAAAGGGTTTCCTGTCATACTGCTCTATAAGGAAGATTCGATAGTGAATTCTCTGCTTTCGCAGAAAATTATGCATATAAATTAAAAACTGATTTAACTGGTGCTCCCGTTGCCGGTATGGAATAATAATAGCACTGCTAAAACGTGGACGGCATTCTTCAGGATAATATTCTCCACCAATTCGAATATCTTGACTTTCGAAAATCTGCTCCTGATACGTTTTCGTATATATAAAAGTATTTTCTTCAATTATGTCAAGATATTCACAGTCATCTACCTGCTGTACAGATATGTTGCGACTTATTTCGGGCGCTAGAAAATCATAAATTCGATTTCCCTCGATGTAATCATAATGAGCCGCAAATCTGCTGGGCCAAATACAGTACAAAATTAAACATCCAAGGATAACACATATCACAGTACTTGTTCGATTTCGACGATTAGCAAGCATATTATCTAAGGCCACACGGAATGACTTCCTTGGTATATATCGAGTTTTCCCCTTCTCGAATAAAACTTTACTAAAGGTTTTTGGCATTTATATCACTGTTCTCCATTTTTTATCGATAAACAAATCACTCAGTTTTTAATAAAATTTTTTGCGAACACTTTTCCTTGCTGCAATGCACAAAAAACGCACGTGCTTATCTCCCATACAATCGTATATATTACCATAGCATAGGAACAGGATAAATTCCATAAATAGGTGCCGAAGGTAGCAAGGAAGCGTTGACGTTTCTTCATTCTGACAACTGAAAATGACAGTTGTCGATAATACAGGTCACTAATGTCGATTTCGATGGGACTTTGGTGCAACACCAGTATTGCACTTTTTCCAGCAGTGCAACACTCAAAATGTTCGATGGGACAATTTTTATAGCAGAAGTGCAACACAAGCTTTGCACTCACTTCCCCTACTTTGCACCGGATATTTTCTTGGTGTTACAAATACATATTGAGGTCGAATTGTCATCTGCTCTGGCAAAGTGTACTGTCGCGATTATTTGTGAAATTTTGGAGTTAAATGATTTAAAAAACTTTGTTTGGGTAATTGGCATAAAGTTAAGAAGAACTTTGTTTCTATATATCAATAAAGAGCATTTATTACGTTTGACAGTTCCGTGTATATAATACGTGTGTCAACAAATACAAGGAATATGACAGAAATATGTTCGATGGACTTCAGTTCTCCCAGTTCTCCGCTGCCAGAAAAAGTGCAAAACTGAAATGGTCCCATCGAAATCGACATAAAATGTACTAAATCTTGGACAATGGGCCCGTTCACTTCGACCGAAATAGTGCTTTTTGTCGACTACGAGTCACTACCGAGCGTTCACTCCGCCAAATTTTGACAGTAAACGACTACGCTTGACTACGACTATCGTTTTGAATGTAATCGTAGTCAGTGTGACAGAACTACACTACCAAAGTGGCAGTGACGCGCCCAAAAATGTTTTTTTTTTAATTAAAATTAAAAAAAAAACCTACGAATGACATTTATGTAATTTTTGCCAGATTAATTAATTTTGTGCACACTACAATTCTATCTTCATCTCTTTTTTCACGCCTCGATGCTGCTTAATGTACATTTTTTTATATATTGCACAGCCCAATAAAAATAACACTAAAAATTGTTCAATGTGTACTTACCGAAAAATCGCTAATAATAATACATCCAAACATTTCGTCCAGTTTTCCATCCAAATCAATCGAAAATCGTTATTTCTTCAAGTCTAACGAAAAAAATAATAATTAAACAAAGAAAAAATATAAAAAAATCTCAAATTACATGATCAGTTTCTTCTCTGATCTCCGAGTCAGTCACGTAATGAAATTTATGAGAATTTACATCGAACAAGTGCATAAATGTATTAATATATTTCAAATCTTTTCAGTACATCAAAATTCTTGTAAAATTACACACCACCTCTATCCATTTTCTTTCTTTGTCTTTTAACGTTGATACGAAATGATATGACATGGCACTCATGAGCAAAATCATTCCGAAAAGCATAAACGAACCACACTATTATAATAATTGGAAATAAGGTACACAACACGTTTGCCTTGTCACACAAACATGATAAGATTTAAAATAACTGTTAGATACTACACAAAAGAATACAACTAAAAACAGCACTTCTTCCTCTTAGGCGAAAGGACAAATTTCGATTGTAAAAAGAGAGAAAATAAATAACGTAAAATCTTGATATATTATGAAACGAATTTGGCATTTCGAATCCTATAGTCATTACTTTTATATGTTGGTCACACACATGATAGCGAAATAAGTCATCGTATGACTTTATTCACACTTATTCTTCACCGTTATCATTATTTGATTGGTTTGGTGAATCAAGTACAGGGCGCTAACGAAAACTGCATTGGCTCTAGAATTAAAAGGAAGTAAACAGAAAATGAATATCTCTTATCTAGCTTATTCACTCACTGTCCTTCTTTAAAGTATTCCTTAAGAGTTGTACTAAATTTTTTAGAATATTTAACAAATTCCTTCTTTCTTTGTTCAACTGCTTGCTTCCCTGATGATCCTGGAATAAAACCAACAACTTCATTAACAGCATCGAGCAGTTTCTTAATGGCACTAGCAATTTCTCTGTAAACAAAATAAAAGGTTTGGGGTTACTTCCATCTTCAATTTCATTATATTTTTTCTTTTTACTTAATAGTTTCAAGGAATGTTTTTCTATCAGTAATTTCATCTGGAATTCGACTTAAGATCCTTTTTAGAGCTGCTGACTTTTTGTTAAGTTCTTGGAATGCATCTTCAGTCCTATTCAGGCGGTATTCGATTACTATATATAAAATTAATATGAATAAACAAAATATTAAATTAAATATTCATTAATATGTTTACATTCAACGTCTGTAACTGAACCCTGCAATCTTAGAATTGCCTCATTTAAGTTTACATTAAGTTCTCCTTTTCGTATTATGCCCATTACGAGATCATAAGATAATCCTGGATGTGTTTGTTCAGCCTTTGATAGAGCTGCCCTGAGAGTCTGTGAAGCCACAACGTCTCTACGTTCAAGCTGGAAAATTAGAATTTAGATAATATTGAAATGGAATTTTCTGAAATTGAGTCCAAGTCTAATTAATACAATAAAAATCTTTAGGATCATCTCTTAAATCCGTAGTGGAACATCAGAAGGATAAAACATAGGGCGAAAAAAGTTCAATTCTAGCAAAATAAGTAGCTAGGCATGGACAGCATTGTATTTGTAATAATATATTGAATCATCTTTAAGGATTTTTCTTACTTATGAGCCTGCATTATACTGTCCATTTTATTTGTGACTACTTTGGTTGTATCTTAAACAAATCCTCTTGGATTCTATATAATCGTAGTTGATTCTGGTTGCTTGATCCACTTTCAGCTGATTGCAGCAATATGTTTTTGTCGCGGCATATGTTGAAATTTTTTAGGGACAAGATTCACGATGACCAAACATTGAAATTTCCAAAAAATATAATGCCAATACCAATTAGGAACTGGTTTTGCATAGGCAGGTCACAGATTTTTATAGGTTTATCTAACTTAAAAGCCAGCGTGATGTTCAGTCTTATGTTGTGTGCTTTTAGATACATGAGATTTATGAAAAAGGCTCCCATAATACCACAAACTCTCTCTCGCTCTTTTGCCTTTTGATTTTTAGTTTCCTACAAAGTCGGAGAAATCTTGTAAATATGACGGTCTCATGATCCAAAATATGTTAATCAAGTTAAATACAAGGAAAAACTCGTGTCAAAAGATAACATTAATCTTATTTCTCGCCCATATTTCTTGACACATTCTCCGCATTGTATCAAAATCCATGGGAAGTAAAATTTACATTCAATTCAAGCGGCAAATGTGTGCCAATTAAGATTACTCTTAAAATTTTATAAATAAACAAACTAAGACAATATTTTTACCTGTGATAAAATAGGGCGCAAAAGTACAGGGAAAACCAAGGAAGTTATTGGAGTCTCGTCGCCCATTGTCATTTCGCAAAACACAACACAAGAGGTACCCCACTTAAAAATAAAAACTTACAAATCACTAAAAAATTAAGTACAGAATTTTTATTTAAATTGAAAAAAACGAAGGAAATGTATTGAGTCGAAAAAAGTATATTTCACGAGAAAAAATGTCAACTTGGCTGTCCAATTGTTGTCAAATATTAAGTATTGCCAACTATAAATTTTATGTTTTTTTTTAATAGCTGTGAGCAGTTTTGGATTGTAGGAAAACTAATTTATTGAAAATTTTTTTCCATAATGAAGTCTTATTTTCAAAATAAAATGTTTTTATGGACAATTTCATATGATATATATATATATATATAGAATATTCCACACTACAAAACTTAATCATTCACGCATTTGATTTTCGTTATTTTTCCGCGTTTTCGCGAAAACTTGTCAGTTTTTCTCGAAACTTTTTGGACCCGGACCTCCTCCCGTAACTCGCACGCATCTTTGAGTACCTTTTAACTAACCAACCCCGTCAAAATCTTTTAGTTAGAGAATTTCGAGAATTTGAACTTCCCAATAGTAAAAGCTGCAATTTTTTGCTATATATATTGAGACCTGGGTTCAAACGACGCGGGTGGGTTCAAGGATAACGAATATCATTTAAATCAAAACACTTTTCACGATTTCCAAGAAAAAGGTATTTTTCTAGGATTTTCTCCTTCAGAAATGAATAAAGACAAAACTCTCAGATTTCCACAATCGTGTAATTTAGCAAGGCTTTTGACAAATCTTGCATCTGTGGCACGAATGTGTGAAATCTAGCGTTAACAGCTTCAACACCGTCGTGTTAAACGTCATTTTCCGGTGTTTATTCCTGTCATTCAATTTTGTTGTTGAAATAATATTGCAATTTATTATTCCATGCGATTGTAACTTGCTAAATAGCAGGAAATAATAAGAACTTGAAACAAAGTATTAACAATGTAAGTCGTTTTAATCTTGCATAAGTTTTAGTTTAATATGAAATTTGTTTTGATTTAAGGCGCAATTTCTATAAGCCTGGCATAGATGATGTTGACTCAGACAGTTCCATAGATATGATGTTGGACGATCTTGGAGAAGAAATAGAAAATGCAGAACAGGACAGTTCAGCCGATGAATCAGATAATAGAAACAATGATAGCGAAGATGATGACTTCGAGCCATCTGATACAGATTCTGATGATGAATCCAGCTCTCCGCATATAAAGTTAACAGCTGAAACACGAGAAGGTAGCAGGTCGGAGGGTGCTGGTACTAGTAGTCAAAATCAAAATAATAATGTTTCGACTGAAGTAAATGAAGAGGATGAGGAAGATGAAACGATACGTGCAATAATTGCAGCAATCAAAAAGCCACGATCACAGCCACCTGAAATAAAACTAGATGACTTCGTAACGGATATATCATTTCATCCGGATAAAGACATCATAGCAATTGGAACGATAACTGGAGATGTTCTGCTGTACAAATATACAAACGAGGAGAATACATTACTAAAAACTCTTGAAGTTCACACCAAAGCATGCCGAGACGTTGAATTCGGTGAAGACGGAACAACATTATTTACAGCCTCTAAGGACAAATCGATAATGTTAACAGACATTGAAACAGAAAAGTTAAAAAAGTTTTACGATGAAGCTCACGATTCTCCAATATATAAGCTTTACGTTATAGATGAAAATGTTTTTGTTTCAGGTATATATTTTGGCTAGCGAGATTTTTAAAAACTAAAAGTACGTCTTATGCTGTGTAGGTGATGATTCTGGTACTGTGAAGATGTGGGATACTAGAACCAACACATCAGTGTTTTCTTTGAAGGAAGTTGAAGATTACATATCTGCGATGTTAACTAATGACGCAAAAAAGCTCCTTTTAGTAGCAAGTGGTGACGGGTATTTAACAACAATAAATATTGGATCTAGGTAAAGAAAGAAAGAAAACAAACTAAGCTTTTCACTACTAATCCCGTAACATCGGGTTTTTTCTTTTCAGAAAATTATATGTACAATCAGAACCGTACGACGAAGAACTCACAAGTATGGGTCTTTATCGAAACGATTCAAAGGTTATTGTGGGTACATCAAAGGGTCGGCTATATTCTTTTAAATGGGGAGAGTTTGGTTATCATAGTGACATGTTTCCGGGCATGAAAACACCTATCGGTGTGATGCTTCCTTTAACAGATCGAATTGGTTGCGTAGCTGGAGAGGAAGGAATTCTCAGAGCGTGCCATATTGCCCCATTCAAAAATTTAGGTATAGTCGGACAACATCATATGCCTATCGAAGCGATGGATATTAATCACTCTGGAGAATTTATTGCATCAAGTTCACACAACAATGATGTTCGTTTTTGGAATATAAAATATTTCGAGGATTTCGGGGACATTAAGTACAACGAGAAACACAATAGCTACAAAGAAAGGCGACACAATCTGCCATCATCGAAGTTTACAAATGTTTCAGATTTTTTTGCTGATATGGCTAATATGGACTAATGTACTTTGTTTGATATTAAAATATGTTTGTTCCATGTATTATTATTATCTTTAGTTCATTATAGCGATCACTAACGAGCAATATACATATGTGCAAAAAGGAACGGATTTGAAATTTTGTTGCTAAACTAGATATCAATTTTTACAGGGTTAAGTAGATTTATTCACACAAATTGCAGCCAAATGTGTTTTCTTTCTAAAAGTTCCAAAAATAATAGCATGTAGAACAAATTTATGGAAATTATAGCGTTTGAACAAAATACAAGCAACTTTTATATGAAATTCATAAGACAAGGCAAGAAGACTGCGAATGTCGCCTGCTGACCGGCATGCTGTTCTCTTTTTTCGACTTTGTTCATGGCTTGTATATACCGGTGGTTACGCTTGTATTATATTCTGGGGGTTACGCCTGTGACTAATGTATATACAAGGAAAGAAAGACAGTGGAAAGAGAGTATTGTGTTCCCTGTACTGTACTTTCTTTATACATTTCACAATATTACGTCACTTAACGGTGGAACATAGTTCGAAATGGGAATACCTTGTTCACGTGGTATCTTATTTGGTTGAACTTGAAGCTGCCACAATAAATACAGTTGCAGCAGCAATAAATCTTCGACTTTGAGAAATTTCAAAGTTGTTGCAAGTTTTTCAGTACTGACAACTTAAATATTAGAGGGCATTGTGGGAACAATAATTTTTTAGTTAGCGTTAACTCTGGCTACGTTTGTTTCATAATAATGGAAGAAAGCTATTAGCGTGATCATCCGAATTTGTACGATAAAGCGCATGGTCAAAATGACGATGTAGTAGTTAATGTGGCACACATGTGCAGGGAAGTCGACACAGCAAGCCGGCCATTTGGAAGTTGCGAAATTTCTGAAATTTCTCATCGGACGGCTGTACAGATGTTATTTGCGATTTGAGGTGACTTAATTGAACACGCACACAATTAATTTCTAAGCCAAGGGAAGGAAATTTCTTCTTTCCTTAAAAACTTCTCGTCCGGTTGGCCCATTGTTGACATGTTCTAAATAAACCAGCAACATGCTTATGGCAATTCATAAAATTTTATATTGTACATTTACTCTATTTATCACTAGATGGCAGTTAAATGTAATTACTATTTTCGTTTCGACCAAATAAAATTTATCGTCTAAAACAATGCTACCAACATTTCAACCGGGTTCCAAAGAAGTCGGGAAGGAGTTGTGTCATTTTGTGCAAAAATTTCGATTGTGCCGAATTATCTAATAAATTTCCACTAAAATTTATATTTTTTGTGTTATTTAAATCAATTTAAAGTATTGTTTATTAAAATAATACTTGAAGAAGAGATTTTCTACAGCTGGGAAAATCTGAGAACAAATCCAGTGAAAAACTCGTGTCCGTGAATCAAAGAATTTTGGTAGCGGACGAAGGCTAGGAAAAATTACAATTTTTTGGCATCAAAATGGCAGCAAGTGATAAAGCATTAGATGATTCCCTTTATCCCATTGCAGTTCTCATAGATGAACTGAAAAATGAAGATGTCCAGGTGAGTGATGAAAATCCAAGAAACCTTTTTGGGCGAGTATGTAATAGAAGCCAATCAAAACATTGCTCTGCGATTCTAGGGGAATTATGGGTCAATAATTAGTAGACCATATGAGATTGTTTAAAATTGACACGAACTTCTAGATTTTTTTTTTTAATTAATAAATAAATTTAATTTAGCGATGTTAAATATTCTTTGTGGATAGATAAAACAATTATGTATACAGATCAAAGAAATTCCGATCTATTTGCGGTGTTGTTGATGTTAATTGTTATGAATTCTTTTATTGTTAACGAAATTTCTAAAAATTGGATATTTAATTTATAAAACCCATTTAGAACAAAGATTTATTTTTTCTCGTTAATTTCAAATTAAGTAAAAAATTCCTGCCTAGTTGCACTTTGTTAAAATAACAATTAAGAAAAAAAAAAAATGCAAGTTTCTTTTAACTAATCTGGTTGCCACAGGCAGATTCCTTTTAAAATTTAGCATTTCAAGTTTGCAGCACTAATTAAAGAAAGACACCTATGTACGCCTTGGCTCCAATGCAAAAATACAGATTTGTTTGCCCCAGAGGTACCAAATATTTTTCATCTTGTGCAGATGAGAGCCGTTACTATTTTATGATTTTTTATTCCAAAATTAAGTTGATTACATAACTACGCTAACCAATTAACCATGGCTATGTAGCGAGAATCCCAAAATTATGACATCTACTGTACGTAAACGTCTCTCCTTATAGGAGCTTTAAAAAACCCAGGTACTTATCAGTAAACATGTGCCTAATCCATAGTCATAGTTCTAAATTAAAGGTAGAAATTAATACATAAGAGGGTAGTTTGAGGCGTCCCGTTGGTGATAGATCACTGGGCGCGTTCATTGCGACTTTAGTAGCGTGGTCGACTATTTGGTACATTCAAAGTGCGGAGTCAACTATAGTCGTAGTCAAGCGGAGTAACTCGTAGTCGACAAAAAGTCACTATTTTGGTGGCAGTGCACGCGCCCATTGATTGATGTCACAGGAAATATAGAAAAAAGCACAAGAGAATTAAGATCACAAAGGCTGACAGGGTCACGTCTAAGTAAATAAAAGATAATCCTAATAACTGATATGGATCTTCTGATCTCTATAGTGAAAAAATCAGAAATATCAAATTTTCTAACGAATCTAAAAAAATCAATCCATTTAGTTCACAGTTGAGACAGAGCGAGATGGAAAACTACCATTTCTATACACAATACTGACCCCAAACCAAAATAAAATACAAATAGGAATCTACCGGAAACCTACAAACACTGCTAGTATGAACGGCTACAAAGTGAACGTAATAGAAAAAATGGTTAGTACATAACAACAACGACAAATTAAAAAATCTACTAGGAAATACTAAAGACAAAATAGACAATGCAGAAAAATCTGGCATCTAGGTCAAACGAAAAGGAAGATAATAACTAGGTTTAAAGAACATATTTCGCAGATAAAATCCGTTCAAGTAGTATCAGCTGTAGCCTTACATATGGTCACTGCAGGCCACAGAAATATCAATACGAACAGCCTAAATCTAAAAAAACCAGTACAAAACCAATACAAATTAGATGCGTGGGAAATAATAATAATTAGACAACAGATTAATGAACGTTGATCAGCCACCAATAACTTCATCTCCCTTCACTTTATAAAGCCGGTAGCATAAAATTAAAGTATTGTTTACATATGTATGTTTTAGTCATTTTGATCACAGCAATTGTGTTTTTTGAATGATAATGCGTTTGAACGGACAATACATATTACAGCTTAATCTCATTTAAAATCATTTTTTACATTTGTATTTTTTGCAGACATTTAACTAGTGTACTTGTAACTATAATCATATACCACAATACTAGTTTCATTTAAAGTCAAGTAGGAAGCTACTGAAGATGGACACCTGAGTCCGAAATGCATTTAGCGAAATAATTAAGTAGTGTTTTTTGTAAACGTGTAATAGAGCAATAAGGGTGGTTTTATTAGAAAAAACGTCTTCTCGTTTTGTTCTTTAAAGGTAACTGATATTGAATTGAGAAGCTTCTTTAACTCTACTCCCCTAGCTATTAAACTAGCATCCTACACAGACAATGGTAGCATTTCTATACTGAAAAATTCCCCTGAATGAATTCTAAGAAGTTTTTTTTAACCCTCTCTTAATTCTTTTCAGTTACGGCTGAATTCTATTAAAAAACTGTCAACAATTGCGTTGGCACTCGGTGAAGAGCGCACAAGATCAGAACTGATTCCATTTTTAACAGAGACTATATACGATGAAGATGAGGTCTTACTAGCTCTTGCTGAACAATTGGGGAACTTTACAAGTAAGTTATAATATTAAAAAAAAATTCAATATAATATTTCATTGCCATTACTTATAGGTTTGGTTGGAGGCCCTGAATATGCTATGTATCTCATACCACCGCTTGAAAGCTTGGCCACAGTAGAAGAAACAGTAGTTCGCGATAAGGCGGTCGAGTCCCTACGTACTGTTGCTGCCGAACACAGCGCTCAAGATCTTGAAATTCATGTTGTGCCAACTTTACAACGACTTGTTTCTGGCGATTGGTTTACTTCGCGCACATCCGCGTGTGGTCTTTTTTCTGTTTGTTATCCCAGAGTATCGCAACCGGTAAAAGCAGAGCTTCGTGCAAATTTCCGGAAATTATGCCAGGATGAGACGCCAATGGTTCGACGTGCAGCAGCTAGCAAACTCGGAGAATTCGCAAAAGTTGTTGAAGTTGAATTCTTGAAGTCTGATCTTATTCCAAATTTTGTGCAATTGGCACAGGATGATCAGGTATGAACAGAAAATCTCGTTAAAACTATGGGAATGAAATTACAATGTTATTTTCAGGATTCAGTACGATTACTTGCTGTTGAAGCTTGCGTAAGCATTGCAGAACTACTTCCACAAGAAGATGTTGAGCACGTAAAAATTTTATTTTTCCATTGTAAAACTGTCACTAATTTGTATTTCTTTTAGCTGGTTATGCCAACTTTGCGACAATGTGCTAGTGATTCATCGTGGAGAGTTCGTTATATGGTTTCCGAAAAATTCACAGATCTTCAAAAAGCTGTTGGCCCGGAAATTACGAAAACAGATCTAGTTCCAGCTTTCCAGGTTAAATTATAATATATAATACATATTTTTTGTTACTACAATAATAATTATAATTGCAGTATTTGCTCAAAGATGCAGAAGCTGAGGTACGTGCTGCTGTGGCGAGTAAGGTCAAAGACTTCTGTTCCAATTTGGATAAGGCGAATCAAGTTCAAATCATTATGACTTCAATTCTGCCGTATGTCAAGGAATTAGTTTCTGATCCAAATCAGCATGTTAAATCTGCACTAGCTTCGGTTATTATGGGTTTGAGCCCTATGCTGGGAGCGTATAACACTGTTGAACATCTTTTACCATTGTTTTTGGTTCAATTAAAAGATGAATGTCCTGAAGTACGGCTTAACATTATTTCTAATTTGGATTGCGTCAACGATGTGATTGGAATTCAACAGCTATCTCAGGTAAGGTCAAAGAACCTGGAAATAAATTTTTTTTTTATAATTTCTGCTTTTTCGTGAAGTCACTTTTACCAGCAATAGTTGAATTAGCTGAAGACTCTAAATGGCGCGTCAGACTAGCCATTATAGAATATATGCCAGGACTTGCAGGTCAGCTGGGACAAGAGTTTTTCGATCAAAAATTACGTGGTCTATGTATGGGTTGGTTAAATGATCATGTCTACGCTATTCGAGAAGCAGCAACTATGAATATGAAGAAATTAGTCGAAAAATTTGGACCTCAGTGGGCTGAACAGGCAATTCTTCCCATGATTTTAGTTATGTCCAGGAATAAAAATTACTTACACAGTAAGTTTTCATTAGAAGAGAATAAATAAGAATGCAAAATAAATTGTTTTATCTTCTTACAGGAATGACTTGTCTATTTTGCATTAACGTTCTTGCAGAGGTTTGCGGACCTGAAATTACCACAAAATTATTGTTGCCTACTGTTTTAGTTCTTGCTACAGATCCAGTTGCAAATGTAAGATTCAATGTGGCGAAAACTCTACAAAAAATCTCGCCATTCTTGGAGACAGGTGTAATAGATTCACAGGTTAAACCAACTCTAGACAAACTGAATGCAGATCCAGATGTAGATGTAAAACATTTTGCTTCAGAGGCTATTGCCGGTATTGCAGCAGGTATGTTTTTTTCTAATTCAATTTTATATTAGTTTTTAATTTACCAGAATATAACGGCATAACTTGAAGTTTTGCAATTGGACATCTTTGGAAACAATGAAGAATTACTATTGAGCTTTAGTAATTCGCGGCATCGACCAGAAGCCGAATCAGAGGTTGCTAAAGACGATATTGGGGTTTTTATAGACTCGTGTTAACAACGATATCGTAGTAAGCTGTTTATATGTCCATGTTAGCCCTGATTAATTTTGTACCCAACAGTGTCAATTAATTTCGGATTATAGGCATATACAAATATTTCTACTAATATTTACTCGGATTTCCGTTGAAGCTTCAAGTGTACAGTACTTTTACTTTAATATTTAGAGCAAAGGAATTCATGACAATATCTTTCCTCTTGTAATGTGTTCTCACAAAAAAACTAATACGTGGCTTTGAATTTTGGAAAACATTTAAAAAACGCAAAAGATCCATTAATTGTTTTATTTTCTGTTAATATAGAATACGCTTTCCTTCTAGAACTATAGTGGAAAGAATTTAATATCCATGCTTCAAAAACAGGATAAAAGAACAGAATAAATAGATATTCTAGAGCGCAAAAGCAAAGATCTCCCAGCTTCATTAAGGCGATTGGGGAATGGATCCATACCACTAGACTTATTTATGTTTGTTTGACAAATCATCTTCTCACAAACAAATTTAATTTTAGCCACAAAGCTTCATAAATTGGAAATTTGTGAATGTATTAATTTTTTTCAAGATAAGCCACTATAATATGACAAATAGCCGCCATCGTTTACCCATATTCCCCTCATTGTCTATCATATGTACTTATATACAAATATATAACATTAGTGTTTTACCTATCGCTATAATTTATGTCAAAAAATATTTATATATTTTTTTATTTTCAGCATAAACAAACTACTACCCGCTTTATGAACAGTTTAACAACACAAACAAAATGAAAATAGTTACTTTTAATATTTTTTTAATTTAAGAAATACTTAATAAAATATATCGCAGTTTCGCTGAATTTATTGAATTAAAGTTATTTCAATTCATTTATAAAAAAATTCATTACTTCTTTATTTCCACGATAACAAATAATATTTCATTTTACTTTTTCACTTATATTCATTCAATTGATAACAACCACATAAATTATGGACATTTTTAAACGTACCAAAAAAAAACTTTAAAAATTGTATTGATGGATAAAGATAAGTATTTATCTGTTTTCTCAGATGAGCTATATTTAGAATTATTTAATAATAAAACTAGAAAAAAATCTATTCGTTTTTTTCTTTTAAAACTTTTCTAGGTGATATAAATAAGGTGAAAAGTAATGTTTGGCCTGATTATCAAATTTGAGCTGACTGATCAATTCGATACGAGTTTGTGTAATAATATTCAGTATCTACACATAATACCAGACGGAAAAAAGCGCGTTTGAGAATGCAGTTGTTATCTGCAACGGGACATCCGACGGAATTACTATTTTTTGTTTTTGAAAAAGTGTGCAAATTAATTGTAATTTTTCAGCTACTCAGTTATGCCCAATGTAATTTATCATTTTACAACACAACTTTCGAATTTTGTCTTGAATAGTATATTGGATTGCACGTATGTAGAAGAATAAAACATCCTCTTGTTATAATCCCATTTTTTCGTAATATAGGCATTTCCTAATAGTGATAATAAAATAATAAGGAAAATGAATTGAAAGTATAGAGTAAAAACAACTTCCCTAGCTCTGCTCGTACTGTTACGAAGAGTTATCATTCAGCCAGAATAAGATTATAGAAAGATGAAACAGATTTAATGGGAAGTGTATCTCCAATACTGCAGAGCAGTGACTCATTACTATTCGTACGCTTACATGCCGGGTCTAAATTAGTTCAATCCTACCAATGCAATGGAGTGCGTTTACTAATTTCATTTCTATGTTTCGAACTAATTTTTTCCACAGGTTAAGAATGGATATCAAAACAATTTGCTTTGTCCGATCTTAATTTGAGATTATATTTCTACTCTTTTCGGTAATTTAAAGCCTATGAATTTCTCTATAAAAGCCACCAATAAATAAATATCGAAAGCTAAAGACCTTTTGCTTTCGCCTTTTAAATGAGTAGTAAAGTTTGTCATCACGAGATCCATTATTCGAACTAAAGTGTTAACAAAAAAATCAAGTCAGAATGTTGTGCTATAATATCGTAATGAAAAAACATTAACTAATTTTCAGATTGATCGGCGTCGAACATTTATAACAACTTTGATTCATTCATGCGTTGGCAATTTAATCATCTTAAAAACAGGTAAAATTATGTAGGGCAGAATTCACACCATTTTCTCTCCAAAAAAAGGACAACTTTGAATGGGCCTTCCAACTTACTATGAAAAGAAAAGAATTGTGCAGTCGTAAAGCAAGATGGGCCTTACTCTTGGTGGAGTACGATTGTAGTGTGCATCACCGTTCTGGAACAGCGATGAGACATGTAGATACTCTTAGCCGCTACCCGATCGTATTGCCGATTAAAGATGGACTACTTCAAAGAACTCGAAAAGCTCAGTTAGAAGATGAAAATTGCCGGTTCATTGCAACCATCTTGCAGGATAAGCACTACAAAGACTACCTATTTCGTGGAGGGGTTTTATATAAGCTGGTTGCAGGAAAATATTTGCTGGTAGTGCCGAAGCAGCTACAACGCGAAATTTTGAAAGATATTCACATACCAGGACACATGAACTCCAGGAAATTGGCCGATATCGCAGGACAAGGTTATTATATATCAAAGCTTCAGAAGAAGGCGGATGAAACAATAGCAAATTGCGTTGCATGCATTCTATCATCCCGGAAACGTGGTAAACACGAGAGTTATCTGAATCCTACAGACAAAGCAGATGTGCCCTTGAATACGCTCCACATAGACCATTTGGGTTCCCTTCCATCAACTTCGAAGTCCTACAAGTATTTGTTTGTAGTAGTTGATGTCTTCAGCAAATGTACATGGATCTACCCTGTAAAGTCAACATCCACGGATGAGGTTATACGAAAGCTGGATCTTCAGAGTGAAATTTTTGGCAACTCGCAGAGAGTAGTTACTGATCGTGGAACAGTCTTCACTTCAAATGCGTTTCAAGAATACTGCGAAGGAAGGAAAATCCTCCATGTTGTCATTACTACAGGAGTTCCAAGAGGAAACGAACAAGTGGAACGGGTTAATCAGATTATTATATCTATTCTGTCTAAGCTGTCTGTGAATGAGCCCCAGAAATGGTTCAAATATGTCCGGAAAGGGCAGAAAATTAATAACTCCACTAAGTCGAGAGCCACTAATAGAACTCCGTAAGCAAGAAAATCTCGAATTGGCCAAGCTGTTAGAGGAGGAACTGATCTCGTGTTTTGATGTAGATAGACAAGAAATGAGGAATGAAACTAAAATCGCAATACAAAAGATGCAAGAGGAGAATCGGAAATCGTGCAATCGAAGAAGGAAACCCGCTCATCAGTACAAGGTACATGATTTAGTAGCTATAAAACGGACCCAATTCGGCACGAGTCTAAAACTGTATTCAAAGTTTCTAGGACTCTATGAAATTACTAAGGTTAAAGGAAAGGATCGCTATGATGTTTGCAAAGTTGGAGAACACGAAGGCTCTAACGTAACCTCGTCGTCTGAATATTACATAAAGCCGTCGTGGGCATAGAGAAAGTATATATAGAGAACTAACTTGAACAGCTGTTCAATAGAAAGAGATTACCCATCAAAGTAGGCGTCATTTGAAAAAATAAAAAAAAAACTAATCCAAACTTTGAAAGAAAGAATTGAATGTAGCATTTAACGAAATTGAGCATGTGTGTGACAAAGAAAAATATACTTGTTTTTTTCTGGGAGAAATGTTTACATTTTTCAATAACCAAGCACGCTGTTTATTACACACTGGTGGATAAGGGTGTAGTGGTTCACTGTTGTTTTTTACACACTGGCGAATAAGGGTGTATTGAGCAGCTGTTTAAGTGATTGCTCTATTAGTATACGCTCGCCGGTCGTGGGTCCACACTGACGATAGCGAAGAGGAGAGTAGTGATGATGAGAACAACTGTTCGCCTGAGACATGCGACCAACAGGATGGCCAAATGTGGGAGGAAAACAATGAGCTGGACTAGCGGTACGCTTATCTCCCAGTTCATGCAACACCAGATATCTTTTTATAATCAGTCGTTGTCGAGTAGCACACCATTCGAGCCGTGATAGTCAAGCTGATTTAGTCAAGCAGTTTTGATAAGCCGTTAGCTGTGAGAAGCCGTGAATCTCTTGCCGTCTACCTAATTAAAGTTATTTTAACCGAATTAGCTTACTTTATACCTTATTTTTAATAAAGAACTGAATTAGCATTACAGCGCGCGTGTTTTAATCGTCACACCTTCCCCCACATACATGTACCTTTATGCGCGTGCGAAAAAGGTAATAATACCATAGAAAAATGGCATTACAATCGCCCCTGAACTAAATTAGTTGAAATTATTGGAATTATTCAATAAATTTTGCATAAAGGCCATTCCAACCATTTTCTTCTTATTTAAAGCCCTCACAATGAAACATTTTATTGTTTCAATGTGATTTGTTTAAAAAGCTTTTCATTGTGACCAGACGTTCTTTACAAATAAATAATCAATCAAGAGAATTTACAAAAGAAAACCTTTGAATAACATTTTTTTTTGTTCACGTTACTGGTTGGCAACGAGTCATTGTGTGATAACATGCGGCCAGATTTTCTAAAATATTTGGTTTTTGTAGTTTCATTGGCACATTTAAAATGAACGTTTGAAGACAACAATGCCAATAAATTATTAAATTCCTAATCAGACTCTTCTGTTTCTGTTAAATTTAAAAATTTCTTAAGACATGTCCATAAATAATTGTACAAACTTGATTCTATTTATTTCTTATCTTCATATCTAGTTAAAATGGTATAAGTCATTAACAGACTATCAAAAGTCGCGTAGGATAAGCATCATGTTCAAGATTGTCACATATATAATAATTCAGTATAAGGCGATAGGTTTGGTGAGCATCTGGTTTTGATTGTATAATATCTATTAGTATTATTTAATATATTATATAATAATAATATTTAATTATTATCTACTTATTTTCCTCCTAAATACATTATAACAATAACATCTCAATTATAATGGAATGGAGCTTACTTGCAAGAACAGAGGCCATAACGCATCTGTGAAGCAAAATAGAAAATTAAAGCTTTCTTTTTTAAGTTTAGAAGAGAAAAATTGCTTCGCCTTTTAAACAAACGGATCTCACCGAATACTATTCAGTTAAACACTCTTAAATATTTCAAACGTATCCGTTTAAAAATGATCAACATTATTTTTTTCATCTCGCGCTCATTCGGAGGTTTTGACTATCAGCATCAGTTTAACGTTTAATAAATAAACGTTCAAAAATACATGCTTTTCGTCACTTAGTCGATGTTAGTATTTGTTAAACTAAAATAAACCAAACACCGGATGAAATGATATGTAATGCGAAAAAGAAACAGAAAACTAAGTATTATACATATAGACGTTCTTTTAAAACATGCTTAGAAACGACAAAATGCTCAGCCTTAATATTAACTGTAATGTTCATGTAATTAATGGGTGCGTACATGCTAAGGTTGGACCTTATAGAATTAACATGCGACAGAGGTATCATTTTAAAATTGTGCACACTATCACGGAAAGATTTTGCTAAGTATCAGCATATTCTACAGCTTCAATCGATCCTAATAAGGTGGAAGAATCAATAAATTATTCCAGGGTGGGTGCCTAAGAGCGAAGCGCAGGAAGTTCCACTGATCAGACTCGATACGATCGATGTGTGTACCGTAAAATGGAGACCAGACCTGGCTAGCGTATTCAAGAAGAGGTCTCACAAATCTAGTGTACAAACGAAATGTTATGGTGGGATTCGGGAACTCTCGGGCGGGACACCAACGTTTTATACAGCCCAGCATAGAAGTACTCTTTGATATCTTGTGGTTTATATGGGAGATAAAATTCAATCTTTGGTCACATTTGATACCCAAGCCACAGACAGCACCTACACGTACGTACACATATTTTCAGTTCATTCTATGATCAGCCCAATTTAAATTTATGGATCACCTTATAGCTCCTGAAAGATATATCTTATACAAAGTTTGTTAGATAGATAAGCCTTAGAGTTTAGCATAGTTCGTAAATTTGTCTCCTCTTATAATTGAACAAGAAATAGTTTTATTAATTTTACTAGTATCTTCGCAGTTTCCCAGGAAACCATAAAAATTTTATAAAAATTTAAGAACGCGTCTTATCAATTGCTCTTTTTCATAGCTTTACAAATCGGTAGTCAGATCCATGGTCACCTATGCTGCAGCAGCATGGGGGAATAAATGTACACAAAAGACAACTATCAGGAAGCTGAACAAGCTCCAAAGGGTGACCTGGCTTAGTGTAACTGGTCCCGTGCGCACAACATCTACCAACGCCCTAGAGGCACTAAAGAGGCTGGACTCATGGTGTACAGAGCCCGGACAGATGGCTATAGTCTACGCACTCTAACCAAAAGAATTGAAGCAAATCCATTATTGAATATGATGCCAGACAGAATGGTTGTTGAGCACAATCTCCGTCTGCCTTTCAAGATCATAATACCCAGATAGGGAAGAAATAGATACAAATCAAGCAAATCAAGCCCTAATCTGGTACACCGACGAATCTAAGACCGAGAAAGGAGTAGTAGCAGGAATATATGGCGTTAGGCCAACAGCTACCATCTATCAAAGCCTAGGAAAATATGCCTCAATATTTCGGGCAGAGGTTTATGCCTTCGCTAGGTGTGCATACGAAAACCTCAGCCGATCCTACACTATAAAAAAAATATTATATCTTTACAGATAGCCAAGAGGCTTTGAAAGCCATCTCATCATCTGCGATGAAAACGAAGTTAATGTGGAAATGCATCCAAGCATTAACGAACCTTGGTACATGCAACCATCTAACACTTCAGTGGGTGCCAGGACACTCGGGAATTGATGGGAATGAAAATGCGGACTTACTGGCCAAAAAAAGGAGCATCCATAACCCTCATAGGACTAGAACTCTTTTGCGGTATTTCCTACAATATCATGAAGCTTACCATGCAAAACTGGATCCAGAGCCAGATGGAGCAGAGATAGATTTTATTAACAAGATCCAGACCAGCCAAAAGATTCATCAAAAGACCTACCTCATAGAGAAAAGCCTAGATCTTTTAGGGCTATCTAGAAATCAACTCAGAGTCCTAACCGGACACTGTAAACTCAACAAACACATGCACCAGATAGGCATCTCACCCACTGATGTATGTAGACTATGTCTCGAAGATGATGCAACATCGGAGCACGTGCTGAGTGAATACGAAGCCATTGCGCAATGTAGATTCCAGACTTTTGGCTCAAACTTCTTAAAGCCTGCCGATTTTGAAGAAATCTCTTCCAAAAAAAAAATACTGCTCTTCCTGGAAAGTGTGGGCTTGCTGGAGGAACTGTAATGCAAACGGAGCACAATAAATCAATGATGACTACGGTGCAGAGCCCACTCGCCCCGCTATATATATAGATCTAAATCTGCTCTTCTTCATAAGAATTTTAAATTCAGGGTGGCCATACGAAAACTCCGATTTTCCACGTATATAAAGTACTTGTTAAGAAATCGTTGAAACAAATACCTCGAATTTTGGATGCAGTGTAATTATTTTAAAAACTTCAGGTGCAAGTTCAAAAATGGCCTAGATAGGGCAATCTCTTCGTATGGTTACCATTGATTTTTTACAGACAAATTTTATTAAATGATCAAATATATCAAATACAGCCGCATTTTAGAATTTTCCCAATATTTACAGTACGCAGCACCTAAGCCAGACAAACAAACAGACAGGTTAAAGTAAATTTCAATGGAACAGCAGTTAAATAGAGCCGTAATCAGCATCGATTGTTCTACCTAGATGTTGATCACTATAGCTAACTTATGCTTTGAAATTCACGTGTATTAATATAATTCGATAATTACGTTCTTCCCGGTAATCATTGCAAATTACTTTATTTATTTATTTATCATTGCGTTTTTTTTTCGAAATGATAAGGAAACACGACTACAGTTACGCAGCTGTATTAAAAAAAAACCGACACCGGTTAGTTACTTCATAAATGGCTTAATTTTCCAGCAAAACTCAGTAATTCGTGAATTGAGTTGCTAGAAACAGCTGGTGTTGAATTTAGTAAAATGTGGTGTTGTAAAATAATTTTCGGTAATTCACACATGAATTTTTTATATTATAAAATATTTAAAATAGTTTTTAGAATATTTTTTTTTAACTCTTGAAAACTAATTGTTAAGTGCGCAAATATTTTAACTGTTGTTAATTAAATATTGTTTCATAAGGAAATATCATAAAATATTATGTTAGTTGTGTAAAGCGGAACAGTACCCTGAAATTTTTGAGACCGGTTTCCAGTAAACGAAATTAATCAAGAGAGCAAAAAGGGAGTAAATTATAAGGTTAAAGTCTAGTTCGTATATGTTAATTAATTAATTAAATTTCATGTATATGTGCACATATTTCTGTACATATAAGGTTTACATATATCCATTTATAATTGTAATTTTTGCGCTACAGCAATTTCTACCCTGTTTTTATCCGTTGCCTGTTTCGAAGACTTGAACACTGCTAAACTAATCTTCTACTATGGGTATTAAAAAACAATTTTCCTATTTTCTTTTTTATATATAAACTTTTTAAAATAGACCAGCATTTAATGACCGACAAATTTATGAACTGGATGAAGCGACTGCAATCTTGACTAATCCTAATTTTGTTTCATCCAAAAAAACAACATTTTACATTCATGGATATCTGGAAAATCAACATTCCGAGAGCATATCGGAAATTGTACATGCCTACAATAGAAGAGGTGATCACAATTGTCTAATCTTGGATTGGGCAGAATTAGTTGATGGTGACTATTTGACTGAAGCTGTTGTTAACTATAAAAGGGTTTGTTTTTTTCCTAGGATTTCTAGAAAATGTAATGTAATGTAATGTAGATAGGACCTCGAATTGCTGACGTTATTTTAAAAATGTTCAATTCTGGATTAAATTTGAATACATTTCATTTAGTTGGTCATTCTCTTGGTGGACAAATGACCGGCTTTATTGGAAGAGAAGTAAGAAAGAAAAATGGCATGATCTTGCCAAGGTAAGACTTTATTTTTATACCTTTCGTCAATTCTTATTTCCATTGCCTTGACTTATTCACAAAAATGTATAAATTGGGATAGGTACTTCAAAATCATAAAAAATTACGGCAATAAGTTGAATTGACCATTAAATCTGAGCCATCAAAATCATGTAAGGAAATCTGTATGTTTTATACACAATTGTGTATAAAAAAAATTGTAAAAGGCATTCCAGTAAAAACAAATGTTTCAATATCGCAAAAGTTGCCTTTCATTGCCGTTTTACTTTCAATCAAAATTTCTTAAATATTTAGTCTCGCAAGCTGTATTAATCCCTCTTAAAAGAAATTAAAGTTGATTGATGTGATAATCAAGACCCAGAGGGAACCTGATAATTCACATTCATCATGTTGTTTTTATGAGCAATTTAAAAGTTGTAGTTGTAGTTGTAGAAAGTGCAAAGAAAGACAAATGTTAGGTACATTTTCTTAAACCTAAACATGGGTTTTCTAAACTTTATAAAATATTTTGATTTTGATGGCATGAAATTTAAAAATTATTATTATTATTTTTCAATTATGTATTAGGTTCTTGCAAAATATTATGCTTATACAAGAACATCCAATATGTACATGTTTTAATCATGCGGATATGAAAATTAAACAAATCACGGATACAAATCGCATGATTGAATCTTCAATTTTATTTAAGATCAAAAATTTATCTTAATTTTAGTTGATGTGTCTATCTTTTTAATCTTAATTTTAATCTTTAGAATTAGTGCTTTGGATCCAGCTAACCCAGCTTTTTATATTTTGAACGTCTCACAACCCATATCTTCAGAAGACGCTCAATTTGTCGATATCATTCACACAGACGCTTGGATATATGGAGCTCCTATTAGTGGAGGTCATGCTGATTTTTGGCCAAATAGTGGAAAGTCTTTACAGCCCGGATGTCCGGTCAGAAAATATCTATTATTAACAGACAATGGTAATCAAACTCCTCCTAATCTAGTCAAATAAAATTTTAGAATATTTATATTTTATATATTTGTGAAGATTTGTGCAGTCATTGGCAATCTTGGAGACTTTGGTCAGAAAGTGTTTCTGGAAAAAATGAGAAGAAATTTTTTGCAATTAAAACATGGACTTGGATTAATTTCATATTAGGACAATATCAAGGGCCAAAGAATATTGCTTTAATGGGTATTGATTGTCCTTCCACGTAAGTTAAACATTTATACTTAAAGGTCTTTTAATACTTTTAAAACTTAAAATGAATATTTACTTTTGAACTTCACAGTGCCAGAGGAAATTACTTTCTCACAACTAACGATAATCGTCCGTTTGCACGGGGAATGGATGGTTTGAAGTATCCTTAACGTAGTTGTTGATTGTGAAAAATTGGAAAATACAAAGAAAGAACCACGATTTTGTTATATTATGTAAATTACATAATAAATTGTAAATTTATTATTTAATAACACCACCTATTATTTGGCGTAATTTGAATCTGGGATAAAATCAAATCAACTAAAACAGTTATAAGATAATTAAGAATAAAAACTAATTTCAGGCTATCGTATGCAATAAGACAGTGTGGTATTTTAACGAAGAAATCATTTTTGTTTTAAAAAATATTGTTTATTTATATATTTATTAATTCTAATTACTTTTGAGTTTTTCATACTTGTTTCTGTCCTTTAGACGAATAAACTGCCTTTATTTCCACCACAATTTAAAATTATTAAATGATATTATCAAATGACGAAAGTGGATGACAATAAAAATATTTTTTTACAGCATACTATACATGCGCGCGTCTCCATATGGCGCAAGAATGGAGGAATACATTAGCAATTAATTAAAGTCAACAGTATTTAAAAAAGATCAATTCTCTTTCCTATTCTCTGTATGTACATACATGTTATTTACATAAACCTCAACGTTTTATGAGTGCGCACATGCACGACTACACATGAAAATTTAATTACATTCAAAATTCTTAAGCTGCGCGATCGTGAAAGTTGAAATTCTGTCAGTTAAAGTCGCGACTAGCAAGAAAGTTAACGTGTTTGAACTGCGTAACAAACAAAAACTATGAAATAATTGAAGTGATTTTTTCTGCTTTCAAAGGCTTCCAATGTGAATTTAGTTTATAGGACAGCTTTCGTTACTATATTTTTAGAAAGTGTTTTTTTCGTTCATCAGAAAACGATCACTATTTAAAGTTGACCTTGGTATCAGACTTTTGATACACTTTGACCTGAATCGTCCTCTTCTATGTAGGTATGTCTATCTTGAAATTTTTTTTCATTCAGCATTCAGTGTCTTCTGAGGGAAAATTTACATTCAATTGAAATTTGATTACATAAAACATACAAGTTTTCATACAACACATTTCTATATGAGTATCGTGGCGTGCTTGTTTTCTTAAAGTATACATTTGCTTTTATGAATGTATTTAGATAACAGAACAATTGTGAAACCACATACCAAATTAATATCGGAAATTAGATACCTATATCCTTCATTTTTCATATTTATACACGATCTTATACACAACTGGCATTTCATGCTCGGCTGAGTGGAATATAGAATGGATAGAAATTAAAATAGTTACACAACCTAGTTGAACACGAGTTAAAATTATTTTTTATTGCTCTTCTACCGGAGTGCAATGAAAAAAAAATCTGTATACCGAAGTAAAAGTCGAAGGATATTACGGGTAGATTGGAGTATTGTATTAATTTCCAAAATAGGCAACTCAAAAAGCCAGTGCTGCCATCTTTCGGGTGCTAATAAATTCATGTTATTTTATTGCAAGAATGACTGTGACCTGTACATCTGTGATAATGTGTACCGCACCAACCTTTTTGCTGCTTAAAAAATTTAAAATGTGTTAGAAAAAGCACTAAGTCTTTTAAATCTTCAAAAGGGCGAACAATGACACTATTTCGTTTTGCTTCAGAAAATATTTATATGCACCAATTTAATAATCAAATTAATGATCTTCTTAATTTTAGGAGCTACATGATTCCACCGCGTCGTGTTATTGTAGGTTTGTTCAATTTACACATTAAACTAGCGAAACATTACAGCTTCTTCTTCATTTAACTTGTTTACTATAATAACAACAAACATGACTAAGACTATGTTGGGACAAGTCTTTCTTTAAACTCATTCTAATTATCTTAATTTAAAGGATGTTTGAGAGTATTTTTTTTTTCTTTGATGCTCTTCGTTTTGCAACTAAACAAATCCTGAAATCAAATAAATTTTTGGAGTCCAAGTAAAAATGTTATCTGTTCTAATATGATGATGTGATCCATTGAATACGGTATCATCCAACAACCGAATCAAAACATGTAAAAACTCAAAAAATAAATCGGCGAAACAAAAATAAATGCAAGTAAGGGCATTAATAAATATTTAGTCTATCAATAATTTCAACATTTTCCCTACAACTCAACGACTATCTACTGTTAGATGGTAGAAAACATTAATTTAACTTACACTTCCTCATCTTATTCCCTGCTTTGGGTATTAGAAAAGAAATCTGAAAAAAATTAAGAAAACATTAATTTCCCACTACACACGATCAGATCTTTTTTTAAATGTATCTTTTATTTATATGGCTATGTCACAAATACAAGCCCAAGCAAAATTGTTTTTATTCTCATTCGAGTTTGGCTGTTAATTTTTTTCCTCTCTTCTTTCTTCGGGTACGAGAAAAAAACTCGTTTAGCAAGTGAAATAACAGGTGAAAAAGCTTCGAAAAGAGAATATTACTTTAGGTGCATGTTACCTACACATAATTAAAAATTTTTGCTTTGCGTAACATTTTTTTAAGATACAAAATCTTGATCTATTTATATATTTAAATAATCATTATCCAAACATTGTAAACAACAAGGAAGTACTAGCGATTTTTGCTTGTGACAGGAATCTTCTGATAACAAAATAGTGTTTGAAATTGAAGACTTTATAAAACTATAAGTGTCAATAACTTTTAAAGTAGCAGTGTTGTTTCTTCTGTGTGGTTGCATAGTATTTTCAGTGCTGAATATATAAATAATTCACATAATTCTTGTCGGCTAGCCAAAGTGCACTATCAAAGAAATTAATTTCGACTCGAGTCATAATTTAATAAAAAAATCCATTTAATTTGAATTATACTATATGAACACTGTTTGGACATTAAAAATGATTCAGGAAGCCTCTATAATGTTGGTAAGTTCTGCTTCCAAAACAATATAAGGAGTTCCAAAATTAAATTGCTACAGAAGCAAAGCATTAATTATGTACATTTATTGATTTTTACTCTAATTTTCTTTTTTATTCAAAAAAATGACTAGGTTTAAATTAATTAAAATGACAACATGTTTTGTTTATTCTAATATTGAAATTAATTGTTAATCTAAGTAAAATTTAAGAAATGAATTATATCGTTAGGCACTGCTCAAATGGCCACCATAGCCGTGAGATATAAAAAATTATTGTGCCAGGAGGCTAAGCCTTACAATAAATTTATTTCAAATATAGATATTAAATCATTCAAAACATTCAAAAGCCTTTTTTTTTGTTAATTTCAGATGAAGAGATCCAAACCAAAATTATTGAGAAGTAAAACAACAAGCAATGGAGAAAAATACGAGTTTAAAACATAAGTCACGTAAGGAAATTGTTAGAAATATGCATAGCAAACTAATATTAGATTTTTTCTAGGACTATTGCTGGGATTAGTGAAATCTCCCGCGGATCTTTCAACAGCTAAATTTGTCTTCTACTTCGGGTAAGTGTATTAACGACTGTAAGATATTTTTGTTTTTAATTACTTTACAAAATTGTAGACCAACATTTAATGATTCCGTCACATTTGAATTATCAGAGGGAAAACAACTTCTGGAACATCACCGATTCGACCCAAACAAGAAAACTGTTCTATACTTGCATGGATACCTGGAAAATCTTGAAGAACAAAGTATATCTGTAGTAGTGAATGCATATTTATGCCGATATGATCACAACATAGTTGTGCTCAACTGGAGTGAATTAGCGGAAGGCAGTTATATGTTTGATGCAGTGGAAAATATAAAACAGGTAAAATTATCATTACTTATTTTTCTCTTGATTTTTTATTCTTTAATAAATAGCTAGGCCCATTCCTAGCAAAAATTCTCTTAGATATGTTCGAATTTGGTTTGAATATAGAAAGATTTCACATCGTTGGACATTCTCTAGGTGGGCAATTGTCTGGTATTATTGGCCGAGAAATAATTGAAAAAACCAAGGGAACAAAAAAAGTAAAACGGTAATTATTTATGGAAAAATAAGATGAATATCTGAAGGTTTACATATCAGGATAACAGCTCTCGATCCAGCATTCCCGTCATTTTATATTGTGAAATTAGCGAAACCAATAGGTAAGAAAGATGCAGATTTCGTTGATGTTATTCATACGGATGCGTGGATATATGGTACTCCTTTTTCCACGGGTACAGCTGATTTCTGGCCAAATGGAGGAAAAAGTTTACAACCTGGTTGTCCTCCCAGGAATTATAAGCTTCTTTCTGATATAGGTATGTCATTTTTTTAAATTCTGTTACTATTTTATTATCACAACAAATTTTCTTTTCTCAAAGATCTATGCAGCCATCGAAGATCTTGGATATTTTGGTCTGAAAGTGTTTCAGGAAAGTACGTGGAAAATTTTGATGCCGTAAAAGCAAAATCATGGTCTGATTTTAAAGCCGGCCGTATTGAAAAAGCATCAGGAGTTGTTATGGGACTTGATTGTCCCGTCAAGTATGACATATAGTTTTGAATAAAAATAGTTTTAATGTAGTTTTAATTAGTATTTCAGGAGATTTTTATCTGCAAACAAATGGAATGCCACCTTATGCTAAGGGGAGACAAGGAACGAAATACTCTTAACATTAATTATTATATATACTTACATTCATATGTATATATAAAATAAAAAAAAAAATAATATCAAGGACTACAGTAAAATCGACAACATGTGACAATTACAATTGGTATTTGGAAAAAGCGACATATAAGGGTTTGAAAAGAAGCAGTAAAGTTTTACCCCCCCCCCCCCCCCCCCACTAATTAATATTAATTAAATTCCTTTGCAATCGGTTTTTTCTTATAAAACTAGTTTTCATGTTTAAAACTTTTATTTCTTCACCAGAACCACTTAGTTATAATAATGTATGGCTGTGTTGTTTAATTGAGTGTTAAGAGCTCAGTTATTTCTTAATATTAAGTGAATCCAGAATCCATGACACAGCTTCAGAGAAATTTTCCAACGTAACAGTTGGTGGTGGATCAATCACTACTTCAGGCCGATATTTTCCAGTTTTGACCAATATACCTTTCATGCCAATACTCATAGCTCCAGCAATGTCATCATTTGCATCCTATAATAGTTATAAAGTAGAGTTGAGTTAATTCTGTACGAAATTTGCTCTCACATCTCCAATCATCATACACTCTGACGGTCGTACTCCAGGTGGTATTACGCTCTCGAAGAAATATTTATTCGGTTTACCAATAACAATTGGAGTCACACCACTTGAATATTCCAGCCCTTTCACAAAACAACCGGGACCTAATGCCATACCGTCTTTCCTTTTATAATACCTACCTTGATGTATTGCAATCAGCTTTCCTTTTTTTAGAAGGATGCTAAAAAGTATTTTTATATATACCCATAATAAATTTTGTATTTTATAAGATAAGTAAGAATCTTAAGAATCAGGACGTGTAACTTACTTAAACGCTTCGTTTATGTTTTCATAGGCAAATTTCTCTGGTGCTAATCCAACTGCAACTGAGTCGTAATCTTGGTTGCCTTCGGGAAATTCTTTCCGGGCATCATCAGTAACCAAGTAGAAAGGATTCAGATTATTGTCTTGGATATATCTTGAAGCAGCACTTAGGGAGCTATAGATTTCATTTCTTTCAAGTTTAAAGCCAATTTTCGTAAGACGATTAAATAAAGTTTCTCCAGATTCCTTAGTCGTGTTTGTGACAAATTTTAATTGAACATTTGACTTTCGCAAACTGAAATTATTTCAATTTAGATTATTACTAGCACAGTACATACACTCAAAACAACGACATAATGCAACTACGTATTTTCAATTTAAAAGTACAATTGACTGGGTTTGTTGTATGAAAAAACTACAGTATCAATAGAAAATCTCCAGCTCAAGGAAAAAAATTTTTTTTTTCTTATCTTAGTCTTAAGACTTCATTGAAAAAAAAGGCATTTCCGAAGTACGCACTGAAAGAATTTCTATTGATCTTTCTAAGCTCAATACCGATGCAAGGATGGTGCACCACAGTGTCTAAAGTTATCTTATCTGCAACTTCGACAACAAATAAGTAGGTATACTTGATAGTGAAAAAACTTGACTGACCAGAGCAGAGTTAAAAGCATATCTCCTACCACATCAAATATTTTTTAAACTTGAGATTTAAAGAAATAAAATTAAGCAATTTTTGTCTACATGCCCCTAAAAGTAGGTATGAGGGACAGAGAAAGGATTACAAATATTGTATTGCCATCTATTTCTATTCTATATATTCATTTGGAAAACCTCTAACTGAAACTGGACTATGGTGTATTTTGTATAGAACTTATTATTTGTAGTTCCGCGGAATAAAATAATTAAACCAAAAAGAGACAACTATAGAAAAGTGATCCCATAATAATGTCAAATAATGTAAGCAATTTCAGTAGTATCAGCAGTCCATTTTATATATGTCAGTGAGCTGATCCTTTCATTGAGGACTTTCACATTTCTATGCCGTATGCACAAGTTATTTCCGCTCTGCGATTTCAGTCAAATCAGCTACTTATGTATGGAGGAAGAGTTATTTAACTTTGTTGAAATCCAAATCTACAAAATGAAGTTGTCTCAAGATCACACACAGTTCAAGGAGCTCGTTTTGATGTACTTTGCCGACCCCTGAGTTCCTCCTGCTCTCTTCTAGTCTTGCTCCAACACTACTCACTCAATAGTACTGATCGCATTTCGTCCTGGGCTCAGGTTAATACTACCTTATTCAATCGCATGCCTCATTCTATTTAGTATAGTATTTTTGTTTTGTTTATGTTTCAGATCACCTAGCTTTAAATACTCTGATGTATGTTTATTTCACTAGTAGTATACCTAATTCTAAGTTAGCACTCTACTGCAATGAGTATGACCATTGCACTTTCCTTTTTTTTTTAGTTTTCTAAACAATTTTTGTACTACTCGATCAATAAATTACTACTATCTACTCGATGTATCTAACGTTATAACGGTGCTTAAGCTAAGATTCTTTAATAAACGTTTTTCTATTCTATTCTAAATAATTTATACTTACTAACCTCTCCAAAGCTTTCACAGCATCGGGAGTTGGATCATCTTCTACATGCAGAGTCCCGCTCAAATCAATTAAAACAACTTTCACCGACATTTTCAAATCTTTTTCATATGTTACACCAACGGAAGACATTATTCTTCTTCCGGCAATCCTAGCAGACGTCAACAAATTACAATTTTGACAGAACAATATCATGGACGCGTTCAAATAGTGCGCTGCTTCAATAGCTCAACAACAAATTTAATTCATCACTTATAAAATTTTTACGGAATAAAAATTCAATCGACAGGATGAAACTGCATACTTTTACTGGACAGAATGACAACATTCTTCTGTTGACATGACAACAATAACCACAATCACCTGTTATCAATCATTTCGTATTGCAGATTCAAAGTATGATATAATTTTTTTATCATTTCATTTCATACAATCAATCTACGAAAATAAAGTAAAATAATATACTGGATCTTAAGAAAATAATTTTAATATTGTAGTAGTTGTCGGAGCACAACTATAAAGGCCTAAGCACAATTGCGACGGCAGACGGAGAACGACGACGAAATTCCGCTGTCAAACTTCTAAAAGTACAGCGTCTTATCCGAATGCACCAAATTACGACGAACGACGGTAAGCGGGCGACGATGTTGCCGTCGAGATCAACGAGGTGCAATCATGCCTGAAACACAATTGGAGCTCTTCAGCTAGCTTGAGATTTGTTGACAATGTAAATCAATGTAGAAGAACACAATTGGAGCTTTAGCTTTTTTGCCAGCTTCAAGCTGGCTTTAGATTTGATCAAATTGCAAATTTCAAGCCCAATGACTGCCAACTTGAGGGCATTTTTAATGTTGCCAACTGTGCGAATGTCAAATATTGGATGAGAATGGCTTTTGTTGACACATTTAAGAAGTAAACAGCTACAAAAATGTTGATATGGAAGAAAACTTATAGAGTTAGTAAAAGATAAGTAGTTTCTGTGGGCCGTAAAAAAAACTCGGTATTATTTTTACATATAATTGGTACATCTCAAAATTAACCAAAAACGTATGCATTTATCGTAATTTTGGAAAATCGGAAGCATTAACTGTCGTTCCTTAATAAATATTCTCAACATAAACAAGTTAAAGTTGCAAATGCCAAAATCACCAGTTGTGTTCAATTCGGCTTTTTCAGTCAGCTTTAGCAGAACGCTGGGCATAAAGCTGGCTGAAAAGCTGCAATTGTGTTTCAGGCCTCATATATACGATCCGTGTTCATGAGCGTACCCAAAATTGCCCTGCATTTGTGTATGTTTCACTCCGCCATTTTTGGTCTTCGCTGTCAAATCCTACTTAGGTTTGGATGGTTTTGGGCTTGGTGCATTGACGCAGGAAAACCCGTGAAATAACCGTAGGGGCCACGAAGCAAATATTACTCACAAACTTTTTACCACTGAACTTTTCTTCAAAATTATTAACTTTTTTACGTTCACGCTTGCAAATTCAGTAAAGACTTTTGAGTATATGAAAATAAAAGCGATTAAAATTGCGCATAGGTTGTACAATTGTGTACAGGTGTACAAATTTTACGGCGCTTATGTACAAACAATATCAGTGTCATAGTGTTAGAATTGGGTACGCGATATTTTCTCATTTGCATCTCCTTTAGTTCTTACCTCGTTGGTCGAGATTGATCAAATTCTAATTTTGCCGTCGTCGCTGCAGTGTTACCAACAAAATTAATCGAATGAAATTGTTTTGGCATTCAGTTTTGTCTTTTTGGGGTGGTAGCACCAAATAATGAGCTTTGAAGAAAAATTTATTGAGGAAGTACGAAATCAGAGAATAATTTATGATTTGCAAGACAAGTGGACAAAAAAGACGTGGTTTGGATGGATATTTCAAAGCGTTTAATTTAGTTAATTTCTGCATTTTCAGTTTTTTTCACACTTTGGGCCATTGCATTTCTTTCAATATAATATAAAATACTCTTATTAAAAATCTAATTTTAAAACGCTCGAAACATTTAATAAATGAAATTTCTGTATCTTCTTCTTTCACAATCGTCGCTCAACGTCTGTCGTTGCAATTGTGCTCCCAATCTTTCGACGGCCTGTTTTGACAACCGAATTTCCTGCTGCCGTCGGCCGTTTTCCGCTCTGCCATAGCAATTGTGCTTAGGCCTTATGCGGTGCAGTCTACCTCCAGCCAGATGTATAACAGCTTACTGTAACGATATAACATCTACAGCAAAGCAAAGCCTCACACCGGATGAGAGGAGATTGAAGATTTAAATTTTCACAAAGCAGAAAGAAAAATTGAATTTAAATAGAAATACTAAGAAAATATTAATAGGAAATAGATTCTAGAATCCAATGCAAGCGATAAGCAATTAATTGTCCATACAAACGTATTTCGTTTAGGTTGAACATACACGTCTCCACTTTTGGGTTTAGTTATTTATAATATAATAAAGGGTTTTCCAATAAGAGGTGTTATTTTAATTAGCCCGCTATTTCGGTAGATGTCACTTTTGGAGCTGTCATTTTTTGACATTTGACAAGTGTAGAAACTACGCCATTAATAAAAATGGAACGATACACGATTCAACAACGCATTGAAATTATTAAAATTCACTATAAAAATGTGGCAGAGACGGTTCGTAAAACTCGAACATTTTTGGGTCGTCGTGAAGCACCTTGTCGGACCGCAATACAGAAATTGGTAGAAAAATTCGAGCTGTCGGGACAAGCTAGTGATGTGAAGAATAAAACCCGTGCACGTCGCTCAAGAACACCTGAGAATATTGCTGCTGTAGCCGAAAGTGTTGAAGAAAACCCAGGTTTGTCCATTCCTCGTCGTTCTTTGGAATTAGGCATTCCACAAACGTCATTACACCGTATTTTGCATAAAGATTTGGATCTTAAGGCTTATAAAGTTCAGTTAACACAAGAACTCAAGCCGGCCGATCATCAACAACGTCGAGTCTTTGCTGATTGGGTCCTTGAAATGCATGAAAATGATCCGAAATTCCATCGAAAACTCATCTTGAGTGATGAGGCCCATTTCCACCTCGATGGCTTCGTCAACAAACAAAATTGTCGCATCTGGGGCTCGGAAAACCCAAGAGTTATTGTTGAAAAGCCTCTCTATCCTCAACGTGTGACTGTTTGGTGCGGTTTATTGTCCCGCGGGGTCATTGGACCTTACTTTTTCGAAAATGAGGCTGGAGCAACAGTTACGGTGAATGCATTGCGCTATCGACAGATGATTAATGATTTTTTATGGCCGGAATTGGATGGTATTGATCTGGACAACGTTTACTTTCAACAAGACGGCGCTACGTGCCATACAAGCAACGAAACCATTTATCTTTTACGGGAAAAAATTCCGGACCGTGTTATCTCTCGAAGAGGTGATCACAATTGGCCACCGAGATCTTGTTACTTAACACCTTGCGACTTCTTCCTTTGGAGCCACGTGGAAGAGAAGGTCTACGCCAACAGCCCAGCGTCGATTCAAGACCTCAAAGATGGAATTCGTGAGGCTATCGAGGACATAGGGCAGCCACCTTGCGATTTGGTTATGGAAAATTTCATGAAAAGGATATGGTCTTGTAGGCGTGGTCGTGGTGGTCATTTGGCTGATGTTATTTTCCATTATTAACGGCAGACCTTCCTCTTTATAATGAAATAAAGATCCGATCATTTATCTCAAAAATGGCATTTTTCTTTGAATATCAAAATAACATTGGAAAACTCGTTACTTGTGATACACATAGGGTAAATTTAATTGGTTAGTTAAATTAACCTGCTTTTATTCCGCATGTATCACCAATTACGCTGAATTTTCACAAATACTCCGAAAAAAACCGAGTAATTTCGGTGTATTCTACATCCTCAAAAATTGCTGGATAATTGCAATTGCCCTGATAATAGCGCCAACTGGTAGTCACTAGAAATGTAACATTTGTGTAAGCATACATTGGAAATTACTTTATTTATTTATTTATCATTGCGTTTTTTTCGAAATGATAAGGAAACACGACTACAGTTACGCAGCTGTATTAAAAAAAAACGACACCAGTTAGTTACTTCATAAATGGCTTAATTTTTCCAGCAAAAGCTCAGTAATTCGTGAATTGAGTTGCTAGAAACAGCTGGTGTTGAATTTAGTAAAATGTGGTGTTGTAAAATAATTTTCGGTAATTCACACATGAATTTTCTATATTATAAAATATTTAAAATAGTTTTTAGAATATTTTTTTTTTAACTCTTGAAAACTAATTGTTAAGTGCGCAAATATTTTAACTGTTGTTAATTAAATATTGTTTCATAAGGAAATATCATAAAATATTATGTTAGTTGTGTAAACCGGAACAGTACCCTGAAATTTTTGAGACCGGTTTCCAGTACACGAAATTAATCAAGAGAGTAAATTATAAGGTTAAAGTCTAGTTCGTCTATGTTAATTAATTAATTAAATAAATAATAATAATTAATTAAATAAATAAATCATAAATTTTTATATGTGCACATATTTCTGTAGATATAAGGTTTATGTCCATTTATAATTGTAATTTTTGCGCTACAGTAATTTCTACCCTGTTTTTATCCGTTGCCTGTTTCGAAGACTTGAACACTGCTAAACTAATCTTCTATTATGGGTATTAAAAATCAATTTTCCTATTTTCTTATTTATATATAAACTTTTTAAAATAGACCAGCATTTAATGACCGACAAATTTATGAACTGGATGAAGCGACTGAAATCTTGACTAATCCTAATTTTGTTTCATCCAAAAAAACAACATTTTACATTCATGGATATCTGGAAAATCAACATTCCGAGAGCATATCGGAAATTATACGTGGCTACAATAGAAGAGGTGATCACAATTGTCTAATCTTGGATTGGGCAGAATTAGTTGACGTGTGGAAATATCGAGGTGCTGTAGTGGAATCGCAAACTTTTGCTTTTTATTCGAGCAAGAGGTTGTTCTACTCTCGGTAATCTTATCGCCAGCGATTATCCGACAGGCAGGATTTACGCCAGCAAATGGTTAAAATATCCAGAGCGAAATGAAGCCTGTATAGCGCGCATTGTTTTGGCATCAAATGCCTCACAACAATTTGTTCTGCGACGGTTTTTTGGTGGTGTTGTGGTATAAAGCCCTCTCACTTCATCGAAAATGTCAGCGATAAGCCGTCTATGGAAATGACGAATCAAATGTTTTATGGGCTGATAAGTATTTCAGCCATTCTTCTTCCCTAACAACGTGCACGAAAGAAATTTATGCAATTTTTTCCTGCATAGACGTTGGCGGAGTGTTACAGAATTGTATCTACCATTCTGTAACCCGTGATTGTTCATTTGTATGAACGCAATATCTTCCAGTTCGTTTCTTGTAACGTTGTAGCGCGTTAAATAAATGGAAATATTTGTGCGGCGGTTACTGAAGTTGTACAATTTCACAACATCAACCTCATAGCACAGATGTTGTAATACAGGGTTTTCCAATAAGAGGTGTTATTTTGATATTCAAAGAAAAATGCCATTTTTTGAGATAAATGGTCGGATCTTTATTTCATTATAAAGAGGAAGGTATGCCGTTAATAATGGAAAATAACATTAGCCAAATGACCACCACGACCGCGCCTACAGGACCATATCCTTTTCATGAAATTTTCCATAACCAAATCGCAAAGTGGCTGCCCTATGTCCTCGATAGCCTCACGAATTCCATCTTTGAGGTCTTGAATCGACGCTGGACTGTTGGCGTAGACCTTCTCTTTCACGTGGCCCCAAAGGAAGAAGTCGCAAGGTGTTAAGTTACAAGATCTCGGTGGCCAATTGTGATCACCTCTCGAGAGATAACAGGGTCCGGAAACTTTGCCCGTAACAGATCAATGGTTTCGTTGCTTGTATGGCACGTAGCGCCGTCTTGTTGAAAGTAAACGTTGTCCAGATCAATACCATCTAATTCCGGCCATAAAAAATCATTAATCATCTGTCGATAGCGCAATCCATTCACCGTAACTGTTGCTCCAGCCTCATTTTCGAAAAAGTAAGGTCCAATGACCCCGCGGGACAATAAACCGCACCAAACAGTCACACTTTGAGGATAGAGAGGCTTTTCAACAATAACTCTTGGGTTTTCCGAGCCCCAGATGCGACAATTTTGCTTGTTGACGAAGCCATCGAGGTGGAAATGGGCCTAATCACTCAAGATGAGTTTTCGATGGAATTCCGGATCATTTTCATGCATTTCAAGGACCCAATCAGCAAAGACTCGACGTTGTTGATGATCGGCCGGCTTGAGTTCTTGTGTTAACTGAACTTTTTAAGCCTTAAGACCCAAATCTTTATGCAAAATACGGTGTACTGACGTTTGTGGAATGCCTAATTCCAAAGAACGACGAGGAATGGACAAACCTGGGTTTTCTTCAACACTTTCGGCTACAGCAGCAATATTCTCGGCTGTTCTTGAGCGACGTGCACGAGTTTTATTCTTCACATTACTAACTTGTCCCGACAGCTCGAATTTTTCTACCAATTTCTGTATTGCGGTCCGACAAGGTGCTTCACGACGACCCAAAAATGTTCGAGTTTTACGAACCGTCTCTGCCACATTTTCACCATTTTTATAGTGAATTTTAATAATTTCAATGCGTTGTTGAATCGTGTATCGTTCCATTTTTATTAATGGCGTAGTTTCTACTTGTCAAATGTCAAAAAATGACAGCTCCAAAAGTGACATCTACCGAAATAGCGGGCTAATTAAAATAACACCTCTTATTGGAAAGCCCTTTATATGTTGCATTAGTCCACCGTTCGGTGCAAAATTACTTTTTCGTATGAACAAATAAGAACGTTTCATAAATGTTTCGGGCAGCTTTTGAGAAAGAGATTAAGTATTTCCAAAATCTTTTGTATGCATGCATGCATTTTATTGTTGAATATACTCGATCGTATCGTTTGGAACCAAAAGTAATTAGATTGGTCCAGAGATATATCAGAGAAACCACGGAGTATGTGAATACTGCGTAAAATTTGTAACCATGTCAATTTAGTATTTGGGTTTGCCTAAAATTTATTTTACCAAAAGGTACCTTCTGCCCTAGCTTTAGCCAATTGTAGATGAATATAAATGAAAATTTCCATGGGAAAGCACAGAGATTGCTGTAAGGTTAAACTGTTGCCTCGTGCATTTAGGCACTTGAACTTTTCTCGACAAAACCACTCTTTACATACGAATATGTTGTTGTTTCAGTTTTTTTTAAGTTTGTGAATACATCCGTTTTTCCATCGCTCCATTTTTTTTCGTCTTTTGTGGTGAGATTCCACTCTCTTGTCTTGTCTCCTGTAGGAGGGGGTGAGCATACTCCTACAGTAGGCTCTGCTTGTCGTAGAAGGCGACTAAAAGGGCTTGTCTCTGCACCTATACCGACATATTCCGGGCGAGATTCAGGGACGCCTGCATGATTTAGCAGCATCATGCAGTTTGTACTCAAAACTACTGCTAAACACCTCACTGCAGCTATACTGGATTATCCAGGGCGAGGTCCAGTGAAGGCCTACATGATTTAGCAGGATCATGTAGTCGGGTTGGTGGCGGATGATTCCAAATCTCTTTTGGAACAACGGCAACACCCACAACCTCTCAAAGAGGCTACTGCTATTTCGGAGGAGACCCAATCGGAAATCCGGGATTGGGGTGTGAGATCACTTGTGATCTCACGACGGTTGGGGTAAATCAATCATTTGCTCTTTGGTGTTGATTTACCCCAGACGAGTTAGACGGTAGAACGAAACGAGCTCGTCTGCCTGTTACGAGGGGCAGGTGAAATATGGATAATGCAATATTATGAATACATTTTAACCGCGGTGCGACGTGTTCTTTTTGGTGCGGGAACACTGAGGTCGATATTAGCATCGGTTACCCTTGGAGGTAACCACCCTGCTTTGCGACGTGTCGTCTTGGTTGCGGCGGCACTGAGGACGAAGTTAGCAACCCACCGCCTTCCTCATAATTTGAGAATTTTCGGGTTACTCTCCACAAATCCCTTTTGCGGGACCTTACTTGTGAAGGTGTGGAGAGTAACCCAGGACCCCCAAAACGGACGTATTCAGAAGCTATAGAAAATGAAACAACAACAACAACAACAAGATATTCAAACGTAAAGATGGGCTTTGCAAAGAACTGTACGAATGCTAAAGTACGCGAGGCAATACAGTCTGACGTTACAGAAGTGTCTGAACTTTGCGTGGAAACGTCCTTTTATATCCATTATAAATTGTATAAGGCATGGAAAGACGGGATCTTTGGGGAAATTAAATTTTTAGACTATTATTATGCTCTGATAAAGGGCAGCAAGACCAAATATGACATTGACATGGAGTACAAAAGTTTACGTGGCTCTCGCATAGATCGAATCTCTTTAAGTTAGATGCCAGGCAATATGAGACTGTGTTCAACAATAATATTTGGATGCATGCGTACCCGAGAATCAGAAGATTCTTATATCGTTTCTCAAGAGATAAACGAGAAATTTATAAAACGTTAAGTTATTTATTCACACGCAGAAGTACATCTGTACCGAAGGCAGAACTTTTGCAGCAAATGACTGCACATCTTGGTTATGTTGATGATGATGTAAAGTTTTACAACATTAAGCAACAACCACATAATTATTTGCAGATATTTTATAAGCTGCAACGGTACAACGAGACAAATAACTTGAAAAATTTTGCTCTCGTACCAATATACAAGCATGGGCTGCACCATGTGCGCTACGATTCATTTGCGCTACGATTCATTTGCGCTCTGGCAACGTCTATGCGGACTAAAATTGTATAAGGGTCCTTTCAAAAACTTTGTTCGCGAAGACGAATGGTCGAAATACTTTAAACTACCGACATCGGTAGGCCGTAAAAAGTTTGATTGGTCCATTTGCACAGATGGTGTAGCAATGACCTTTTCGATGAAGAAGGAAGTGGCAGTAGCACCATCCCAACCACCGGTGAAACGGCGCAAAACAAAGAATTGTGAAGTGGATGATGACAAGACAATGCGCGATATCCGAGCTAAATTAGACTCCGGGTATTATAAGCAATTTGTTGGATTAGATCCTGGTTGTCGGTTGATCGCTGGCGGTGTACAAGCACCGAATGTAGACGAACCTGTTAATTTCATAAAAATCAAGAGTTCGACATTCCATCACACCGCATCTATGTATGCACGCAAAGTATCGTTGGCGAAGTATACAAGATCGCTTCCTACAACTGCAGAAATGTGCACGCAATCCCCGATGCAAGACGAATATTTGGCGTACACCAAAGAACGCCAGCAATGGTTTTCGCAACGCCAAGCGGTGTATGGGCAGCGCAAAGTTGCACGTTTGCGCTTCAAGCACTACATTTGCACAGAGCGTGCAGTGCATTAATTGGCGAAAAAATCACCAACAATACTCAAGAAACTCTAGTGTGTATTGGTTCCACGAAAATTGCTGCAAATTCGCCAATACGTGGCTACGTGCGGACGCCAAACCAAAAATTGTTGCGGGCACTTAAAGCTCATTGTTCTGTCCTCGAAGTGGATGAGTTCAGGACAACGAAGCTGTGCAGCAATTCTTTTGAGCCGGCGAAGCCGTCTCGGTCTCTACACAGTTTTGCAAAAACTGTGGTATCACGTGGAACTGGGACGTCAACGCCGGTAGGAACATTCTGTGCATTGGCCTAGCCCAACTCCAGGGCAGGCCATTGCACAGAAACTTCGACAGAAGTACCCCCCTTCCCTGACAAAGGGAATAGCGCGTAAAGCTTCGGCTTAACAAGCCGGGGACTACTGCGTCGCCTTGGCCCCCTTAAGGGGTTTACTTAGGTTTACTTAGGTAAACTCGGTACCTGATAACAGCAAACTGCATTTGTTCAACTCAGTTTCTTGTGCATATTGCATAATAGCAATCAGCGTAAATTATTACACCTTTTCACAAAACGGAGAGGTCTTTCTGCGTTGCATCAACATTCGAAATAACGATTTGTCTCATAATAGAATCGCATAACATAAACAGATTGATGATCTCCAATCGGCTTGTCTGTTTAAGGTATAATTTACTCCACTTGCACTTTCATTCAAACGAAAACGTGATATTGTGAATCCATCATTGTGTCTTTTTTTTCTACTTATTCAAGATTGTTTTTATTGATGATACGCAGAAATTTTTACTTCTCTCTGGTTCTTGGTTTCCTGATGGGCCAACATCTTAAAGGATTCCAATCGATCGATTGCTTAGAAATGTTGTTTCTTTAAAGTAATTTGATTTCTTCATTTATCGTCTACTCAATTCATTGTTTGGCACTCGATTTGTCACGGAATTTTTAGGACTTCGTTACACCTATTCTAGTTCTGGTTTTCGTGCAGTGATTATACGAATGAATGAATGAATGATAGAATCAGAGATTGAAGTCACTATTTTTAATTTGAAACGTGACACAGTTCTTCTTTAGCTCACTGTAATAGATTCTGAACATCATCGAGGCAGACGTAACCACATAAAATTCACTTTCTGATTTTAAGCTTAAGATAATTTTTTTCTCTTGTTTTTAAGAAAGCAGTGATGCTATGTAAGTAATACCTAATTATTATGTTTTCCTTTCAAAACATCTTCACCTCAGTGGGTTAATATGATGTCGACAATCACATGCCTCTCTAGAGTATGATTGCGACAATTTTTCTACCGCTACGGTATTGAAATTGAACTTGATAATGCTTTGGTCTACCGGGTTCACCGTATTGTAGTCCAGCATACATATATATATATATATATATAATATTTATAAACAAGATCATCTTGATCATCGTTTCGTCGCCATATACGAATACAGGCTAGCTAATACCGCGGCTAAACAGTTACGCTTGATCTTGAAAATCTAGTGCTATGGCATGTTTACCCACTCCAGACTTACGAATCCGTGGAAACTGGAAAAAAAACTTAATCGTGAAAATTGTGTCAATTTTAAATTTTTCTTTCAGTCAATTGTAAGCAGTCTGATACAGTGCTTCGTTTAAAGTGTATAAATCCAATATTTAGCCGCGTATTCCTGTTTAATCAAAGACCTATAAGAGAAAGCAAGATCTGCAGTTGAACTTGCTTCGGCTTTGTAAAACAACTAAATCGTTGAGCCGTTGGGTTCAATTGGAGTACATAAGATCCGCGTAACATTTATTTGGTGCCCTCCGTACAGTGGACATCGGATAAAACATTCTTGGATTTAAAATGAAATTTAGGATAATCGCGCTGATATTTATTATAATATTGACGAAAGAAGGTAGATTGTGATTGATTGAGTGGAAAGTTTCAAAGTGCTGGTATAAATAAGATTTATACAAATTTTTAGATGCGAATGCAATTTTGGTGAAGCCCCTACAAAATCTTTTACGCGCTGGTGTTTTGGATTTAAATTTTTTTCAATGTTTGGTTCAATATCCGAAGACATGCCCAAATAGGGAAATAAATTTTCGAATGTACACTCCGTAAGTATTATGTATAGTCATTTTTTAATGTTCAGTGATTGAAATCGTTCTATGTTGCATTACCCACGTATAACAGTTAAATCAGGAAAAATATCTTGGTCAAATAAACCTGTTTACATTGCCTAACGAGTATAATATTGAGGACACTGTAGAAAATGATAAGATAATTTAAATTAAATTATGTATACATATAGAACTATGCTTATATATACCTACTTATAAAACGTAAATCCGATGGATTGCTAAATGGTTTAACGTTGGTAAGCGTAACTATATACAGGTCAGACGCAGAAAGGGTAAAGCATTGCAGTTATGACTTCCTGGTTTAAGTATTGAGTTTAAGTCGTGACTGTAGTTTTTAGTTCGATATATTAATACTTGGTGTAAGTTGTAATCTAGAGAAAAAAATATTAATTGAAAACGGTAAAAACGCGCATCAGGATTGTGCACGGTTATATGAAGAAAAAAAAAAGCTCTAACTTTTAATGCAGTGAATGAAATTTTTGAAGTAATATATTAATTTGTTAAATCGTATTTTAATTATTTCTTTCTTTCAAATTTAATTTATTTTATCAATGCACTTATGTCACTTTTGCTCTTGAAAGGGAAAGTAAATACAAAAAGAAAATAATAATAAAAATTTCTCTCTCAAAAATGCTTAACATCATTGTATAAAACATCCCATATGCTTTGAATTAAATTTTTTACCAATTCCAGACAAATATGATAATTGGTATATGTATAGTCAGTCATATGTGAAAATTCTAACATACATACATATTTGACGATGTGACGATGATACTAAAAAGTTATGAATAGTTTTGTCTATTTGTTTCCTCCTCTTCTTTGATATTAATTTTTGATAATAATCATTCGTTGACCTTTGTCGAATGCAGATACATAAGTCGAAATATGAATATCTATGTATTATTCGTTTTGCTTTGATTTTAGGTACTTTTCGTACCGTAAAGTGAAGATGAGATGATATCGTAAGGGATCGCACCCAAATATCAGGAATACAAAAGCCGATATATAAAAACTCGAGTCCCAGAAGTTAAAATTTTAATATAAATTAAGTTAATCCACAAAGTGAGAAATAAAGTTATCGACCTAATCCGAAAGTGAAGAAAGTAAATGTGCCATAAAGCCTGTAACTGCTAATTTTTCTAATACCTATCCTTGATTACGGTACCCAAAATTTCAATACCTAAGTCCATAAGTATGCCGATTCCCTATTTTTTGCTTTTTGATAAGATTGAAAGTTTTTTGGCGGTTGAAGGTAAAATTGATTGATTTTTATAGACTATAACGTTTTTCTTAATAATTGTTCAAATAGTTTTGAAACGCATAAAAAGAATAATACATAATTCGATTCGCAAAATTTTTATCGTACAAGTCTTAAATGTTTATTTGATCAAATTCCTTTCGCCTTTTTTGTTTTATTTAATTTATCGCTTGTCAATTTTTTAATGCTTTTTAATTAATTTCAGCTTGCAAAAACAATTTCACGAGCGAAATAGGAAAAAACCTTTTCATAAAAAAAAGTTTCGGACATGGCTCAGTGCTGAACTATAATTTTATGTACTAGCAAGCATGCACGCATTTTTGGCGGGAAACAAACCGTTAATAAATGTGCAAAAAATCCACACACAAATGTATAAGTATACGAAATTAAAAGTTTAAATAGTTCCTCCTGAATTCAAACTGCACAAATTATGTAACAATAAGATTTGACGTCGATCCGACTTGGCGTGTTCCACCAGCTTGCGTGGGGTTTTTTTCCTTAACGAGAGCATACCGACATAATTGGAGAAAGTATGAAGCGATTTTTCTAATTACAAGTTTTTAATTAAGTATAGTCCAATTTATTTGTATTTGTGTGTATAGTAATGTAATTTATTGAACTTGACAATTAACTGGTTTATGTGCAGGTGGCAGATGAGTGAAGTTACGCCATCGCAAATTTTAAAAAGTCACATAACAATTTAATTAGACACATAATTACCAATAAGAGGTAAAAGTGATTGTGGCTTTGGCTGAAAGTGACAACATAATGTCACTCAATTACAAAAAAAAAAGTCTTCAATCACGCTATCTCGTTATAAGTTAAATCTCAATATCTGTGTCGATATTCCAAAATTAAGAAAAAAAAAGCCAGATGTAACTGATGAGATTGTGTATATCCATAATAGAAAAAGCTTATCGAAATAAAAAACACACGTACGTTTAAAGGCAAAGATTGGCCAATAATGATGGAGAAGGTTTAATTTAGATTAACTAGCCAGGGCAACTAGTAAAAGTTGTTAAATAAGTCTTACTTTCCAAATATATTTTCTAACTACATATCTATTTAAAGATGATGTGTTTTTTTTTTAATTTTTTGGATATATGTAAACAGATAAAAACTTACTTACCTTGTTGCTGGCTGGTTGTGTTGAAATTTTACTCTGTTTATTATCTGCAAATATTTTCCATCCGGTGATTTGTTTATACCTTTTTAGTTCAATTTGGTACGATCATTTGGAATAGATACCTGGAAAATTTTAAAAATTAGTATAAAGAGAAAAGAAGACTTTTTAACAGAATTTAACTTGAAAATTTCAATTCGATTCTGATAAGTTCCATTACTTTTTAAAATGTCTTAACTATGACAATTTTTTAAGACAGCAGTTGTTAAATTTTGCCTTTCATTTATTTCTGATAACTATACGCAGGTTCCACTTCATTTAAATGAACTCTGCAATGAAAGCAATCTAACCTTTCCGGTTGTGGTCACAGTGTCCATGACAATCAAATTCAGAAGAAAGTTTAAAATTTTCCCCTGATTGTTTTTATTTATTTATTTGTTTTATGAAAATCGTGTTTTTATGTAATCTTAAAAGTGTGTTGCATTCTCGAAGGGTTTTGAGTGAAAATTTTTATGCATATGTTTACAATGAACTTTTTATGGCTGGGTTGGCATGGTTAATTTAATTGGAATGCATTCACGTGTGCGTTTTATATCACACTCGTGTCTCGGGTTAATCAAACAGGTGTACTCAAGCTTAGACTGAAAGAATACTGATTCGCGCGTGAGCATCAGTTTTTTTTTATTGAATGAATATATTAACAAAATAGAGATCTTGCTTATACATACCTTTCCAGTCAATTAATAAATTTTTACAATCTCAGTTGGAAAGATGCTAAGAAAAAAGTAAATATGGTGACGATGAGAAATGAAAAAATTCTAAATATTGGGTAAATCTGTTTCTTGGATGTATAATTAAATAAATACAAATGATGGTGCATTGATATAGTGAACCAATGTGACGTGAGTGGTTTAGGTTTTCCTAGGAAATGGCATGGTTAAAAGTATTCCAGTAACAAAAAAACGGATAATCATGTGATAATGGCATGAAACTATGCTTAAAGCAAATCACATAAGGTTGAGAAAACTATCAAATTTATATCCAGGACTGCTCATGCATGCTGAATACAGTTCACTCAGATGCTTATTTACGTTTAAGTAAACCCCTCAAGGGGGCCAAGGCTTGTTACAGCCGAAGCTTTACGCGCTACTCCCTTCGTTAGGGAAGGGGGGGGGGGGTACTTCTGTCGAAGTTTCTGTGCAATGTCCTGCCCTGGATTTGGACTAGGCCAATGCACAGAATGTTCTTACCGGCGTTGCCGTCCCGGATTCATGTGGTACCACAGTTTTTACAGAACTGGTACCTGTGCGGAGACCGAGACGTCTTCGCCGGCTCAAAACATATGCTGCACAGCTTCGTTGTCCTGAACTCATCCACTTCGAGGATAGAGCAATGAGCTTTAAGTGCCCGCAACAATTTCTGGTTTGGAGTTCGCACGTAGCCACGTATTGGCGAATTTGCGGCAATTTTCGTGGAACCAATACACACTAGAGTTTCTGGAGTATTGTTGGTGATCTTTTTGGTCAATTGATGTACTGCTTGAAACGCAAACGTGCAACTTTGCGCTGCCCATACACCGCTTGGCGTCTCGAAAACCATTGCTGGCGTTCTTTGGTGTACGCCAAATATTCGTCTTGCATCGGGGATTGCGTGCACATTACTGCAGTTGTAGGAAGCGATCTTGTATACTTCGCCAAAGAAACTTTGCGTGCATACATAGATGCGGTGTGATCCAATGTCGAACTCTTGATTTTTATTAGAGTAAAAGGTTCGTCTCCATTCGGTGTTCGTACACCGCCAGCAATCAACCGACAACCAGGATCTAATCCAACAAATTGCTTATAATACCCGGAGTCTAATTTAGCTCAGATATCGCGCATTGTCTTGTCATCATCCACTTCACAATTCTTTATTTGCGCCGTTTTACCGGTGGTTGGTGCTGCCACTTCCTTCTTCATCGAAAAGGTCATCGCTACACTATCTGTGCAAATAGACCAATCGATTTTTTTACAAACTACCGATGTCGGTAGTTTAAAGTATTTCGGCAATTCGTCTTCGCGAACAAAGTTTTTGAAAAGATCCTTATACAATCTCAGTCCGCATAGACGTTGCCAGAGCGCAAATGAATCGTAGCGCACATGGTGCAGCCCATGCTTGTATATTGGTACGAGAGCAAAATTTTTCAAGTTATTTGTCTCGTTGTACCGTTGCAGTTTATAAAATATCTGCAAATAATTATGTGGTTGTTGCTTAATGTTGTAAAACTTAACATCATCATCAACATAACCAAGATGTGCAGTCATTTGCTGCAAAAGTTCCGCCTTCGGTACAGATGTACTTCTGCGTGTGAATAAATAACTTAACGTTTTATAAATTTCTCGTTTATCTCTTGAGAAACGATATAAGACTCTTCTGATTCTCGGGTACGCATGCATCCAAATATTATTGTTGAACACAGTCTCGTATTGCCTGGCATCAAACTTAAAGAGATTACCTAAGTGCCGGTGCATTACTACTTTTTAAGTTTCATGTTCAACTGAATGAAATCGCACAGTGGTTCCTTTCACTTTCTCAGCCATGCTTAACAGATTGGCCTATTGCGTTTATGCTGATCTTGAATTATTGTAGCTCTCTGGCCCGTGAAAAATGTATAATATCACGTTGATAAAATAAAACATTGAGAAGTGCATAAAACGACTTAATGTAGATTTTACTTCTTTTTCTTTACAGTGGGCTTCCTGGAGGTGTGCCTATAATATCTGGTAACCGATTTTCCCTACATGTGGCAAGCTTTAATCCTAAACAACACACAGCATTTCTTATACATGGTTTCAATGGAACAGAGTCTGATGAGCATATGCGATTTTTGAGAGACGGTAAGTTGAACGAATGCTTGTTGTAAAATTGTCGTTATTTTCATTCCCTTAGCATATCTTTCAAGAGATTATAATGTGGTGACTGTGGACTGGAGGCCCTTAGTTAAATATCCGTGTTATTTGACTGGATTGATTAATACTAGGTTGGTAGCACAGTGCAGTGCACAGGTAAGATTGTTATTATCGAGAGAGAGAAAGAGAAAGAGAGAGAGCGAGAGAAATATTAGTTCTAAGGTAAATATTAGTTCTAAGTAGTACTCTGTGTAGATGAAATCATAAAGTCTGTTAAGTGCATTCTAATTTAGGTAGAAATAATATAAACCAACTGTGTGATTAAAGAAAGTCTTGATTTTATCTTTCCGGTTGGTTACGAGCTAAACAAATTGTAGAGAATACCGACGTGATTTAATTTCCATTCGGTACCCTCATGAATTCCATATGGAATTAAGCCAAATGGAGGTTGACTCTGATATGAACCCAGATAAAATCTTTCTCGCTGAGACCTTCTTTCCGTTCTTCTTTTCTTGATATTAGGTAGATACATACCTTAAGCTACTATGTAGCAGCTTCCCAGTACTAATGTAAATAGCTAAATTCGTAGCCAGTTCACTGTTCGCACAGCACCATTCACTACCTAAAAGTTGTTATGGGAGACTCTCCAGAATTCTACATGGAATCACCCCAAATGGAGGTTGACCCTTATATGAGCCCAGAAAAAATCGTTCTCACAGACCTTCTTCCCGTTCTTATTTTAATTATATTAGGTAGATATATACGTTAAGCAAGCTACTATCTAGCAGCCTCCTCAGCTCCAAAGTGCGAACAGTGAACACAGCACCATTCACTACCTAAAAGTTGTTATGGGAGACTCTCCAGAATTCTACATGGAATCACCCCAAATGGAGGTTGACCCTTATATGAGCCCAGAAAAAATCGTTCTCACAGACCTTCTTCCCGTTCTTATTTTAATTATATTAGGTAGATATATACGTTAAGCAAGCTACTATCTAGCAGCCTCCTCAGCTCCAAAGTAAATAGCTGAACTCGTAGCCAGTTCTGACTCTTTCACTTTATCATTCCATTTGTCCACACAGCTCAGGCTGTAATTTGTTGTAAAATCTTTTTTTTTTTTGTTATCAGATGTATGCCTTTATTAATCACGCTGGCGCTGAAAGAAAACAAGTGACATGTATTGGACATTCCTTAGGAGCCCACATCTGTGGAATGATTTCAAATCACTTATCAGTGAAACAGTACAAAATTATTGGTAAGTAGTATATGATTATGATCTTTGAATGCTGTAAAACTCAATTATAATTTTAGGTCTTGATCCTGCACGACCACTTATTGAAAGAAAGAAAAATGACGCTTTCCGTCTTACACATGATGATGCCAATGTTGTTCAAGTCATACATACAAATGCTGGATATTTAGGAATGGAAGGTAATCCAGGACATTTGAATTATTGTATAAATGGTGGAAGATACCAACCATATTGTAAAGGAAATCCTATCCGTAAGTGAATTTACTTTAATTACTTGGTTTACAACAACAATGGACTTCGTTTAATTTAAAGGACGATCGCGATGCAGCCACTTCTTAAGTGTTTGTTATCTTGCAAATGCATTATTTAAACGCAAACAATTTCTGGGCATTCCATGCCCATCTGGTTGTGTAGGAGTATCTGGTCCACATAGGCTTCCCGTTTCAAGTAGAAATCCATTCGATACAACAACAATAAAAGAATTTAATATCGGAAGTGATGCACCCGATGAGTAAGTATTATCCTATATCTTACCCTAATTTCAAAATAATAACTACATCCGATTATTTGTCAATTTTCAGAGCAAGAGGAATTTATTGCATAGACGTGAGTTTTGTGAAACATTGTCCGTTTAGCGATCTTTTACAGTAGTGACGTTTTTTGTTATATTTATTGTTATTCTTCAATGTTAGATTCTATAAATTAGTGATAAAATATGCTAAGAATTATTTTAGTTGAAATTTTTTATAGTGTAGTCAATGCGAATTTATTCAATTTTTATTTAAATCATTCATTTAGTATAAGAGAGAATCTGTGTAAAATATTAATAATTTATGTATGCTAAGCTCAAATGTTAGACTGCACTTAGACTATAAATTAAGCTATAAAGCTATAGCTATAAAACTAAGCTATTACGTAATTAGATAATTTAATTTACGAAAGCCAAAGTTGTATTATCTTGAAAATAAATTTCAATTAAATTCTTTTTTAATCCATTTTTATATTCTTAACTAACGTAAAGCGCATTGTTCAGTCCTCGAAGTGGATGAGTTCAGGACAACGAAGTTGTATAGCAATTGTTCGGAGCGGGTGAGGCCGTCTGGGTCTCCACACCGAAATCAGTTTTGTCCAAAATGTGATATCATGTGGAACCGAGACGTCAACGCCGGTATGAACATACTGTAAAATGAACTTGCCAGAGTGGGTGGCAGGCCATTACGCGCAAATTTTTTGCGGACCACTACCCTTACGACCATTTAGCAATCTTATGCTGCATAAATGCTTCTGCGGAAGCGTATTATGCAGCCAAGACTTCTCTATCGAGAGGTTTAGGGTGGAGGGCGGCGGGATTTCTCCGTATATATGGATATATATATATATATATATATGTAGATATATATATATATATATGTAGATATATATGCATATGCATGGGGTTATTTCCAAAGCTCAAGGCCTTAACGAAACATGTATGAAAAATACACAATTTTCTGTAACTGAAGATTGCATATCTTTACATTGCAGAAGCACAGGCGGCAAGGTGGTAAAAAGAGGTTTATAGCATTGATTATTTATTAATAGATGTGCCCAGAACAGAATCATTGACGTCGTAGAAAAGACATTTCGCTAATTGTATTTCGTTGGTTATTTCCAACTTTAAAATTTTTAATAGAAGTATTTTATGGATATTATTTTTGATTTGGTTTTCAACCATTTTAACTTTATATGCTGGAAACATTTTATTTGAACCGTTAAATAAAAATTTCTATCACATTTTTGCAAGTAGCGACATCTCTTTTCTAAGATTCCTCGCACAACTATAACAACTATAACGAATATATAATAGTTAACTGACAAGAATTGAACCCATCACAAAGCTAATTGAAAAGTATCATATTTTTCTCATAGATGGCGTTGTAGGAAATATTTGTATTTTCATTATATTTTTTTTAATACTTTCTGGAATAAATGAAGAATAAAAAACATTATTTCCATGAAATTAGGCGGTTAGTAACGGTGAAATTCGATTTGAAGCTTATGTCTGTCGCCAGCCTGAGGCGTGGCTTGCTAATTCGGCGAACAGTCTTTTTAGATAATTTAACCAATTTTATGCCTCATTTTCATCGGTTAGTTAATTCATTTGACTAATTTTCGTGTTAATTTTGTCGTTCTAAATATTAATTTGGATATCTATGAAAGAAAATGTGGGACTTTTAGCAAAATTATTAAAAATTCCTTTATCCTAGTGAAGATGAATAAATATATATTTTCGCCGCACGTGTCGCTATGTGTTAATTTTGAATGAAAAGTTTGGCTTTGTAAGTGCGGTATTCTTGTGGTTTAAATGGGCAAAATTTGAGATGTGCGAGGGAGAAAATGTTATAGGAACTGTTGCAAGAATTGGAAAAAGATGAACATATTTTTCAATTAATCAAATGAATTAACTTAACGATGAAAATGAGGCATTAATCTGTTAATTTTGTAATTTATCATTTTTTTTTCATTTTCCATTCATTTGTTTATTTTTCTTTGAATACGACAGACATATTATTATTTAATTAAATTAATGTAGTCTGAATGAGCTTTGGGAAATCATCATACAATATATACAGGGAGAAATCCCGCCACTCCCCAGTCTAAACTTCTCGAGGAAGTCTTGGCTGCATAAAATACTTCCGCCGCTAAGCAGAAGCATTTATACAGCCAGGTATTAGGCGTTAACATTTCGGTTCTACGTGGTACCACATTTTTGGCTAAACTGGTACCTGTGTGGAGACCTCGACGTCTTCACCGGCTCAAAACAATTGGCGCACAACTTCGTCGTCCTGAACAAGGTATTTTCTACTTAAATTTTATAAAACAATCCAAGTTGATACTGATGCATTATACTTATACTTTGTCGGCCGGGCTAACCATTATCCGCGGTACGTAATTGCCTATTTGTTGCCTACGCCTACAAATTGCTTTGCATATATACATATATCTTTTTTATATAGGTATTATCATAAAAAAAGAAAAAAACAAATTATATTTTGCTAATTACAAAATTGGGTGAATATTTGCATGTTAAAAAAAAAAAAAAAATTAAATAAATTTATGGATTTTCCTCTTTCAGGTTATCCATGCATATCGTTTTCTTCTATGTCAAGCACTTTTCCAGAAATCTTCTGTGGCTTGGCTTTGACCAAATAAAAGTGAAAATTCATGTTTCACCTTGACTAAGCCCCTATCAAGGCCAACTAAATGCACAAATCCAATCCAAAGGAAATGCCTTAAGTTGGCCAAACTACATTATTATACGCACGCGCATCGCACTGATATTTCTGGCTGATTGCCTATAGAGAAAGTTCACCTGTCGACTGTCTTTTACTAAAATATTATACATGACCATAGTCGCTTTTCAGAATAACTCTATAATTCTTGCGGAAGTAAGAAAACTGTCAATACAAGCAAGTTATAGGTGCTAAGATGCCATCAAATTGCAAATGATTTTCTCTATTTCCTCTGAGTCTGACCAATGGCAGTTTGGCGCGAAATACTGCAAATTTGTATACAATCAAATACCCGGCATAGATAGAGCAATAGCAAAGACGATTTGTTGTTGGTTACTCATTATAAGGTAAGGTAATACGAGGCAACATTGCTCCGCCGGTAAGGCACATGCTAAACGCATGTAATGCTGTTTGCCCACGGTAGTCCGCAGAATCAAATAGTGAGCGCAACACCTGATGAATTTGGAAATGGAGATGGGGTTTCGCTATTATGTCACCTCCATCTGTGCTTGCCAGAAGATATTATATTATAGTGGTACGCTAGTTGTATCGGTCTCGCATTGATCAAGCAAACCTCGATCGAGTCGTCGGTTATTGAATTTTCTCAGTTCAGTTAAAAGTGAAATTACACAAAATCATGTTGAGTGTGAAGTTAGCAATTTGCTTAATTTGTTTCATAATTTTGTCTATCGAAAGTGAGGAATTAGTTGATACATTTTACAACAAAAATATTTATTTAAATATTAATAAAACAAAATCTCGATAGATGCCTTTTCACAAAGGATTTTCCAGCAGGCGCTGTTCCTAGGTGACCCATCAAATTTTAATACGAGCAGAGAGGATTGTGTCTGGAAGCGTGGAAATGATTTATATGATAAATGTCCTGATCCCGATATCAATCTATTTTTATACACTGAAGTGAATGGTGAGCGACAAATGGTAAGTTTATCTGTTCGTATCCACTCGGATTTCTTCTTTTGTTTTTGATTGAAACTCGAGCATTCAATCAACGTAAACAAATGAAAATCATGCTTGATCTGTAGAAAAATGTACTTTACACTACATTTACACCTACATTAATTCCATTATAAAGGAAATATTTATATACAAATAATTGCAATTAATGCAGTACATGTATGTACATACATACATAAAATATTTAACATTTGTGTTTAGAAGATAAAAATTGAAAAACAAAAATAACAGAAAACATGTTTTAAGAAACTCAATATAAAATTTCAAAATATTCAATTTTACAAAGCAGAGAAACAGGTCTACATAATTCAAGGTACTTACGAATTTTATTGAATAACAAACATCCGCTTAAAATTTCCATGACTGTAAATATTGAAGTGATGAAGTGATAATAAGTAGAGTTACTTATTTGCTATCTTTTCCAAAATGATTCGTAGATAGTTAGGTAAACTAGAAAGAAGTTATAATTGTTCAAAGAAAAATTATTTTTAGTCAGTTTATAATGGGCTCAAAAATTAGAAAACTATTGTTTTTTATGTATATACTTTAAAAAACAATTCCTCTAGCGTTGAATATACAACCACTAGTTTTTTTTTATAGATTTTCATAGATGCTAAGAATCGAAAATGTAAGCTCATCAAGCTCTATTTTGAGCATTCTATCTGATCAAGCTCAACTATATTTTGGATACATTGGAAGGAGAAGGGGGTGGGGTTTGGCAGAAAACAAAATAAAAGTTGGGTTGAGTACCTAGGGTTGGGAACAACACAAACGCACTATTCTACTTACGAATAATTTTACATTACAAAGCATAGATTTTTGACCTATTAGAATATTTTGAAATTGGATTAAAATACTTTTGATTTGCAAGCTGAAATGCTGATAACAGTATTCTTATAGTGATTGCAGATTTGTTTTCTTTATTTATTGACTAAATTACTATTATCACATCCTGTGGTGACGCTTTGCAATGATCTAACTTCGAAACATAGTTTTTATTAATAATAATATACTATAGTACATATAATTCTCCTCCTAGCATTGTTTTGCAATAGAACGGAAAATATAATTTTATCAACTACATATTTAGAAAAACTACGATATTTTCTATTTCCCAAACAATTCGCAGGCAGTCATTGACCTTCTATTTCCATCGCCGGCTGCTTAAATTCAATTGCACAGTACAGAAAAGCTTTTGGTTTTATTGGCTTATGTAATACGTAGCCCTTATGCCATACACTTGTTGCGGTTATCATATTAAGAAATGCATTCGGCATTTAAAAAAAAAAAAAACAAAAAACAAAAAAAATAGTTATGAACAATCTAACAAGTCCAGTAGCGATTATTTAATGCTTTAAAATTTACATAAACTTTCTCTGTGCGAAACATCGCACAAGATTTATTTATGTCACCCTGATTATTTCGTTATCTATTATACTTGGCTCATTAACCGGAAAATTAATTATTAAAAAATTCAATTTTCAGCTCAACACAGATCAGGCTGATTGGCTTAGGAATAGCAAATGGGATCCCCAGAAGGAAAACATAGTCATCATCCATGGATATGCTGGTGGAGATAATACATTGCCGACAGTTGTGCTTCGAGATGGTTTGTTAAAATTATTCTAATGAACTAATATGCTAAACATATTTATCTTGAAATAGCATATTTAAACCATGGAGGATATAATGTATTTATGGCTGATTGGGGTGCTCTGGCTCAACCACCTTGTTACGTTGCAGCAGTTCATAATCTCAAAACTGTATCAAGATGCCTAGCAGAAAGTATCACTTTCCTTCGAAATTCTGGACTTCGAGTTGATAAGACAACATGCGTTGGTCATTCACTTGGTGCTCATGTTTGTGGATTGATGGCCAACTACTTGAGTTTTAGAGTGGAAAGGATAATTGGTAACTATATTGATACAAGAATAAGAGAATAACATAGAAGATACTAGAATATTTTTTAAAAATAATCCCTTCCATATTTTCTATTTTAAACAGGTCTTGATCCAGCTAGGCCTCTTATGAAACCTGGAAATTCTAATAGACTAGATAGCGGAGATGCTAAGGCAGTCCATGTAATTCACACCAATGCCGGCTATTATGGCGAAGGAGGCAGAGTAGGGCATGTTGATTTTTGTGTTAATGGTGGCAAACGTCAACCTTATTGTGGAAACACTAACAGTTAGTATTTATTTAGATGAATTTACGTTAATGTTATTATGCAATGCAAATAATGCATATGCTAATTGAATGTCCTTCTTACGAAAATTTATTAGTTAGTTTATTTATGAAAAGAACATTAAAAAGAAAATCTTATGAGCTGTTTCTAAAGCGCATACTTTAAACGTGCAAGACATCGTATCGTGAAAATACTTAACTTTTTTCTCCTTTTATCTTATTATAAATTTTTATATTAAATGTTTTATTTTTTGCTTTCAGATGCAAATCTTTGTAGCCACATATGGTCAATTTGTTATCTGGCTCAGAGTATATTTGCAGACAATGAACCACATGCAGAACCCTGCACGAGACGATGTCCGTCCGGAATTAGGAAAGCTAGAAGTCTTAGATCCAGAAGTCTTGCCAGATATATTGTTAGAAATGCCATTCCAATGGGACAACATACCCCTATGAAGTATAAACTTTTGTTTTTAATTTATTTATCTGATCGTAACTATGTACTGTACATATCTATGTATCAAAGTCAATCCTCTAAACATTAGCTTTATTATATCAAAGAAAATAATAATATTTCGACAGTGATCCAAAATTAACCCAAAATTCGCTCAATTTTCAGTGCTGCAGGATCGTATTGTCTTAAGGACAATACACCACCATTTTGCCCTACTTCGCCAAGTTCAATAGGAGATAAAAGATGTTGTCTTGATCCCAAGGCTGATAATATTGAATAGATATTTTATTTTTATTGTTTTCTCATTTTTCATTTGTTATAATTTGAGCTTGATATTGCCAAGTTTTCATTTATGCTAAGATTTTAGTTTTAAGGAAAAAAATAAATAAATAAATAAATAAAATGCGATTTTTAATTAACGATTATGAAACTAACTTTTTTGCCGACAAAATATCATTCTAATAACCAAAGAAAGCGAAAATATTTCAGTCTAAATATAACTATGCATAAAAATTGAGTATTCTGATGAGTGGAAAAAGAGAAATTTACCATCGCTAACCTAATTCATAGCGCCCCAATCCAAAGAATGTAGAACATGAAATGAATGCTAAATTCCATGTCATAAACGTGATTCGAATGTTTAGAGTGAACCAAAGTCACTAAAATGCAAATCATATTGGACACCTCTACTTTGTTATTCTTTTCGGTTTTAGGTGGGACAGATGAACTAATTTTTGCAGTTTTTTTTTTTTTGTATATTATTAAAATAACTTCAATAGCAACTGTAAGCAACTGTCTTCCGCTATGATATTACGGAAAATCAGAATTAATATGAGCCTTTTTGGGTTTGCCTTTAATTGTTTGAAAAAAGGTAAATAAATATCTACAGATTTTTACTGAATAAACTAACTAATATATATATATATGTAGGTTGCATTTGGCCTGAAAGTATTCATGAAAACTTGGCTCATTAGCCAGAAAATTAATTATTAAAAAATTCAATTTTCAGCTCAACACAGATCAGGCTGATTGGCTTAGGAATTAAATGGGATCACCAGAAGGAAAAGATGGTCATCATCCATTTCGAGCGAAAATAACATGTTTAATTATTATTGTTTTATTATTATAAAAGAAAAATATGTATATATATAAAAAAAACGGCAGTGCGGTTGGTCTGAAATAAGGAAAAAAAAATTATCAAGTAAAAATAATTTTTTTTTTCTTTTTGTATACTTACTGCTTAGACGAACTCTGCCCCGAACAGCGCATAACACGCCTTTGCTGCGGCGTCTCTACGGGCCAGCGCCTTTGTTTACCCATAGCCCTCAAATTCTTTCCCGTCAACCTTTATTTTTACGTGGAGCGGCGGGCAATTATTACCCGCGTCTGTGAAACCTACATGAGGGCGCATCTACTATATAACAAGAATATTATATTATGAAACTATTATAAACAATAATACTTACTATTAATAACAGGCAGGTGGGGTGGAGATTCTGCCACCCTTTCGGAAAATCTGCCGCTGTCTTCGGTTCCTTCCTCACATTTCTTCTTACACCTGACGTCGACGGCTCGCATGGTTTCTTTTTCTGTTAAAATAAATACAAAATTATTAAGAATAATTTATTATCGAATGGTAATCAACTTACTTTCTCCGGCGCAAACGTTTTCACAACCACCAATTTCGGTTTTTTTTTTTTTTGCATCTTGCACCTTTTCCCCCCTATATGATAGGGAGTACTTTTGTGGTGTTTGTGGTGGTGGAGCTGCAGACGTCGATGGTTGCCTCTGACGAGGAAGAAAAAAGAAGTGGTGGTGCCACAGAAAAAGATGGCAGCAGTTGGCCAGGCCTTATTTCTATTTCATCCTCGTCAGAGGAAGAAAAAATATTTTTTGAATTCTCGTCTTATATTTGGGACCTTCAACAATTTCCATTCCATAAATAATTTTATGAGCACCTTGCTTTGATTGTATAATATCTAAATGGAATATTTAATTATTATCTATGTATTTAATTCCCCCTTAAATGCATTATAACAATAACATCTCAATTATAATGGAACGGAGCTTGCATGAACAGAGGCCATAACGCATCTGTCAAGCAAAATAAAAAATTAAAGCTTTCTTTTTAAGTTTAAAAGCAGACGAAAATTGCTTCGCCTTTTAAACAGACGGATCTCGCCGAATACTATTCAGTTAAACACTCTTAAATATTTCAAACGTATCCATTTAAAAATGATCAGTTTTACGCTCGTGCTCGTGCTAATAAATTTAGTTAACTTTTCTTCTCCGCAAGACTTAAATATTACAATCGGTACATGTATTCTTCAATATTCAAAGATGTGCGAGAGTGACTATGTTAAGTTTTACATTTCAACAAGTGATTACCCCAACAGGATGCCATTCTTGTTTCCAAGTGGAAAATATACTCTTCCTAGTTGGGTAGCGATGGAAAATGATTTCAAAATAATAATTCATGGATATGGTGGTGGTACGAAATTTAATCAAACAAATCATATTCAGAAAGGTAAATTTTAGTTGAATTTTTTAGATCATTTACATAAGAGAAACATTTTTTTAAATTATCTAGAATATTTAAAAAGAAATAAAACTAACGTAATAGTCGTAAATTGGGGAAAGTTGGCTGTTCTACCTTGTTACACGACATCTGCGATCAATACAGAACAAGCTGGAGAGTGCATAGCAAATTTTCTTTATAATTTGGGTAAAACTAATAGAAAATTTAACCCATCAGCGGTTCATTTAATTGGATTCAGTCTAGGAGCTCATGTTGCAGGCTTTGCCAGTAATAATCTAAAAACAATGACAGGTACACCCGTTCAAAGGATTACAGGTAATTAATTGTGAATTATTTTCATTTTATTTACTTTTATGTCTGCCTTAGAGCTTACTCCTAACCCTTTCCTTTCAACATTTTTTTTGCTAATCTAGACCTCAGCTATCATAATAGATGAACTTGCTTACATTAAAAACTATTGGCTACCTAAAATTTCCAATTTAAATAGAACAGAAGGAAGGAAAAGAAAATATCTTAAATTACTTCGTTTTCTCCATTGCAACTTCAGCAATGGAACACTGACAATACAATCTGAACTACGAATATTGTTCTGTAACGATTGCATATTTAACTTCGTAGTGTTTTCATAGCTTAAAAAAACTCAGCCACTTTAAAATTTATTCGAAACAAGTAAAAAAGTTAGAATTGGTCTAAGACCAATACTTTTGATACCCCAGATGAATGCCCGTATGAAATTTCATATGGTCACCATTATGATTTTTGCAGTGGTTTTTCGCATATATTTCTAGAACGGTTCATCGGACAGAAAAAATTATTATAGCCAATTTTAAAGGATTTCATATTCTAAGAAGTTTTTAGTACCTACAATAAAAATGTCTAGGACTGACACCAAGAAGGAGTTTCCCGATTTATTCCATTTTTGAAATTTTATTTGGTATTACTATGAAAACACCACGAACCGAATTTCAGCTTTCTATCAGTACGTTTACATGAATAGTTGAGTACTTGACTTGAAATTCACTTGAAACTCAAGTAGGGTTTTTGGTTAAACTAATTACAATTACTTGACTTGAAATTTTCTCGAAATTTACTTGAAGTGACATTTACCTTTTACAGGTTTTGTATATAAGTACGAATTTTTAGATTAATATTTTGAGAAAATTGCTAAAAATCATAACCTGAATTGTCAACAATTATCTTCTTCTTGTTCATTTGCGCAGACATGAAAAATGTTCAAGTACTGAAGTTGCGTTTACATGAATTTTTTCAAGTAAATGGGACAAAATTTTGTGACTTACTTGACTCAAGTATACTTGAAGTAAATTCGCGCTTGATTACTTGATCTCTGCTTGAAGCATACTTCAAATATTCATGTCAACATACTGTATGCCGACGCGTTCTCAGGCAGTGTCCAAATATATAGTGTAAAACGAAATTTTTGTATGGCAACCCCACGAAGGAGTTGCTCGATTTGTCTCATTTTCGAACTTAATTTTAATTTTTCGTACAAAATTTCAGCTCTCTAAGTGCACGCGTTCTCGAGTTATCGTGCGCACGGACGGACAAACGGACATGCAAAAATTAAAATAACTTTTCATATTATGCGTGGGTGTCCAGTCCATCAATATTTCTGTACGTTAAAAACGGAATGACCGGAATGACTAATTTGGTATACCCTATATATTTCATCTAGGATATAAAAATCATATTATTGAAAATTAATTTGACACGAAATTTTATGTTCGATCGAGCTTTAACCAATACCGCGATATTAAAGAACTTTTCAATAAAGGTGAGATATTTTCACATTACAACTTGTCCAAATGCCTTCGGCTAAGATCTCCGATAAGGAAAATAATACACCCAGATATTGGATTATTCTTTAAGATAAATAAAACATAGATATCATATAAATTCTTAAAATAATTGTGTATATTTTCAGGTTTGGATCCGGCATTACCATTTTTCGCCACAAGAAATATCAATAAAAAATTGGATAAAACAGATGCAGACTTTGTTGATGTTATCCATACCAATGCGGGAACTTTAGGGAAAATTGAACCTACTGCACATGCAGATTTTTATGTTAATGGAGGGCAAGCACAACCACAATGTAATGAATCAAGCAGTAAGTTGGAAATTTATGGATAAATTTATTTATTAGATGTGGCTTTGAATCTATCTATCTTTTCCTTGATAAATCCTGTAATTGAATCTAAAATTTTTGATTGGGTTCGAACCACACCGAGTGAAATATGCACATAGCAACATCTCAAAGTCTTTATAGCTTATGTTTTAATCACCCCTTACTAAGCTGAGTTTTGGTTGGTTGAAAATATTTCCAATAAATCAATACAAATCTAAAATGTAGATATTTCCAAAATTTTATAAACCAATAAACCAATCGAATTGTTTTCTCAAACCTGAGACTTGTAATATTATAATTGATAAATCGGTTGAATGAAATGATGTCTAGTGCGCTCGTCTAAATTTAATTTTATGTCCAGTATTAATTTATTAGGAATATTAACAAGAACTTTTCTACAAAGGCTTTTCAAATTCATCTAAACATATTTCACTAAATATTTTGAATGAAAACTTATCGTAAGTGAAAAATGTATAAAAAAGCTTACAAGACAATAATTCTGCTCAAAGAACGGCCGTGCAATATTTATTGTAAATATGAAACAATCACGTTTTTTTTATATAAGTTAATTAAATTTATTTTCTTATTCTTTTTTTGTAAAAAAACCCAGGTAAATCAGCAACTTTTTTTTTGTTTACCAACCTTAACAGCTGATAAAACTTTTGTATGAATTCAAAATGAATCTAAACTTGAAATTTTCAGATGGACCCTATTGTAGCCACATGCTGGCTGTCGAATATTTTGCCGAATCAATAATAAGTAGCATTGGGTTTTGGGGAGTACGATGCACCAGCTATTTTCTGTACATGTTCGGATGGTGCGGCGACAATTCGCTTATAATAAACTCGGCTATGTTTTTGATGGGTGAAAATTGCAAAAAAACGTAAGTATCCATGTGAAATTTTTTTTAATTTTTTAATCAAGAGTTTGACATTCCATCACATCGCATCTATGTATGCACGCAAAGTTTCGTTGGCGAAGTATACAAGATCGCTTCCTACAACTGCAGTAATGTGCACGCAATCCCCGATGCAAGACGAATATTTGGCCAACAATACTCCAGACACTCTAGTGTGTATTGGTTCCACGAAAATTGCTGTAAATTCGCCAATACATGGCTACTGCGGACGCCAAACCAGAAATTGTTGCGGGCACTTAAAGCTCATTGTTCTGTCCTCGAAGTGGATGAGTTCAGGACAACGAAGCTGTGCAGCAATTGTTTTGAGCCGGCGAAGACGTCTCGGTCTCCACACAGGTACCAGTTTTGCAAAAACTGTGGTACCACGTGGAACCGGGACGTCAACGCCGGTAGGAACATTCTGTGCATTGGCCTAGCCCAACTCCAGGGCAGGCCATTGCACAGAAACTTCGACAGAAGTACCCCCCTTCCCTCACAAAGGGAATAGCGCGTAAAGCTTCGGCTTAACAAGCCGGGGACCACTGCGTCGCCTTGGCCCCCTTGAGGGGTTTACTTAGGTATCCATGTGAAATTGCCATCTGCTAAAAATCAATAAATTTTATGCAGTCGCGGTAGAAGATAGGCTATTCTACCCACAAATTCCTGCAATTGTGACATTAATAAACTTCGTTTTTACACGGGAGAGACATTGTTTTTTGCACGACTTACAAATCGTGATGTGACGGGTATGCGACGAGTTGCAGGCATAAAGCATTTAGTTTACGAATTGCTTTTTACTAATACACCCTAGACCCTATAGTACATGAAAACTATATTCACAGCGTAACAAGAAGGTATTGGAAACGTACACCTCTGGACTTATTAACTTTGTGTCATAGAACTTGACGTTTTATGCACGAATTTGTTTGTGACTTTTAGAATAGCAAAACGCCGCGATATACTTGTATTATTATTATTGAAATTTTATTAGTTTACTACGCAATTTTGTGCTCTATCGATAATTCCAATAATCTATTTTCTACTCGATGTACCTAACGTTGTAAAGTAGCGTAAGCTGAAGTTCTTTAATAAACGTTTGTGATGCTAGTTTTACAAAATAAATTAAAATGCAAAACGTTTCGTAAACTTCATCTAATTTGCAGTTCGAAAACGAAACAATTTAGAGTACAGTTTACGAAATATAATGTCAACTACCACTACACTGACAGTCTACGCTTTTCAGTTTCACTTCTCTTTGGACTGATGATTCGTTTCTGTTTGGCATTCACAACACCAAAACGTTTCTTTTGCGTACACTTCTATGCAAGCATGTTTACAGTTTTGTTACGTTTTTGTTTTGCCTTGCTTGAAGGGATGCTTCTGTTTTCTTATAAATAAAGTTGGACGACATTTAAGTCGTTTTGTTACATTTTTTTTATGCTTACTTATTACTATCCACAGGAAATGATATACCTACATCTTTTTTTTCTTTTCACAGCACCCGCGGAATTATGTTTGTTTACACAAACATGAAACCACCTTATGCTGCTGGCAGAAAAATTCCGATTGATTTTTAGTTGTTTATCTATACGGGCAAAAATATTTAATATTATTTATTATATTATCTTATATTTACCCATTAAATTATTTAAATTTCTTTAAGTGTCAATCATTAATTCACCTACGTCGAAATGTTTTATCTGTAAAGACAGAAAGTTTTGTTTTTTTTAACCAATTGCCGATGAAGAATTTTATTAAGTTAATAATCATGACACGAACGCTCTAGAATAGGAGGGTGAAGTGATATCAATCATGCTAAAAAGCCAGAAAGTTTTGGTAGATAAATGAATGTAGTAGAAATTAAAATCAGCCAGATCTACCGATACCTTTAGAAAATTGGGTTGCGATCACGATCAAGTAATGTTGTTACCTTAGTAAGTAGTCTGCGTTCGTCAGCAGTTTATCGTTTACGACCACGGAATCATATTAATTGATAAGAAATACATAAATAATGTGATAGTCTAACATGCTTGCGCAAATCTATATGTGATATAGAATAGAAAATCGACCGATAGATATAATAAGAGTGTAACTTTCTAACTAGTAATAAACAATTTATTAATGTCGTTATCAGAAGTGTATATCAGAGTACTGATTATAACGTTTTGTGGATTCGGAGGTATAGTATAGTGTTACGTTTAATTTTAGTTTATTTAATTCATACATTTTTAAATATACTAAATATCATTTGCAAAATGGATATTTCATGTTTTAATACGTCACTTTTAATTAATTATGGTAAGAAGTTAATTACTGTTAATGTAAATTAATACTGTATAGAAGCAGAGTGGTAGATAGATGACAATGTTTTTACTTTAAATTAATCCGTTGGTGCGTTAGCTACATACGCAATCAAAGAAACATCCAATGTACATTATAATACAGTAATCAGTAATATTTATTAATGATATATTTGATAACAATCTGCAGACGTTTTATTAATACTTGTTAATTAATATTTTCGCGGTATTATCTCATTTTTGATTATTTTGGTCCTACAATACAGATGCGTTTGTTTTGATTAGGTAATAATAATAATTGTCTTCTGAAATGGAAAATCACCTTTAATACATATGTACTGTGTGCACTGTGAATTTTTTTTTCAATGCTAATCAAATCACTAAATTAAAAAAAAAAATTTTAATGACATTTTATTTTTATCGTTCGGATGAAATCTTTTATTCTAATTGGCATAAGTAATAAAATAAAACTTAATAAGAAAACATATATATATTTTTTTTTCTAGTCTTCTTCTCAGGAGTAAACTCGGCCCCAGTTTTAGTTGAACATGCAAGAAGTAGTATAAGCTTGGGACCATGCACATGGATTTTAGATCGTAAATGTCCTGATGACGATGTTAAATTTTATCTCTTTACACGGCAAAACCGTCAGGATAGGCAACGAATCCATATTGATGAAAATTGGGAAAAATCAAATCTTTCATCTTCATACTTCAACCCATATCATCCCATAAAAATAGTCATTCATGGATATAATTCGGATATGTTCCTTCATCCACTCATTCAAATAAAAGATGGTAGTACTTTTAAATAAAAAATATAAACATAATTATACCATATTAACTCTGTGTAGAATATCTTCAGAGAGGTGAGTACAATCTTCTCTACGTTGATTGGAGCAATTTATCACCAGGACCATGTTACATCAGCGCTGTACATAATTGTGAACACGTTGGTAAATGTATAGGGCAACTTATAGAGCGAGTACTCGAATCAGGTACAGCAAATATTCATATAATTGGATTTTCACTCGGTGCTCAGGTGACAAATTTTGTCGCGAAAGCTTTAAGATCTTTCGTGATTCCACGAATTACTGGTAAGACATCTTTGAATATTTTTTTTTTTTTATTTTTAAGCAAAAATTATATTTAAGGACTCGATCCAGCATTGCCACTTTTTATAACTGCACCAATAGGTGAAAAATTAGATCCTTCGGATGCAGCGTTTGTGGATGTTATCCATACAAACGCATTAATACAAGGTAAAATTGAAAGATGTGGACATGTCGACTTTTACATGAACGGCGGAGTTATACAACCAGGATGTTTTGGTAATGGTGAAAGTAAGTAATTTTTATTTAGGCATCATATTGTACGTTTAAGTAAACCCCTCAAGGGGGCCAAGGCGACGCAGTAGCTCCGGCTTGTTACAGCCGAAGCTTTACGCGCTATTCCCTTTGTTAGGGAAGGGGTGTACTTCTGTCGAAGTTTCTGTGCAATGGCCTGCCCTGGAGTTGGGCTAGGTCAATGCACATACTGTTCTTACCGGCGTTGACGTCCCGATTCCACGTGATACCACAGTTTTTACAGAACAGGTACCTGTGTGGAGACCGAGACGGCCTCGCCGGCTCAAAACATATGCTGCACAGCTTCGTTGTCCTGAACTCATCCACTTCGAGGACAGAGCAATGAGCTTTAAGTGCCCGCAACAATTTTTGGTTTGGCGTCCGGACGTAGCCACGTATTGGCGAATTTGCGGCAATTTTGGTCGAACCAATACACACTAGAGTTTCACGAGTATTGTTGGTGATCTTTTTTGCCAATTGAAGTACTGCACGCTCTGTGCAAATGTACTGCTTGAAACGTAAACGTGCAGCTTTGCGCTGCCCATACACCGCTTGGCGTTGCGAAAACCATTGCTGGCGTTGTTTTGTGTACGCCAAATATTCGTCTTGCATCGGGGATTGCGTGCACATTACTGCAGTTGTAGGAAGCGATCTTGTATACTTCGCTAACGATACTTTGCGTGCATACATAGATGCGGTGTGATGGAATGTCGAACTCTTAATTTTTATTAGAGTAAAAGGTTCGTCTCCATTCGGTGTTCGTACACCGCCAGCGATAAGCCGACAACCAGGATCTAATCCAACAAATTGCTTATAATACCCGGAGTCTAATATAGCTCGGATATCGCGCATTGTCTTGTCATCATCCACTTCACAATTCTTTGTTTTGCGCCGTTTCTTTGCTTTCTCACTAACACTTAATTACTTTTTCCGAAGTGATCTAAACGAAGAGACTAATGTTTTAATACATTCAAAACGTATTTCAGTCAATAAAATGCGAAAAACTCAAAACAAATTCTTTGGAAATAACATTAATCACCTCATGACGTAGCACACACAAAATTCCTCTCGAATCGGCCATACTTGTTATCTTTGTATCATGGGCTATGTCAAAACCCTCGAGAATACTTCCCAAGCCATGAAACAGAAATCCATATGTGTGCGTTGTGAGTCCGTTTTCTAAAATGTTCTATATTGATACTTATGGAAAAGTGCCAAGCATTGACTAAATATTTGCTATAGAGCCTAAACTACTACCCATACGGGAAAATAGACTTCTAGTAATTTAAAGCATGGTTCCTTACCTTCCCAAAGGCTACGTTTCCTATATACCTTAATTAACAAAATAATAAAATAGTTTTGATTACAAAGTAATCTTTCCATTTTATGCTCAATATCTCTCAGGTGAGTGATAATTGCATGTGTGTATGTGCAGCCGGAGTCCGAATCTGTAGGCAGCTACATTCGATATCATCAGCCCACGGCATCCAATGACGGCACAGCGACATTATAATGATTACTCAGCTCAGAATTTTTGTTTGAGCAATCGTAGTCATTTGGTTAAGATTTCTTTTAAATAATTTAGTTAGGAAAGGTATGAAAATTTTTTCACGGTTCGGAAGATAAGAAAGCAAGCTTAAGATTATCAGCACACTAGTTTTCTGTTCGAATAGTAGTTTACGGCGGAGGAGCTATTCAAATTAAATTTTTGTCAGTTATACATAAGAACACTGCAAATATTTTAGAATGTAAGGACTCCGTTGGGCCTCGCATGTGGTAGGGAGGGAGTCTGTTTCATGGCTTGTGAAGTATTCTCGAGGGTTTTGGCTATGTGCAAAAATTTTAAAACTATATTTTATAGAAATGTCACATTTCAATCATTTTGGATAAAAGGGTTGAATAGTTTAATTCCAAAAATTGACTATCGTGAAAACCAAGCAATCGTCATAAAAAAAAACCTAAATTGGCCAATAGGATTCCTTTTTGAATTTGGATCTTTTGTTTTGCCATTTGTTTCATGGATGAGATTAATTTGTATGCGAAATATTAATACAATAACAATAAGATGATATTGCGAAATTGTGGAAATAATTTACCATTTTGTGCAGAGTATTTTTGATTTTGGAAAACCGTAGGTAATTATTGCGATCTTTTGCATTGCATTGCATTTTGTAGAGAGTAGCTCGATTAATAATTTTAAGAAAGGAAGAAAAAAATTGTTATAAATTTTAAATACCCACATACCTACCCAGATTTTTATTTGAGTACCCGTGCCAATATGCGGGGAAATTTACATTAGGTTTGTTCGCGTACTTTTTCAAGTAAAAACATGAAAAACGCCAAAATGTATGATAAAGAGAGATAAGGTCTGTCTGTTTACTCGAAAGTTTTTACTCGGTGTAAAAACTTTTACGCATTTTTACTCACAAACCGTCTGTTTACTTTTAACTAGTAAAAATCGAGTAAATTTTTACGTTTCCCCTCTTGCACAGAATTGCACATTTTTACTCATGATCAAGAGGATGTGTAACTTTGATATGCTATCAGCTGACTGTCAAAAGTATTAAATTTGAGGTTAAGCCGTTTGTTGGGTTATCGAAAGAATGTAAAATAATAATCCAAAGAGTAATTAAAAAAAAATATTAAAGAGGGTGGGTTTTTTAAAACGTATTTCAAATTAATTAATTGTTTTCTGTTTCAGACGGAAAGGTAGCAGCTAAATTTTTGACACATGACAAGCTAAACAAAATTTACTCGAAAAGTGTCTGGTAACTTTTCTTGATTTATCCCCTCTACCGCATAAAAGTTTTTACTTGATTTTTACGCAAAGATTTTTACTCAAAAGTAAACAGACCGACCTATATTGAGAGTGACACTCACAAAGTACGCGAACGGCTTCGAGTCAAAACTTGTAAAAATTGCAAATATTCGGGATCTGTAATAACGACGTGAAATTTTCCTAGCACATAGTATAATAAACAAATTTAATTTACCACTTCAAATACGTTGAAATGTTCTTGGAGAACATTCTACTTCTACTGGAGGAGGAGTAACAGCTTTTTTCTTTTTTTTAAAACTAAAAACTTGAAAAATAACTGCAAACTTTAAAAATAACTGAAAACCGGTGACGATCTGTCAAAACTGACACTTTCGAAGTTTTTACTCGACGATTTTTCTCGAGCTAAATCAAATAATAAATTGCACGGAGGGGAAAAGTGACGTAAGCAATTTCTCTCTCAATTTTCGAGTACGCGAACGCCTTCGAGTAAAAACTTGCAAAAACTTTTACAAGTTTGTACTTTCAAGCTAGTACGCGAACAGACCTATTGAATGTAGAAAATTTAAGATGTTTTATTAATGCTTATAAAGAGGGTATTGCTAATAGGTGGGGTTGCTTCATACAATAATTTTACAACATACAATAATTTTGTTAATTAATTTCAGATCCAATTGCTTGCAGTCATCATCGAGCACCGGACTATTTTGCAGAATCAATACGAAGTTTTAAGGGTTTCTGGGGATGGGCATGTAGTTCATATATAAACTACCTCCTAGGATTATGTCCACCAACAAATTATCTGATACTAGCGGGAGAAGATTGTCATCCAGATTCAAAAGGAATGTATATGGCAACAACAAGTAACCATTCACTTAAATATTACAATCGGTACATGTATTCACAATTGTTTACTTAGGTAACCATTCACCATATGCTCTCGGCAAATGGACAGATTTAAATACTGCAGAGCCTGAAACAATGCCTCCGATTACTCCATTCTCTAAAACAAATCCTTTGAGACAAGAAATCGATCAATGGGGAAAATTGGAAGGAACTTTCAATAATATAATGCACTTCCCTACACCCTATTCTCAAGATCCTAATGGAGCAGAAAGTTGGCCATATTTCGGAATTCATGGACCCAAAGAAATTACGCAGAAAATTAAAAATAATAGCGAAAGTAATGCTGTTAAACTGTTAAAAAAAGTGACTAAGAGTCCTATGAATATAAAAGATAACAGCGACGGCGCAAAATCTGAAGAAAAAACTCGGCGCCAATTTATAGAAGAATATAAAAACAATTTAACTACTTTTGGAATAAATAGCGAAATTTTTCAATTACCCAAATTTGAAAAAAAAATAAATTCCTTTTAATTATTTAATTATTAATTTTTATAATAAACACAATTTATTTGAACTGAATAGAGAAAAGAATGCTTTTAATTCTTATTATTTTATTATTTTTGATTATATTTTTTCTCCGTGGGTTTTTTTGTTTCGTAATTTCATTACAAATTCGGGACAGGTTGGCTGATATCTTGCTAATACACACGATGCCCTGATTTGACTGTGATCAACTTCTGAGTTACTGTAAAATCTAAACAACTTGGTAAAGTGGCCCTTAGGGTTTTGCTAATCTTGCAAACCACTCAGAATACAGACATCTATAACTATGTCTGTATTCTTACCCCGTTCAGTATGGTAATCATTTCATCAAATCTTGAAAAAAATCTCACAAATATTAAGATAAGATATTCATCTAAAATTTGTAAATCTTGTAATCTTAACAAAAAAATCTCCAGCCTTCAAATTTATGAAATCTGTTTATTTAATTAGGACTTATATTGCACCGTTAGAGCGATAGGTGCGGTATGTGTAAATCTAAAACATTTAAATTTACTCTGATAAGTTTTATAATTTCACAAACTCAACCATAAAGTTTTAACGAACAAATGCCATTTTGAACCATTTTAGAATTATTTTTATTGTCAGTATCGCCGATTTTGTATGCATTTTGAGAGGTTTACCTTTTAGGTATGCATTTGCAGTACTCTTGATAGTTACATTAATAAGTGATAAGGGTAACGTACACTTTACAGTTACCGTTGTTCAAGTTAAGAAAAAATTGATATCAGCAGGAACTAATTTGAAATTCATAAAACTACATATCACGGAAAAAGTCTATTTAAGGGAAATATTTTGTGCAGATTCGTCAGTGGTTTTGTTTAACCTTTCTTGAAATAATATGATCAGTTCTATCATTGCATTTGCGATTGTTTTGTCTTTTGGTAAGTGTTTGCCATTATAAATGTATACTACTTACTATTTTGCGGATTTTATATTATTATGTTAATGTGTCAATTTATCTTCTTTTAACCTAATTCAAAAGTTGAAATATACGAGAATACAATTATGTAACTGGTATAGGTACCAATAGCACTTATCAATTACGATGTTGCTTGAGGCTTTCAGATACTTGAGGCCTTCAGATACTCGGTTCTTGTAGTTACAGATTTTTTGAAAGAACGTGTATATTTTATTATGTTATTATATTTTATAATTTCCAGTGTTGATAAAAACATATGCGGAAACAAATAATGAGAACTTAACTGAAGAAAATTATAATGTTACATGGATTTACTTTTCGAATGGAAGTGATCTACCGGAAATTGCTTATCTAACCGAACCCAGATCATTTAATACTGATGATGGATCCATAGAGTTTGAATTATACACCAGGTACAATACAAGAAAATTTTAAGAAATGCTTTCCGTTTTTGAATTAAAAAAAAAATCTGAATATTAACACATGATTTTAGCGTTTAGATAAAAATCAATAATGATTAAAGAAATTTGATATTATTTAAACCCATATTCCTACCTACCTACCTACCTACCCCATAGTTATTTTTTTCAAAAACGGTTCGTCGGACTTTAAATAACCATAAAAAATTCCGAAGCTTTTCAATTTATTTTACTCCCGAATAAAGTCTTATTTCAAAACTCAGCCATGTACATACATATTTAGCGTGTGAATCAAAAGTGCCAATAAATTTTCAATTAAAGTACATAGTTTAAAATAAAAATAAAATAAAACTTTCAAATTTAAACCTTTATAGCGCCCAAAATTTAATTTCTGTAACAGCTCACACACACATATTAAGCTTGTATTGCAGGTTTAGCTAACATCTTGAACGCGACAAACATTAAACAGCGCGGTGTTTGTGACTATTAAAGAAAAAATCTTAAACGCACAACAGTTGTAAAATTGAATTAAAAAAAAAAACTTTCACTCCACTCAGGATAAATTTGAATGTCAAAATGCCAAGCAATAGAAAAATGCTTCCACTATACTAACCTGAGAAAGAAGGGACGACTATTAATATATGCACAAAGTTGAAAATCAAGAATTAAAAATCACTTTTCGTACGACTATCGAAGAAATTAGATTTACACCACATCACAAGCCACTATCACAAAGAACTAACAACTTACATTTTGTTTTACTGAAACGTAATAGATTGGTGTCTCAATTTCGAAAAATGTACTAAACTTTTTTCTCTTTTCTTTCTAATTCCGATTTTTTTTTTTTTTTGGATTCTCGACTTCTGAAACGTCACCCTTTTTTTACCTCTTCAAAATCCGTTAAACAAGGAGAAAAATAAAGCAGTTTTTTTACCCTTGCAAAATTGCAACAGACGGGGACGGGTTCAAACGATATATATATATATATATATGTATATATATATATATATATATATATTATATTTATATATATATTATATTTATATATATATAAATATAATATATATATATATATGTATGTACATATAAATTCAAAATTGTTCAGTTAGAAAAAGCAAAAAAAAAAATATTTTTCTAGGATTTCTCCTCCAGAATGATTGAAGGATGCAATTTGTGTGAGAGATAACGATGAAAATATTTTAGAAAAAATAAAGCTATCCTTATTTACAGGAAAAACGGAGAAAGCCCAATTGTAGTAAAGTATTCAACAAGACAAAAACGAGAAATCTTAAGCAACATCGTTAACAACTTCAATCCGGATTTAGAAACTAAAATTATTGTCCATGGCTGGAAGTCCAGCAGCAAAAGCGATCTTATCCAAGGAATCAAAAATGAATATCTAAAAAGGGATGAGTACAATGTTTTAGGTAAATAAAAAATGTTATAAATTCATATTACTCAATTATGTGCAATTAATTGATTAATTACTTTTTGCTAGCTGTGAATTGGGAGCAACAAGCGGCAAACACTTTTTATCTTTTGCCAGCTAAATACACACGAACTGTGGGAAGAGCTATAGCCACTTTGATAGACACTCTTGTTGAGAAAAGGAATATTAATCCGAAACGAATACATCTAATAGGACACAGCCTTGGTGCTCATACCATGGGATTTGCTGGATCATATTCAAGATATCGAGTAGACAGGATAACTGGTAAGTGGGGTAATTATCCCATATTTATGCATTACATATATACGAATAAATCCCGCTGCTCTCCAGGAATTTAATAAAATTAGAGTTCTTTTAAAATATATATATATATATATACTTTTCAAGGCCTAGATCCAGCAATGCCAGGGTTTGAGCATTTGGCTGGGCCAGAAGGTCAGCTCGATCCGACCGATGCCGATTTTGTTGATGTAATTCATACTTGTGCAGGAGTTTTAGGTTTTTCTGGTTCTACTGGACATGTTGATTTTTACCCCAATGGAGGTACACCACCTCAACCAGGTTGCGGAAGCATAGAGAATATGACAAGTAAGAATTTGCTTCAATCTTACATATATATATATACATACTGTAATGTGTTATTTTAGATGCTTGTAGTCATGGAAGAGCACATCGGTTTTTCGCTGAGTCTATTAATTCTGATAATGGGTTTTATGGTTATCCCTGCGATAGTTGGAATAATTTTACTGCAGGACAATGTCAAAACAATCCAATACCAATGGGCGATGTGACGCCAACACATGCCAGAGGAACATATTATCTTCCAACTAATGTTGCAGCACCTTTTGCTACAGGAAAAGAAATTGTTATAAGAAAAATAAAGAAAAAACTTCTATGAAGCTGCTGTTTTTAGTTAAATTCAATTATCCTTTATAAATTTAAGAGTAATTTTTTGAATTAAATTATTTTTTGCAAGGAATCGAGCCCGCTTCAGCACTCAGAATCAGAATGATACAATATTAAATACACATAATATAAAATATGATGACAATTTTATAAAAATATAAAATGAAAAACATCGGACATAATCAATAAATGGCAGTTAAACAAAAATATAGCCTATATACAAACAACTCAATTATAGTCGCCATAGAGCACAAGAAAAAGGCAGGCGAATTATATCATAGTTATGATCGACCCTGCTATGAGCAATCGTATTCTAATGTATTGTATCTTGTTATCTTGTTATGGTATAATATCATTTCGTGCAATTATTTCATTTGTGCTTGTTCCATTGGTCAAAATATCTTCTGGTCTAGGTTGTACGACGTACGCCATAAATCCATCTACATCATCTAATTCTTTGGAAGTGAATTTAGCTACCAGCGTAGCTCGTCCAGCATAAGGTGGAGTGTATTTGAATGTAGAAGCGGCAGTACCACCCACAGGGATTTCGGCAATCTATAGAATATAAGTTAAGTTGAAATTAAATTTACACAATTTAATTTAATTTGAAATATTTACTTTAAATAATAACGGCTTATCAAGTCCAGGTCCTTCAATTTGAAAAACGCCTTTCTTTAAAGATATTGGCAAAGGGTTGGTAAGGCGAACAATAACATCCACAGGATCTTGTGAAACAATTTTTCCTTGAAAAGAAATTTTGATGTCTGGTTTCCTTACTCGGAAGTCATCCTGAGCGTAATATTCATAGTCAGTATCTTTCACAGTGACTAAGCATGATATGTTAAAGGCAGCCTAAAAATAATCAAAACTTAGAGAATAGGAATCGACAAAATACTAGACGGTATCACCTGTGCAAGCAATTTCGGATAATATTCATTAAAACTGACTTCCATTTTTACATATTCAGTACTAGCCGGTTTCAATTCCATTTCAAAACCGATCATTTTCACCTCCTCTCTACTCAATCCTGTGTATAAAACTGTGTCAACATGGAGAGTTCCAACTGCAAAATGTGCCTTTTCCGTCGATTTATTCTGAGCGCGCAGTACAACACTAAATGTTTCACCAATTTTGATATCATCTCGTAGCTCAAAATCAAAACTGACATCGTTGAATTGCTCATTCAAGTAATACCTGCTGAAGGCACTTTTCGCTTGCCGTAATGCTTTCAACATTGTTATTCGTTCTTCATCTGTTTTTTCCGCAAACTTATAAGTACTTGTTATATCTTCACGTTCCCATTTACCTATAGCCTTTGTACTTATTAGATGTCCAATACCTAAAACATCTTTCCGGATTAATTTCATAGGCTGGTATGGTCCAAAATAACGCCAGAACACTTTATCGGCATTCACTTCAGAATAGAGAAAATTGCAATCGTAAGGTCTTAAAATTTCTCCAAGTTTTACAGCTACAACTGATGCTGGTCCACATCTATACATTCCATCGGATACTTCCTGTGGAGTGGCATCAACTGCCTGCCATCCTCCATATGATCCAAGATCACCTACACCTAAATCAGGACGATCCATCCAAATTTCATTCCATACATGATAATTCCAAATGGAATCTGTGTTCATATCTTCAATAACATTTCCCTTATCGTCCACGAAGTAGTCTACAGTTAGTGATGATTGCGTATCATGAGCTGATGAATAAGTTGTGACTATCCGCGAGGGAAGTCCAATTGCTCTAGCAACTGAAAAATACATATATATATATATTTTTGTTTAATAAAATATTCATAAACTGGACTAGTTTTTAAATGTTAATGTCAGTTGAATCGCGCAAGAACCACTTTAACATGTCGATCTTGTTCAATTTATGTGAACTGTTTCCTTATTTTACTTTATGTAATTCCTCACCTGTACTTAATACTCCAGAAAATATCCAACATTGTCCAAATTTAACAGGTTTTTCTTTTTTATAATACTTTTGTAAAATTTCAACAGAACCAACCCACTTTGTTGGTGCTATTCCACCCGAAAAATCTTCAGTCCAATTTCCTAAAACGGCTCCATCATCATCAGGAGAATTAACTGCGGCGGCAAGAGCACGAGATGTTCGTATTGGATCACCTCTATATGCTGCAGGAACTTTACCCACTTTTGCAATTAAAAGCAATGAGCTATCCAAAACATGTTTTTCGAACTGCCCCAATTTCCAGACTGAAGGTCGAAGTCTATTATATGATCCTCTCCAAATAAGGGTAGTATCTGACAAAACGTATTCTTCTCTCCGTTCTTGATCTGAAACAGCGTCAGTCTTAAGAGTAAAATAATTTTGAAAAATTAGCTTACCTGGAAGATAAACCTGATCATCACGACACCAAGGATTGTATAACATATAAATTGGTAGAGATAATGAGAAACTTTTTGCACCATCATTCATTAATTTCGTATCAATATCCACCATCCATTTAGTCACCGGGCAAGTTACAGCAGACTTAATTACCACATTAAGTACATCACCTTCTACAGCATCTATTACGCATGCCCACTCAAGAGGATCCCCCAAAACTATAGAATCATTCTGTGGCGCTAAGGCGATAAGAGTTCCATGGCCCCAAGTTGGCTTCTCTGCGTCAAGCACAGTGAAAATAAAACTGATAGCATCTGTTGCTCTCGAAAATGGCCTAGTCAAGTGGATTTTGAGTCTGAACGGTTGACCTCGTCGCACTATGAGGTGTGATTGTGCGGCATCAAATCTACTCGTGTGATGAAGTTTTGTGTTTTCTTCAAGGCAAAGATCAACATTGCGAACACCTAAAACAGCCTCTGATGTTGAATCTGTGGGTGAAAAAATTGATTACTAATCATTAATTAATTCCACTATTAGTCATATTATAATTTTTCATCAGAAAATGTATGTAAGTACTTTTCACGGAATTAACAAATCGTGATCGGATGCACGCTTCACCATTTCCGTAAATTAGAGTGCAAGCAAAATCAGGAATATAAACACAAAAGCATTTTTTGCGTTAATGGCTTCAGACATGGCCATGTGATTCGTAGACGCCTGAGGCTTGGTTAGACTATAAATATTTCATATTACCAGATAAAGAGCGCAGTCTTTGTGAAATTATTGCACAAGATTCAATCAATTATACAATACATAATTTGAGCACCGGGTGGAGGCTTTTAACTGAATGTGAGACATTACACCACATTACCTTCCGCAATATATGGGACAACGACACCCACATTGCTATCGGAAAAATGTGGTTTTCTTAATTTAGAGCAGGTTTGAGTACCGGAGACAGATTTTTTTTTGTTCTTTTGATTTAATTACATATGAGACTGTAAAAAAAACATCTAGCAGATTGATTAATAATTTTCTGGGGTTGAGACTCTTTCATCCACAAGTGGAATAGAAATGTTAGTGTACCCTATGAGATGATTTCATCTAGGGTATAAAAACACAAATCACTGAATTTGAAAATGCATCATTGAACTTAATTCTGTTTATTTTTTATGGGTGTTATTTCAACACCCCCGCATAACTTTTCTCTTACTACTGTACAATAAAGTCTCTACCTAAACAGAATTAACAAATACAAAAGCTAAAAACATCAACAATCTGTTTTAGATAAAACTCACGTTGTTTAAATTGAAGAATTTGCATAATTAATTAGTCACCAGTTCTGTTTCAAACTAGATGAAAATTTATTTTCGTAAAATGATGCAGAAAAATCATGGTAAATTAGAATTAGATTATTATCAGCATGAATGAAATTATTATGCTAAACCATAACAATCTAGAAACTACATACACGGCTACGCTCTGAATTTAAATTAATAGACAGCATGTCGTAATATTATTTATAACGTATGACTCAATGCATCAATAAATTATCTGTTAACTTCCAGCACAAGAGCAATATTCGTATGTTATCAAGGCCTTTGGGAAATAACCCCATACATATGCATATATATATATATATATACGCATATGTATAGAAAAATCCCGCCGCCCTCCACCCTAAACTTCTCGATAGAGAAGTCTTGGCTGCATAATACGCTTCCACAGAAGCATTTATGCGGCCATCCCCTGCTAAAGGGTCGTAAGAGCCGCCAACAACTTCTGGTTTGGGGTCGAATCTAACCGCGTATTGGAGAATTTGCGGCTGTTTTGGTTTTGGTCGAACCAAAGAAGACTCCAGTTTCAGGAGTGTTGTTCGCGTAAACGCCCAACTTTGCTCTGATCAAACACCGCTTCGCGTTTCGAAAACCATTTCAGGCGTGTATTTCGCCAACGAAACTTTGCGTGCATACATGGATGTCTTATAATGCAATTCCGAACTGTTAAGTTTTATTAGAGAATAAGGATCAGTTGCATCTCTAGTCGATCGTCGTATACCGCCAGCGATCAATCGGCAACCAGGATTTAGTCCAACAAATTGCTTATAATAGCCGGAGTCAAATTTAGCCTTGATATCGCGCACCGTCTTGTCATCGTCCACTTCACAATTGTTTGTTTTCCTGCGTTTTATCGGTGGTAGTGATGGTGCTACTGCCAGTGCTACACCATCCGTGTAAGTGCTGCAATCAAACTTTTTGGGCCCGACCGATGTCGTTAGATTAAAGTATTTTCTCCATTGCTCTTCTCTTCCTTGCTGAAATTTCGCAAAGCCACCTTTATACAATTTCAGTCCGCATAGACGTGACGCCTTCGAATCGCTCCGCACATGGTGTCTCCCATGCCTGTACATTGGTATGAGAGCAAAATTTTTCAAGTTATTTACCTCGCTAACACCTTGTAGCTTATAAAATATCCGCAAATAATTGTGCAGTTTTTGCTTAATGTTGTAAAACTTCTGATCATCATCAACATAACCAAGATGTTCACCCATTTGTTGCAAAAGATCCGCCTTCGGTACAGATGTATTTCGGCGTGTGAACAAATAATCCAACGTTTTATAAATTTCTCGTTTATCTTTTGAGAAACGATATAAGAATTTTTTTATTCTCCTGTACGCATGCATCCGAATGTTATTATTGAGAACCGTCTGGTATTGTTTGATAGCAAAGGTAATAGGATTTGATTTATAGGAGCTATCGTACAAACCATTTTTTATGTGGGCTTGCTGCCCTTGACCAGGCCGTAAAAATAATTGGAAAATTTAATTTCTACAAAGCCATCGTCGAGCCTTGCCCTATTCAATTTGAAATATAATATAAATAAATAAATCGACATTTCCACGGAAAGTCCAGACATTTCCACGGAAAGTCCAGACATTTCCACAACGTCAGCCTGTATTTGCTCAAACAGTTTGTCGTTTAAACAGTTGTTTGCCAAGCGCATCTTAAAGCACGAATATGTTGTTGTTGTTGTTTCATTCTCTATTGCTTGTGAATGGGTCCGTTCTGCTAGGGGTCCAGGCTTACTCTCGACACCTTCACAAATAAGGTCCCGCAAAAAGGGATTTTTAGAGAGTAACCCGAAAATTCTCAAATTATGAGGAACGGGGTGGGTTGCTAACTTCGTCCTCAGTGCTGCCGCAACCAAAACGACACGTCGCAAGGCTGGGTGGTTCATATAGGGCAGTGATTCCCAAAGTGGTCTATATCGACCCCCAGGGGTCGACGACAACCTCCAAGGGGTCCATGTCAGTGAAAAATAAAATTGGGTTCCACGAGATGTAAATGGGCGTCAGCGATAGTGGATCTCATGTAAGCAGGTCGTGACTGAAATTTTGGCCTTCCATGAATGGAATAATCCACGTACTCAGATACCTGTTTACCTACATAATACTTTCTTATAATATAAAGACATATTTATATACATAAATTATAAAACTAGTTATGAAGTAAAAATTTTTAAAACAGAAATGTTCATTTGATTTTCTCTGTGTAAGTTTTTATTTTGTAAAGAAAAATGTATTTTTTTGCAATAAATTATAGCCCTTGTCAACTTTTTAGCTAGATAGGCCTCCAAATTTATCTGTGCACAAATCACGAAAATTTGTTGCTTAGGTTTTAGGTGAAAACGTAACAAATAGATCGAAAATATACTACAATACTATACTATGGTTTTGTATAGATATGTATTTTCGCAATTATAATAGTAGTAGCGAAGTAGGGATTATATACTGCAGTATATATGTGCGTGAATGGAGGAAAGGAACTTGACTATGAATTATTGTATTGAAATGGAGACAATGAATTAAAAACAAAAAAACAATTGCCTATGTGTCTTTTATACAACAAAGTTTTAAGCAATGACTCTATGAAACCATTTAAGCTGGAGGATCATCTGAGAAGATGTGACCCTGATAAAACAGGTAAGGATTTGAAATATTTTCAAACACTCAAGAAAAAACTTCAGAAGAGACCCGCGGTGGACAGAATGTTCACTTCGACGTCACAAACAGACGATGATGGTTTGCGGGCATCTTACAATATCTCGCTACTTATATCAAAATCCGAAAAACCGCATACTATCGGAGAAAAGTTAATTTTTCCAGCCGTTGAAGAAGTTTTAAAAACTGTTTTCTTCCTTGAAGCAACAACAAAGACGTATTGATGAAATCAGTTATGATATTGAAAGCTTCTTGTGTAATTAATTTCAAGCGACCCATTTCTCTATACAGCTGGACGAGTCAACTTTACCTGGCACTGGCACTGAACCAATATTATTGGAAATCCGCGAAGTACTGGTCTTCACAAGATCTTTCACAACCGACACTAAAGGCGAATCAATATTTAATGTTTTGAATGATTAATTCGCGGAAAAAGCAATCCCATCATTAACGAAGGAGATTTGAGATTAAACCTAACTAAACTGATGCCAAATATTGAAAATTTATTATTTAAGCATCAAGTTCATCCCTCCTACTAAAAGCATTTATCTAGAAACTACATACATACATACACGACTACGCTCTGAATTTAATATTATTTAAACGTATGACTCGATGCACCAATCATCAAAGATTCACTTTTGCATTTAAATAAAATATAATATTTACGGTCTTGTTCAGTCACACTCAATCAATGAAATTGAATAAAAAAAAAACTTTCATCACACCGGAGAAAGATTTGATGGCATTCCTAGTTCTTAAGAGCATACTGCTTCTGCCTTAAAAATTATTTTTTCATCTAAAAATTTTCGATGCGGATATTAAAGTGTTTAAAAATAAAATCCGCCAAAAAACTATTCAATAAAAGCTTAACAAAAAAAAAATATAATGAATTTACATTCCGGCGAAGGCCATTGTCTGACAATCGGCCGTCTTACTGCAGGTCGCCTTCTAATCCATGGGATATGGTTATAAACCCAATTTCTAGCAGCCTCCATACGCAGATCACTCTTAACTATAACTTTGATAAATCGTTAGAAATTACGCCGTTCCATAAGCAACTCTTAACTATAATATATGGCTTTCAATCACTATACTTATATATGTAATTCATTGACTTGGTAGAACGATCCAATCGACTAGATACCCGAACCCAGACTGAAGCTTCCTTAAACTCTTATATTTGCAGATACTAGTGAACTGGTTATACTCATGTTGAAACAGATGAAACTTTACATAAACCATTACGTAATCGAGATGAGATAATATATTCTATACGCCCGATAAAATCTATTCTGCCTGAGCATTGGTTGCCGATTGCTGATCATTCTGCAATCTGAGATATGTGAAACCATCCGGGCGTACGCTGGTTTTGTTTTTTCAAATATTTACTCTATTCGAGAATGGATACTTCAAGCTTTATGAGAATATTCAATTAAAATTTAGTGCACTTAAGAAGTCTCGAGCATGACCTCTGGATATAAACAAAATCTCAAAAATATGAATCATATTTACGGAATCGTCGATGGATTGTTCATCGTAACCGTAAATGAATCATTTGATTTTTGGTGGAATTTTATTTGGTAGGAAATAACATTTAGAAATAACATTTATCATCTATTCTCAAGAGTAGAAATACATCACGAATATATTACCCAAAACATTTAGTGTGACAACAATTTGCATAAATCTTCCTTCCATCACGATTTCACTGCACGCTTACCCGTACGTGAACCATACCGGAACTGTAATAAATGTATAGAAAGATTTTGGCTTACTGACTCTAACAGTATGATACCAGTAAGCCCCTCAAGGGGGCCAAGGCGACGCAGTAGTCCCCGGCTTGTTAAGCCGGAGAATTTGCGTGCTATTCCGTGTCAGGGAAGGGGGGTACTTCTGCTAAAGTTTCTGTGCAATGGCCTGCCCTCGAGTTGGGCTAGGCCAATGCACAGAATGTTCCTACCGGCGTTAACGTCCCGGTTCCACGTGGTACCACAGTTTTTGCAAAACTGGAACCTGTGTGGAGACCGAGATGTCTTCGCCGGCTCGAAACATATGCTGCACAGCTTTGTCGTCCTGAACTCATCCACTTCGAGAACAGAGCAATGAGCTTTAAGTGCCCGCAACAATTTCGTGTGTGGCGTCCGCACGTAGCCACGTATTGGCGAATTTGCGGCAATTTTCGTTGAACCAATACATACCAGAGTTTCTGGAGTATTGTTGGTGATTGTTTTTGCCAATTGATGCACTACACGCTCTGTGCAAATGTACTGCTTGAAACGCAAACGTGCAACTTTGCGCTGCCCATACACCGCTTGGCGTCTCGAAAACCATTGCTGGCGTTCTTTGGTGTACGCCAAATATTCGTCTTCAGTTGTAGGAAGCGATCTTGTATACTTCGCCAACGAAACTTTGCGTGCATACATAGATGCGGTGTGATGGAATGTCGAACTCTTGATTTTTATTAGATCAACAGGTTCGTTTACATTCGGTGCTTGTACACCGCCAGCGATCAGCCGACAACCAGGATCTAGTCCAACAAATTGCTTATAATAGCCGGAGTCAAATTTAGCCTTGATATCGCGCACCGTCTTGTCATCGTCCACTTCACAATTGTTTGTTTTCCTGCGTTTTATCGGTGGTAGTGATGGTGCTACTGCCAGTGCTGCACCATCCGTGTAAGTGCTGCAATCAAACTTTTTGGGCCCGACCGATGTCGTTAGATTAAAGTATTTTCGCCATTGCTCTTCTCTTCCTTGCTGAAATTTCGCAAAGCCACCTTTATACAATTTCAGTCCGCATAGACGTGACGCCTTCGAATCGCTCCGCACATGGTGTCTCCCATGCCTGTACATTGGTATGAGAGCAAAATTTTTCAAGTTATTTACCTCGCTAACACCTTGTAGCTTATAAAATATCCGCAAATAACTGTGCAGTTGTTGCTTAATGTTGTAAAACTTCTGATCATCATCAACATAACCAAGATGTTCACCCATTTGTTGCAAAAGATCCGCCTTCGGTACAGATGTATTTCGGCGTGTGAACAAATAATCCAACGTTTTATAAATTTCTCGTTTATCTTTTGAGAAACGATATAAGAATTTTTTTATTCTCCTGTACGCATGCATCCGAATGTTATTATTGAGAACCGTCTGGTATTGTTTGATAGCAAAGGTAATAGGATTTGATTTATAGGAGCTATCGTACAAACCATTTTTTATGTGGGCTTGCTGCCCTTCACCAGGCCGTAAAAATAATTGGAAAATTTAATTTCCACAAAGCCATCGTCGAGCCTTGCCCTATTCAATTTGAAATGAATATAAATCGAAATTTCCACGGAAAGTCCAGACATTTCCACAACGTCAGCCTGTATTTGCTCAAACAGTTTGTCGTTTAAACAGTTGTTTGCCAAGCGCATCTTAAAGCACGAATATGTTGTTGTTGTTGTTTCATTCTCTATTGCTTGTGAATGGATCCGTTCTGCTAAAGGTCCGGGGTTACTCTCGACACCTTCACAAATAAGGTCCCGCAAAAAGGGATTTGTGGAGAGTAACCCGAAAATTCTCAAATAATGAGGAAGGGGGTGGGTTGCTAACTTCGTCCTCAGTGCCGCCGCAACCAAAACGACACGTCGCAAAGCTGGGTGGTTACCTCCAAGGGTAACCGATGCTAATATCGACCTCAGTGTTCCCGCACCAAAAAGAACACGTCGCACCGCGGTTAAAACATATGTATAATCGGCCATATCCATATTTCGCCTGCTTATCGTCACAGGTCTCGACGAGCCCATTCGGTTCTACCTTCTTCTTCATCTGGGGAAAATCAACACCAACGGGCCAATGATTGATTTACCCCAACCGTCGTGAGATCCCGAAAGACCGGCTATCTCTACGATCGCATCATCCATCCGCCATCCCCCTTCCCTGGTCAAACGAGCCGGTGGGGCTGCCGTCTTAACCGACAACTTGCGCCTCGAAGCCAGAATCTAAAAAGATCCGAGAGAAGCAAGCTTTCGCGAACGTCTCCCTGAAAGAGTACCGGAATGGATGATGGTAAACCGTATGAGAACCCGGCAGTTCCCATAAACTACCAGTCGCGATCTCACACCCCAATCCCGGATTTCCAATTGGGTCTCCTCCTAGCAGTAGCCTCTCTGAGAGGTTGTGGGTGCTGCCGTTGTTCCAAAAGAGATTTGGAATCATCCGCCACCAACCCGACTACATGATCCTGCTAAATCATGTAGGCCTTCACTGGACCTCGCCCTGGATAACCCAGTATAGCTCCAGTGAGGTGTTTAGCAGTAGTTTTGAGTACAAACTGCATGATGCTGCTAAATCATGCAGGTGTCTCTGAATCTCGCCCCGAATATGTCGGTATAGGTTCAGAGACAAGCCCTTTTAGTCGCCTTCTACGACAAGCAGAGCCTACTGTAAGAGTATGCTCACCCCCCCCCCCCCCCCCTACAGAGGACAAGACAGAAAACAGAGTGTGGCATACATTCACAAGAGACAAAAATGGGGCGATGGAAAAACGGATATATTATTCACAAAAATAGAAAAAAAAAAAACCGAAACAACAACATATTCGTACGTAGTGGTTTTGCCTAGAAATTACAAATGCCAAACTGCACGAGCATCAGTCTGAAGCTACAGCAATCTCTGCGCTTTCCCATGAAACTGTCCATTTACATTCATTTTGCCAATTGAATAAGGCATGGCTAGATGATACCTTTTGGTAAAATAAATTTTAGGCTATTCAGACCCAAATACTAAATTGACATGGTTACAAATTTTACGCAGTACTCACATACTCCGCAGTTTCTCAGATATATCTCTGGACCAATCTAATTAATTTCGGTGCCAAACGATACGATCGACATATTCAACAATAACATGCACGCATGCATACAAAAGATTTTCGAAATACTTAATCGCTTTCTCAAAAGCTGCCCGAGATATTTATGAAACGTTGTTATTTGCTCATACGAAAAAGGCATTTCATACCGAACGGTGGACTAATGCAACATATATTGCAACATCTGTGCTATGAGGTTGATGTTGTGAAATTGTACAACTTCAGCAACCGCCGCACTAATATTTGCATTTATTTAACGCGCTACAACGTTACAACAAACGAACTTGAAAATATTGCGTTCATACAAATGAACAAGCACCGGTTACAGAATGGCAGCTACAATTCACGTAACACTCCGCCAACGTCTATGCAGGAAAAAATTGCATAGATGTCCTTCGTCCACGTTGTTAGGGAAGAAGAATGGCTGAAATACTTATCAGCCCATAAAACATTTGATTCGTCATTTCCATAGACGGCATATCGCTGACATTTTCGATGAAGTGAGAGGGCTTTATACCACACCACCACCAAAAAAACGTCGCAAAACAAATTTTTGTGAGGCATTTGATGCCAAAACAATGCGCGCTATACAGGCTACATTTCGCTCTGGATATTTTAACCATTTGCTGGCGTATATCCTGCCTGTCGGATAATCGTTGGCGATACGACTACCGAGAGTAGAACAAAAACTTATTGCTCGAATAAAAAGCAAAAGTTGCCGATTCCACTACAGCACCTCGATGTCTACACGCTCAGTTTTGTTAGATGCTGCTTATTTCTTACGAGTTTTCCATAGAGAGGTTCCACTGTAGTTAATATGAAAGGAAAATTAAAAATAGATATACTCGTGTCAAGGCAATAGTACCAGTTTTATACTGGCAAAGGACAAGTATTTCATTAAGTATCTAAAAACAATAACCAAAAATATATATATTTTTTTGTAAAGGAGACTAGGAAGACTAGAAAGACAGGAAAGTAAAACGCCCACTGAAGATAGCCCAGAAGGGGCTAGAGCTATGGACGGACCAAAGAAATTTGCTCTACACCCGTGAGTGTAAAGGCGTAAAATGCAAAAATAAAACAATATATGCAGGTTGACCGCAAAACTCTGGTGGAATGAAAGGGAGACAGGAAAGTAAAACGCCCACTAAAGACAGCCCAGAACCAAAGAAATTTCCTCTACACCAACGAGTGTAATGGCGTAAAGTGAAAAAAATATATATATGCAGGTTGACCGCAAAATCCCGATGGAAAGAAAGAAAGACAGGAAAGTAAAACGCCAACTGAAGATAGCCCAGAAGGGGCTAGAACTATGGATGGACCAAAGAAATTTCCTCTACACCCGTGACTGTAGAGGCGCAAAGTGCAAGTACATGAAACCGTTTTTGTCGCCTTAAAAAAATATAACTCGAACAGGTTATATATGTATAGTTAGTAAGCATGGTCACAATGCACCTTTATAGCTACCATTTTTGTACCCATTTTGCGAAGTGCAAACGAAAACTGTTACACGCTTCACGACTTATTACACCAAGTGTCTGAGATCTTTAGTCTCTTCATGAAATGCAACGGGCTTCTGAGCTCATGCTGTAATATCAACCGATATAACCGAATACTAGGAGGGAGATGGGCGGTGAAGGGGAAGTGGCGTACACGTCTGTGATATTACCCAAATACAGGCTTTGTCGATCGTGTGTGCCCGAATCGCGTGTGTCCGAATCGCGCGTGTGCTCGAATCGCGTGTGTTCGAGCCGCGAGTGTCGCGCGTGTGTTCCGAGTCGCGAGTGTTCGAGTCGCGTTTGTCGAGCCGCGAGTGTTCGAGTCGCGTTTGTCAAGCCGCGAGTATCGAGTAGTGTGTTAGAGCCGCGTTTGTCGAGTAGTGTGTTCGAGTCGCGAATGTTCGAGTGGCGAGTGTCCGAGTCGCGTGTTCGACCCGCGAGTGTCGAGTAGTGTGTTCGAGCCGCGAGTGTCGAGTAGCGTGATCGAGCCGCGAGTGTATATCGTGCGTGTAAGTCGTGTGTGAATAGGAGTCGTGTGTGAATAGGAGTCGTGTGTATGTCGTGTTTGTGTGGGTAGTGTGTCGTGTGTGTGTGTATGGGTCTTGTGTGGATGTGTGTGAGTCGTGTGTGTATGTGTGTGTTTGGGTAACACCGCAGATCTGTGGGTGATCTACCCTTCTCCGCTCATCTATCTCTTCTAGTATTCGGTTATACCGGTTTGCATTACAGCATGAGCGTAAAAGCCCGTTACATTGCATGGAGAGACTAAGGATTTCAGATACTTGGTGTAATAAGTCGTGAAGTGCAAGCTGTTAGACCAGTGGTTCCCAACCTAAGGGCGATCTTGTTGTACCGGCCGCCAAAAAAAAAAAATTGTTCAAATCATGCTAGACGAGGGCCCTAGTAATAAAATAACTCAATCGGTTCCTTTGAGTAACAATACTGTTTCCAGGCGAATTGTCGAAACGGCCACGGATTCTGAATCTAAAAAAAGTCGATTTGCATTGCAGATTGATGAATCAACTGTGATTGATAACAAAACCATTTTATTACTTATATGAGGTTTATCAATGAAAACAAAGGAAATTACCGATCGTCGATTTTTTTAGTGGTGCAAGATTATTTTAGGAAAAACAGATTTCCTTAACCAATGTGAGCTCTTGTGCAACAGACGGTGCTCCTACCAAGACAGGTCGTCATGCTTTCAAGCAGAGAGGTTACAAGTTAACCTGAGTGAAACTTATGGACACATATATGTATATGTGCAATAAATCATTAAAAAAAAAAGTTTCTACGCTCTTTGTTCTAAAAGATATATATATATACTGTCCTAGAACTCTAATGCATCACTGCAAAAAGGTGTTGAATATTTTGAAATATAGCGCAAAGCAGTTAAAAATGATTATTTATATTGATATCAGTACAACGTGACTCCAATCCGTCAATCATGAGTGAGACACGTTCAAAATATTTACAAATAATTCAAGGCCTGCAAATTCCAAGACTACAAAAAGTACATCGCTTATTGCTGTTTTATTTTTTAATTATATTTTCCAATTACAACTTCTTTATCGCATCCCTGCACTTACCAATTTCATCTCCAGGCTTACGAGGATGTGTCATTGGATTTAAACGTATATCGGCATGCATCGTTTGGTCAGGTGTCCATGATTTACCACAACAGCACGTAATAGTTTGTAACAAGTTGGATGACTGCCTATTACCCATTTTAAACTCCAATTTCTTTTTTATGTACTTCAAAACTGCAGTTTTCACTATTTTTCATAGAAAATTCCCACACCGCGCCGGACGAAACCGGTTCCACATGTTGTTTTCATTGAATTTATAGACGGTGATATCACGAGTTATTTTCACATATGTTTAACACTTGCACCACTTTCGATTTTTAATTCAAAAAATGCATTTTTATTCAAATTAGATAAAAGATTCCAACTTTTTTAACTATTCAAACTATTCAAACAATTATTTAGGTTATTCAAATTAGCACACATTACATTGATTTGATCGGACTAAGTATCAGCACAGTCTTCGTTCAAGTAACTGAAATTTCTATCTGACGGACGACTTTGAAGCTTGTTCTAAAAAATTTCTGATAAGTGATGATGTAACCGAGTTTTTTCTGTTTTAACAACTTTTTATTTTATTGTATCGCTTTTAACCTTAACTAGATGGACATAATATATTTTGCTTCAAAGACCATTCAAACCAATGCAAATTTATTGAAAAAAATTAAGTAAAGTGAAGGTCATCTGAAGTGTTTATGTTTACTTTTGCATGGTGGTAAACTACAAAAATTTAGTCATATCAGTAAACAAAACAAATTGTTGGTGCTTATAGATATTTTCCCATCGTTTGGATGTAACAACCTAGATTCATCCTTACTAACGTAAATGAGCCGTGGGAAATCTCTGCCATTATTCATAAAATATGTATGTACACCATGACATGGCATAGCTGCATTCGGCTTACTACAACCGAAACCTCAATAGAGCCATTCTTTTGTCAGGGGAGGCGGATACTGACTGAAGTTTGCATGCAATGGCCTCCCCCGAAGGTGAACAACGACAATTTGCAAAATGGTTTTGCAGACGTTGACGTCTCGATTCTACTTGATACGACAGTTTGTACAAAACTGGTATATATGAGGGGACCGAAACGTCGTCACCGGCTTAAAACAAATGCTGCACAGCTTTGTGGTCCTGAACTTATCCACTTCGAGGACAGAGCAATGATATTGAAGCGCCCGCAACAATTTCATGTGTAGCGTACGCACGTAGCCACGTATTGGCGAATTTGCAGCTATTTTGGTGGAACAAATGCATACTAGAGATTCACGAGTACTGTTCGTGACTTCTTTAACCAAGCGATGCACTGCACGCTCTGTACAAATATATTGTTTGAAGCGCAATCGCGGAATTTTCCGCTGCCATATACCGCTTGGCGTTGCGAAAACCATTGTAAGCTTTCTTTGGTGTACACCACATAATGCATCGGGGATTGCGTGCGTACATAGATGTCTTATAGTGGAATGTCAAACTCTTATTTTTATTCGATGCTCTTACACCGCCAGCGATTAGTCGACAACCAGGATCTAAACAATCAAATGATTTTAAATAGCCACAACAAATTTTGCCTGGATATCGTACATCGCCAACGAAGAGCTTTGCATAGAAAATCGAAATAAAGCTAAACTGAAGTGAGATTTCAGCTCACAATCACACAAAAATTAATAAAAATCAAATTAAAATGCAAATTTTATTTATTATTAAAATAAAAACATTTACATTTTAGCAATTTGCTAAAAATAGAGTTAGTATAAGGCAAGTTTTTCCAATTCAATATAATGATAAAAAGAAATACATATAAATAAAAACGATTTGAGAAGTAAAAATGAAATAAATAAGAAATTTAAAAAAGTGAACGCGTCTAAAGATAAAATGAGTGATGTTAATACATGTCAAAAAAACACTAAAAACTAAAAGTAAGTTGTTTAAAAATCTCTAGTGGTTCTAGCAGTGAAAAATATTTGTATATCTAAATAAAATAATCTAATAGCTGCATGACTTATAGGTCTATTTGCAGTTCACTGCGAAAAAACTTATATAGGGCACAGTCTAAACAAAATTTTGTAGAATTGAAGTGATTGTTTGCAATATTGTTAACGACACTCTTAAATAAATACAATATAAATGTGTAAAATACTCCGTTGTCTTAGCCAATTTACAGTCGCTATATAAAAAATATGCTGTAAAAATGAATTGAATTCAAAATGCTTCCGCTTTACTTTCAACGGAAAATTTGTATACATTAAATCTAGAGTCATAACTAAATTGTTTCCGTTCGAGGATCGAGAATGTGAATAGCCTGAGTTAGAGTTGACCCTCCGGTGACCTTAATTCCTTTCTTAAACATGTCATCTAGACGCTCAGTAATTAATGTTTTGTCACGTCCTCTCTGCCACCTATAGTATATCGTAGTTTTTTTATGAAGTTTTTCTGATTTATTATGAATAATTTATATCATTACCACAAATGAGAACAAGTATGGAGTAGTGGAATGTATAAGGCTAAAAGATCTGTGTCACAAACAGTTTCATAACGCCTTAATGCAAGCTCAGCCCATTTATCTGCTGAAGGATGAGGAACAGGTGAAGTCGTACAAGCGGCTACAAGTCTGCATAATATCAACAGCACAGGTTTTGATCGATCCATGTATACTTTATTCAAGAGTCTAAAACAATTTTCGAGAATTGGAACTGCTTGTTCATTACGTCGCTCATCTAAAAGCTGGCATGCTTTTGTCAGTTCAATGTTTTGCAAGAAATTCAAAAAATGCTGAGAATCCCGCAGTATAGTATTGCTGGAAATATGATCTACTAGAGCTTCAAATGCGGTACTCCGTTCTGCGATAAGATCTGAAGAGAAGTTTCCCATAATAACTTTTTTCGGGAATATAACGTTTGCCATAATTTTCGGATATTCCTTTTTAAGTGAAGTGTAAAGATTGAAAAAGTCAGTGTATCTTCGATCGATTGTAGCAGGATTTGGATCAATTGTTACTGAATCTTGCCTGACAGATAAATCGTACACTACAAATCTTTTTATGTTAGCATTTTCACCTTCTGGAGGCATTATGCGAGCATATGGAATTTCGAAACGTAGAACAGTTTTTCCATCTGGTGGAGGCGATCGTCGAGCAGGACGCTGCCATAGTTCTATAAAAAGATCTGTTGATTATTTATTAACTTACTTATAATCTATTGAACAATGAAAGTGCACATGATTTATAAGGTCCATGAAATCTAAATTTAAAAGGTGATTCTTTATAAAGTAAATGAACCGTGGGAAATGTCTGTCATATAAATAAGTATATATATATACATAATAAATATATAAATACCATGGCACGGCATTTCCCACGGTTCTCCCGTTATACTCCTTAGGGGGAGTCATAGCTACATTATAGGTTACTGCTTGCTACAGCCGAAACCTCAAGAAACTAAAACAAGGGCACTATGAAAGCAGATCCGAGCGCGGTAATAGCCGGAATAAGCAACAGGCAGAAAAAAGAAGATTATAGAGATTCTTCAATGTTTAACCATTAAGGAAAGCGTGCTGCTTGATTATAAGAATTGTGCTTGTCAAGTGGAGAATTTTCGGGTTACTCTGCACAAATCCCTTTTTGCGGGACCTTACTTGTGAAGGTGTCGAGAGTAACCCCGGACCCCTAGGAAAACGGAAGTGTCCGCAAACTGATAGCGAAACAACAACAACAACATATTCGAACGTAAAGATGCTCAAGTGCGCGAGCAAATACAGTCTGACGTTGCGGAAGTGTCTGCACTTTGCGTGGAAACGTCCTTTTATATCCATTATAAATTGTATAAGGCATGGAAAGACGAGATCTTTGGCAAAATTAAATTTTTAGACTATTATTACGCTCTGATAAAGGGCACGAAGACCAAATATGACATTGACATGGAGTACAAAAGTTTACGTGGCTCTCGCATAGAACGTGGTCTCTACGATATGTCTCATAGACAGAATCTCTTTAAATTAAATGCCAGGCAATACGAGACTGTGTTCAACAATAATATTTGGATGCATGCGTACAAGAGAATCAGAAAATCCTTATATCGTTTCTCAAGAGATAAACGAGAAGTTTATAAAACGTTAGATTATTTGTTCACACACCGAAGTACATCTGTACCGAAGGCTGAACTTTTGCAGCAAATGACTGCACATCTTGGTTATGTTGATGATGATGTAAAGTTTTACAACATTAAGCAACAACCACATGATTATTTGCAGATATTTTATAAGCTGCAACGGTACAACGAGACAAATAACTTGAACAATTTTGCTCTCGTACCAATATACAAGCATGGGCTGCACCATGTGCGCTACGATTCATTTGCGCTCTATCAACGTCTATGCGGACTGAAATTGTTTAAGGGTCTTTTCAAAAACTTTGTTCGCGAAGACGAATGGTCGAAATACTTTGAACTACCGACATCGGTAGGCCGTAAAAAGTTTGATTGGTCCATTTGCACAGATGGTGTAGCAATGACCTTTTCGATGAGAAGACGGTGCGCGATATCCGGGCTAAATTTGACTCCGGGTATTATAAACAATTTGTTGGATTAGATCCTGGTTCTCGGCTGATCGCTGGCGGTGTACAAGCACCGAATGTAAACGAACCTGTTGATCTAATAAAAATCAAGAGTTCGACATTCCATCACACCGCATCTATGTATGCACGCGAAGTTTCGTTGGCGAAGTATACAAGATCGCTTCCTACAACTGCAGAAATGTGCACGCAATCCCCGATGCAAGACGAATATTTGGCGTACACCAAAGAACGCCAGCAATGGTTTTCGAGACGCCAAGCGGTGTATGGGCAGCGCAAAGTGGCACGTTTGCGTTTCAAGCAGTACATTTGCACAGAGCGTGCAGTGCATCAATTGGCAAAAACAATCACCAACAATACTTGAGAAACTCTGGTATGTATTGGTTCAACGAAAATTGCCGCAAATTCGCCAATTCGTGGCTACGTGCGGACGCCACACACGAAATTGTTGCGGGTACTTAAAGCTCATTGCTCTGTCCTCGAAGTGGATGAGTTCAGGACGACAAAGCTGTGCAGCATATGTTTCGAGCCGGCGAGGCCGTCTCGGTCTCCACATCGGTACCAGTTTTGCACAAACTGCCGTATCACGTGGAACCGGGACGTCAACGCCGGTAGGAACATTCTGTGCATTGGCCTAGCCCAACTCGAGGGCAGGCCATTGCACAGAAACTTTAGCAGAAGTACCCCCCTTCCCTGACACCGGCTTAACAAGCCGGGGACTACTGCGTCGCCTTGGCCCCCTTGAGGGGCTTACTGGTATCATACTGGTATTAAAGGTTAAGATTTTTACATTATAAAACCGGCCCAAAAAGCGGTAATCGCCATAGCGCAAACACCGGGAGAACATCAAACTTTTACAATCAGCGCAGATGTTTTATAAAAGTCACTATTTCTACACAAGGCAATGCTTCTGAAAATGGTAAACATTCCTCCTTTTAATTGATCTCATTGATACATCAAAATGCTACAAGCGCTAGTTCGTCATCTCATCGATGAATAAATTTTCAGCCGAATTACTATTAGGTGAGCCTCCTTCGCACCTGGTTGTTCTTATATAATTCAATAACAATGATTTCTCAGTTGTTTACCAATTTATTTTTGATTGAAAGGTGTTACTACAAGTCGAGCAGAAAACAAAAGCAAGGCTATTAAATTCCAATATTAATAATAAATGCAATTGCCTGTTATCGTTTATGGGAAAAAAATTAAGAATGCACGAAATATCATCAAAACCAAACAACTCCTGTGAACTGTGGAGGTTGCTATGGAGTAGGAGGTGATGTGAGCAATTAAATGCTACTTCAGAAAACTTTCTATAATTTGCATTAATATGAGCACTACTAATACTCTACCTTTCGTTTTATCATTATTTTTGATATTTATAGCCAAAACTCCATTTTCCACTTCATCTGTTGGACTATCCAGCTCATCCGCTTCCTCATTCCCGTTTGAAGAGCGTCTCGCAATCGCAGCTCGCACTGAAAAATTCACTTTCGTTAGAGACATTATTACAAACTGCTTGTTTTTCATACTTCTCCTCAGATTTTTATAAAACAAAGCTACTCAACATAAATATTACTTGTAATTTAATATATAAACATTATGCGTCATGAAATAGCCCTCCTTTTCTTTTCTTTATGTCGATTTGACAACCACACATAGTACTCTCCCCAAGAACTCTACACGAAATCAAACTGCAGAACAGTGTAAAATTTCCCCGATATTTTACGTTTGCAGAAGATTAGGAGTTAAACAGCTGACGTCGACGAGTCGTACTTTATCTTCGTTGCGAAATTTTTTCCCCGGCGCATTGCATTGTATTTATTTGTTGTTTTGAACTAAGAACAGAGGCCCAAGGTATAGAAAATGTTGCGGAATTTAAGGATTTGTAAAAAATATTCTTTGAGTAAAGAAATTCTATGTCTTTATCGGATTAATGCAAAAGAAATTGTTCCATGGCGGAATTTCTCGGCAGGTAAATTTTAGATTTTTTTTTGGTTATGTGTGATTCTATAATTTTTATAATTAAATGTGTAAAATTACAGATAAATTTAGCATTAAGGATGAAATTATGGAAGGAAGGCCATTATACTTGGACGCACAAGCTACAACATGTTTGGTGAGTTTGAAAATTTATATACCTAATTGTTTTCCATTATATAAATAGAATTATCTTAATATCTCAATCGCTGTACCTACCCAACATTCATTTACGATTACGTGATGTAATGCCTTTTTGAATTTGAATCCTCTCCAAATTGTTGGGTGATCATAAATATCACCTCTATGCGGATGATTTACAAATATATGACGGTGCCACGGTGGAAGATCTTCCGTCCATGATTGAAGGGCTCAACACAACTCTTTGAGACATCTCCAACTGGCGCAGATCCAATAGTCTGGCCCTCAACCCAGTAAAAACACAAGCGATAAAATACTCCATTCGCGAGAATGTCTCTAGAACCATCGACATGCTCATCAATCTGCGTTTTCATAACCTGATTATCCCTCTCACAAACAAACATGTCAAGAATCTCAGACTTCTTATGGACCCCCATCGCGGTCTCACAAAATCTAGGCCAGTCCAGCAGACAATCGTTAATTTCTTCACTCATCATGCCGCATTTTTACCATGCGGATGTAGCCATGTACCCGCTTCAGGCCACTGAAACTGAAAAACTAATCAGAGCTCTGAAAGTTTGTGTGAGGTATATTTTCCGCCTTAGGAGGCACTCTCATCTCAGCGCTTGTTCAGCTGTTCATGCCTGAACCTGAACCACTCGCCAAGCTCCTGGAACTCAGAATGTTATGCTTCATTCATAAAGCAAGATGCGGCTCTCTACCCACATACATAAGCCAATCGCTCTCATGGAGCAACCTTAATGACACCAGACTTGTCCTGCACAGAACTCGCACCCGATTTGGGTCTAAAGACGTATTTGGTCAGGGAGCTGTGCTCTGGAACTTGCTTCCGGAATCAATTAGAAGAATAGGCCCTCATAAACAATTCAAGGAGCTTGCTTTGGGCTATCTCATGGCCTCTTAAGTAACTCAACTCATTCCGTATTCTATCGTTTATTATTTTGTGTTTTATGTTTCCCGCTTTATCCTGTTAGTTCGCTGTAGCGGCATGTAGCTCTCAATCGTAGTAAGTCTGTTCACTGCGTCAAAGTTAGTTTGCCACAGCTTTTGAGTTTTTGCCTTTTTTGTCTTTTTTGTTTTTCATTGTTTGAGTTTTTTGAATACTTTATAATCTATACTCTACACTTAATAACTTATAATATATTGACAGTTGTTATTGTTACTGTCATTTATAATAAATAATAATATATTAGCACTAAAACGTACTTTTCACAAAAACAATACAATTATTTATACTACCTTTTAACTAATTACTATGACATAGCTCGAATATTTTTCTATTCTATTCTATTCACTATGTTCCAGTTATCAACCATTATTAGGCTATCTTGCACAAAATCAATCCAAGATTATAATCAGGCTCATTACTGATCTGTAAATCTTGTCTAGTGGGCCCACTTTTATTTGACTAGCTTAAGCTAAGACCTATTTTCAGCCTTCTTTTTATATATATTTTATATGAAGATCAAAACTCTTAACATCCTTATCCACGTAATTATATTGCAAAACTTCAATGTATTCTAGATCTTATTGGAATATATCTAGGAACGATACCCATAAAAATCTGATTTTTAAATGAATCTGTAGAAGATTCAAAGGTTCCTCATGTGCAGAGTTTCACATCTCTTACTGCACCAACCAGGAACCTAGCATTAACATCATATAACATCATGAATGTCTGGAATTTCTAAGACTCAATCACAAATGAGTTCTGATTTATACAAACCTAGAATCTCGTTATCTAAGAATGCAATTAAATCAAACAGTTGTATTGATTTTGCTTTTGTATTATTTTTCTAGGATCCGCGAGTGTTAGATGCCATGCTACCATATTTAACCAGTTATTATGGCAATCCTCACTCAAGGACACATGCGTATGGTTGGGAAACGGAAAAAGCTGTTGAAAAAGGGCGGGAACAAATAGCAAATTTAATAGGAGCAGATCCCCGAGAAATTATCTTTACATCAGGAGCTACTGAATCGAACAATATAGCCGTAAAGGGTGTAGCTAGGTAATTGCAATTGCACAAGCAAATTTGATGACAATCCACATTATATTACGATTCTCAGATTTTATGGAGCCAAAAAGAAACATGTTATCACAGCTCAAACAGAACACAAATGCGTTTTAGATTCTTGCCGTGCACTAGAAGGTGAAGGTTATAACATCACCTACTTACCTGTAAAGTCGAATGGAATTATTGACATGGAAGAATTAGAGAAGGCTATAACTCCTGAGACCTCATTAGTGTCAATAATGACTGTAAACAATGAAATTGGTACTGCTGGTATAATTAAGTATACATTAAGCTTTTTAAACATTCACAACATTTCAGGTGTTAAGCAACCTATTACTGATATTGGAACAATGTGTCGCGCGAAAAAAGTTTTCTTTCACACAGATGCAGCGCAGGCAGTTGGAAAAATTCCTTTAGACGTTAACACTATGAACATAGATCTAATGTCTATTTCCGGGCATAAATTATATGGCCCGAAAGGGATTGGAGCTTTATATGTTAGAAGACGGCCACGCGTTCGAATTGAACCAATTCAAAGTGGAGGTGGTCAAGAACGTGGTTTAAGAAGTGGCACAGTGCCTGCTCCATTGGTAGTTGGCTTAGGAGCAGCATGTGAAATTGCTCAACAAGAAATGGAATATGATCAAAAATGGATTGAATTCCTCTCGAAACGACTACTTGATCAAATTTTCACAGCTTTGCCACAAGTTATACGAAACGGCGATCCTGAACAATCTTACCATGGTTGTATAAATTTATCATTTGCTTATGTAGAAGGAGAATCCTTGCTGATGGCTTTAAAGGATGTTGCCCTCTCTAGTGGATCAGCTTGTACATCGGCATCACTTGAACCATCATATGTCCTTAGGGCGATTGGTACAGATGAAGATTTAGCCCATAGCTCTATCAGGTAATTGACCCTCTCGTCTAATTTTATTTATTTATTTTTTCAACTATGCCTCAATTATTTTAAATTAATTGAAAGATTTGGGATCGGAAGATTCACAACCATGGAAGAAGTGGACTATACTGTACAAAAGATTATAAAACATGTACAGAGATTACGAGAAATGTCTCCTCTATGGGAAATGGTGCAAGAAGGTGTCGATATAAAGAGTATTCAATGGTCCCAGCATTAACAGAATGCTACAAAAAAATTCCATGTATATTAAGCTTTAGAAAGATCAACTTATTTGAATGAAATTAAGACATCTGGATGATTTTATGTTGAAAAAGTTTTGTTATATTTATATTTAATAAAAAGTCATTTATTTTAATTTAAAAAAAAAAAAAAAAACTTTTGTGGGGGATAGAAACATCCAGTAATCAAATCACTTTAGGGCATAAACTGGAATAATTTGTAGAAAAATACTGGCAAAATACGGTAATTAGAAGTAAATGAAACAACTTGAGAGCACCATCTTAAAACATAAATAAAATAACTTCCAATTATTGGAAAAACAAGTAACTAAACGTAATATTAATGAATTTCTCCCCTCATCACCGTGTGCTCATTTAAAAACGACTTAAAGAATATAAAGGCACCCTCGTACTTGAAGATTTACTTGTAAGTATGTTCTTAGGACTATCAAGATAGTAATAATGTAATAATAAATAAGATTAGAGAAACGAATGTGGCTGTATCGATACTGATACAACTTACTTTTATATGATTGTCTGGTTAGAGGTTAGAAAATAAAGCCTCCTTCTATTGTTTCAATTACAAAACGACGACTGACCTCCGTCTTTAAAATGCGTTAGTCTGTAAAACAACAAAGATTGTAGCAATTTAGATGAAATCTCGTGGGAAAAAGTATTCAACTCTTTCAAGAGGACAGTAGACTTGAGATGACGAAAACAATTCATAAAATCCAATATATTTTATTCAAATTATTACATTATTTCACCCAATAAATATCTTTATATTTGCATTGAATCTAACTTGATAAGCCTTTAGAAATTACGCCGTTCCATAAACAACCTAATTTCTCACGGCTCTCAAAGTTAAACTTCTCTTTCGAGAAGTCATGACTGAGTCATATAACTAGTTGATTTCTCCATAAAAACATTAACAGAGTAATTTTTTTTTTTAGCAGTGGTGCTAGGCAGCAAATCTAGCTATTACTACATACTCTAGAGGATAATACTTGAGTAGTTTCCACCCGGAATTTCAAGTTATCTTACAATGCTCAAATCATGATGAGTTTCTTTTTTTATCGTAAATTTTATTGGGTGACTTCTCTATGAGTATTTCTCGGTTTATTATTCTCATTAACAAATTATATAAAAATAATTGCATAATTAAAACTTGTATCTTTTTTTATATAGCATAAATATGCCTAATATGTATGAAAATTGCTCAAAAATTGAAAAATAAATAAAACTGACCATTAATTTCTACTTTAATACGTACATTGTTCGAGCTTACTCAACTAGGAAAAAATACATTTTCTTTTTAAGAAAAGGACGGTAGAGTGAACATAATATAAGACTGAGTATAATAACAAATGTGAAGAGTTCCTAGGGTAACCGTTAAACACAGTGTTAATATTAGCAAATGCATGAAGGTTCTCCAGTTTCATCCATAGGATCAAGTTTAAAGCCATGTCTCTCAATAGCTTGCAATTCCATTCGAGAGCGATTTGATTCCACTAAAATTGTCGCGATATCCTTAAACATTTCATCGACTCCCTCACCAGTTTTACAAGACGTCTTAAAAGTAGCACTAATGAGACTGTGACATTGTTCGCAAAAAGATTCGATTTCTGCTTCCGTCACCTGGGGTTCACGACCTTCAAGGTCAGACTTATTTCCACATATGAAAATTTTGGCATTTTCAGCATAAGTAACTATATCCAATAAATGTTGAGATAACGAGTGAAATGACGATGCATTATCTAGAGCAAAAACTAAAATTGCTCCTTCGGCAAATTTGTAATAACTGGATGTCACTGAGGCAACCCTTTCCATGCCGCCTGTATCCCAAAGTTGTAGCTACGAAATAAGAGAGTAGTTAGCAAGTTTTATTTATACTTTTAAGTAAACAAATTTCATCCGTATTCCAACCTTGATTTTCTTATCGTCTACCGTGTATTCTTTGTCATTATGGTCTAAACCCAGAGTGGATTTTCTATCAGTCTCCGTAACGAAAGTGTTATTTGTAAAACGGCGAAATAAGGAACTCTTGCCAACTCCATATTCCCCACAAAGGATTACTTTCTGTTCTGGGATTCTTACACTCGCCATATTTTATGAATATGAAAATTGAAAACGACCCAGCCAGACTTAAATGACTTCTGGACAGTGGAGACTTTGAGATCAGCTGTTCAACTTCAAATAGTGTCAGTGTCAAATTATGTTGTTTACGAATCGAAAGTTTGCAGATTTTTACCAAAATTTATAAAGTTTTATAAATTCAAATTCTCCATTTTTAAGCAATACTAAACATACTGTGATTAATTATAGTTAATAACTATATTTCGTCATTTTTTAATTGTATTGTAACTGTTTACACATGAAAAGCGGTGTTTCAACAAACAACTGTTTCAATATCAAGATGTGACAAGTTATTTTCTTTTACTTGTTTGCGCATTCTTGTAGAGCTACAACCCTGTCTCGTCTAGGAAAAAATCTTTGCGTTATATCTTAATAACACAAAATGCGAACAATTAGGTATCATGGTCTGAATGGTAATCCCCATTCAACTGCAGATTCCGTTTAAATATATTCTTATATTAATGAAAGTGTTGAATTCCTCGTATCGAAGTAATTTTAAAGGGATTAATTAAAAAAAAACGCTATTATACACATAAAACATTTAATTATAATATCCATAGAATTATCGAGAAACAGAAAAATAAACAGTCAAAATAACAACTAACACAAACAACAGACCAACGCTGTATAAAACAAACTTTTCCCGTAGGGCTCGCATCATCATAGAATTCAGTACTCTGGAAGAACGGCCAAGCTCTGAATTTGTTTCTCTTACTTTGGATCTAGCTCCCATTAGTGTCTCTCTTTGATGGTGAAGATCTTGAAGGACTTGATTTCCAACTTGTTCCGTTTCTACAATGATACGATACCCTTCTGCCAATTTATTCCCAGTTCGTTCAATTCTTTCTGAGTTGTCAAGGAGGCGTTGTTTTTGTTCATCTTTGATTCCAACGTAATCGAAATCATCGGTAGAGTCATAATTATTTGAAGAACGCCTTTTTGACTCTTCGTACTCTGACTGCAGCCGTTTTAATTCACTTTGAGAACATTTTACTTTGTTGGTTAAAATTTGTCGTTGTGACTGATCAACTTCTGTTATTTCTAATCCAATTTGATCTAGCTATAAAAAATAAATCCATATAATATGTAAATAATCTTCGTTATTGTACAAACCAATTCCTGTGCGTCATAAAGATTTGTATCGATCTTTGTACACAATTCTTTTCGTTCACCTAAAAGAAAAACGTGTAGAGCGAATTTCTGGTTTAAATTAAAAATTATAGTATTTACTTCCTCCAGGATACAAATGTAATCTTCCAATTTCTGCTGTAATCTCTGCGTTTAATGCAGCATACTGTTCCTCTAGATCTTTTATCAAAGACATCTTGAAGGATTGAATTGGAATGTTTTCATAAACTGAACTGACGTTTACAATTGTCTTTTGATTATGATAATGTAGTTCAGGGTTACGTATGACATTCAAATGTTTGAATGGTAAGCCTGAATTACCCGGGGGTTACACCAGTAAGTACAGCTTGCATGCAAGCCACCCTTACAACACGATTTTTAACTTGACAGCAGAAGGCAGTTCGGTTGATGGCTTATCATCTTGCATGCAAGTTAATTTAAAAAATGGCACTGAGGCGTAAAGTCATGCGTATGTTGGAAAATTATGGCAATAAACGAAGTATCACAATGATAAAAAACCAAGAAAAAAGGAAAATAAAGGTGTTAGTAAATGATGTATTGCAAATGATCAGAGAAAATTTCATTTTCCCGGTATAAATTTATGAATTTCTCTCAAGCATTTTGTTTCCGACAACTTGAAAACTGTATAAATGTCAAATTACTATCTCTCAGCTGCCATGATTTTTCATCATGCAAGTTCGCTGAAAGTTGCATGGCAGTTGGGTTACACGTGCAAGAAGGATGGCCGTGCAAGTTGCATGCAAGCTGTACTTGAAGCTGTAACCCCCGGGTTAGATTGTCACGGCAGTGACAGCAAATCGTTTTCATTGGTTGAGAGAAAGCAGCACAAAAGTCGTGCTGCCGAGTCGTCTCCAATTCTAAATTTACTGCCGCTGTCTTCATAGGCAGCCTGGCGAAATGTCAGAAGATTCTGGTTGTTTTTTGGGTTGCTGCCGCCATTGCTGTTGCTATCGCACAATCTGAATCAGGCTTTAAACTCTGTAAAGCTATGCCAAACCCATACAAGCAGTTTTTAGGGAAGGAAGAAATTTCTTTCCCTTGGCTTAGACGTGCCATAACAATGTTGCTTCGCTTAGTTGCTTATATGATTACCGAAATTATATTATTACCTGAAATCGCAGAAATTTCAGAAATTTCGTAATATCAAAATGGCCGGCTTGCGATAGTATTGGTATGCTGCCCGTACTCCCGATCGAAATTTGGTAGCAAAAACTTTTTCCTACCCCCGAATACTTCTCACGTTCCAAGAATCTCCCGGACAAATTGGTAGATCGTATCAGTTCTACTAATACTAACTGGTGTAATCGTGGAGTAACAGTCGAAGTCAGCACTGACTCGTGTACTTCGTTGGCAAGGTATAAAGAAAGGTATTCCCATCAAAATTTTGACACATTGCAGCTGACTAATATACATATATTTTTATAGGAAAGACAGAGAGGAGAGAGTATTGTGTTATCTGTACCGTGCTTTCTTATACATTTTCACGATAATTCGTCACTAATAGCGGAACGTGGTTCGTAATGGGAATATCTTGTATTCTATATACCTTGCTCCGGGGGTTATTGTTTAACTCATAGATAGATTTAAAAATATATCTAGTTTAAAAAGTGTTGTAGTCATTCTATTTAAATACTTTGAATGAATGTTATCCAAATGTGAATTTTTTCCGATAGAGTTAGGTATAAAAGAGGAGGGCCTTCTATCATATTCAGTTGAGGGAATAATATCTTAATTTGACATTTTCATATTCTCAGAATACATGATAGAAAGATAATCTTTGTATCATGCTCCGAATAGTCATTTTAATCAACAACTATAAAATTATGGGTATTTTGGTATTTCAATCTGTTTTTTTTTACTTAAACTTTCCTACATTAGAAAATGCACTTGGATGAGAATAAAGTTTTGCCAACTTGCTAATGCTAGTGAACTGTTTTACCGACTTCCTTTCTAGTTTGTTTCTTGAAAAAGGTAATGATCGCTTGAAAATATTTTATAAAAATCTTTAAACATCGTCCTTTTATACCTGTTTTAATTTAGAGATATTTTCATAAAATAATCCGTTTAATGTCTGATTATATGATTAATTTAATTTTTTAATCTTTTAGCTTCAAAATGGTCCAGCGATTGACACTTCGGAGGCGGCTGTCTTACAATACTAGATCCAACAGGAGACGAGTGTAAGTTTATAAAAATATTTTGCTCTATCTATAATTCTATTAGGAAATATATTGGATATTGAAATTAATGTTATTGTTCGAATATAAAAAAAAAAAACATGTATGAAATGTCATCACAGAGCTGATCGATAGGTATGCAGATTTTTATTTAGTCCTTGCTGGCACATCTTTATGGGGCTGTGTGGATTTTTTGCAACTATCTAAGCACTGAATAATTGTACTGTTATAAGAAAGGTTGAGTGTCTGCCAGTGGTTTGAAGAAGTACAGAGCTCGTCATTCAATGATCAGATATTAATATATATATCGGGTGTTAAAGAGGTGCGTAATTCATTAGAGCTACGTTCTTTTTATGTCTGGTGGGGTGTAAAGCGATACCATACCAGCGAGTCAAAAATCACGCAGACGGAATTTTGTAGATGTAAACATTTTACAAGCAAAACTAACCAGCGAATGAAGAAATGAAAGAATGATAATATATCCTGAGAGATTTCAATTCACTTGTATATAACCATCTAATCAGTTTTCATATTCTCTTCTAAACTAAATTAAAAAAAAAACAAAGTAGATATTTAATTTACGTTGAGCACCTACGAAAGTAATTAGACTTATAGCATTTTACATTAGAAAACTAAATTAAAGAAATTTTAGAGATATGTAGTACATGTCATTTATAGCGAAAGGAAGGAAAAATTAGTAGATGAAGCGCAGGACCAAGACGAGGTGGGAATCGAACCCACGACCCGTGGGCTTATTGTAAGCGTGCTTACCAATTTAGCTCTTCTAATTCTAAGGGCTCTATATATTTTGCCTGTAAATCAAACTGTTGCACTATGCACCTATGCCATATTTTATTATTATTATTATTTTTTTTATTAAAATTACACATCTCATTTTGATACAAATTTAAGTTAACATTTCCATACTTATATTTCCTATTTTGCCTGGTCCCACTCAGTCAGCTCAGCTGGTATAAGATTTGGGAGTTTGGAGCAATATTAATTTCACCTATATACATATTAGCACATTCCTTTATAATCACTAATGACAATTTAAAAGTATGTAATACTAATATTGTTATTCTTCATACATTACTCCTTTATTCGTGCTTCTAAACTTCAAGCCAATTACATTACATTTCCTAATTTATTGCAGTCTATACTTAAACTACCCTCAGACTACTATTAGTAGGTATAAGAGGAGTCGTTTATTATTGTTTTCCTTTGTTAACTAATTCGTCCGATTATTAGCTTGCGTCACCATTTCTTGTTGAAGAGACGATCGCGGCTATCCTTCTCGTAAATTTTGCTAACTTATTGATGTTTTTAATGTCGTCACTTTGTTCAAAGAATAGTTCAGCAGCGCTGTTGACCAGGCTTTGCCTTCTCCTTTCAGTTCTGGTTGAAGCTATATGCTTACTTATTCTGGTATTATACGAATGAATGTCCGAGTTAGTGAGGTATGTTATGTTTATCTTCGTGAGTCTATGTAGTATTTTGAAAATGAATTTGAGCTTCTCTATATAAATGATTTGCTCGATGGTGAAGCGATTAGATATTTCATATACTCTATTGGTTGGTGTCTTCCAGTGTGATTTGTGCAAGGTTTTCAGCGCTTTAGTCATTGTTCTTTTGATTTTTACTATGTTAGTATTCGACGTATGAGACCACGCTAAGATTCCATATCTTTACCTGTATATGTTTGTCCCAATTGAGTTTGCTGTCCATAGCGAGCCATAGTTATTGATGCTATCTGTCCTTTGCAGAGATAAGCCTCCCACTTCTACATTTGGCTGTATTTCAGGTTTGTTTATTTGCTGGAATATTATATATTTAGTTTTACTGGTATTAACCGTTTATTACCAGCTATCCAATCTTCAAATTTATTCAAGTCAAGTGGCTTTATATAACAAATTGGTGTCGTCCGCAAATATTCTGTACTCTGCTTTCAGTTTCACGTTATTTATGATACTTATATATATTAGATATAGCAGTGGCCCTAGTAAAGATCCGTGGGGCACTCCTTCCACCTTCTTTAAAGGCAGGCTAAGTTCCTCCTGAATTTTCACTTTGACAATTCTGTTTGTCAAGTAAGATCTGAATAGGTCATTGACTAGTCCACATACTCCTTTCTCCTCCAGAAATTGCAATAGCAGACGATGATTTACAGTGTCGAATGCCTTACTATGATCTACAAAAACCACTCCAACGTACAGACCCTGGTCAAGGTAAGTGTTCATTGCATTCATATTTTCTATTATAGCATTTTCAGTGCCACATTTTTCTTGAAAACCAAATTGATTCCTATCAAAACCACCAGTCTTAAGTAAAAATTGTTTAAGGCGCTTGTTATCATTTTTTCGATTAATTTGCTGAATACGCTAGTCAATTCAATAGGCCTGTAATTTTCAGGATTAGATAATAATTTGAAGCTAAAAAACCAAGCTGGAAAGGCTTTTTATTTTATCTGGCAAAAAAAAAGCCAGCTTGGCTTTTTTTTTTTCTGGCAAAAATAAAAAGTTGGGCTCGTTTTTTATATTTTTACCGAAAAAAAGTATCAAGCTGTTGCGCTTGCTTTTCTAGCTTCAAAACTATTACCAGCCAGGAATAACAAGTAAATTAAGCTTTTTTCGTAAAAATTCATAACTGATTCGGTCCCTGAAAATAAGCCAGCTTGGCTTTTTATACTTCCGACTTCAAAACCTGTTACTTCCAGCTCGAAAAAATCAAAAGTCAAGCTGGCCTTTTATTTTTGCCAGAAAAAATAAAAAGCCAAGCTGGCTGTATATTTTTGCCAGAAAAAATTAAAAGCCGAGCTGGCTTTTTATTTTTGCCAGATAAAATAAAAAGCCTTTCCAGCTTGGTTCTTTTTAGCCTTTTTTTTTTTTTTTTTAATAAAAAGCTAAGTTTTTAAAAGCTTTACAGGAATCGAAACCGGTTTCACGAGACACCTTTTGGTATATTCCACTAAATTCCACGATCATGATTTATCCCAGCTTTTTTTTTTAAAATTTTCAAAATACCAGCTATTTTCGGTCCCTGATTTTTATTGATTTATTGACCATCTTGCGATGTCTTGTACTTTCTGGTTATTTCCGTATCCAATGGGTTTGCTTTTAGCTTTTTGTAAAACTTGTTCCTGACTTTCATTAGTTTAATTATTTCCGGTGTGATCCAATTTTAGCTGCGAGTTATCACTAAACTTGCAGTCTTAGTTGTTTTTATGAAGGCCATTAAAGACTCCAAGCTCATGTTCTGCGAAGTTCGAATTTTTTCCTGAACCATTATCCTAAATTTTCCTACTACAGTTTTTTTCCTGTATATATGTATATCTCATTGGTTCCTGCAAGATTATACACGTTTTTATGCCTATGTGCAAAGCTCTGTGATCCGAGTACGGGATACCTTCAGTTTTGAATCCTATTTCAATGCTAGAGGCATCAAGGTTGGTTAATGTATGATCAATAATCGTTGCCGAATCAGGCGTTAATCGCGTGGCGTTATTTGTATTGATAATGTTAATTATTTTATACTCATTCAAATGTACTATGTCCATGTAGTTTAGCTCACATTTTTGTCTACTAAGTAATTCGATATTTGTGTCTGCCATTATTAGGATGTTGTGATGCCTTTCCAATTCGGCATCGAGATATTCGAGAAAATTATTAATGGTATCCGGTGGGCTTCTATATAACGTTAATATTTTAATTTTCTTATTCTGTGTACTTGTAATTTCGACTAACACTGTATTAAACTCGCTCTTAACCGAATGCTTTATACCTTTTTTGATGTAAATTGCCATGTTTCATTAAGTACAATAACGTGAAGTTGAGAATTTTCTGCTATTATTAATTGCAACTCTTCGAGTTTAGTTCGGAGGCTTCTTATATTTAGGAATAGACAGTTCAGCATGGATAAAACATTACTTTAGTATTCTTTAGTGTTTGATAGCTGATTATAGGTTTTCTGTGAAATAGTTTTCATTCTTATATTTTCAATTTGAAACAAATATTCCGGACATTTCTTACTATTCGCCCTGTCTGATGCACCTGATGCGTCCACTTCAGCCTCTCCTTGTTGATTTTATCTGGCGGGCCGTCTCATACAGTTGATACATCTATTTATATCTCTACCAGCTGTGCATTCCTGAGTTTTGTGATTTTCTGTGCAGTTAGCACATACGGGGTTGCTGCTGCAATCCTTTGCCATATGATGATATTTTTGGCAATTAAAACACCTTGAGACCCATACATCTTCTAAAACGTAGTGCGTTGACTAGTCTATATTAATATATTTGTTTACTAGTTTATCATAGTATTTGCCGAGTACTTCAAGTGAATCTTTCCACTTTTTAGTAACGACGTCCTGCTTTCGGTATAAAATATGAAGTTGGATATCCTTGTGAATGAAAGTGATTGAGCTCGCACAGCTGCGCCTTCAGCTCTTCATCAGTAAACTTTTTATCCAGTCCAGTGATAATTAGCCTTGGGTTTCTTTGTTTAGGTATGATTATCTCGTACTTGTCACTTAATTTCTCCCTGATATTTCCTATTAGTTTCCATTGCACTCCATTTCAGATGAGCGAATTGCTATCCCTCCATCCCTCAGGTTCTTGACCATAAGTGATAGGCGTTTTTAAAGTTTTAGGTCTAATTTCCTTCTTCACCTCGATTTTTGTCGCTTCAGAGCTTTGATTTTTTTTTTAAATTATAATGCCTTGTGTGAATTTTCTCTGGTTTATGCTATCATGATTACTTTCATCTGATTTAAGGGGTAATTCTGTGGGCTCCGTACTACGTGTGCATATGTTAGTTTACAATTTGCATTACAGCACTCAGTTATCTCCTTGTTATTCTTCAGTAGGACTTTTTCAGCATTTGTGCTACATGCAACTCCACAATCTTTTAGCTCTTTTAGGTTCTGACTTATAAAGTCTATGGTAAGCAGTTTACTTTGGCACTTATTGCATAATATTACTCAAGGCACTTCATGTGGAAGACCCCACAGCACCCACCTCTACACAACACCGAATCATTTGTTCGGGTCGGTTTCAGCGTTGCCAGAAATATTTTTTAAACTTACCTTATATCACTTAAAAAACTACCGTGTTTTCATCTTTCTACTTTATGGAATTCAAAATGCACAGCGAATCCAATAAAACAACATATTTAATTATATATACTTCATATAGATTTAATATTTACCCATTAAAATTAAAAACAGGTTTATTTGAGTACCACTATTCAAAGCAACGTACAGTGCTGGGAACATCTCCGACAGTTACATTAGTAGATTGAAATTTAAAAAAATAATTAGATCTTAATATAAGTATACAAGATAAGAAGTATATAACTATTTTTCTAATTATTGAGAGATATTATATCATCTACATTTTCAAATAACTTTTCATATAAATGCTGTACACAGCAATTTTTAGGTCCCAATTCCACACAACCTTCACGCTTAATAGCTATTGATGCCGGAGGACGTCATTGACTGATTCAGTTTTTAATTTATTTCAAGGTTTGATTTAATAAGAAATATTTTTGAAAACATGCATTGCAGTCTGGGTTCGAATGAGGAAAGAAAAAAATCTCGTTGTAAAACTTGATAAGAATTTGAATTCCTGGCAATTATCACAATTTATTTAATTTAAAATAAAATTCATCAACAGCAACATTTTCAATATCGTTGAATTCTTGAAGTAATGAAAAAGATTGTAATTTTCGCCACACATTATACAAATATTTTGTTGGAATGTCGTCACAAATTTTACCGCAAGTCAAAAAGTGTTGGATATTCATCTCTCGTCTCGTTTTGAGATCAATAGCGTGTATCAGTTTTAAAATATATATAGTTTTTAAAATGAAATCATCTAAGTCAAATCGCTTTTTGGTTTCTATACAGCTAATTTTGTAGAATTCAATATACTGAGATCTAAACTCGAATTCCTTACTTCCAAATTTTCCCCTAAGATTGGCTTAATACGCGCAAGCTCTTCTATTACTGATATAGATAAATATATTTTAGTTATTGGTAAGTACATTATTTCACAAGTAGGATCTATATCTTGAACTTTAGCGTTCAAAATGTACGATGCTTTCATATAGTTCTGTAAAATCTCAATATATGATGTAATCATTAGTTATTATAATTTTAAATGATTGAATTTTTGAAGAATCCATTCTAGATACATATATTTGTTCAAGAAGGCTCTTTTTTTGGATTCGGTATATAATAAAAGCTAAAAAAAATTTGTTATTTCAAGTCACTCAATTTCACTGTTGATGAGCCAAAACCAAGACTTGAAACTTGTCACCAAAAATAAAATGGGTTGTGTGATGAAATAACAAATAAAAAATTTTTTAGCTTTTGCTATATACCGGAGAATCCAAAAAAATGCCTTCTTGAACTAATATGTTTGCCCCAGTAAAAAATCTAAAAGAGTAAGATTTTTATTCTAGATACAGAAAATACAATTTTGTTATAGGTTCTGAAAATTGTTCAAATATGTGTCTTGAGGCAATTTATGTTGTGTGAAAGCCACTGATCAGTAAAAATTATTTGAAGTTCAGGCCAATTTTCTAGTAAACGACTTACTACCGGAAACTAACCTTGTTGCGTAGCAATTTATGGGGCTGTAAATCATAAAATGTTTGAAAAGAACATAACAAATTCTGCCATTTGCTACTATGCATGAAATAACAATGAATTTTTCTCGCTAATATTTCACCTTTTTTGGGAAAAGCATGATAATCTAACGAAGCACATAAATGTAGCCAATGGCAGATGCATTTTATGTTAGGACAAGTTTCTCTAAAGCGTGACGAACTGAATGATGCCCCCCCCCCCCCCCGCCCCCAAATCGTCTTCATTACACTAGTCAAAATTACAAAATTGTAATATGCATGGCTTTGACTTAAATTTAACCTTCTTTAAACTATTCCACTTAAATGCACGGGTAGTTTTCTCCGGTGATATGCAAAATCTACTTTCTACATTCAATACAACTAGCATCATGCTTTACCACAAAAAATAAATTTGACACCTGGGTTCTTCCCCGGCTTTCTAGTTTCTACTATGCACTTTTAAAGTTAAAGGTCTAACCACAATGTGCATATGCTAGCATATGCAAATACACAAGCAATTGCTTTTCATAATAACAACCCACAATAGGAATAAAAAGTCGTTGGTCAGGTTTTAATTCCTTTCGTCAACTTCTGTCTGTACGCTCATATCGTACTTTGCATAAGCAAATTTGGCAGGTTGTGTGAATACAATACAAATGTTAGTGATGCATAAGGAAGCATTCGTGATATTTTCAAGGCTTGCATATGCAAGCTTATGCACATTGTGGTTGGGCCTTAAATCTGTTCCAATTCCACATTCAGCATAATTGTTTTATATTGTAGAAGATAGGGGCACTGTGTATAGGAAAAATAGCAAAGAAGCTGCATTCGTGCACGTAGTACAAACGAAAGATAGACATATCAAAAATACCTTTTCTTTTAGTAAAGGTACATAAGCATCCGGTTTTCTTTATACATATATCCTAATTAGCTGAATTTGACAACAATTTACTTATTTCTTATTTTGACATTTCAGGCTAATTTAAGGCAACTGTTCTTATTACTTGTTTAACAGTATTTAAACTATTCCCTATTTTACATCTTGACTAACTAGGGCTAAAAGTCTTGCTTAGATTTGCACTTGGGTTTATACTTACAGTATAATGGTTTTTGATTACGTGTTACCGGAATTCTGGTCTTACGTCTTCATGTCAAATATCGGCGCCGATTTAATGCTATCTGGCAGTTCGGATTATATTCGCCCAGCGGTGTTGAGTAGGCATTTTCGTCTTCTTTCTGTTCTTGACTGGGTTGGTGCTACATTGTTCCTGTATCTTGTTCAATCTTTAGATTTGTTTTTATATTTTTCCTCAATATATTGAACATAAATTTGGCTTTTTCAATGTTGCTTGTAGTGTGTATTGATGAACAGTGCTTGTGGCAGTATTCCATGGCAGACCATATAGAGATTTTGAGCCCTGTTTATTATAGTTTTGACATCCGCCTTGAGTCTTTTTAGTTCATGATGTACTGTATCGAAGGCTTTAGTTAGGTCAACAAAGACTGTTCCTACATAATTCCCTTCTGTTGTAACTCTGGTACCAATGCCCTAAATCACAACCATAAGGTGAATACATCAATATATTGCCCTATGCAATTTATTGATGTATCGCAGAAATGACCCTGAAAATCAAAATTAATTTCATTTAAAATCTCATTCAAAATTTAAAATGCATTTAGAAATGCATTCCCATATTATAACAAAATGCAACTTAGCATAAATTGCATTTTGTTATCAGACACACATTCCACTCACACGATATGCACACTTACCTACATACAGTGTCTTCTTACTTTTTTTCCGTATGTACTATGTACATACGTACATTACTTATACTTAATCCAATCTAATTGTATGTACATACATACATACAATTATCAAAATTATTCGCGCCCTCTTAAAATTAATATTTCAAGACGGGCGCACAAGTGCATATCGGATTACAGTTTTGCATTGATGCATATAGCTCGCATCAAAGAACTTTTGCATTTTCTCACGTACGTTTTTTCAACATCGTGAGAAGACCCAAAAAAGAAAAAAGAGCTTTTAAAGTGATCATGGGTACCTGGGTGCAATTTGCCCAAAACCTCGTGGAGTCGAAGAAAGTCAAGTGCCGATAATAAAAATACTTGTGAAAAAATTCAAAAGTATAATTAAAAAATCTGTGAGAATTGTGAAAACCTAGGAATTGAATTTTAATAAAAAAAATACTTGCAAAAAAAAAATCCAAAAGTATAGTAAAAAGAATCTGTGAGAATTGTGAAAGCCTAGGAATTGAATTTTAATAAAAATACTTGTGAAAAATCTAGAAGTTATAATTAAAAAATCTGTGAGAATTGTGGAAATTCCATTTAATCTCCTTCGATTGACCGCTTCTCCCCCCTTACCTGGGAAGCACGAGCGGCCAAGCTACAACACTTATCAAGGTAATTGTTTATTTTGTTTAATGTTTCAGCTGTAGCCAACTCTGGGCTGCTTTTGGGCTGAAAGCCAAACTGATTTTTGTCTATTCCGCCATTTCCCAAGACGAATTTCCTCAGCCTGATTTCTATGACTTTTTCGTATATCTTGCTTACATTACTTAATAGAGATATGGGTCTGTAATTGTTCATTTGTGTTAGATCGCCTCCTTTAGGAATGGGTGTGATTATCGTTCTTTTTAGACAGTCTGGAAAAATTCCGCTGCTTATCATTTCATTTATGAGCTGTGTGAGTGGTCTCCCGATAATGTCAAAAACATCTGCTATATCTTCAACTGAGATACCATTCTTTCCCGGAACTACTTTCTTTTTAGGCTTTTCTATAATTTCGACCTCGCTTATATCTGTAGGCACTAAAAATATTTGTTTGCTGTTGGGTGTTCAGTTTGTATACTGTTTTGGATATTAACACCAATATTATTAAAGTACATATTGAAATTGTGAGCTATCTCCCCCGGTTTTATTAGGGCCGCACTGTTGACGTCGATTTCATGTATTTGTCCCATGGTACTTGACTTTTCCTTATTTATAATACGCCATAGCTTTCTTGGGTCTTACCCTCTTTTAATATTTTGCCATTTATGTCTCTTTCCTTAGCTTCTCTTATGAAGGCTGTTATTTTGTTCTTCATTCTCTGATACTTGATCCGTGGGAATTGGTTTTGGTTGTGTTTTCATTTTTGCGTATAGTGTTTCGCTCTTTCATCTCCATTATTATTTCATCTGTTAACCAGGCGTTTGACCTATTTCGAAATTTTCTATAAGTAGTGCTAGCTTCTCTCGATTTTTACTACGCTATATATTAGGCTCCTAGTTGTATTCTATTCCATGGTATTTCATTTTCGCTTTCTATGTTATTTGTTACTATACTGTATATTAGGCTGATGTTACCTATATTCTCTTTTATGAGTTGTTTTGCTACAGTGTACATCTATTATGTAACTTTCTAAGATGTGCTCAGCGCTAGGCGTGCCTTTGGCACGAGTACTCAAATAAATATGTTTATGTTATGTTATGCTTATGTTAATTTTGATTTTATTTTTTAGAGTTCGTACTCCCGGAGGTCGGCTTGTTTACCAATATGTTAAGAAAACAAAAAGTGTTCCAAAATGTGGACAGTGCAAGGAGAAGCTAAAAGGCATTCGACCAACACGTCCAAGTGAACGTTCAAGGCTTTCAAGACGGCAGAAAACTGTACGCCGGACATATGGTGGTGTATTTTGCCACAGATGCGTTCGTGAGCGCATTATTCGGGCTTTCCTAATCGAGGAACAAAAAATTGTCAAAGAATTGAAAAGTCAGCAAGTCAAACAGAAGGCAGTAATAAAAGCTGCACAGAAAGTTGCTGTTCCTGCTAAACCGAAGAAATAATTCTTTTAAATCAATAAATTTTTAAAATAATATTTTTAATTTGTTATTCTTTATTAGTTTTAGTGGAATGTATTATGTCCATACATCAAGAGATCATTTTGAGAGATTACCATTTGAAAATTCTGAAAACTTTGAGCAAAAAAGTCTAGTCTGCGTCTTATAACAAATTTTCCGCGATACACGTGTAAGAATAGTATCTTCTATTATTTTGTCATCTATTTTGCAGCTGCTCTTATTTTTCCTACAACCTTGTGCAAAATGTCCTTTTGGAATGTCGCCATCTCAAAAATTCGAATTCTGCCAGAATTGATGTAAGATATTCAAAATAGAAATGCGTTAATTATGTCAATAATTTCCGCTAATGTTACTTCTCTGTATGCACTTCATAATCAATTTAAGGCTGAAACAGATTACGCTTTAGTGCGCGGCGTAGTCATTTCTCAAAGAAGACGTGGTTTGGATTGATATTGCGAGGCGCTTAATATAGTTAATTTACGTGCACAGTGAATGAATGCATAAAAGGCATTTTAATAACAAATTAATCAGATTTGCATACATATTTAAGGGAGTATTTTAAAGTGGACTATATCCTTCCATACAGTCGGTTTAATCAATATATCATAGATAATTTCTTTAGTGCCTTAAGATCTAAAGGTGGTTTGAATGACCACCCTACTACTACAGACTTTAAGTATACATAGATATAGATCATACTTATTAGGTATGCTCCATTTAAAAAGTATAAAAATCTTAGAAAAGTTGTAATTTACTTTTAACATTTTGTTATCGTAAACTATCTATATTTCTCCTACTTTAATTACCTATTTTCGTTGAGTTTAAATTTTTTTTAAATTAGACTACAAATTTATATATTTGCAATGAATATATTCTATGTTCAGTGGGTATCCTTTAAGAAGTTGATTCTGAAAATCCAACATTCGATTGGTTTTCACAAAATGAAGATTTTATTTTAAGAGTAGGTAGTCATTAAAAGCTGTAGATTAGAACTTGCAGGTATCGGATCTTGAAATTGGAGAAATAGATGATTACGTTAAGAAGGAAGGCTAAATTACTTACGTATTAAGCATTTAAATAGAAAGGAAGGATGAAATAAACGTACAAGGAAAAGATATAAAATAAAATTATCATTTGAACAGAAAATGGTATTTAGTTCATTTATTCTTTGTTCATCTCGAGGGAGAAAATGTTAAATAACATTAAACTGACTAAAGTAACATGTAAAATCACAAATTAAATATCTGTGCCAAAGCACCAAATATCAAAGGGTATATATCTGTCAACTTTTCCGTGCGAAATAAATGTCTGGATATATAAATCGCTGCGAAAAAATGTCTCCACTTCATATTAGCGCCATCTGCATTCCATGATCTAAACATTGATTTTTTCTTTCGAACAGCATACTACTTTACGAAATCTGAAACCGAAATTTTCATTGGCACTTTTCGCCCACATTTTTTTTTTTTACATAGATTTTGTATAGGAAACGAAATTTTCGGTTGAACAACGTACTAGGCTTTAAAGTGTAATCTGTTTCAGCCTTTAAAACATTTTCTATTTGGTTATAGAAAATTTTGTATTCTAAAAACTTTTTAATCAGGCAGCAATTTCGAAATGTATAGGTGATATTCGACGGAATTAAAATGCGAGTTTCAAAAAACGGATTTTTAAATGTTGAAACCAGAACTTTCACTCACTAGAGTTTTTCAATTCAATTTTACATTCATTAGTAGTAGAATAGCTTTCGATTTTGGAAAAGAGAAATTATCCAAGCCAATTTAAGTTTCTTTAAAGTACTAGAGTAGTCACAGTTTTATTCAAGCCGAGCCGATTTATAAGTTCTTTGAAGTACTAGAAAAGTCAAAATGGCTACAAAGATTTTAATGTGTCGTGATTGGGGTGCCCGAAGTATTGTTGTTTTTATTGGTTTCGTAATGTTTTTGCAGCAAGTGAACAGTGGTAAGCAATTAAAAATTAATTTCTTCATTAAATATGTAATTGTGGTGCCTTCGTTACCAATCCTTGAGCTGATTTTCATCAAAGTGTATTATTGTATCTGTCAAATGGGCAGTTGTATGGATCACTTGTCCCAAACAAATATCTAAATTTATAATTTAATTATTATTATCTCATATTTCTAAAGGGGTCTAAATGAAATGGTACAAAGTTTACTGTAATCGGAAAAAAAGTGCTTTAAAGTTACAATCTTTATTTACGCATTGTTAGTGCGGTAAAATATATTTATGAAATTAACTGCGTAGACTGGACGGTGTATCAAAGATGTTGGAATATCATCAATAAATGTTATTTAGAATTTATTTTGTAGCTTAGAATAATTTCTTAGTATATTAAATGAGAGTAAACAAAAAATATACTTAAGTTTTTATCCTTTTTTTTGTATAAAAACTTCGCTATTTTGAAAGATGGCGCATCTTTCGAGTTTGACATTGTGAGCATTGCCAGAAATGTTGACAAATTTTTTTCTAGTATATGGTTTCTTTATTTTTTTATGTGTTTCAAGTAATTAGCCATAACTTTAAAACGACCAACAATTATTATGAGACTTTGGGAAGCTCCAAAAATTATATATTTAATGAATTTTATATTGTCGTTATTGGGAGTATTATTCAGATTTTACTATCCTAATCAGTGCTGGGAAAACCCGAACCGTCCTCTTTCTCCCAAAATGGTCCTTACTACATAACGTTCGTTTCCAAGGACAGCAAAAATCATACACTGCCATAAAAAATTATCATGAGCTATTGCGTATCGTGGGGTTGCTACCGAAGTATGGAAAAAGCAGAGAATTCTGCAATTCGAAACGAACTTGTCTTTCCTTACTGGATAAATATTCATCGTTTCGAGTCTGCAGAACTAGACATATATATACGCGTCGTTTCGGCGGTACGGTGGGTTTAAAATTTTAGTAGGTACGTCCACTCCCTGTAACTTTCTTGATATATACACCCTTTTAAGGATTTGCGTATTTCATTAATAGCAAGAATGCTATTTCAAAACAAAATTAAGAAATTTCACTTTCGCATTTAGAAATTATGTTTTCCAGCAAGGAAGACGAATTTATTGGGCATTTGTGATAGTTATCTGGAATAATTGTTTGAGTAACTCTGACTGCGTAATGAATTTACAAATTACATATACCTACCTATCTACCTTTACCTCACATGACTTACATTTTAAAATTATTCCTATGATAGAATGATTTTGTGCACTTAACAAAGGGAAAGTACACTCCCATAAATACAGAAGGATTCCTGGGAACTAGCAACTGAGAAATCTATGTATAATACAGGTTGAGTGCAGACGGCCCGGTTAAAAATTTCACTTGGTTGCAGACATGGCGCAAAGAAGCATACACGATTGCAGCAAAAAAGTAGTTAGCAATTTACTGTTTATGATAGCAGAAGAAAATAACAAGACAAAACAGTAGTAAATCATCAGATTTGAGAAAAGTGGTAGCACGTTGACTTTCTTACGTGTAAATTACGCGTCGATTCAATTAGTAATTCTAAATGCAATCAATGCTGCCGCTTGCATTTTAATCGCCTAGATGATATTTTTCCACTTACTCCATTTATTTTTCTATGTTCGATTGTAGCTATCTTCTGTGATAATGGCCTGTTGTTTGACATTTCATCAAACAAGTTTTTGATCAATTCCTGGGTAGTAAGCTGACTTATGGGAAAATTTCTTTGCTTCACCGTTTGCGCATTTTTCCCCCTTCGGAGTAGAGCTGTGAACTGGTTTCTTTAGATTTTCTAGAAAACATTCTTTTCATAGTTCTTGAATTTTTAAAAAGTAAATGATTACTTTAGATGTATCGGAAAAGATAGCCTTTTGCGAACATTATTGGAATGTGGACATTTTTTAGCTCCATTGAAGGTCCAAACGAACAAAGTGTTTGTAGGTACTTAATGCAGAAAGAAAGAAAAGAGAGAAAAAACATGAATTTTGAATCTTCGAGCTTTTTTTTTTTGTATCGTTGCTGGGTTTCTTTATTTTTGTTCATTTTGTGCCTAAAAAAAAACCATGAAAAAGGCGTCAAAATCATAATAAATACAACACGTTCTAGACTACTTCTCTTCCCTCTGGGCTCTTGGTTTCTTTCTTATTCCGACCGGCTGAATCTTCTTTTCATCTCAGGTACATACAACCTCGGATATAATATATGTATGTCTTACCTGTTGTTTCTTTTGTTCTCACTCTGCCACATGCCTCTTGAGACTCGTTTTTCAAAAAATTTAAGACCTTTGTGATTTCCCGTATTAGTGTTGGTATCAATGCGTTCCTTGCTGCTTTGGTCTGTCTGTACAGTTTTTATTATTTTTCCATTGTGAGCGCAGGTCACTTTAATGAAGCAAGGCAGTTAAGCTGGTGGATTTTTATTAACTAGAAACGACGTTTTTCGATTTATAAAAAATATATATTTGAAACGACAAGACTTGACAGATCTTTTGATTGAAATTTCTATAAAACGAAGAAGGATCTTGCAAAAAAGAGACGGTGTTTTTTCAATTATCACTTTTGAGATGGGAATTTTTTTAAATTAATACATTTACTTAATAAGAACTAAAATTAAAAACTTGTCAAAGTGATTTTGGTTATTATAGTATTAATGAAATTTTGAGACTTGGGTCTTTACTTTTCTTATTAAAATAAATTTTCTTGGAAAATATATCAAGGAAAAAGTACTTCTTAAGTATGTAAGGCTTCGGATTACTTAGAGCAAGTCTCTCTTTCGACATGGAGCCTTACTACATTTGCTTGTTTACTTTTAACTTATTCAATAATCTTCCACGTATTTACTGTGCGTATAATGCAAAGCTTTAAAGATACTGATTAAAGCGCAAATCTAATCTTTTGCTTCTTTCGCAATTTAGTGGGATATAAAATATCTAGAGAATGACTAAAGAATACAACTTTGTTTAACATCAGATTTTGATTTCAAAAGGATCCCGGATATTTTTCACTCGTAATATAACTCACACTTTGCGCCCAGGACAAATACTGTTTCACTGGGGTATCTTCCTTTTTAGGTTGTTGACATAAACAATTTTGTTGATTATTTATAAAAATCTGAATATTGTGACAACTTCAAGGTCTCAGATCACTAGTTTAAGAATGCGAATGCTCTGCATGATTGTTGGTAGATGAAAACTAATCGATGCTTAATCCTTCCCGCGCGTTGATCTTAGTTAGCCTTTAAGAGGTAAGGAATGGTACATGAATCGGCATACCTAAACTTTAACTACATATAATTTTTATCTACCGTTGTAATAGTTTATTATCTGAAAAGATCATTTTCCATATTTCTAATCAAAATTACTACAAGTAGTTTGAGTTAATAAAGACATTATAACATATCTGGCGGTAGCAATATAATAACCTACCGCTAAACAAGGCGATTAGAAATGCCCTTACCTGTAAAGTCGTATACAATAACGATAAAATGCAATTCTATTTTCTTGAACAAGTACAAAACTGCAAATCAGCATCAGATCTATGGCTCAATACAAAAGAAACAAGGCCTTATTCAGAAATTATCTCTGACTGTTTCCTTACCGCTTCCACTTTGACCATTTTAGTCATCTCCTTCTATGGCAGTAGAAAAAAAAAAACAACATTGGAGCTACCTTAGTACCATTGCATTGCGTCAATGTTTCAATACCTTTAATGGAAAAATATTCTTCTAAGACTGTTTTAATGAGCATCTAAAAGCCGCCTTAATTTATGTCGTCAAACGGTATTCAGTATTGAGTAATCGGTGAAAGAAATTGCGGTGATTTTATGCTTATAAGTAGAAGAAGGGAACTATCGAATTTCTCTACTTTACCGGAGGAAACGTTTAAGCTCCTCGTTGTAGTTAGGTAGATAAATTTTATTCAACATCCTTGGTAAAAATTAAAAATGCGACTATTTCCCTATTCAATTAGAACTTATAAGGAGTCTTATAATGCATCAGTTCATTTGCTATTAATAAAGACGTTTGAATAGCAGACAAAATTGACAGTTAGTTTTTTAGCCACTTGCATTTAGCTATTTATAGTGTTTTAAAGAATGGAAAAAATATTTATTACATCACAAATCCGTTACATCCACCATGCTTTTAACAATGTATGATGGGGCGATCGTTCAAAAGTCATAAATCTATTTGGGAATAATTTCTAAAATTATCCCTGAAGATGTTTTTGAATTGATTTATTTCCTTATGCCAATAGAGATATGTATTAATTGTAATTTTTTCCGAATTCTTAATTTTTGGCATGGGAAACTTGAGTTCGAATAGAAGACAAACCATTCAAGACACATCAGACCGCGTGTGGTTAATCTAATTGGGAAATATCGATTTTGTTTTGGTAGATGTAGATTGGATATACATACATATATGTATGTAGTTCGTTTGACATGATATCTTATTTCAAGATCATTTCGAGAAAATATGACGCCACCAGCTATTTACAAATATTTTCAATTGTTATATTATGATTCGGATAACTTTCCACTTTGTACTACTTCCATTCACATTGAAATGGAATAATAGAATATAGATTTGTTGATTTTACTATAGGTTCATTTACTGGACAGTTAAATAATTTCTCGATTTTGTTCGTACCATATTTTGTACTGTCATATTCGACGATAATGATAATTGATTACGAGAAAGTCACTAATGTCGATTTCGATTTCAGTGATGCATTTTTTCTGGCAGAGGAGAACTGGGAGCACTGAAGTCCATTGAACATATTTCTGTTATATTCCTTGTATTTGTGGACGTATTATATACACGGAACTGTCAAACGTAATAAATGTTCTTTATTGATATATAAAAAGAAATTTCTTTTTAAACTTTATGCAAATAACTTAAATAAAATCTTTTAATTCATTTAACTTAAAAATTTCACAAATAATCGCGACAGTACAGCAGATGACAATTCAACTTGAATATGGTATTGCATTTCTACTATAAAAGTTGTCCCATCGAACATTTTCAATGGTGCACTGCTTGAAAAAGTGCAACACTGGTGTTGCATTGAAGTCCCATCGAAATCGACATAAGTTTCCAGTTTGTGCAATTCGTTTCAGAATCTCTATTTAATTTCTGTCGCAGTTTACGAGATTTGTATCGGAATGCAACTTGGTATCGCTTTAGATTTCAAATTAAGTAAAAGAGGGCTTGGCTCATTTTTTCTCCTTTACTAAATTTGCCATTCCGTTTTAACGCACAGAAATATTGGCTAGTAGAGAAAAATGGGTTGGACACCCACGCACGATCACTCGAGAATGCTGAGTGCTGCAATTTGGCCCACTGGCAAAAAAACAGTTCAGTTGGGAGCAATCGGGCAATTCATTCATAGAGTTTCCATACACAAATTTCGTTTTTCACTAGATATTTAGGCACCTGCCTGAACTGAAAGTTGGTGCATGATGTTTTGACAGTAATAGTAAAAAATATTTCAAATATAGACAAAATTGGGCCACACCTTCTTGGTGTTGCCGTATACAAATTGTACTGAAAAATTGGTTATAACCATTTTTAATGTTCCACGAGCGATTCTAGAAATATGTGCGGAAAACACCTTCAAAAATCAAAGTTCCACAAATGAAATTACATACTGGCATTCATCTACGGTATCATCGACCAATTCTGGCATTACTTGTTTTTTTATATTTTTGGTACTAGGTATTTTAATACAAGGCTTTTACATTTTACAAAAACTTTTCTTTTAATTTTTATTCTTTGTGCTCTTGATTTAGTTGGTTTTCCTTTCAGCGTGCTATACATATGCATTAAAAAAAAACTAGAAGTAAGAGGGCGAACGTTACACACCACCGCAGTAAACCATTGCCGTCTATTCCAGGCCGGACATCAAATTCTTTGAATGTATTAGAGTAGTACGATTTCGTATGATTGTGCAAAGCTTTTCAGCAAGTTGATCCGTTTAAATCGCCTTTGACTCATACAGTGTATAGTACATATGCTATGCATATACAGGGTATTCAACTCAAGTCAATGCCTTAGACGTACAAATAAAAAAATGTTTAGAAATATTGCTACCTATATTATGTCGAGTTACTGACGTCCAAGATTATCATTGCAAATACAATTTACCGAGTTTTTCCTTTTAACTTGCCGTCAGAGTGAAATATTGAAAACTGTCGTAAGTCTGAACAATTAATAAGTCTATTACTTGAAGTAGGAAAGTACTTTTATGTATAAACCATCCCTGGCAGGCAAGTACTTTTGATAAGATAAAGATTTTGTATCAGTTTCATTGCAATTTGATAATAATATTTACCAACGGGTGGATTAAAAAGCGTAAATCAGTATTTTCGCATTGATCTAAAAATACACATCCCAAATTTCAAGATAATTGCGTATTTCTTTCCATGCAACAAACAACCGCTTTTTTTACTCTTACAGCAGACGCTAAACCGTTGATCAAAAAAAAAATTAAACTAAAATTAACAGGAAGGAAAGAAAAGAAGGACTCTTCCAGCACGATAAATATGACCAAAAATCACATAAATTTACATAACACCTCGGATTTTCTGTGTTACTTTTGTTTTTTCTTTCTTTCTCTCTTTCTACCAAATATCTGGTATACCTATCTATCTACCTACCTACTTAATTAAAAGTAGTAGCGTCAGTTCATTTAATTTAAATACCATCTGAAATCAAATAAAAATGTGATTCTATCCAGCCGCCGGCCGTGCGCATCTTAGCACAAAAAAGAAAAAGGTTTACCTTCGTTCACCGCAGGTATGGTATGAAGGTGAACAGAGGCGACAATATGACGCGTAATCTGAATTCAATTCGTTTTTGTTAAGCGATGACATCTACACATGTATCCTATCTGCTCCATTGGACTCTCAGATTTCATGAACGCGAAACAATGGACAGTTCATTAAAAACCTTTTCGACTTGCCCCACGGATGAATGCGTGTTTGTCGTCTTCTTTTTAAGCCGACTCCTTGCTTGCTTGATGCTTCTTTATACAGTTCGGCATATACACAATGGATTTTACCCTTAACCGAAAATTTATGCTATAAATTTGTTTCGTTCCACGTTATGCAGCAGAGCTACGGATGGCGAACAGAGCTACATTATGTATTTAATGGAAAGGCGTGAAATTAAAAGTACTGGGGGATTGAAGAAAAGAATATCGACATCAAAATATATCGAGATTCACAGGTCTGAAGATCAGGCTCCTTTCTATGCATGGCTTCAATACATTATTGTCGGCAAGAGGTTAGATTTTGTTAGATCTTTTTATATATATACAGACGCTAGACTCTTGAATTTCTCTAATTACTATTATTGGTTCAGAATGCATAAGCCTGGGTGGACAGTCGTCACCGCAAGGACACAACTAATTTTATGAACTTGTAGCGGCTTGCTTTTCGCTTAAAAGGTTATGAATATGACCTGTTATATAACTTCTCATAAACTTTCTGATAACAGTCGTCATGGTATGGTCATCACCATATTAATTCCTTCCTTTCTACTTTATTTGAAAACTGTTAGATAGTTCGGCATTAATATGTACTATTCGCTAGTGACCGACCACCATGTAAATTAAAAGTGACATTCCTGCTGATAAATATCCTCACGTCCAACTAAAACTCCCCGGGAGAATTCATGATTTCGCGCCTTTTCTTATGTTTAAACACAGAGTTTTATTACTGAGGTGCAGTAGTGGGACACTCGGATTTATTATTCCTTGCTTTTTTTTTTTTGTAATTTAAGCAACGAGCGTTGTTTTTGTTTTTCATACAGCAAGTAAAATTGTGGTTCGGATATGTTGAGTAGCACAGAACCTCTGGAGGACTATTTTCGAGTAAGCTCTACACTTCTAGCGAATTTAGCGCACATATGGATAGAGATTGAATTGCTGGTTGAAGACTTGTCGTTTCATTTATTTTTGGAGTGATTTTAAAAAGGAAATTTTATGAGAGTATAATTGCTTTTGACAGGGTCAACCTAGTAAATATTGATTTTTCTGTTGATTACATTTATATACATGCATGTTTATGTAAGTTCCCACACAGTAGATATTGGTTTCTGTCGATATGTCTATTTAATGATTGTTCTAATTCTAATTTTGCTTATTTCCTCCTTTTAGCAAAGACTTTAATAATTTACAAAGTTTGCCCTCGTATAATTAAAGTGGAGAGTCACAGCAAATCTACTTTCAATTAAAACGAAAACATGTCGATTTCCATGTGTAATTCGGTTTTCGTTCAAACACAGCGGTTATTGTATTAAGTATGCTCCATGCAAAATGTTATAACAGCTTTAATAACACAAACATAGTTCGCGATTTGACATTTTCTATTAAATTAAAATGACAAATACAGAATATTTCTGTAGAGCTGAGTTGAAAGAAGCTACTACTTTTTAATAATTATTACCAAGCAAAATTACTTTTTTTTTTCATTAACGTTTTTTGGAAAAAACAAAACTTGAGATGTACTTCCACACATCAGTATGCCATTTTTTTTTTTTAATTAGAAGATTTGACCAGTAGCGGCATCTATGTATAAATAAAAAAAAACGTAACACTTGTTCGTATCTGCTATAATACTTACTATGCAATAAAGAGAATCTGATTTATTATAGAAAAGTGTTTATTGTTTAGCTATTAGTTGCCTTTTGATCACCTGCAATTAAAAAAAACTTCTCTTTTTCCAAGTTGTTACATAAATTGATAATCATGTACTGTAAATTGTTGTATCTGTAGATCTTGATTTTATATCATGCTCGTGCTTGTTACCGATGGCACGATTGGCAGAAAGAATGAATGAATTGTCATTACTAATCATACTTACCAGACTCCCTTACATATTTTTATAAAACTTTTTTTTTTTTTTTTTTTTTTTACTTGTTTACTTGTATCACTGATCTGTATGTATGAAGGTTGTCGTATTGAAAAGAATTTTGAATTGAGGCTATTTGCTTCTACGTAGAAGTCAGGCTTGCCTATACTATTCCTCCTGGTAGCATATGGATCTCGTATTTGATAATATTGCCGATGTTATTGACTATGCTTCTGATTATATGGATGAAATTTTAATCCTTGTCGATTTCAGTGTCCCTGACGTGTGTGATAATTTCTTATTTTCGATCTCTTCTGCATTAGCTTATACGAATTTTGTGTATCCATTGAACACATTCATACTGATCATAGACACAAAATTTTATGTGTCCCATATTTGAATTTGATAGCCTTTGTGGGTCAAGGATAAGCTCAAGGAAGAGCCTAGGATTAGTTCTAATAATATGGAGCTTAGATAAATTAAATTTTTTTATGTATTGATATTACACTATTACCGTAATATTTCTTGATTTGTTCCCTAATTATTCTCTTTATCTTTTTAGTTTTTTAACTGAAGAGCCAAAATTAACAAAAATGTATAAAATTTATAATAACATAATAGCTAGCCATTGCTAGGTTCGTCAAGAACTCTTCAAATACATTCAGAATATAGCTACTCGTAAAAGTATGTGTATCGTGCGAAAGTTGTTTCTTCCATAAATTATAAAAGCATTGAGAACGTGACCAATTTAAATTATTGATGTCCATCATATCTTATATCGATAGTATTACAAGTGAGAACAATGGAAAAATTGCTTGGCTTATGCTATCATTACAAAGTAATTTTCATATATTGAACTACAGTTCTATGTCATAAAACCTGTTTATTGTTTTGCGTTTGTGATTATATATTATGAAGTTAATCTTTGTTTGAATTTATTATGGAAAAAATATCGGTCGAATACATTAATTTACTAAGGGCATGTCAGAAACAAACACCTTCATATTTTTATCTTCGTGTTTTTATGGAAAATAGTGAGTTATGCAAAGAGTTCAGCTATTAAAAGATTTCATTTGATAGCTTTACAAGTTGCAAAAAGTTTAAAGCTTGTTCACGTTTGTGGATAGGGGTTGAAATATTTTCATAACTCTGAAGAAACTGAAAGTAATTGGCCTGTTGTATTTGTTCAAATTAAGTAATTTAATCGTGTGTATGCTTTGGAAAACAAACGGTGCATATCCATGATATAAAGATCAACAAGGTATGATATTGCCAAAGTTTTGCTGAAATTACAGTCCGTCTTTCGGCAGTCTAACTTTCATCGATTCATTCGTGTCTTGCTAGCGGCATAAGGGTGTCCTTGATGTTTATTGGACTTCATTCAACTGATGTAGAAAAAATTAAGTGAAGCTGGTCATTCGATGAATTTGAACAAGTTCTGACGGGATGTGACGTCACGATTGTTATAAACAAGACGAAGAATGCAATAAGTACTTTACTCTCTATCTTTATGGTGCAATATAATAATTGTGTATATCCCATATTTGGTCAAATATCCTATCATGAAAATTTCTTTAATTTTTAATTTACTCAATTTACCTCTGTGTATGTACATAGAATATATCCCATGTACATACTACATTGAAAATTCAATGTTATTACTCAGAAATATAATACCAAACCTTATGCGCACAATATATTTAATATTTGCGTCTTTCTATGGTGTTACTCTTAGTAGGTAGTACATTTAAGGATGTGCGGTAACAAAGAAGACCTTTAACATGTAGGCATAACTTCATAAGAATAAGGCAATAAGATATGTGCATAAAATCGAATCTGCTTTTTGCATCTGCGCTAACAAGAAATCACTGTATTCGGTTTCTTTTTCATGCCTATAAAGAGCATTCATGCCGGTTTTATCGATTACCACAAATCGTTATTTCACGCTTGCACCAGCACCATCAGCAGCAACAATCTACTATAGTGTGATTCTCGTTGGATGGAAAACATCAAAAATCCAAGAAGAATTTCAGTAAGGCTGAGCTGAGCACCCAGAACAAGGAGCAATTAATTATACAATGTTTTTCTCGTCGTTGCTTTCTTCTTCTTCATCATCATTTTTTTTTATCTTCGTGTTCTTTTTTGTTTAAAACGATGCACAGAAGAGATTACTTCTATCCGATTAGACAAATTTGGTAAACTCATAATAATATATGTATAAATATGTATTGATCGACTTAATAAATCCGATATCATTTGAAACTCGATTTAATTATATGTATATATATTTTTTTTAATAAATTCACTCTTATACTTAAAGAAGATCACATCGAACGAAGGGCAAGTTGTACTGCAATAGCATTAAATCAATGTTAGAGATCTATCTAGCTTCCTAAAACGTTACAGTTCGTGACTTATGTTTGCCATATAGAAAACTCGACTGTAAAGTTTAACGACTGCAAAGAGGAATATGGCAAATCACAACAAAAGATTCTGATTATTGCATTCGTTTCTCCAGACGATGGCGACATGATCATGGAGCACAGAGCACTATAAAAGTTAAACAGAATCCGAACTAAACGAACCATTCGCGTCCATTTTCAGCATGCGGAGAGATGACAGACGGTGATATTGAAAATGTAATGCCCGCTGTGGAATGAGGAGGAATAAATTGAACCGTATAATCTGATATGGAGTTTTGTTAACGTAAACATTAATCGCAACGGTTCGACTCGGTTGGAGAATACAAAAATGTTTGCACCGATTTTATCAAAATTGCCTGCACAACGAAGGCAAATTTTACTCCGGACAATATTGTTGTTGGGTGTAAATTTACACAACACTCTTGAGGAGGGCAAAGGCAAACTATAGTTGTTTAGTAGACTAGGTAAAACTTTGTTGTTATTACATTAATTAGTTAAAAAAAAATGGTCACCATCAGCACTCCCTCACTATTTGGAGCATTTAGTTAACGAATACTACAAAAGCAGAAAAAAAAAAAACTACATAAATAACAATATTTCACCTTGATCTGCCTTCCATGAGAGAATATTGTTGTAAAGCGGCATAAATTTGAATTCATGAAAAGGGTCTGAGGAATGGATTCTCGCTGTATTTCATTGGATATAACGTGTATAATGAAGTCTCGGAAGGAACGTGAGAAGGCGCGACTCTTTGACGCCTTGTCAGTTACTCTCCTGATGATGCTGGCTATGGTGCTATGTTAAAGCTAATGCCATCAGCAATATTTTTTTCTTATATGTACATATATATGTTTTGTGAATAATGAAATTCGGCTCGGTGGCTGTTGAACTGTCTTTCTTCAGTAAGCAGTGGTTGAACTTGATTTCTTAAATTTCCATTCCATATGTGAACACACAAATAATATTTCGCAAAGAGTATACACGATAGTTAAATAAAAAAGAGGGTTTTAGTCATAAATATTTATTTTAATGATCATGTCCGATAATTAATCACAAGAGTTTATAATAGAATTCCTGTACTTGTTGTTGGCAGGAAATAGGAATATGTATGATGAAATTATTCTAAAAGAAAGACTGAAATAATTCAATTATTTTTCATCCCTTTTTAGTTCCTAATCTATTGAATGATTCTTATTCTTATTTTTCTTCTCGGTAATTTCATTTTTAAGCTGAATTGTTTATACTTTTACAACCTCATAAAGTATGATAACAACTTTTAGATATCTTTAAAAGTATATATTCATATTCAGAACAAAATAAATTGAGTTATTTTGAAACTAACTAACATGATTCTGTTTCAGTCGATCAACATGCTTTATAGTAAAAAATTTTTAGACTTAGCTGAATGCTCTCTACCACCTCTTTTTCCATAGTCTTTTATAATGCGCGATATTTACTGGTTAAGTTTCATAATACTCGGTAGTTCCTGACCTTCGACTTAGGTGTAAAAGGAGTCGTGATCTGGAAGATGGCCTAATTATTGAAAAATTTGTCTTGTTACCAAAGAAATTATTTTTACGAGGGGCCTCTGCTTAAGTTTTGCGGATGGCAGGATAAATCTTAGAAATATTTGTCTTTATGTTCTACACAATTTTGCAAACGCTTGTACTAGTCCGAACCAGCAGGATTTCAATCCGCACATTTTACTATTTATTAAAGGGAATAAAATTAATTCAGAAGGCGTTAATTCCCGATTGTAGGGTGTATTTGTCATCAGCTATGTAGTTTTTCACACATTTTCTGAAAAACATCCAACAAACAAATGATGGTGCACCATTCAGCATTGACCGTGCGATAATATTCCAGTGGAATTGTGGCCGTGAATAGATAACATTCCATGTGCGCATCACTTTGGTTAGTTTATTGTCGTCTGGGAAGATCCACTGCTGTGATTTTTCGCTTGTTTCCTGGTTTATTGTATTGAATCCAAGGTTTGTCACCTGTCACAATATCGAACACTACTTATCGTCTGCAGGACTCCATAACCGCGAGACTACTAATATCACTATCGCGTACATCAAAGTTAAAGGAAATTTTTTAGCAGGCATTAATTTTTTTTATTTTTATACCCTAGATGAAATCATAAGGTATACTAAGTTTGTCATTCCGTTTGTAACGCACAGAAATAATGCTGATAGAGCAAAATGGGTTGGACATACACGCATAATATTAAAAGTTATTTTGATTTCTGCATGTCCGTCCATCTGTCCGTCCTCACGATAAAGCTTCAAAATTGGGCTTAATCGGGCAACCCCTTCGTGGTGTTGTCATACGTATAATGCAAAACCTATCAGTCCCAGAAGTTTTTATTGTACCGAAGAGTTCTTCGGAATATAAAATCCTATGAAATTGTTTATAATCATTTTTACTTCTCGATAAACCGCTCTAGAAATATATGCGAAAAACCACTTTAGAAATCAAACTTGCACAGATGGGTGACCATACGAAATTACATAGCATAAGAATTGGTCTAGAATTCTAGGTTTTTTACTTGTTTTTTCTTAATTATAATTACAAAATTATTCCTACTGAGCTCTACGAATGGACGTAAATTATCATATTTTTGTATTTTATAGATGAAATTGTCTAAAATAGTTGTAGTTTCTTATGCCTAATCTACAATGCATGGTTAAACCACGTCGTCAAAACGATATCGTTTGTTGAAGAATGCATATATATACACGAAATATGTAAGTAGTGGTAAACTGCCAAATTAAACAGCTGTCAATTATCATGAATGTAATTGCTTCTTGGATTTCATTGCAGAATTACATCAAAGGAAGTATTTGGTCTCAATAATTTATACTATAAGATTATAGCAATTATAACAAGACAATTAATTAAAACTTTGTTTTTAAAACTGAAAGTTCAAGTTCCAGTTTACAGCTGTTTTGTTCTAAATTCCCCTACATGGTTCTAAATTATGCTGAATACATCTGAAGTATTACTATATCTACTACACATAAGCTCGTGCTCATGTCGTCAAATGAATGCAGAGAAGGGACATTTTTGCAAGCATAAATTTTCAAATGCAAGAGTGGGAAGCAAACACAAAAGTCCATATCGTTTTGACGACGTGGTTTTACCATGCATTGTAGATTGGGCATTAATTGCGATTTATTTACTTTTCCCGACCTTGGTTACATTTCTTCAACATTTTCTTACTCCAATCTACGGCGGGATTTCTCCATATACATATGAGCCGGTGAGAATCAATTTTGCATAATTTAGAGTAAATTGATGTTTTGCACTTCGGCCCATAAAAAGGATGGACATCTTTTGTTGAAAATGCCAATAAAACACTACCATCAGTTGATGTAACTGTAAATTTTGACTTACTTCATGATGGTGCTTAGATCGTTAAGATGTAAGAATTTGATCTTGAAAATTATTGACTTACGCCACTATGATTCTCACCGGCTCATATATGTCTATGTGATAATTTCTCAATGTAAATTACTCAAATCTGCACAAAAAGAAGGAACGTTTTGTGTCTCAGTCAAATTGTGCACTATTCACAAAGGTTATATTTTCCTGACGGTCAGATGTCCATGATTGTTTTATTCGGGTCATGGATATATCCAGGGTTGTTTAAGCTACTGATATTCTTCATAAAAAGAGTATTTGCGTCTAAATGCCATTCTATGGAGGGATGAATAGTTGAACTCAAGCATCCTTAAGCGAAATTCATTAAATTACCGTACCTACAGTAGCCAAAGATAGTGTTTCGTCGTCAAATAACAGTTTTAATTTTTGTAAGCACTGTTGTCGAGTGAATCGGTACTTAAACAAAAAAATTTAACCAGTATCCTGTTTTCGAAAAAAGCTAACGTGCTTATGGGTCAAATTAGCCCAATAGAATTTTATTCGTTTTTAATGCATTTAAGGGGTAACGCCACTGTACATTTTTTGAAAAATCGATTTTGTTTTTATTGGCTTAAAAAATAGTTTAAACCCTCTAGAATAAGAAAAAAAAAGGTCCCGTGCCAGAGAATTTTTTTTCCTTTGAAATGGAGGTCGCCATCAAGCGCGTCAAACTTGCTCCGAAATGACTACCTGAAGCCTGAAACACAATTGGAGCTTTTCAGCCAGCTTTATCGCCAGTTTTCTTCTAAAGCTGACTGAAAAAGCCGAATTGAACACAACTGACCTTTTTGACATTTGCAACTTAAACTTGTTTATCGGAAAACTTTTATTTTTTACCTTTTTTTTATTTTTCCAAGAAAAAACTGTTCTCAAAACTTTAAACGCGTTTTTCTCGAAACACGGTTTTCAAAATGGCACACAGCATAACTCGAACAATTTTCATATTTTCGACTTGAAATTTTGACCAGATGTGAACATTAATATTATCTAGAGAATGCCGTACGGGATTTTCAATAACTTTATTTGTTGATTTTTATTAACAAAAAACCTGCCGTTTTTTTGTCAAAAATCAAAACTTTTTTTCAAACGCGCGCCAAATCTACAAAAATTAATATTTTTAAAAATCCGTACTTCATTCTCTAGCTATAAGCCACTAGATTAATGGTTTTTTGTTTGTTTTGGTCTAAATTCTATTGTGCACCAGTGGTGCTGTGTGCCGCGGAGCCCTGCAAGCTAAACATGTTCCGGGAAGATGGCTGTGGAGCCGCCATTTTGTTTTTTTATTCGCTGTCAAAAAATTTATCAATAAAGTTCAATGTATGCCCGATAATACCCTTAAAAGGTTTTTTTCAAAACACCTTTAATTTCGCGAGAAAAAAATTCGTGAAAAAACTTTTTATACCCTAGATGAAATCATAGGGGTATACTAAGTTTGTCATTCCGTTTGTAACACCTCGAAATAATGATGGTGGAGCAAAATGGATTGGACACCCATTCATAATATTAAAAGTTATTTTGATTTTTGCATGTCCGTCCGTCCGTCCGTCCGTGCGCACGATAACTCGAGAACGCGTACACTTAGAGAGCTGAAATTTTGTACACGGACTTTAAAAAAAAAAGTAAAATTAAGTTCGAAAATGAGACAAATCGGGTAACTCCTTCGTGGGGTTGCCATATAAAAGTTTCGTTTTCCGCTATATATTTGGACACTGCCTGAGAACGCGTTGACGTAGAGAGCTGAAATTTCGTACGTGATGTTTTTACTATATTAGCAAATAAAATATCAAAAATGGACTAAATCGGGCAACTCCTTCTTGGTGTTGCCATATAAAAATTTCGGTTTTTTACGTATACTTTGAAAACGATCAGTCCAAGACATTTTTATTGTACTAAAAACTTCTGCAGAATACGAAATCCTATAAAATTGGTTATAATCATTTTTTCTGTGCGACAAACTGTTCTAGAAATATATGCGAAAAACAACTTCAAAATCAATACTTGAATAGATCGGTGACCATACGAAATTTATTACGGGCATTCATCTAGGGTATCATAAGAATTGGTCTTAGACCAATTCTAGCTTTTTTACTTGTTTTTTTAGCCGTTACAGTGGCATTACCCCTTAACACATTTTATAGTTAGATTGGAATGTTTTTTGCATATGAATGCACTACATTGATTGCATCTATTGGAGTATTTCCTATTATTGGGTGATTGGGGCAAAGGTAACAGCGCGATCGTTTCAGGCTTTTTGGTCGATCCTCCCTCCCTATCTTGCGAAGATTTCATTACTAACTTCGCGTGCCATTGGTTAGTCTTTTGCTTACATGTATACATTCGAATTAGTTAGTCTAAGGTATTCACTCCTGATTTCATAGAATTATAAAATTCTATTATATTAGGTTTTTTCTATTGATTTGATGAAATGAGCTTATCGTGAAGAAGAGTACTCAGTGATAAAGCGCAAAGATTCTTTTTTGGAATATAAGCTACTAAAGTTGTGTTTGTTTTTATTCGAAGAAAAATTCACTGGAGTAAATTGGTGTATTCTTAAGTTTTACAACTTGAAGTGGAACAAACGACTTATTTTCCCTAACCATTCCGACCATTGTAGATGAGGTTTGCAATTGCTGTCTTTGCCTGTGTAAACTTTCAAATTAATTCCAAGCATATTTTTTTTTTTTACTATCGCAGAGAACCCATATTTTTATTCCGTACTTCGCTGGCTTAGACGGTATGTACTGATTGAATGGGCGTCCGCCACGAAAAGCAACCAGCTGTTCATCTATGTTAACAGTTTCATGTGGGTTGTGCAATTTCAATTTCAAAAATTTCTTATTGGTGGTAATTTGTCGCGGGCTCGGCTCATTTTTCATTTTTATCCAATATCCATACGATCGTCAAAGCACAATACTCGTGTAATATTCCCGAATCGCTGTAAACTCATCGCAGCTCTACAATTAGGTCTTCTCTTCTTTTCGCCCCATAAACTTTCTAATAACTCACCGTGTGAACGGTAAACACCTGCTAGGACAATCCAATATAAGCTTGCATGGGTGATCAACCGGGATCCAACTCTCTCCGAATTCACTGTTACCTGCAAAAATTATTTCAATATAAAAATTTAATCAGTTGGAAGACTAACATCTTGAAAATTTGTCATATCAATAACAAGCTTTACCATTACAGTTGAAGAAACAATTCAAATGAAGATTTGATGTCATTTACTCGCGATGTTGCATATTAGGCCCTGGAGCAGTGTTCATCACGTTTTCACCTGGTTTTGCGTGTCGGCGCAATTCATTGTCTTTGACGGGTAAAGATCGTTAGTAGAATTTTCCTCTTCGTTACTTTCAGAGCTGTCCTCGCTCATATACTCCTAAAACCTTCGAGCTTTTTCGTTGTCCTATTAAAACATAGTGAACAAGAATATGGAAAAATCAAACCTTCAAAAACTTACCTGGCCACTCATTTTTCGCCAATGCTTTATAATACTGTTTCACCTTCAAAGCAATACTATAACCACACTTCTGGACTTGTATGTATAGATTGTGCAAATTTGACCCAATAACACCAGGAACGCAACTTTTTCTGCTGCGAACAAGCTAATAAGTAGAAATGAACGGAACCAATAAAAAACCGTTTATTCCAAGAAGTTAGGAAAAGTCACTAAATTAAGGGCTGCCATGTATGAATTATTACAGGTCAGATTTATATGAAGTACAGATTGGACAATTTAGACGCATAAACAGAGGACAAGGGTTAAATAATGAGGAAATATCATTTTCAAAAGCGAAACTTTGCAGGAAACAGCCTAACTGCAAAAATGTATTTATGTACATGCATATGTCAATATGCATGTATGGCTGACATGAACTATGACATTAAATCAAAATTAAAGTCGTATTTTATCTTGAAATGCTTTTCCTTTGTATGAATTTCGTATTTTGCCATATATAAATAGTTGACCTAAGATTTGGTCTGGTTTCATATTCGAATGCGTCAAATTGAACTGTATAAAATCAAATAATTATCGATAACCAGGGTTCAGGTCCTCAATTTAGGTTTCAAATATATTTCGGGACATATGTATAATAGGTTAGTCACCTCGAATTATAATAATTTTCTTAAATTCAAAATGGACCAAAAATACTTGCTTGTATCCGTCTTATTGAAGGCCATAAAAATGGGATTTATTATAAATTAGACTTTACGTAATAAAAAAAAAAACACTCCCAACAAAACAAGGTCTAAATTTACTTTAATCCTTTACCCTTGCCTAAATTCTCTCAATATATTTTATTTTGATACCTGCATCATTTCATATAAAAGTCACACCAACCGTCGCCCCTTTAATCGATGCTATCGCATCTTTAATCGAGATAAATTTAAGAAAGGAATAAAAAAAACGGGGGGAAAAAACTTGAAAAATGCATCAACCATTTTTCACGGGCTTTGTGTGACATGTCGTACACCTTTTTTATTCTTTTTCAGCTCAAAGGCCACATAGAAATGAAAACCAGTGGAAAAAATCAGAAAAAGAATTGAGAAGAGAATCAAGAAAAAAAACCAAATAAAAAGTCATCGTTCTGTAGAAGTGTCTTCTTGAAAATAACTTGAGGTCCCAGCATCCACCAACAGAGAACAGAACAACTTTTTAGATCTCCATCGCGCCTTTACTTGTTTTCTTCTCCTTATAGGCCTTCAAGCAAATTTATTGGTCCCCATTGTCGAAACCGCTTCGAATTGGACTTAATTTCCAGGCGAAGCTCGGATCATTTTTCAAAAGAGATTTTAAAATGCTTTAGAATTGAAGCGTCTTTACGTGTCATTCTTAACACTTCTGCTCACGACTTCATACTCGTTAACGTGTGACCGAATACAATAGACGCCTTTGATATTTATGTGAAGATATTTATAAAGCACAGGCTGGGATTTATAGATGGATGCGTTCTCCATCCTAGGCTGTGTGAACAATGCTCCAAAAAAAGATTTGAATTTAAAGCCAATTGTGCTTTTTTTATTCTGTTATAATCTGGAATCTCTTTTTTTTATACCAAGAAATCTTTAAGATGTTACATCATTTCATTCATTTGATACAGATAACTACTTTTCTTTTATAAATCATTGCTTTCTGCTTTTAACGATGCTTGTTCCGAAATAGAATATCAAGATTTTGATGAATATTTCAGACACATTCATTATATGACCTATGTTTGGTTTAAAGACCCTTCATTTATTGCGTGGGTGTACACCTTTAAAGCATGATGACTCTGGAATTATTAACAAAGAAATATTTGAAAATATATTTAACCGAACATTCAGTATATGTGGGTGATCAATGAAAGGTCTTCTTTTTCGTCGGTAGTCATTAAAAGAATTGTATAATCGAATTGAGGTTAAATGATTTCGGTAATTTTTGGGTGCGCTTATACAAATCTACATACTTAAGTCGTAAATGATTTTGTTTTTAAGATTTCACAAAAAGTAAAAGCATTGTTGGATGCCATTACTTTTTTTACAAGTTATTTTCTACAATTTCATTAAATCGTTCATGTATAAGAGAATCGCTTGATAGTTATGAAAGATAAATATTTTGGAAAATCTTAGAATCTAATTTACATGAAACTATAACATGATACTTCCTCCAAACCTGCTGAACAAATCGATACTGAAACTGCCATTTGTTTTTTTATTAGGAAAATAGTCTATATGCAACTAGTATCTTTTGGAAACGTCGAGGTGATGTCTATTCTAGTAAAGCATTATTTCGCCAAAGTTCTGCGGGCATTGCCTCTATAACTATCTTTCGTGTTCCATTAGCTACATGATTATAATGCAAGTTATGTTTTATCTTGCGTAATTGGATTAAATGTCCCCAACTTTTTTTTTTCAATTTGGCAGCTTTGTCGAATGTGTTCAGTTCTGCTTCAAGCATATCTAGAAAATCGACATATAAACGAGTTTTATATTTACGTAACAGCACTAACTTTTCTAATATATTCAAAGGAGGTAGACAAATAATAAAGAAGACGAATAATTAGGTGAACTTAGGATTACAAAGTATTTGACGATTTGAATCCGACAACACTTGCGCTTGATACGTAGAAATGTTGGCTAAACGCTCAGCCATTTTGATATCCGAAATAAAATGTTCCATAAAGTGTTCTTATTATTCAATTGGGTAAAAACTTAGAGATTGGTTTTATTCCAATCACATTACTTTAAAGTCCCAAGCGAAGAGCTTTAATATTTTGATTTTGAATTGAGCGGAAAACTGCAAAAAATTCGCATTTAATTTACCAAATCCATATTCAATCAGAATTTCATCATTGCAATTTAAATCTAAACCCTGGATATTCCTAAATCGCATACATATAAACTTTCAATTAAATGGAAATTATTGTCATTATAACGTTCAATTTGTTACACTTCATTAATTTCGCCAGTTGCCAGCATAAATTCGCATAAGTTCTTTTACACTTTTTGCATTATTATTAGCAGTACAACGTGCACTTTGTTAAAGTAATTATAAATACTTAAACGTTTTATAGCTGTAGATGTACAAAGAATATATCCTAAAAGTCTTAGTTTGTACTCCAGCAATAATAAATCAATTAACATCAGTATAGCAGCGACAACAACAACAGCAACACAACATGATCTCTACATAAATCAAGAAGAATAGGTTTAAAATGAGAATCAAGTTACATATACGGTGCGATTGCGAGTCACTTAAATACATTATGTATGTATTACATATGTACATATGTACAAATTGTACATACCCGGATATACACATCCATCCATATTAAACAGAAATCAATTTATTGAAGTCCAGTAATCCTATGATTTTTGAACGTTTTAAGACTTTTGTTTCCAAGAGATATATTTTTCTATTTCCAATGAATATGTGATTCTGGTTTATCCATCCAAGGCCAGCATCCAACCAAGTAGCAGCTGCTGCTGCCGCCAAAAAAAAATTCTAATTTTTTTTGATGCGATCGTAGTTATTATTAAATTTTAAAGCTTTCTAAATACTAATAATAATTATTGGTACTTTGCAATTGTGGATGACTCAAAATTGAAAATTATCTCATCTCCTCTTCTGAGAGAAGGCAGGCTGATATGCTGCTATTGCTAATTGAAAAATATTATCTCACTCTAATTTTATCGAATCCCATATACGTATGTAGGTATATGTCGTCAGTAGACAATACATCACTAAAAAGTTTTTTAATAGTTAATAAGACTGATTTATTGGAAGTCTATTCACTTCGATTGAATTATACTGCACACTTAAGCAGCATATATTTCAGCATTTGTCTACTCCCATATTTTACATTATAGATTTTCTGGCTTCAGCAGTAGATGCTTCTCTCGCTGTGTAGATGTAGAAATGGCCAGCAAAATTAAATTACAATTTTGTTTTGTTGCATTTTTTTCCTTACTTGAAGTCTCTTCACGAGGCATATTTTCTCTTTGTCGGAAGAAATTATACATTTTTATTGATTTTACATTACCCACAAATCGAAGTTGCGGTTGAGCTTGATTTTACAACTTGTTACGGTATAGTGTTGCAAATTAATATGAAACGAACTAAACCAAATCAACAAGAGAAATATATTACTATGCCAATAATTATTATGATGATGATAATTATAAAAACATGAAAGGTTTTTGATTTTTCAAATTTCTATTAAGAAATCTTTCCATGAAATGGAGTTGAACTTATTCTTTATAATTGCTTTATTAGATTACATACTTTCTTTTCCAGACAAGACATCGTTATTTTTCAATTTTGAAACACTAGCAAGTCTTTGTCCAGCTCTATCTATCTTAGCAATTTATGTATTAAGTGAGCTTTTTAATCGCACCAATCATATGCTTGCTTACAAACCTGATAGAAGCTCCTTATATTATCATTTTCAAGATTTATTACAATCTATGTGTGTAGTGTATGTATACATATATGCACATGTTCGTACATATTATCTGTTGGAAGTCACTGCGCCTATAAAAATGATCATTATAGATGCGGTGAAAGGTATTAATTTCTCAAGTGTGATTACATTTTGAATTCCTTACTAGCCAGTTAGAGGTAATTATATTAAAATTAGCAATCTATCAGCGTGATTGGATATTTGATATTAATTTTCACATTATGTCTGGCTATATTCTGTATAGTATAAGAAAACCAGTTTCTTTAGTGAAACTGAAATTTATAGATAAAAGTTTTGGGTTATTTTTCCCAGAAATGTTTTAAATAAAGGATGACAATCGATAAAGTGGTATCCGTTTAATAGGTTATGCATTTTATTTATGAAACATTAGTGAACAGAAAAATTAACCGTGAAACCTTATTATTAACAGAATATGGCATTACTTTTGATATGAAAAAAATATATATATATACAGGGTGTCCCGTAAGTCGACGTCAAGCCGGACCCGGGTGATAGACCAAATCGTGACAGTTACCAGAAAAATATAAAAAAAATTTAAGTCATGTATTTGTCAAATTATATAGGCATTTCTTTTATTTTCGAGAAAATGTACACCTTGTGATGGTTTATTAGCTCCTGTTGCTACAAATCTTTACTTTTTTTCAATTTTATTTTTCTTATGTAATCCCGAATAGTGCTTATGTAACCTGTTGCTTTTTTAAATTCTAAGCCAACTGCTCCAGCTTGGAAGAAAATGTCACATTTTGCCGAACCAACAATATAAAATTAATAATTCGTTGAATTTTAAGTGACTACTGAAAAAAAATGTACTATGCCAGTCTGGCAAGTAACTTTAAAAGTTGACGCATTTAATAAGGATTCTAAAATGGTAAACACTTGCTACAATATTTCTTAGAATACGGAAAAAGAAATTTTTTTCTTCAAAAAACCCAGTTTCAAAAAAAAAAAATGTCATCTACTAAAAATGAATCTAGTGTACCCAAAGCTTGCCTTAAGAGCGTAAAGATTCTAGCTTGAGTGAGACGGAGAGTCATTCCATGAAGTGTGAGTGAGCAAGATAGTGACGCTAGCTCGTCAAATCATTGAGTTTTTACAAATGTGCATCGTCTACTTTCCACAGAGGGACGACTTCCAAACCAAGTACATGGTGAAGGAAGAGTTCCTTATCTTACGAGGGCGTAATACTTTAAGCACCGAATATTACGAAAACATGAGCTCCACCCATACCATGTACAGCGAGTACAAACCCTGCTACCTCGGGATTATCAACCTCCGGTTGCGTTTTGCCAAACGATGCTACAAAGACAACGGGAAGATCCGCGATTCTTCGAGAAAATTTTGTGGTTGTATGAATCGACATTTAAAAAAAGACGGATAGATGAACCTACACAACTTACACGAGTGGAACGTAGAGACACCAAAAGTTTTATCATTACATAATTAGTGAACATGCCTTAACACTTTTTTGAAAATTCTCATCCTCACTGATTTCAAAGCGTACTAAGGATAGCTGAAATTTATTCGGCGCCAATATAAAATAAAATCGGTGCCTTTTTCTGAGAAATATAAAGGGGTTGGGGCCGTTTACGTTCCCAGGGTAGAAATAGCGCAAATGGAAAATTCCAGAAATTTTTTAGGGAAAATTAACAAAACTGAATACGTAATGTGAACGAAATGTTTTTCGCAATTTTTACAAATTTGTAGTATTTACTCGTTTTATACCAAAGGTGATGTGGAAACTTTTGAGTAATTGTGTCACAAAAATAGTGTATCAAGAAATACACGCCACACCAGTGGCCAATGTGTATTTTATGGCCTCTTAAATGTAGTTGGAATAAACGCGTTAATACATTACGTCTTTCAAACTCAAACAACAAAGAATCTGTTGAAATAAGATGCGCTTTTATAAAAAAGGTAGCGTTAAAAGTCTTCTAAGACCATGAAGCGCTAAAGCGGCCCAAGCCACAAAAATTCATAAATAAAGCTGAAAACACATAAAAACCTCATTTTCAAAATTTATAAATTACAAAAATTGTCCTTAGCTGTAGTTTGAGCCGTCCTTAAGTAAGCGTGAAAAGTTTCTTCCACGCTTACAAGAAAAACCTTATGCTAGAACAGGTGAAGTAACAAATTATCTCTATTGTACAAATTTGTGGCTTAGGCCGCCTTAGCGCTGAGCGCCTCATTTAGAGGAACCTCTGAATACCGCACTTTGTCTACTTCGCTTAAGGATAGAATTGCCGGAATAATTGAAAAGGAAAGACATGTTGAAGAGTTGGAAGTTCCTCGTGGAAAGAGAGCAAGGTGCATTTCCTGCCCACGAGCAAAAAGATAGAAAAATTAACGCTCATTGCGGCAACTGCCAGCGATACATCTGCTCAATACATTATAAAAAATTGTGTTTTAACTGTCTTCATAAATAAAATAAAATGCATAATTAGATGGCATATGTACAATAATATTCCTATGTATGTATGTATTCCTATGTACAATAATATTCCTAAATATTCCTAAATTATTAAAACTTTCATATCTAAAAAACACTTTTCAGGATAGGAAAATCAAAGTTGAAACTATGGATAGTAATAAAGGGTTAAGCAGATTTATTTCAAAAATAGTGTGAGTGACCTCCCAAATTAAAAAGGCTTGTATTATTCTCTTTCAAGCAGTTGTTACTAGATACACAAATTACATACATACTTGGAAGCTGTAATTAAGTTCATGAATAAAAAATTGCTTTTATTCAATGGCTTAAATAATGTGCATTGACTTTGTAATCTCTTCCATAAACTCATTAAAGCTTTTGAGATGACAGATTTGTGAAATTAAATTTAATAATTTTAGTATTTACAATTTTTGATTTTTTATAAGTTTCATTACATTCAAAGTATAGATAGTAATATAATATCTAGTATATTTGGGGACATATCTTATATTTTAGCTACTTATACCTGCATACATAATTTTATTTCTATTACTACACCAAGTGCCAATACCATGATTGATTTCAGTTATTGCATTTCATGTCAACTAATCTCATCTTAAAAATATGTACATATAAATACATTTTCTCAAATTAGAATATATTAATCCTCCATTCTGCTTGCTAGGCTATTATTAACTTACTATTCCCATCACAACGGACAAATTTTCTCACGCCAAATTAAAATTTATAATGATGTCGGTTAAAATTTCGGTTATATCTACTAAAAGCAGAAACAAACTGTCAAAGTCTCTGTTAATAAAACTAATGCTAAAAAAACTGGAGTCGATAGCGAATAATCAAATTTTATTATCAGTCATGGTACCTACCTACATCTACATATATTAGTTATCAAAGTTAAACTTAAATAAATCCCAGAAATAATATCGTGCTTGATTGGTGGTGTACCGACAACCTTCTTTTATCTATATACAAAATTTAAAAATCCAAACTGGTTTTTGTATAAATTTTAGTTACCGGATAAGAATCAGATTTCCAAGAAGAAAGTTGTCAACAGAAAGAAGCATCTGGTTTTACGTATCAAAAATGGTTTTTTACGGTCAAGATATAATTTTTAATGAAAATTCTGTCGCCATTCGTGTCTAACGAAAAAAAAAAAAATCCCACAAATATTTGGAACTCTTTAATTTTGTAAAGTGAATTAAAAAATCAAATTTCCTTTTATATGCAAATCGCAGTCGATTATTAATTCGATCATTTTCACTCAAAGATACGGAAGTTCTAGTTATGCTCTGCAACATATTATTTTCAGCGAAATAAATCCATGGGGATATTTCCGAAATAAAGAAGAAGGAGAAAAAAATGAATAAAAATTTAAATTCATGTAAAACAAAAACTGGTCCAACCCACACACGTTTCTACTCCTCCTTAGCCTACAGTTTATAATTAAATCTGCTGTCAAAGATAAAAGCGTAGCGAACTCTCAATGAACGTACGCCGGCGACCTACAACCGGCTAGCCCCGGGTGCATAATCCAAAATAGCCAGGTATTGAAGAATTAACCGTGCCCACAGGTAGATCTAGGAAAAAGAGGTGTGCGAGGATTAAAGGGAAAACATCCGTGCAGAGTGTGCTGTTGTTACACATGCACACGCGTGATCTTTATATGAACTTATAACCAGCCAGATATGGGGAGCTCTCGTAATTAAGGGTTTACCTTTTAAGTAGGAATTAGTTTATGCTGAAAAGCAAAGTATTAAAAAAGTTTTCCTTCTGTGGATTTAAATATGTACACAACAATATACATACACCGATTTATTATGATAATGCAATACCTATGTATGCATGTAGACTGCATAATTTCTGAATGATATCGATCCATGCTCCTCAGTTTAATTGAGTTACATTCTAATAAAGTTTCCCTGAATGTTGGACATTGTACATTTGTTATTTTTATTATTATTATGATTAAGGCGCGCAATTAATGATATCGATGACTGCATATCCGCTCAAATTTCTAGCTGTCGTGCTAAGCAAAATTGAAGTGTACTTACTGTACAAAATATATATATTTATGTATGAATGTAGATATAATCGAATGAAGAAATAATGCTCAAGTTTACCTCCTTTCAAGGGAATTACCTAGGTATATTGACATGATAAACAAGAAATCAGATGAAATTTGAAACTACTCAGACTCAATCGAATTAATATGGAAGCAAGCAAGGTAGATTGCGTTAATACAGAAATTCGATGAAGATATAGGTAGGTACTCTCTGCTAGGAAATTAACATTGTTGTTGTTTTTTTAATGTTAAACAGAAAATGTATTTTCTGCAACAGTGATTTTCTGTTGAGAATACATATTGCAAATCTCAGAATATGTGTTGTAGCTACATTTCAGAAGAATCTCTGCTGAATCCGGTGATGGTTAATTATTGACAATCTTGTTAAATTGTGTAACTATTCATGATAAATTAGAATTAAACCCTACGATTATATGAGGTGATAAATGTGGTAAAAGACGTAACATAACAACTACCATCAATTCTTTGTGCGCCATAAGATGCTAGATGGAGAAATTCATCTGTTTCTATGTCGAAGTTTAGATGAGTTCTCGAACCACCCATCGAAATATTACCCGTACATTACACCATTGTCATAACAGTATAGGCACTTTTAGTGAGAATCCTGTTCTCACTCAGTACAATGATTTGGCTATTTTTGGGTGGTTGATCGGTAGGGCTCGTCTCAAGACTAACATTATCAGCCTTCACAAATTAGGTACCAAAATCGAATTAATAAATTAGCATTTATCTACTAAGATATATTTATGTAGATGACATTATTACAAATCTAATTTTTTTTTTTCATTTCGCCTATTCCCTAAAATCTTGCCAATAAATTAATACCTCTCACCTTTACTTAACCTTTCAAACCATCCCTTTTCACTATACTCAATATCTTTTTAAGATCATTTATATTTTTATGGCCATAACCAGACGACAAATTCAAGAGCAAGTGCTCAATTTATTGTTTGAGGTCTGGGTGTAATGACGCCGACAGACTTTAAATAAGTCTAGCCTATCGTATACCGTAATAAAAAGTCAGTTAAATACCTTCGGATTATAAGCCTATACTGGGTAGGAAAATCTGTAAAGTAATTTGGAAAAGAGTAAGTAAAATGGAATCTAAATTAAAACCATTAAAAGCTGTATGCACCTATTTACCTTCATGTAAAATATAAGATATTTTGTCTGAAATCATTCCACTTATGATCGAGATTAACTTTTGTAGTTACAATGATAATGTTTAGATAGAACTATTTTCCCGAATACCTGCACTTAATTGATAGAAATTCTCTTTTAATCCCTTCTGACATGTTAAGTTTAATTACTTGTACCACCAGTAAATGTTTGGATTTAATTAATTTTTTTTTAAATGTTTAAAGCTCTTCTTAGGATAGAATTATGTAACGTGCTTGCTTATCTATATTTTGAGCCAAATATACTCGTAGATATGTAGAAATGCTAAAAAAAAAATTACGAAATTTGACAAGAAGTCCACAAAAGTTTTTGTATTGTATTACAGTACGCTATTTATCCCTGGATTTTGAATTTCTTAAAAATTTCAAACTTTTACGTAAATATAACTAGCAAAACGTAAATTTAATTTTGATATTTTTTTAGGCGATATCCAAACCACCAGGATATACGTATATATTCTACGATGAATTGCAGCTATTGCATAGCCTTTGCATGTAAAGAATATAGGAATAACTAACTGTAAGGATCTAAGGAGAAAACCGCTAAAAACATAAGAAAATTTAAGTCGGTCACCGGTCTGATAGACAGAGGACATTCAAAGTCACAAATCGAAACACAACAAATGGCAACTATATTAATACATCAATGTTTTGTTGATAATTGGGTTTGAAAATTTACAACTTGTTTGTATTAGAGAAACCTGTTAATTGTCTTCAGAACGATATGAGATATGTCTGGACAATTTTATCACCAACTTATGATAATGAATATTTTTGCATAAACCTACCGGAAATAAAGGATAAAAACTTTGAAAATCTTTTTTAGTGCGAAATTCAGTGTCGAAGTTGACCTTGATTTAAGTAAATTAGTTCTTTTTTTTTTCTAAAACCGTATTCTTTAACTTGGCTATCCCAATATTTAGGTAATAATTTCATGAATATTATAATATAATTTAAATGTTGTTTAACTGTCGGGCGCATTTTAGCCCTAAAGCTTATTAACAGTATTTGAGCTCGCTAAAGATATACCGACAAAGTTTTTCTATATGCTCCGTCAAAACTTATTTTATTTGATAAGTTTCAAAGGATTTAAATTTGTATGATTTCAAAGTAGTCTAGGAATTTAATGTGTATATAATTCATATATTCATATAAAGTTTTCCCCAAGCTAGGAACTCTTTAAAAGATCCTAAATAATGATAACATATATATGTATGTACATACAAAATACATACTTGTAGGACTTAACTTGAATTTAATTGATTTAAATATGAGGGGTAGTTTTGCATTTAGATTTGATTTGAAAATTTAATTATACCTGCATATTCTGATAGTTCTATGAATTAAGTTAGTGAGATAAAAAGACGAAATTTGTCTATCTTTAATCGCAAAATATGTATTTGCTTGCCTAATATCTATAGATGAAAGTCGATGAAAATATAAAGATGTCCTTCTTCTTTTCACTCACCACTTCAACTCTTACCTTCGACTCTTACAAACGAACAAAAAATCTTTTTTCCAGATGTCTCAATTTAATATTTTCATCTGGAAGTTGGACACTGGTAATATCCTTCAAGGTTCCTTTGGCATAAATCATTATCTCATGTTTGAAGGTTGTTCGGATTCATAAGATTTATGAATTTTTACACGATAGATATAAAAGCTGAAAAAGTCCTCGACCACCTTGATATGAGTGATGCGCCTATAAAACGTCCTTAATCGTCTTATAAAACACCAATAAAGTTTTAGTAATATGTATACTCTACGTCTAATGCAGTTGGAACGCTTAATATTTCATTTTTATTATAAAAATTGTGGTGATAAAGTATCCTCAAGGATATAAAGACCCTTTTATGTCCTAGATAAGCAGACCCTTGTACTTGTTAAACTCATCGATTCATTTCAACATTCATTGTATGTAATAGAAAATCCAAGCACACACACCCACACAATATTTTATCTCAACCGAAAATATCCTTGTTTAGTTTTTTACATTTAAAAAGCAGAGGTCAGTGCTGGTCTGGTTCAAAGAGGCTCAAAAGATTGCAGAGAAGAAGAAAAAAATCGAAGGGCAATGGTACCTCTACCTGGGTTGCGTAGTAATATGCATTCGTAGACACAAGTGCAGGATTTTGTGATGTGATAGTGTGTTTCCCATTTTTGAAATGCAAATGAGTACGCGTCTAAGCGCCTTCATTTAATATTTGCTATGCGTTCGCCAATTGGATTTCTTTTTTCCTTTTTTTTTTATATCGCTGCCCTACGTTCGTTCGTTCACATTCTATTTAACCGGTGAAAGATTGCTCTCAAAAAGCCTTGATCGATTTTAATTAAAATTATTGACGATCTTTTAAGTAACAAATTGGCCCGAGAATAGATAGGATTGCTAGACAGACATATAGCAGTTTTATAGCAGCAATATATTAACTATGCAGTCGACAATAATTTATTATTCTCATCATGCTGATCATATTTGGAGCCTATGAATCTTCTATTTAAGGCTATATAAACTCGTGCAATTCAATGGATAAAAAGTCGAAGTCTACTGTGAGTTCTAGACTATATATCGCTTTGAGATGAAAAGGTGCCCATTTCTACTTCTGTTCGTTCATATATGAATGTCGGTTATGGATAGCCCCAGTAGTACCAGCATAAACGTATTCGAAATACGTAAACAAACAATATACCTGCTAGAGAGTAAGCAAACCAGAAAATTCAAGACCTGAAAAATATATTATGAACAGCGAACAAGTGAGCAGCAAAATAAAAGATAATTTTCTTTGCCTGAAACATGCCTGGGAACTTGTGACTGAGTTTGTTTTCTTGGTCGACTCGAATTTTTCGCCTTGCTTGGAGTCTTTGACTTGAGTGCCGAGAGTCGCCTAAGTTTAGTTCGAAGTTTGACTTTAGTGAGTTGTGATGTGTCCGTAAACGTTGTGCTATCGACTCGTTGAATTCGTTTCGTGCTTCTTTTTAAATATTTAGTCAATGATTTTCTGCTCATTTATTTTGTTGGATGCTGTTGCTCTGCTGCTGTTAATATCGTGCGCGGTATTTTACCCGAAGGCAATTGCTTAACTCGTGTATATTTTTGAGAATAATTTGCAATTCGATCAATGAAATTGAACTACTTACTAATTACCCGCCATTACTAGTTTTGTACAAACGAGAAATGTGTATTCAACAAAGAACTATTTTTACGATGGGATTTTTTTTATAAATAAAATTTCCCAAACCGAATATAGACTGTGCTTGTGAGCCTCAGAGAATTTTTTATTATATGTCTACTGTCTGGTCTGGTGGATGATGTACTACACTATACTATAGTGTACACAAAGGAAAATCCTTCACGCCGTCGTTGAAAAATATTTTTAGAATATATTTTCAATTTTACTCACTCGAGAGTTAAGAGAGTGTGTACAGAAATCGCTTATACGTACATATATAAATGTAATTGCACTTTTATTTTGTATTTTCGTTCATAAATCAGATTTATGTGTTTACAAGAGATTTTATAATAGTGATTTATTTCAAGTGAAATGTTCAAATAAGTAACTAAACATAAATGAAAAGTGAACAATTAATAAAGTAAAAGTGTGCTGTTAATTAATACTCTCGCCTATCGGTGACAAACGAAGCATATCTTTTTCACGTATACCTGGTTACAAGTAGCACAGTTACTGTGTTATTAAGAATTGACGAACTGAGATTAAGGAAAGATCCAAATTGAAAGAGTTCTCGCTGAAAGTATAGTATTCAAGAAACAGCAAATCATCGCTTTAACACCAGCGGACAAATAAACCATCTCCAGACATGGCGCCGAAGACCAGAAAGAAGAAGGCACATGGTAAATAATAAATTAAAAAAAAAAAAAATTAAGAACGAAAATATTTTCCTTCCCTTTCAACTTTTTTTTTTATTATTATTGTTGTTGTTGGTGCTGGTTTTGTATCCATCTCTGATATATTCCTTCGCGTTCCTTTATATCTTTGGATTTAATTTTTTCATGTTTTGAATTTTTTATGTTATACGCGGCTACAACACATTCTTTTATTCATTTTTATTATGTTTTCCCTTTTCAAATGTGGATTGAATTTAAAAACGTCCATAGAACCTGATCTACCAAGTTGATAACATTGCTGAGATGTGGCAAAGATAGTAGGGCCTTGTTTTGAATTTGTTTTCATATTTTTGTAGAGTGTTCCGTCATCTTTTTGATCAAACGTTATGTTGGATTAGCAACATAATATGCTACTCTGAAGAGGAGTAAATTTTCATGGATGGTGTAGAAATTTCAGATTTTTTACTGAAATACGCGAAGATAATTGTTGGTTTTTTGGTGTGTACTTGATTGATGAAACAAAAAAAAGAGTCATTTTTTTTTTGAATCTCAAAAGAAACTTCATTATAATTTTATCTATTGAACTGCAGTTGCATCTGGCAGTCTGCCTTTAATTGTGTGTTGACCAAAAAAATTCAATGCCGTTTCCTTTCGAACAGTATAATGGTTAGGGACCTACCTATATATAATGCAAAAAAAGGACATGGGGTCAACAATAGGATCCTTACGGATGGTCATGCTGTGAAATCTGCTTTTTTTTATTCTGTTATTGAAATTTTAGTTCATAATGGAAAAAGATTTATACTGAAAAAGGACCCTTCTCCTTTTACAAATTTGAAATTTGTAAAGATTCAAAGTTTTATGTATGTAGGTATCTCATATGAGGGAGGGATTTTTTTTTTATTTATGTTTCTTTATTTTGTGCGGCCCATTGGAACGAACATGCTTCTAGAAAATTTTGTATTTGTATAAAATTCATTGTATTCTGATCTTTTAGAAATTTATTCTTTATTGTAAGAAAAAATGTTAATTTTATTGTACGAAAACAAAAAAAAAAAGAATTGAACACTATTTTAAAAATATGTTTTTAGGATAACTGACTTTTTTAGGACATTCTTGTCTTCTTAGAATGTTGATTTCGAATGAAACTAGCAGATTATACACTGATCGTGTGCACCATTGGATATTTATTATAGATGAAATGCTAATAGCATTCTTGATGCAGTATGCAAACCGGTTTTTTAGGGAAGAATCAAGAATACTCGTAAGGAAGAGGTGAAAAGACACAAAGAGATATCTCTTAGCGTCTTTTCACCTCTTCCAAAACAAACTCGGTTTGCGTACTGCATCAAGAATACTCTTGTGGGATGGCCCAATCTACAACTCTATTGTTACAGTACATCTACCTACTTAATTTAATACGTTCTAGTTTCTTCCATAAATTTAGATAGGCATAGTAGAAAACAAATCTTGAAAAGTCAATACAGAAAAAATCCTCTAATTCAGATGAACATAGCCCTCTCTTTATTTATTACTAATTCCGGCTACACTGCATTGCAGAATTTCTCACATATACGTTCCCTTTTACATTTTCATCATCGAATTTCAAAATTGAGTAAAATTCGTGAAATGCTCTAAAGAATTATGCAGTGTAGCGCTGGTATGCGTTACCTTAAAGGACATCCTACAATACACTCACTTTTGTTTAAGTATAGGCATGATTTCGATATTTAAGATTAGTTGTAGACTTTCGAGTAGTTCGTTGTGATACAACCTTATTAGGATCGAGCCTACTTGAAACATATTTCGGAGTATAGTTATCTTCAGATCTCGAAGATTCATACCTCTTCCTCCATTTGCGATTATCTATTTTATAAGCAAGTAGATTTAGCAAACTCTGCAGATTCTAGAGGTTTTTTTTTCTGGAATCTTCTACTGGATATATGTAGCTATAGTTGAACTCTTTCTAAAAAGTCCAACTGGTGTATTTTTCTGGTATATACATTGCTTCGAGCTGTTGTGATATCCAAATAAGTGGTTCTCTGTAATTTGGATAAAACTTCATAAGATATCTTAGGGCCACAATTACATATTTTAATTTTTTAGCAATGATCTACATTCTGTCACTAATAAATTTGTATTTACTATATAAGTAAGCTACTTTCTGTCATCTTTGTATTCTTGATAACAGCAGCTAGTTAAGGCTCAAACTTATAGTTTTCCATATTATCCAATTATACGTCAAGATTGATACTTTCAGGATCAATTAAATGAAATTCTATAGCTATGCAAAAAAAAAAACATCCCGACTTATGGCTCTTACACAATCCTAAGAGGAGACACGTAGAAAGGTTTGCTAATAATTTTCAGAGAACAGAAGTGACTGTAGCTTCTAAAGAAAACAATATTCCAATTTATCACAAATTCAATCTACTTTATTTATTAAATAAACCTGTGACTAACTACACGGGCTCTTGTTGACAGAATTATTAGAAAACAGAATAGAATTGCTTTTTGTACATTTTCATTCGATTTTTATACTGTGGATAAAAAGCCAAATTTCATTTAATAACTAACGATGCAACTTAAATATAATTTTTACTTTCTCAAATTAACTGTTAATTGTGATCTTTTTTCGATCTTCATTCACAATGACAGGATAGGGCCACCATATAGCACCATACAACTAGTTCGTGTACAAAGGATCAATCTTAGAATTGTAGAGTTGTCACAATTATTATAGAAATATGCGTATGAGTTTACTGACGGTTAGAAGGAGTGATAGTGTTGTAGGGATTGGAAGGGAGCTTTTGTGTCCTGGGGCGGGAGTTTGTGTTGGATTAGCTGTAGGTGAGCAACAATATTGTATGAAAAAAACTTTAACCGCATTCACATAACGGGTATATCGGGTATATAAATCAAAATTGTAAACTGTCCAAATTAATTTTAGATTATTTTCACAAAACGGAAACAATATTCAACTAGAAAAGGTCTTGTTTTTCTTAGTAAGAAAGGCATCTCATCTCTTAAATTGCAAATTCCAATTCTTTATAATCGAGGAAAATCTTCTAGAGTTTGCTGACGTGAGACGAGTAGTAATTGATGAAAGTTCAAAAATAGCACAAAAGTCTGCATATCCGTTCGGCTCACAAATTAAGAAAGACAAAAATAACACCCCAAGTTTAACTTGCACTAGGCGTGCAAATTGTAAAATTCACTTGTCTTTCCATTAGCAGCATTGCGACTGACGTGTTTTCTACAATGGAGATTTATTAAGGACTTTTTTTTTTATAATTGCAAAAATAGCACTCACAATTTTCATTCCTTCAGTCTTTACGATAAAATCAATAATTTTTTATTATAACTTAAAGATATTCTAAAATTGGAAATTGTTATCTATGTTAAGCAATATTCCCATCTATCCAATGTTAAATTATGAAGCATCAAATTAAAATCAATCAATTGCTGATTGTACATTACCTGTAAAATCCTTCTTCAATTAATGACGTAGAGTATGCATGTAGATATGTAGTCAAACCATTTGGAAGGTAAACAAGATTTGCTGTTCAATTATTGCTGCTTTTAATGCTTTCTATGTAGCTTTCTGGTTACGTCAGAGAGAGTTATCCATACCAAGCTAACGCGAACATGGTACTGGAAAGATATTTTGTAGTATATACATGCCTACGCGAGATTATTGAGAGAAGAAAATTACTTGCCGCCACAGTGTTGGAAAATGCCAATTTTACCAGATTAATCGCTTTCGGCAATTAAAATTGCTCAGTTATGGCCATTCGATGTAATCTATTCTAAATAAATCAACTTTGAAAATGAAATTTTATCGTAAATTGTGGAATTTAATGATTATGCTATTAAGATTTCTCTGGTACCCTTTAAGTTGAGGTTTTTGTAAGTACTACAGTTTTCTTGTATACAAGATACATATATATGTATGTACATCAAAGGCTTGGAAATTTCCATGCTAAACATCTTTCGAAGTGGAAAATGGTAAATCTTTGTCTTGTGCAAATTGCTGTTATTTTTTTCTTCAACTGGGTGGAAAAGTATGTATGTTAAATATGTAATATTATTCATTTATCATAAAATTGTCTCGTAAAATGTTCTTAATATCTTAATGGCTATTATATAAATAGTCTTTATTATTTTATATTATATGTTATAATTCATACTCTGACCACATAGAAAGAGTAGTTAAATATGTGTTAGGATTTTATGAAAAAGTCATCAATCAAAATCAGTAATTAAAAATATAATTTGTTTTTGCTTGGCTGGCCATTTAGGCTTTCAGCTCTCAATGGTTTTGTTTACTTAATTTCGAGGATATAGTACAAAAATTGGGAAATAGTTTTTCATATAGCGTTTCAAGTGGAAAAATGCTTGTTATAAGACTAAATTGCTAGAATATAATATATGATCAAAAATAACCAATCGCTCACTGAGGGGGTTTTTCCAAGTAACTTGAACTTGTACCAAAAAACGGGGGAAAAAATAAATGTGAAAACAACTGCCGATTATTGAAAAATGTATAGAGAAAGTAGTGCATATTTGGATGAAAACAAATCAATGATTGAAAAAAAAAAAATGATTGAAACAATCAGCAAAGAAATACTCGTAAAAAACTAAGAAAGTATGGAGTCAGAGGATCCGAAAACAATTGGTTCAAGTCGTATTTATCTGACCGCAAGAGGAACTAAACGTAGTAACGCCTAAACGTGTCGAGAACAAAATGCATGGTGCTAAATAATGTTAACAGGATAAGACTAACATTAACATTAAACGACGAAGACATTACCCATGTAGATATGTATAATCAAGTATTTGGGAGTAATGGTTGACAACAAATAGAAATTATCGACTTAATCTGCGCGTAAATAGTAAAAAAGATGTGAAACGTGATTTTTCGGCGTTTTTGTCCTAATTTTATTCTCAATCTTATTATTATTTGGGCTGTATCTCATTAACCGTAATAGATAGACAGTTGAAATTTTCACAGAGTGTATTTCTATTGCCACTATAACAACAAATAATAGAAATAAATTAAAATGCAAAATTAAAGGGGGCTCTCATACAAGAAACGTGATTTTTTCTTCGTTTTTTTTTTCTCGTTTTATTCTCATTCATTATTATTATCATAAGTAGGCATTTTTGTTTCAAATGATTTTCAAATGACAGCATTATTATTATTTTTCAAATGACAGCATTATTTTTTCACATGACGCATACTCTCATTTGAAAAAATAAATAAAAAGTACATAGTGTTAAATTTTGTACAATGGTACGGAACCCTGCGTGCGCGAGTCCGACTCGCACTTGGCCGGTTATAAGATTTCCAATGGTACTCGTTAAGTACTTGCAAGCATTAAAGTTAGTCTCCAGTGTATAGGAAGTTTTTATAGGTAACACTAATATCGATAGCAAATATGATTTACAGGTTTTAACATAAAAATTTTAAGCTTTGGTAACTTAATTCCATTTGCTTTTAAGAATTCGACATACATTTTATTTCAATTGCGGTAGAAATACTTGAACTTCTCGCATTTATTCGGAAATAATGTCAAGAGCTATTAGATTGTTTCTACAAGACATACATACAAAATTATTGGAGAAAAATCAAAATACATATACCAGATATTAGTTCTTGGATAGAAGAGATTAATGAAATTTATTTAGCATTCTTTGTGAAATTGTAAAAGAAATTACAAAAAGATATCTCTGTTCATACGTGCTTTCTGTACTAAGAACACTATTAACTCAAGTTAGATAAAGGGGTGAATATATGTACATAGTACAAAAAACCTCCTAAAAGTCGGAATAGAGCTTGAATTTATGTATTTGTAGACAGGATGTGAATTCAAAGCACGTACAGTATGAAACGAACAAAATACAAGAATTCTCCATTACGGAATATTTTTGATTTGAAATTAAGATTTGAAGATTCTTGGATTGTATTTCTTGATACAAAAGGTTCGATGGCATTTTATTTTTATTGATTATTTTTTCATGTAGGAAAATCACAGTTCGTTAATAAGTAAAGTATTTATCTCTAGAATGTGTTTGTACAAATTTGTTCTAATTACATGTAAAATGGTTTTTTGGATATTTAGTTCGAGTATATCATCAAATCCATTTATATAAGCAATGTTAAGCCTACCGTACATGACAGACAATCCATGTTATTGCATAGGATTTGTATAAGGTATGACAAATGGCCGACTAAAATGACGCCGAGCAGAAAAAAGAAGAAAAGATTCGAAATGTCTTGTTTATCGTCTTAATATAGATCGATGATCACCGTGACTTATCGTTCGGTGATATAATAAATCCTTACACTTAAAGTAAATCATATGTCCGAAAATATTTGGATGCTTACAATAATATTGTACAAAAAAAAACACCATCACAATACATATAGGTATGTAGTTATACAACTTCGAACATTTATCAACTTTTACATATTTATATCGTATCTATGTATATATGTATATATACGCATAAATGTTGCTTGCTTTTATTTAAAAAGTAAATAAATAATCGCCGGAAGCTTATTCAAAAAAATATCTTTAGTAAACAAATAGCATATGGAATTGGATGCAAATGTGAACGCAAAACCACGTGCACAACTTCCCAAAATGTTTACAATTTCATTTTAATTAAGAAAACTTGAGCAATCTTAACGACAGGAAATTACTCGTTGGTTTACTTGCTTGGGGGTTTGCCTTTATACAAAAAAAAACCTCATTTTTTTTTGTAATTTCTCTTTCTATGTTTTTTCTTCTTCTCAAACTATAAATTTCTTAAGTCATGCTAATATACAGGTATAAAGATACATTTTTAATTTTTCAAATAAAGTTTTGTCGAATTTGAATCGCATATGGCCCATAATGAATGACGAAGAAAAACGAATTAAATTAGGTAAGACTGAAGCGGGTCTTCCAAATCCAATAAAAGACACACGGAGTTAAAGTTACTCTACACCACGGATTTATTTAACAGCTCAGATAACATGTGTGTGTGCTGCAAGATAATCTTGAGCGAAAGACCTGGTGCTTAGAATTACCATATATAAAAAACATGAGGGGAAAATGACTATAGGAGTTGTGTAAACGTTTCTGGTCGGTCACCCACGCTTGATGCCAGTTCGTCCAACAGATTCATCTGATTTATGCTGAAGTAAAATGCCATGCCTTGTGAATTCCTTTCTTGAGGTGTACCTATCAAAATTTTTCTATATTTTACTGTATGTACGAAGGTGTTTTTATTTTTGCATAACTTTAGTGTAGGCGGAATAGAAAACGTTTCCCAACGGAAATGATTTTTTATTTCCTCTCTCTCTATCTGTTTTCTCTCTACTTTTTCACCACCAATTTATCTGCCCATGGTTATAATAATAATAATAATAAGTTTGTCTATCTGTTTTGTCTATTAATATTATTCAGTCAGTTAGTTTTGGAAAAGCGGGACAATACTTGCGTTTGCCTCTCCCGTATACAGTTGTTAATTGGATGGGGGCTCGTGGGTGCCCATAATATTGCCTTTTCCTGTGGATTTACATATGTTAAGTCGATGTATGAATTGTCTTTATTATATTCAGGCATTTGCATATTGCAAACGTTGATTCCTTTAATAATCCATTTATGCTTGTTGCTTTACATTCAGGCGGAACACTTATTACTAGTTGCTACATGAATTAAGTACTAGTGATTGTAATCGATTCGATCTAATGCTTACATGCTCTACTATTATCTATAAATATCTTTTACAACTGGGCTTGGTTGATGTAATTAATTATCAGCAGGAATTTTCAGAATCCAAATTTATGTTTAAACTTTAATGCAATTAATTCAGGTATATAATAGTATGTAGTTGATTTCTTTTTCCGTGACGCGATTAAATTGTTTCCTGATTAACTTCTAAAATGAAATCATTTTGTATTTATTTATTTATTTACGAAGAAAGCAAAACAACCAGCAGCATTTATATGTATTTATGTTCATTATGTACATACATACATATACTGCTAGGCTAATCATATAAAAATCATGTGTTTGCACAGCCTATAAATTTATAAACTGATAAAGGTTTTATTATTGTTAATTTTCCTTGAATTTGCGTACTTTTTTATCAGGGCCGCCTTGCGAAAGTCAATTATAAAATTATCAATAAGATATCGACAGATTTTATATATGTATATAATATGTCGTCGTCTATAAATTTTCTAATAGCTTTTATACTATATATGTACATACTCTGTAAAATATAAAAATAACTAAAAGCATCCTTACTTTTAATCGTTGTTTTTTACTACGATGGTCATACGTATTTTTACTACATAATTGTAGAATTAAAAACTGTTGATCATTTATCAATATTAAAGTTTCATTTAATATATTATCACAATGATTGAATAACAAGGTATGGGATCCCGAGGGATCCTTCAAAGTAGACCAATTCAAGGCCCATTGTTCACCCTCCAGACCAACCCTCCTTGCCGGCGTCGTGCAACTCGTCCAGAAGATGTTTTTTTTTTTTTTTTTTTTTTATATTATTAAGCCAAGCTCAGGGGATACCCTATGATGCAAAGCACAGCGTGGCAGGAAGGAGATAGGGAAAGGATTAAGGGATATGAGGAGAGTGGCGGAGGTGCCGATGTATGTCGCCCTTAAACTTTTGCAGGTTGTATGCCGGAGGAAAGACAGAAGATGGTAGACTGTTCCACATTCGCACAGTTCGGGATAAGAAAGCATCACGGAATTTAAGTGTACGCCGAAGGTAATTTGAAGGGTAAAAGGATGAGCGCGGGATGCAGCGCGGGTATTGCGTGCAGGAACTATTCTACAAGGGATCAGACTAGATATTTCATCAGAACATTGGCCATGCATATAGCGATAAAGGAGCGAAAGGCTTTTAACATTGCGACGGTGCTCGAGCGAGTCGATATGACGAGTAATTGCCACATCGCCAATGAGCTTGCAGGCTCTCTTTTGGACAATATCCAATGAAGCTAAGGCTGTGCGACCAGCCCCGGCCCAGATATGGGAATTGTATTCCATTCTGGGTCTGATGTAGGACTTGTAGAGGAGCGCTATATTTGATGGGCTGAAATATTTCTTACACCTTTTCAAGAAACCAAGACATTTGGATGCTTCTTTGGCAACCGAGAAGATGTGATCTGTCCAGCTTAACTTACTGGAAATATTAATGCCAAGAATTCTTAGTGACGGTGATTCAGAAATTAATGCACCATCAAACGAAACGGGAGTGGTTAAGTGATGGTCTTGTTTTAATGAGATGAGACAGCTTTGGGTCTTAGATGCATTGAATTCGACGCGATTCATTTTGCCCCAAGCGAGAATATTGTCAAGATCGTTATTCAATGATCTAATCATGCAGTCTCGTTTAACACATGCGGCGTTCCCTCTGGAATCCGCAAGGGTGTCAAAGGAGTATGCGAAATCAAGGGTACTGTCATCAGCAAAGCTATGGATAGGATTGAAAGTAAGGGAAAGCAGATCATTAATGAAGATTAGAAATAGAGTCGGAGAAATAACAGAGCCCTGGGGGACACCGGCATTAATAGGATGAGGATCAGATATAACGCCATCTAGTATTTGGCGACTAGATAAAAAACTTTCAATCCATAATAGAAGAGGAGGGGAAAGACCAAGTGCTTTGAGTTTGGCTAAAAGGGCTGAATGCCAGACTCTATCAAAGGCCTTTGAAATATCTAGAGCAACGATTTTGGACTCACCAAAATTGTGAAGACTACGATTCCAACGTTCCGTAAGAAAAGTCAGCAAGTCTCCAGATGAGCGTCCGTGCCGGAAGCCGTATTGGCGATCGTTGATTAGCTGATTGGTTTCCAGATACTTCATTAATTTGGAGTTAATGATAGATTCAAAAACCTTTGAAAGAATCGAAGTGATTGCAATTGGTCGATAATTTGAGGGATCGCTACCCTCTCCTTTCTTGGGAATAGGCTGAACGTGAGCTAGTTTCCAAGCAGTTGGAAATTTTCCTGTCGAGTAGGACAGGTAGAATAGTTTGCGCAGAGGTTTAGCCAAGGATGAGGCACAGCTTTTAATTAATAGGGGCGAGAAACCATCAGGGCCTGCGGCTTTAGAGACGTTGATTCCTTTAAGGACCTTGAACACATCCCTCGTACGGATGTGTATTGGCTCTTGTACACATCCGCACGGGGGATGCACAACAGGTGCCTGTGAAGTGGGTGGAAGAAAAGAATTTGATGCGAATCTAGCAGCCAAAATATTAGCTTTATCCAGGGAGTCAACAACCACTTCACCATTATTAAGTAGTGAAGGTATAGAGGAACTGCTGAAGTTGTTCCTGATGGTTTTGACCAGGGACCAGAAACCTTTACTACCTTTGCGGCTTGCCAAGACTCTTTGTCTAACATTCTGGTCAAAAAGAAATTTTTCTCTCTGGATAATGGACTTGCAGGTGTTCCGTGCAGTCTTGTAGATTCCTTTCAGTTCTGGACAAGGATGCACTTGATAGGCGCGAAAAGCAGACTCTTTCGCTTTTATAGCTTGGTTGCACTTATCGTTAAACCAAGAGCGATTTTGCTGTTGTTGAGATCTGCTGTAAGAATACGGAATATATTCACGCATGCCTAGACTTAGTATATTACTAAGTTCTAATGTGCATTCATCAGCATCCCTCGAAGCAAAACAGACCGACCAATCTATATCTCTAAGATACTGATTGAGGCTTTCCCAATCAGCGTTCTTATAGTGCCAGAGAAGCCTACTTGTAGGTGGAGAAGTAGGGCGGCGCAGAGATGAGGTGATAAATTGAGCCGTGATTAGACAGTGGTCTGAATTACCAAGAGGGGAGCCGACTGAGATGGAATATTTGTCAGGGTGAGATGACAGAAACAAATCTAGTAAATTGGCCCTATCTCCAGCTGCATCAGGGATTCTCGTCGGTGCATCCACTAGCTGATGCAAATTAAAAGATTCACAAAAAAGTTCAACGAATCGGCCCGAAGGACTTGTGGTAGAAGAATGTCTGAGCCATGGTATGTTATGGACATTAAAATCGCCTGCCAGGATGATTTCGGAAGAGGGGGAGACAGAAAGCAGATGATCAATATTGTTGGAGATATTGTCAAATGCGGATACCGTGTCGACATCAGACATATTTGGGCTGCGATAAAGGAAGCAAAAGTAGATGATGTGCCTGTGAAGTTTGAACCTAATCCAGATGTAATTAAACTCGGGATTGGCAGAAGGTGGAAAATCTTTTAGAATGGTAAAGGCCACATCATTCCGAATATATATTGCGATCCCCCTATGTGGAGAAAAAAGAGGCACTAAGCTATAACCAGGGACGTGATATTGATTAGAATCAGCATCAGAAACGACCTTGGTTTCACTTAGCGCAAGAATTGCCGGATTTTTTGATTGAAGGTGGCAGTACACCGAAAAACGATTTGCCCCCAATCCGCGAATGTTGCAAAATTCTAAAATAAAATTCTGCATGTTCAAAGCAAAAACAACAAAAAAGCAGAAGAAAGAGCGACACACAACAACACAAATATTTATTTAGGGCAACCAGCTGCAGTCAACGACACAGCGAGGTAAAAAAAAAACATCAATAGTGTTATGCCTATTTGCTGCTTTCAATACCCCAGACCGTGCAGTTCAATGACCACAGCTGGGGACACCCGTATTGCTGATCAGTGACAAGGGCTAATGACCTTGCACTGATCACTGATGTACATAGGAGTTCAAAACATTACCGTACTGTGCTGCTGGCTTGTGGAATGCCGGCAGGGCATAGAAAAGCCCTGATTTGGCTGGTATTATATTAATTTAATTTGTAATGAATTAAAAAAACGGCGCGGCGGATTTTAATTAATTTTTTATTGTTTTGGCGATGATGTTGTTTTAAAAAATTGCACTGCACTGCACTAGAAATTGGTGAAGCTAATTAACTATTAGAACACGCACGATGGAACGTCTGCTCCAGTTGACTCCACGCACTCCAAGGAGTCTGTATCGTATTCCTGAGAGTGCCGGACAATGACAAAGGAAGTGAGTCACCGTTTCAGATTCCTCTCCGGAACGCCTGCATGTAGGATCATCAACAAGTCTCATCCTGTGAAGGTGACCCCTGAGAGAAGAGTGCCCAGTGAGAATGGACACTAGAGTTCTCAGGGTTGGCTTGTTAAGTCCTAGGAGCTTATTTGTTTGATTTGGAATGTGTTTTGCACTACAGTGCCTTTGTTGTTCTACCCGATGGGTTTTCTAACCAAAAGCGACTGTGTTGGCGGTCCGCACATCTTGAAATCATTGAGACAAGGTGTTTTTGTGCAATCCCGACTGTGGATGTAGGTTCCTCCGAGGCTGCACCATGGCAAGCAGGCTCGTCCGCTCTTTCGTTCCCGCTAATATTGCTGTGCCCTGGCAGCCATTGCACAATTACCCTGTTATCACAATAGTCTGTCATGTTTTAAATTGAAGTTTAGAATTAAGCCTTCAATGATCAATTAAGAAATTCCTATAATAGAATTGCAAATTTCTTTACTCTGTCAGAAACGAAATAATGGTAAAAGAAATTCATATTACGACTGAGCTAATTTAAAATAAATAAAATATTACATATAAAGACTATTTGGTATTAAATTAATAGCTGAACAGTCATGAGAAAATCATTTTTTCCAGCTCAATTGTTCCCACAAATTATGTAAGTTAGTTAATATTATCCGTCAAACAAGTTCTGATAAAATTTCAGCCAGATATTGACAATTATTGTTTGACATCCGTCTGAATAGAAAATTGAGTTTCGAAACATTTATTTTATGTAATATAAGTATTGATTAACAATTTGAATAAATATATGTAGGTCTTTCAACCTCCTCCTAAGCAACTCCTTTTCTCATTGATATGAAACTCCTATTCAGTTCTTTCAGTATAATGTAATTTTTTCCTGCTTAATATAATTTTTTCTGATTCCAGCTCGTACTTTAACTTGCTACTGCGATGGAAGTTGCCCAGATAATTCTGTTAATGGTACCTGCGAAACAAGACCTGGAGGCTCATGCTTTAGCGCGGTAGAGGAAGTATATGATGATATTACTGGTAGCCTGGAAGAAGAACGAACTTACGGATGTATGCCACCTGAAGAAAACGGAGGGCTACTTATGGTAAAGAATAAAATTTTCTTATAATCAAGGAATTTGTAAATATCAATTCAATTCTAGTGTAAAGTTGCAACTGATCCACATTTGCATGGAAAAAATATACTTTGCTGTGATAGTGGTGATTTTTGTAATCGCCATCTTTTGCCAGAATTTACACCGAAAACTACAACGCCACCACCGCAAACACAACTGAATACATCTTCAATCCACTATTTCGCTTTATTTGCTTCTATAATCGTATGCCTTTCAGCTTTTATTGTCGTCATCATACTCGTTTGTCTTATTTATAAGCGTCGTGAGAAATTAAGAAAGCAACCTCGTTTAATGGATTCAATGTGTGGCAGTCAACTATCACCGCTAGCTGAATTAGTTGAACAGAGTTCAGGATCTGGATCAGGTCTTCCTTTATTAGTTCAAAGGACAATTGCTAAGCAAATACAGATGGTTCGTTCTATTGGAAAAGGACGTTACGGAGAAGTTTGGCTGGCCAAATGGAGAGACGAAAAAGTCGCCGTAAAAATATTCTTCACAACAGAGGAAGCATCATGGTTTAGGGAAACAGAAATCTATCAGACTGTATTAATGCGTCATGAAAATATTCTTGGTTTTATAGCGGCAGATATTAAAGGTACTGGCTCATGGACGCAAATGTTATTGATAACAGACTATCATGAACTAGGAAGCTTGCATGATTATTTGCAAACAAGCGTTTTGAATCCACAAAAATTACAAATGTTGGCATGGTCTTTAGCATCCGGTGTTGCTCATCTTCACACTGAAATTTTCGGAACACCAGGAAAACCAGCCATCTCTCATCGTGACATTAAAAGTAAAAATATTTTAGTTAAACGGAATGGACAGTGTGCAATAGCAGATTTTGGATTAGCAGTAAAATACATAAGTGAATTGGATGAAATTCATATAGCTCAGAATACCAGAGTCGGAACAAGACGTTATATGGCACCTGAGGTGTTAAATCAAACACTTAACTCACAACAATTTGAATCATTCAAAATGGCTGATATGTACTCAGTGGGACTTGTATTCTGGGAAATGTGTCGAAGATGTTATACTCCAATTCGAGGTTCAAAGGCTACATCTTGTGAAGATTATGCTCTTCCTTATCATGATGTTGTACCATCAGATCCCAGTTTCGAAGATATGCATGGTGTTGTATGTGTTAAAGGCATCCGTCCACCAGTGCCTTCTAGATGGCAAGATGATGATGTTATGCAAACACTCGCTAAAATTATGCAAGAATGTTGGCATACAAATCCGACAGTTCGATTAACAGCTTTAAGAGTTAAGAAGACGATAAGTAAACTAGAACCAGACTGTACAATAAAAATAGTGTAGCTCTAGGTGTATAGTATACGTTCTCAGAAGTTTTTGTTATACATATATACTGTACGATATTAATGTTTATAGTGGAACAGTGACTTATTGTGGAGTTATTTACTGTAGGAGAACACGATGAGTCTACAAAAAATGTACAAAGTTTAGTAGTTTTATAGTATTCTTTTCCATTTTAATGCTCATAAAAAGTAGTTAATCCTTTACATAAAATGTGATTTATACAAAACCGTTGGGATATGTGCACTGCTGTGAAAAATTGCATGATTTTGAATTTGGGTAATTTTCGCGGAGAAGAGATGAAGAACGAATGAAGAGAAAAAAGAAGAAAAGAAGAAATACTGTATCCAGTGAGTTATTGATCTTCATTTCGGTAAGTATATTTCTTTGGGATATGTTTTTTTTTCAATGTGGTTAAAATATTTGTGTTCTTGTCGTTGTTATTAATACTATACTGTGTTAATTTCTATTCCACTTTAATACAGTAAACACATTCAATGGGGTTTCTGCGTGAGAGCCTTCTTGTATTCATTTTACAAGTTGTGGCGGTGGGTGCACTTGGGACATAGACTTGGGGTAATCACTAAACAGTTGCCAATTATGTGGACAGAATCGTTGTCATAAGTGTAACAGAGCTTGAGTTTCCGCTTTTTCAATGTTTGCAAATTGATTGTTATAATAGGGTCAACCCAGACGTAGTTAGCACTGTTATAATAGGGTCAACTCATCATCATCGCAATAATTAGCCCCGTAGTAGTTCTGTTCAACTAATTCAGCTAGCGGTGAAAGCGGTGAATACCGAGTTTAAATGTGTGCGTGTGCAATCAACTTACAGTTATTGATATGAATAATAATTGTATTACAAATTCACAGCACGTAACGAGAATTGAATTATTATATTATCGCATAAATCGCAGGTAATGAATTGCACAGCCGGTCCGATCAGAAATTTCAAAATCTCAAAATGACTGAAACTATTCGCTTGCAGTATTGTTATGCTGCCCGTGTTCAACTCAGAAAAGTGTAGCATGCTAGCAGCGTCTGGCTCTACCATACTACTCACTGCTCAATGATTATACGTGTAATGAGTTTTCCCTAGGTGGTCAATATAATGAAGGGATTTTACCATCAATTCAGTTACCTTAGTTTCATCTACAACGATATATGTATATGAATAAAATTTGTGTAGAGTGCATTATTTTTCTTTCTGGTCCATACGCCACGCCTTGTCTTAGAACTATATAAGATCCACGTACATTGTATACTGGCATTTATGTTCATTATGAGATAAACACATGTACTTCTGCCTATATATCGGTACCGTTCTCTAAAACCGAGCTTAGTCAATTTCTTTTAGGTTTTGCTCTGCAATGAAAACCAAAATCAAGAGAATATGTATATCTTGTACTATGCTTTGTCTCTGCCTTAAAAATTGACGTTATATGCACGATAAATCATGCTCTAAGCAAATCTTACTCAATGAATGTGTGTGTGTATGCCTATGCTGTTTTTCCAACCTTTTAAATATATAATCGCAATACGTAAAAAAATTATATTTGCACTTTAATTACATTCGAAGTTCCTTACTTTCTAACGTTCTCATATACATTAAGCTTATTGAGGGGGCTGTGGCACAATAAAAACTTTTCACGTAACGATTAGGGAGCAGTTGCATCTTAAAAGAAATTTTCACAGGTAGGGCGCTAAGCTATTTCCGTTCAGTCCTCATTGACAATTCCACATTTTTACAAACTCCATGATGATGAAAATACAAACATGTCGTCTGACAATTCCACATTTTTACAAACTCCATGATGATGAAAATACAAACATGTCGTCACATTCTTAACAACATATTTATATGAAGAAAAATGCTTACATTTTTGCTGCTTATACCCCAATCCTGTTTGTTATATGATCTAAGGTATAAAAATAACAGCTTTACTATATATAATAATAAATTAAATATAAAAAAACGGTACAAGGTTAAAGCCTTAAAGCATGCATTTCTCAATGATGCCATTCTACTGTGCTATATTATTGATATATAAAAACAAAAATATAAATAAGATAAAACGTTTATAGGATACAATATACACACACACATTATACACCTATTGTTAAGGAAAAAAGAATATATTTTTTTCGTATTGAGGTAAATATTTTTAAAAAAATGTACTTTAAATCGAAATTATAAACTCGCTTAATAAATAAAAAAAAAATAAGTGTCTGCATGTGTCTTCAATAAAATGTTTTGTTAAAAAAAAAAAAAAAACAAAAAAAAAACAGAAAATGTGTTTTAAATAATTTTATTGAATTATAATTTAAAAAAAATTTGTTGTAAATTAAAAACAGAACACTGAATTAAAATTAGATCATCTTCCATCTAGTCTTTTAACACAATTTAATGTTTTCAAGTTTTGTTTGTAGAATCCATACACACATACACGTACGTACTGCCTTATATATGAAAAGTAAAAATAATAATTGCCAATAGGCCTTAACGCTTAAGTGTCCTAAATTTTTATACATACACACATGCATAAATACAATATTCATATTGTTATACACAACAAATAAGAAAAGTGTAAATAGACAAATAATTTAAGAATTAAAAATATTAACTAAAAGACAAATTATTGTGTATGAAATAATAATAAAGCGTATGTTGTACCTATGTTGCTACATATGTCCATATTTTCGAATTTGAATGGTCTTCTTTTTTTGTTGTTGTATATAAATAGATACATAAATAGTTTTAATCGACGACATGAATATTTCAACAAAAGTTTTAAATAAAAATTGAATTATAGTTCAATTTCTATTTTGTTTCCTTCTCACGGTTCCCCATTCATTGAATTTTTGTATAATTTTGCATATTTGCATATTTATAATTTTTATTATATACCGGTTGGGAGAGTAGCAGAACGTTACAGGTGGGTAGACGTTTGCGAGATTGATTTAATCAGCCACAAGTGGATTAAAGTGTTAACAGCATTTCATGGGTAAATTGAAAAAAATAAGAGTTTTTTTTTTAACTAATATCTTAATAATGATAATACTAGTGTGGAAGCTTACTAAAGGAGATTAATTAAAATTTTCCGTTAGGTTTATATAAAAACTGTTGTATGTAAAGTAAAAAAAATATCTGAAATATAAGAAAAACATAGTTGCTGTTTATTAATTGAAAGGGATTTTTTTTTTCCAAAATAGTGGAAAATATAAAAAAAAAACATCAGAAAATTGATTTTCGTGGATAAAATAAAAAATAATAGGAATTACAAGTAAAAATTTTTATTTTTGTTAAATTTTTATCTTTATTTTAAACGAGCATAATTGAGGACAGTTTTTTTTTCTTCACAGCTGATGATTTAGAAAAATCAATTTTTTCTAGTGAACATTTTCATGTTGTTGAATAATTTTGATTACTCTAACTATAATAATAATATAATAAACAAGTATAAAAAGGTATAAAACCAATTCTTATGATACCCTTGATGAATACTCGTATGTCATTTCATATGCTCGTCACCCATCTGCAAGTTTAATTTTTGAAGTGGTTTTTCACATATATTTCTAGAACGGTTCATCGGACAGAAAAAATGATTACAACCAGTTTTATAGGATTTCATATTCTGAAGAACTTTTCAGTACATTAAAATCGTATAGGACTTATCATTTTCACAGTATACAGTGTGTTGCAAAAATGTCACACAATATAACATGAACGAGATTACTGGAATAACACTTCAATGATTACAGTTTTGGTTAAAAAAAAAATATGCCTAATAATTTTGGTTTCTTTCCAATAAAAAAAAAACCATATTATCCATAATTAAACAAAAAACGAAACATATTAGAGACAATAATTCGGGTGAATTTGCATTGTGACAACTGCACCATGTGGCAAATTTGCGAAAACCGATTTTTATGTGCATTGTTACGCATCTCATAGAAAAGTACTTTATCAATAAATCTGTGGTTTTTTCAAATAACTCGTTATCTGCAATATTTACGATTTTAAACTAAATATACCATTCGACATAAAATTTTATATTTTATAATCCTGCGTACTGTGTTATAGCAATTGCACTATTATTAACCGCTGAAGTACTCAAAAATCTCAAATTATTATTAGTTTTTTTTTTTAATTTTCATTGTTTTGTTATATAATAATAAAGGATACCGTTTATCAATACCAGTATTAACAACATTCATTTTCATTCCCAGTCATTTTGCCTGATAAAATTTCATGGTTTTCGCAATTTTTCTTGTTTTTCAATAAACTGCATAAGTGAACTTCTCCAGTAAACCGTAAATCGATCTGTAGCGATTATTGATTTCCAATAACTATTCATCTTCAATTGAGTCGTTAGTTCGCACACAGTAAATAAAAAAAAGTGTTATAATTGAGAGCGAAAAACATTGTATGTGCAACTTTTTCGCTATATTTAACATTTTTTGAAAAATAGTTACTGTTAATAAAATTTATTTCAAAACGTCCTGTGAGAAAAAGAAAAAAAAATTCCACAAATTGGTGATTTCCCAATACTTTTTCTCACTTTTTTCCACTTTTCCCTCGTTTTCTCAAAACTGGCTTTTTGCAGATAACGAGTTATTTGAAAAAATCACAGATTAATATTTAGTTGTAATAAGTCTTTCAACCGAAATGCGTCGTCTTAATAAAGAGTTGAAATTAAATATTATAAATCGCCTAGAAAAGGGGGATTAAAAATCGGGGAACAGTTTGCCGTAAGCACCAAACTGTCTTGAGAATTAAAAAGGAAAGTGGGCAAGTGCTTTCTGAGGCCCAAGCAGAATAGAATAGAAGGCATTATGAAGAAAGAGCAATATCTTTCTATTCTGAAGGATAATTTGCCTTCTATTGTTAACGAAATGGGAATTACGGAAGAAAACGTAATTTTTCAGCAGGACGGAGACCCAAAACACACCGCCAAAATTGTGAAGAACTGGCTTGCTGACCAATAATTTCAGCATATGCAAATTTCTGACCAATAATTTCAGCATATGCAAATTTTTGGGCTTATGTAAAACGCCAGCTGGTCAACTATATTGAGCCTCCAAGAGGCGTCAATGAGCTGTGGGAGCGAACAAAGGAAGTTTGGAGAAGTATTCCAGGTACTGTTGCTGAAGATCAGCTAAGGAAATCCAAAGGATATTATATTAAATTATTGTATAATAAAATTGTGATTTTTTATCTTTAAAAGGAAATGGGTGTAAAATTTTCACAAACATGTATATATACGAACACTTTTTTTTTATTTTATTCTGAGTGATATTTTTGCAACATGTAAAAATCCTAAATTTTTATATGGCAACACCAAGAAGGGGTTGCCCGATTTAGTCCATTTTTGAAATTATATTTATTATTTTTATGAAAACATTATGTATAAAATTTCAGCTCTCTAAGTTGACGCGTTTCAGGTAGTGTCCAAATATGTACTGAAAAACGAAATTTTTGTATAGCAACCCTACCCACGTACAAAATGAAATCTGATCGGTAAGACCGGCAAGGCAAGATATAATCATAAGAAATAGGTTGGGAAAAGCTGTAATTAGATCGTAGTTATAATGTGGGAAATTAAATGTTTTAAGTTTGAAATTATTTAAGTGTGGGAAAGTGGAATGCTTTAAATTTGTTCTGCTTTTGCTGATTCTACATATTTCTTTAGAATTTCTTGGAAATTGGTCCGTTCTATTTTGTTAGAATCAGACCACGTGAGGACGGATGGACGGACGGACATGCAGAAATCAAAATAACTTTTAATATTATGCGTAGGTGTCCCATACATTTTGTTCTACCATAATTATTTCTATGCGTTACAAACGGAATGACAAACTTAGTATACCCTTTACATTTTATCTAGGGTATAAAAAAAACGTAAACAGTTACAAAATAACATTGAATTCAGTGGAAATTTAATCAGTTTTTTCAATAATGTAACAAATGGTGCATTTTGTATTATTTTGCAATAGCTTTGAAAATTTTCCTTAATAAATTTCAATTTTTGTGGGTTCATTGTATTCTTTCCGATATATTTTCCTCTGGTTCTTCTCTTTTTTCAAGGACACGTGAATATAATACACATATAGGTTGAATTTTGTATATATATATATTTTTTAAACGAATAGAATTGTTCTCGTTATTCAGTTCGGTTCTTTGCAAATATTTTTTGTAAGTTTAATTCCCGCGGCAAGTAACTCCTGTGAACTTTACCTCGAGTCTCGAGTGCCTCATCACTTTTTCGGCATTGAAGGTGAATAAATATGTTTTATAATTCTTTAATTTTTTTGTTTTCCTTCCATTTTTATAAGAATGCTGAAATTACAAGGAGTTTAGTACTTACATATATATTTTTAGACTTGTTGAGTTTTGAAAGAATTAACCTCGACACACCTCCGTATAAAATTAATATATCGGGAATAAATTAGGTATAAAAAAACTCTTTAAAAATATGTATTAGTTCAGTTTTGAAAATCCATCTTAAATATTCTAATTTTACATCGTCGTAAATTTGTATTATACGTTAGATAATTTTTTTTTCCATATGCAACATGATACTAAACATTTTTTTTCACTGGGTGTAAGTAACCCATTCATTCTCAATTTTATTGTGAATGTTGAGTTATTGACTTTATTAAAAAGTCATTGGAAGAGGGACAAGAGCTTAACTTACACTAGTTCCCCTTTGCAAATTTTGGGTTAGTTTAATATCCAGTAGTTGGTAAATTAATTTCTTGAGGATGTTGTTGGCTCCGTTGATATCGCGGTTCTACACCAATTTACAGTGTGGGGCACACTTGAAATCTATGTGGGGATTGCAATGTCACATATTCGAGGAAGCAACAAGGGCATAATTTTGTCGTCCTAAATTCGTCTATCATTATAACACTGCAGCGTTGGTGTTTATGTTTGAGACCTTCCACCACTGTCTTTTGGGGCAATCTTGCATACCCCTTGATACATGGTCCGGTTTGTCCGTTTCCATAGGCCACCAGTTTTTTCCGTCGCTGTAGCAGTGATGTCATCGGCCAGTTTATCTATAGGTTGGCGCGTTTTCATTTTTTTCTCCCATTTTAGCTTGGCCACTTGTCTACGAGCGTACAATTGTTCCATTACAATGAAATTCCGCAACATGAATCTCGTGAAATCTATCTGGTCGCACTTTCTGATAGAATAATTCAGGGCTTCCGCATCAAATTCTAGAGCCACGCGGCCCGTCATTCGCTTGAGATGATGTTTCCTTTCGTGTTGTCCTGTTTGATGCCGAAAACTGCTATTTTTTAGTAGACTGTTGGTAACGTGCCTGTCGTCATTTAATTCTACCATATCGTACATGTATCGAAGGCCAGGATCAATTCCGCACATTTTCGAATATCTGCGCTGCAAAAAATCTGATTTTGCAGTTTCCAATTTTAACGCATTCTCAGTAGAATTTCTTATGTATGCCGTATATGTACATAATGTTAATTAAATTTTACTAATACTTGACTTTTCCTTTAATTTAGAAGTACTACTTAGGGGAACAAGAGGCTTTACCATGGGTCGGGGGTCACTCTGTTCTTTAAAGAGTTTATTTAAAAAAAATTGACTGCTTTGGGCTAGCGACGCATCGGTTTTTTATTTAGGACTTTGGAACCAAATTTTGAATAATCAGCTAAAGGCCGAATTATTCCTAGTGGGGGTCTCGGTTAGTATATACTTAGTAATAGGTAGTCCATTTGCTTCAGCATTCTCGTTTAAATCTTCAACACCCTATATCCTAGGCTGAAACATATTTGTTCAATTCAGAATCATCCTCGCTCAAAAATAAAATAAATACGTGCAAATGTAGAAGGGACTATTGACTATGATTATACGCGTTGTATTTGCCCCTCAAATGATCCGAAGCTATTTATTGAAAATTCATATGGAATTTTTAAAAAATGTCAACAAAAACCTTTTTAGTCTTTTTAGTAAATCAAAAGAGCAAAACACCGAAAATAATTTTGAATTGCCCTGTATTATTAGTAGAGTAGTTTTCTAAAGTAATTTTCACTGATCTTCAATTTATTTTTCAGACAGCTTTCTGGTGTGCCTTAGGTGCTGTCGTGTTAGGAGCAATTGCTGTAATATCATGTTGGATCCGAAAATGCAGGTATATAAAAAATTTAAATTACAAGATTATTAAATTTAAAATTCTATTTTTGTATATACCACAAAAAGTGCTAAAAAGAGAATGAGTATCTAGCTGTAGTGTGTATGGATTGCCGAATCTTCTTCTTGAATTCGGAGTAAAGTCTCCATTGAAAATGCTGATTCCACCAATTAATTCTATTTGGTTGCATTAGTATTGGTATACTGTTCAAGTTGCATGTAGGAAAACTGCAGCACGGAATTTTTCCTCCCCTGTTCCATGCTACAGGCAGGTGTTGGTCTAAGAGATGTCTCTACTAATCTTTTGCTTGTTAGATACCTATTACTGGAGATGAACGGGGGCAATGTCGTGCACTGTGCCTGGCGATCTCCTATAAACTCCAGATGGAGTCATTGCTACATTGTTGGTTTGAGCTTGTACAGTCGAAATACTAATGGGCTATCCCTGTCAAGGGAGGCTGGTATGGTATCTCTATACTCTTGTGGTGGTTGCGAAAATGCTTCCTTGTTATGATGTCAGATGGCACCACTTGTACCATTTTGAACAGTTTTGCTCACGCTTCGCTAAAAGAAAAGCTGTACAACTGAAGAATGGATAAGGGGCTCAAGGGATAAGCCATAAGATCATAGCCAAACTAAACATACAAAGGCTGGGAAGTAGACATCGCCTCGATAGAATACAAAATCCACGATGGCTGATCTGATGTATGGAAGGCCACAATTTTTTCTTAGAAATTTACTGGAAACTTTTTCCTTGGAATTGTTATACATTATTGGAGGCCGACAATGGTTGCTTGGGCCACTAACAATTTTTATGAGCATCGACTCGTAGTGAGCAAATAGCATTAATTTCTTCTTAGAAATTTACAGAAAATGTTTTATTATTCAGTCTGGAGTTATTTTCAGATGCAATCATACAATGCGTGCCGTTGTCGGCTTCCAATGCATAACAATTTTAAGGAAAAAATTTCCAGTAAATTTCTACGAAAAAATGTCGGCTGTCTTACAGCAGGGGCCAGATTTTGGGAGATGAGAATTTTCCTTTTCCCCGATTAAAACTCCCTTAGGGCAGCGACATACGATTAGGTTTTTCCCGTCCGGCTGGCCGTCTACGGTTTTTACCGTCGCCGTGATTACACGACATACGAAACGGTTATTCTCGATTATTTTGTCGATACAAGTCAGTGAAGTCAGTTCAGTAATTTTTAGGGGTGTTATAAAATATGGAAAACATTAGTGATATTGAACTTATAATTATTTTACTTTTAGAAAAGAAAAAAACCATTGCAACGCGGATTTTCAGTGTATCCGCTAAATCAAATTAGACCATCGCGAGGACATGCAAATTTAAGGAATGATGAGGAAAAGTTTTTTAGCTTTTATGGATAATGTCTTCTTGCTCTTTTGATATATATTACTTCACATAGTTCAGGAAAAAATGTCAAAATCAAATACTTTCAAGCCGATCTGCGCCAGGCATTATACTACACTAGAAAAAAAAAAAAACCCTAAAACTATTTTAAATATCGAACGCGCACTCCAAAAACAATCTTAAATTATTTTATTAAATGTACCTACATATCGTTTCGTTCGCTGCTTCTGCACTGCATTAAATTTCAACAAACCATCCGGGAAAAACCGAAACGTATGTCGAGTTTAGAATTTCATTCGGCAGCAAACCGTATGTATCAGCCGTCATCAAACCGTGGCCAGCCACGGTTGCTTTCAGGTTTTGAAACCGGTCTGGTTTTAACCTGATCGTATGTCGCTGCCAAGTTAATCACTTGGGATTTATTTGACACGGAAAAAACCGTACGAAAAAAACCTAATCGTATGTCGCTCCCCTAACTCTCCATTCGAGATTCTCTAACATACATGGGAAGTTAAAGAAAACGCGAGAAGTATCGAAATATTGAAAGACGGCTAACTTTGTGTGGGAGGGTCGTAGAGCATTGGGGTTTCATTCTATGGATTTAGGGTCTGGAGTACAAAAATATGGGTGAAAAATTTCTGGGGGAGGGTCTTTTGGGGATGGGGGGTTGTAACACCCCCAATTGGGGGTTGCTCAAAATACGTCATGTTTGGTATCAAATTAAAGAGGGAGAACCCGGTAATCGAGTGGTGTAGTTTGATCATTTTAACTTCATAACTGACTTTTTACCGCCGAAAGACGGATTTCTTGCAGTTGGGTCATACATATACACCCAGTTCCTATATTTTTCTTCCGTTCTTTGTTTCACGTCCATTAATACTCTGTTGTGAACATTTTTCTCATGGAAAGTGAATTTCCACGACTTACCAGTTCTTCATAATTATGAGTTGGAAATTTATGTCCTTTTTTGTACCAAAAAACGCCCATTTTTTCATCTTAAGAAGGACTGATTCACTTCTTTTGCAGTTATCTCCAAAACTATTTACCGGACACAAAAACTAATTACATATCTAATTAGGGTACCAATGTAGATGCAATTTCATACACACGAGCTTTAACGTGCATATTTAAAATTTTTGCAGCATCTCTTCTGTACTGGAAGATGACCAAATTGACCATTTTTGCGTGAATTACAATTTTTAGCGGGTACCTTGAGACAACAAAATCCTTATTTACTTACAGGATGTCCATAATTTGTTTGTGTAAACATAGCCAGGATATGCAGTGAATCCATAATTTAATTTGAAAATCCTAGGTACATTGATACCTTCACAAAGGACAATAAAAGCAGACAATACTGTCAGTTGTGAAATATTTTTCTTACTTCTCCACAACTAACAGCCGACAGTTTTGCCGAGTGCAATAGAGAGTTTGGTAATTCTCAATACAAATTCCACGAGTTACAGAATTCCGAATGGAGAGTTAAGTGGCAAAAGAGCTCTCACCTCCACAACTCCACAACTCTCCGAGTTAGTGAATCCGGCGTCCGGCCCCAGGTCCAGACATAGCTGATTTTATTTTGGAGCGAGGCGAGACATTGCTTGCTTGCCCTTTGGTTACGTCTGCTCTGCAGTAGTAGCGCCTGTAAGGTTTCGAAATCACTATATAGTTCTATACACAAGGCTTCTACTGAAGTTTTGGTGCAATGGTCTACCCTGGAGTTGGGCCAGGCCAATTTGCAAGATGATTTTGCAGGCGTTGACGTCTCGGTTCCACGAGATACGGCAGTTTGTACAAAACTGGTACCTGTGTGGAGACCGAGACTGCTTCGAGGACAGAGCAATGCGATTGAAGGGCCCGCAACAATTTCGTGTATGGCGTCCGTACGTAGCCGCGTATTGGCGAATTTGCGGCAATTTGGGTGGAACCAATGCGCACTAGAGTTTCACGAGTTCGTTATTTCTTTCGTCAAGCGATGCACTGCACGCTTCGTGCAAATATATTTGCTTGAAGTGCAACTTTGCACTGCCCATACACCTCTTGACGTCTCGAAAGCCATTGAAGCCGTTCTTTGGTGTACTCCAAATAATCCTGTTGCATAGCGGATTGCGTGCTCGTTACTGCACTTTTGGGAAGCGATTTCGTGTATTTCGCCAACGAAACTTTGCGTGCATACATAGACGTGTTGTAGTGGAATGTCGAACTCTTGATTTTTATGCGAGTAAAAGGTACTTCTCCATTCGGTGTTCGTACACCGCCAGAGATTAGCCGACAACCAGGATCCAATCCAACAATTGATTTCAAATAGCCGGATTCTAATTTAGCCCGGTTATCGCGCATCGTCTTGTCATCCTCCACTTCACAATTTTTTGTTTTGCGCCGTTTTACCGGGGGTAGTGATGGTGCTACTGCCACTTCCTTCTTCATCGAAAAGGTGAGGGCTACATGCTACACCATCCGTGCAAATGGACCAATCACACTTGGCCCACCGGTAGTTAAAGTATTTCGGCCATTCTTCTTGACGAACGAATGTTGAACATGTGCCCTTTAACAATTTTAGTCCGTAAAGACGTTGATAGAGCGTACATGTATGAACAGTAGCGCACATGGTACATCCCATGCTTATACATAATAGGTACGAGGGCAAAATTTTTACAGTTATTTGTCTCGTTGTAACGTTGCAGCTTATAAAATATCTGCAAATAATTGTGTGGTTGTTACTTAATGTTGTAAAACTTCACAGCATCATCAACATAACCAGATGTGGGTTTAAGTAAGTTCTTGATTCGATTGCCAACCCGAACTCAAAAAAATCGAATGACTTTTTTTTTATAAATTTATGAACTCTTTGGTCCTTAGTAAGGAGTATGGAAAGAATTTGTCTATAATAGCTGGCTGGGAATCTTTTATGAAACCCGTATTACAATTTAAAAATACGTGTTTGGTTAGAAATTAAATTTGTTTTCGATTTCCATACAAGAGCCTCTGAATTTGCATATAGCTTCGTCCCTAATCCATAATAGGCTATTGGGGAACTATAAATGTTTTTTTGTTATGTTTACTCATCAAATTTTATTATTATTTGTTTTTTTTTTTCAAATGAGTTAAAAAATTATTTATGAACATTTTGTTTATCTTTTTTTCTAGAATCCTGTCGGTGCAATATGATTATTTCTTCTACTTAAAAATATACAGAAAGATTTGGATTGAATTTAGCGACGTAATATTATGAACCTAATCAATGAAAAAAAATGTCATCTTTTCGATATCTGGATATTTACACTGTGCTGAAGAAGTTAATAATATTTAAAATCGTAAGTATCTAATGAAAAACAATAATCTTCAATCGAAATCCTTAAAACCTAGACTATTTTTAGTTCAGTTCACTGGAATTTCTTTAAATAAATTATTTAAAGTGGGTTCTTGTAATTTTATGTATATTTCAAGGGTTTAGGTTAGAATAGGTTTTATTTTCCTGAATGTGCCAATCAGAGTTGATCATAATGGTTGGACATTTTTGAAACAGTGAAGAAAATATTCAACATTTTTTTTTTTGCAAATCGAATATACAAATCTTATAATTAAAGTGTAAAGATCTCATTGAAATTTGACTTAATTTTAAAGAAATTGTAAATGGTTTGAGAAAAAAAATTGTAGGTTACATTAATTAGTAGAGGTGACACACTCGATTTTGAAATGATTGTTTTTAAACAATATTTCCATAATTTTCAAAAAACTTTTCTAACCCTCTATGCACATAATATAATAATATATAATCTAATCTGATTATTTACTACCCATCTAAACTTCAATCTTCTAATTAATTTGCATATTTAAATTAATATTTTATCGCACAAGTTGTTATGCAATTAAAACGTGAATTTCTAACTTTTACCAAGTCATTTGAATATTTTATCCATCCATTATGATCGTAAACTTGAAAGTTGGTGTGTAAAATTTCAAAATTTCATGAAGCCCAACGTGCAAGATGAACTTTTCAAAAGTGTTGCTTGGTCTGGTAAATCTGCCATAAATACATATCCCATCCTATCTCCCACTTGAGATTAGTTGTAAAACGTGTATGAGTCAAATTTAATCGATATCATTTTTACAAATTCCTTTAAACAGCTTGCAGGCCTAAGTCTGAACAAATATTTTACAAAAAAAAAAAAAAAAAAAAAAGTCGCAACTATACCCAATGGGGCTGGCTGTCTGGCATCCTCCCAAGAAAGCCTTAAAATATCGTATAGAACCGAACTACTTTAAATTTCTCACTTGTTAGTACATATCGTTATACAATCGCGTGATTTACTGCAGTTTTAAATACTCAACTGTCTATGCGGTGTACTACTTGTTGAATTCAACATAGATTATCCTGTTATAGCTGTATTTTTTCCAGCCATATACCGGAAATAAAAAACACTTTTATTTCTGTGAAATCAGCGCCTGCAAAATTTATTTTAGAATTCTCAAAAAGTACTTCGTTTCGTATATCTGTAGATATTTAGTCTGTTATCATTGGAGCAATAAATCACAAATTATTCAGATCTTCATTGAGACATTCACGACATTCATAGGACGATACACAGTCAAAAATAGTGCGATTATAAATAATCACATAATCAACCGCGGAGCAAGGAAATCAAAAGAACGACCGAAATAATATTAATCAGTGAATTCATGAAATTAATTTTAACTAAAATGAGGAAATTTAATAAACTAAATTAAGTGGATCACTAGATTCCACATGCAATAGACCGTGTTGGCCACGGTGGGGGATTCATGATACGGCGAGGAGGAGCGAAACGAGATTTCAATATTATAATTTATAGTTGTTTAACAGTTCTGAATTTTATAAAATTCACGAGATTTATTCGAATTTCGTTTATTTAGTAATCAACACTAGAGGGTTGCTTTTAGTGGACAACTTTTTTGTGAATGCATTTTTTATGTATTATTATTCTTGAGGTTTCTGTTTTTTTATAGGTCAGGAATTTATGTTCTATCAAGGACAATCACGTGGTTTATGATTCTATTAGTCTGGGATAGCAATTTAAGACATTCTTTGTAATATATGAATGTTGGCATCCCGGTAAATTATAAGTCGATTTATAAAAATTATCAAGAAACAAATGAATTTCTCCATCACGAAGGATAGGTCTTTGAAACAAGTAACTATTTCTAATGTATAACTCCAAAACTAATGACTTTCAGTGATGAAAAGAATCAACCTTTAATGGACCGAAAATTTGGGCATAAGAACTCTGTTTAGTTGAGAGCTTATTATGGGCATATAACTCTTTGATTGATTAAATTGACTACGCATTTTGCCAAAAAATTACAACGCAATACGTTTTTACGAATTGAAATTCGGCATAATGTACTTTGCCCCTGGTCTAATCGACAATACAATAATACAATGGGGCATTCGAAACCTTACTATCAAGTCATTATTATGTTTATATATGCTATGTAGGATGTCCACCTAAAATTGTACATATCGCAAGAGAAGTGTATATTTAAGTTTTCTGTTCTGTTCTATGCAAAATAAGTTTGATATCGTAAGATAGTTTCTACAACGTCCTCAAATCTTGAATAGTGAAAAATAAAAAAATAAAAAAACAAATAAAATATTTCAACACCACCGTAAAATTTAGAGAAAGTTTTTACATCTCAGATGTTTTCTATGCACTCGTAACTAACTATTGTGTTCCATTCCACACCGTTTTTACTCACTAACTGTAAATACCTAGCAGAATTTTCTCCCAACATTAAATACATACCTCAAAATATTTTTATCGTGTTTGCCACAAACTTTGCCTTACAATTTATGCAAAGTTTTCTGAATATTTTCTCCACAGTACACTACCATAATTTGTTGATTTTCTCCTACGATGTACAAGGCAAAACTTCTAAGGATGCAAATTTTCTTTTTCTGTGTAAGTTAGCCTTTTTGCATTTATCGCCTGAAAGTTGGAAAAAAAAAGAATCCGGGAAATACATCTTTTGAATTACTTTTTAAGTGTTGTTTGACCTAGTTATGCGAAGAAGTTTCAAAATTGATGAACCCTAAAACAAAAAATAGGTACAGGAAGTTAGAATAAGATTAACAGATATAAGCTTAGAATTTGTATGGAATTTTGTGTGGTGAGTTTATGTATAACCTAATAATTACGTTCTACCGCTTATCGTTTTCTTAAAAAAAAAAGGTAGAGAATATCCGTTTTTACCTCATTTTTTTACTATGAAAGTGCTTTAATTGATAGAACTAAAAACATGGAAAACTGATTTATACCATCTTGAGAAGAAATTTTACACTGATAAATTATGTAAAATTACCATCTGTGCCTACCTTTTTTTCTGATCCTACATATTTTTATTCAAAATATTTTACAGATTTTAATTTTTATTATTCTAGTGCTATAGTGAATTCATATTTTTGGTACACTAGTCATAACAATTTCAAACTGCTGATTCAGACAGAGTATTCCATCTGACTTTGTGATAAAGTCCCATAAATGAGATGAATAATTCAAAGAGTGATGTCATTTCAAGCATTTCCTCAAATGCAAGTTGAAATTTAGTTATCACAGAATTTTACATACGATTCATGACCAACTCCGAAAAACGAGAACTAATTAGAACATTGGAGGGTTTATACTGCACAGATTACTGAAGGTTTGATGCAACACTGCGTATAAAGAGGAGAAAGGCTTTTTCACAGTCTAAGCTTATGCGAGGGTGTCATGGGAATCTACATTTCATAGTTTATTCTTGACCCATGTCATTTCCACTTACATCAATTTGTTCATAATCTTTGAACCAAGTTACGATGGGCTTTGGGATACCAGAGGCTTTACATTCAAGAACAAAAAAATTACCAAATCTTCTATCCAAGACTGAAATTCATAGTTGGTGGCGTGGTAGTATTTATGAGTATTCTAGATTTTTAGTTTTTGTTATAAATTTGATTTAGTAAATATGAAAACTATTGTATCTATGCGGATGGGTGAGTCCTGTGGTCAGCATATAATTAAGAAATAATTTCATTTAAAATGCAGGAATAAAACTCTTATTAGCAGAAAATTAGATATATCGGTCTTCCTGGTCTAGAAAAAGACCATCTCTGATTTTCGCCAACTACTAATGGATCTTTCCTTATTCCTTCATCTGAAGTAGGTACTTCAATTTTTGTCAACCTCTACAATGGTTTTTTGATTGCGACATTTCTCTTGAATATTCTTTCTCTTCATGAATCAAATCACTTATTACCTCTGATCATACTGAAATATATCGGTGATTGTTAGCGAATAAGATCTGAGTCCACCTCTGTGTTTGAAGAAAAGTTTATTTTCTACTTTTTCATGCGGCTTGACCTCAGTTTTGTTTGAAAACTCGTTTTTTACTTATTTTACTTTCTGCCTTATTCACGTTAACTAAATTGTTATTACGTGCTGCATGGAGATATTTTCAAACAATTTTTTTCAAAAAATTTCGAGTATCAAATCGTTGAAGTACTGCAACGGTTTTCTGAAATTCAAATTATGTTTTAAACAGCGCTTTTTAGCTGTATTCCAACTTGATCCAATATAACATGAATTTTCCCGATGATTTCCATGTTTTCCACAGACTACTTTAAAAATTTACATGAATTTTCCTCGTTTTTTCATGCTTTTCGTGATTGTTGAAAAGAAAGTATTGATGCCAGTAGGACGAAAAAAATTATTCCGCATAGCTTATAAAACTTTTTTGTCGGAAAATTTTCCGGAAAAGTCGGAAAATTCCGGAAAATTTTCCAGAAAAATTGGAAAATTCTGCATTCTTCCTGAAACAGATTTATCACTAATCATATCGATGAAAATTTTTCCGATGATCTTCCCGCTTTTCCGAGTTTTCCATGGAGTTTTCCACAAAAGCAACTTTATGCAACTCATTTCGCTCTACAACTTTGTCTTAGGTTGCAAAACGCTCAAACGCTTGCTTGGTTGGAAAAACTCCGGAAAAACGTTTTACATGAATTTTCCTCGATTTTTTCTGCAAGTTTTCACCATTGTCGGAGAGAAGGTAATGATGCCAGTTGATAGGGAACTTGATCCTGCATAATTTAGAAAACTTTTTTACCGGAAAAGTCGGAAAATCCCGGAAATTTTTTTCGGAAAAATCGGAAAACTCTGCATTTTACCTGAAACGGATTTATCACTAATTAAATTTGTACCAAATTTTCAAATGATTTTTCCCGATTTTCCGGGTTTTCCATGGAAATTTCCGGTTCAAATTTTGATAGATTCAATTGTCACGCGACTTGAACCTGTGTGCCAGATTTCAGCTCACTGTGATGCGAAAAGTGGGTCTATGAAAGTGTCGAAAATAGTAAAAAAGAAATATATAAATATACAGACAGACAAATTCGTGTACGGACGGGCTGGCCTCAAATACAAAAAAAGATTTAAAAAGGAAAAAGAAAAGAAAGCATCGGTTTTAATTTGTGTTTAACCTGGTTTTTTTTCAATTCCGATGGGGTTCAGAAACTAGCGAAAAAAATTATCAATTCTTCATCAAGTATGTAAAAAAAAAAAAAAATTTGTTTTGGAGTAAAATTTATTAGGTGGAGACCCAATCGGAAATCTGGGATTGGGTTGTGAGATAGCGATTGGTAGTTTATGGGAACTGCCGGGTTCCCACGCGGTTTTAACCATTATCCATTCCAGCACCCTTTTAGGGAGACGTTCGCGAAAGCTTGCTACTTCCGGATCTTTTTAGACTCTGGCTTCGGAGCACAAGGGGAAAGAGACGGCGGATGGATGATGGGCCGTAGGGATTGCGGGTCTTTCGGAATCTCACGACAATTGTGGTTAATCAATCATTGCCCCGTTGATGTTGATTTTCCCCAGATGAGGCAGATGGTATAACCAAACGGGCTCGTTCAGCCTGCGGACGGGCTACAGGGAAATAGAATATGTCTGTGTACGAGTACATTAAAACCGCGGGAATAGTGAGGTCGATGTTAGCATCGGTTACCCCTTTTGGCTGTGGCGATACTAAGGATGAAGATAACAAGCCAACCTTGTTTAAAGTTACTCGATAAAAACATATTTTTCCGGGACCTTATTTACGGATCCCCAACAAAACGGAAGAATTTACAAACAAGAGAAAATGAAACAACAACGACATATTCTTGTATTAAGCTGCGCATTTCCGAAAAAACTTCCGTGGAAACGTCGACTTACGTGCACTTTAAATTAAACAAAGCATGGGAAGACGCGGACTTTGGGCCAATAAAGTTGTTGGACTATTTTTACCAAGGACCGAATCGTTATGACTTTTTACGAAAAAAGCTTACTTTACTTGTCTTTCCTGACCGATAATAGTTTGAAGCTAAAAAAAACTCAGCTGGAAAGGCATATTATTTTTTCTGACAAAAATAAAAAGCCAGTTTGGCTAGAAAAAATAAAAAGCCGGGCTCGCTTTTTATATTTTTACCGGAAAAAAGTATCAAGCCGTTGGGCTTTTGTAAAAATGCATAACTGGTTCGGTCCCTGAAAATAAGAAGCCAGCTTGGCTTTTTATACTTCCGGCTCCAAGACCAGTTACTTTCAACTCGAAAAAATAGTAAGCCCTTCCAGCTTAGTTTTTTTAGCTTTTTTTTTAAGTTAAGTTTTCAAAAGCTTTACAGGAATCGAAACGGGTTTCACGAGACATCGTTTGGTATATTCCACTAAATTCCACGATCATGATTTATCCCAGCTTTTTTTGTTTAAAATTTTCAAAATACCAGTTATTTACGGTCCCTGATTTTTGCACTCTGTTGGAGGGCAGCAATCCAAGTATGACATTGACCCGGCTTACAAAAGTTTGCGTTGCGTGGTGCGCATATTAAAAATTGTTTCTACGACAAATCTTATAAGTCGAATCCACCAGTTTGCCGCCAAACAATATGAAACCATTTTTAATAACAATATTTGGTTGCATGCATACTCAAGACTTAAAAGATTCTTGAGAAATTTCTCCAAAGATGCGTGAGAACTATACGAAACGTTGCATTACGTATTTCAACAAAATGGTGAATATGCACCAAAGCAGGAACACATGAGCGAACATCTTGGTTATGTCGATGATGATCCACCACCTTCATCTACTACTGCTTTTGGTCAAGGAATGCCACTGATCTCGGTAATTTAGCAAATTTATCTAATATAACCTTTGTTGGACAACCCATCAATTACAAGTTCTTAGCAAGGACTCATGGGAGTGGAAAAAGTGAAGTCGTACCGAGGCTCCCAAATCAGGATTCTTTCCAGTTTAAGAGTAAGTACCTATATTTTGACATTTTTGCATAATTTAAAAATAAATCCTTTCAGTTGAGTGAGTTGCCGCCGTTCAACAATGACGATGATGATGATGAAGCTAATTAGGCTGTCATCCAGTATACTTTAACAGAGCAGATGACAATTTAATATAAATATGTATTTGTAACAGATAATAATTACATAAAAAATACCTCATATATACCACACAACAACAACAATTACAAAAACATTGGCAATTTCAAGAGCAAGAACTTGATAATAAATTTATTTCCAATTTATCAAACGATTTAGATATTTATGATATCATCAAAGAATTGATCAAGACAGAAATTGAATCTTTTGAGTTAAAACTTAAAGAACTATCAGCAAGATCAAAGGTTATAAATATTTCGGTACGTATTCCCATAAAAATTGTGTCATCTATATTTATCTGTTCCTTTTTAATAAGATAGGTAACATGGAAGAATCAAAACAATGCACTAAAAGATTGAATGATCTTCGAGAGCTATCTGATCGAACAGTGGAAAAAGATATTGAATCTGATATTCAGGTACTTTGACATTCTTTGAATGAATCATTTGTAATGATTGCTGAAGTTAAGAGTAAACTAAATAAAATAACTATAAAAATCCTGAGTCAGATTGTTTTTGTGTTTTTATATTTTTAGTTGCATTATTTCAATTACATAATATTTCTTACAACAGACTCTCTGAATTAGCAGCATCAAGTTCATTAAATCAAACAAATCGTCGGCTAAAATCGTTGCTATAAAATAGTTTTCCCACTTAATATCTCCGGAGAATCTGGGCGTTTTAAATTTTGTGATCGATTTTAAGAAGAAAATTTTACTTCGCCCTCGCGGCTGGTGAGCATTTTATTTAGCACTTACTGTTCAGAAGTTGGGGAGGCCAATATAAAAGATGATTTGAGTTGGGTGATCGAAGTCATTAAGTGCGGCAATCGTTGATTAAAATTAATCGAAAATGGTAAAAAGTATCTAGTTTTTGGGTACTAAAACTGGATTATTTTTTATTTCTTGAATTTAATTTAGTAATTGGATTTTAAAAATGAAAGTAAATACTCGTATTTTAGTGATTTCAATTAGTGATTATATAAAACTATAAAGTACAATGTAGTATTACTAACATTTTCCATTACTAAAATAGAGCTGGTGATGAATTATAAATTTATAAATTTTGTGAATGATCAATTCCTAGATAATTTCAATATAAGAAAAAATTGAAAATTTTTATAAATACATATATTTTTGTGTTTTGTAATAGTTTTAAATGTTGCTTTTACTGCTTTGTTTAAATTAAATTTTGTTTTTAGTCGGTGTTATGGTTGTGTTGTTTCTCGATTTTTTTAAGTTCAACTGGATATGACGAGAAAAAAAATAAAAAAATCTACTTGCGGAAGTAGACCAAAAGTCATCCTACAATGATATTCTGTCCAAAGATCTGACTAACATTCATAGAGCAACCGATTTTTATACGAAAATTGATTTATTTGCTTTGATATTAATTTTTTCTGATATTCGGTGAAAGTCACTTGGTGAAACTGATGACCGGCATCATGTGTGTGACACATTGTAACGTGCTTACATGTAAGCGAATATTGTTTGAAAGTGATACAAAAGTTATAGATGTGCGAAGGTTTACCAGACTTCTACAATATATAGTACTACTAGCATATGATAAGTTCACTAACCGTGATAAAAAAAAATTATAAGACAAATTAATATTCTTGTAATTTTCACAGGAAGATGATGAGGCTAAAATGGCGATTATTCGAAACGCCTTTCAAATGTTCGACACATCAAAGAGTGGCTACATCGAAACTGCAAAAATTGCACAAATTTTGAAGACAATGGGGCAACCATTTGATAGTGTCGAACTACAAGAATTAATAGCCGAAAACGATCCAGAAAATTCGGGAAAGGTAAATTTTGATGGGTTTTGCAGTATTGCTGGACATTTCTTGGAGGATGAAGATACTGAAGCTATGCAACAAGAATTAAAAGAAGCTTTCAGGTTATATGATCGCGAGGGAAATGGTTATATTACGACTAGCACCTTGAAGGAGATTCTTGCTGCACTTGATGATAAACTATCGTCGTCTGAACTTGATGGAATTATTGCTGAAATCGATACAGATGGATCAGGGACTGTTGATTTTGATGGTGAGCTTATTGTTTTTTTTTTATTATTATTATTAATGTATAATATATAAAAAAAAAATATTTTTATAGAATTCATGGAAATGATGACTGGAGACTAACGGTATCTACTATCTTGAGACGGCTTTATTTATATCAACAATAAATTTTAACGAATTACCTTGTACTTGCAATGATAGAACAGAAAAAACAATTGCAGCCATAGAAATTAAAATTTTGCCTGCCTCAATTTTTTTCATAAATTAAAATTTCTTTATGCCATTTCTTTACATATCTTTTTCAAAGTTGAGTCATATATGTATATTAACAACCCTTTAATATAAAATATCATCAATCTACTTAATTCAATAAAAAACAAGTAAAAAAGCTAGAATTGGTCTAAGACCAATTCTTAGGATACCCTAGATGAATGCCCGTATTAAATTTCGTATGGTCACCGATCTATTCAAGTATTGATTTTGAAGTTGTTTTTCGCATATATTTCTAGAACGGTTTGGCGCACAGACAAAATGATTATAACCAATTTTATAGGATTTCGTATTCTGCAGAAGTTTTTAGTACCATAAAAATGTCTTGGACTGATCGTTTTCAAAGTATACGTAAAAAACCGAAATTTTTATATGGCAACACCAAGAAAGAGTTGCCCGATTTAGTCCATTTTTGACATTTTATTTGCTAATGTAGTAAAAACATCATGTGCGAAATTTCAGCTCTCTACGTCGACGCGTTCTCAGGCAGTGACCAAATATATAGCGGAAAACGAAATTTTTATATGGCAACCCCACGAAGGAGTTGCCCGATTTGGCTCATTTTCGAACTTAATTTTACTTTTTTTTTTTAAAGTCTGTGTACAAAATTTCAGCTCTCTGAGTGTACGCGTTCTCAAGTTATCGTGCGCACAGACGGACGGACGGACGGACGGACATGCAAAAATCGAAATAACTTTTAATATTATGAATGGGTGTCCAATCCATTTTGCTCTACCATCATTATTTCTAGGTGTTACAAACGGAATGACAAACTTAGTATACCCCTATGATTTCATCTAGGGTATAATAAATAAAATTTCGTTGCCATGCTAACACGTCTGGATGTCAACCATTCTTATCAATAGAGCAAGCAAATGTATTGAGTTTCGAAGAAAATGAATTTTTGCAACTGTTTTGCAATATACATACTTCCAAGATTCTAGGATGTTCTTCCAAATTCTGTATGTACTTGAATTATATAATATATTTAAGTTTAAAGAAGTATAATCCCTGTATTAGGATTCTGATAAATCCATGAAGAAAAAACATTCTTCATCCTGCAGTTAATTGAACTCATAAATAATCTCTTGAATAATCAAATGAATATTGATTAATTACTTCTTTTCAACTTATTCTCAAAGAGATAATTTGTTGAATAACTGTTATATCCACAATAAAATCCAATGATTCCCTTAACAGGAGTTGAAGAGTCTAATTTATTAGAAAGTTTAGAAAAGCTTTGTCGAACAAGATTAAACTTAATTCAATCATTTTCTATTTAGGCTCTTTAGGTCATTCAAAAATTAGTCTAAGAAGCCCTCGAGGGCCATCATAAATCAACCAAGCAGAATGCAATTCCGTCGAAAATGAAATCCACTTGAAAAGGATGAAAGGATAAATGAAAGTAAAAGTCGGAAATCGATGCGAATTAATTCATAACGGATGACTTAATATTAAGTATGAATTAGCTCTTGAAAGGAATCTCATTAATTCAAGGTTATCAGAATGGAACATTGGCTGATGGGTTTCTGCAGTAAAATTTAATGACCTTCATTGAACTTAAAAACGAATCGATTGAGTTGGATTTTTTCATATATTATATGAAGTATCGTATGTACCTACTTAAGAGAAATTCAATTCGTAATTATTATGTACATGCATAATAGTTATATAAGAGACGTTATCAAAAGAAGAAGTCTTAAATAAATTTAATCGTTAAACAAGGCCGAAGGCCTTATGGCATAATTTTAGAAAAGCTTGTAGGGATAAGATAACAATAAGCTCATTTTCGGTGTAAACATGTGTACTAAGCTCCAAATATACGGTTGCATTATATTGGTATACTGCTCATGCTGCAGGTAGGAAAACTGCAGCATGGATGTCTCTACAAATCTTTTGCTTGTTAGATACCTATTACTGGAGATGAACGGCGGGCAATGTCGTGCACTGTGCTCGCTTACTGCTCACGGTGATCTCCGGTGAACTCCAGATGGAGTCATGGCTACATTGTGTATTTGAGCTTGTTACAGCCGAAACACCAATGGGCTATCCCTGCCAAGGGAGGCTGGTACTTCTACTGAAATTTTGGTGCAATGGCCTGCCCTGGAGTTGGGCCAGGCCAATTTGCAAGATGTTCTTGCCAGCGTTGATGTCTCGGTTCCACGAGATACGGCAGTTTGTACAAAACTGGTACCTGTGTGGAGACAGAGACGGCTTCGCCGGCTTAAAACATATGCTGCACAGCTGCAATGCGATTGAAGGGCCCGCAACAATTTCGTGTGTGGCGTCCGCACGTAGCCGCGTATAGGCGAATTTGCGGCAATTTGGGTGGAACCAATGTACACTAGAGTTTCACGAGTATTGTTCGTTATTTCTTTCGCCAAGCGATGCACTGCACGCTCCGTGCAAATATATTGCTTGAAGAGCAACTTTGCGCTGCCCATACACTTCTCCATTCGGTGTTCGTACACCGCCAGAGATTAGCCGACAACCAGGATCTAATCCAACAATTGATTTCAAATAGCCGGATTCTAATTTAGCCCGGTTATCGCGCATCGTCTTGTCATCCTCCACTTCACAATTTTTTGTTTTGCGCCGTTTTACCGAGGGTAGTGATGGTGCTACTGCCACTTCCTTCTTCATCGAAAAGGTGAGGGCTACACCATCCGTGCAAATGGACCAATCAAACTTTTTACGGCCTACCGATGTCGGTAGTTTAGAGTATTTCGGCCATTCTTCTTGAAGAACGAATATTGCCCAAGTACCCTTAAACAATTTTTGTCCGCATTGACGTTGATAGAGCGCATAGCTGAATGTACTGACTCGTAGGGTTTCTGCGTAACTTGTAATTCATCTGCGTCAGTAACCACGTACCTGTCATTCGTGAGCACAGTTTTTATAATGTATGGTTCTTTGTACTGAGGACAAAATTTCCTAGGCTCTCCAGAAGATGCCGGATCCTGCTTGATAAGAACGAGGTCATCCTTTTGATATTGCCTTGGTGATTTGTATTTTGCATTGAATGTTTCGACTTGGCTCTGTTGTCTTTCCTTGATCCGTTGCAAAACTTTTTCCCTTAATTCCGCTAGGGGCACATCCTCTTCGTTGTCTCTCTCGTCCTCATGTAATGCGAGAACTAATTTATTTCTCAGTTATTCCGGGGTTGATACGACATTAACAGTTCCTGCGGGCTAATTGAAGTTGTTGAGTTCTTTAGGCTATTGAGCTCCATTGAATAGCACGAATATTTTTATCCCAATCTCGTCCATTGCTATTTTCGGCCATTGTAGCGATTGCAGTTCTCGTCGTTCTGAAGAATCGCTCCTCTTGTCCATTACTCCTCGGTGTCTACACTATAGTTAAGAAGTGCTTAACCAGATTTTCCTTGCAAAACTTTCTAAAGTCGCCCGAGGTAAAAGTAGTTCCCCTGTCCGTTATTATTCGTGTCGGCATACCAAAATATTGCGCAAATTCTTCTAACATCCTAATAACTCCTCTGCTAGTTGTTGTCCCTATTGGTTTGAGAACAATAAACTTCGTAGAGGAATCGACGAGTCCTATTACATGCATTTTCCCAGTTTTACTTCTGGGGAAAGGGCCCAGATGGTCTAAATGAATAGTGTGAAAAGGCACAGGTGATCTCTCAGGTGCATGCAGTTGATATTTTCCTTCGTCTATTCCCCGCTTATTATAGAGACAATCCACGCACGCATTCACATACTTCTTCACTATAGGCTTCATATTAGCAAACCAAAAATGTTTTCGTAGGGTTTCCAGTGTCCTGTCAATCACAGGATGTCCCATATCATGGGAAGTCTTAAATACTCGCCATCGATGTCTTCTGATGTCTTCTTATAAGTCTGGTTATTTTCTAGGACATAATTTCCTTTGATTCCGTCTTTATCAACATGATTGATGATCGATCCTTCTGACACCTGTCGAATTTCTACCAGCCTTGCATCTTGTTTTTGAAGTACGGATAACCAATCATCAGTGGGAACTCCAACTATTAGCATTTTACTGGTCACATCTTCTGCATCTTTCCCATTTTGCGCAAAGTTCAAAGTAAACTCTGCTATCTTTAGCCACCATCGCGCGACTTACGTTCTCGGTTCATGAATCGAGAAAAAAAATATAAAAATATATATTTCTATTGAATTAAAACACTTGTTTAATACTTTAACAGAATTACTTTATTTTAATCAAGACTTTGTTCTTTCATCGGTTAAAAACTACAAAACTGCTTCGGTTCTTTTACCTTTTCGATTATGCCTCATATGCTGACGAGACATTTACAATTTCCTTTCATTGAAAAACGAAACTGTCTGCACGTTTTTACTTGAATTTGGAGTATGTTTCGCAATTAACATTAAATTGATGAAAGTGAATTTAGATATGTGCAGTTTGATGACTTTTTTTAAAAATGAATGAATATTAATATTTATAGGTAAAAGTATATACATATATATAGGTAAGTATGTGTAGCATACGTAACTCGCGATTCGTGGAATAAGGTCTTTCTTCTCTTGAGTTAAGCGTAAGGAATTGCAGTCTGTTACCACCTTGAATTTCCGTTGTAACATACTGCTTAAATCGTTCTAGTGTCTCCACAACCGTCAGGACTTCTAGCTCGTAGCTGTGGTATCTGGCTGTAGTAGGAGACGGGCTGCAATTTTCCATCCTGTACTAACATTAAAATTCCGGCAATCCCATAACTGCTGGCGTCCGTATGCACTTCGTGTTCAGCTTGTTCATTGTATAAGGCTAACAAAAGCCGGCTAGTCAATAATTCCTTTAGATTTATGAATGCACTCTCCGTTTCTTCACACCGCTTGAATTCTTCGTTTTTCCTTAGTAGTGTATTTAGTGGTCGCGCGATATTGGAAAATCCTTTGACGAAACGTCGAAAATATCCGGTTAGACCACTCCCCATTTGACCTCTCGACAGGGTTAGGGTTCACTTATCACACCTCCAGGATTGTCAGATGGTCTGGTTCCAGTTTCCATAGGAATGTTATTTTGAGTAACTTCTCCTAATATGGTTGACTTAGTTAATGCTTCGGTTGGTTCTGTCATACTACATAGATAGTCAGCAAATCAGCCTGGATTTAAGTTTGATTTTTCTATGGCTTTCGAGCCCAGACCGATCGTTTTCCAGTTGATGGCGTTACCATTTCTGATTTCCCTGAGGGTTCTCGTTCGCAGTCTCGCCCTTATCATGTAGTCAGCGAGTCTCCTGTATTTATGAAATGATCTATAATTCCCAATTGTCTTGTTACGCTTCCACTTCCTATATGAAATATCACGGATTTAACATGCAAGATGAATCTCTGGTACCTTGAATATAAATTCACTTGTTGAACGGGTCCGCATTGCCTTAACTGGCACTTGTCTGTCAAAAACTTCACATATGGTTTCGGTAAAGTATGCGGCTGCAGTTTCGGCGTTGGGTCCATGAATACATGTGGCCCCAGTCAATCCCAGCGAGGTCCGCTTGGAGAGCCTCTTGTTGTATCTCATTAAAGTTCCGAAAAGATTTTAATATAGATGTACGAGCGATTGGTAGGTCCAGTGATGCGAACAGTATTTCATGATCTGAAATACCAGGACATTGTCCAGTTGATTCTGGGCGAAACTGTGGGAGTGCAATTAGTAGATCATTGACCAATGCCGAGCTTGGGACGTGCCGTGTGGGCTCTCTGTTGAGGATGGTCAGTCCTTTTTCCTCCATAAAATCGTTTAATTTTCCAAAGAGTGTGGTTGCAGATCCAATGTTTATGTTGAGATCCCCACCGATTAACACTCTCGATGATCGACGTATCAGCATGTCTAGGAAGTCCGATAGACCTGACATTTCCATGTCAGTAAATGTAGTCGCACATCTGTATATGACCGCCAGGATGATAGGTTCGATGTTATCTTCAAAATCGGATATTTGAACTGCCATCATTTCCCAACTGTTATTGATGACTTGATAAATTACTCGAAACTGAATTGTGCTAGTTACATAAATGGCTATTCCACCTCCTCCCTTCTTAGCCATGTCTAGTCTATGTACTCTGTATCCATGTATTTCTATCATTTTTGATGTATGATTAGTTTTGGTCCATGTTTCGCATTTTATGAACATCCGCTAGGTGTCTTATTGCTTGTAGATTTTTAGGCGTTGATTGTGCATTAAAAGACAATATGTTGAAGGCCGATGAAGTGAGAGCTGATGTTAGCTCCTCTTGTGTGGATCGTATGACATGTTAATTGTGTGAGTGGAGATGGATGCGGCTTCTTAAAGATGTAGAGCCAATTCTGAAGAGAAGCGAGTTGATGTCACATTTACTGAGTTGTCCTGTGATTTGTGTGTCACATAAATTTTCCTATTTCTTGTGGAGACACTTAACACTTGGCGGTTCCTTTTGAGGTCTTAATGTGGAAAGATACGATTTTGGATTGGAGCTTAACGACTGGCCTCAACTGGACCACCGCATCATAATATTCACGCTTAGAAAGGCTTTAGAGAGGAGACCAAAAATGTCCAGCAAGAAAACAGTAAGAATAAATACTGAAAAATTAAAAGCAAAGGTAAGATCTGCTGTTGACGATTGCGATAATCTAAATTTTGATAAGCTTATCGAAATAATACAAAAAGCGAAACAAGAAGCAACTGATATCAAACTCGTTAGAACTCGAGAAAATAACTGGATCACATTAGAGATAATAAGCAAAATAAAACAAAGGAATAAATTATATAAGAAAATAAAAGGGGGCTCAAATAATTCACAACTGATACAAAACTATAAAAGGATTAAGAGCGACATCACCTGGAATATAAGAAAAGCGAAAATGAGTTATGTGGAACAAAAAATGCAAAAAGCGGGAAACGACTCAAAAAAGATGTGGAAAGCAATCAACGAGACATTAAGAAATAGTAATTCGGATGACAGAAAAGGCAGTATAGAAGAATTAAAAATTGAGGATAACAACTTTAAAGACAAAGCACAAATTGCCAACTATATGAACAAACACTTTGTGAATGTGGGCCCCTCACCAGTAAAAAAATTGGAGGACAAGTGCAGGTTTCCTTGTGAACCAACTAAAAATGTAACAAGGTCAAACTGTGTATTTATCAGACCTGTGAATGTTGCTGATGTTGAAGGGGTACTATCTCAGTTGAGAGAGGACACAGCACCAGGATTAGACGGAATGAGAGTAAAAGACGTAAAGAATATCAAAGATATAATTACTGAACCTTTAACGAGAATAATAAATAATTGTATCGAAAAGGCGGAGTTTCCTGACTGTTTGAAATCTACATGCATAGTACCAGTCTTCAAAGAAGGAGATAGAAGAGACCCAAACAACTACCGACCCATAGCGCTCCTCAATGTGTTCAGTAAAATATATGAGAGACTACTTCATAATCAGCTTACAGCATTTATGCAAAGTAATGGTGGATTTGATAAAAAGCAATATGGATTCCAAAAGCAAAGCAACACGACGGCTATTATGTCTGATGTAATGGAGTTCATTAATAAAGAACTCGATGAGGGTAATTATGTTATTGGAGTATTTGTCGACTTGAAGAAGGCATTTGATACTGTGGATCATACCGTATTAATAGAAATATTAGCCGAATTGGGAATTATAGGAAAAGCAAACCAGTTACTAAGTAATTATCTGCAAGCAAGGCAGTGTTGTACGAAAGTGGGAAACAGCTTTAGCGAGAATGAAGCGATGAGTACTGGAGTCCCGCAAGGAACAATTCTAGGTCCGCTCCTTTACTCTCTGTACATCCAAAATTTAATGGAGGCTGGACTGGCCGCGGAATACTACATATATGCTGATGATACCCTGCTCCTGTATAGTGGGAAGGATGGCGATGACTTAGAGAGGTTAATAAATGAGGACTTAATACGGTACACAAGATGGCTATATGGAAATAAACTTACAATAAATACATCGAAAACAAGCTTCATGGTTGTCAAACAGGCAGGCAAGCAAAAGCTGGACATTGAACTGCAAGTGGAACGAGAACCCATTAAAGGAGTCGACTCAATAAAATATCTGGGAATGATAATGGACGATAAACTGACTTGGAAACAACACACAACATATGTGAGGAAAAAAGTTGCACCACTTATAGGAATCATGAGGAGAAGAGACTTTTTTAATCGTCAGACGAAAATCTTAATCTACAATGCATTTATACTACCAATAATTACTTACAATATAATTAACTGGTCACAATGTAGCAATCACTTATTAAACTGCATGCATAGGGTATTAAACAAAGCAATAAAGTCCATATTTAATTTACATAGACTCACACAAACGCATGAGCTGTATGAATCGACAAATTTTCTGAGCTTAAAACAACTCATTTATGTGGAAAAAGCTAAAATGATATATAAGATAAGAAAAAAGAAGATAAAGTCGAACATAAACCTAATAGAGCACGGTGATTCACATAACTACGGCACACGATTACGCCAACATCTGCGTCTATCGTACGCACTTATTAAACTGCATGCATAGGGTATTAAACAAAGCAATAAAGTCCATATTTAATTTACATAGACTCACACAAACGCATGAGCTGTATGAATCGACAAATTTTCTGAGCTTAAAACAACTCATTTATGTGGAAAAAGCTAAAATGATATATAAGATAAGAAAAAAGAAGATAAAGTCGAACATAAACCTAATAGAGCACGGTGATTCACATAACTACGGCACACGATTACGCCAACATCTGCGTCTATCGTACGCTAGAACAGACAGAAAACTCAAGAGTCTAAAACGCACAGCTGTACCCATATACAATGAATTACCAGAGGAAATAAAAAATACAGAGCAAGTGCACAAGTTCAAGAAATTAATAAAGAAATTTGCACATGAGAATGTTGCAATAGTATGATGTGTAAACTGATTACTATGTAACAATGATAACTAGTGACTAAAAAGAAAAGAATTGTTGAATAGGAGAAGTGCTCTTCACTAATACCAGCCCTTGGCTGTCTGTGAAGATGCCCAAAATATAAGAAAAAAAAAAAAAAAAAAACAATTAGTCAGACTAGAGAGATGGAGAGAGTGGTGGAAAGGAGGATAGCTCTGTCAAGCGCCTTATATAATAATTCCAGTTCGGCTGGGTCCAAGTCTTCGTTGATATAGACTTTCGATTCCGGACTACCTGGTATAATTTTATAGAGCGTGAGGGGTTCAGTGCTCAGCTTTCGAATATATGACTGAAACAATCTTTTGAAGTCTTCTTCACTGTAGAATCTGATGAGTGATTTGGGTAATTGGACTTGTTTGGTGGGTGGGCTTGAACTAGATTTAAAAGGTAGAGCTAGCTCAATGTTGCTTGTGCAGGATGCTCCCAAACCCACACTTTCGCACAAATTTTTCTTTGAATTTGTCTGTTAGCAATTCGCTTGGCAAATTACTAACAATAAGTGTTCTTCTCTTCTCTGTATTGCGTGTTGCGCAGTTAATTCCGGTGAGGGTGTTAGCTGATTCCTTAGTCGCGCTGGTTATAGAGTCTATTTTCTCCGTGGGACTTAGGATTTCTTTCTGCAGATCGTCCAGTAGATGATTTTCCTGCAAGACTAACCCCCTTTCTTTAAGTGACGAAGCTGTTGAGATTTGCTTCAACGCGGGTGTTTGTTCGTCGATGTGGTCGATCTTTGTTATGTTGAGGCTACTGTCTATCACTATCTTCGTTTTCTCCGCCGTAGGTTTGGCTTGAGCTTTCGCCGCTTTTACTGGACTGGACAGTGGAGTCGGGTTAGATTTAGGCGCGATTTGTTTCTTGTTAGTCCTAAATTGTTTGTTTAGAAATATAATACATGGCGTGCAACCGAGCTGGGCAATACTTAATTAAAAAAAGACTTAAGTACTACTTAAAGTACATTTTTGTTACTTAATATTTATTACTCAATACTTTTGAAATGCCCTACTTAGTACTTGAACATAAGTACTTGCTTCTAATTACTTGTACTTACGACTTAGTTTTGTACTTAAGTACCAAGATTTTTATTTATTTATTATTTATTTTTTTTATTTTTAT